>OU611863.1:10027500-11300493 GCA_914767755.1 Agrochola circellaris | reverse complement strand
GATGGAAGACACAGAGTGTATCGAAGACCAGGGGAAAGATTCAAGCAAGCATGCATCGAAGAAAAAGTAGCCTACGGTGGTGGGTCTGTACTTGTGTGGGCCGGAATTTCTTCTGAAAGTCGCACAGAGCTGGTGATCATAGAAAACGGCTCTTTAACTAGCGTAAGATATGTGGAAGAAATCCTCAATGATCACGTTGGTCCATTTATGGTCAATTTAGGTGAGGATGCTATATTTATGCATGACAATGCCCGACCTCATACAGGTAGACCTCATACGGGACAAACTGCGGCTGGTCACGGATGGTTTTAATAACTGCAGTAACTTATATGAGGAGGCTTTGTGTAAGGTCAGGGACCTAGAAGAAGAACTTATTCATGCCAATCTACGTATCGCTAAATTACAGAAACAAAAAAAATGTACTCAGGCTAAGGAAACTAATAACTTATATGATGAATTATTTAATACTAATTGCAACCCTCATTCCTTAATAACAATAGACCTAACTGAAGATTCTATATTGAAACATAATAATAGTTGTTATAAAGTAAGTCAAAATAAAATTAAAAAATATGCAAAACTAAATAAAATCATAAATAAATGCAATAAATTCAGGAAACAACATAAACACAGTTCCAATAATATTAAACTAAGGAAGGAACGTGTTTTTCTAATAAATAAATTAAAGAACTATCAAATTAAATTAGAAGACAGTATAAATATTTATCAAATTGACACCCAACGATTACAGTCTGGAATTGAGGTTCTTGAAGAGTCACTACATTCTCTTTATATTAAGTATGTGAGCTCTCAAAAACAAATAAAGGAACACATCCTTGCTGCAAACAAGTTAGTAGAAATGTGTAACGATGAGACAGTCAGAGTGGTCCCGATGACTCTTAGCACCACTCTAAGGGAATCCAACCTTGAGGCTCTTCAACCTGAGGCAACGGAGGACCCGTCCCAGTCTGGAGAGGCTCAGGACTGTACCCCTGATCAAGGTGCACCACATGTTGTACAAGGTTCATCGCAAGTAGCACAGACAGATACTTGTTCTCTCCCTTGTTCTAGTAAAGATTGTTATTGTTCTATTATGTTTTCAGACAGTTTAGGGAGAGGGTTAGGTAAATTATTAAGTAACAACTTGAGTCAATCGGCTGTTAATTATTGTATGCCAGGGAAATCCTATGTGGAGATAATGTCATCAATAACAGGGAATAAATATGATCCGAAAGCCATTATTTCTGTATTTGTAGGCAATAGTAGTAATATAAAAAATGATGACATCACTGACTGTGTCACTGAAATCTTGAAGATTAATTGTCAGAAAATAATATTGTGTGCTTTTCCATACTTTCAGCACTTGTCAAGTAGGCAAAATCATAATATACATATGCTAAATAACCATATGTATTTATTAGTTAATCACTATAGTGACAAACTTGTATTTTTTGACACCAACACTTTTGTTGAGAAATTAAAATCGACTAGGGATACTGCGTATCTGCCTATTAGTTTTAGACGTCAAATAGCATGGCTATTAGCTTTTAATATAAACTCAGACATAAGTAGTATGTCGAAGTCTTATGTATTTAGCACCACAAAGGTTAGTAATAATACTAATATTAAGGTGGTTAGCAATAATAATTTAAACTAGTCAGTAAGACAACAGAAGGTACTAGTAACAATGTTGTTTGTCTCACCATCAACAAGCTATCTTCTCGCACTCAATTAGTTAATTGTCAAAAAGGGGCTAAGCAGAATTCCTTGAAATTATTTCATCAAAATATTCAAGGTTTTTCTTCCAAACAATTAGAAATTGAATTGTTTTTAGAAAAAACAATGTTTGATATTATTTGTATAACTGAACACTGGTTGAAAGATTATGAAATGCTAATTAATTTTGAGAATTATAGTGTGGGCAGTTGTTTTAACCGAAAATCCATGCTACGTGGAGGTTCACTAATCTTAATTAAAAATTGTATAAAATCTAAGACCCGTAATGACATAGTTGAACTATCGGTGGAACATAGCATTGAACTGTCCTGTGTTGAGCTAGATAAGCATTTTATAGTGTGCGTTTACAGACCTCCAAATTATCAAAACTACTCTATATTTGAGTCAGTTATGGAAGATGTTTTATCTAAACTTGCAACTGGTAATAAATCAGTAATTGTTTGTGGTGACTTTAATATTAATATTTTAGAAAATAATTCAAATAGCAGTAGATTATTAAGCCTCTTCAAATCATTCAATCTGTCGAATGTGTTTTTAGAACCAACGCGGATAACTTCGACTACTGCTACATGTATTGATAATGTCTTTTGTTGCTGCGACTACTTAGATAAAGCCATTGTAAATTATCTCCCTTCTGATCACAGCGGTCAAACCGTTATTTTTGAGTCCAGCACACCAATACAAAAAGTGCAGATTCAAATTAGACCAATAACATCGGGTAGTTTAAATAAGTTTAACAACACTTTAATTAGCAAGTTAAATGCTCAGGGCCTACATTGGCCCAATGGCAATATTTTGTATGAACAATTCTTTTCATTAGTGCAAACAGAGTTCAATAATTCTTTTAAGAAAAAAACTAAAACTATTTGCCCTAAGTTTTTATTCAGTGACTGGGCAACTAAAGGGATCAGGAAAAGTAGGGAAAGATTATTTGAACTGTATGGCCTTAAGCCGTATATTAACACGGAAACTTTTAATACGTATGTTGCTACCTACTCTAAAACTTTTAAAAATATCTGCAAAGCAGCTAAAGCTTCTTTCATTAGCAACAAGGTTAAATCAGCAGACAATAAAATAAAGACAGTTTGGAAAATTATTAACAATGAAACGAACAAGAACAAAAGACATAATAGTGATTACACACTTGACACTGCCCGCGGTCTCATTAGCGATAACATCGATGTTGCTCAGGAATTTGCGACTTTCTTTACCAATATTCCAATTAAAACTACAGAAACTTTAAATTCCTCCCCCTTACTTGCTATTGATTTATTAAGAGCGAATGTTTCAGCCTTTCCCGTGGAATTTAAATTTAAACATATAAACCCTGTGGTCGTTGTAAAGACTTTTAAGCAACTTAAGATCAAAATTACCGAAGATCTGTGGGGTATGTCTACTAAAGTTTGTCAATCAATTATTGAGACAATTGCACCCTATTTAGCTTTAGTATTTAATTTGTGTGTAGATCAAGGGGTATTCCCGGATTTAATGAAGTACAGTAAAGTTATTCCACTATTCAAATCCGGGGACAGCAAAGACCTAAATAATTATAGACCCGTATCGGTTTTGCCAGTTTTCAGCAAGGTGTTTGAAAAAGTAATGTTAAATCAAATGCTCCATCATTTTAATCGTAATAATATCCTACACGATCAACAGTATGGTTTCACCAAAGGACGTTGCACAACCGACGCCGGTGTCACCTTATTAAAACACATCTTTAACGCATGGGAAGAGGCACAAGATGCAATAGGCATCTTTTGCGACCTATCCAAGGCATTTGATTGCGTGAATCACGAAACACTGCTCTTAAAACTTGAGCATTACGGACTGGGTAAACTTGCGCTTAGCTTAGTAAAATCATATTTGAATGATAGACTGCAGCAAGTTCAAATAAACGGTGTAAATTCATTGGGTTTAAAAGTCAAAATAGGTGTACCACAGGGCTCGATTTTGGGTCCATTCCTCTTTTTAGTATATATAAATGATTTACCTCATTTACTGAAAAACCGACCACAAATGGTGTTATTTGCTGATGACACATCACTGATTTTTAAGGTGAACAGACATGCACAGGAGCTTGACGAAGTAAATAATGCTATGCTTAAGGTCCATAACTGGTTTACTGTAAATAATTTGGTATTAAATGAGAAGAAAACTAAATGCATAAGATTCGCGTTACCAAATGTTAGAAGTAGTGAATGTCATGTTGTACTGAATGGGGAAACACTAGAATTCGTCGAAAAAACGGTTTTCCTGGGGATCACGCTTGACTCAAAACTACAGTGGGGTCCTCACTTAACATCACTTGCAGGGCGGCTAAGTTCAGCCGCTTACGCTGTTTGGAAAATCCGCCAACTAACAGACGTGGATACCGCGAGACTGGTCTATTTTAGTTACTTTCATAGCATCATGTCTTACGGTATTTTGCTATGGGGACGGGCTGCAGATATTAATTCTATCTTTATTCTGCAAAAGAGGGCTGTCAGAGCCATATATAACCTCCGCAGACGCGAATCTCTAAGGGAACTGTTTAAGAAAATTAACATCATGACGGTACCTTGTCAGTACATATATGAAAACATTATGTATGTTCGAAAAAATCTAAATCTTTTTAGTAAGATAAGTGACAGGCATAATTTTAACACTAGAAATAGGACCAAATTAGATCAACCACGTTTCAGATTGTCTAAAGTGCACACATCTTTTATGGGGTACTGTGTAAAATGTTATAATAAAATACCACTCGATATTCTTCAATTGAATGAGAAGAAATTTAAAACATGCATTAAACGCACACTATGTAGACAAGCATATTATAAGTTGGATGATTATATCCTAGATAAAAATGCTTGGCTTAATGCTGGTCCTGCTCCACTGCCACTTGGGCTCACTAGTTAAAAATTTTAATGTTTGGAAGACTTGCTTCCCCTTTTTATTTTTTCTGACATTACGAACTTAATGTTTACTTTTTATTTAAACAAGTTTTAATTGTTGAATACTCCAATGGATAATGATTTTCATTCTTTTTGGTAGTACATTAACATTCTATTAATCTCTCAAATGCATTGCAAACTATAGTTTTGTATAATTTAGAAGCATTTTTTAAATTTTTGTAAATGTGAGTACCATGGAGCCGTATTTTATGTTATTAAGATGTACGAGTATGTTGACTTGAAAGAGCACAGCAGTTGAGAGTATGTCATGCTCACTTAAATGTCTCGCTGATGGTGGCGAGTGTGTTGGATCATTCGGTTCCCTACAAAATGGTTGAGCTAGATGGTGCTGATCCACGCGTCATGTTCGTGAACGGGCGCCGTCAGTTGTGACTGGTCATCTCTTATCTGCCAGGGCTTATTTTTAATCTTATATTTTGAATTGTTTTGATTATTTTTTTGTACATTGTTCTCACATATAGAAACAATAAGAATAATGTAACCAGGATTTTGTAATTTTCTATATTTAAAAGAGTGTCCTTGGAGTTTCTTGCCCGTTCTTCTCCATGAAGATCTACGTTTTGGAATGGGCAATTAGCTTCAACTTTCTAACTGACCGACTATTTGACAATTCAAAAGTGCCTGTAAATGGTTTAATTGAAATAAATGCTTTGAGTTTGAGTTTGAGTTTGAGTTTGTAGGATTGTGAATGACTACCTTCAAGAGATGAGCATTACTCGTATGGAGTGGCCAGCACGCAGCCCGGATATCAACCCGATCGAGCATGCTTGGGACGAGCTAGGCAGATGCGTAAAACAACGAAACCTTCCCCCAATCACGCTTCGTGAGCTCAAAATTGCTCTCACAGAGGAATGGGAGAATATTCCCCAAAATCGTATAAGGAACTTGGTGTACAGCATGCCAAACCGCGTAAACGCAGTAATGGAAGCACGAGGAGGCAATACGAAGTATTAAAATTCAAGAAAATCGTAATAAAGTTCAAAAATTTCATGTTTCCTATTTTTGTTTTAAGGAGAGATCAGCAGTTTTTTTCTTTATGTAATTTTGTGTTAATAAAATGTATGGTGACTCATATTTTTTTTACTTTCATTTAAGGAGTATTACATTGTCTATTAAATACAATTTATTGCATTAACCTATCATTTTTAGTTTCCGAGATTTTTAACATTCTTTAAGTGACCCGGATTCATTGCTCTCGAGTGTATATATTAGCTTTTATTTGAAATCAATATTGTTGTAATTTATTTTTTTAAATACGTTTCTCTCCCTGTTTTTGTATTTGCAGATGTAATATATGATATAGCTTATGTCACTCCCGCAATTAAGACTAATGTAACGACATCTCATATCGTGAATGCGCGTGCAAAAGTCGCTACGTGTTATTTCGTGATTTTCAGGTTTTTATGCAGTTTGAATCGTTATTTCAATACACACATACCTACTGTAAAAACAGCTATGTGATAAATGCAATATTTAAAGAGTTACGGAATGTAGCTATGTGACATTCATACATCGAAAGTTCCATTATAAACACGCTAAATATGTATTAAAGTAAAAGTAAATTATTTGAATACTCAGGGTATTTTTTGAGAAAATCAGTTTTTTGCGTATCCTGTAAAGTGTGTAAAAAACACAGCGATTATGGAAAGCGCAGGGATGATCAAGCCATTTAGGTTAGAGGGCGTACCAAAGAAATAGGCTTAGGTACATACATGCATACTCTAGAAAAACATTACCTCCCTTCTAAGGCAGTCGAATAAAAACACGGTGAAGTTCAAGGCATTTGACATCTGGAACTATTATCTTATGTGTCACCGTCCGTTGCTCGAGCTGTCTATATGTATGACATGTAAATTCTCTAATTTTCGTTTAGTTTGTAAACAATAGAATCGGTACCAATATTATACTACTACTATACTATCGTGCTTACAAACCATTAACCCTGGAAAACCTAATAGTTATTGAACCCGACCGATTTCATGGCTTTAAAATACCACAACATATTGATTATTCTTAGAACTGCAGGCAAGGGCATGGTAGCTATGCATTCTAATTTCCACCTTATTTGAATATTTCATCAAGTAATTTAATCTGGTACGCCATACATCGTGGCAATGTTGCCAGCCTTTTGGGCACTTTTCCTGTTGACAGCGATTCGGACGAATTTTTCGATGTCCTATGATTCGTTGCTCCTTTTTTATTTAAATGTTATATTATTATTTTAAGTCTCTTAGCGTAGGTATATTTTATGTTAATATTATCTTATTTGTTCGCGCCACTGCTCACCAATTTGACACTGTCAACGTCATCAACGTCAAGTGTCAACCATACGTCAAAAGAACCGCGGAACCTGGCCGGTCTCCAATTCATTGTTCGACTAGACTGAATGATATACGTTACCGTGTCATCAAGAATTTCACTATAATTTCTCTTTTATTCATTGTAAAAGTATAATTAAAACGATAATCATCGACCATCATCGGAGTACGTAATTTATCTCCCCAACAAGTAAAAATTAAAGTAATTAAAACTTGAATTAAAGGTTTGGCGAACTATGTCTGAAGTCATTCAAAAGTTATGATGATAAATATTTTTGTGCGCTTTCAAAATTATCTCATTGTAATTAACGAAGTTTTGATTTCGGGTTATCAAACTAGTAATTGTTTAAGTTTAATTTGATAAATTTCAAGTCATTTGAATACTTATTTGATATTTTTTTGCGAAGGTAATTTGTTAAGATAATAAGATAACAACGCAGAAATTACTTTAACTAACACTTTGAGGGACATTAAAAGGTATAATTATCGTTATACATTCTTTGAATAGAAAGGTGATGGACTGGCATATCACCTAGCTATCAAAGATATAACATTTTGTTGGTCCTAGTTTTATTGTACCTACATTAACAAACGTACGACGTGCCATTAGAAAATCTGGCAAAGTAGCTCCTTAGGCTGACTGTCCACTAGAGCGGAGAGGAGAGGAGCGGAGCGAAGTTATGCCAATATTAACCAATGAAATTTCATAAAATTTCCGCACCGCTTCAGTGGACAGGGATTTGCGAATTAGTTTAAAAATTCCTACAAAACCTGGAAACATAGCGAGGAAGTGGAGCGGGGAAGCGGAGCGGGGAATTGCCACCCGTTCAAATTACTTGGCCCAGCTCCACACAGCCCGCAACTCCGCTTCGCACTACCTCGCTCCGCATCAATGGCCACACACAGTTCGCAACTTCGCTCTGCATTAGGCCCTCGCTCCGCTCTGCTGCCTCACTCCTCGGACAGGCAGTCTTAATATTGGAACCTCTCCAAATCACTTATAGGGAAATACAGGCACTAGGTACCTATTTTAAACGTAATAAATTAACCTAAAACCAGCCATTGTTTCGAAGCCCTCTAACAATACAACAGCAGAGACGTAATTCCCTTTAATTATTCGTATTTGTTCGCCGATCGTGACGCCATTGGCTTCGGCAAACTTCGGCCGTAACTTTTTAAACAAATTCTGTACCAATTCTCGTGATTCTACCAAAATGGCGACCCTCAAAATGTTACAATAAGTTTCGTCTCAAAGAATCGCTTTTTCGGATTATGGAAATGGGATCTTTGTAGGGTTCCGTATCCAAAGGGTGCCAGCAGGACCCTATAACTAAGGCTCTGTTGTCTGACTTTATGGCCGATTTGAACAACAAATAATAAAAATCAAATAAAGTCTAGATTTCAATTAATTTTTAAAACAAACAAGAAACCTGTTAAAGAAATATTATGAAGTGTTATTTATATTTATTTATTTGGTCTACCAACAGCAGTACATACAAAAAATTATATCAGTACTAATAATATAGTAAAAGTATACAACACAATACAACATCGTAATAAAATAGAAAAAAACTGATGATAACTTAAAAACATAAAATACAATTAGTAAATAAAATTCAAAATAAATGAATAATAGCATTAATATCACAAAAAGTGAGCTCATGGTATTTAAAGCAGGTACCAAGTCACCAGATCAGGTTCCCCCCGTGACTTTGAACACACCCATGAAAGTGGGCCTGTTTTAAATATCTTGGGCACCATAGTCACTGATCTCCTACGCGATGGTGAGGACATGGACAGGGAGCGAAGGGCGCTGTCTATCAGAGCCCACAGGTTTAAACGTTGTAATAAATAAATAAATAAATAAATAAATAAATAAATAAATAAATAAATAAATAAATAAATAAATAAATAAATAAATAAATAAATAAATAAAATAACTTTTATTTCAAACAACTTAGTCCATATTAGTAGAATTCGTGACAATTACAACAAAAGAGATCCATTTATGTCATGCACGGATATCAACTCAACTCAAAGCATTTATTTCAAATAAACCAATTACAGGCACTTTTGAATTGTCAAGGGGTCGGTCAGTGAGAAAAATGAAGCTAGTTACCCATTCCAAAGCGTAGTAGGTTCCTATGGAGAAGAACGGGCAAGAAACTCCACGGACACTCTTTTAAATCAAAATATTCTTACAAGATATTGGTTACATCATTCATGTTGAAATGATACATGTGAGAACAATGTAGAAAGACGTGCACGTTAAAAGCGCAATAAATGCTCAAGTCCTTCATGTGCGAGTCCGACTCGCACTTGGCCACTTTTTTGAGTGAAATATGCTGTAATTTCTTTTTGATAATTTTTCTTTTCAGATTCCAAGCGGGGTGGCAGGTGCTAGTAATTTTGAACGAGTTGGGTAAAAAATGGTTCAGAAAGTTGAGAATAATTTGTCACGCTCTAAAAGGCTGGATGATTTTTTTCTGTTAGCATTGCAGTAATTAATCTCAGACGTTTTACAGTGTAGTCTGTCTAGATGTTGAACTTTCATGATTCTGTTATAATGGAAAAGTCCCGAATCTTAAAAAAAGGTTTTATAGGCGTGTACGCACGAACGAACAAAAACATGGTGAACACGAACATCGGACACTTTGTTCTCACGTGCGTAAGTAACGAACATCGAAAGCTGTTCGTCAAAAAAATTCGTGACTAATCCATGGCTACTAAAGAGGGCGGGGCGGTTGAGCACGAATACAACTCGAACTGTGTTTGTATGATATTCGTGTTCGCTTTGCTAATACTTTCACACGTACAAACCAAATGTTTCGTGTTCGATGTTCGTGTTCATCATGTTTTTTTCGTTCGTTCGTACACGCCTTTAGCCTTCCTAGAATATTGAACAGTTTACTAACCTAACCTAACTCATTGAATGCCAAATCCGAACTGGCTGGATACCTGTGACCAAAGATGTTCTAGAAGGGCCGGTGCTGACTAAGCACTAGTGTCAGAATTTCCAAGACACATTCTAGGAGAAAGAATAAAGTAGCTAAAGATTGTCCAGTGAATACTACATTTGCTGCAAGGCAATTTATTAAACAATCCCCCCGTATATATAACGCTATCAATGAACAATGTGCCATCTACTCTATGACATACCACAACTGCAAAAAAACGCTATTTGAATGGCTCAAGAGCAAAAGTTATGAAGAAATCGAAGATATCCTACACAAGATCACATAACTAAGGAACACATATAATTTGTACACATATACACACCACACACCCCCACGGTACACAAACCACATTTATCTTACACACATGCCCATTACATCCCGACACCCACACAAGCACACACACACACACACACGCACACAAACGAACCCACACACAAACTCACAAACATATTCTACACCCAGTGCCCTTACTAATATATTAAGGGTTATATAAAATCTTAATTAGTTTTAAATGAATCTTTTGGCTCACACATTTGTAGAATTACTGGAGGAGCGGAACCACCTAATACAAGCAAATCTATGCTTAAAAGGTGACTCCATACCTAACATAGTTATTTACTTAAGTGAAGAAATAAACATTTTTATTATTTATTATTATTAATTTACTAGTACAAAGAAACGATGTAGCAATTCGCTAGATATTGGTATGGAAAATGAATATCAAATGTGATCTATTAAGCGCAGGCCACACTGGGAACGAAGCGAAACGAGCCTAAGTTCGTTAAGCTTATCTTCGCGTCGTTTTATACTATTCCTTTTCCGTTTCGCTTAGTACGCGGTGTGAACCGAAGTTTGAAAGACGCTAAAGTAAGCGAAACGAACTTACTTTCGTTTCGCTTCGTTCCCAGTGTTCGCTTGCGTTTTAAGTACTAACGTTTTTGGCAAATACTAGTTTACTTATTTCCATCTTAAGCCCTCATTCAACTTTTACATATAGCCACAGAAATACTGTTGCTCAATACTCAATTCTTTATTGTATTCCATATGTATTACATAGATGGTTTAATAAGTAAGAGATCAATATGGACCCTGTCGGGCACAGCAAAATAAGGAGAGAGGAGGAGGGCTAAGCAGTAATTCAATATTATTATAAATTATTAGATGTGTTTAATTGGGTGTATAATTATGTATATATTGGATATTATTAGGTTTGTGTATATAGGTATAGTATATAAGTTATTTTAATTTTATGTATTGCATAAGAATAATGTAGGTAGTTATTATTTAAATTCTTAGAAGTATTTTTTTTATTTTTTTTTATTATTATTTATGTGTTAAGTGTCGTTCGTTAATTCGATAGCGAAACCTATATTACAGGATGAAAAGTTGAACGCTCCCCTAATAAGTGCTAAACTCAGGTATCAAACTAAAATATTCAGTAGCAATAAAAAACAGGGCTATCCTAAGAAGGCTTTCAAAGGAGGTAATAAAAGGTACCTACCTTCGTCTGCTCTGTACTTAATAGCACTCTAACTAAAGTTACCGAGACATTGAGATAATGATAATTAGTCCTAATTAGCGCTGCTAATAACTAAGGGCTTGAAGGAATGTCTGAGTTTTGTTGGTAAATGGAAACTGGGTTGGCAGATTATTCATTTGATTGTAATAAGAGTGAGGATTTTTTTATATTTTATAACGGTGAAGGAAAACATCGTGAGGCACGTTCTAGAACCAAAAGTTCGAAGACATGTGACATCTACCAACCCACACTGGGCTCGCGTGGTAGATTACAGCCCACTCCCTCTCAAAGAGAGGAGGCCTGTGTCCAAGTAGTCGGAACATTATAGGCTGATTATGCAGTCATCATCTGCTTAGCCTTTTCCAACTACGTTGGGGTCGGTTTCTAGTCTAACCGGATGTAGCTGAATACTAGTATATTAAATGGAGCGACTGCCTATCTGACCTCCACAATCCAGTTACTGGGTAATAAAATAATACCCCTTGGTAAGACTGGTCTTCAGACTTTCGGGCTTCTGACGACCCGTAACAACTATCAAAGAGCCACGAATGACAGCCGGGACCAACGGCTTAACGTGCTTTCCGAGGCACGGCGGGGTCTTGGTACGCAAAGATAGTCACCCATCCACGGACCAACCACGGTAAGCGTAGCTGAACCTGATCAACTCAAACTCAAAGCATTTATTTCAATTAAACCATTTATAGGCACTTTTGAATTGTCAATTTGATTGATCGATTCGTGCAGCTGTTATTACATAGCCACAAGCCCTAGGCTATGTCTTTTGTTACACGGCTTCAGCTCATACCTAATCGTCAGCATTCTCCTGCCCTTATCTCAATTTATTTAGGATCGGCGCAACGTTTATTTTTCTTCGATATGCCTACAGTACTTCAGCTAATATCTACGGTACTAAAAAGCACTATTTACATCGGCAATAACAGCAACGAAACATGCACAGGATTATCAACGAAAAAGTTTTAAAGTCTTCAGATCCATACACTATTTCTTATAGAACTATTTTAGCTCGGCATATCGTCAATTTATCAAAACACAGCAAACAAAATAAAAATAGTTGGATATGGTTAACTACACCAAGCAAGTACACAAAAAAAAGTAACACATAAACACACACAAGTACTAAGGTACTAAGTACACATTATGGCTAAAGCAATAAAGATATTGAGTATTGAGTAACTTAAAATTATCACGCGGTTGAATTGAAAGCTATCATAATACTAGATATTGAAAGAAAAGAAATGAAAGAAAAATTGTTTATTCTGCACAAACAAAACGCACAATTAAAGACAAAAAGACAAAATATACTCATAGAAAAGTAGCCAAAAGCCTCGTATTCAACCAATAAATAAAAGTTTGACAAGGTTGATGTCAAGGACACGGACCAAAGATAATACTGCGTAATTACTGTTGCGACATTGGCAAATGACAACAAAAACATAAGTAACAAAAACAAACTGCCGATTGTAGTTTTAATTACGTTTGTAACAAATAATAAGAAAAATTAAGCTGTGCGTCGCATCTGTGCAAGAACAGGTCTTTGCTCAGCGAAATGCTGTGACTTCGGACGAACCTAACGTCAACAGCGCTAGTTTTCAGCAATTATCTATGGAATGACATATTGACGTCTCCCTGCGTGACATAATAAATCGGGTAAGTATTATTTTTCACTGAAATATATGTGATTCAGCTGAACATATAAGTAACAAAAATAGATAAGTATCTGTATTTGTGCATAACATAAATTTAAGAAACAATAAGAATACTTAAATCTAATCCAGCAATTAAAATTCCCAATTTACAAGTTAGTTGTCCAACTTTTAATCCTGCAATGGAGATATCAGATGGGACTAATCTCTATCACTGTCTCCCAGTAACCAGATGGACGAGCCAATCAATTTTTATACTAATCTGTACCACAGATACTACCTACTTGTAGCTTCATACCTAAAATGCAGAGTGACCCATCCATGTATTCGTTCACTCACGCATTTTAGGTATGAAGCTACAAGTACGCAGCGAGCCCGTCTTGTCGGAACAATTCAGTGAGTGTAACGTAGTCAGAAGATATAAGAGTTACGCGATAGATAGAGAGGCAACTTCTAGGTGAATATAACTGTAGGTATTTAGCGCTGTGCGAACTGAATTGCACCTTATTTTTTCGTAACAAGAGTCGCTTTTTATTTAAATTATTTTGCGGAGTAACCATCTGTATTCGTCTCTGTCTATACCTACATATAAAAATGATCGTTGATTACATATAACACTTCAGTGTGAGTTGGGGTGCACAAAAATAGCCTACAAGTTGTGAGCCTGAATGAACGTTTGTTGACTGCTAATATTTTTATGAACGCACAACCCAAACCGCTGAAGATAGAAACATATTATAAGGATAATACTGAACAGGTAGGTTTCTTATAGGATGTAGACGTACCGTGCACTAAGAATTTATCAAATTTAAAGGCACACTAAAGCCTTTATAGCCGATCGCAACGCAAGATCTGTCGGTCGATTCTGTAAAAATATCAACGTGAAACTTAGGTGAAGTGAGCGTGAAGTGAGCTGTCACTGTCACAAATCAACGGGCAGGATGCTAGGGATTAACACTATTGTCAGCTCACTTCACGCTCACTTCACCTAAGTTTCACGGTGATATTTTTATAGAATCGACCGGCTGAAATTAAATTATCCAGAAAAGAAACGGAGTTACCGACATAGTTTGCAGAGTGAGCAAACTGAAATGGCAGTGACTGGCCATATTTGTCGAAGGACCGATGGCCGTTCATTTTAACGTATTTTAAGTACAATAATTTATTGGCCTTCAAGTCTTATGGTTGAAGTTTGTATGCGACCGAAGTTGAACACAAAAACAAGTGACTGCTGAGCTCGATTTTCCATTAAGAAATTCTCAGTGACAGCTCGGAATACCAACGTGATGTACCTAATGTATGCGAACGAAGTTACGTGCACGTGCTAGTAAAATTACAATGAACGAGATAAAAATTAAAATTGTGCCTCTACAAAGTGTCTTAATTGCCTATTACAGCCATTTTGATTTAAATCACTGTCATTTGACTTTTTTCTTTAATTGAATCGAACAATGGTTTTGGCGAGGCGTTTTGTTAAAAGATTTCTTTTTTAATTCCATATTTGTTAAAAATGATATAAAAGTGGTTGATGGGTTTTCTTTAATCTGCAGTTTGAATGACGTTTAATAAAGATTAACTTTAACTAATGATGTCAATTAATGACATCATTAGTTAATGGACCGATTTTTCAATAGTCTGATAACTTTTATCTGACAGAAAATTAATTTATCAGGCGGCCATAGAAAAAGGTTACTTTATGATTGAAAATTGGGCTTATTGACTTACAGTAATTATTTTTACGAGTACAATAGCATTTTTATTTTAATACCTAGATATTAATCATTTCAAAGGTAAATTCGATCGATATCGAGACATAATCCGTGTTGAAAAAAAAATTATACGAATTTTATTATGATATAAAAGATAAATCATTTAACTTTTATAAGTTGGTTTGTTGTTTTGTGATGAGTTTGGTTTTTCCTATCTGAGAAGAAAGTCCAAAACAAACTCAGAGGTCACAGTCTCAGTTGAGACATAATCTTGGTCAGATCATGTGAGGACCATGTAGATTAATATCTGAAATGCTGCCTAGGTACATGGGCTACCAGGTTACTAAACTAATATTATCAAGGGTATTTATTTCGAGACAATTCTTATGCTATTTGTATGTTTACAGGGTGGCAGGGACATCGACGTCGTCGACGACGTCGGTAAAAAAAAAAAGAAACAGCTGTTTCATAGAAAACTGCAATACCTACGCGGTACAAAAATGTATGGAACAGCAGATTTTTTTTTATATAAGCGACGAAAAATTTCAATGCAGGGTGTTTCAGAATCATATTCTGAATCACATGGTAAAAAATTTCGCGCCACTCTGTATTTTATTATTTTAACAGAATATTATCATCTTGTATATACCACCGTTTTATTTAACCTTATCACCACTCTGTTTATAAGCACGTACACAACGCGCAACTAAAAATTGCTACGTTTTCACAGATTCTTAATGTGTCTGTTCTGAAAAGCCACCCAACCCTATTCCTAATCTTATGTCTCAAGTAATAATACACAATAACTTGCTAATTACCTACTTAGAACACAGATAGAGGTCGTTAGTTGCCAGCTCACTTGCTTTTATTGCAGCTCTGATTACTTCTACCTACTACTCACTCTTAGACACGTAAGTATAAATATAAAACATGCACGTATTATACAAACGCTTAACCAAGGTGAGTCCAACTTTCATGCGAACATAATGCTATCATCATCATCAGCTTACGTCATTCGTAAGAAGCTGGCAGCATCATCACAACGGTAATATTTTCCCATTGTTTGTCTTATTTGTTTTAGTATATTCGTGTATTTATGTGTATTTATCTGTTCCTGTATTTATTTATATAGTATTATATATATAGGTTAATAGGTAGGTATATGTATATCCTTATATTTAAATAAATATTTATTCCACTATTTTCTCTGCATCACCCAAAGGTTGACTGGTAGAAAATGCCTATGGCATTAAGTCCGCCTCTGTACATTTGTGTGCTTAAAGTGTTAAATAATTAAATAAATAAATAAACAGTCCACTGCTGGACATAGGCCTCTCCAATTGCACGCCATTCAGCTGGATTCTCGGCAACTCTCATCCAGCTGCTACCAGCCACCTTGAAGACTAGTGCTCCACCTAGCCTGAAGGCATTCTAACTTAAGTGTGGCGATTCGCGGTCTCCCCTCAAGAACAAGTCTACCCCACCGGTTATCGGTTCGACGGCTAATATTGCCGGCCCATTGCCAATTCAGAATGCAGAACATCGCCAAAAAAAAAACCTTAAGCAAACGCACGTACACCATTTCAAACGCACGAGATTTGAGCTTCAAAAACCGACCTTACTGCTTCGCAATAAAAACGCTGTCAAAGTCATTCTGATACCATGAATGAAAGAAAAATATGTTTAATTGTCCTGGACACGTGCACTTACAAAATATAAGTATATTAATTTTAATAAAAAAAAACAATAAAGATTTATAATCACGAGTATGTACGAACGTGCAGTGCGCGCGTGCGTGCGTTATGAACGTGCAGTGCGAAACGGTCAACTAACCTATTGACACTGGACACTACTGAGTTTTTGCTACGGAACCCTATACTATCACAAGTACTAGGCTAGTTTTTTTTTAACAAATAATGCTTCAAAGGAGGTGACTTGGTAGCCTATCTTATACTCGTAGATCATGATTTCAATATACATAGATCCAACTAATATTCGTGCCTTAAATATCTATGTCCCATCAAATCTCCCAGATTTATTATATTTATGAATGTATTCACCAGATTTTAATTTTAAACAAAAACATTTTTTTAATTAGGAGCTAAAATCTCTTAATTGCTGTCACCAAACACAGAGAACCAAAAAAAACTTCAAACAATCTTGAATAAACACATTCATCAGCTAAAACTGCCAATTGAGTTAATTAAAGGTTTACCCTAGCACAAACAACTACAGATAAAGGTTAGTGGTCCCTTGTTATCCATTGACTCAAGTCCAAAAACACTGGTGATTACTGGGGCATCTCCATTAAACTTTTAAGTAATATAATAGACATCGTAGCCCCCTATCTAGCTGTTACTTTTAATAAATGTGTTGATTTAGGAACTTTTCCTGAACTCATGAAGAATAGTAAAGTCATACCATTATTTAAATCAGGTAATAAAAATGAAGTTGGCAATTTCAGGCCTATTTCTATCTTACCAGCATTTAGCAAAATATTTGAAAAGTTAATACTCAAGCAGCTGCTAAGACATTTTAATTTAAATAGCCTCCTTCATAATGAACAATATGGATTTACAAAAGGTCGTTCGACTACAGATGCGGGTGTTGCTCTGCTGAAACACATATTTAACGCATGGGAGAACTCGCAAAATGCTATTGGGGTTTTCTGTGATCTCTCCAAAGCCTTTGATTGCGTGCACCATGACACGCTTTTGCGTAAACTGCGTCATTACGGTGTGCAAAATGAAGCTCTCAACGTTATAAATTCGTATTTACATAATAGGTCCCAATGTGTAGATGTTAATGGTGTGAAATCTTCCGGGCTACCAGTTCAGTTAGGTGTACCTCAAGGCTCAATACTGGGTCCATTCTTGTTCTTAGTGTATATCAATGACCTACCATTCTATTTAAAGGGTATCTGTGAAGTTGTACTGTTTGCAGACGATACCTCTCTTATTTTTAAAGTAGACCGGAATAGACAAGATTTTGACGATGTAAACAGTGCACTCTCAATGGTTACGGATTGGTTTACGACAAATAACCTAGTTCTCAATGCCAAGAAAACGAAATGTGTTAAGTTCGCCCTACCAAATGTTAGAAATCTGGGACCCAACATCGTCTTAGATAAAGAGGTGCTTGAATCTGTAAATTCGGCAGTTTTTCTGGGCATAACAGTAGATGCCAAACTTCAGTGGGGCCCACATATATCGAGCCTAGCGGGAAGGCTCAGTTCTGCCGCCTACGCCGTCAGGAAAGTAAGACAATACACTGACGTCGATACAGCTCGATTAGTCTATTTTAGTTATTTTCATAGCGTTATGTCCTACGGTCTTCTGCTGTGGGGCAAAGCTGCTGATATTCAAAATATATTTGTCCTTCAAAAACGAGCTGTTCGAGCTATTTACCAGCTAGGCCCCAGAGTTTCTCTGAGAGATTTTTTCAAAGATATTGGTATCCTCACAGTGGCATCTCAATTCATTTTCGCCAACATCTTATATATTAGGCAAAATATACATTTATACAGTAAGAACAGTGATTTTCACAATGTTAACACTAGAAATAAGGAAAAACTAAGAGTTCCTTTTCACCGGCTTCATAAGGTTCATAACTCATTTGTTGGGCTTGGTATAACCTTTTATAACAAGTTACCCTCTTCTTTGCTAGATTTGCCTTTTAATGCGTTTAAAACGAAAGTAAAATCCAACCTTTGTTCAAAGGCATACTATTCTATCAACGACTACTTAAATGATAAGAATAGTTGGTCGCTGTGATTAACTCAAGACAATTTTTATGTTCTTTCACCAGAATTAGCTTACCTACTGACAGGTTATATGAGTTCATATAATTGTTTATTTTAATTTAATTTTAATTTATTGTTGACATAATCTACTCATTACAATGTTTTTTTTTAATGAGTTGTATTGCAATATGTAACTAGTGACCTCGACAATAGATCATATTATTTATTGTTATTAGTAATTAACTGTTTATTTATTTTACCTCGATGGTCCTAGTTTATCATTTATAACTTCCAGTTACAGCTTTATGTAAGCGGGCACGCCCTTTATGCCTGGAGGCTTTTATTAAGACGTTAAGTTTTGTTTACGTTTAGTTTTTATTTCTGCCCGAGTATAGTTCTCGATGATTTTGTTTGGTATATTGGCGTGTGCTAGCTAACATATGGATAATAATTTAAATTTGGTTAATTAAGTATGTTGAATACTATTATATAGAGTAATTTTTTTTCTTTCTAACTGAACAGACAGCTGTGCTGCTGGGGAGTTTGTTGCGCCACTTCTTCTTCCCAGCTAACGCACTAGGAAGTGGTGAAGGGTGGGCGTTTTGGGGGACTGTCTTATGTAATTTTGACGTTCGAAAAGTGCTGATTATCAGCCTAGTTTGAATAAATGACTTTTGAATTTTGAATTTTGAATTTTTGAATTGCTATGTAACCGCCAATTATTTCTCGGACGAGTCGATTTAATAGTGAACGAGTTCTGCCGGTTTCGCTTTGAATTGAGGATTTAAATTCGGGGTCAGGACAAAGTGTTTGATTGTGAATTGTGATTTCATGTCAAAGTCGTATTTGGTTTTTGAGTAGGTAACTAGGTTAAGAAGGCACAGCCCATCGGACTTTGAGAGTGTGGGAAGAGAGAGTGTACCTGTGTCTGCGCAAACGCTTGTGCACTATAGTGCATATGTCCTGCGCCAAAGTCTAGTTTTCGCTGATATTGGCTGAAATTCGGTCTGTAGAACTGTGGCGGCCTCTACAACGCCATATGCAAACTACGCATCAAAGACCTGACGTCACACAAATCCTGCATCGCGCAAGCAGTGTTTACCGCGCGGTCTGCATATATATAACTTCCGACAATAATCGTTGGGCAGTTGTCCACTAGATACGACACCCGTCTGGTCGGAGGAACCTCCCTTTTCTATACAGGATGAGTGAACTTTACACTCTGTTCCTCATGCCTCTAAAGAACTATTAATTTACGAAGGCAAATGGAGTTTTGGGTAGAAACTGGCACACATTCAATAATTATGAGCGACTGCGTAGATACTTGCATTATATGGCAGCAATTCTGAAGATTTTAAATGATTAGGAGGAGGAAAATCTCGCTATCTTTTCCTATTAAGGGAACCCAAATTATGAACCTACTCAATATTTGAAGTGGCTTATTTGAAGAATTGAGTAACTAAATTAATATAATATATTATACAGGGTGGCAGGTCAGGGTTGCGAGTTTGTCCGAAATGGATATCGTGGCCCAGGCACACAGGTAACGGAAGGAACACGGGTGGGTTTTAGTCAGTAAAAGTCTGAGACGCCCTCCCGCTCCGCCCAGAGCGGGAAAACTTATTTGATAATTTGCAAACCTCAAAAAAAAAAAAACAGCCTGGCAGGGACATTCACGCGAAAACTAATACCTTGGATTCAGTACATCATTCTGAAACCCCCAGCGTTGAAATTTTTCGTCGGTTATTCAAAAACGAAATCTGCTGTTTCATAGAAAAGTGACCTACGCGGTCAAAATGTAAGGAACAGCAGATTTTTAGCTAGACGACACGATCTATCGAGCTAACCATAGCGCCTGCGTAAGACTCTGCAAATCTCATGGTGCAAGCCTTATAGAAATCTATTTGATCCACGTTAATACGCTAGCGAGTTTAAATGAAATTGACACAATGACATTTTCAATAACATCATGGTGAACGTACAGGCAATCGCAAAAACGCAACGAGAAAATCACGCAACATTGGATCGACGAAAATGATCGAAAACTTTTTTCTCTGAATGGAAATTGGAGGAAATTTTCTACCTGCAAAATTGTTCGAGTCAGCTTTCAGTTCCAGTTGCGTCGAACTTTTGTTGAAACGACGCCTTTTGACTTCCGTAACACTTTACGTGTCGTGTCGTGACGTCATGATTTCTTTGACGCTTCTGTCGTATGTAGTTAACTTGGATTTTGCGCATTGCAGGATGGGGCTTAGAAATGTATCTGGTGATAGTTATGTCTTTAAAAAAATTTGAAGTCTTAAAGTCTGGCAAAACACTATTTTCAGCTTCATTTGTTAGGATTGGATGTTCACTTCACTATACATACAAAGAGGGTTTATATGCAATTTCGACGTTTTATCTTGTGTGTTTGTGTTTTGACTGCCTCGTTGGTCTAGTGGGCACAAGCCCTGGTCCTGGATTCGATTCCCGGGTCGGGCAAAGTGTTATTGGGTTTTTCTATCAGGAATTTCTCAGAAGCAGCCCGGAGTCTGGATTTGTGACCGGTTGATGGCAATAGGCTTGCCCCCTGTTACATGGGACTTAAACATAACTGGAGAATGTGGGTGTACTATACGTTAGCCTTTTCCTTCGGGGATTACAGACGTGACGTTAAGTTATGTATGACATGCTAAGAAAAATGCTTATTTAAGACCATGGGCGGAAATAATCAAAAGGTTTTAGAAATATAATAATCAGAATTTGAAATAAAATAAGTTTATTACGCAAAGACCTTCGATTGAGGTACACAACAATGAATTTATAAGTATAAATTGTCGCTCGTATAATGGTTAAAAAGCGTAAACAATGATTTTTTTGTAAGCGCTATTACCTATCCATCAATGTAAATTATTGTATAGTATAATCAATTCAACATCAAAAATAAACTTTAATCATTGAAAAAGACTCATTTATGATACTGAAACAACATCAATCTTTCATTATAACTACATCAGTTGATTTTCATTTACGTATGACATTCAAACAAATGTAAATAGTTCGAAAGTATCAGTTACTGGTTGTTCGGTATCGATTACTTGGTATCTACCAATTTTAAACGTCGTTGGTAATTTACAAGTACATGTCAACTTATAAGCTATAAATCTATAAGGGCCTTAGCAGACAGCACGTCAATGTCAAATAATTTATTTCAATTTAGCACATAAAAGGCACTTTATAGCGTCAAAATTTACAAAAAAAAATAGAATTGATTCTAGTCGCCCCTTCCAAAACGTAGTTTTCATATGGAGAACAATGGGCAAGAAACTACACCGTTACTCTTTTAAAATGTTTACAATATTTTTTATACATTAATTATATAATTATATTTGAAGACGATGCACCAGGAATAAGACTACTATACCACAATAGGTAAAAATAATTATAAATGAAGCAATGAAAGAAAAATTAATTTTGTGGTAGATACTATATATATATATATATATGTAATAGATGGTCACCCATCCAAGGACCGACCTAGGCAAGTGTAGTTTAACCCTGATCGACCTGTGCGGCTGTTATTACTTAGCCGCGAGCTCCTCTACTTAGTCATTGTATCGTGCTTTAAAAAAGCGACTAAATCGGTGATCAATCAATCTGAATAGCGTTTTCTCAACTATATTGGGGTCGGCTTCCAGTCCTAACCGGATGCAGCTGAATACCAGTATTTTACATGGAGCGACTGCATATCTGACCTCCACAACCCAGTAACTGGGTAATACGATACCCCTTGGTAAGACTGGTTGTCAGACTTTCGGGCTTCTGACGGTTCCTAACGACAGTCAAAGATCCATGAATGACAGCCGGGACCAACAGCTTAACGTGTTTTCCGAGGCACGGAGGAGTCTCTGTCTGTAAAGATGGTCACCCAACCACAGACCAACCCTGGCAAGTATAGCTTAACCTGATGGATCGTCCCGTGCGGCAGTTATCACATAGCCACGAGCTCCTCCGACGAAATCGCTGATCGCCGATGCTAAAAGCAGCATGTCTGCTAAGGCTCTAAGGTAAATAAATTTTCAATTTGGAAACGTTTCTTACACTCATGTCGTGGATGTAATTATATATTTATTTATATATACCTACCGCTGTATCTGTTTTCAGCGGTATAATTACATCCATGACATGAACTTAGCTAGGTTCGAAGTACTACGCATAGTGAGTAAACCTTGAAGGAATGTAATGTAACATTCATAGGTGAGGTACGGAATTTTAAACTAAATAAATTATTCAAACTCAAACTCAAACTCAAACTCAAAGCATTTATTTCAAATAAACCAATTACAGGCACTTTTGAATTGTCAAGGGGGTCGGTCAGTCAGAAAGATGAAGCTAAATGCTATTGTACTGTAATAGCTATTGTACTGGAAATGTGGTATAGCTTAATTAAAGTAGATTTTGGCTTTGTAGGACGTCGTCATTAATTGTCACTCATATTAATTGTGTGATGGTGTATTTATATACCTCGATGTGGATAAACAAATGAAGATTTCTCCAAGATATTATTCCGTTAATATGTTGCCGCATTTACACATTCGCGCGAGTGACGAGGCGAGCGGCGAGTCGAGCCACGAGCACGTATGTAAACGGTGTGTCGTCATTTGCCTCGTGTTTCGCCACGCCACTCGTGACACTCGCATCGCCATCAGGAGCGGTTTTTAAGACACGAATCAAAAGGAAAAGAGTGGCCAGACGAACTAGTGTTTATATATTCGCTTTCTAGTTAATTTCGCAGAAAACGGCCTATTAAGCAATATAACGAAATGGACTGGACCATCACTGAAGTTATGATGTTTTTGGAGCTTTACCAAACCAGCCATTTGGAATCTAAAGCATGCTCATCATAAGAATAAGCAGAAAGTGTACAATGCTTGGACAAGTATTCAGAAACGATTCAGGAAATAATTAAGAAAAAATCTTTGATGCTACTTTACGTACACATCGACGCAAGAACCTGGCATCAATAAAAACATGCAATACAGAAGCCGTTACAATGACGACGTCGTCCATTTCGTTAACCTCAAGTAGATATGAATAAACGCGAATGTGTAAACGGTCATTCGTGTAGCCTCAAACCACACAATTATCTCGCTAAATACACCACACAATTATTCGTCGAATTGCGAGGCGAATCACGCATGTGTAAATGCGGTGTTACGCTTTCTTGAAGAAATGTTCGTTTGCTTTTCTCTCAACATCACTTTGAATTTCGAACGGTGTCAATGTGTGAATCCGCGATGATTTAGTTTAGCAACAAATGAATTCGCTTTCGAATTTTGTGACGTTACTTGAGGTCTTCTTTTGTCTGTTTTCCTTTTGTATGGTTCAAGCGATCCCCCTCTGCTTCGCATGGTTTTTAAGACTTGACAAAACATCAAGATTTATTTATTAATGTTAATTTTATGTGAATGTATTATACATATAAAAATTCCGGAATAAATTTTCAAAATGATGACGAAAACAACATCGAAATGCATTGCGTAGTCACAAAGACATACGAAAATCAACTTTAAAATATGTAGGATAGATTTATAACATTCGCAAAAGCGCGCCGAATAAAATCATCCAGGTAGCGACTTAAATTAAAACCATTACTGTCATCTTTTAATTCCACCATGTTTTTATTAAAGATTGTGGCTTCCAGCGCTGCGCCGCCGTGTGCACGCAGCGCTCAAGCTGCTTGAATTTCCGCTGAGGGAAATGGAGTGTGAAGATTATGGGCTTTTTCTCCGCTCTCAAGAATAATATAATGCCGTAATGTTAGAAATATTATTTTTGTTAATGTTTTGAAAATAACAGAAAAATATTAGGGGCTTATTCATGCCATTGAATTTGCCGGAAAAGAATATTGTGACGGAGTTTTTTTTAAACAACACAAGTAGGGAACATGAATTTTTCTATTAAAATTTGCTTTCTTTATTTACTTTGATATAGAATAGAATACCCTTATAATGTACTACCGTATGAATTACAGAAATAAATATAGAAATTTTACATAGTGTGACATAATGTCGTATCGCTAAAAGCACCACTGACATAATGGTGCCCGTCAGACATTTTGACTAAACCAGCTATCTAATTACGCAACACATTTTCGTTGACAATTCCGACTAATCTGTTTCAATTTGACAGGTCAACAACATTCATTGTGTTATTTACGTTGTTGAGCAGATTTTTCTTTAGAACGTACGAAGCAATGGATTAGCAATCTGTTTCAAAACGATTCAGATTCTGATTGATCGTATATTACGTAATTAGGGTACTGAACTTATTATTAATCGGAAGTCAGAGCATTGATCAGCGCGCTTGCTCAGTGCGTGTTGGAGCATTGAGCAAGCGTGGTGATAGATGGTCGTTCCTCCTCTCCATTGAACTCATCTATTCCCCTGACCCTTAGGCCCTTTCCTCATTAATCTTTGCAGGATTAGTGTGCTCGGTATACCCGGTATCGAAAGCTCACCCAGCGCCTATATTTCAATGAGCGTTTCCTGATTGGCTCGGTATGCGCGGGAGCGAGGCGGGATCATTTTGGTTTACTGCGTTTCGGTAGAAACATCTAGATGTTTGACTAGTGCCCACTTGGCTTATACAGAGACACGTCACGCTTTTTAATTGTTTTTTTGTCGCCAATAGCGCTTTTGTTTTTTTCGTAAAAGACGTTTAACATGCTATAACACCTTCATCGGTCGAAGACGACATTTTCTCGCGAGGATTTAAACGGTACTGCACAAATTATGCTGAAAACATAACGTTAGGTCCGTAAATGAAAGCAGTGCGGTATCGTTTCGTTATACAGAGCATACTTTACCGCACTGCTGCTTACCGACCAATGAGGCAAGGGCCGTAAACCTTAACATATATATATTATATATGTATAAAATGAATCCCTATTTCCCTTGGTCACGGCATCACTGAACCAATTTCGCTAATTCTTTTTTTGTTGTGTTTGTTGTTATAAGAAGAAGGTTCTTATGGAAAGTAAAATCTAGAATATTGGAAAATTTCAGAAAACTTAACGACTATTTTAACTTCGCGCGTTGGATAGTTAGCGCGTTTGATGAATGTGAATTTAGCAGAGTAGCGTAGGTTGGTACGTATGTAGGTAGGTGGGTAGGGTGGGTAGGTAGGTAGGTATGAGGGTTAGGTAGGTGTAGGTAGGGTATGTAAGTAGGTATGTAGATACGTATGTAGGTAGGTAGGTTAGGTAGGTAGGTAGGTGAGTAGGGTAGGTAGGTAGGGTAGGTAGGCAGAGCGAAGCCGGGGCGGGCACATAGTTATTTATAAATTCTATGTACTCGATCCCCAGTTGTGCACTTGCCCTCTACAAACGCAATACGTCATTGTAATTTAAAACTTGGCGGAGCAAACTTAGCCTCGTTTTCCAATTTTCTTCATATTTTATGCATGATCTTTTCTTCTTATAGGTGAACAAAGTAGCTTCCTGTTATAAATGCTAAAGGAAGTTTGTCTGTTTGTTATATTTTCAAGGTAGGAAACTATTTTTTGCTGGAGGAAGTACTTTGTAACACGGATAAGGATAATTTTGGTATAGCGGAAAATGGATTAAGAGACGGTTCAAGTAAAGGTGCGTTTATACGAGGAGAATTTTTCTAGTTTTAGGAGGCGAGGATGGTCGACGTTGCAAGACTCGGCAGGCGATTGGTCTTTGGGGGCTTAAAGGCCCCCAAAGACCAATCGCCTGCCGAGTCTTAGCTTAGGTTTTGGTTACCTAGTAGAGCGGTTCCGTCAAATTTTAATTCCTGCCGTCATGATAATCTGTAATTGACGCTTTGTATGTGGCCAGCCGTAATTGTGTGACCGCTTTCTGCTTCAAGGCTCGTGCAGACCAGCCCGACGTGACGACGCGACGCGACTCGAACAATACAATTTCTAAGAAAACTTCACGGTATAACAATAACCGGTGTCGCGTCGCGCTAGTCTGAAAAAAGCTTTAAGCTTTATGAAAACTCTCAAGATAAATCAACGTACAGCGCTACAAGGCTATAGTGGCGCGTGGCCAAAATTGGAACTAACCTCGCCGTCTTGTTTTGTCAATATAATTTACATAACATCACGCCTGTATACCCCGAAGGGTTAGCCAGAGGTGTCCCTACAGTACACCCACATTTCGCCAGTTATGTTTAAGTCCCATGTAATAGGGGGCGAGCCTATTGCCATCAATCGGGCACAAATTCAGACTCGTGACTACTACTGAGAAACTCTTGAT
The DNA here is from genome assembly GCA_914767755.1 of Agrochola circellaris. Classification (NCBI taxonomy): domain Eukaryota; kingdom Metazoa; phylum Arthropoda; class Insecta; order Lepidoptera; family Noctuidae; genus Agrochola; species Agrochola circellaris. The sequence continues at coordinate 11,273,627 of OU611863.1, read as the reverse complement.
GACTCTTGACTCTCTGGCAAAGCATTATTGGGTTTATTATTTTTAATAATACTTTGCCCGACCTGGGAATCGACCCAAGGGCCTCACGCTCAGCAGTCACGCTTGTGATCACTAGACCAACGAGACAGTTAATTGATAGTTCTTAGTAATACCTCATCAATGTCCTAAAATTAATTGTGATATGTAGTAACCTGACCAAAATACAAGGCATTCATGTAAGCAGTGATAGCCTTGCGGTGTGACCGTCGGACTGCCAAGTCATAGGGCAGTGTTCATTGGTCATTGGGCTCGAGTTTGTACCCAAGGCACGCACCTCTCACTTTTGGGATTCATGTGCGTATTGTATAATTATCACTTGCTTCAAAAACGGTCAAGGAAAACATCGTGAGGAAACCGGCATGCCTGAGAGATATTTCTCGACGGCATGTGAAGCCAAGTCAGAGGCCCTTGGGCCGCTTTAAACTCTGACACCAGGTTAGTCACTGACCACACGAAAAGAAGAAGAGATGTAAGTAAAAGAAAAGCATTAATTGAATATCAGTTTCAACATATAAATGAACTGTTTGCCCTATTATTATTCTACAAAATCTTTGTCACAGGCTTAGAGGTATTTGAAAAACAGATAGAAAATAAACATTCAAATGCAGTCCTAACCGCCTTCATTTCAGATTTCCTTTAAAACAATTTCGCTAGCGACTGCTAAAAGGCAACCTTTTGTAAAAAACTTTTTAAATTCACTGTGGTTTTAAAGGCATCCATTTTGAATATTGGCTGCGGTTACAAAATATGAAAGTCACAACCATTTTGGTAAATTATTAAAATACGAAAGCTTATTTAAGCCGATTGCTGCTACGCTGGACACTGAAACAATAATTGTTTGGTTTGTGAGTCTGTTATTTGAATATTCGGTTATTACAGGCGGTCCAACCTAGTTCGCTTCGTGGTTATAAATAATGTATTAATGGCCGACTGTTCGGCTGTTCCATTTCAAAAGCTAGTAATGGACACTTTTTACAAAAATCCTTTTATTGCATAATCTTGCTAACCTAGTAAGTCCCTACCAAATAAAAAAAACACCAGCGTTGAAAACTCACATTTATGCAGATATATTTAAAAAGAGGCTCCCTAAATTGTATGTTAATTTGCATTAATAATTCGCATACAATCAAAATGGAACTTTAGTATAATGATTTATTGGATCTTTTTCTTTCCATGTAAAAGACAGTTACGTAATTGTAACATTTTTGCTCGATACATTTTTTATTCCAAAATCACGTCATTTTTTAAAGATTATTTAATTGAAATGAAATCTTCATTTTAATTAAATAAACTCGGCTTTTATGTCTAAAATGAGTATTCACAGTAAGAAAATATAGTTTATTATCCAGCCACAAGTTTTTTTTCTCTATATCAATTATTACTTCAGTTATAATTAAATGAGAATTGAGACTTACGCCATTTAGTTTCGTGCTCGAAGACGATCAAAGAGCGCACGCGATATTCAACTTTATTACTGATGAGTTAGCGTTTAGCACAAAATGGAGTGGCGGGATGCATGGGGGCGGAGTTTGCGTGGAAATTGTGTTTATCGATACCTAGTAAGTGCACCTTTCACTGCCTCGTGACCACTTTAAAACCTAGTAAGTCACTTTTTACCATTTCAAAACCTAGTCTCTAAGACTGCTAGGTTTAAAAAATACTTAAAAAAAAAATACAATTCAAAGATTTACGCTACTTACGTTTTTGCGCTCTTGTAAAATTTCGTTTTAAGCAGGGACTTAAAACGGTATCAAAATAGCGTTACGTATAGTATTAGTGTTAGTACGGTATAATTTCTACCGCTTTACCCGGATTGTAACTAAATGAATGAAGTTGAAGATTTCTTTTTATATTGCCAAGAAATTCATTCGTAATTGGAACTACACATAAAGTTATCGTAACGTTATTTTGAGTAACGTCTCCAGTCCCTGGTTTTAAGTCTTTACTAGGTTTTGAAATGGGACAGCCGTGTTGGTTTGCAAGACAATAATTTGGTTGTTTTAATTGTGTGTGCATTGTGAGCATAACATTGTGTTGTGTGCATTATTAAATTATATTGATCGGGTATCGCTTAAGCGTTATTGTAGTGCATTTTTATCTACTTTTGTTATCAATGGGAATTTAATAGCCATAAATTCTATTTTGGGAAAGCCATCAATTTAATTTAAATTATGAATAATTTTATTAACATCTAAAAAACGAAGAAAATGGTTGTCACGGGTGTGTGTTTATTTATTTATTTATTGGTAAGGCACCTCAACGAATTACTCACTAAAACAAACTCATACAAAAATCATATAGAGTTTTAGGTATTAGACCGTAGCGTTCGGGGTCGTTGGAAAGTCCGAAAGGGATACCGTAGCCCTGGCAACGAAAAGGCAACAAAAGGAACACGGGTGGGTTTGAGACAGCAAGAGTCTGACACCTCCCGCTCCGCCCTGAGCGGGAGATGTTAATTGATAAAAAAAAGGATCTTAGCGTAGCGAAGAAAAAGGACTATGTAAGTATCGTAGCAGAAGTCGTTCTGTTGTTTCTGCTTACCCCCATGGGAAGAAGGTCTGAGTTTATGTATGTAAATGGTTGTAAAGTAATATTTAATTTAATTTTTAATTTATTTATTTAATTCAGACACATTGACCATATTTTGGTGAGTATAATTAAGAATTATGTTAGTAACCAAATAATTAAATACACACCACAATCATACTATAAGTAACTAAAATTATATGTCAGACTATGTTACTCATCATCATCATCATCATTTCAACCGAAAGACGTCCACTGATGGACATAGGCCTCCCCCAAGCACCGCCACTTCGACCGATTCTACATTACTCACATAAACAAAGTCACAATCATCTCTAAATTATGAAAATATTGCTGTTATCGCCATCCTTAAACAACAGATTAGTTATAGGAAATTTGTGATCAGTTTGTCGTTAGCACCAAGACTCATCAGAATGATCCATAATTCATAGTAATTCAGCTATTCAATGTTGCTTCAAATGGTATAATGAAGACTATAGATAGCTTACGGAGTTTAAAAATACTATCCTTCGATCGAATAAGCAAAAAAAATTCAAAATTCAAAAGTCATTTATTCAAACTAGGCTGAGAATCAGCAATTTTTGAACGTCAAAATTACATAAGACAGTCCCCCAAAACGCCCACCCATCACCACATCCTAGTGCGTTAGGGCGCAACAAACTCCCCAGCGCCACAGCTGTCTGTTAAAAGCGACAGTCAAATTATCGTTCTGAACCTAACAAAACCTTCAAACACAAGACATAACCCTCTTACAGCCATTGAACCTACAAACCCCATAAAAATACAGAAATAAGCCATTATGGTGGATTCCGAAAATCATTCCCGTTAAAGCGGCCATCAGAAATAGATGAATTGCAACTTTGCCCTTATGAATCAAGTTTTTTTTGGAAATCGTCATCTTTTATTTTAAAAAAGACAGTCTAATAATCGTTTTATAATCTAACAAAACCTTCAAATACAAAACATAACCCTCTTACAGCCATTCAACTTACAAATCCCATAAAAATACAGAAATAAGCCATTATGGTGGATTCCGAAAATCTTTCCCGTTAAAACGGCCATCAGAAATAGATCAATTGCAACTTTACCCTTGTGAATCAAATTTTTTTTGGAAATCGTCATCTTTGATAAAAAAAGACAGAGTCTAATACTCATTTAATAACCTTACAAAACCTTCAAACACAAGACATAACCCTCTTACAGCCATTCAGCTTAGAAACCCCATAAAAATACAAAAATAAGCCATTATGGTGGATTCCGACAATCTTTCCCGTTAAAACGGCCATCAGAAATAGATCAATTGCAACTTTGCCCTTGTGAATCAAGGTTATTTCGGCCAAGGGCAGCCATGGCGTGTTGGGCCGGGGGTAATTTCTCCAACCTTGCCACTTATGGGGGCCGATATTTTTTTTCTTCAACTTTTTGATTACTCTGTTTAAGTTCATGCATGCGATTGTTAAAATGTGTAGTGAGTTGTTTTTTGAAGTTTCCGAACATAATATCCCGCCGGTATTTCCTAAGGCCCTTTGTTTTTCTTGCCGTTTTTCAAATATAGTCTATTCGTCGTGTGTAGGCACGGTCGTCAGTGTTGTATGATGGATCATTATGGAAGTTTTTTGACGACACGGCGGCACTACGGCACGCCGCCGCCACCGTCGCCATATACCATAGAACCGTGCCATATACTAGGTCATACGATTTTCCTACGGCGCCGTTAACACCGTTCCGTGTATAAAGAGCCTAAAGGGGACGGCAGAAGTGTAAAATGCACTTCCATTTCGCCAACAAATTTATGTTTTACGAGTATCTCCCATAGTGGGCCAAGCCCTTCAATGGAATTGAATTGTTTATCAAATTAACACACCCAGTCAATTATCCGTGTTATACCATTTCATAATGTCAAAGAATGACAATTTAAGTTGGTAGTCAATTTGGTAAACATATAATTGCCCTGTCTTTATAAAGTCTTTCGAAGTGGATGGTTTATTTTTGATTTATAGTGCTATAGTGCTGTAGTAACTATAATGTAAATTTTTCTCGCTGATAATGGTTTTAGGTTCACATTATTAAAGGTATTGTAATCACTTCTAGTCCATATTCTTGGCTTAATCTATACTTATATTATAAAGAGGTTAAATTTATTTGTAATATCACGCTATGAGCCGAGGCCCTCAGGAGCCGAGCAAACAGAAAATAGTCAGAAAAAACGCTAAGTGAAAATTAAGTAAAAGCGCGGGCGGGCGATAGGATGCGACGCGGTGAGTCGGGGGCCAAAATTTCACGCGGACGAAGTTGCGGGCAGAAGCTAGTAATCCTCATATGAATCTAGAAGTCTTTCTTCCTGCTCAACACGTTGTTTTCTTCCTTTCTTCCCTGTCAGCCGACACTCTATCATTCACTCCATTTTCTTTCATATCATATCTCACACAATCCATCCACCTTTTCTTTGGTTTTTTCTCCCTCTCCATCCACCGACATCTACCTGGCCTTTTCCCAACTGTGTGGGTCGACTTCCAGTCTAACCGGATGCAGCTGAATACCAGTATTTTATATAAAGCTACTGCCTATCTGATCTCCACAACCCTGTTACTGGGTAACACGATACCCCTTGGTAAGACTGGTTGTCCGTGACCAATGGCTTATCTTGCTTTCCGAGGTACGGAGGGGTCTCAATATGTAATGGACCGACCTCGGCAAGCGTAGCTTAACCTTCTATCGACCCGTGTGGCTGTTATTATTTAATCACGAGCCCCTCTATCCTCCGTCTACATAAATATTCATCACTGTTTTAGTTACGTGTGTTTCATAAGTTTTGAAACTTATATATATACTAGCTTTCGCTCGCTTATATATACTGAAATTCATCCAAATTCGTTCAGCTGTTTTTGCGTGTTTGAGTAACAATCATCCAAATATACAAACTTCTACATTTATAATATTATACGTATATAGTAGGATTATATTAGAATATTTTTTCAATTTTCATTGTTTTTATCAACTTAATAAGCCATGAACGTACACAGCTGAACATGCGTGCCTCTATAATCGCCTCAATGATATAAATACAGTAGCTACCTTCACTTTATACTTCATAATGGATATTATATTGATCTCTTACTTTAGTGCCTTTGTTCTTGTGCCCTTTATAGACTACTTGAAGTTTTTCGTTGATGGAATATGACAGTTAAAGGCAGACTTTATCGTAGACTAGTGGTTGGAGCTACGTAGCGTAGGTTTTTTAAAATAACCTCTATTCAGGGTGACTTTATATTAATCTTTAAATAGCTATAAATTCGGTCATATTGTTTTTTTAAATAAAATAGCAAGTTATTTTCAGAGTTGGCCCCAGTATCCGGTATAGGGGGAAGTCAATGCGTGTTTAATGTGTCTTTATTTACATTTTTTTTTGGTTGGGAAATTGTCAAATAACTTCTCCCGCTCTGGGCGGAGGGCGGATTGCGTATCAGACTCTTTATGGCTAAAACCCACCTGTGTTCCTTCAGTTGCCTTTACGTTGCCAGGGGCCACGGTATCCCTTTCGGACTTTCCCGCGACCCCGGCAGGCATCAGGCCTAGCAGACCCCTTCAGTTGTGCTGACATCCTTTCTATCAACCAACTTCAAATATTTATTTATTTATTATTTTGTCACAAATATTCAATACACTCAATCCAACACTAAAATATTTATGTTATGTAAAAATAATGCACATATTCCCTGTGCATTTATGTCTTAGCTCGTTTCCGACAGAAAATCACACATTTTAAAGAAATTAGTGGAACAAAATTAAATAAAGCAGTTTTACTGATTTTTACTGGGTGACGATGGTGCCCGCTACCCTAGAAGTAACTTATTCGCTCATGACAGAAATACTTCAACAGTACCTTGAAAACCCAACAATGTTTTAAAAATAAAAGTTCACTGAACCTTGTATGATTTCTTCCTATATTTATTCACCAAAAAAACCTATTTCTAACATACACGAACCGCAATAACGGCGATCATTTCCCTGTTCCGTATTAACAAATAGCTTCCATTAATAATTTCTGAAACAAAATGCGTAAAACTCAGAGAAGAACGAATGTATGAAGAAAATGAATGAAGAACGTAATTTAGTCATGATGACTGGGCGTTGTATAATAAATTAAGTTGTGGGAATATTTACACGTATGCTTGTACGACGTTTATTGAAGTTATTTTCGGCATCGTTAGATCAGGTGTAAAAATTCGAAGGCCGTTCACAGACTACATGACTATACTCGTATTTATGATTATATTTTTGGCAGGTCAGTTAAGCGTCTTTTATGTTCATGACTGACTAAATCAAACTGTTTGCTAAGTTAATTATATAGTTTGTTATTTTATTTTAGTTTTATAACACTGATTTTACATTCTGTGATTACTTGAGCTCACACACTGACTTTTTAGTATTACTTGTTAAAATGTTAGGAATATCGTATAATTTTGCAATGTTTGTAAGTATGTGAGCACCATGTATCTATCACGTAATTAATTTATCTGTCATTGCTTCATTTTTCATTCTTCTTACATATCGTGGTATAGTAATCTTATTCTACATGCATCGTCTTCACATATAATTATATAATTAATGTATACAAAATATTGTAAAAACATTTTAAAAGATTAACGGTGGAGTTTCTTGCCCATTCTCCATACGAGAACTACCTATTAGAAGGGGTGACTAGCATCAATTCTATTTTGTGTAAAACTGACGTTCAAAAGTGCCTCTTATGTGCCTAATTGAAATAAATTGCTTGACATTGACTTTTTTGACTTTGACATGTGTTCACTCGTCACAAATGAGTGCGATTAATCTACTTATTGAAATCTTCCATCGAACAGAAACTCTTCTAGTATAAACGAGACTTTATTTAATAGTTTATTGAGTCTTCATAATCAACTTGACATTTAAAGTACGTCTGGCGGACGTAGGCTTCGCTATATTTTGAATCGCTGAACCTTTTAGCATGGCATGAGGAATTCTCAAAAAAATATACAATGATATAGTCGCAAATACTTCTTCATAGCGTGTCAATGGTTTGAATATTTTATTAGAATATGGTGGCCACCTCAATTCCCTTACAAATTACCTCCACTATACTCCATAGGTTTAGATAGTTAAATAAAGGTAAACAAATCGTAAAAACTGTTTTTATACATTTTCTGGTTTAAAAATACGATAAAACCAAATAAATTTAATTTTAGATTATTACTATATACTACATAGTTTCCGTCTTTTATTATTTGTAGGTTAATTTTATCATTTATTCTTAAACTACGCTTCATAAATGTAATTGCTTAAACACATTTTTTTTGTTTATTTTGTAATCTGTCTACTTTATAGAGCCCAAACTCTAAACGTCAACGAATTATAAAGTTGCTAAATTGAAGAGTACAACTATGACATAGCATGACAACTGAAATGACAGATATTACGTTTAGTCGGTTACTTGACAGCTGTCTCGTCACGTGGTTTTTTTGTTTATCTTTATTTAACTACCTTATCATATGAAGTATAGGAGGTATTAACTTATGTGTTCGATCCCTCATGTTTCGTCCAGCATCCTGCTAGTATTCTAAGATGGTTTAACTATTATCAAATTTTATTATGAGTAATTGAGTCTTCACAATCGTCATAGTAGGTACGTCTAGCGGATGTCAGCCTGGATTCATTTTGAATCGCTGAATCTTTTAGCACGGCTAAAAGTATTCTCGTAAACTACTCAATGATATAGTCTCGACTCGTTCGCTTACGTGTTAATGATTAAAATATTCTAAGGTAACTGAGGCGGCCAAATTCTTCTCTTCTACTTAGGTGGTGGAGGTGACTTGGGGTTCCCTACTTGACATCAATACTCAATGCTCAATACTTTATTTGCATTCCACAATGTGTACTTGTATTGTTGTTATATTGTCAACTATTCTGTAAATCGATTAGACGGTCGTTCGAGAAATTATGTTTCAAGATAATGGGCCTTCGCGCTGCTGATGATTCCAGCTTATATTGTTTGAGATTATGATGCATCGAGGTAGTGAACTACTGCGGTCATAATTTATCGATTTCAAGTACTATCGAGTTAACGTTATTGACCAAGTACCTATTATTCGATCTCACGTCATTCGATTTCAAGTAGGGAAACCATTAACTTGTGAGTTCGATTCTTCATGTGTCGTTCAGTATAGTGTTAGTATCTTAGAGAGTTTAATGTCTGGAAGCAACAATCAACATAGTTGGGAATATGCTAGGCAGTTGATGATAATCTTAAGATTTTCAGTGCAGTGCGATCCGCTGTTGCAATCGGACGCGCTTACACAGTAAGCGGAAATTATTATTTTGCGCCGAGCGCGGCAAATGCCGCTGCCACCATGCGTTCGGAAGAACTTGTGGCGAACGAGGTCCTGGCATTCCTACAGTACCAGCTGGATGTCATGGACGAGGTCAGTGTGATTCAGATCTGCACATCCAACTTCAATGAAGAGGAGATACGCAGAGCGAAAACACTTCTGTATGAGTCGCTACATATGGCTGACCGAATGCCGTCCCGCAGGAGGGATGAAAAGGGAGGGAGGAGTCTCCAAGACATCATAAAAGTGTTGAAGGAAACAGACCCGGACGACGTGCCGACTTTCGTGGCAAAGGATTTGCGCAAGCTGCCCCCAGTCACATTCGACCACGTTGACGTCACCAGGCTGCTTCGGGATATCACAACCCTAAGATCGAGCCTGGTCGAGATGCAGTTGAAGTTGGAAGCATCCCAATCCACCATCAGTGATCTACGTACTGAGGTAGCAGATTTACGCAAGACGGTATGTAGGTCACACGAGACAGCTACCAGCATCAACACACGTCACGGCGCATTCAATACATCGCAGCTGAGTTTCGAGTCAGCAAAATTTGACTCGTCACCGGCCGCCGTTACTGCAAGCGATGCACAACCGCGCCCCGCCCTACCCGCGTCCCCCATAGTGGGGACGCCGACCAATATTAGCACGTCAACACCGGGACGTGCTTACTCGGCTGCCGTTATTAAAGCTCCCGCAAATCATCAGCGGCAACCTAATAATACGAAGGGTGCTCAGCGGCCCTCCGAAGCAGTTCGAAGCTCGTTGCCGCCGGTAACGAGCCAAGGACAGGCCGATGAAGAAGGCTTCATTCGCGTGCAGAAGAAGAAGAAGAAGCCTGCTTGTCGCAATCAGTGCGGTACCGCAATGACTGGTCCAGACATGTTGCTGCGTCCCGCTATTCCAACGACGCAGCTGTACGTGTCACGTCTACATCACACCACGAAGGTAGAGGAGGTCGTGGAGTATATCAAGATGAAGATCAAGTTCACCTTGAGAGTCGAGAAGTTGGAGTCGCGCCATAAGATTAACTTCAAATCTTTTGTGGTGCGGGTTCCGACTCATCACCTGGAGACTTTCATGAAGGAGGAATTTTGGCCGACGGGTGTCGTGTATCGGCGTTTTCGCGGAAGGCTACATGACACCTCGACTCAGCGCAATAATACGTCGCCGACCCAACGTATTAACTAGATTTTTTATTTTTATTTTTTATTATGTGTTAGTTTATTATTATCTATAATTAATTTGTGTATTTTGTCTATGGGCCTTAGTTGCCTGAAAATAAAGCAATTATTATTATATTATTATTATTATTAAGATGGTTTAACAATAATTAACAGGAATTTAATGTTATGTTATTTCTCACAAAATCACTTTTTTTTAATAAACAAATCCGCGCCAACTCCAGTTCCATCTTAAGCCAACTTCACGTAGGTACACGTAAAGCAAGCGATATCTCACACGAGACAAGTTCCGACATGTCCCAACAGTAAGTGATGTGGGCCACTTATCTTGGCACAAAGTTCACGTGGGCCACGTTAAGACCGGCTTTTGAATTTACTGCTTTTAAGAGACGCGTGACTTTGAGTAGGTGGTTTTATTTCGTGTGATTTGTGAGTTAGTAACATATATTTTTATGTCGCTAAAAATATTTTACGTTCTACTATCACAAAATCTTAGATTTCCTGTTTATAAAATGTGAAATTTAATTCGTTTGCATCCTCTTAAGGGGTCATTGTACTCATCATTACGAACAACTTTCACTATGGGGCCAACCCTGAAATCGCGAAAAAAAAATCAGCTGTTCCATACGTTTATGTTCGCATAGCTCGTTATAATGAAGAACAGCTGTTTTTTTTTAGTGGTGACCCCTGTTGTTTTTTTTTATGAATTTGGGGTAATTTTGGTACAAAAATGAGAATTTTAAATAGCAATAACTTTTTTTATTTTTAATAATAATAATTAAAAAAAAAAAGCTTTTTGGTTATGTTTTTGTAGTACCTATGTGCCCCTTTCGGATTGGACAAGGGGTTTTTATTACATATTTTAAGTAGAAGATATTTTTGATGTGTAACATTATTGATGTGTCTTTCCTCTCGCATTCCTGCAATCTGCAGTCCGTGGGATCCCGTAATCTGTGGGAGCGATTTCGTGAAAAGGGACGGAAATGTGTAACAGGAAGCCGGGGAAGCACGCGCTATTTTATTTGACCAATTAGCGCGCGTGATGCGTATACGTCAGCCAATATGTCAGATGTTACACATAATTTTAATGACCGGCGGTTCCAGAACCAGAACAGTTTGGGCGGCGATGTATGTGTGTACTAAAAATACAAAAGCTGTGAATGTAGAACGTCACAATTATTATATTTTTAACGTTACATGTTACAAAAACATTTTCCTTTGTTCGTTCTATATTGTGAGTTCAGAGTTGACAGATCAAAGAAGGCGCAAGAAGACAGTCAAGAGGCTCTTTTAAATATTTCAGTATTTTTTTTTAATGATATTCATTTTAAAGATGAACAAGGCTTCGATCAATATTATCTGTCTTTACAAGGTGTGTGATAGGTAGGTATGCAGGGACGTACCTTCGTATATCTTTTTCATATTAATATTGCCTTAGGAAGCAATATTCATTACTACATAACTTAAAAAAATTGACTTAATTATTAGCGAGTTTGACCGAAAGGGATATCGTGGCCCCGGCACACAGGCAACGAAAAGAACACAGGTGGGTTTTAGTCAGTAAAAGTCTGACACGCCCCGCCTAGAGCGGGAGAAGTTATTTGATAATTTCCCACCCGACAAAAAAAAAAGAAAGAAATATACATATATACTTTACATTCTACGTTCATAGGCAAAATAATTTTCTCAAATAGTACCTATTAGGTATTATTATGAACTAGTTTCTGCCTGCAACTTCACCCGCGAGCCTATTACCTTCCTCAAGAATTAGGCTATCCAATGCAAAAAGAATTGATCAAATCCGACTGGCAGTTCCGGAGATTACCCCCTACATACAAACTTACAAACAAAGGACAATGCAACCGATTGGCCCAAAAATATGAAACCCAATGTGCATAATTGAAACCTATGCCAAACGTTAGTACTAATCATCCATGACAACTTTTACTATGGGGCCAAATAAATCTATCCTAGGTAGTAAAAAAAATATGCAGGGAAAGAAATGTTTTCAAAACGTTTATTATCCTGTATATTTTTTTTACTGAGATGGATTTATTTATTCCCGTAGTAAAAGTTGTCATGGATGATTAGTACTAACGTTTGGCATAGGTTTCAGTTATGCACAACAGGTTTCATTTTTTTGGGCCAGCGGTCAAAGGAAAAGTTGCATTATCCTTTACCTCTTTATAATATTAATTATTAGTGTATCAGTATATTAGTATTAGTATATTGGGTCCCCACCTATGAAATTGGCGTTTTTAAGCTATTGCATAGCTTTTATCGGAGACTCTGAGCGCGGCGACCGAATGTAGAAATTCCGTAACGAAAAAAAAACCTGACGCGAAAGTTTGTGAGGATGGATGGATGGATGTTTGTTACTCTTTCACGCAAAAACTACCGAACGGATTTTAATGAAACTTTACAGTAATGTGGCTTATATATCAGAATAACACATAGGCTACAATTTATAAAGATTTTATGTGATTTAGCCATAATATAACGATAAGTATCCAGTAAGTCGGAAAAAATCCTGCCCTCTGAGATCTATCTTTGCGTGCGCTGCCTAAACCGCTGGAGTTACATGAAAAGAATGTATTGTGGGGTTGTTTGTCTTAAAGAGTTCTAAATAAAAGTCCGCGACAGCATATATCTACCTTTTATGTGGAAGCCATTATAGCCAAAATAGTGAGCTATAAATACATTTAAATTGAATACTTTTTTTAAGTTGCATATTTTAGAGTATTTAGTTAATTCGTATCAAAATAAATACCTTCATCGCTTTCGGTATTTAATGTAGATAAAATTTGTCTTTTACACTAAGTAATTTGGACTAATATTTTAAAAGTTAGAACGATAAGAATGACCTGCGATGAGTCGACGGCGGGCGCGCAGAACGAGGGTGGAGGGGCGGGATAGGCAATGACGCGCGATCGCCGAGTGCGCGACCCGAACGCGGGCAGACGCGTGAGGGCAGACGTCATTGACGGTTGTGTAAATTCTGCGATTTAGGGGGGGGGTATAGGGGTATTTTTTTAAAAAAATATTTTAAATCAACAATATTATCTTCTTATTTTTGAATATATGCTATGCAATAGCTTTACCGCGGCAGTCCTCGAGTGCCACACGTATTTTTTCTCACAAATAGAGAACCTTGTCACTTCTATGAATTAAAATATTCATCAATTGCTTGGTATTATATCGAGTAATGACCATCATAGACAACTACCAATAGTAAAAAAAACCTTATTACTTATAGTTTGTAAACATAAAAAATACCTTAAAAATGACTCCTCATTTTGTTAGCAGAAATGACCACTATTTGTTTTAATTTAGCCAAAACTTATTTTTGTCGCTTAATCTAGTGGCATATTACGTTATCTTAGTTTTTAAACATTAGCGCAGTTCATGGTTGTTATATAAATTAAGAAATAGTATGAAAAAAGCAACTTCTTTAAAATTCTCCATACAAAACGTTGATTTCATAGGTGGGACCTAATATTAGTATTAGTATAATTATCAATCTGCCTAGCCTTTTCCTAACTATGTTGGGGTCGGCTTCCAGTCTAACCGGATGCAGCTGATTTCCAGTAATTTACATGGGGCGACTGCCTATCTGACCTCCACAACCCAGTAACTGGGTAATATGATACCCCTTGGTAAGACTGGTGTCAGACTTTCGGGCTCCTGACGACCCGTAACGACTGTCAAAGATCCACGAATGACAGCCGGGACCAACGGCTTAACGTGCTTTCCGAAGGACGAAGGAGTCTCGGTATGTAAAGATGGTTATCCATCCACGGACCAATCCCGGCAAACGTAGCATAACCTGATGGATCGACCCGTGCAGCTGTTATTACTTAGCCACGAGCTCCTCGTGAACTTTACGAGAGTATTAGTAAAATAGTATAAGTATATTAGTAAAGATTAATAATGAAGATTCCAATAATGGGCTCGTGGCTAAGTAACTGCCGCACGGGTCGATCAAAGATAAAGCTACGCTTTCCCGGTCGGTTCATGGTTTTGTGACCATCCATAACATATCGACTCCCCTCTATGCCTCGGATGGCACGTTGGGCCGTTGGTCCCGGCCAACATTCTTATATTTTTGACAGTCGTTACGGGTAGTCAGAAGCCTAAAATCTGACAACCAGGTTTACCAAGGGGTATCGTGTTACCCACTAACTGGGTTATGGAGGTCCAATAGGCAGTCGCTCCATATAAAATACTGGTATTCAGCTGCATCCAGTTAGACTGGAAGCCGATCCCAACATAGTTGGAAAATTGGCAGATTGAATTAAGATTCCGATATAAATTTTGCTACGATTGATAAATATAGGAAAATTTAAAGCTAAATCTGTTGAAATAAATAATTTTACCCGGTTTCTTGCCAGGCATCTTAAAATATTCGTAATTTAATGAGTAATTCGGAACAAAGCCATAACTTAGTTTGGCGCAGACATTATGCGAGTCTGTTATAATTTAATTTCTTTGCTAATTATTTTCGTTCGTCCTACTAGCTAATTACGTTTAGTAATTAGGGTTGGAAGTGTCTTTAATTACCTAATATGGTAGGATGTCTTGTTATTTAACTGTCTACTGAACGCGATCAGCATTTCTAAAACGCGTTCAAGAGCTGTCAGTGTCAAAATATTGTTATGGAATATTGTGCACTGACAGCTCTTGAACGCGTTTAGATGTGCTAAACGCGTTCAATTTTATTGGTGATATCCGCACTGTGGCATATAAATAATTATCTTGTTTATAAAAATCGCTGTCAGAACAATTTATGTTTTCATGTATTTGTTGCATAAAATGAGCATTTATAAAATAACTAACCAGTACCTTAATTACGTAATACACGATCAATCAGAATCTAAATTGCTTTGAAACAGATTGCTAATCCATTGCTTCGTACGTTCGAAATAAAAATCTACTCAACAACGTAAATAACACAATGAATGTTGTTGACCTGTCAAAATGAAACAGATAAGTCTGAATTGTCAATGAAAATGTGTTGCGTAATTAGATAGCTGAACTCAGTTTTTAGAATACTTTCAACCAATGCATTCAGGGTGCTGATGTGGTTGCCCCGATTCTGAAGCGCATCAGGGATGTTCGCCGAGGCGCAAGATGACTGTTTCTATTCTACTATGCGAAAACGATGCACATGCTTGGTGCGCAGGGTTCGGGCTAGCTCCAGCGACATGCTGAGGGCATTCGCGTGGGCGTTCGACTGCAAATCAATTATTAGTTAATTCCTTTTTATTGTAGGTATGTTTTTTTTGTGTCTACTATGATCCATTGTTGGTCGAAATAAACGTTCCTTTATTTATAAACGACACCCGCATAGCTCTCGATTTCCGTGGAAAAATCGGGATAAATTTCATGCAAATCCGTTCAGCCGTTTTAGCGAGAAAGCGTCACAAACAAACAAACTCACTTTCGCATTTGTAATATTAGTTACAACAACAGGTAGACACCGTGTTTTAGATAAGTCCCAGTTTTCAAAATAATTTACCATAACTCCCCACTAGGAAGTAGTGGATTTTAATTATGTCACCTATTAAATAAATAACCATAAATAATAATAAATATTCCTCCTTAAAAGCTTGATCTTTACAGACATTAAAATGCGTAAAATGTGGTTTACATGAAATGTCCATGCCTAACCAAAATTCGTTCCAACCCGGAAATCAAACTTATGGTCTACAATCTCTACGCATCGGACGCTGATTGAGGTCACTAAATTTATTCAGTATTCAACCAATCAAAAGCCAATAAACGTCAATTACAGAAAATCGACTATCTTCGCAAACTGGCACCTTTTGCGTCAAATCAAAATGTCATTATCGTTTGGCAATCAGATTATTCACTCTATCTCTGCCTAGCCTTTTCCCAACTATATTGGGGTCGGCTTCCAGTCTAACCGGATGCAGCTGAATACTAGTATATTAAATGGAGCGACTGCCTATCTGACCTCCACAACCCAGTAACTGAGTAATACGATCGTTTGGTAAGACTGGCTGTCAGACTTTCGGGCTTCTGAGGACCCGTAACGTCTGTCAAAGATTCACGAATGACAGCTGGAACCAACGGCTTAACTTGCTTTTCGAGCCACGGAGGAGTCTCGGTATGTAAAGATGGTCACCCATCCACGGACCAACCCAGGCAAGTGTAGCTTAACTTGATGGATCGACCCGTGCGGCTGTTGTTACTTAGCAACAAGCTTCTCGGACTCTATCAGAGGTTGAAATGAGCCTCCGGTGAGTGACGATACATTATAATGTAGGTTTAGCACATCCTGGGCCCAGCAATAACACAGTTACCTACTGGGTAACACAATACCCTTTGGTAAGACTAGAGAAGAAGAAGCTGAAAAGTCCGACAACCTCTTGGTTGACCTTCGGCTGCTGGCTACCCGTAACGACCGTCAAAGAGCTACGAATAACAGCAGGTACCAACGGCTTAACATACTTTCCGAGGCATCCTCGGACCGACCTCGGCAAGTGTAGCTTAACCTTGATCGATCGACCTGTGCCGCTGTTATTAGGTACTTCGCCACGCTCAACCATACCAATAAACCATTTTTAGTCTTCCGTACCCAAAGGGTGTCAGATGGAACCCTATAACTAAGCCTCCGCTGTCCGTCCATCCGTCTGTCTGTCAGCGGAATGTATCTCATGAACCGTAATAGATAGACAGAAATTTTCACTGATTGTGTATATCTATTGTCGCTATAACAACAAATAATGAAAAGTTAATAACTAAAGTGGGTACCCCTTAAATTTTAACTTTACAAAGAAAAAAAAAAACATTTTATAAAAATTGTATGCCAGAAACGTGGTGTTTTCGGCGTTTTTTGCTCGATCTTAATACGGTACTTAGTCGTCATCTCAAACAAAGGTTTCCACCTTCGTGTGTCCGACTCGAACTTGTCCGGTTTTTTTTTCTTCATTTTATTCAATCCTTAGCTACTCCCATCCAGTTGTTACCAACCCCGAGGCCATCATACCTTACGATGACCGATTCACGTAACCGCATCCTAAAATCTCTGGACACATTTAATTATACCAAAATTCTCATCAAAACCTCATGAGGAACTGACCTAATTTCCCAGTAGTTCGCAAGATTAGTTCCTAGCTACATATTATATACAGGCGGTTGAAACTTCATCGTGTAATATGGCCGTGATTTATTAGTGTGGCAACAAGCCAGTAACACTAATGAAATTCCTTTCACTCAGTGCCCTTGTTGAAGTTTTGACATGCTGTATAGTAATTTACATTGTTATTACAGTGTAAACGTAAATTAGTGTCACATTACTGAACATGAGTTTTCTGTATAAAGGTATGATTCCGACCACCGCTGCCAGGCACTGCTGTTCGTGGTTTTTTGTCAACATTCAAGTGTTCTCGCTGTGGTAAACGCCGCATTACTGGTCTGCCGCGTCGGCAGGGCGACACTGCCGCGAAGCAGGGGCGTCGCAGCATTGCTGCCGTGCTCGGAAAGTAATCTTATACAGGGTGGCAGGGACATCGATGCAAAAACTGATACCATGGGTTCAGTACATTTGGGGTTGGATTCTAAATCCCCAGCGTTGAAATTTTTCGTCGGTTATTTTAAAAAAAACAGCTATTCCATAGAAAAGTGCAATACCTACGCGGTCAAATTGTATGGAACAGATGATTTTTTTTTATTGCCGACGAAAAATCTCCATGTCATGGTCTATCCATGTGCCAAATTTCATCTAAATCCATTCAGCCATTTTGGCGTGAAAGGGTAACAAACAAACAAACTCACTTTCGCGTTTCTAATATTAGTTAGGATGTTGAAACAGTAGTAGCAATCACGATTTTCATCACGACTTTGGATCTAGTTTTTGGGTGTGTAATGTTTGGCATAATAACAAATGCTCTAATTTCACTTAAACTAACGTTCATATGACATAATTTTCATAAGACATAATATCAAATGACATAAATTCATATGACCTAATATTTCGTATCATATAATATTCATTTAACATAATAACATTTAGTATAACGTTCATTTTATATAATTTTCAATATGTATAATATTCTTTTAATATAACGTTCATTTGACCTAATATTCTTATGACCTAAAATTCATGTTTAATGGGCACAGTTCTAGCCTAACTCAAATGGTACTTAACCAAACCTTAAAATATTCTATGCAAGGTCGAGGGTGGGCCTGGTCGACGGAGCCCCGCTTCGCGGGGCTCCTACTTATGGGTGGTTTATAAAAAAATAACCACGAAGGGGATGGCGGGGTCTATTCGCTCGCTTCGCTCGCTCACACGACCCCGCCATCCCCTTCTAACCTAACCTATCCGAGTCGGGGTGCCCTGCTATGAGATTTTCTAAATTATATTAAAAGTTACTTAGAGATTATGAATATTATAGGAAATGAATAATATGCTAAATGAATATTATGTGAAATGTGCATTATAGGAAATGTTCATTATGTCATATGAAATTAGGTAAAATGAAATTATATCAAGTCACTCCATGTAAAATACTGGTATTCAGCTGCATACGGTTACACTGTAAGCCGTCCTCAACATAGTTGAGGAAAGGCTAGGCAGATTTGGATTGGGGCAATTTCCTCGAAACACAAGTCCCTCACAAACATAGTACACAGAACGCATGCATTCGCTTGACGCATACAAACCACAATACGATTAGCTATTAATAATTATATACGCCTGGGAATGTCAGATATAAGCAGCATTGTACGTCTGTCATCCGCATTGATTGTTTGATGATGTATCAACAATGGCATGACGCTTTGACGCCCGTTAAGTTTATGCTTAGAGGGACCGCAGATTTTCATTTATAAGTTGGCCGACTAAATCGCAGAGTATACCAATAAGTATAGGGACATAAGCTTTAATTTTAATTTTAATTTCTATTTTTGGTTTAATTTTTTATTATTTATTACCATGTTTATTTTTTAATTTTGGTAGTTTTCTGAATTTTTACTTTTTTCTTATTTTTTTTTTTTTTATTTGTTTTATGTATCGAACTTCTATATTATTTATCATCCCATTGTTTTATTATTTTGAATCTTCATAATGTTAATTAACATCTCTACTTGATGGCTATTCTTAAGTGTCTATTTATTTAAGGGGATTTTTTGGCGCTGATAGCCGAAATACAGGCTTTTCCCTAGTTCGGCTACATATGTCTTATTAATTTGCAAATAGAAAATATAGCCTATAAACATTATGTGTATTATTGTAAACATTTATTGAAATAAACTTATTATTATATTTATAAAAAAAAAAAAAAAAAAAAATTATATAACTTAGTCATTTACTATAGTTGGCCAACTTACAATTGTATGTCTGTAGGAGCTCTTATTGTTTAGATTTAATGGACGTGGAGTCTAATATGCAATGTGACTTTGAACTCCTTGTAAAGTTTTAGAGGGTAAAATAAAAAACTCAACTACAGCAGGATCAATGTAAACTGGAGCAGAAACCGCGAACAAATTTTTTGCGAAACATTTTGTTATCCAGGACAACAAATCAAATTGTTTATTCTGTAAATAGTATATCAGAATCACTTTTACACGTTACATTAAAAAAATATTAAAAATAAGCTAGATGAGTTCAGCGTCTGACTACTCTGAGAAGAAAGGCCCAAAGCATAAGGCCTAAGGCATTAAGTCCGCCATTGAATTTTTTTGAGTGTGAATAGTTTAAATAAATAAATAAAGGCTGAAACAAACATCTCAGCCTGAAAGTGAATACGCGTACACTTCGGTCGTCACATTTGACATCTGCGGAGATAAATGGTTATAGCTTCTCTAGTTTGCATTAAACCTCAACGACTACAGCTGACTACGGGATCAACGGCATTTGGAAATGAAGTTTCTTGAAATCATGCGTTTTTTTTTTTTTTTTTTATCGTTATTGAACAATAGTTATTTAAAAGAGCTTTGTTATATGGTGTATAATAAAGCATAGTCTAACTGTCTATCTATAATTACCCATCACGTCGGCGGAGTTTTGCTAGCTAATTTAATGTGTGCCCCATACATGGTGATTTTTAATTCCCTTTCAGGATGTGAAAGTACTCATGATTATAAACAACTTTCACGGTGGGACTTACTACGAAATAGCAAAAAAAATTACTAATAAAATCTGTTTTAATAAAAAAATTACTAATAAAATCTGTTTTAATAAAAAAATTACATGTAAAAAACAGCTGTTCCCTACATTATAACGAGCTATGCGAATATAAATATAGGGAACAGCTGATGTTTTTTTCGGGATATCAGGGTTGTCCCCATAGTGAAAGTTGTTCATAACGCTGAGTACAATGACCCCTTAAGAGGATGCAAACGAATTAAATTTCACATTGTATAATTTAGGTACCTACATGACTATTTTTACCGCCCGCGAAACTTCAGCAATCGGACCAACTCAAAACAAATATTTGTTCCGTGTCAGAATTTAATTGTTTCACAGAAAGCCAGTCGAGTAGCTCTTTACTTCCAACCTTTTTTCAGGCTACTTTTTAGTCTAACGAGATGCGACGGAATAGTATGATTCACAGAGTGAGTAGCATCTGACCTCCTCGACCTAATTACACGGTAGCACAGAATATTCTGTGGTCGACCGCTTTGCAGACTCTTTGGCTTTTTAATACCGAAGCTTCATGAAAAATCTGGTGCTTTGGTTAAACTTGCTATCCAAAATGCAAAGTCTTGGTGTGTAAAGGAAAGTCAAAATCCAAAGACAAACCGCAAAATCGAGCGATTCGCTTTTGTTTTTTAGCCCAGTAGGACTTCTAAAACTTGGAAACTACTTACAAATTGTTATATTCTTACAGGAACACCGAAATTAAGGGTTTCTAGTATCATGAGTAATTTATTGAGTAGATTTACGGCAAAACTGCAAGGGATGTCTCGTTCAAAATAATGCCGATGCATAGCCGTAACATTTCACTTTTTGATGTGTAACATTTTTCCTCTCGCTGTCCGGCAACCTGTGGGAGTGATTTCGTGAAAAGCGACGGAAGTGTGTAACAGGAAGCCGGGAAAGCGCGCGCTATTTGATTTGACGAATGAGCGCGCGCACCCCTTTAATGTTGCTTATGGTGTGATGTCAGATGTTACATCCACCCTAATAAAATGTCATTCTTTCTCTCAGCTCTAATTTATTTATCTCAACATCATATTACAAGCGCTATACCATATTTGTTTTACTTCGTTCATACCATACACCTACGTTGATCGCAAGAACAACATATCAGACCATTTTGAAGGATATCACTAATATTGTCAAAGTATAATCTTTCAGAACGCCCCCTTCTGGTATTTCCATTAACATTCGCACTATTATTTAGTTGGTTGGTCGCTTTTAAATAATAAAAAATACCCACAGTTTATTTTCCTTAATATCAATTGACAAGCTTGATACGTCAGGGAATTAAGATATTTATCAAAGTGCCTCCAATGAATCATGAAAATTCACACTACCAGTTGGCGCCACTTTGAGAATAGGTCTTCCATTTCGAAAATGAATATAAAGTATATGTAAGATGACGTTCATCTTTCGATTCATTCATTAGTTCATCATTCAGTGAAGACTAAAGACATTAAAGGCGCTTTGACACTTTTGACAGATGCCCGAACCTGACGTCTCAGTGCTGCCACCCAAACCCTCATTGGCCGTGTTATAACTATTTCATACAACTGTCAAGGAATGACATTTGTGATTCGAATATACGGACAAATTAAATCGCTAGTCAATAAATTTTTCTGACATTACATAAGTCTGGCCTGTTATCCAAGACATTGTGAACTACGTACAAAATTAAATTGGATACCCGAGTCATTAGGATAACGAAGTTAAGCTCCAGTTAGTATCTCCGGTAATTGGATGGGTGACCGGAATTAAGACAGTCGGTTCAATTATTTAGGAAGTTGTGGCAATTAAGTTATCTATGTCAATGTTGTTTGGGGTTTTGGCTGTGGACCAAAATTAGAGCCTTCAACGTTAATTTGGCAAGACTAGAGGTAATTTAGGATTGGAAGATTTGGTCGGAGTTTTTTTCCACCAGTATAAAGTACTAGCTCCTGCCTGCGACTTCGTCGAGCCTTTAACCTTCCTCAAGAATTAGGCTATCCAATACAAAAAGATTTTTTTAAATCCAACTGGTATTTCCGGAGATTACCTCCTACATACAAACTTACATACTAAAAAACAAACAAACAAATTTAACCTCTTTATAATGCTAGTATAGAAGTCTAAATTAAGAAAAGCGCATAGCGTGCCAAAAATGTTAATAATTATTAGATATTATTGTCAAAAATTGACAATTAGTTCTTATTAGTTTTTAATTTAGAATTTTATTTTCTTTTTCTTTTTGCTATGCCCTACAGGGTCCGTAAATGTACCCTAACAACCTTGAAACACCTTATCAACATTATGAATTGCAAATAAAGATAATTATGAACATGAATATGAAAATATTTAGCATCAAAAAAACTACATTCACTGCTCTATTATTCAGTGGTAAATGGTCTAGAAAAATTAACAGTGTGACAAACAAGAAAAAAAAACTTATTAGTCGAGTCGCCTAAATTGGCAATACAAAATGTGTAAGTCCCATCAAATAATTCCCATTTTGCTTTCCTGAAAATATAAACACTCTAATATGCCTTTTTTTGTGAACATAAAAAAAAACCAATTTTGGGGTTCTAAAAATACTAAATAGCCAAAAACTGCGACTAACTTGGATGAAGCGCTCGCTCGGCTCGCTCGCGGTTGGTCTATTCGCTCGCTTCGCTCGCTCACACGACCCCGCCATCCCCTTCTAACCTAACCTATCCGAGTCGGGGTGCCCTGCTATGAGATTTTCTAAATTATATTAAAAGTTACTTAGAGATTATGAATATTATAGGAAATGAATAATATGCTAAATGAATATTATGTGAAATGTGCATTATAGGAAATGTTCATTATGTCATATGAAATTAGGTAAAATGAAATTATATCAACAATTCATTATGTCAACTGATCGTTATGTTAAACAAAATTATGTTAACTGAAATTATGTCAAGTGAACGTTAGATATTTTGTTATTATGCCAAACATTACACCCCCCTAGTTTTTTGAGTTTAGCTGATCATATGGAAAAGTCTCAATAAACTCAATAGATATTTTCCGGGGTCTATTGCCTCATTTACATTCAGCTCCTGCCACTGCTCCTCGCGCTGCCGGTAATAATACCCTAAATACTGCCGTTGCAGGATCGAGGGAAGTGTGTGTTTACATACTCGTCTTGCCCACTTCCCTGCCTACTTTCCTGCTCACTGCCGTGGAAGTGAGCTGAGTGTCAATGGGGTATATGACTCGTTTTAGAATGTGACTATATCAATCATTTGTAATGACAGATAGTCGAGTTTGACTAACAATAAAATTGGAGCAGGTTGGCAATTCCAGACCATGATGAACCACAGCCATGCGTCATGTTCGTGAACGGGCGCCGCCAGTTGGGACTGGTCAACTCTTAGCGGCCATGGCTGATTTAAATTTTTGAATTGTTCTTTGTTTTTATCTTTGTATTACGGACGCTTCTAACGTGCACGTCTTTCTACATTGTTCTCACATGTATAATTTCAACATGAATGATGTAACCAATACTTTATAACAATTTATTTGATTTAAAAGAGTGTCCGTGGAGTTTCTTGCCCGTTCTTCTCCATAGGTACCTACTACGCTTTGGAATGGGCAACTAGCTTCATATTTTTGACTGACCGATTCCTTGACAATTCAAAAGTGCCTGTAATGGTTTAATTGAAATAAATGCTTTGAGTTTGAGTTTGACAGATGAAAACAGATGGTTCACTCCATATGAAGCCATCGGCCATCGATTTCTCCTCTTAAATACTAAATCATTTTATCCCCCAAAATACTGGAAAGATTTATATATATAAATAAGTTCCTTCTAATCATTAAATCTTAGATCAACTCGCTGCACGGCTCATTAGGGACTCAATGGTTTGCAAATAATCTGCGCGCCCGAAGTTAGTTATCGAAGGCAGTGGTATCGTGCTTATGTGTAGTAATGAAAATGTGTCGTAATGAAATTGGGTAATATTTGACTGATCCTCTAAAAACTTAATGACCTTCTAATGATGCACACTTTTTTAAATAAATGAGCCTCTTTTTAACTTTCTGGCCTTTTCTCATAATTGGTCGCAGTAACTAAGCTAGGGTACCCCGGCCAAACGATTTAGGTTGGGTTAGAACTGTGACCAACCGCGAGCGAGCCGAGCGAGCGCTTCATCCAAGTTGGTCGCAGTTTTTGGCTATTTAGTATTTTTAGAACCCCAAAATAGGTTTTTTTTTATGTTCAAAAAAAGAGGCATATTAGAGTGTTTATATTTTCAGGAAAGCAAAATGGGAATTATTTGATGGGACTTACACATTTTAGGTATAAAGTATTGCCAATTTAGGCGACTCGACTAATAAGATTTTTTTTCTTGTTTGTCACACTGTTAATTTTTCTAGACCATTTACCACTGAATAATAGAGCAGTGAATTTAGTTTTTTTGATGCTAAATGTTTTCATATTCATGTTCATAATTATCTTTATTTGCAATTCATAAGGTTGATAAGGTGTTTCAAGGTTGTTAGGGTACATTTACGGACCCTGTAGAGCATAGCAAAAAAAAAAAGAAAATAAAATTCTAAATTAAAGACGATAAGAACTAATTGACAATTTTTGATAATAATCTATTTTATAATATAAAAATGAATCCCTATTTCCCTCGGTAACGCCATCACGCGTGAACGGCTGGACCGACTCCACTAATTTTTTTTTTGTTTTCGTTATTGTCAGGAGAAGAATCTAAAAAAAGAAAAATTTATAAAATTGCGCAGAAAAATGGAAAATTTCACAAAACTTAACGACTATTTTAACTTCGCGCGTTGGACAGTCAACGCATTTGATGAATGTGAATTTAGCAGAGTAGGGTAGGTAGGTAGGTAGGTAGGTAGGTAGGTAGGTAGATAGGTAGATAGGTAGTTTAGGTACGGTAGGTAGGGGAGGTAGGGTAGGTAAGGTAGGTAAGGTAGGTAAGGTAAGTAAGGTAGGTAGGTAGGGTAGGTAGGGCAGGGTTGGATAGGTAGGGTAGGCAGGGTAGGTAGGGTAGGTAGGTTATGTAGAGTAGGTAGGGTAGGTAGGGCGGGTAGGGTTGGGTAGAGTAGGTAGTGTAGGGCAGGTAGGGTAGGGTAGGGTAGGTAGGGCAGGTAGGGTAGGCTAGGGCAGGTAGGGTAGGATAGGGTAGGGTAGATAGGGTAGGTAGGTAAGTGCGCCGTAGATAAGTACATAGTGCTACCCGTGCGAAGCCGGGACGGGCAGCTAGTATCTAATAATTATTAACATTTTTGGCACGCTATGCGCTTTTCTTAATTTAAACTTCTGTTTTAGCATTATAAAGAGGTTAAATTTGTTTGTTTGTTTTTTAGTTTGTAAGTTTGTATGTAGGAGGTAATCTCCGGAAATACCAGTTGGATTTAAAAAAATCTTTTTGTATTGGATAGCCTAATTCTCGAGGAAGGTTAAAGGCTCGACGAAGTCGCAGGCAGGAGCTAGTACTTTATACTGGGGGAAAAAAACTCCAACCAAATCTTCCAATCCTAAATTACCTCTACTCTTGCCAAATTAACGTTGAAGGCTCTAATTTTGGTCCACAGCCAAAACCCCAAACAACATTGACATAGATAACTTAATTGCCACAACTTCCTAAATAATTGAACCGACTATCTTAATTCCGGTTACCCATCCAATTACCGGAGATACTAACAGGAGCTTAACTTCGTTATCCTAATGACTCGGGTATCCAATTTAATTTTGTACGTAGTTCACAATGTCTTGGATAACAGGCCAGACTTTTGTAATGTCAGAACATTTTTTTAATTAGCCAATTGACTACCAATTTAATTTCTCCGTATATTCGAATTACAAATATCATTCTTTGACAGTTGTATGAAATAGTTATAACACGGCCAATGAGGGTTTGGGTGGCAGCATTGAGACGTCAGGTTCGGACATCTGTCAAAAGTGTCAAAGCGCCTATATTGTCTTTAGTCTTCACTGAATGATGAACCAATGAATGAATCGAAAGATGACCGTCATCTTATATTTTATATTCATTGTCGAAATGGAAGACCTATTCTCAAAGTGGCGCCAACTGGTAGTGTGAATTTTCATTGCTTTGATAAATAATTATTTCCCTGACGTATCAAGCTTGTCAATTGTTATTAAGGAAAATAAACTGTGCGTATTTTTTATTATTTAAAAGCGACCAACCAACTAAATTATAGTGCAGATGTTAATGGAAATACCAGAAGGGGGCGTTCTGAAAGATTATACTTTGACAATATTAGTGATATCCTTCAAAATGGTCTGTTATATTGTTCTTGCGATCAAAGTAGGTGTATGGTATGAACGAAGTAAAACAAATATGGTATAGCGCCTGTAATATGATGTTGAGATAAATAAATTAGAGTTGAGAGAAAGAATGACATTTTATTAGGGTGGATGTAACATCTGACATCGCACCATAAGCAACATTAAAGGGGTAGCACCGCGCGCGTTCATTGGTCAAATCAAATAGCGCGCGCTTCCTCGGCTTCCTGTTACACACTTCCGTCGCTTTTCACGAAATCACTCCCACAGGTTGCCGGACAGCGAGAGGAAATGTTACACATCAAAAAGTGAAATGTTACGGCTAAGCATCGGCATTATTTTGAACGACACATCCCTTGCAGTTTTGCCGTAAATCAATTCAATAAATTACTCATGGTACTAGAAAATCTTAATTTCGAGGTTTCAGTAAGAATATAACAATTTGTAAGTAGGTACCAAGTTTTAGAAGTCCTACTGGGCTAAAAAACAAAAGCGAATCGTTCGATTTTGCGGGTTGTCTTTGGATTTTGACTTTCCTTTACACACCAAGACTTTGCATTTTGGATAGCAAGTTTAACCAAAGCACCAGATTTTTCATGAAGCTTCGGTATTAAAAAGCCAAAGAGTCTGCAAAGCGGTCGACCACAGAATATTCTGTGCTACCGTGTAATTAGGTCGAGGAGGTCAGATGCTACTCACTCTGTGAATCATACTATTCCGTCGCATCTCGTTAGACTAAAAAGTAGCCTGAAAAAAGGTTGGAAGTAAAGAGCTACTCGACTGGCTTTCTGTGAAACAATTAAATTCTGACACGGAACAAATATTTGTATCGGTTTGAGTTGGTCCGATAGCTGAAGTTTCGCGGGCGGTAAAAATAGTCATGTAGGTACCTAAATTATACAATTTGAATTTAATTCGTTTGCATCCTCTTAAGGAGTCATTGTACTCATCATTATGAACAACTTTCACTATGGGGCGACCCCGAAATCGCGAAAGAAAAATCTGCTGTTCCCTACATTTATTATTTATTTATTTATTTTATTTAACGGTTTATGTACACACATATAAACAGACAAGAAAAACAGGAACAGAAAAATACGTACAAACGTATTACGTACGTTTATGTTCGCATAGCTCGTTATAGTGTAGGGAACAGCAATTTTTTACATGTAATTTTTTCACAATGTATAGGGCACACATTAAATTAGCTAGCAAAACTCCGCCAACGTGATAGGTAAAGATAGATAGACAGTTAGACTATTCTTTATTATACACCATATAACAAAGCTCATTTAAATAACTATTGTCCAATAACAATAATAAAAAAAAAAACTAAACGTATGATTTCAAGAAACTTCATTTCTAGATGCCGTTGATCCCGTAGTCAGCTGTAGTCGTTGAGGTTTAATGCAAACTAGAGAAGCTATTACCAAGAAAATATTTATCTCCGCAGATGTCAAATGTGACGACCGAAGTGTACGCGTATTCACTTTCAGGCTGAGATGTTTGTTTCAGCCTTTATTTATTTATTTAAACTTTTCACACTCAAAAAAATTCAATGGCGGACTTAATGCCTTAGGCCTTATGCTTTGGGCCTTTCTTCTCAGAGTAGTCAGACGCTGAACTCATCTAGCTTATTTTTAATATTTTTTTAATATAACGTGTAAAAGTGATTCTGATATCCTATTTACAGAATAAACAATTTGATTTGTTGTCCTGGATAACAAAATGTTGCGCAAAAAATTTGTTCGCGGTTTCTGCTCTAGTTTACATTGATCCTGCTGTAGTTGAGTTTTTTATTTTACCCTCTAAAACTTTACAAGGAGTTCAAAGTCACATTGCATATTAGACTCCACGTCCATTAAATCTAAACAATAAGAGCTCCCACAGACATACAATTGTAAGTTGGCCAACTATAGTAAATTACTAAGTTATAGATACAGATTTAGATGGACGAGATGTGCGGGCTAGCTTAATATAATTTTATTTTTTTATTTTTTTTGTAGATATTATAATAAGTTTATTTCAATAAATGTTTACAATAATACACATATGTTTATAGGCTATATTTTCTAGTTACAAATTAATAAGACATATGTAGCCGAACTAGGCAAAAGCCTGTATTTCGGCTATCAGCGCCAAAAAATCCCCTTAAATAAATAGACACTTAAAAATAGCCATCAAGTAGAGATGTTAATTAACATTATGAAGATTCAAAATAATAAAACAATATGATGATAAATAACATAAAAGTTCGATACATTAATAAACTTAAAAAATAAATAAAAAAAACAATATTTAAATCATTAAGGAAAAAGTAAAAATTCAGAAAATTACCAAAATTATAAAATAAAAATCATAACAAAAATAAACCAAAAATAGAAATTAAAATTAAAGCTTATGTCCCTATACTTATTGGTATACTCTGCGACTTAGTCGGCCAACTTATAAATGAAAATCTGCGGTTCCTCTAAGCATAAACTTAACGGGCATCAAAGCGTCATGCCATTGTTGATACATCATCAAACAATCAATGCGGATGACAGACGTACAATGCTGCTTATATCTGACATTCCCAGGCGTATATAATTATTAATAGCTAATCGTATTGTGGTTTGTATGCGTCAAGCGAATGCATGCGTTCTGTGTACTATATTTGCGAGGGACTTGTGTTTCGAGGAAATTGCCCCAATCCAAATCTGCCTAGCCTTTCCTCAACTATGTTGAGGTCGGCTTACAGTCTAACCGTATGCAGCTGCATACCAGTATTTTAATGGAGCAATTGCCTATGTGATCTCCACAACCCAGTTACTGGGTAATATGATACCCATTGTAAAGACTGGTTGTCAGACTTTCGGGCTTCTGACGACGAATGACAGCCGAGACCAACGGCTTAACATGCTTTCCGATGCACGGAGGAGTCTCGGTATGTATAGATGGTCACCCATCCACGTTCCAACCCCGGCAAGCGTAGCTTAACCTGATGAATCGACCCGTGCGGCTGTTATTACTTAGCCACGAGATCATACAAGCTTAGACAAGTGTTTCGGGGAAATTGCCCGTTCTACTTTTGATTACAGTCTGCTTATTCAAGATCGATACAATTATCTGTGTCATGCAATTTCCCCCGGGGATCGAAAACCACAACTCTACACTAAGCCTAGTGTAGAGTTGTTGCTTTCGATTCCCGGGTCAGGCAAACTGTTCACTACCCCAACATTTTAATGTGTAACACACTTTCTATGACAATCCAATATAGAGATAGCCTAGTAGTGTGACCGTCGGACTGCCAAGTCATAGGTCTCGAGTTCGAACCCAAGGCACGCACCGCTGACTTTTCGGATTCATGTGCGTATTGTATAATTATCACTTGCTTATAAAACGGTGAAGGAAAACATCGTGAGGAAACCGGCATGCCTGAGAGATATTTCTCGACGGCATGTGAAGCCAAGTCAGAGGCTCATAGGCGCCTTTAAAACTCTGACCCCAGGTTAGTCACTTACCACACGAAAAGAAGATTACAAGCCGAAGGATTTTAAAATAAATTTCTAAAGCCTCGTGCAGACTGGCCCAACGCGACACCGGTAATTGTTCTACTATGAAGTTTTCTTAGAAATTGTTCTGCTAGAGTCGCGTCGCGCCGTTTCATCGCGCCAGTCAGCACGAGGCTTCATAGATTGCTTCTTTTCTTTTTTTTCTTCTTAGCATTCGTCTGCGCGACAGCGTACTTAAATAACGCAATGAATGTTGTTGAACTGTCAACATCTAGTCTGTCAAACTCGTTACATTTAGTTACTAGTTTTCGTCTATATTGCAATCAGTGCCGTTCATATTTGCAAAAATACAAGGTGGTATCCCCATCGACGCGAAAACTGTTACCATGGATTCAGTATATGATTCTGAACAAAAAATCTGTTGGTCCATACATTTTGACCGCGTAGGTATTGCACTTTTCTATGAAACAGCTGATTTAAAAAAAAATAACCAACGAAAAATTTCAACTTAGGGGATTTCAGAATCATGTACCTACCTACTGAATCCATGGTAACAGTTTCATGTCGATGTCCCTGACACCCTTTATTTGAAATCCCACTGAAACCATAAATAGCTGATGGTAATGTTTGAAAGTAGAAATTTCAATTATAAGCGGTTTCTTCTATTTTCGAAGTCGAATCAAAAAAAAAAAGTAGAATGTCGATGTCGACTATTTTTCCAGTATCAATTACCTACCTTGACTCCTCAAGGTAGGTAGGAGCCACGAGACCCTCCGGTCTCGTGGCTAAATAATAACGTCGAGAAAGACAGCTGAAATGTTAGAATAAAAAAAAACGAGGCCGGGTCGAGCCAAGCCGGTAGCCAAAAATACCAACAAATCTCAGCACAATGATAAGCACCTGCATCTGCGTGACAGCAACGACGAAGGTCATGAAGAACAGCAGCACGACCAAAGGGAAGATGGTGGTGCAGGGCGGGTTACAGTGCCTATGCTCATTGCATGCGGTATATGAATGTTAACATACTCCAAAATAAGGCAAAATACAAGTAAAATTCAAGTAAAGTCCATGGCTTCTATATCCGTTCCAAGGGAACTGAAGGGCCTCGTCATTTAATACCCAAGGGAAGCAATGTTCCGGTATCGGATAGCCAAAAAATAAAGATAACATTATAATTGGTGGATAAACTTTATGAGTCATCAAGTCGTAAATGTAACCTAATAATATTGATACTGATTAGGAAATGGCGAATAACAATCTTTATGTGGGGATGAGTTTACGGCTGGCGTACCGTAGACAGTCAGCCGCGCTACCTGACTGGTTAATCTTATTACCACAGTATGAGCACACTATAAAAAAGTAACAGTATTATCTCTCGGCAGTGTGCTTCAAATAATTATATACGGCTGCTCGGTAGATAAACCTTCCGAATTCGTGGGTAACTGCCGCGCACTCGATACTGTTGTGGCCGTTTTCTATGAAGATATAATACTGTTACTTATTTATACTGTGGTATGAGCTAAAGTTCTGGATTAGCTGGTACCTGATCGTCTCAGCAAGAGAAGAGGAAAAAGGAATCGAAGTAAAAGAAAAGGCCACTATAATGTACATAATTATTATAATTGAATTGCTAAAATAACGCGTTCGAAAGATGCTGGTATTTAAGTTCGTTAAACAAAAAATTCCCTTCTCTTTCACAGAGAGGAGTCCTTTGTCCTAGCAGTGGGAACATTGTAGGCCAATTATATTAAAAAATAAATTCAAGCACTCTCCAACTATGACAAAAATTCGTGCCTAGAAAATTCGCGCACTCCAAAACAAACAGTAAAATAAACGAATCTACCACCTTTATATTATAATAAGATATAAATAATATGTTTTGATCCTCCATTTACGAAAGAAAGAGCCTGAATTTTTCCTGTTAGGGTTCCGTACTTAAAGGGTGTAAACGGAAACCTATTACTAAGGCTCCGCTGTCCGTGCATCTATCCGCCTGTCACAGGGCTAGATCTTTTGAACCGTAATAGGTAGACACTTGAAATTTTCGCAGTGTGTACCTAATACTACGGCTGATATAATAATAAAAATTAAATATATAATTTTCTTTTATATAAAGAATATAAAAGAAAAGTATTTAAAAAAAATCTTATTTAAAAATATAAAAATATATGAATCAACCTTAGTTTTTGTTAACCCTAAACCTCTTAAGGGGTCATTGTACTCATAATTATGAATAACTTTCACTATGGGACCGACCCTTAAATCGCGAAAAAAAAAACAGTTGTTCCCTACATTTCGACGAGATAGGTAGACGAACATAAATGTAGGGAACAGCTGATTTTTTTTTCGCGATTTCAGCTTTATTCCCATAGAGAAAGTTGTTCATAATAATGAATACAATGACCCCATAAGAGACCCCCCCCCCGTGACCTCCCTTAGTGTAAACAAAAACTAAGGTTGTATACGCGTCGACTTAAGCACCTCTTCCTTGTTTTATCGTCGGGTAAAAAAATGCAGTGTTAAGTATTGTACGGTGCTACGGAACATATCGTGAGCAAGACTGACTCACACTTGGTCGCTCTTTTATTCTAATGCGACGTACGCTATACTCCTATTACACAGTAAGAATTTCAAATGAGCACCGTATGCGTGTATCAAGATTATCAATATGGTGATAGACTAAAGAAAGGTTTCTGGCTTCCATTTTGTATGATTATACAAGGAAGAATAATAAGAAAAGTTTTGTTTGTTTAGCAATTATTCGGTGCAAGTAACTTGTTTTCCTAGTGTTCGCTAGCGATTTCCAGCTATCTAATTGGCTAAACATTTTCGGTAAACGATCAAAACTAATCTGTTTCATTTTGACAGTTCAACGACATTCATTGCGTTATTTACGTTGTTGAGCAGATATTTTTTTCGAACTTATGTAGCAATGGATTAGTAATCTCTTTCAAAATTATTCAGATTGGTGTCGGTTGGATGGCTGATACCAGCCGGGGTTGCGGTGAATGTACAAGTATCTTCCGGCCCCCTAACTCATGGTACTCGAGGGAACAGTGGGTTTTTAGTTTTAGTCTATAGGAGTCCGACATAACACGCTTCTGCAGTGCGTCAACAACGTTTGCTGAGTCGCGTACAGACGGCTTTGATGCCACCTGGCACAAAAACATAGCCTCACTGCTAAGTAGATTGCGTGGGAGCAATAACAGAATCCTGAATGTAATAGCCAATAAGTTGGACAACCCACTGGTGTGGAGCCTCACCCAGAGGACTAAGTCTCTCTTAGTTATTAGGTACTAACATAGTTTTAAAGTTCATACTAACAATATAAATGTAAATTTAATGGATCATTGGTTGTCTGAACAAATAAATATATATATATATATAACCCTCCGTTCTACCCAGACGGAGGGTATCCCGGAGGACTTCAACAAGGAAAAAAAAAAGGTCCGGCAAAGTATTATGGACTTTTCCATCAGGAATGTCTTAGAAGCAGCCCGGAGTGAATGGCGAAATGTGGATGTACACCCATATTGTGGTGTCTCTAATCTCTTTGTGATCTAGCGATTTAAATCTTTGCAATACGACGGTCGTTAGCGCGACAATTTTTTTTTTTTAGGACTTGGCTTTAAACCCTAGATTTTGGTTAATTGACTCAGGCGTGACTTTGCATACATTATAAAATACAATAGACGACGTATATTTAGTAACCCAATCCGCTTAACTAAATAAAGTAAATAAAAAATAAAATGTTTACATATTTCATTAACTTAAAATACGTTTACATTAGGTTTTTAGGGGAATTTCCATTTAAGTAAGAAATACTCGTATACTTGTGTTAGGAAGTTCCGCTCTTCCACTAGTTACAACTTACAGTATAAGCCATTGAATAGACATTCCATTTCAGTAGGTGTTAGGAAAAGAGAAAAAAAAAACAAAGTAATCAATGATTATAGACGCGTGGAGGTGTGTATGAGTGCCTGCGCGGGTGTGTGTTTGTATGTGTGCGTGTGTGTGTGCGCGAGTGAGTGTGGGTGTGTTTAACATTAGCTCTTCTTAAAGAGTCATAAAGAACCCTGTAATAAATCGACACGTGTTTCACTTCTCAACGAGGCATCCTCAGGATGACTATTGACTTGTTGCGAACCCGGACCCGACGTGTTGACACGTCAAGCGTTGAGAACAGAGACGCTTGACGTCTAGGTTGCTAAATATACTTCGTCTATTTTTTTTCGCATTTTATTATAATACATCTCTACGGTATCAAGAGCCCATTAACGATGCTCAAAGCAGTCAACAATTTCCAGTTATTGTTTCATTGTCGAACAAAGTCAACTTCTCATTATTAAACTCAACTAGCAAGCTATCGGAAACTGGACTTTTTGAGGACAAATTGTTACCAATTATTCTCAATTGGTGTTCTCTTCACAAAAGACAAACGAGTTTGTCTGGATGATTTCTGTTTTAACAAGCTTTTTATTTATGGTTTTGCATATTTTTTTTAGTAGGCTAAGTAATAACTGCCGCATGGGTCGATCCATCAGGTTAAGCTACTCTTGCCGGGGTTGGTCCGTGGAGGGGTGACCATATTTACATACCGAGATTCCTCCGTGCCTCGGAAAGCACATTAAGCCGTTGGTCCCGGCTGTCATTCGTGGATCTTTGACAGTCGTTACGGGTCTTCAGAAGCCCAAAAGTCTGACAACCAGTCTTACCAATGGGTATCGTATTACCCAGTTACTGGGTTGTGGAGGTCAGGTAGGCAGTCGCTCCATGTAAAATACTGGTATTCCGCTGTATCCGGTTAGCCTTGAAGCTGACCCTGATATAGTTGGGAAAATGCTAGGCAGATTGATATAGTTTTGTTGTAGTCCACTTAACGATAACTCAATAGGTACTGCGATGTTTCAGGAGGTATTTTAACAAAACATGTTTATGATTTGAGCATACTCATATCAGTCTACATATACACACGCCTGTATTTCCCGAAGGGTTAGACAGAGATGAACCTATAGTACGGTACAACTATTCTTCGTGATACATACTTCGTGTTTCGTCAGTCATCGGATTTCTAACAGTTGCTTTTTTTTTCTTTGGGTGGTAAATTATCAAATAACTTCTCCCGCTCTGGGCGGAGCGGGAAGGTGTGTCAGACTTTTACTGACTAAAACCCACCCGTGTTCTTTCAGTTGCCTGTTCGTTGCCAGGGACCACGGTATCCCTTTCGGACTTTCCCGCGACTCCGGCAGGCATCGGTCTTAGGGAACCCCATCAGTTGTGCTGACATCTCTTTGAGGCGCGCGCGGAACACAACGCGCCGTCGTCTATCAGTTGCCCATGGACGCTCTCCATCGACTTGGAAGTATATAGAGTTCACTGACGAAACACAAAGTTTGCTGACGGACATTAAGAAAATAGTTGTACTGTCCACCCACGTGTCGTCAGTTATGTTTAAGCCCGCACGAGCAATGTTTTCCCGCAGCGATTTTTTTGTTGGACACTTGCTCTTTCTGCTTACCGCCGAGAGTTGAAAATCCAACAGTTTGTTTTTTCGAGGTGCTAGGATGCACTCTGTTGGATTCTCAATGCTCGGCTCAACACCGACAGTTGAAAATTCAGTGCGCAATAAAATCCCGCCGCGATATTCTTACGTCCGTGCGAAAGCGGGCTTAGTTCCATATAATAAGGTGGCGAGCCTATTGCTATCAGCCGGGCACAAACAACAGACAAGTTCTTAGCAATTAAAAAAGTGGAATAGACTTCAGTCTCAATTATTGTGAAGTAAATCTATATTTTTTTTCCCCACGGAAACACAACAATGCAATAATAAAACCAACTCAAGTATAATGTACCCAAATAAATTTCAATCCCAAGCTTTCCCTAAAAGTAAGGAATAAAAATACGACGAATATCTTTTCATCTGAAGGAAGACCCCAAATTAATCTTCGATTTTAATCTAACAAAGATATTACTTTTCCCTAGGCAACGATCTTCATTACACATTTTTATTGAACAACGTAAACAATCGGAGGGAGTTGCAAAATGGCGAGGGATTTTATTATTTTTGCTTAGGACTTTCTGGTTATTTATAGAATTTTGGAAGAATTTTGTAAATTTGAGAAGATAACACTTTTCGTGTTGAAATTGTATATTATTTGATAAATGCTATATTTATTAAATGATAATTATTTCTGTAAATTGGTTCTCTAGAGGGCATTTTCAATCTATAGTGATACCTCTTTTAGTGTTATAATTATCCAAACTCTCGTAAAATACAACCCAAAAAAAAACAAGTTTTTGTGTATTTATTTTTTGATAACTTTAAAAGATTTTGATTTTTTTAAATATATGTTGTAGATAATCAAATTGTGAGTATCTTGGTAGCCATTTCGTTGACGTAGTTTTATTACTTCTAACATAATCAGAGATATATACTTTCGCTGGAAATTTAGTCCCTACTGAAGCGATCGAAAAAACATTTTCAATGTTAAAAAGTTCCAAAATCTACTTCCGTATATAAGGCAGCTTTCATAAAGAAGACAAAACAAGAACAAACGACTTTACAAAACAAAAGACGCTATATATCTGTAGTTCCAAAACAAATCAACTACAAATCACACCTTGAGGAGTTTATAATACTTTTCGCCCGTCTTTGGGTATCAAGGGACTGAACTGGAGTGTCGGGCGAAAATGTCGGACCTTCATCTGTCAGAGATCGACTGGGCGAAGTGGGTCGTTATTTTTGTATAGAGAGGGAATAGATTACAAACGAAAATACTTTTTGGAGGAGTGACAAAGTTACTATAATGTCAATCGGAATAAGATTAACAGAAGTTGGGGACGCGGAAATGATTAATATAAAGTGGCGTCAAGAAAATATTTGGAACTGTGATAATGTTTGTATCTATGGGAAAAATGGGTATCGATAAGAGGATGAACAAGGAGTAGCATTGAATACTTTCTCCACTCACATGACATAACATCACGCTTTGTTTACCCAAGGGTTGGGCAGAGGTGTACCTTAGTACCCCACATATTTGCCAGTTATGTTTAAGTCCCATGTAGTCAATAGGGGGCGATCCCTTTGCCATCAAACGGATACAAATCCAAACTGACTGTCACTAAGAAATTCCAGATGGAAAATCCCAATAACACTTTGCCTGAACAGGAAATCGAAACCAGGATTTCACGCTCAGCAGTAAGGTCTTAAGACCACTTGACCAACGAGGCATTCATATCGAGTGTTTTACTAACAAATTAATATATGAATTATTAGTTAGTATTTATTATTGTTAGTCAATGAAGGATTGGCGAAGAAACTCGACGGGTTGATAGCAACTTGGTTAGCGTTACTAATTGCATTTCACAGTGTGTACCTACCTAATAGGTACTAATACTCACATTTCAATTACCTTAATCCTCGTCCTCATCAATTTTGATGAATTCCCTTACAATTTGCTAAGGATTAAACACGATGTCATCATTACGTTAACATCTTAACACATATCTAAGTGGTATCCTAGTCATAATGAAGGTGTTAGACCCATCAATGCTCTGTGTGTGACGGGTTGAACATCTTCAATAGATCTCATCTATACAATACGATATTGAAGCCTGTCGAAAATTTAATACTCACCTACTTATAGGTAGATGAAGAGTAAACTCCTTTGTTTATCAATGACGCAGTGGTTAGAGGAGCAAGAAAAAGGAAAACAAAGGGAGCAAAAATAGTATGTAAGGACCGTATAGCAGATGGCGTTCTGTAGTTTCTACCCCATGGGAAGAACGCGTTAGTTTATGTACGTAAGATGGAAAACTAAATATTATCACATATCTAAGCTTGTGGCTAAGTAATAGCAGACACACGGGTCGATCGATCAGGTTAAGCTACGCTTGTCGCGATTGGTTCGTAGATGGGTGACCATTTTTACATATCAAGACCCCTCCGTTCCTCGGAAAGCACGTTAAGCCGTTGGTCCAGGCTGTCACCAACAGCCGAGACCAACGGCTCGGCGGCCATCTGTTTGGCCAACAATGCGCCCAGCCCAGTGCCATTTGAGTTTGGCAATTCTTCGGGCTATGTCGATTATCTTTGTTCTACTACGGATCTCTTAATATCTGATTCGATCACGTAGCGTAACTCCAAGCCCTCTCCATTGCCCTTTGGGTGATTTTCGGCCTTCTAATGAGGCCCAATGTGAGCGACCACGTTTCAGTGCCACAGGTCATCACTGACGACACGTACTGGTCAAAAACATTCGTCTTGAGACACTGTGGTATATGAGACGAGAAGATAGTACGCGGCTTCCTGAACGCTGCCCAGCCGAGTCGGATTCGACGATTGACCTCTTTTTCGATCAATACTATTACAGATGATTAAACTTCTTTATCCTGAACTCAATCCATATATACTGTAATAACGTTCCTTTTGAACTAATAATACTCGTTTTAGTCGAAGACCCAAACTGCGGTTCCCCTTAAAAAAGCTTTACCCCGAATCGCGCTAATTTTCCCCCATGACATCTGTCATAGGGCTTGACATCAGGTAAAATTATCAGACCTTATCCCCTTGTCATAAGAGCTATATCAGCTTGTCACGCCAATTGGAGTGGGGTAAAAAGGTTATGATTTATTATGTTCGAGAGTAGCCAAGTGTGAATGAGGAGGGTGCACCAATTTTGATGGAGTAGGTATATGGTATATAGAAATTAATTTTAATGTTACTCGATTTTCGCGTTACGAAAATCAAATCAATACGGAACGAATAACTTTGTATTTGTGAAGTATTCATGATTTTGCGTATTTTACGTTCTCAAAAGGAAAGTTTATATTTGAATGTGTTTGTTGCTTGACGACAGAGAAATTCGTATGCTCAACTGAACTGGAACAGTTTTGTGAAAGGATTACTAATTTTATTATGTCTCAACTCAGTATTTATGTACTCAATTATTTCTTCTAAACTAATTGTGTCATTATTGTCCCACTGCAGGCCAAAAGCTTCTCATACAGAGAAGGCACGAGCATTGATTATCACGCTTGCTTAAGGGGGATGCGCTAAGGTAGCCCGCGAGATTCAAATTTTCTTGAGTTTTTTTCCATTTTGAAGGTCAGTGTCAGGTTGTATGTTGATTAAAATATGATTCGCGACCGTAAAAAATATGGCTTTACATAATTATAATCATTACAATCAGCAATATAACTCCATATGTCAGCATAATTGTTAAATGTCATGATTTCATGAAATAGTCATTCAATGGGATTACATAAACTTAGAGAGTTGTATTGATCATTTTTATGATTATAACTCTATAATTAAACATTTGATACGGTCGCGAATCATATTTAGATCAAAATAGAACATGATACTGACCTGCAAATTGCAAAAAACGTAAGAAAATTTGAATTTCGCGGGCTACCTTGACGCTTTTGCCTTAAGACGGGTTGGCGATTTCAGACTTATATTAAGTATAAGTCCAGGTTTTCTCTTGATATTTTCCTTCACCGATGTCAGTGATGCCCAAGATAAACTCAGAAGGTACATATGAATTGAAAAAGTCACATTAGTACTTAACCGGTAACTGGTATGAGTTACCGGTTAAGTACTAATGTGACTTTTTTACTCAATATCTATTTTATGATGAGCATAAAATAGACAGAGAAAAAGAGACAGTTGACTCTTACAGGTATGAACCTGTAAGAGTCAACAGTCTCTTTCTATATTCAATGTGCTATATTAACGCCCGGGCATGAGTAGTTAAAGCTTGTCCACTCGGAAATGTCGCGCCCCACTATCGCATTACTGCATTACCGAGTGCGGAAATGCGATAGTTGGACGCGTCATTTCAAAGTGGACAAGCCAATACCTATATCATTTTTTTGGATATGTTTCCGTCTTAATTTAGCATAAACACCTTCAAAATTCCTAAACTTATGAAGTCCACTCGGAAATGTCGCGCACCACTATCGCATTACTGCAATACCGTGTCCGCAAATGCCATAGTTGGACGCGTCATTTCAAAGTGGACAAGCCATATCTATATATATATATATATTGTTTTGGATATGTTTCCGTCTTAATTTAGCATAAACACCTTCAAAATTCCTAAACTTATGAAGAAACGCTTATACAAAATCACATAGTTTAGTCGTAGCTATTAAAGGTACTTACACCACAATATCTACGTAAACCCCTAGAGGATTACAAGTGTGAAGTTGGTGTTTACATTATAACACCTTTATAAGCTGAACATTGTGGATGTTGAAGCAAGTTTCCGCCATATTGAAGTGGTTTACATTAATGTGCGATAAAGATAAAGATAAAGATATATTTATTTTGTAAAATATGAGTACAATATTTAGGTCTTAAGGTCACCCGGGGCTAAAGCAACTATGGGGCTAAAGCAACTAATTAAATTTTCTCTCAATCTAATCATTTTTGTAGATAGCTCTATCTATTGGAGTAAAGAGGAATCATAGTTTTTTCAAACAAAGTACTGATGGCATCACTAGTTCACCTATTGTAGTACTGACAGATCATTTTCTGTCAGCCGCCATTTTGGAGCAACGTGTTGCTGCGTCGTGTTTTGTGTTTTGGTACATTAAAAATATTTCGAGTCGTTGCAAGGAGAAATAGAAGTGCATCCTAAAAACAATATAAAACGTAAGTGTTTTTGGTATATTTGGTTAAACTCTAGGTGTTATAATTAACATTTTATTGATATAGTTACATTAACCCCAACTTTTCATGCACGGGGGTTATTGCAACTATTTTTGCAGTCACATTCGCCCCATGCTTTTTGTACGAAAACTGCAAATTACTAGTGACGTTCCGTGTCGATATTTCGATAAGTGAATTTCACGTATTTGCATAAATGTTTAGCTGCAATTAGTATGAAGTGTTTTAGATTTTGCGTAGTTATAACAAAATGAAATAGATAGGTAGCTTAAATAAAAAAATGTACCAAGTTAATACAAAATCCAAATTTTGTTATCAGATGGTCCGAAACTATAAAAGAAAAAAGGCGAAGAGTTACTGCAGTGAAACACTTTTTGAAGCTGTACGATTAGTACAGCAAAAACTGTTGACGAGTTATGCTGCTGCGGAACGTTTTAATAACCTATAATTTATTTACTTTAATACTTAAGTAATAAGTTTTTAAATAAACTTTTGATATACATACAGAAATCGCTTTTTCTTCACCTAAATCCAAAATATTAGATTAGTCATCAATGCGTACCTGCTTAAAAAGCAAAGCGTCAAAGCATTTTACATAAGAAGAAATCTTTTCTTGCTTTTATTTTATGTCCTAAATTCCTTTAATAAAATAGAGTTACTCTAGCTGAGTATAATAAATATACTTTATTGATGTTATTCTTAATGAACACTTACATCGATTTTGTGACGACTTAGAAACCTATATTTATAACCTTTCATTATTGTTAATTATCGAATGTCTGTACAAATATTTATCGATAAGTAGTAGGTACTACATCTCAACACTAGTCAGTATGGAAGACAGTCGCATTCGCCCCATAAAAAAAATAAAGTAAATTTGCTTGAAACTGAACTCTCTCTCAGCGACTATAAATAGCTTTTACAGATAATTCTGTGTGCATCTACATGTACTCTTAACCTCAACATTTAGAAACAGAAAACAACAGAGTTATAACGAATAGTCACATTTACCCCAAAGTGGGGTGAATGTAACTATTACTGGTCTTTTTCAACAATAATGCAAATTAATGAAAAACCAAAGTCTATTTGTAACTTAATTTATGTCGAAACTGTTCATCGAAAGATGTGCAATGAAGTACATTTATTAGAATATCCCTATTATTTAAGTCGCTCATGGTGGAGGGAAGCAAAGTTTCAAATTTTTTTTTTTTAGTTGCATTCGCCCCGGGTGACCTTATATGTAAGTTAGGTAGCTACATGTTTTGCCATGTATGGCGTACAAAATTAGTCGCACTAAGCAGACAATACAATAAAATAGAATTTAAATTAAAATGGCAAAATTCAAATAATACAAAAAAAATATTTAAGCAACACAAAAAGAAAAAAAAAAAACAATGTCAATATCCAAACAATACTAGAAACATAATTAAATAATAATGTCATAGTCCAAACAAATACCAGAAATAAATTAAAATCACAATGTCATAAAAATTCAAAGAATTCCAAAAATAAAATTAAATCATGTCAAAATCGAAACAAGACCAGAAATCAAATTACGTCATAATGCCAAAGATTCAGTTACATTACACCAATAAATAGGAGACACACAAAAATAAAAACGCACAATCAGACTTCTAAATAACAATGTCATTCAAAAATTCATCCACGCTGTAATAGCATTTGTTAAAGTTAATAACCCCTGAAGGGAGTTTTTAAATTTATTTACAGGCATAGATTTAATAATGTCAGGTATTTTATTATAAATATTTGGAGCATTACCGAAGAAACTCTTTTTCAATAATGCAGTTTTGCATTTATACTGACATAATAAGTTTTCATATTGGGCACGGATTGGTGTTCTCTTAACTGATGAAAATTTTCCAAATAAATGTTGATTCGCTCTTACAAATATTGCAGTTTCCAATATGTACAAAGATGGCAACGTTAGTATTTTATATTTTTTAAAGTAAGGAACGCAGCTATCCGTCGTTCTTAGACCATACATCGATCGTATACATCTTTTCTGCATCCTGGATGCGATACTTCCATTATCGTTTCTTAACGTATGTAAGCCCACACAGGCGATTTTTTCCCGCTGCGATTTTTTTTCGCGCTTTGTATTGTTGTTTGATTGTTTTTTCGACGCGCTGGAATGCACTCTATTGAATTATCAATGCTCGGCTCAACACCGAGAGTTGAATATCCAGTGCGCGATAAAATCCCGCCGCGATATTTTGAAGCCCGTGGAAACGGGGACTTAATGTTATGGTGATGAAAATTCCGTATCATTAGGATATGCAGAATGTTCCACTAAAATATAGTATGTCTATTTCACCTTTGTGATTACTATACCTAACTAAAACATTTAATCAAATCATTTTAACATGAACTCTTGACTTTATTTTGGGATTTTGTAGCGGAGAAAAAATTACATCACAAATCTGTACCCTCCCAAAAAAAAAAATATTATCAACATTTTTAGACACGTCGTTACCAGCGAAATTTATTATAACAATCTTTTCAATATTTCAATAGCGTCGACAGCAATTTGTTTATCGATGTATCAATTCTGCTTGACAGCAAATACTTTGAAGGCATTTTGTTGTAATTTTTGCTCGTCAACACGACAGGTCCTTAACCTTTTAACTTTGTGCTTTTGTCGCGATTTTTTTTGTAGCGAAAGCTTTTAAAAATTATTTTGATGGATTGTTTTTATTTAATTTAGATACCTATAAGGTTTAGTGTATGGGTTTGGCAAACAGGTTGGTTTACTTGATGAGAAGTTGACTGCCACATAAAGGTAGGCCCTTAGAGCGATAAAAACCGATTACAGCAGAAGAAAATTTAAAAACAAACGGGCTTAAAAAACAAAACACTATGAAAATTTGTTTAAAAAAAATATGCTAATTCATTCATTCACTTACAAACAACGCAAAGCCTAAACCACCGGGTCTAGAAGCATGAAATTTTGCATAAGAGTACCTTATTCAGGCTCATACATCAAGTAACTGCAACACCTGAGGTCTATGATTCCAAAGAAAACATCAAAACATTTCTTTTCTTGTTGTATCATATTTAGATAATTACCACGCAAAAAATTAAGTTAGATTAAAATTGCTTATTAGTCTAATAGGCTAGATTGTAATAAATTTTTTGAATAAATAAAGCGAAAAAGCAATACGGCATAACGTTTGAAAATTTACCTCCAGGGACTTGCACGTCTCGTCATTAAGTAAAACCATTGTGTATTAAACACGCTTAATACTCTATAAGACATGGCGCACACTATGCGATATGCGACTGCGACAGCTCGGCGACTAGAGGCTGCGGCGCACATTTTTAATTTTAACACTTGGCGTCAAGTTGCAGAGTCGCAACGACAGGCAAGGGCAGTCGCACACTCCAACTCCTTATCGCAGCGACTAGACGCACGGTGCACACGTACACCTTACGACGGTCACATGCAACAGGTCAGCGTCAGTCTTGCTGTGAGCGTTGAGGAAGGTGCACGTGAGTTTGTATTGCGAATCTCGACTCGGTTACGGTTGAAGTTGATGTTTTCAAATCGGACGTGGAAGCGCGTCGAATACTCAAAAGAAATGATCGCTTCCTGTATGACGTCTGACGTAACGACTACTCGCAGATACAAATGACAGCTCTGCATCTAATCGCAGCGACTAGACGTAGCGATACGACGCACAGTTTGCACTGGCACTAATTACGACATAAAATCTCTACAGGCTGCTAATTGACGTAAAATGTTTGCATACGACGTCATACGATTAGCTTAGTATATAAACTGATTTGCTTCGGTGTTAATTAAGTTGAATCCTATGCAAACATGACGTTTCCTTGCTTGCTTCGTGTTAGAATATTAACTGTGGAGTCTGAACTACTGTTTATTAACGAGTTGATTTTTGTTAGCTTTATGAGATACCATACTTTTTATTCAATAGATGAAAACAAGTAAATTAGTCAATAATAACTGGCGCTTTACTTTGTGTAAATTATTTCACCACTACTGCTCTAAAAACGGTGAAGGAAAACATCGTGAGGAAACCGGCATGTCCTAGAACCAAAAATTCGAAGACATGTGACATTTACCAACCCGCACT
This sequence comes from Agrochola circellaris, assembly GCA_914767755.1. Taxonomy (NCBI): domain Eukaryota; kingdom Metazoa; phylum Arthropoda; class Insecta; order Lepidoptera; family Noctuidae; genus Agrochola; species Agrochola circellaris. The sequence continues at coordinate 11,228,760 of OU611863.1, read as the reverse complement.
GGGCTCGCGTGGTGGATTCCTTCCCACTCCCTCTCACAGAGAGGAGACTTGTGTTCCAGCATTAGCATAAAAATAATACAAAAAACCGGCCAACTGCGTGTCGGTCCACGCACTTCATTGTGCGTGGACCGACACGCAGTTGGCCGGTTTTTTGGGGGTTCCGTAGTTGGGATGAATTTATCCCAACAACAAACTTAACATTGTAGTTGAAAAATATGTTCTCCCTTAAGGAATGTACGGGAGGACTTGTTTTGCAAACTGCAAATTTAGGTTAGTCGATTATTACTCGTTAACCTGTAAAGCCTACTTAACTGTGATAGTTTTCCTTTTAACTTCGTAATATATACTACTGCTGTGATTTTTTTCATAAATCCAAGTACAACCATTTAGCTGGCAGGGCCGGACACTATACTCTAACAAAAATTAGCACTTTAAAGCTTAATATTTCGCAAAACATCCTCACTTTACGAGTAGGGGAGGAACCCCAAAAAAAAAATGGTTTTATTTTACCACATTGTCGGCATGATTAATATGTATACCCATGCCAACTCACAGCTTTATAGTACTAACAGCCTCTGAGCTAAGCCGCGGACAGACAGACAGACATACATGGCAAAACAACTTATAAGGGTTCCTTGTTTACTACGGAACGAAATCGTAAGTTCGTCAAGCTGGTTATTATCTTATCATACATTTGCATATCCTAAAGTATAGTCGCAAAGATAACACCAATCAAATTGGAACTATCTTATACGAGTACCAGACAATAACTGTAACAAACGCAATCAGTTTTTGAATCTTTTGCATAAATTTCGTCTAAATGCCATTAATGAGAAGTTGGCTTAGCATCTGAAGTTCATTCAAAACGCTTATCTCTGAACTTAGTATATTTAATGGGTCTACGTTCTAAAGGTTGGAGGAACAAGTAGACGATATTTTACTTAGTATAAAGGAGCATTGCCCAGGAGAAACGGCTGCGACTCACGACGTAAGAGTAAAGATATAGTATAAACTTAAAGATCGCAGGTCTGAAACTAGGCAGGCGCTTTACTTTGTGTAAATTATTTCATCAACACTGCTCTCAAAACGTTGAAGGAAAACATCGAGAGGAAACCGGCATATCCTAGAACTCAATTTCAATTAAATGTGACATCCACCAACACGCACTGAGCCCGCGTGGTGTTCTATGGCCGACTCCCGCTCACAGAAAGGAGGCTGGTGGAGTGGGAAGAGGGAATGGGCTATTATCTACCACGCGGGACCAGTGCGGGTTGTTAGATGTCTCATGTCATCGAATTTTTGGTTCTAGGACATGCCGGTTTCCTCACGATTGTGTCCGCTACCGTTTTGAGAGATACACAAAGTAAAGCGCTTGGTTGGCTTTGAACCTCACCTACATCTCGTAAGTCGGAGCCGTGCCAAACTGGGCCACCACTGTCCTAAAATTAAAATAAATCGTTTAATTCAAACTATTTCTATACATAATTTGTTAGTAATAAATTATCTGATGACTATGTTAGTCATGATGATGGCGCCAAACTCGTATCCAAATTCTGGGCCGATTCAATTTAAATTGCAATCTACATACTAAGGGCGAATTAAATGAAACTGAATACGATCAGCGCATCTAAACTGCGTTCTAGAGCTGTCAGTGTCATCTTTGTTATGGAATATTGACACTGACAGCTGTTGAACACCGTTTAGGTGGGCTAATTGCGTTCAGTTTGATTGGCGAGAATCATCCTAAGAAGAAGAAGCCATCCTGCCATTCAGTTATGGAATGGGATTAGGCATTTAAATAAATAAATAATAATTCTATACGCTTGCGTTTTTTAATTTATTGAATGTCTAGAAAACAATTTTTCGTGTGCGCAAGACCGACTCTCACCTCGCATCCTATTAAAAAGCGATCGTTGCGTGAATACAAGATCGTTCGAACTTTTTGTTCGGTGAACATGAACGTGTGGTCTCGCCGACAGAGGGCGCTTTCCGGTTTTCCGAACAAAAAGTGACATTGACACGCGACTGTTCGCGTATTCACGCAACGATCGCTTTTTTATAGGACGCGGTCTTACTGTCAGTATTTATTTAGTTCGTAATTAGTGTTTAAGTTATGATGTATACCTTTTCTAGTAAGGAAGTGTAAAGAGTGCTGCTAGCGGCACTTTATCCCTGTCGGATAAAGTCCCGCTACTTGCGGCACTTTAGTGGCGTTGCCTAGGCCCGGCTAAAGTGACGTAAGCATAACATTGTTATTGTTACTGTCACTTGTTATTTTGTTTGATTGTTGAGGTTAGTTTGCTGCCCTTTGTATTGATTGGTCGTATTTGTAATTTGACGAAAGATGAATTTATTCTTGAGGAGAGGCTAATATTAATTTCTTTCATCTATAGCCGGCTAAACTTAAGTGTAGCCATAACCCCTTGGCAAAGCAAATGAAAATGGCTGAAAATTTGGTAAGGTTAGGTTAAAACTGTGACCACACAACGCCAGGGTCCATTTAGGCACAAGAGAATGTAATGTTTTGGGAAAGTGGTGTTTTACAGCGAACTTACCTCAACAATCAAACAAAATAACAAGTGACAGTGACAATGACAATGCAATGCTTACGGCACTTTAGCCGGGCCGAGGCAGCGCAGCTATTATGCCGCTAGCGGCACTCTATACATTGCCTTCTAGTAATTAGAATTAATTAACTGAACTAATTAGCTCTAATTACTGGATTTTTTCATGTCTTTCACTAAATAAAACTACAATAGTAAGAACAAAGATAATCAAGGCTATTGTATCATTATAACAGTTAATGAAGAATTTAATCTTACGTAGGATTAGTGCATGAAAGACATCAAGGCTACGTTTTTAATTCATTACCCAATAAACAAACACATTATTTTTCACTAATTAAAAGTGGAAAGAAATATCTACGAACCAAATTAAAAAGTTAAAAGACTCTTTAGTTATAACAAACTACCACAAATTAACACAACTTTGCTTTAAATTAAACTTTTTCGTTAACACTATTGGATTTCAACTCAGTGAAAACAAAATTAAAATAAATGACCGATCTTTCACTGGCAAAGAAATTAGTTAGTAAGAAAGTAAATTATGCAATCCTGATAAAATTTAAATATCGTAGCACTTTTGTGTAGTACTTAAGGGCAAACATATATTATGAATTTCTTATAAAGTACTGATTGAGATGTTGTACATAAATCTATGAAATACTAGGGTCCCGCCCGATTTTTATGACTTGATAAAACATCGATCTTTATTATAATTATGTAGGAATAAATTCTCTAAATGGTAGTGAAAACCGAATCAAAATCAGTTGCGGAGTTTAGAAGAACAACGCGGTCACACTGATAGACACGAAAAGCGACTTTGATTTAAAGATGTATGAAGGCGGTACGAGCAATATTGTAGCCCCAATGCTACGTCGTAGCAAAACTACTACGCCGTAGAGCATCGGCTACAACAGCTACGAAAATGATCTCACGTAATACTTTTGTGATACTATATGAGAAACTCGCTTTAGAGTTTTGGTAGGTAAATACATATTTCTGTAAAAAACACGATATGTTGCAAAATGGAGCGATCAAGCCTTCAAAACCTAATGTATCTGGCCAAACACTTCATTTATCAATGTGTCAACCATCGCGCCGATCGAAAATGTTCGCACATGTGACTCCAAACGTTTTTTTGGCAAAATACATTCATACTGACTTGACTGAGTCGACGAACAGATCCTATTGTATTAAAATCCATCCAGTCATTAGACTATTTCGAAGATTCTTAGAATTTTATATAATAATATTAAAATATTTATATTTATACAAAGTGTTTTTTTTTTATATCCTTTAACTTTAGGGTATTAATGGGACCATGTTATAGAATCAACTAGCATATTTTTTTTATTTTTTTTATGGACTTGCTACTAGACTCGATACACACATCTAAGTTTCATTGATACGTACGAGTCAATATTAGTAAGTATATCATTCATATTTAAAGCTAAGAAAATACGACGTTGTCATATTTTCTTTTTAGGAACAAAAATAGCCTGAAATAAATGTATATTTTATTTTTATATTTCACCTTACATAAATAATCCTGACTTTTTCGAATTATTTTGAATGAAAAATAAAAAACATTATGCCAGTTGATTCTTTGATATGGTCTCATTCATACCTAGAGTTATGGGATATAAAAAAAACACCTTGTATATACATACAAAGTGATTTTTTTTTTCATTCTAATAAAAATACCTAACTTAGGAAACCGTGGGGCGAAGCTAGTAATAATATAAAGTAACAAAAATACACGTGAAAAAAATCAACCTGACTGCTGTCGCGCAGTCGGGTAAAAAGTATGACAATACTGCAATGTGCAGATATTATTTAAAAAAAAAACTTTTTACTTCCCATGATAATAAACTGCAGTCTATTTCCTCTCCATAAAAACCACATGTGACCTTTATTATTAAGAATTTCCGCATAGTTCTGTTTAGTTTATGTGGACGTTTTAATAAAGGCAGGAGTTCAAAATGCTACCAGCCGGTGGAAACAATAAACATGAAATGGAGCAAAGTTCTGTTGTGTTAAATGTATTAAAACTAACTTTTGTTAGGTACTTCGTTTCTGTAAACGAATTTTGTTATAATTTAGGTATATGGCTTTTCGTTTTTGTTAAGTTTGACGTTGTGTTAATGTTACGTAATTGGATAGCTGAACTTATACTTAATATAAGTCTGAAATCGCCAACACGTCTTGAGCAAGCATGGTGATCAATGCTCATACCTTTTCTCTATATGAGAAGAGGCCTGCAGTGGGCAATAACTGGCTGGTATTATATCATGTTCTATTAAATGAGCTATATTTGATATATATTTGTAATCACGTTCTCGAAAACGGCTCTTTCGGTGAAATTTGCAATATAGTGGTTTACGGGGTCAAAAAATCGATCTAGCTAGGTCTCATACCTGGGAAAATTCGTTCTTCTCCGTATTTTCAAAAAACCAGAGCTCCGTCGCCCAAAGTTTAGAACAAGATGACTACTGAAGAATAATGACATGTCAGCATGGAATTAGTAATTACCTAAAAGTGAGTATTAAATGAGCATTCTCTATTTTCACCAGAGCAAAGCTCGAACGCCCAAGTACTTATTATACTACGGGCAAGAGAATGATTATGCATTGTTATATAATAGTTATTTAAGAATATTTATATATCATTCAATCCCGTTTCATTCATATCATCGCTAATATTTTCTGTGATCTTCCTGTCCCTCTCCATCCAACAGCATTCATATTTCTACTACTCTACTCTTTAGTCAGCTGCATCTTTCTCACAATCCCAGTTAAAGAGATACCGTTCAACCCCCCACCTCACAAAAGTTCTACATTCAAATAAAATAGAAAATCGCCGTGAAAGTTCACTTGAATACTTGACAGTAACTTGAGAATTTAAAATCTACGAAAGTAGTGGCTATTCACGGATACTTACAAGATACTTTCAATAGATTTGCTTGGAAAAACTTTTAACTTCGAAGTTAAACGATGACTTGGAGTTACTTTAAACTTTTGTTAGTTTGAAAGGTCCGATTACTTTATTTATGTTTGTACTAGGATCCTTCTTTAGGCAAAATTTTCAAAAGGTATTTGATGATAATCGCTTAAACCGTTAAGGGTCATTTCAATCCTAGTACAACTAAGCTTTCTGGGCAGTCGGCCCCGCTGACTTAAGGGGGAATTTCACAAATGAAACTGAACGCGATCAGCATATTTAAACCGTATTTAAGAGCTTTCAGTGTCCATATTCAACAACAATGATGACATTTACAGCTTGGTTTAGATCTGCAGATTGCTTTGAGTTTTATTGTTGAAATTTGTTCATAAACAGTCACATACTCATTTTTCCACTTGACTGTACCTAACATTGTTCAAATGTTCAGGCATATAATCGAGAATTTGGATAAATAATATTATGAAAAAAAAAAAAATTGGGACACGCACAGGAAATACAACAATAAAAAAAGAACATTAAAACTAACAAAATCATGAAAACAATAACAATAAAAGAAAACAACATTAAAAGTAACAAAATAGTGAAAACAAAAAAGAAGACCTGTTCGAGGCCAAAAAGGCTCTTATCTCAGCATGACGCTAGGATACGTGAAAAAAAAATATACAAAAACCGTATCACTCGTACTCTGATAGGGCTCGCTGTGCTATGTGATTGTAAATCATAGATACATCCATTTCAACCCCAAGCTACACTTATCAACCGAATACACGCGTCGCTGCTAGGGCTATTACAACATTACGAAAATTCGGCAAATAACATAATCACATTGGTGTCATTTTGAGATATCAGATCTGCGTCGCCAGAAATTGTATCGTGATACTAACAAAAAGATCCGTAGCGGGATTGTATGTAACATAATATCACGCCTTGTATTCCCGAAGGGTATGGCAGTGCTGTACCTATTACGTATTCAATATATACATTTCGCCTGTCATATGTAAGTCATGTGACGGCATGTGTTCAACCGACCATAAATCCAGACTCCGGGCTGCTACTGAGAAATACCAGATAGAAAATCCCGAATGAAGGAACGTTGTTTATTCTGATCAAATAAAATTCACATTATAATAAAAATACATACAATAAACAAATACGAAGTAGCCAAAATCCCAGTGTTGTCAAATTTTAAACTTGTATTGATCAAATAAAAGTTTTAAGTTTGACAACACTCGTTTAACACTTTTGCTCGACCTGGGAATTAAACTAAATACCTCATACTCAGCAGTAGCGCTTGTAACCACTAGCCCAAGGTTCTCAAACCTTTTTAGCCACGGAATCCTTTTGGAAAACGAAATATTTGACGAAGCCCTAAAATTATCAAAAACTGCGTTTTGATAATTTTGGAGCCCCCACAGAGGCTTTGTCATCATAAGTCCTTCCTCCCCGCATCGGGCTCCCTAGGGCTCCGCGGAGCACACTTTGAGTATGACTGCACTAGATTAACGAGGCAGTCGAGGTATATTGTATGTGACTAAATTAATGTAGGTCATGCAAATAGATGTGTCAGTGGCCTGAATTTATTCCTCTCTGGTGCAGGTGTTCTGGAAAATGGAGCATATTATTATGAGGCTGGTTGAACACCACTGTATTTGGTTTGTACTCATGATGACTATGATGGTGGGCATTTCGTCATATTGGATTTTCAATTAGCAACCTATCTGGATTCGAGTAATGGAACCAGGCTTCAAATCCGTGACACTGCATCATAATAACCACATCTTCTGCATGCAAATTTTTGGGAGGATAGTGCCGCATTTTGTGCCCAAGCCCAGATCAAGTTAATGCTGAAATAAAACTAAACATTTTTATTAAAAAAATCTCTAATTTAAAAGCGTCCATCCAAAAAGTTGACAACATCGCAAATAGCTGTCAAATATTTACCTGTTTTGATTAATTTGGCAATATTACTGTATGGAAATAAGAAATATGGGTAACTAGTGAACTAGAATGTTAATAATGAATTGCAATTATAACACTGAATTTGATTTTGTAACTGTTTTAGTCGTAAAAAAGGCATTTGGAAAGTTTTCAATTTTTTTTTTTTTACATCTAAAACGAAATATTCGGTGTTACGATATGAATTATTGCATTTCATAATCAACATTTTAGTTCACTAGTTAGCCATATTTCTTATTTCCATACAGTAATATCACCAAATTAATCGAAACAGCAAAATATTTGACTGCTATTTGCGAAGTTGCCCACTTTCTGTATAAACGCTCTTAAGGACTTCCATGATACAAAAATGTCTACCTACTTGCTAGGCAGGAAGTATACGTGATCGGTCATCGCAGAATTATTAACAAAACCTCCTACCCGTTCACTCGATATATAATATTACAATGCAACCTTTCTGGCCACCCACGGATAAAAGGACCAGTTATATTGGGACTTCCCCGTTCTAAACTTCAAAGGTAAAAGTTACCAAATTCGACATGAGCCCGTCTATTTATATTCTGTTATATTAAAAGCCATCTGCCCACGCAACGATAATAATTCAGTAACAGTATTAAACGATTAAGGGGAAAAGCTAAATTGGCAATAATTCTACTTGAGGGTTCGCGTGACCGAAATGTCACGGGAGCGGTTACCGTAGGATTACGTAAAGTAGAAACAGAAGGTTAAGCTTTCGGCGCTGTTCTAGTATATTATTATAAGCCTATTACATTCCTAGTACTTCTCTTTATCTTGAGCTTGTGAGTGGCTCCTGGCTTAATAATAACCGCCACGTGGGTCGATCAAGGTCGGTCCGTGGGGGTGGGGTTGAGCGACCATAGATTATCAAGATCCCGCCATGCCGCGTATAGCCGTTGGTCCCGGCTGTCATTCGTAGATCTTTGACAGTCGCAACGTGACGTGTCATAAGCCCAAATTACTGAAACCAATCTTACCAAGGGGGTATCGTGTTTCATATTTTTATCATAATTTTTTCGTATTCCTAATATCTAAAACATATGACTTTAACAAATATTGTAGGTTTTCGGAAAATCTAGCTGATTTTTTGAGCAAGATAATGCAGATTTAAATATATAAGATTTATAAGCTACATAAATATATAGACAAAGAAGGCAATTACAGATGACGATTATGATATTATTACTTAAATCTAGGTTACGCCAGCTTCGCCCTCGTGATATCTTTATAAATGCCTATGTTACTCAGTGATAATATAGCATTCAACTGGTGAACGAATTTTTTAATTCGGTCCAGTTTTTTTGAGTTTATTCATTACAAACAAGTACACAAAAATTCAAATCTTTTCTCTTTTTACACGCTTTATATTAGCTTCACCTGTACGTTTGTTTGTAACCGACTTCTTTGTGCGCGATTTTGACCCACTTTAAACTGCCAGATTTCGTTCAAACTTTGTAGATTTATTGAGGACCGATGACAATACACTAATTTGATAAAATTATTCCATTTTTCAATTTGCAAAATATGATTTTTGTTAATTTATATAATTTTCATCTATAGTCGATAAGGTAAGAAAATAAAATTTTCTATAATTTTTCTCTACAGTCGATAAGGCAGGACTCTGTGTTAATTTTTATTTCCAATAATTATCATTAGCCGTTTTCTCTAATATTGACAAATTTTTGTATACTAAAGAGAATTTTAATTCTACAAAACAAATAATAGTTTTAAAAAATCACGCTTTTTTAAAGAAACCAAAGTAAAAAAAAAGTAAAAAATAAATAATAGTTTAAAAAAAACTAAAACTACTTTTTTTTTATAAAATACCAAACTAAATAAGGCGAAAAAAAAATTTCGATCGTAAAGCACTCTCTGATGCTTCGCATCATGAGTCGTGCAATAGTTTAAAATTAAAAAAACAAGCTATTATAAATAATCCAAACTAAAAAGTAGAAAATAAATAATAGTTTAAAAAAACTAAAAAACACGCTTTTTATAGAAAACCGAACTAAAAAATAGAAAATAAATTTTAATGAATTTAAATAAAGAAAATAGTGTTAAAAATTTCAATGAATATAAATTAATAATAGTGTGAATAAAAAAAAAAAAAATTTTTTTTTAAAAAAGCGTGGGGTGCTTTTTAAGATATTATCGAAATGATAATCACTCTACTCATATCTGTCAATAAAATATTTATAACTATTGACACCATGCACCCCACGCTTTTTTTAAAATAAAATATATATTTTTTTATTCACACTATTATTAATTTATATTCATTGAAATTTTTAACACTATTTTCTTTATTTAATAATAATAATAATAATCTCAGAGAATATTTTCTGAAAGCTGAAGTGGGTATGCACCGTGACGTGGTGGCAGTGGACAAAGGGCTCACCCCACTCTCCATGGCCAAAGAGAACTGGCACAAGCCTGTGGTGCTTACTACAGATGACCGCAAAGAGGTATGGCAAAGCAAGGAGCTTCACGGACGCTTCTATCGGGCTCTTCATGAGCCCGCTGTAGATTTCCTAGCGTCCGTATCCTGGCTACGTTTTGGTGACCTTTTCGGGGAAACTGAAGGTTTCGTCTGTGCAATTATGGACGAAGTTATCTTAACGAATAACTACCGGAGATATATTATGAAGGACGGGACGGTTGACGTGTGTCGGGCATGCCACCGCCCGGGTGAGTCCATCAGACATATTATCTCTGGCTGTTCTCGTCTGGCTAACGGCGAGTACTTGCACAGACATAACCAAGTGGCCAGGATTATTCACCAGCAACTTGCTTTGAAATACAAACTTGTGGTTTCTGAGGTACCGTACTACAAGTATGTGCCCGACCCAGTTCTCGAAAATGACCATGTCACGATGTACTGGGATCGGTCTATCATTACTGACAGGACTATTGTTGCCAATAAGCCTGATATAGTGGTGATAGACCGATTAGCGCGCCGCGCAATGATAATCGATGTTACTATCCCACATGACGGGAACCTCGTGAAAGCTGAGAAAGAGAAACAAATAAAATATCTCGACTTAGCACACGAGGTTGTCGACATGTGGAATGTGAGCTCGGCTATCATTGTGCCGATTGTCGTAACAGCCAATGGCCTGATGGCCGAAAGCCTCGATCAACATCTCTCGAGGCTCTCGTTAGGCGGTTGGATCAAGGGCCTGATCCAGAAGGCAGTACTCCTCGATACGGCTCGCATAGTGAGGAGGTTCCTGTCTCTGCAGCCCTAACCACCGGTAGCTTGGACCCTGCTCCCGATACCGGTGGAACACTATTTTTTATATTTTTAAATGTTTTTTATATTTTTTTTAAGAAATATTTAAAAATGTATTTTATATGTCCAAAATTGAAATAAACGAAATAATAATAATAATCATTTTATTTCAGAATGAAATTCCATAATTTGTTAGTAAACATTAATCTTAATAACTATGTTAGTAAACATGCAGGTTGGACAAAAAAACGACAAGCGGGCAATCAAATTTACCCGCAATTACATTCAGGAGACTGTTCGAGCTGCCCCGGACCCTCTGCAGCAACGATGCGGCACGCTTAAGTCTGATCGCTGCAAAACCATCAGTGTGCGCATCAGCAAACATTCCCGATGCACTGCAGAAGCGTGGCAGCCCCAACAGCATCCTGAATGCATTGTTGTATTGAACTCGAAGAACATTGATGGCTCTCTGCGTACAACTTGTCCAGAGGCTGCACGTGTAAAATATCTGACAATATGCTTTAAAAAGCGTCAGCTTCACTTCACACGTGCAACGAGCAAACCTCCGGACAAGCATGTTGCATCGAACCGCCAATGCTCTTCGTTCCCTTTCTACATCCAGATCATCTTTGATGCCCGCCGTAACAATATGGCCGAGATATCTAAATTGTAAAAAAAAAATATAATATAAATATATATATTTTTGTATTGTGTTTATTGTAATTTGTGTTTGTTGTTTTAAATTCATTAAAATTTATTTTCTATTTTTTAGTTCGGTTTTCTATAAAAAGCATGTTTTTTAGTTTTTTTAAACTATTATTTTATTAATATTAGTTTAGATGGAATCAGAAATCAAGCGGTAGGCAGTTAGTCATAACCTTGTTGAATAATAATACCAGCCTATTATTGTTCCATTGCATCGCAAAGGTCTCTTCACATAATAGAGCCTACCCTACTGAAATGAAATGATTTTTTTTATTCTGTAAATAGGATATCGGAATCACTTTTACACGTGATATTAAAAAATATTAAAAATAAGCTAGATGAGGTCGGTGTTTCCTATCTGTACTCTGAGAAGAAAGGCCGAAACAAACTCAGAGGTCGTAGTCTCTTTTAAAGTCCAGACATAATCTTGGTCAAGTCATATGAGGACCATGTGGATTAGTGTCTGAAATGGTCTTTTGAGGAAAGAACCACACAGATTTGAGTGGACCTGTCCAGTCAGTGCAAGCATTTGTCAGTAATCGTGGAGCTCAACTCAAAACTGAAGGAGCTCAACTCGACGAACAATACCAAAGAAAGGATATTTGGGTAGGCCGCATCAACTACTCAAACTGCCAGACCATCATTAAAACTAACTAAGAAAGAAAAAATAAATGAAAGAGAAAATATAAAAATAAAATATCCACATACTCCTCACATTCACAATAATTAAAATAATATAATATTTTACAAAGTAATCGTGTGCAGTTTGAATATAATTTTCAACAATGTCAATATGTATATAAAACTGGTTTATTGTGATGAATAATTAAAATGTCAAGTTTTATGGTTTTCACAAGGCTTAGCAGAGCGAGCAGCTCAATCCCAAGCTTTTTTTTTATCTTCTAAATAATCAGAAATTTTATAGTACCCTTTTTTACAAAATTTAATTTTAATACAGTTTTTAAATCGTTTAATGGGTAAGTTTCGAATGTCAATGGGAAGTTTGTTGTAAAAGCGTATACATTGACCCATAAACGAGTTGCCTACTCTGTGGAGATGTGAGCGTACTAGCCTTGCTCACTAGTTAATATTTTTACCACGACATGAACGGTATTCTCATTATTTTTGGCGGCGACATGCTCATTAGCCCGTGGAAATGACTAGACAGAATAAAAAAGTAAGATTTTTTTATTTTGCGCAAACAAGACGTACACAAAAAAAAAAATTGATGTAATACACACAGTACTACAAAGTAGTCAAAAGCCTCGTATTCAAAATCTTAAAAGTTAAAAATTAGAAAAAAAAATCCATTGCTTGTCACAATTTCATGGCCTACACCAAGACCAAAGACAATTCACGTTACGTAATTACGTACTATGCGCATGCGGTGTCCGCTGTTTTATCGCCATATCAAAAATTTTAACTTTTAAAGTTTGGATCTTCTGCACTTTACGTCAGACGTGTCTCATGTTATTAAAATCGGATCATCGGGTTTCCGATTTAATTATCGAAATGACCTCGTTTGTGGTTTTTGATAGTTCACTGTACATGTTTAGCATAGTAAAGTTTTCGGGTACGAACCGTGTGCCCAGAATAGATTCCCAGGAAATGGCAATTGAATTAGTTGGATTTTGGAGAAACTGAAAGCTATGGATGAAACGAATGATGTGGGTTTGGCTTAACTTCATCATTTGCCTAAGCTTTTGGCCTTAACTACGTTGAAATTGGATTCAATTTCCAGTCTGGATGCAGCTGATTACCTAAATAAACGGTATCAATTCAAAAGTAGGAATGGGTGTGCCACAAGCCTCGATATTAGGTCCATTCCTTTTTTTAGTGTATGGAGTAGTAGGTAGTATTTAATAAAAAATCAACTACAAATGGTGTACTTACACATGGAGCTTTACGGTTTGATTGAATTTTATTTGAAGAATTTGTGAATTCGTTATTTGGTTTAGGTATTGTCTCATGTAAATCTTTGTTAAGTTTTGGTGTACCTACATTTTAGTATATTCTATATTTCAATTTATATTTTTTTAAACAGTTAAAATCGCTACGTAAAACTCAATGTGCCATATTTACAGCTACCTACTGTTAAAGTACAGTAGGTAGCCGTAAATATGGCACATTGTCACAAATTGGCATCATGTTTTCTATTGAGCGTAAAATATTATTGCCCAGTACGGTTGTTTCGAAGCAGATTTGAAACCAACCAGACGTGGCTAAATGTCAGAACGTTTTAGTTCAAAGGGACAAATGCAGACTGTCACCTTTATCCAATTACTCAGAGAAATCATGGGTTGGCCGAAATCCTAACATTAGATTAACCGCTGGAATATCAAACTATGACTAGGTTTAGTGAACCATACGCTGAATTTAATTTAAAAACAATTGCCTTGCCAAAATGTCTAAAAGAATAGATGAAAGCGGCTGTCTTCCGTCTGCTAGACGGCTAAACTAGTTGAAGTTTGTTTGGTGTTTAGATGAAAACCAGCGAAGTGTATGTCGAACCGCGCACAATGAACGGTATTGTAGTTGGGATGAATTTATTCTGAAAACAAACTTAACTTTGTACTTGAAAAACATGTTCTCCTATACATTCCAAGTTCAGTTTGTACGCACAATATTGGGAGATTTACCATGTTATTTTAAGACCATAAACTTTTCATAGGTTTTCCTGTAATCTATGAGAATAGAACTATTTCCTGTTTTAATTTTTTTTAATTTTTGCGTCAGTAGTTTTGGGAGCAGTTTTTTTAATTTTCTTATTTGCCGCCCAAAAGTGATCCCAGTGTCTAACCACAACATCAAGCATCTGCCTAGCCTTTTCCCAACCATATTGGGGTCAGCTCCGGTCTAACCAGATACAGCTGTATACTAGTATTTTACATGGAGCGGCTGCCTATCTGACCACAACAAATTGAAATATTTTTGGAATGTTAAAAATACTTTGTCTCAGCACTTGACCGCAATAGGCGTGCCTGAACTTCGCGAGCCGATCGATCTCCGTGATATAGTCACGAGCCACTCTACTTTGCTTTGAGTCGTAATAAATAACTATATCGTCTTCATTTTTCATTTAAGCAACAGGGCTTAAATTAAAAATTAAGACGATATAGTCAGAAAGGTTTCGTAATCAACTCTTAGCGGCCATGGCTGATTTTAATTTTTGAATTGTTCTTTGTTTTATCTTTGTATTACGGACGCTTCTAACGTGCACGTCTTTCTACATTGTTCTCACATGTATAATTTCAACATGAATGATGTAACCAATACTTAGTAACAATTTATTTTATTTAAAAGAGTGTCCGTGTGTTTCTTGACCGTTCATCTCCATAGGTACCTACTACGCTTTGGAATGGGCAACTAGCTTCATATTTTTGACTGACCGATTCCTTGACAATTCAAAAGTGCCTGTAATGGTTTAATTGAAATAAATGCTTTGAGTTTGAGTTTGAGTTTGAATCCACCCTATGGTAAATTACGAACCCTTTCGCAAACAGAAGCTTGTGTCCTAGCAGTGGGAACATTACAAGCTGATTATGCCAGACACATAAAGCTTCGTGTAGACCAGCGCGACGCGACAGCGCGACGCGACAGCGCGACGCGACAGCGCGACGCGACACCAGCTATTGTTATACCGTCAAGTTTTCTTAGAAATTGTATTGTTCGTGTCGCGGCGCGGCGTCGCGTCGCGCTGTTCTGTACGAGCTTTAACACGATATCTGTGTTCCTCGAAGAGTTAGGCAGAGATGCACCTGTAGTACATCTAAATTTCGCCACCTACGTTTTGAAGTCCCACGTAACAGATAGTGAGCCTATTGCCATCAACCAGGTATAAATCCGGACTCTAGACTGGTGCTGACAAATTTCAGATGGAAAATTTAATAACACACATTTCGACCCATTTTTAGGAAAATACGCGATGCAGCTCAGTATGCTTACGCCTGCAATGCTTTTTAAATTACAGTCTTTGTTAGTCACGAGCGCGCATCATGTGACTTTTATGACGTGAAAATTTGGTTTAAATTGCAATAATTTGACGTGGACTCGTGAAATGTAACAACTATAGGCACCAGTAATATTAACAGGCGGAACTTGGCTTCGGAAGTAACCAGCCTTTATAATATTTTTCAAAAATCATTCCTTAGTGTGGTCATCTTCGTTATTGGAAGTTTTGTACAAAATTTCATGGTTCTAGTCCCAGCCGTTTAGGGTGAGTGTTGTGTGTCAGTGAATTTAAGATTTTTATTAACTAGAAGATTGTTTTTATTTTTTATGATTCGAACGTCCACATTTTCAGTTTTAGTCCATGTTATTTGGGGATGGCTCAAACAGTTTCAAATGCAAATGAATACCATAAAATAAATTCATCACAGGGAGAGGTTACGACTCTACCCGCTCATGAATAAGGGTTCTGTGTGGCTCAGAAACTAGACAGGAGTTTCCAAAACTAACACCCTGTTAATAATTCCTCGGAAAGCATTTTTTTTTACATTTATACGTACTATCATGTCTATTTGTCTATGGTCTTAGTGTGACCTGTTGTGTGACTAGCCCTGACATCAAGCAATAGACAAGAATTGTAAAAATTATTACTTCCTAACTTCTCTTTTTGTTTTAATATTTGTATTTGTCGAATACAATGCTTTTGGCTTTTTTGTATTAGTGTTGAAAACCCATTAGCACTTTGCCTGACCTGGGTTATAATATCTTCCGTGACGATAGCTAATCTCCGTTGAGATTGGCCGCCATGACCGGAATTCATTCAGGAGCACTTTTATTATTATAAGTGTGTATATTCTATATTTACTTTGTAACGTGCGTCTGATTTGTGGAGAATAAACAAGTTTTCTTTCTTTTATTTATTTCTTTGTGGCGGCATCTACATCGCCACATGCAAACTACGCATCAAAGACCTGACGTCACACAACATCCTGACGTCACTCAAATCCTGCATCGCGCAATCAGAGTTTACCGCGCGGTGGACATGTATACAAGCTCCCGACTTCAATCTCTGGGCAATTGCCCGCCAGACATGAAACCCGTCTGGTCGGAGGATCCTCCCTTTCCTATGGTGGATGAGTGAACTTTACACCCTGTTCCTCATACTCCTAAACTTAGCATAAATATATTCAGTTACCTACCACTGCAATACAAAAATAACCCATCACATTTCCGTGATATTTGGTATATTCCGGAATAATAATGAATTATTTAACAACGGACCGTCTTCCTATGGCCTTTGTGCACGGACCCTGGGGTCCCATTTTTAGATAGAGCCGATCGACTTTTGGTATAGCCACATAAAGGAATAAAATGTACCTATGTGTATGGGTTGAAATACATAAATACATTTACATTATTGGTTGGGAATTTGTGTATAGAAAGGATTCTATTAATAGTGAAACTGGCAGAAAAAGACATTTTATGGTAATATAAATAAGCATATAGTATACATAAATGTATACATATACTCGTATAATTGAGAGTGGTATAAATAGACATTAATTTAGCGTAGTGTTGAGACGCAGGGCAATGTGGCCTGAGTGAATGCCAGATCGAAATGCTTGAAATTATTTTGAGGGCAATGTTAATGAAGATACAGTGTATATAAAACTGTAAATTTAAACTAAATGGGAACAAACCTAGCGCAACCTTATTTTTATCAATCAGAAATAGGTATGTGCATCTATGTAATGAACTATGTTTTTTTTTTTAAATATTTATTATTATATTTATTATTTGAGGGATATTTGTACACATATGCATATGTATGTATATGCGACGATGCCAGTCTCATCGTACTTTTACAAATAGCAACTTACTCCTGAACTAATTTAACACTTTTTTTTTTGTAATCTCTGATTTCATGTTGTTATTATAATCGCTTTGTCAAACTAAATGTTGTACCTTGATTATAAGAGAATGATTTGGTCTCCTATAATTGGAAGCGCATACCGTATTTGTTCCTGTTCTTAGATTATAAACTTGTTAGAGATCCAATAAATAAATAACTAACAAATCACATAAAACCAACATAAACTTAATCTAATTTCATATCCAATAAAAAGTGTATAATATCATTGCTGATTCAGAAGTAGGCTTAGCTGAAATAACATGGAACATTCCAACATCCATTACCGACAAATTCAACAAGTTGAGAATCGAGTCGAGAGCCGAGAATGAACTAAGTAGAGCAATAGAGTGAAAGTCTTATATTTCCAGTTTTAAGTTGCCGTGAGTCGTCTTATCGCTTAAAAAAACTCAAACCATATAAATTTTATGTAGTTTTAACCTGACCCGTTACAAATATCTAGACATGTATGAGTTCTCACGGTTATGACTGTGTTCCACTTACTTAAGTATAACCAGCCTAGTTCTACATTTTATGATGAGTCATACAACTAAAATAACTAAGTAACAGCTGCTACGAAGCCCATAACTTCCATTTTATCTAGTCTCCACTTAGTGAAGGTATTTATTATTAATTCACGACGACAGTTATTATTTTCCTAAATAACGTTTTTTTTCATAAAATATTGTTAGGTAATTTGGGGCTTACCTGAATGGTGTTTAGATACAGCAATAAATGCTTCGATTTCGCGATTAAAGCACGTAATTATTGTTATTTATAGGCGATAAAAATATTCATCGTTTTATGGTTTAGGGAGCCCGCACACTAGGCGGCCACGACCAAGGCCAGTGGCCGCCTGCTGGGTAATTACGTAATACACCTAAATTCTGTTCCAAAAGTATCTGATAAAACTGTGAACACAACCTCTTCAGGTTTAATTCTTACGAAATCACTCACTAAACTAAAGGGATTTCGTAACACATTCATCTGTATTGAGAAGGTTTCAACTTTATACTTCACTACTGTTTCTGCAAATTATTGTTGGAATAACATTATTTAATTGTGATTGAAAACTCATCGACAAAAATTTAAGTTATAAAATTAACCAGGTTATAAAATTAACCTCAATATTTTCAAATGAAAAACATCTATATGGTGATTTGAAATTAGAATTCCGGGTTTAAGTACCTATTCAAATAATCAAATCAAAGCACTCAACTTGTAATTGCTGCTAACGCACTAGGAAGTGGTGAAGGGTGGGCGTTTTGGTGGACTGTCTTATGTAATTTTGACGTTCGAAAAGTGCTGATTCTCAGCCTAGTTTGAATAAATGACTTTTGAATTTTGAATTGACACTTTGAAATTGACAGGTACGTTTCCTGATACTTTTGTTTACATTTTTATCATACCTATTATATTTTTGGAACAGACCATAGAATGGCAATGCCTTTCAATTTGACAGTTCAACAACATTCATTGCGTTGTTTACCTTGTTGAGCGGACGATTTTTTCACATATAATGAAGCAATGGATTAGCAATTTTCTTTAAAATCTTTTCGATTGTGATGAAAAGTGTGTTACACAATTAGGGTGCAGGCAAGGCTAAATTTGAAAATTCCTGATAATAAGCAAGACATTTGCAAGAGTCCGAACTTTTTTAATTTTTTTAATGAATTCATTTAACTTTTTTATTTTCTGAAAAATCACCTTATGGCGACAAGTCCGGGCAAATGAAAGGCCTGGCCATAGTTTGGATGGGAGCCAAAAAACTGGACATGCCCGGACAAAACAGGTTGGATGGTAACCCTATGTGCAGGCTACACTATTAAAACGCAAATTGGGCCGTACCGGGTGAGTGCGCAATGTGCATCGGATCTGTATACCTTAGCGTAGTCTGTGCGGCTACTGGCCTTGGTCGTGACCACATGGTCAGACCCTAAGGTTGGTCGAAGAACACCGAGTTGATGGAAAGTACCTAAGTAGGTAGTTACCGACACCTATAGAGACATGAACCAAACGTTGCCAACTTTCAAGATAAAGTTGAAAAGTTTCTAAGATAAGATAAGATAAGATAAGATAAGATATTCTTTATTTGTCTAAACATGGTATACATACAAGAGCATGCAAGATTAAAATCAATTGTTTAAGTCCAGTCATGTTTAGCCGTAAGTATCGGCGTACAAATATTTCTATAATATTGAAAACTATTATTCTTTTTATTGACAACTAAAAAATTATAAAATTTCACAAAAAGAAAGAAAGTTATGAGCTATATTATTATAAAATTTCACAAAAAGAAAGAAAGGTACCCAGAATTGCAAATACAAAATTTTTAACTTAGAGACCTGTTAATTCGAAATTATTATTATATCATCATGCCAACATTCAGATTGAAAAAATAAATCACAAATACAAGAACAATGTCAAAGTTTAAAAATGTATGTCAAATTTGAAAGATACATGTCAAAATTACAACCCAAGTCCAAATTAACAGATTTATGTCGATTTTACAATGTTGATTGCTAAATTACAATGTGAACGTCTAGTTCATGTCAAATTACAAGACGAATGTCAAAATTACAGGAAAAAAGAAAAAAAAAAAAACTAAAAAACTTTTTCGGCTAGAAATTCGGAGACACTGTAATATGCTTTATGCAAAAGGAACAGTTTTAATTGACGCTTGAATGCATTCCTATTTAACTCTTTCCATCGTTTAGGCAGGATATTAAATATAGTGGGAGCCATGCAGACGATACTCTTGCGCATGAGTGCTGTTTTTGCTGGATAGATGCGAAGAATAGTCGCATCTCTTCTGTTACGCGGTACGGCGTCCTCTAGACGTGGGAACAGTTTGGGGTTAGTTTTAACAAACATTGCGGTTTCGAGAATATACATACAGGGAAGTGTTAATATTTTGTACTTTTTAAAATATGGTTTACATGTATCAACCGTTTTTAACCCAAACATAGATCTAATACATCTCTTTTGAGCCTTGAATGCCGTGTTAACGTCGGTAGAATTTCCCCAGAATATAATGCCGTATCTTAGGTGAGACGCAGCTAAGCCATGGTAAGCTGCAATCAAGGTGTCTACATTCACAACTGCAGCTAGAGAGTGCAATGCAAATGCAGAACTACAAATTTTTTTGCAAAGGTTCTCTATATGCGATTTCCAGTCAAGCCTTTTATCAATCAGTCCAAGGAATTTCGTACCATTTACGCTTTCAATTGTTTTATTCGTTATATTTATGTCCATGTTTTCTACAGTCGAACGTTGACTAATTTGTTTGAAGATAATTCTAACGAAGCAATATGAAAAGCCGAAGCTTCCTTCTACAAAAATGGCTTATTAACAAAATTCTGTAGCTGTTAATATATTTCAAACCCCTCTGGGCTGAAACCCGTGCAACCTGCCTCCTAAGTGTGGTAAGGCAATATATTTGATAACAAATCATTTGTGGTGATTGGGAAGTCTTTGTTGAGTCGCAAATCTTTACTCGCGCATTATAATATTGATGTAAACTAAAGCGATTTCTCGACGGCATGTGAAGCCAAGTCAGAGGCCTTTGGGCGGCTTTAAAACTCTCACACCAGGTTAGTCACTAGCCACACGAAAAAGAAGAAGAACTGAAGTCTCAATAATCCAAAAAGCCAATAACTTTAGTTACCATTGAATAAAAATACCATTCTCAGTTTTCCCGCATTTACAAATAACCACAACATCTTTTCGGTTAAGAATTTTGCACATGGAAGCACTTTTACAAAGAAAAATAGAACACAATTGTAGCATCTCGCAGAGATTCAATTCACCTATTAAAGATTGCATCCCTTTTCTATACACTGCCACAAGATAAAGTAGGTACAGAAGGTCAGTTCCATACAACGATGAAAACGCGCGCACACAGAGATACGCTCCACGTACAGCGAGTGCAAGTGCACTCGCGACTGGCAGCCGTTTTGGCTGGTTTACACTTAAATTATTGAAGTTGCGAGTTTAGTTCAAGTAGGAAACAATGTGTCTGAACGCGACTGTTTTTCATAGTGAAGTGTCCCGTAAATACGTCAAGGGACTTAGCTGGCTACTAAACCACAGTCCTACCCAACATCAACCTTAAAGTAAAGAAAATAAGGATCACTGTGATTTTGACAGACTTGTCAGTGGCAGCAACCCTACAGCAAACTTATGGTAACGAAAATAAAGATCATATGTATTTAACAGTGATGGAAAATGAGGTAAAAATAACTGTCAAAGAACTGTAATCCTAACTAACATTATTAATGCGAAAGTGTGTTTGGTTGTTTGTTACTCAATCACGCTAAATGCATGATCATGCATGATCGCACACGAATTCGTGGGCAACAGCTAGTGCAAATATAAGTCACAGACTGCATTATTACCCCGGCGCGTGAGTCACCGACGCGACGGTATGAAATGATACCATTTTAAATATTATATTTTATATAAACATTTAGGACTAAGTATTGTATTTATTCATTTTATTTTTGTCTCATTTTGTTATTTCACTATATGCTGCACCGGTTGACGTCATCTTGTCAACGCCGGCTGTCGCTGAAAACCAGCGTTGGGTATTTCTGTCTCGCATAGGGTCGCAGCATTATGCTGAGCGATGGCCGTTTTGCGTGGATGTGACGCATATTTTCCCCCAAATTGTTTATTTTTGTGTTTTGTTCTTTCTTTGCGTCATGTGTACCGCAAATAAACGTATTTTCTTTCTTTCTTTTTCTTTAAGTCAGACTTCAGAGATCTCCGTACATACGGATCTATGTCTGCAGGCGCCTGTTTTCGCTTGTTGGAACAAATTAAACTTCTGTGTCTATCTTTTTTGTGATAAATGTACGTTTTCTGTATCTAAGCTAAATACGATCAGTCGATGCGTTACGGTCGAGTTTATTGTGTCGACGCACGAATCGCGTTTCTCTTTAAGAGTTATGTAAATGGAATACAAATCCGCTTATAATTGTTTGTTGTGGTTATTATATTATGTTTGGGTCTTCTTCTTCTTCCTTTTCTTCATTAATAGTATTATTTTATTCGTTCTGTTGTTTTTTTTTTCTTTTGATACTTTAGTTTTAATGATAATAGTAATGTTAGTAGTACTTGGGGCAGTGATAGCTAGTGGTGTGACAATCAGACTGCCAAGTCATAGGTCTCGAGTTTGAACCCAAGGCACACACCTCTGACTTTTCGGATTTATATGCGTATTGTATAATTATCACTTGCTTAAAAAACGATGATACAAAACATCGTGAGGAAACCGGCATACCTGAAAGATATTTCTGGATGGCATGTGAAGCCATGGGCGGTTTTAAAACTCTGTTACTCTGATACCAGGTTAGTCACTAACCACACGAAAAGAAGAAGCTATAAGTACTTGATAATCAAGGGCACGTCCGTAGTAAAAAATTGCAGTGCCTTTATTGCGAAGCATTAAGGACGGTTTTCGTAGTTCGAGTGTTACTGGTGACCAGTGGTTGACCGTACTAATTGTGTCATAATTATTATTTATTGCTTACCATGTACACGAGCGTATATTTATTAAAGCTGTGGTTTGATTTAATGCAGAGATAGTAATTCCCTTGTTACCATTTGCACGGTATATTAATGTTTTACATGTGCACATAGGTTTAATTGTTTAGATTTCTTGGAAGTTAGTTAGTAGTTATGCTAGGTAAATGTGATTTTAAGTAGGTTTTATGTTATTTTTGTTTTATAATGTTTTTAAAAGATTTTAATTCTTGGATTTTTTTTTAGATGATTTCAATTTAGAGTTCTTAGCACAGTGTGCGTATTTATTCTAAAATCACGAGTAAAATTCTTGGAAATTGTCATTAGATGGCTTCAATCTAGAGTTTTTAGCACAGTGTACGTATTTATTCTAAAATCACGAGTTAAATTCTTGGAAATTGTCATTAGATGATTTCAATTTAGAGGTCTTAGCACGGTGTTCGTATTTATTCTAAAATCACGAGTAAAATTCCTGGATTAATAAAAAACAATGTCTCTCCGATGACTACTGACGATGACTCCGATGTTAGTTCTGCGTGTTAACATTGGCTTGACTACCAGACGGTTATTATTTGCATATTTGTATATTAACTAAAAGAGTGTGTGTCCCCCCCCCCCCTCCCCTTCTTATATTTGTATAGTTAGTTAATAGTTTATATATATTTTAGTGTTAGCTTGTATATTATAATTAAGATTATAACTGAGAGTGAGAGACTGACTGAATAAAAAAAAAGAGTTTTGAATATAAAATTAAATGAAGATGGAGAGGAATGCCATCAAAAGGATGGATGGACTGTGTGAGGAATTATATGAAAGAGAAGAAGGGAGTAAATAATAGCCTAACGGTTGACAGGGGAGAGTGGAATGAGACAACGTGTTGCATCGACCCCAAGTAACATGGGTTGTCACATGTTACGTGGGGTCGGCGCAATACGGCAGGAAGATGGTGATGGGTATTGTAATATTATTGTTTTATCGGCCTTCTTCTTCTTTTCGAGTCGATGGTAAATTGGTAAATGAGTTCAGCGACATCAGTGGCCTTTTTCGGTATTTCCGGTATTTCCCGAACGGGTTAGGAGGACAGCCAGGTCTTCCCACATTTCGTCAGTTATTCTGTAATACGAAGAAAGACGCAAAATTTTAGGCGAGTGCGCGCACGCACACGAACAGTGCGGTTCGTGTGCATCTTAGGACCATAGCATGGACAACTTCACTTCACGGTTCGTGCGCGTGAGCTTCAATTGCGCAGGTGCGAATCCTTGCACGCGAACCGTCCGCGTCCATACCCATTCGAGGCGCCTAGCGTGCACGGTTGTGCGCGTGCGCTGATGTGGACTCGCCCGAATACAACAACCTACTACTAACTATATACAAAACTATAAAATGACAAAATTTAACCCGCCTCGTTGGTCTGGGGTCGTAAACGCTACTGCTGGTCCTGAGTTCGATTCACGGGTTAGACAAAGAGTTATAAGGGTTTTTCATCTGGAATTTGTCATTAGCTGCCCGGTGTCTGGATTTGTGCCCGGTTGATGGCAATACTCGCCCCCTATTACGTGGGATTTAAACATAACTGGCTGAATGTGGCTACACTGCACCTCTGCCTTACCTCTTCGGGGAATAGGAACAGACGTAATGATACTGTTTAATTGTCCGTACTTTCATAACATCACGCCTGTGTTACCGTAGGGTAAGCCAGAGGTGTACCTATGTTACACCCACATTTCGCCAGTTATGTTTAAGTCCCATGTAATAGGGGGCGAGATTGCCATCAACCGGGCACAAATTCAGATTCCGGGCTGCTACTGAGAAATTCCAGATGGAAAAATCCAATTACATTTTGCTCGACCCGGGAAGCGCTTGCGACCACTAGACCATCGAGGCAGTCACTCCGTACTTAATCACACTAATCGATAATTGGTTAATTTATTGATTGCCTTGCACTAACGTAGAGTCAACCTCACGTCCATGACAAATTTACGCCCTTTATGTTGTAGCATTAAAAGCGGTTTTCATAGTTCAAGTGTCACTACTGACTGTACATTTGTAGATAAAACGTAAATCATTTTAAAAGTCGGGTGTCGAGGGACGACTGGATGGAACGAAGTTCATTTCGTTGTAGATTATGTATTTAATACAGAGCCACCTAGTATAAAATTAAAAAAAAAAATTACACTTCCTTATATTGGACTTTGTCGGACATAACGCTTTTTGGTTACGTGACGATTTTTACCAGTTTATTCCTACCGCAAGTCGCATTTCGTTCGAAAAACATCACGGTATGTTTAAGATTAAGAAAACCAAATAAAGTTCTACCTCTTTTCTCGCAAATAAAAAGTGACAGAATGAAATCTCTTTATCAAGAAAGAAACTAAATATCCATGTTTATTTTAAGGACAACTTGTTCAAGTTTTATTTTGATGTTTATTTTGTAAATCAAGTCGGCGATAAGTCGAGCATTTTTTTTTGCGAGTCGCAACATTTTGTGCCGTCGAATTTATTTACTTATGTTTCGATGTACTTACGGTAGCTATTGTTACTAGAGAGAGTGAAAGAGAGATTTTTTAAATACCTACTGAAAATAATTTATTTTTCAAGCAGTTATTATTTATTTATTTATTTATTAAAACTTCATGCACAAGTAAAAATACTCTACAAAGGCGGACTTAATGCCTGAGGCATCAGTTATCGGTGTAGATAGATTTAATTTACGTTTGAGCATATTTTCGGATTTTGAAAATAATTTATAATATCTTGTAATTTTCTCACTGTAAAGGACGCCTCTTGTTACAAACGGAAAGAACAAGCATTGATTAGGCCCGGACTCCACCAAAGCGCAGACGAGACGAGAAGAGAGGAGATGTGTTTGAAACAACCAATAGAATTTCGTTATTCACACATCTCGTCTTCACTCAGCTTTAGTGGAAACCACTAAGCGGAGATGTATCATATTTGTATGGCGCGATCGAAGCGGAGATGTTAGCTGTGCTTCGCAAGCTGGCGACGGCGCGTAGAGGAGACGATAGGAGGTGTGAGCGGCGTGCAGTGAGCGGTCAACATCCAACGCTCGCCGCACGCACCTCAGTTCTGCTTTAGCCAGCACACATCTCCGCTCCAGTCTAGCCAGTACGCATCTCCGTACAGCTTCGATGGATACACCCTAGCTGAAAAACATCTCTTCTCGTCTCCGCTTCGGACATCTCCGCACATCTACGCTTTGGTGGAGTCCAGGCCCTGGCTGTCCACTGGAGCGGAGAGGAGAGGAGCGGAGCTGTGCCAATATTAACCAATGGAATTGCATGAAATCTCCGCTCCGCTTCAGTGGACAGGGATTTGTGAACTAGTTTAAAAATTCATACAAAACCGGAAAGCGGAGTGGGGAAGTGGGGTGGAGAAGCTGAGTGGGGAAGCGTAGCGGGGAAGCGGAGCGGGGAAGCGAAGCAGGGAAGCGGAGGAGTCGGTGGATGCGGAAAAAAACCGGCCGCGAAGTATTGCAGCCGCGGGGCTGGGGGAGTAGTGTGCCACCGATGTTCAGCCAGTGCGTGCGTGCCCCGGCTGGGCTAGTTTATATGTGGCCTCTTTGTTTCAACTTCGGGGAGACCGGGTACAAAAATCCGCACAGTCCGCAACTCCGCTCCGGTACCTCGCGGCCGCACAGTTGGTAACTACACTCCGCTGCCTCGCCCCGCTCCGCTGCCTCGCTTCAATAGACAGGCAGCCTTACCCGTTTGTTTTTGAAAGGGACAAAAGTTAGTCAGATTGTGAAACTCATGTCAAGTTTGACAATCTGTAACGTTTACAAAGGTAGGGAGGTTCCTAAAGCCGATATCAGGCGCTTCTCTCGAATAAAGGTTTATTTTTGTTTCATCCCACGTTCACACGACACCGACAAAACAACAAAGGAATGAACGTTTATCTGCCCCTTTCATTTCATTTTTCGATCATTCGGTAGACGAGTGAAAGATATCGAGTGCCGAAATCCAAAATCGTTAGATCGGAATTCATTTTTCACTTTTGATTCATTTTGTGTTCAGACGTTGCTCTTCGAGTGAAGATGCAGTTAAAATGAACAAAAAGTGAAGCGCCTGATATCAGATTTATTATTTAAAAAAATAGCAGCGCCCCGCGGTTTCACCCGCATAAGTCTCGATCCCGTGTGAATATCGGGATTAAAAGTATCATCAAAATCCGTTTAGTCGTTTTTGCGTCAAAAAATAACAAACATCCATTCAGCCATCCATCCTCACAAACTTTCGCGTTTATAATATTATAAGTGGAGTTGGTAGGATAAAAAACAGCCGAACAAAAATTTTAATGATAATTTATAATTAAAAATTAGTTTTTAATTATATTTTATTTTAATTTTTATAATAATTTTCAATGATAATAATTTTTAAAGATTATTTTTAATGTTTTTAATTATTTATTCAATTTTTTGTATATAGGTTTTTGCCTGAAATAAAACACATTTTTTTTAAACAGAATTTATTTCCATTGCTTGATCCGTCATAGCTAAAGCTACGATTTACTACAAAAGCGGTGGCCGCCACATAGAGTCTGCAATTTACCGGCGAAATAAGTCACCGAAACGTAATTTATAAAAGCGACTTAGTGAGTTTTCCTAGAGAGCGTTTTTGACATCGTAAAGTCAAACCCCGCTGCCATCATCTTCATGACAGCTGTCACTGCGGCCGATAAGTGGCGGCCACCGCCCTTCTAGGAATCTGTAGCTAAAGCAGTACGTAATTATTTTAAGCACTAGGAACTGGTGAAGCGTTTTTGGGGGACTGTCTTATGTAATTTTGACGTTCGAAAAGTGCTGATTCTCAGCCTAGTTTGCATAAATGACTTTTGAATTTTGAAATTTGAATTCACATAACACCTTTTCATCAAACTTCCGTTTTCAGTCCAGTTTACCCGACGGTTTACCGTCCATAATAAACACGGAAGGTAAGCTTTTTAAAACGTAACACGCCAATTAAACCGCGTTTTTCATTTTAAGCCACCCGTGTTTGAACTGTTAAATATTCATTCGCGGTTATTACCGGCTGTCTTGTACCTTCCGGCACTTAAATCGTGCTTCATTAACTAATTTGTTACTTAAACTTTAATTGGTGATGCTAATTGGGACTTTATTTTCTTGCACACAGATCTGTTATATGTTTACACTTTTTAAAGCAATATCATTTTAATACCATGATAATTTTAATTAGAGATTAGTTTTTTGTTTATGTTTTTTTTTTTGTTTTGTTACTTTTTAAATGCTCCTTTTCTGTTTTTTATTTTATAATTTATTTTTTATTTTTGTTATTACTTACTGTTTGTATTTCCTATGCGTGTCCCAAATAAAATATTTTTCTTTCTTTATTTTTTCTTTTATTTTGTCCTATTATTTTATTTACTCAGTTATAAACCTTTATTACAATATACAAGCTAACACTAAAATATATAATTGTGGTAGGTATTTACAAGTAATAATAAAAAATATAAAAAAGGGGAAGAGCTCATTGGTCATCATAAAATTCGTCCGCATCGCTTTCAATACGAAAATTGCCTAAAAGGCTGATAGCGTTGCCACGTGTGATGGCAAAAGTTAATGATTTCAATTATCAACAACTCCATGCATTAATATCAAACGTAGCGTTTAGTTATTCCGTATTTACCTTGTTTATTTAGTCATTAGCATAAATATTATGTAAGTGCTCTGATGAATATAATATTCTGTACGTAATTTATCATTAATTTGTTTAACTCCATTAAAACGATTGTACGTTTACGTTATGTTCTATTTAGTTAAATTTTGCCCCCATTCGTGCTTGATACTCTAAAATATGAGCAGTGTTGGTCGTAGGTTCGAACCCTGACAGGAGCTGTGTAAATTATTTCATCATCCCTGCTCGCAAAACGGCGGCATGTCCTAAAACCTAAAATTCAAAAACGTGTGACATCTACTAACCCGCACTGGGCCCGCGTGGTGGAGGAGGCCTGTATCCCAGCAGAGGGGACATTATAGGTTGATTATGCTGCTCTAAAATAAATGTTGGTAAACTTCATCATCAACATCATTAGCAGCCTTGTTCCACCCACTACTGAAGCCTCCTCCCTTTTATGCCATGGTTCCCAGGTATGTACGAGTCTTACCCAGGTCTTCCCTGTGATCTTCTGCAGGTCCACTCATAATCAACTTTCCTATATTACAGTCACTTAATAGGTCATTACTTTGATTTTTAGCACTGTCATATTAAAATCTTCAGTTTTTCTTTTCCATTTAATATAACACTCAAATGATGGTCATACACTAAAAGATTCCACAAGTTCCACAATCATCATCTTCCTTTCTTGTCCCATGTCGGCGCAACACGTTTTCTTCACCAATTCTTCCCTGTCAACCATCACTATCATTCACCCCCTTTTCTCTCATATCATTTTCCACTCAATCCATCCATCTTTTCTTAGGCCTTCTTCTCCGTCTACATCCATTAAAATTGATATTCATCACTCTTTTAGTCACATGCGTTTTCTCCGTCCTCATCGCATGCCCATACCAAGCCAAATGATTTCCTTTCAACTTTTCTGTCACTGGCGTCACTTTCAAAATTCCCCTTATAGACTCATTTCATACTATATCTATTTTCGTCACTCCACACATCCATCTCAACATTCTCATCTCCGCTGCATGCAATCTTTGTTTCATCTATAATTTTTTTCAAAAATGATATGCTATGATGAATTGGGTCTATATTTATTAAAACAATGCTCTAGCTAGAATGAATCTCGGCAGACGGCCCACTTGATTGTAAATGTTCTCGACGTCAATGGATATCTGCAAAACGAGAGGCAACCCAAGTGCGTTGCCCAGAACTCAACTTATACCAAGAATCAATCGAGTTCTAAATTAAGACTAATGCATATGAGCATTATTTATCTACACCAATATTATAAAAGAGACTGACCGACTATTTGACAATTCAAAAGTGCCTGTAAATGGTTTAATTGAAATAAATGCTTTGAGTTTGAGTTTGAGAAAATATATGTATTTTTACCAAGCCAAACGATTCAGAACTCAACTTATACCAAGAATCAATCGAGTTCTAAATTAAGACTAATGCATATGAGCATTATTTATCTACACCAATATTATAAAAGAGACTGACCGACTATTTGACAATTCAAAAGTGCCTGTAAATGGTTTAATTGAAATAAATGCTTTGAGTTTGAGTTTGAGAAAATATATGTATTTTTACCAAGCCAAACGATTACCTTTCATCTTTACTGTCCACAAATTCCACAAAATATTCTGCAAAAGGTAACTACATTATTCTTTCTGGTAAGTATTCTTACAGTCGGCTCTTTACAGTCTCTGAAAGTTCCATTTATTTTATTCAGTGGCCACAGGACTTTTGCCGGCTGACTTATTTCAAAAATATACTATCTCATGGAACATTTTCCTGAAATATTTGCTCAGCACATTGTGTGTGGAAGTAGTGACGGTGGTATGGAGAATACATCTTGCATTCTAAGATGTGTATTGTTACTGCTTGCGTTCATATAAGTCCGTGGAAGTGCATTTTTATAGGTAGAGAGAGAGATAGAAGGTTCGTTTGTTTAGTGCTATTGGCTTGCTCGTAAACTGTGATTTGTGGATAAGGAAAATCTGCTCTCTCGCTTTTCTTTAAGAGGGAGAAGAAGAATATTAAGTTATTTAAGGGCAGACTTTTTGAAAGAGAAAAGAAAATGAAGATGAAGATGATGATGATGATGATGATGTCTTTTTGAAGATGTCAGGGAAATTAATCATTTATTGAATTGACACACTAAGTCAATTTGCCGTGATAGCCATTTAAGATATTATGTCATAGAATGACAGTTCAGTCGATCCATTCTGTAAACATCTCACCATGAACAGTGATGTGAAGTGAGCATGAAGTGAGCTGTCCATAGTGTCAATCACTAGCTTTAGGTGCAATGACAGCTCACTTCACCCAAGTTATCACGGTGAGATGCTTACAGTATAGCACACCAGCCATGCTATTCTGTAACCATCTCACCGTGAAAACTAAGGTGAAGTGAGCGTGGAGTGAGCTGTCATTCCACAGGGATTGACACTATTGTCAGCTCACTCCACCCAAGTTTTCACGGTGAGATGTTTACAGAATAGCATAGCTGTTGTGATTTGTTTAAACGGACAATTTAATTTGATAAACAGTTAATTAACCTGACTTAACACAAGCTGCAAAATCATAATTATTTAATCAAATAGGTGATTCGTGTGAATACAGACGAATATCTGGCGAGCGTGGTAATTATAAAAGTTACTTGCTTTTGACAGCAACTTCGCCCGCGTGCATGTCCGGAAAATTGTCTCACGGGAACGTATCGGGACAAAAAGTATGTTTTATGTCCTATTCTAAGTCATGGTCTACCCAAGTGCTAAATTTAATCTAAATCCGTTCAGCCGTTTTAGCGTGAAAGCGTAACAAACAAACATTTCTCCTTCAAAAGTGTAATTTTTCTTGCTTACAAAATGTTTTTGATGTCGAAGTTCTGCGAGTAAATACTTTGTTTGCTACAATTATTTGCTCACAAATTCAAACTATACAGTCTGACGTAAACTTTAGTTTACATTGCTACGTTTTATTCAAGTCAGTAGCTTCTTCCACTAGCACTGAGCACTTAAATATTGGCTCATACTAAACGCTCCCAGCAGACTACCGCCTGTACTCGCCTATTTACTATCCCAAAGTAAACGGGTATAAAAGACAAACAGTAGGTACGTACCGTAATAGTGCGCTATGTTTTGTAGGACAGTAGAGTAATTTGTTACTGTGACATATATTACAGTAACGGCTAATTTATCATGCGGGATGAACAGAGGACACTGAAATTAAGTTCAGTTTTATCACAGAGAAAGATAAATTGTAAGTAATTAATCACTTTATAAACTTTTTGTTAGACTGCGACACTTTGTATTGATGATTTTTAACCGACTTCAAAAAGGAGGAGGTTCTCAATTCGACTGTATGTTTTTTTTCTTTTGTACGTGATGAGTTTTTTTTTGTTTGGTAGTTCATTGGTCAGAGGCATAAGTTAGCTTCAATAATACGTATTTTTCCCACTTAGTCTATATGGGTGATGTTATACCTAATAAGTTCTTGTCATTATAAGTTATTTACAAAGCAGGTAGTGAATTTGTGTGAGGTGGGTACCACAACAAAAAATAAAAATTACAAAAAACAACAAACGACTTCCGAAAAAAACACTACAAAGTATAAAATTACTTTAAGACACCGACTTTCGAAATTAAAGTTATTTTTAATTTGTAGTGTTTTTTTTTGGAAGTCGTTTTTTATGGTTATAATTCTATAAATTAATATTTGACACGGCCGTGAATCATATTTAGATCAACATTCATTCTGATACTAACCTGCAAATTGCAAAAAAAACGTCAGAAAAGAATTGCTCGTGTTAGCCTGACACTTTCGATTTAAGGCACATTTAGTTTAGACGGTTACATAAGGTAAGAGTGACAAAGACAATATTCTACTTATTAGAACTATATCCAAAACTTGTTAAGCTATATGGACACCCAAATAGGCACTGTAACTTGTTGTTTAGCCCTTACATTAAAAGGATTTAGCTATGGGGGCTCGTGGGTAAATGATACCGATCAAGCTCCGCACATTTTGTAATGTTATAACTGTCAAGCCCCGCGGTTTGACATTCACGCGCGCTAAACTGTCAAGCCCCGCGGTTTGACATTGACGCTCGCTAACGTCAGTTTTGACATAAAAAAAAAAACTATGTTATTTATTATATTTCCGCAGTTTGACACAGACGCGTGCTAACGTCAGTTTTGACATTAAAAAAAAATCTATGTTACGTAATATATTTTGAATTATTTAATTGATTAGTTGACAGTATATCCGGCAGGCCATAAAAAGCGAATAAGTCACCTGACACGCGCCCATATCGTCAAGCCCCTCGTTGACTCTCATGAGAGTCACCTGACTCATATGTGAGGTTTGGGACGTCAAGTTTTAGGGGTATGAGGAACAGGGTGTAAAGTTCACTCATACACCATAGAAAAGAGAGGATCTTCCGACCAGACGGGTGTCATGTCTGGCGGGCAACTGCCCAGAGGTTGAAGTCGGAAGCTTGTATATATGCCCACCGCGCGGTAAACTCTAATTGCGCGATGCAGGATTTGAGTGACGTCAGGATGTTGTGTGACGTCAAGTCTTTGATGCGTTGTTGGCATGTGGCGATGTAGATTCCGCCACAAAGTGACTCATGAGACTCATCGGGGCTTTATCGGTTAATAAATTTATTTCACTTTCAAACTACAACAAAAACTTATTCTATGAAGTAAATTAAAGATGTTTGGTGATTGTACTGCAGCACATTTAATGATATACCAACTCCCAAACTAAGTCAAGCTTGTATTTTGGTAGGTAATGGTTGAAATCATTACTGACGCACGGGTCGATCTAAAGTTAGGCTACACTTACCGCGGTCGTTTCGTGGATGGGTGACCATCCATTACATTTCGCGACCCCTCCGTGCCTCGGTAAGCACGTTAAGCCGTCCCGGCCGTCATTCGTAGATCTTTGACAATCGTTATGGGTCAGAAGCCCAAAAGTGTGACAACCAGTCTTACCAAGGGGTGTCGTGTTACCCAACAGCTGAGTTGTAGAGGTCAGATAGGCAGTCGCTCCATGTAAAATACTGGTATTCAGCTACATCCGGTTAGACTGGAAGCCAACCCCAACATTGTTGAGAAAAGGCTAGCCAGATTGAGTGATTTTGATTTGAATTCAAGCTAACTCATTCCGTCTCATAAAATGAACAGACCAACATAGGTATTACAGTTACTTTAAATTAATCCACACAGGGAAATCCCTTGGCGGGCATTTCACTTGATGGTAAGTGATAGTAGGGCCGAAGTTGGAAACGAGCTTCACCCGGAATCCTCAATCACAGAGGAACTGGCTATCTTACCCCTAACTACCGAAACACAACAATGCTTTTAACATTGATGTTATGGCGACAGACTTATATAAGATGGATTTTAAATTACAGCAGTCAAAAATTTAACAGATATGCCTTCTGTATTCCATTGCGTGCGCCTAAATAATTTAAATGTTTAATTGTAAATCTGGCTGGGTAAAATGCAAATAATTAAATAGATGTAAACATTTGTACAAAATGGCCAGAACCATCTGTTTGTTACCGTGTATATTTTGACTGAACAACAACAACAACAACTTGTGTATTAACAAGTGAAATTATATTAACATTTAAAAAAAGCCCATGCTCATTAAATTTTCCTACTCCATCACCAGAACCTGTTCATCATCTATCTATAACCTATACATTGATTAACACCACATTACCCAAACACGATACCTGTGCTGTAAGTTGGTAAGGGAGTTGGGTATTCTGCAAATTCCAGGTGATGCTGCAGCATTCAAGGTAACCATGTTCTTCTAATATCATTGAAGTGACAGAAAACCAAATTCCAAATTGATAAGACCTGCGGAAGACGCTCACATCCATTCATCAACTAGAAAAGAGCTGATAATCTTCAAACCGCTAAACCTATTTTGATAAAACATGTCTAAGAACCATTGCCGAACCGACACAAAAACAATTTTTTTAATAAAAAAAACCGCATTCGAATCGGTTGAGTTATTTTCGAGTTTTTGCGAGACTAACGCATAGCAATAAATTGATTTTTAAATTTATAACTTGTTAAAATATATATGTTTGTTACTCGCACGCAAAAACGGCTCAACGGATTTAAATGAAATTTGACAGATAGTTTACAAACTTAATTATAGATACTTTTAATCCCGGTATGTCTATGTCTTTGATGCGTAGTTCGCATGTGGCAATGTAGATGCCGCCACACTTTATTTCATACTTCAAGCACACAAATGTTCACAGGCGGACTTAATGGCATAGGTATTTTCTACCAGTCAACCTTTGGGTGATGCAGAGACAAACAGCGGTAGGTGCAATAGCGAGAATTGAGGAATAAATATTTTTTTTAAATATAAAGACATACATATAACTTCCTATTAAAAACTATAAATATAATATACTTACACCTAATAATATATTAACTTTTTATTTATCACGTTAATACGTTCCTGTGGGATAATATCCGACTACCAAGCGGGCAAAACCGCGGGCATAAGCTAGTATGATATAGATAACTGCTTTTGGCCATGCATTTGTTAACCCACAATGTTGCCTACTAACGTGAATAAGCGCACAATGTCCATAATCATTTACTTCAATATCAGCTCGTATTTGTATTGAACATAATGAAACCGTACTCGTATGCTCTAAGCTCCATGCGTGGTAATACAGCCGTGAATGGGTACCAATCGATGCATCCACATCGGCACGGTATTTCATATTCCGCTTCGATAGGCGCTATCTTCGATCTCGGGTTTCGTTTATTTATGTTTTAAACTCGATTCTTTTATTTTTATTAGGGATCTGTACCAACTGAACCCTTTCAAGATCTCGTGTCCATCATTTCTGAGACGCAGCAGTACCTACTTTTAATCGAATTAAAAAAGGAGGAGGTTCTATGTTCACCAGATTATTCTTTTTCATTGATATTGTGGATAAATTTTGAAAATTATTTTTTCATTTGGTAGAAGAAGCTTGCGCGTTGGTCCCATAAAAATTGTAATAACTTTGCTTGGGTAGTTTTTGAGTTATCTTCAATAATACGTATTTTCCCACTTAGTCTATGTGGATGATGTTATAATTACTTCCTGCCACTGTTATTTACATAGCAGGTAGTGGTATTCGCATTTGTGTGGGGAAGGTACCCTAATTAAAAAGTGTTTTTTTTTTACTATCTAAAAACACACAGCAGTTGTTTTTTTTTCACTACAAAGCGATACAACTTAAATTTTAGAAGTCAGTGGCAAAATACTAAAATACAATGTTACATAGGAATTTGACCAGTAAATTATGTTTACATTTTACTGCTGGACAGGATTTGATAGAGGTGAAAACTCAAGTTCAAAATAAAAATACTTTATGGGAAAATATGCTGTATTGTTTTAAGAGATCCCATGGCTGTACACTGACCCCCAAAATATAGGCCTAGGCCTAGTTTGGGAGTTAGGATCAGATCCTTGTAATACATAAATGGTAAAGAAAGAAAGAAAGATAGAAAGAAAGATAGAAGGAAAGAAATAAAGAAAGAAATTCGTTTATTTGGACACAGTTCGCGAAACACAAAATACAAATAACAATATGAAAAAGTGAAAATAATATTTTAACAACGACAGTGTGTGTCTCACGGCTGCGCTAAAAAGGTTCATTTCAGTATTAATGCCAGATGCCAGATGCCAGATGCTGTCTGATACTAGTTTTATAATGAACACATACGAGTAAGATTGTGTCTTTTAGTGTCTGTCATATTTTATTGTATTTTTTTTAGTGACAACTAAATCTTTTTTATCTTATTTTATACTTATTCTGGTTTCGTACAGAATGTTCCCCATTCTAAGAGATTAACTCAACAAGGTCAATCTCGATCGTGATACCCGGACCCTGTGTGCCTTGCGTCTATCTCCAACCTCTATTACATGAGACTTAAATCTAACAAGCAAAATGTGTGTAAACTCTGCCTACACTTTCGGAAAAGGCATTCTATGTTAACTTAAAAATTATTAAAAAAAATGTATAAAAAATCTCTTACCTACGGAAAACAATGACCAAGAAACTCCACCGTTACATTCCTAAAAATAATTTTATAATATTATACCATAATAGAATATCTGCCATCATGCTGAATGGTTTCCAATCGATGCACCCATATCGCCACGCCATTTCATATTCTACGTTGACAACCCTCTCCAGTGAAACGCGTTGTCGTATACAGGGTGAGGGTTTGAATTGGAATATTATTAGCCATAAGTTCTAATTCTACTATAACGACTTTTGTAAAGTAACGAGTATTTGAAGCTACCATTTGGAAGGGACACCTGTCGGTCGATTCTGTAAAAATGTCAACGTGAAACTTAGGTGAAGTGAGCGTGAAGTTAGCTGTCACTGTCACAAATCGGCCGGCAGGATCCTAGGGATTAACACTATTGACAGCAAGCTTCACCTAAGTTTCACGGTGATATTTTTACAGAATCGACCGGCTGGAATCAATTTAATTTTCTTGTTAATTTTTATCCGACTTCCAAAATGGAGTAGTTTCTATGTTCGTAGCGTATGTATGTTTTTTATTTTTTTTTTATGTCCACCAATTGTAGACGGATTTTGTTTTTTTTTTTTGATTATGGGGTATGTTCTCAAGTTAGTCCCATATAAATTTTATCAACTTTGATTTGTTTTTGAGTTAGTTTCAATAATACGTATTTCTCCCACTTAGTTTATGTAGGTAGATGATATAATTGTAACTTCCTGTCACTTTTATTTACATAGCAGATAGTGGTATTCGAATTTGTGTGAGGTAGGTACCACAAGAAAGAGTGAAAAATAAAAACGTTTTAAAAAAAAACACTTAAAAAAAACGATAATTCAAAACCAATGACACCGACTGCCGAAATTAAAGTTATTTTTCATTTAGTAGTGTTTTTTTTTAAGTCGGTTGTTTTTTTTGCCATTTAAAAATGCCTATTAGTAACCTAGTTGAAATAAATTATTAGATTTTTACTTTTATAAATTGAAGTACCTGCCGTAAATATAAAACTACATTTTCCTGTTTTGTCCCGCTGGGAATCGAACCACGGACTTCTGGGTCTGAGACTGAGAGAGTCTTACCACTAGACCGCAGAGGAAGTTAGACATTTATTAGAACATTGATGAATATAACCATCGAGATATAAGTACTAACGTACTAGAGAAGCTACGTCAAATAACTGAATTGTCCTATTCTTCGTAATTTGAATCTTTAGTTCGCTGCAGCGCTAAAATAATAACAATTCGTCTAAACCGTAACTAATTTACCACAGCGCTAGATTTGCTGCGGAAGTGTATTTATTCTCTGCAAAAAGGTCTTAAGCGCCATGTAAATCACGGCACTTACGCGTTTTCTTCGACAACTGCGGCGCGATCGCCGCAGTTGAACGAGACAAAGTAGGAATTAACGGTGTCTTCTCTAGTACGTTAGTACTTATATCTCGATGAATATAACTATCTCTTCGGATCAGACGGTTTTAAAAACCTCAGCCTGTATTTCTCTAGGTGGAATTCTCACCACTAAAGCAGTTAATATCGCTTCGATATTGGACGGGGATTCCATGTCCGTTGTGTGGTAGAAATGAGGGAAAGTTGAAATTTATCTCTGAATGCGTGTGTGAGTTCTAGCAATTTAAGTGGCATGTTACTGTATTACTTTCGGCCCTTCCAATTTTAACTTATTTTTTTTTATTATTTATAACTAGTGACCTGCACCTGCTTCGCACGGTCTTTACGACTTGACAAAACATCGAGATTTCTTAGTATATATGTAACTTTAATATTGACGTATTATACACTTAAACCTTTCGGAATAAATTCTCTAAACGATAGTGACAACCCCATCAAAATCATATAGACAAACACGTAAATCGACTTTAATTTATAATTATGTATATGTCGGAAATACGTTACTGAGTTGACTTATCGGGACCGGGAATCGGTTAACGCTCGGACCGGCCGCCGGCCGGGGCTCAGCAGAGCGGACTTCATGGGTGGCGGTCAAACCGTGAAGACGTTTAGAAACTGTCGCGCGTTTTGAATAGTTGTGTTGTGTGCCTACAGTGTGAGAAATGGTAGTGTGATCGCAAATTATAATGTGATCTGACTGCAAACGGTTTTTCTATTGCGCAATAACTAACACTATCCACGCCCACAGTAATTAAAATATGCCTGATAACGAAAGAGACACATACCATCCTCCGGCACATAAATAGATGGATGAATGTTTTATGAGTGGCTCGTGGCTTAGCCGGTCGTGGATGGGTGATCATCCAGTACATTACCGAGACCTCTCCGTGCCTCGGAAAGCACGTTAAACCGTTGATCCCAGCAGCCATGTATGCCAAATGTGCTACTGAAAAGCTTAATATCTTGTCAATCCTGTTGAAAGTCGTTGTAGAAAAATGAAACACTTTGAAAGAAATTGCCACTTGCCTATACTCCGTTCGTTTAGGTAGTTAAATAAAGGTAAACAAAAAAAAAAATATATGACGAGAGAGCTGTCAAGTAACCGACTAAATGTAACCTGTCACTTCAGTTGTCATGCTAAGTCACAGTTGCGCTTTTCAATTTAGCAATGATAAAATTTGTTGACGACTAGAACCTGTCTTTTAGGGCTCTTTACAGTAGACAGATTACAAAATATTATATTATTATTATTATAAATCTAACTAAAAAATTGTTCTCAAGTAGTTACTCTTATCTACGAAGAGCAGTTTAAGAATAAATGATAAAGATTAACATAAGAAGAAACTATCGTAAAATCGAAAAGAATTTTAATTTTTAAACAAGAAAGTGCCATCTATAAAAAGCCTTTTTACGATTTGTTTACCTCTAATTAATTACCTAAACCAATAGAGTAATTATGCCCTCATGACAGTCCCTACTACAGTAGTGGTTACTACACAGTGGGGGTCTAAGATGAATGCGAACAAACGAGACTAATCAATAATTATTATTTTCCGTCAAATAAAGACATTTGGTTGCGAAGTATCGGATAATAACTTCCTTGATATGGGTCACTCGTTATGACAAGAGCAAAAGCTCTTAATTATCGTCTTAGTAAATGATATCGAATGACGATGGGTTATAAGGCATTTTCTTTGTGGTAGTTAAAGGCTGTGGCTAATTAATAACAGCCGCACTGGTCGATCGATCAAGTAAAGCTACGCTTGCCGCGGTTGGTCCGTGGATGGGTGTCTTTACATACCAAGACCCCTCCGTGCCTCGGAAAGTACGTTAGGCAGTTGGTACCGGCTGTCATTTGTAGATCTTTGACAGTCGTTACGGATCGTCAGAAGCCCGAAAGTCTGATAACCAGTCTTACCAAGGAGTATCGTGTTACCCAGTAATTGGGTTGTGGTAGTTAGATAGGCAGTCGCTCCATGTAAAATACTGGTATTCAGATGCATCTGGTTAGACTGGAAGCCGACTCTAACATAATTAGGAAAAGGCTGGGCAGATAATGAGATAGGTATTACGAGCGTTTGTGTTGCTTAAAAATCTACTTAGGTAAAAGAATCGCATAGGTAACTATATCATTATGTTGTTTGATTCAAAATGAGTAAAAACTATCAACTTAAAATAATTGTCAGTAAAAAATATTCATAGAACTTTTCATGTCCTATGATTCTCTCCCCTCCTTTTAACAATGTCGTACATGGGCATGTGATCGCCTGTATTTTTCTGAATATTTATGTTTTTTTGCGAAAATTTACTTTAAAAGGGATTTGGATTCAACACTTTTTATTAAAATTTATCGACTTTGAAAGAAGAAACGGAGGTGAAAACATTTTTTTCTAAAAAAATAAATAAATTATAAATTTAAATAAATAAATATTTTATTTATTTAAACAACACAAGAAAAAAAAAATTAAGAGAGTCCCCTCTTTTAAAGTAAATTTTTCATGAATATTCAGAAAAATACGACCGGTCAGATGCACATGGGCGGCATTGTATATTATTATTTTAAGTCTGTTAGCGAATAAATTATGTAAATACTATGATTAAATAAAAGCAAGAACATCATAATCATAATTATGTTAAAAAAGTTATGAAAGAAAGGAAGTTTTAAGGGTCTAGCACCTGACATAACCCCTTTATAGGCACAGATTTTTTTACAATATTAAATGTTAATTAATATCCATTTTAAATTCAGTCACACCACGGAATAACATTAATTCTTTGACAGTCATATGAAATGACTTTATCAAGGCAAATTGTGCGTGTGACAATTTGCTAAAAAAATAATATCTGTGACTGTAGCAATGGCTAAGAGAATCTCTAAAATCATCATCAACAGCCTATAGCAGTCCACTGCTGGGCAAAGGCCTCTCCAATTGCACGCCATTCAGCTCGATTCTCGGCAACTCTCATCCAGCTGCTACCAGCCACCCTGCGAAGATCGACGCTCCACCTAGCCTGAGGGCGTCCTACCTTACGTTTACCAATTCGCAGTCTCCACTCAAGAACACGTCTACCCCAACTGTCATCGGTTCTATGACTAATATGGCCGGCCCATTGCCACTTTAGCATGATTATTACGTGAGCTATGTCGACAAATGCTGAGCAGTGCAGAGATTTTTCAACTATTTCGTTTCATTTCAGCGATTCTAATTGAATAACTGCTTTATTAATTTTG
Organism: Agrochola circellaris; assembly: GCA_914767755.1. NCBI lineage: Eukaryota > Metazoa > Arthropoda > Insecta > Lepidoptera > Noctuidae > Agrochola > Agrochola circellaris. Next base: position 11,187,583 of record OU611863.1, on the reverse strand, counting down.
AAGTAAACAATAATATAACTCTGTATACCCCATTATTTATAACAAACGTAAATTGCTTTAAATTATTTTGTTTCGGAAGTAGAACGACATAAATTACCCTTAGTTGAACCGTTAGCGAGATCGTGTTCTATTTCAGACTAAAATTAGCATTTACAATTAGAAGTTCGGAAAGTGGAATTATTTCCTTTCCGTATTTGTTAATTATTTTGTACTGAAGCAGTGAAATTTATAATGTAAATGCTTCCCGATTGTATTAATGGGAATTTAAATAAATACAACTTAATTATAGCGACTAAATGAGCTAAGAGACACACCTCTCGAAAAATATGCGACGCAAATTCCGCGTGTTTATGAAAACTATGATAATCACACGACGTAATTTCGGCTTGATGTGTCATAATTATGTGTCAGAGTCAAAGGATTTATTTCAAATAGGCACATAAAAGGCACTTTTGAACGTCAAAATTTACAAGGAAGGAGATAGGTTTTTTGTTCGGCGATTTGGCCCACCAAAAATGGTGGCGCATAATAATGAAACGTATGTTGATTTATTCCTTATGTTCTCTAAATTACAGTAGTAGTAATAATTATACGAGTTCGCTCCGCAGCGGTAACGTTCGGACGTATATATTGTTGTGTTAATTCGCTACGTCGTGTTCTCACTAGATGGGTACGAAATGTAACGGCTGCGATGCCGATATTAACAATGACGTGTATATGGAGTGTTCTAAAGGAAAGTGTAAGAAGTTATACCATCTAAAATGTCTGGCAATGACGACGGCGAAGTACGAGGCGTTTACACAGGAATACAAGAAAAAATGGGTGTGTCCGGAATGTGTAAGCGCTATTCCAAAACGAGGTAATTCCGACACGCCAGTTCGAGGAAGTATCACAGTGGATAAAACTGTTGCGGCCAGTGCGACTGACTGCTACGTAAACACTAAGCGCGGTACCCGGTGCAACGCTAATGTATCAGATATTGATAATAAACCATATGAAGAACTACGGGAGTTTCGCTTGGAAATAATATCACGACTGGATGAACAAAGTAAGGAGTATGCTTTGCTTCAAAATAGATTTATCAAAACAGAGACTGAATTGCAAGTTGTACGAAAAATAATGGAGGTAGTTCAAGAAAAGGCAAACAAAGTAGATACGTTGGAAGCAAAAATCATAGACTTAATTAAGTCAAACGAACTCCTACGAGCCCGTCTCAGCATGGAAAGTTCAAAGCAGGATACTAAGGACGGATTTCAAACACCTAAGAGCCAAATACCGTCATCATCTAAAACGTTCGTGGATGTTCTCCAGAAAAATCAAAAGCGGGTAGTTCACAATTCCACCAATACTATACCAACCAAAGAATGTGTGGCCACAAAATCCACAAGTTTAGTATCGGAGAGCAAATCACCACTATTAATAAATAAAGAGAGTGAAATGAGTATTAGTGTAGTTGAGGTACATGAAGAAGGGAAGAAAAGACTAGATAAAGAAGAAAATTGGACAGTCGTAAATAGGAAGAAAAGCCGATATCTTAATAATGAAGTTAAAAGAGGAGGAAGTAGTACTATAAATGAAATTCAGGGAACGGAAAAAAATAAATATCTACACGTCTGGCGTCTACAGAAGGACACTTATTAATAATGCAAGATTTTGGATGACACTCACATATATTCCTGAAAATTATAAACTATAGGTACACATCAAAAAGGCAGCATAAAAGAGTCTATATACATATAAAGGAGTTAAAGCTTAAACAGTATTGCTGATCGCCAACATGGCCCCCGACGGTGTGAGCACCTGTACTTAGGCGGCGATCAGCAACGCAAGCTTCCTTGTAGGCCGTCGCAGGACCCCCCCTTTCGTTGCCACGTCTACTACGCGTACAATTCCGTCTTTTCCTGGATATGTTCTCTGTACTCTTCCGCGTGGCCAGCACTTTCTTGGTAGAGTCCCATCAGCGATGCATACTAAGTCTCCAACTTCAAATGACCGGGATTCTAAGGGTGAACCGCGACGTGGCACCAATGAAGGCAAGTATTCTTTCACGAAGCGCTGCCAGAAATGTTCGGCTAATCTTTGTGACTTCTTCCATTGAGCTCTGGATGACAGATCGCTATCATCGAATTGACGCGTCTGCGGGTCGGTGGAGGAAGTGCCAATCAAAAATGAAAAGGGAGTGATGGCTTCTTCAGTATCTGGGTCTACAGAGACATGAGTCAGAGGCCTGGAGTTTACAATGGCTTCCGCTTCCGAGAGTAGGGTACTAAGAACCTCTTCTTTTGGTGATCTCTCTTTCAGGGTAATAGTCAAGGCGTTTTTGACATTTCTTATGAGTCTTTCCCAGCAACCTCCCATGAATGGAGCAGACGGCGGGATGAACTTCCATTTTATTTCTCTGGTGGAGGCAAAGTCGAATACGTCAGGCAGAACTTTTGCTGCTCCAATGAAGGCTGTGCCGTTGTCTGAGTAAATGCAGAGAGGCGAACCACGACGTGCGATAAATCGTCGTAAGGCCATTATTGCGGAATCTGAAGAAATATTTTCCACTATTTCTAAATGGATGGCTCTTACAGTAAGGCATGTAAATAATGCAATCCACCGCTTAGCTGTCCTTCTGCAGATTGTGACGCTGACTGGGCCAAAATAGTCAAGTCCCACGTAAGAAAATGGGCGCTCGTGGTGGGCCATCCGGACATAAGGTAGATCTCCTATAGGTGGTGTAATAGGCTTCGCTTTTCTAATTCGACAGGCTTGACAAGTTGATGAGACCTTTTTCACTGTTGGTCTTAAGCTGACGATGTAAAATTTCTGTCGTAACTCGTTGACAATGAGCTCGTTATTGGCATGCGCATATTTGATGTGGTGAAAATGTATTAGTAGCCTCGTTATCCGGTGCTTTCCATCAAGGACTATAGGTTGGGACTCTACGGAATCGGAGGCGGTCGTGCGTCCAGATAAGTGTAGAAGGCCATCTTCACCGATGAGCAGAGATATGTGTCGGAGTCTACTGTGGCTGGAAACGGGGCGACCTGCGTTCACACAAGCAAGCTCATCTGAAAAGGAGTCAAGTTGTATACACTTTAATAAATGAATCTCCGCGGACTTAAGGTCATCAACTGATATAATGGGATATCTAGTATCACAAGGAAACGAATCTGCAGTTCGAATTGAATTTTGAGGCAAAAGAGATCGAAATATTTTTGCTGCCTGATGGACACGGGCTGTGGCTCTAAGTAGTCGCAGCCACCTGCTAAATCGACGGTAATCAGCGACCACCGGCGACAGAGCAGGGGGCTCCGAGTCGCTAGTCAAAAGGTTAACTGTCACGGGAATATTCCTATGTTCTGACGTGATGACGGGTACACTACATGTTGGTTCACATGGCCACGTGTCTTCAGATGACAGAAGGAAAGCTGGACCAGTGAACCAACGGGACTTATCAGTGAATTCTCCCGTGTCTCGTGTAGCATCGTCTGCAACATTCAATGACGTGGGAACGTATCTCCATGATTGCACGTCTGTGAGATCGGTTATTTCAGCCAATCTGAAGGAAACAAATTGTTTGTAAGAGCAGGCGTCACTACGTAACCATCTTAAAACAGTTATGGAGTCAGACCACATCTGGGTTTTAGAAGGTTTTGTCCTATGAGCGTCAGAAATATAAGCTGCAAAGCGAGCAGCAATGAGGGCTGCCTGTAACTCTAATCTTGGGATAGTCGTTGGCTTCAGGGGCGCGAGTCTTGCCTTTCCACCGATCAACGCTGTCTTTATTGAGCCGTCTGCAAAAGTAAAACGCCAATAAGCTACACAAGCGTAAGCTAGCTCACTGGCATCGCAGAAGACATGGAGCTGAACTTCACTAACCGAGACATTTCCTGAATACCATCTAGGGATAGAGCATCCAGAGAAAGACTCGAGCTCCCGGAACCAAGACAGCCACTTTTGCGTTAGCGCCTCAGGTAAGTTATGGTCCCAGTCAAGACCTAATTTCCAGGTCTTTTGAAAGATTATACGACCTTTGATCACTAGGGGGGTCGTGAAACCTAGAGGGTCATAGACGGACATGAGTAACGATAACATGGTACGTTTAGTGAAGCTGTTAGGTAAACTGGGGATTGATTTAAGCAAACACAAAGAGTCTTCTCTGATAAGCCACGTCAAACCTAAGATACGAGTTTCTAATGGAGCAGATGGTTCCAGGTTCATCTCTGTGGTGTCAACGGCGGCGCGAAGCTCCAGAGGAATTAGAGCCAATGCCTCTGGACAATTTGAAACCCACGAACGCATTTCGAAGCCCGCGAACTTATGGACTTTCAAAATGTCCAAGGCTAATTGGGCGGCCTCCTTCACGTCGTTGACGCTGCCAAGGAAATCGTCCATATAATGGTCCTCTATGATACTCCGTGCAGCGTCGTGAAACAAGTGCCCATAATCTTGAGCATTTTTATTTTTTATGAACAGTGCCGTACAGGGGCTTGAGGCTGCACCAAATATCATAGAGGACATTCGATATTCCTTAATAGGTTCATTATCGCTATCCCTCCATAGGAAACGCTGAGCATCCCTATCCTCCGACCTAATTTTTATTTGAGGAAACATTTCCCTAATGTCCCCTGAAAGAGCATAGGCTCCCTCTCTAAACCTCATTATAATCGAAAGAAGGGGTTGCAACAGATCCGGGCCTGGCAAAAGTAAAGAGTTCAAGCTGACGCCCTCACATCTGGCAGCTGCGTCATGCACCACCCGAAGCTTTTTCTTGTGCGGGTGGACCACGCCAAAGTGAGGCAGGTACCAGACGATTTCTCCTGTTGGAGGACCACTACACAACTCTGCATAGCCCTTTTCGATCGTAGATCTAATGTTGATTTTATAATTAGCCGCATATTCTTTGTTTTTAGCCATCTTCCGTTCGAGACTAGAAAACCTAGCTAATGCGAGTTGTTTACTATCTGGAACAGCTTTTAAATCGTTTCGCCAAAGAAGGCCAGTCTCAAAACGGCCCGACGGTAAACGGACAGTAGTATCTTCTAATATTTTGAGAGCTCGTTTGTCGCTCGGGCTCTGGTGTTGCTCTTTCTGGATCCCTATAGAATCAAGTTTATAATAATTTTTAACGAGCAACTCCAAACTCCGATCGCTATCGCCTAACTCTAAATGGTTAACATATTCGAAGTTACTATACTTGTGATTTATAAAACCAAATAAAGCCCATCCAAGTGGGGTAAGAGCCGCAGCTGGTTCAGTATTAGACCCACGAACTATCTTTTTAGGGAGTATTAGATGCCAATTGTCGGTACCTATGAGACAACTGGGTTTTGCATCATCGTACGCCAGTTCGTTAGCTAAATTGAAAAGGTGTTTGTATTGCTGAATATTTTGTATGTTAGCAGATTGTGTCCGCAGACCTAAGTTAGAAATAGAACGCGCTTTGATATCGAAACTGTTTGAGCAATGTTGACCTTTTATCGATATATCGATGAAACTAACATCAGTCCACTTGGTCAGTCCTCCTATACAATTAATTTGTAAAGGGGTAGTTTCCTTTTCATCTACTAGCATATTAGCAACCGATTTATCTACAAGAGTAGCGGAGCTGCCGTCATCTAACAAAGCGAACGTATTCACGCTGCCCTTCTTGCCAGTTAGAGTGACTGGTATCACTTTCAAGAGCGGCTTCGTGAAATCGTTCGGTGCGGCACTATGCGCTACAGTGGCGGAGCGAGACAAGGGAGCTTCATCTTGTTGAGAGGATGCAGCAGTGTCACCTGTTGGCTGCAGTACCTCCGAAACTTCCACGTGAGCTGCGCTTTCAGAGTTAGTCTTGTGCAAAAGTGAATGATGCCGCCAGTCGGCCTCACATCCTTCAATTTTGCATCTTTTCTTACAAAGTTTGTACCTATGAGAACCCTTTCTCAGGCATCGATGGCAAACCTTGTTGTCTAACACCCACTGCCAACGGTCATCTAAAGAAATCCTTTTAAACTTTTCACAGTCGCCTACCTCGTGTTTATACTGAGCACAAAAATTACAAGTACCTGAACTCTTTGGTTTGACACCTGACTCAGAAGAAACATTGTATGGAAAAATTTTGTCTTTGGTATGATTGACAGCTGGCTGACTTTTGACAAATGGTTTGACAGCTGGGCTAGTTTGATGTTTGACAAGTGATGGTTCTGTCAAAGTAATCAAACCGAATTTAGTATGTAAATAAGCCTCTTTTTCTAAAAATTCTGCTAAAACCTCAAGCTTGAATTTACCGGAGTCCATTTTAGTAAAAGCAAAGTCCGCCCATCTGCTTCTTAGGAGTGGAGTCAACTTGCCTACAATAGAATTTACAAGCTCCGGCGAGGCAAGATATTCAGGCTGGTTTAGTAAACGGATAACTTCTACAGAATTACGAATACGGCAAGCGAATACATTGATATCTTGTGGGGCTTCATGTGTACCTAGTCGAGGAAGAGCCCTTACTAGTGAGAGCTGGTGCAACACGATGACTTCGGGTTGAGCGAATCGAGTCTCTAGTGCGGTAATAATTTGGTCTGGATCATCAACCGCTACTAACCGAATGTTAACAGCTTCCTTTGCTAAACCGTGCAGCGCAGCGCTGATTCTAGCTACATTGTCACTTGGAGAGAAATGCACCTTAGACTGCTCGTATGACCTTTTGAATGCAAGCCAATCTGAAGCGCGACCGTCAAATCTTTGTATATCACAAACCTTTGTTTTCGTTTTTCCTAGATCCGTTATAGCTTTTGCTAGTTGAATAAATGGTGAATCTGAAAAGTTATTAGTTTCGTTATTATTTTGGTAAAAATTAGTATTAGTCGGCTGTGGCGGCGGCGCTATACCAGTGGCATGTGGCACCGTGTTAGCGGGCTGTGGCACTTCAACAGTTGGGTACAGCGGGGTCGCAGCTTTGTAAGTATTATTAAGCCAGTTTTCTACATGCTTTCGCGAGCCCGAGCTTGAGTGAATTGTAGCATGTGATTGACGTGAGGAACTGCGAGAATTGTGGCGTGAGGAGCCGGCTTCAATAGCAGCCAGCTCAGCCTGCAACTCGAGTGCAATCACCTGCCTCTCCCGCTCGGCTTCGCGCTCAGCCTGGACGCGTTCGCGCTCAGCCTGGACGCGCTCGCGCTCAGCCTGTGTACGCTCAAGCTGTGCTTGAGTTTTGGCCAGCTTGCGCGCACTTTCCGCTTTGGCCGCAAGAATTTTAACAGTGGCGCTCGATTTATTGGAGTGTGTGGACTTTGCGCTTGTAGGTGCTGAAATTGTGGCGCAGGATGGGCCGGGTACCATAGGGGGGCCGAAATGAGCCCCACCCAGCTCTTGTACACTTTTTGAGACCATTTTTGAGGACGCTGCCTGCGACCTCGTCCATGGTCTGCTTGGAGACCTAACAATCGGCATTTATTTATTTTTTACAATTTTTTCTTCTGACACCAATATTAATAATGCAAGATTTTGGATGACACTCACATATATTCCTGAAAATTATAAACTATAGGTACACATCAAAAAGGCAGCATAAAAGAGTCTATATACATATAAAGGAGTTAAAGCTTAAACAGTATTGCTGATCGCCAACAACACTAAAGAAGAAAACTTAGAATTATATGTAAGAAACATATGTGGGTTGAAAAAAGCTGTTAAAGTAGAACGCCTTAAACATAGAACGGAAAGAGATTATGCATCCTTTATGATTGGGGTACCGGAGAGTAAATATGACGTATTATGTCAACCTGAGAATTGGCCACTAAATGTTGAGTTCTGTGAATGGGTTTGGTTTCGTAGACCATACAAAAAACCAAATACCTCGGAATAAATGTACTATAGAAATATATTATCAGAACGTAAGAGGACTGCGAACCAAATTAGAGGAGTTTTATATAGGACTATCAAATAATACGTCGGATATATTTGCTATCACAGAAACTGGCCTAAATGAATCGATTTGTGATTCGGAATTAATCCCTCCAGGGTTCACTATAATGCGATGTGACCGAGCGGATGGACGAAAGCAGGGCGGCGCGTGTCTCGTGGCCACACCGCGAATCGAGTTACGCCGAGTTCCTGTACCGAGCGGTGTAAACATTGATGACCATGTTTTTGAACTAGTAGGTGCCACTGTTTATTGACGTAATAGGTTTTTGTTTCTAATATGTGTTGTTTATATCCCACCTAATAGTAGTGAACATGAGTATGGGTTGCTATTTAGTATTATTGAACAATATTGTAATAATTATCGTGAAGTGGTAGTGATAGGAGATTTTAATTTATATTCCTGTACTACAAGTGTTAATTCGTATTATGAGTTTTTTATGACATATTGTAGGTTTACCCAGAGCAACAGAATATTTAATTGCAATGATCGCTGTTTGGACTTAGTACTGAGTACTTTTGAGGAGGGGGAGGGTGTGAGTGTGCGCGCGGCGGGGGCGCCTCTCGTGCCGGTGGATGCTTATCACCCACCGCTTGACGTGTCCGTCAGCCCGCGTTCGCGTACAAATTCCCAAATAGGGCCAACTTTGAGCGCATCGTCATCGGACACGCGCACACATGTCAGTTGGAATTTTAATAAAGCGGATTTTTTTTATTATATTCGAAGATCGCAGCCATCGATTGGGCTCCTTTATTTAACTTAGATTTAGATATGAGTTTAAAATATTTTTATGACACAATTTATTCAATAATAGATGACTGTGTTCCCAGGAAAAAGCGAAGTCGTGTACGGTCGAGGTACATTTATCCCGAGTGGTACACGGGTGAGATAATTCGCGACATAAAACTCAAAACTACTCTTCATAAAAAATATAAAAGTAGTGGTTTAGGGAATGATTACGAAACGTTTGCTCAGTGTAGGGCTACAGTTAAAGGGAAGATTTTAGTAGCACTGGAACAATATCGCCAACGTGTACAAAGCCAAATGTCAAGTGACCCTAAATCTTTTTGGGCTTACGTTAATTCTAAAAGAGCTAACAGTAGTAGCCAAAAGATTTTAAAGGCCGGAGAGGCCCTAACAGATGAACAAGTGGTTCAAGAATTCGCTGAATACTTTTATTCAGTATATAATATAGAGAAACCTAGATTGGATGTGGATGCGGCGATAGTGGAAGCAGGCAGTCAGAACGGAGCAGGGCGGGTTCACCTTGACAGATTGGAGTTGGATGACGTGGTTCGTGCACTGCAGCAACTTAAGCCGAAAAAATCGTCAGGGCCTGATGGTATTCCGCCGTACGTTTTTAAAGACTGTCGAATGGGAATAGCGAGACCGCTGTTGCACATCTACAATCTTTGCCTTAAATCAGCTGTATTTCCCGAGATGTGGAAGATTACCCGGGTCATACCGGTACCGAAGGGAGGTTCGAGAACTAAAGTTGAAGAATATAGACCGGTTGCTGTATTGTCAACAGCGGCTAAAGTATTCGAATCTGCTATTTATAAGAAAGTTTATCAGCAAGTTAGCTCGCAACTCACCGACGCGCAGCATGGATTTCGTCCGACTAGAAATACCACGAGCAATTTACTTAGCTACATGGCGGAAGTGGTGCCGATAGTGGACGGTGGCGGGCAAGCAGATGCTGCATACTTCGACTTTAAAAAAGCGTTTGATTTAGTGGATAATGATATATTACTGAAAAAGTTAGCAGGGGTCGGTTTCACCCCACATTTACTTAACTTTTTTGCGGGTTATATGAGTAACAGGCAACAGTATGTTGACTATGCGGGATACCAATCGAAGGCATATTATACTAGATCTGGTGTAAGCCAGGGAAGTAATATAGGGCCGCTTGGGTTTCTCTTAATGATAAATGACCTACCAAGGGTGGTACAAGATGCTAAGTGCTTATTATTTGCCGACGACCTCAAACTTTCTCTCCCCATAACAAACAGGGATGACTGTGAAAGACTGCAGAGAGATATAGACAGAGTAGTAACTTGGAGCAAGAGTAATCGCCTGCAGTTTAACACATCTAAGTGTGTGACCATAACTTTCTCGCGCACACGCACGCCTATTAGACATAGTTATACGGTGGATGGGGTATCGATGGCGAGGGTCACTGAAGTGAAGGACTTGGGTGTCCGTTTTACCACTGAACTAACGTTTCGTGAGCATATAGTTAAGGTATGCAAAAAAGCATATAGAAACCTTGGATTTGTCCTGAGAATGGTTAAAGGCTTCACAAATATGAAAGCTATAAGGGCATTGTATAATGCTTTAGTAAGGAGCCAATTAGAATGTAATGCAGTTATCTGGGCTCCGCATGAAACTAAATATAGTCTCATGTTGGAGCGCGTGCAAAATAAATTTATTAGATATAAATATATGAGGGAATACGGGGTGTATCCATTTTATCCGTTGATGTATCCAACACTATTTATCTTAGGTATGGTCGGATATAATGAACTGAGGGTCAGGAGGCAACTCACACTGGTTACTTATATCTTTAAGATAATTAGAGGGAAGATACACAATGCGGATATATTGCGAAGGGTGAAACTAGTCGTGCCAGACGGGTATGTGGGTCGTCGTCGGCAGCCGCGGTTGCTGGCGGTACCGCGCGCGCGAACTAACTTGCTGCGTGAGGCGCCGCTGACGAGCGCGCTCCGCACTCTCAACCTCATTGCTGATGACATCGACATATTTTGTTGCGCTCTGGGTGAATTTGAAAGAATAGCTAGCTATAGAATTTGTTATGGTACAAGCAGTGGAATTAGTTGATTTTTAAGTGTACTACGATATCGCATTGGGATTATCCTGTAAAGATATTTGTATGTTGTGAGTAAATAAATAAATAAATAAATATACTTCGTCCAACGGGAATACTGAGAAATATGATCATAACCTAAAAAAATACTAAAAGAGCTGTCGTTTAGTGAGATGGTTGACCTCATCGGTATTTACCGATGAGGTCAACCATGTAACTAAACGATTTTACTTCTATTTATATAATAATCATAAATGATTATTATTGTTCTGAACTGTTCAATAATAAGTAGTAAGAATATACGGTGTTTTGAACGGTTCATAAAATCTTAAATCACATTAACAAAGCATTTTTATGACTGTAATATATCAATTTCAACGTCAGACGAGACAGTATTTCATCTAAAAATGATGCAGGTCGGTACTCTCATCGTAATACCGTGTCCAAGATAAAATAACTGAAATACCGCACGCTCAACATAACATGTGCACAACAGCTTACAGTTGCAACAGTATCCAGAAAGAGCAGCTCTAGTGTTAGAAATTGATTTTCTAGTGTACTTAAATAAGGCGCCTGAAAAAAAAAACAGATTTCTGTTAGAAAATAAAAGTATTCTAACTAATATCATTATTGTTCTCTTTGGTGTGCTTAAATGCCGGGTTTGCCTGAAAGGGATATCGCGACCTCGGCACACAGGCAACGGAAGGAACACGGGTGGGTTTTAGTCAGTAAAAGTGTGACACGCCCTCCCGCTCCACCCAGAGCGGGAGAAGTTATTTGATAATTTCCCACCCTGAAAAAAAAAAAAAAAATGGTTTGCTTAAATCCACTGCAAAATAATGTTCTTTTCCGGATAGTCAACTGGCACAGTGTGCGTTTGTTGTGTAGATCGACATGGAATGCAAATATTCTTGTATCCGAAACTCCATAATGAATAACTACACACGGGCGAAGAGGCGCCCGCGCCGGCCGTCCACATATAAGGAAGAACCGCGGCGGGGAGGGACACACACGACCATCTTCCGCGAACGTTAAACCTACTCCGTTTAATCATTGTAAACTCTGCAATTATTTATTTTATTTATTATTTATTTATTTTATTTTAATATGCAATAAATCGTTGACACTCATAACGAGTATCATCATTTAAATACGGTCCTCAAAACTCCTTAACAAAATTTTCAATACTTTCTTGCAACATCAATACGCACTTTCCTGAAACTGCATCTAGATGGTTTGACTGAAACAAGCGAAAAATGCATGCGTTCACAAGTTACCGCACATCTGCAGTCTCGGACAATGTATTCGCACATTGTGTTGAAATCTTACTGAACAATTAACACAACATCGTTCTGGAGTACATGCTGTACCATTTTGAAGATTTCATTTTCATTGTAATCCTTCAATTACACAGAAATATCAATTTCATGCCATTCGAAAGAAACGGAAAAGTTATAATGATTGAAGAAATGTTGTCACTTGAAATATATCTTTCTGACTGTGTCAGACCGCGGATCGATTTTATTTAACTCGTTACCCGAGTAAATAAAATAAAGGCTCGAGGCCTTTTTTTCTCGAGGAGCCACTAGATGTAGTCGTGATTAGATAAGTTTCACCAACAATGCCACACTAATTAACTGTCATTTTTTATTCTATAATTCAAAACGTAGGTAGATAATACCAGGGAACACATATATTTCGTGTAATAAACCGTTAAAATACTGCGATGTTCAGGGACTCTGAGTTTTAATAAGAGTGTAAATACCATGAGCTGTCAATTGGTAACGTGTAATTGGTCATTAAAATCGTCATCGTAAAATCGTCATTGATTATCAGGTTGACAGTGGAATTTGAGTAGGAGAAAACGCTCTTTACAAAGTCGAACAAAGCCGATCTTAGCCGAATGTCACTGACTTAAACCCCAATGTACCAATATTGAACGGTTGCTTTATTTTGGATCTTGCTATGATTCTTTTATGTGCGTTTCAAACGTACGAAGCTGCTGGAAACCTCTCTCTAGTACATACCATAGATTCAACTTGTATTGAGTTTTCGAATTACATAATCGGGACAATCGAGGGCTTGAGGCTTGCTCAAACCCAACCAAAAACTACAATCCGTTTGACGTTGATTTTGTACCATTTTACGCGAGAGTAAGCAAACTTAAAAATGGAATTAAACAGGACGACCTGCTGCAGGGTCAATGGTATATTTGTTTTACTTAATAAAAACTGATTTAGCTAGGTACTATCTCGAACTGCTATTAGGTATAATTTGTATTTTTTTTCCCTAAAATCGTTAAAAACGCTTCAAGACATGCATTTATGACATTGACCACCATATCTGGAATTGAATCAATTGAGTGCAGGATAAAAACATTATCTTTATACAGCAATTCATTTATATATATATATATATATATATATAAGATAGAAGATAGATTATCATTGCTGGTAAGCACGCTCAACTTTCCGTCGCGTAATTTCGGCACCTGTGTGTTTCGGTACACCAGGCCCGTATTTTGAAATGATGCACAATACAATAAACATAATATAACATCACGCCTTTAATCCCGGGGTAGGCAGAGATACCTATAGTACACCTACCCCTAATTACGGTCTCGATTTATTATTGCCAGATTACATACAAATCTCTATGCAAATTTTATTCTAAACCGAGATTCTTGCTTGAATATCTATGTTCTATGTACGTGTGTATGTGTGTTGTGTGTATGGATTTGGTTTCCGCACTTAGTCCGTCAGGTGGACCATTGTGCATGGGCCATGGCGGCCGTTTGGTGGTTATTCCAACCAGCCCACCTCCCTCCAGAAGTTAATTGAAGCTCCTGGTCTGTTTAGAACGTCTGTGAAAGATCTGGGTGACTGGGTGACCCGAGGGTTTCCTTTCTACTCTGAGTGACGCCTGTGCATTCAAAGAGCACGTGCGCGACGGTTTCGTCAACCTCCATGCACGCCCTGCACAGAGGACTGTCAGTTATGCCTATTGTGTGGAAGTTTTTATTTAGTGAGCACTGTCCCGTGATGGTCCCCGTCACCAGGCTCAGGCCGTTCCTGTCCAGGCGTAATAAACGCCTGGTCAGCCCGCTATCCAATGATGGCATAGCTTCCTTGGACTGCCTGCAGTCCGGTGTCGACGTCCAGCAGATCCCCGGTTGTGTGCGGGTGAACTCCTGTAGCCACCTGCGTATTTGGTTGAAAGGGATGGGTACGATAGGCTCGGGTCCGCAGACTGCCGTGCTGGACCCTCGTCTAGCAAGCTTGTCAGCTGCGTCGTTACCTAGCGATCCGCTTCGTCCTTTTTTCCATTGCAGTGTCACCGTGTTGCGACCAGATACCGTTATTTGTTCTAGTGCATTCTGACATTCTAGTGTTAGCAATTCGTGTGTTAGAATATAATCCTGGAATACGGGCTTTAGAATGATGTGTAATATTACAAAAAGTATAATATGAGCTCACAAAATGACGTTACATTTATCACTTTATAATGAACAGCTAACCTAATTTAAAAAGTTCAGTCCAGATTAGAATCCAAGGAGGCAGGATATCAATTCCTTAAACCTTTTTGTCACAGAAACCCATTTTAAACAAGGATTAACCTTCCCTTCAGTTAGTAAGACTAATTGCAACAATTTAGCGAAAAAGACCCTTAAACAAAAAATAAAAGGAATTGATCTTCACAATGAGAACGCGAGAATTTTAATTGGATTTAGACAAAGGGCGGGTTTAATTAATCTTTAGGTTAATCTTAATATAAACAGGGTACCGGAATCTTTTTGATGTTGTTTTGCTAAAACTTGCTATTTGTTAAAGCGAAGTAAAGGATTTCATTAAAAATGTTACGCAATTTGTGATGACAGTGATCCATTTTGGTGAAAATAATTATTTTTGGAAGCGAAAACTTCTTAAGGCGCCTTGAGCGATTTTTGGTAGGGGAAATTCACAAGGGTTCGCGTCACCGACATGCTAATGTTAACGATATATATGTAGCTTGCGCTTGGCCAGCTGTGAAAGCATTTATACCTATACTTAAATTAATAATTTATTTTTATTTTATGTTCTATAGGGACACCTCTACCTAACCTTTCGAGGAAACAATATGTGATGTTGTATTATGTTTAAAAAAAAATCCATTTGCAAAATATTATATTAAATTTTTTTTAACTACTACAAGCGAAATCTTAAAATTGAAATATTATAGATTTATCCATAAATCTATCAAATATTTAAATTATTATATAAAAAAAATAAAAAATAAATGATACCTTTTTTTTTTTTATATTTCAGTTTTAAGATTTCACTTCTGTTTTTAAAGATTTATTAATTATGAACTCGTTAATTTCTCATTATTATCATCGATTTTTATATACTATACGTTTAGGTATTTAACGTTTGCCAAACGCATAAATAATTCGATGACCTGTCAAAGACCGTAATAAAAATAAATCTTTTGTTACCATTAGCAGATCCAAATAAAGTAATTCAATCATCTTCCATCGCTGCTTACCTTAGTTAAGAGATAAAATCAAATTCGCTTCAAAGCGGTTTATGCTGTAAAGGTAAATAATAAAAGAGCAAATGTCAAGTCTGTTATTTATTATGTAAATTTCAAGCACGTGAGTTCTAGTGAGGGTAAGAATTTGAAATATTATATTTCAAACTTTTACCCCGAACATTTTGGTATTCTTTGAAAAACGTCGTCGCGCTTTGAAGTTTTAAGTACCGATAAAGACACATATTTTTAATTTAAACATAGTTGACTCGACAGACGTTGTCCTGTCCCAATTTCAATAGTTCATAAAAATATCCTATGGAAACAAGGTCATTCAGTTATTCCGGAATTAATAAATTTTCCGGAAACCTTTCTCAATTTTTTTTTCTATAAAACCTAATTACGGACTATAACAAATATTTCAAAATAAAGAATAGCCAAATTAGTCCAGCCGTTCTCAAGTGATGCACTTACCTACGCACGTACAGCATTTGTGTTTTTTTTTAATAGGCATTATTATAATATTTTTTTATAACAAAACCTAGTTTTACATTTTATGTTAAGAAGAAAACGATTAAAAAGTTTACGTCAAATATTTTTCTTTGAATTTGTGAACAAACAGAAAGTTCCTACATTCGTAATTATAAATCCCGATAAAACTTTAGCACAAAGGAAGTCAAAACCAATTTCATTATGTTGGAATACAAGAGATTTCAATAGACAGGTATTCATAAAACACGAGTTTATATTTAGAATTTCAAGCTTCCTAAAAAAAAATACACTTTAAAAAAAATACGGAAATGTACTAAAATAAAGTTAAAAAAAAAGGTATTTCATACCATCGTCCAATCCGTACAAGCCGCTACCATTTGCTTTCACAATTATATTGTACGTTGAACTATCCGACAAAAACTTATCCACTTTTTACATAACAATATTACACACAATGAAAAACTGAACGCTTGCTACGCACACAAACATAATTCCTTACTAATACTGTATGAAGAATTTACGAAAGTTGCTCGACTACGTAGGCGCGCTACGATAGGAGTCTACGAGCGAACTGCCGTAGCTTTCAGCCCGCTACGAAGCTACGACATCTTATGTAACCCGTCCTGCTCACACGGTATTGTTTTTCTATCTCTGTCCTTGTCACTAAATACGGTATCTCAAATAAGAGTAGACTGTTTGGTGAAGGCTTGAACTAAAATCATTGTTGCCGTTTTAAACGGTAGGAATTTTTCTTTTTTATTTCAATGTGTGTGTGACTTTACAGTTGATTCTTATATGTGCTAGGTGTGAAAAGGGTTTATGTAAATTGACAATGTGAAAGGGTTCGTTTGAGGGTATTTTGGTTTTAATACATGGTTTTATCGTGTGGTCGGATTAGTCTGAAATATTCGAAACAAAGGTGGTTTTTAGATCTTTTAAGGGAATTACTTTCTGGTTGAACATTACCATATTTTATGATCTAAATATTCGTTATAATATTTCGATCTTTTATAAGAGTCATGTTGGGGCGGCAGAATTATTTTTATTGCTGCCAGCTTGTTGAAAATGTTGGTATAGGAATTGGTAATATATTAATTTTAGGTTTTTCATTTGGACTAAGGTATGAAAAAAAAAAAGTTTCTTGCTTAAGCTGCGTTGAAATAAACGGTTTTTTAAGCATGAGACTCAACTGTGGCTAGATCAATGAATGTAGGAACTTTGGCAATTATACAACCTTAGTTTTTGTTTACCCTAAACCTCTTAAGGGGTAATTGTACTCATCATTATGAATAACTTTCACTATGGGACCGACGCTGAAATCGCGAAAAAAAAATCAGCTGTTCCCTACATTTATGTTCGTCTATCTCGTCGAAACGTAGGGAACAGCTGACTTTTTTTGTTCTGTTGGTCACACAGTGAAAGTTGTTCATAATATTGAGTACAATGACCCCTTAAGAGGTTTAGGGTAAACAAAAACTAAGGTTGTATATTTGCAATTGATTAAAAGGGCTTATCCGTAAAGTTGGCAACGTCGCAATTAACTGTCAAATCTTTACCTGTTTTGATTAATATAGCAATACTACTGTATGGAAATAAGAAATGTGGCTAATTAGCGAACTAGAATATTAATAATGAATTGCAATTATAACATTGAATTTGATGTTCTACCCGTTTTAGGTGTAAAAAAAGCATTTGGAAACTTTCCAAATACTTTTTTTACATCTAAAACTAAATATTCGGTGTTACGATATTAATTATTGCATTCGATAATCAATATTCTAGTTCCCTAGTTAGCCACATGTCTTATTTTCATACAGTAATATTGCCAAATTAATCAAAACAGGTAAATATTTGAAAGATATTTGCGACGTTGCCAACTTTACGGATAAACGCTCTTAACTGATTGGACGGCGTATCGCTTATAAAATGATTTCAATACAATAAATTATAGTATGCAATCTGTCTAAAACCGTAACTCTTTTTGGGCATTGTGACAGTTGGGTAAAAATAGAATAACATCAAAACCATGACTGTGACTTAGATTCAATTTCATTGATTTAATTCAATACTTGTTACTCTTATTGGTAAGCTGGCAGCAGCTGTAGCACCTGGTAGCTGGTGGCGGAGCTCATGGCTAAGTAATGACAGCCGCACGGGTCAATCTATCGGGCTAAACTACGCTTGCTGGTCCGTGGATGGGTGACCATCTTTACTTACCGAGACTCCTCCATGCGTCGGAAAGCACGTTAAGCCGTTGGTCCCGGCTGCCATTCGTGGATCTCTGACAGTCGTTACGGGTCGTCAGAAGCTCGAAAGTCTGACAACCAGTCTTACCAAGGGGTATCGTATTACCCAGTTACTGGGTTGTGGAGTTCAGATAGGCAGTCGCTCCATGTAAAATACTGGTATTCAGCTGCATCCGGTTAGACTGGAAGCCGACCCCAACATAGTTGAGAAAAGGCTAGGTAGATCGATTTATTGGAACTGGTAGCCTGCATCATCCCACTGCTGGGAAAAGGCCACTCCCAATGGCTTTCAGCTCAATGATTATTAATTTATTCTGTAACGATACCTATAAAAACTGCAATGTCTCGCTGGACACCGCTAAATGAAATATGTTTTCCGCGTTGCGTCCAATGTACAGAGACAAAGTTGAAAACTCATCCGCCGGTAATTTCACCGGCTCCCGTGTTCTATAGGCCGGAGTACAACAATGCTACTTGGTGGTAGATATTCTTTCACAGAAAATCCTACAACTTTTTTATTAGTTACCTACGCGGTTTCACTCGCATTTCCTCCCCCCACTTTCTACTTATGTGAAAAAAAATGCAGGATTCCTGCCAGCACGCGTAGCTTGACCACCGAAGACACTGGTTTTGTCGACGGAAGAATAGACAAAATGACATATTGTGATTGTTTATCTGTCATTTTGTCTATTCTTCCGTCGACAAAACCAGTTTCTACGGTAGTCATGCTACGCGTGCTGGAGGAGAGCTTTTCCAAATACTTTTTTTACATCTAGAACTAAATATTCGTTGTTACGATTTCATAGTCAATATTTTAGTTCACTAGTTAGCCATATTCCGTAAACCCATGCAGTAAGTTTACCAAATTAATCAAAACAGCGAAATATTTGACATCTATTTGCGACGTTGCTTACTTTCAGAATGCACGTTCTTAAGTCTACCTCTGTGCATTTTGTTTGCTTAAAGCTTTGTGCAGACCAGCGCGACTTGTCGCGCGACGCGACACCGGTTATTGTTATACCGTCAAGTTTTCTTAGAAATTGTATTGTTCGAGTCGCGTCGCGCTGTCGAGTCGCGCTTGTCTGCACGAAACTTAATGCGTAACTTTACTTACAAAAATGAATTAATTTAAAAAAATTACAATATGCGATGTAACCTTACCAAGTGATAACAAACAATATCAAATAGCCTTTTCCCAACTATGTTGGGGTCGGCTTCCAGTCTAACAGGATGTACATGAATACCAGTATTTAACTTGGAGTCACTATCTATCTGACCTCCAAGTCCACGACCCAGTTACTGGTTAATACCTTAACCCTCAGTACTATTGGGCTTGTGTCCCCGTAACGACTGTCAAAGATCTACGAATGACAGCCGGGACCAACAGCTTAACGTGCTTTCCGAGGCATGGAGGTACCTTGATAGGTAATGGGTGGTCACTCATCCACGAACCAACCGCGAGAAGCTTAGCTTAACTCTCGATCGGCCCGTGTGGCTGATATCATTTAGCCACGAGCACTAGCTCTAGTGTGTAATTTCAACTGGACATAGGTACATACATAATCCGCCCTTAATTTTCCCACTGCTGAGACACAGGCCTTCTCTCTGTGAGAGGAAGTGGGCCATAATACACCGCGTGGGCCCAGTGCAGGTTGGTGGATGTCACATGTCTTCGAATTTTTGGTTCTAGGACATGCCGGTTTCCTCACGAGGTTTTCCTTCACTTTTTTGAGAGCCGTTTTGACAACCGAGCATGAATATCTGCAATTGCAACAGCGCAGGTGTGTTGCCATAACAGAAACACAGCTGGACTTTCACATCTCCCTGCGACAATATGATCTGTCAGATATAAAGTTTACCAGCACGAATAAGTTTTCCGACAGTTATAATTAACAAATTAATTAAGACGACCCATTATTATATTGTTGTTTTTAAAATTTCATTTGTGGTTTGGAATTTAGAACCAAGAGATTGATTGCCTTAACCATCAGTTAGAATACTTTATATTATGTACACCATTTATAAATGACAGACAGTAACTAGGTTGTGGTGGTCAGATAGGCAGTCGCTCCATGTAAACGACTGGTATTCAGCTGCATCTGGTTAGGCTGGAAGCCGACCCAACGTAGTTGGGAAAAGGCTAGGCAGATTGATTGACAAATGACAAACAGATAATAATATCCTCAGTAACTGTAAATGGTAGTACCAGTTTTTCTTTTTCTTTTCATGTGGTTAGTGACAAACCTAGTGTCAGAGTCTTTAAGCCACACATGGGCCTCTTGGCTTCACATGCCGTCGAGAAATATCTCTCAGGCATGCCGGTTTCCTCACGATGTTTTCCTTCACCGTTTTTGAAGCAAGTGAAAATTATACAATACGCACATTAATCTGAAAATTCAGAGGCGCGTGCCTTGAGTTCGAACTCGAGACTAGTCAGTTGGCAGTCTGACGGTTACGCCACTAGGCTGTCACTGTAGTACCAGTAGTTATGTTACATATTTGATATGAAAATCAAATCGATTAAAAGTTTTTAAAGTCATTGTTGCTATCATTAACTCAACCTCGCGATAAATACAGGGTGGCAGGGACGGTGACCGACGATCGACGCGTAACCTGTTACAATGGATTGGGTCTAGAACCCCCTGCGTTGAAGCTTTTCGTAGATTATTAACGCTAACCGACGATACATTTGTACGCTAAGGGGTCTAGAATTGATTGCTGAATTCATGGTTACAATTACGCGTCGATGACCCAACCATCCTGTATAGCAATTTATAATTCTATAGAAAAATGCCCACAAACTGTCCTTGTGCCTAACAAGCCAACGATGTATGCAATCCGCTCGAACTCTGAAGGTTTTCATAAAAAAGTCAAAGTTAAAATCTTGACCGTGACACAGATACGTCACAAAGACGTAGTGTGTACTGTCGCGAAGTAGTTTTGAAGATTTGGCACTAAAAATAAAGACAAACATTGAATATGGTCAGTGAAAGGGTGCTCTTTACTTTATGAGGTATCTTGGCAACGTGAAATGCATTTTGGATAGGATAATAATACTCACACACACATATACACAATATACATAGCATATTTTTTTACTAAATTACTTCTCAAATTCATATTTTTCTCTTCTTGTTCTCACACACTATTGTCTACATTTCTTTCTCATTTCTCCTTTCGCAGGTCTGCTGGAAGAAATTTCTTAAGAAATAAGCAGTACCTTTGTACTCAAATTATGTCGTATCTCTATGTATTTTACTGTGTGTACATAAATAATAAAATAAATAGCATAATCAGCCTATAATGTTCCCACTGCTGGGACACAGGCGTGTGGCATCTAACAACCCGCACTGGGCCCGCGTGGTAGATTACGCCCACTCTCTCTCAAAGAGAGGAGGCATGTGTCCCAGCAGTGGGAACATTATAGGCTGATTATGTTAAATACTTATGCATAAGTAAATGAGGGCTGATTATCTCTTTCGTATACCCAAATTAAAAGAAGGTAAGTATTTGGCATAGGTAATTTTTAAGGGCGAATATCACCAATGAAAATGAACGTCACCAGCACAAATTTAAACCAGGTTCAAGAGCTGTCAGTGTCCATATTCCACAACAATGTAGTCGATGCTAGGGATTGACACAATTGACAGCTCACTCCAAGCTCACTTCACCTAAGTTATCACAGTGAGATTTATACAGAACTAGCTGCGTCCCGCGGTTTCAGCCGCATGAGTCTCGATCCCGTGGGAATGTCGGGATAGGATACTCTTTATGAGTATCCTATCCTCTTTACTCAGGTCATGGTGTACCCATGTGCCAAATTTCATGTAAATCTGTTTAGCAGTTTTAGCGTGAAAGCGTAACAAACAAACTCACTTTCGCATTTATAATATTAGTTAGGATACACTTATACCTTAGAAAGAAAAGAAAGAAAGAAAATACGTTTATTTGCGGTACACATGACGCAAAGAAAGAACAAAACACAAAAATAAACAATTTGGGGGAAAATATGCGTCACATCCACGCAAAACGGCCATCGCTCAGCATAATGCTGCGACCCTATGCGAGATAGAGCCCCAACGCTGGTTTTCAGCGACAGCCGGCGTTGACGTGATGACGTCA
This sequence comes from Agrochola circellaris, assembly GCA_914767755.1. Lineage (NCBI taxonomy): Eukaryota > Metazoa > Arthropoda > Insecta > Lepidoptera > Noctuidae > Agrochola > Agrochola circellaris. The sequence goes on along the minus strand of OU611863.1, from coordinate 11,165,502 downwards.
ACCGGTGCAGCATATAGTGAAATAACAAAATGAGACAAAAATAAAATGAATAAATACAATACTTAGTCCTTAATGTTCATATAAAATAAAAATTTTAAAATGGTAACATTTCATACCGTCGGCACAGCTGTCATAAAAACTATTTGTTGGACCCGTGCGGCTGTTATTACATGGCCACGAGCTCCTCATACTAAATCAACAACAACAACAAAAAATCAACAATCGCTGCTCACCACGTATTGCGTGTTTGTGACTTTTCAGATTTTCTATGTCTATGATGTCGAAGATTAATTAAATAAAATTTTGGTAATATATGTACCATTAATTGCACTCTTCTCATACAGAGAAGGCAAGAGCGTTGATCACTACGCTTGCTTAATGCTAATTCGCGATTTTAAACTCAAACTCAAAGCATTTATTTCAAATAAACCAATTACAGGCACTTTTGAATTGTCAAGGGGGTCGGTCAGTCAGAAAGATGAAGCTAGATGCCCATTCCAAAGCGTAGTAGGTACCTATGGAGAAGAACGGGCAAGAAACTCCACGGACACTCTTTTAAATCATAATATGGTTACAAAAGTATTGGTTACATCATTCATGTTGAAGTTATACATGTGAGAACGATGCAAAACGTGAAAAGCGTCCGTAACAGAAAGAAAAAAATAAACAATCCAAAAAATTAAATTAAATTAAAATAAGCCGTGGTAGCTAAGAGATGACCAGTCCCTACTGACGGCGCCCGTTCACGAACATGACGCATGGATTAGCACCATTCAGCTCAACCATTTTGAAGGGAGCTAAATGATCCAACACACGCGCCACCGTCAGCGAGACATTAGAGTGGGCATGACATACTCTCAGCCCCCAGGACACATTCAAGTCAATGAAAGACATACCCTGCACCTAAATGGTAGCTTTATAGTCGGTACATAGTACTCACACATGTTCTATGCAATTATACAATGTTAAGAGATTGAATTTATACAATGCAAAGATAGTTTTTAAAATCTTCAGCAGCTCCAACTGTACTTTCAAATGCTAATCAATTAGTTTATGCGCCCTTGTGGAGCAGGACCAGCATTGGGCCAAGCATTTTTATCAGCAATATAATCTGCCAATTTATAATATGCTTGGCTGCATAGTGTGCGTTTAATATAAGATTTAAATTTCGTTTCATTCAGTTGAAGTATGTGGGGAGGTATTTTATTGTAACACTTTAAACAGTACCCCATGAAAGATGAGTCCACTTTAGCCAGCCTGAAACCCGGTTGAACTAATTGGTCCCTATTTCTAGTAATATAATTGTGTCTTGCACCTCTTTTACTAAAAAGATGTAGATTTTTCCTTACGTACATAATGTTTTCATAGATATATTGACAAGGTACCGTCATGATGTTAATATCTTTAAACAGTTCCCTTAAAGAGTCGCGCCTGCGGAGGCCATATATGGCTCTGATGGCTCTTTTCTGCAGAATAAAAATAGACTCGATGTCTGCAGCCCGTCCCCATAGTAGAATACCGTACGACATAATACTATGAAAGTAGCTAAAATAGACTAGCCTCGCGGTACCTACATCTGTAAATTGACGGATTTTTCTCACAGCATATGCTGCTGAACTTAATCGTCCTGAAAGGGATGTTAAATGAGGACCCCATTGAAGCCTTGAGTCAAGCGTGATCCCTAGGAAAACAGTTTTATCGACAAATTCTAGTTTCTCTTGATTCAATACTATCTCACAATTACTACTTTTGACATTAGGCAACGAAAATCTTATGCACTTAGTTTTTTTCCCATTTAATACTAAATTATTAGCAGTGAACCAATTTTGGACCTGCTGTAGGGCGTTATTTACGTCGTCAAGATTTGATGCACGTCTATTAATTTTAAAAATTAAGGAAGTATCGTCAGCAAATAACACCATTTGTGGTTGAGTTTTTAACAAATGGGGTAGATCATTAATATAAACTAAAAAGAGGAAAGGGCCCAATATTGATCCTTGTGGTACACCCATTTTTACTTTTAAACCGATTGAATTGACACCATTTATTTGAACTTGCTGTTGTCTATCATTTAAATAAGATTTTATTAAACTGAGCGCAAGTTTTCCAAGTCCGTAATACTCAAGTTTTAAGATTAAGGTTTCGTGGTCGACGCAGTCAAATGCTTTGGAGAGGTCACAAAAAATTCCTATGGCGTCTTGGGCCTCTTCCCACGCCGTAAATATGTGTTTTAATAAGGTGACACCGGCGTCAGTCGTACAACGTCCCTTGGTGAAACCATACTGTTGATCATGTAAGATTTTATTGGTGTTAAAATGATTGAGCATTTGATTAAGCATTAACTTTTCAAACACCTTGCTTAAAACTGGCAACACGGATACGGGTCTATAATTATTGGTGTCTTTACTGTCCCCGGATTTGAAAAGTGGTATTACTTTACTATATTTCATTAGATCAGGGAAGACTCCTTGATCCACACACAAATTAAATATTAAGGCTAAGTACATACATACACTTTAGATTAACGTTTAGGTATTGTAGAACCATTTTCTTCACGATGTTTTCCTTCGCCATAATTCAATGATGTTTAAGATAACATTAGAGAGAAAGGACATCATTTGAATTGGTAAAACTTGCAATCTGTTTTCATAAACCAAGTACACTGCTACAAGGATAATTTGGCTCTCGAATGCCGTTGACAGGGCGAGGTTGGTAAACATTTGTGCAATTGTTTTTAAAATGTCACTTGGAATGTGTGAGTACTATATACTAAAGAGCTACTATTTACCGGGTAATACGTCTTTTATTGACTTGAATGTGCTCTGGTGGCTGTGAGTATGTCATGCTCACTCAGATGTCTCGCTGATGGTGGCGCGTGTGTTGGTTCATGTAGCTCCCTTCAAAATGGTTGAGCTGAATGGTGCTGATCCATGCGTCATGTTCGTGAACGGGCGCCGTCAGTTGGGACTGGTCAACTCTTAGCGGCCATGGCTGATTTTAGTTTTTGAATTGTTCTTTGTTTTATCTTTTTATTACGGACGCTTCTAACGTGCACGTTTTTCTACATTGTTCTCACATTGTAATGATTTCAACATGAATAATGTAACCAATATTTTATTTAAAAGAGTGTCCGTGGAGTTTCTTGCCCGTTCTTCTCCATAGGTACTACTACGCTTTGGAATTGGCAACTAGCTTCATATTTCTGACTGACCGATTCCTTGACAGTTCAAGAGTGCCTGTAAATGGTTTAATTGAAATAAATGCTTTGAGTTTGAGTTTGAATGTTTTCAAAAAACAAGATAGTAGCGTTCATTCCGATTTTGGCCACGTAAGAAAATAGCCTTAAATAGCCTCATAAATTGTCAATTGTCTATCTTCATTTCCCTTTACAAAAACAGTATCAAGAAATGATATATAAATAAAGCGTGACGATATTCCATTATATGAAAATTCCCCTGTCTCACAATATAAACCTTTGACTTGAAGGAGTTAATATTATTCATGTCGCTTGAGCTACCTCCACCGGAGACTCACGGGTTTGCTCAGTGCACAACAAACAAAAAAATTATAACCAAGCTATTGCACGCGGCTTCGCCCAGATGGACGTTGGAAATTATCTTACCGGAACGTAGAATCGGGATAAAAGTATCCTATGTCCCAGGTCATGGTCTTGTGCCAAATTTCATCGAAATCCGGTCACCGGTTAAGCTATGAAAAGGTAACAGACAGACAGACAGAGTTACTTTTACATTTATAATATTAAGTTTGGATTCACGCAATGTGAGTAGAAATACGGCCCAGCAGGACATACACTGACCTCATTGGTGATGTCCTTCAAAACGTTCAAGGGCGTCGTTCTTGCAACGACCAATACAATCGTAGCAGGTGTTGTTGTTCATATATAAATACTCCATTTGAAATAAGATAAGACATTTAACCAAACCTTTTTTACAGTCCGTTCAACCGATTTTGACTTCTATTGCGTTGGTGGCATGAGAAATGGCAGCTGCAGTAAACAGTTGGTATTGTAACAACTTTTTTGCTTTTAATGCCATCCGTATGTCTACGGTATAGAAGTCAGAATCGGTTGAACGGACTGTAAAAAAGGTTTGTTGGAATGTCTAATCTTATTTCAAATGGAGTATAGATATACTTTATTATACACTAGAAAAATAAATAACAATAAAAACGAATTTAACACAAACATACAATGGGCAGCTTTATCGCTTTCTGCGATCTCTTCCAGGCAACCTTGGAAAGGAAATTCTTAATTATAATAATTTATAATCTCAATCACCAAATTTGATTCGATTTAGTGCAATCACTCTAGAGAGGTTTTACAAGACTAGAGATTTTAAGAAAATAACTTTAAAGAATCAAAAGTTCTAAACTACTGATTTTCTTGGAACATTGTTGCGTTTAGCTGAATAATGATGTCCTAGACCCAAAAAAAAATTGCAACTCTATAAATGGTTCACCCAATATAGTTTCTGCCTACGCTCACTTCCTAGACCTCCCTTTCCTCTTAACTCATTTCAGACACTTTTCATTACCTTACTGATTTCCGAATCAAACGGAGCCCGTTTCAATGAGCTCATCCTGCAACGAGGTTGCTACTTATACTCGCTAATCTCCAACTCATACATCAACTAATCCTATAACATTAATTAAAAATAAAAACAAGAACACCTAACAATGTTACCGTTGATTAAAAACCTTTCCAAACTGAACATGTACACATGTAAACAAAACTCGGTCAACAACATCTAACTACCAGCTGCTGTCTCCCTGGAACTAAGAGACATACACAAACTAATTAGTACTGGATTAATAATGACCCAAGGCGCCAAATTCCCGATAATTCGTAATTGAAACTAATGTAATACGATCAACACTGTAATTAATCAATTAGAAAACGTGTTAGCTGTGCGGAAGCGTCATTGGGCGGCAGATTTGCTGGGGAGATCTATCTCTACGTAATTATGTAGCTACAAGCTGTATGCCCGGTGGGACTTCCCGTCGGCATCTGCAATCGGCATTTGTTTTGTTTTGTTTGCTGTCACTTGCCAGTGTCGAAACGCATAAAGTGCGTTCATTATATCTTGATCCGTAACGCGATTGGTAGCACTGAATTTTGCAAATAACAGGTGTGATACTCCCTGGCCGCGCCACAGTGGAAAATTAAAGATACATGTTTCTAGGTACCATTTATGTAATATACGGTACGTGTAATGAAAATAATTGTACCTTAACGAATAATTAAATATAATGACGTTTTGGTGGCCCGGCTGGGGAGTACTACTCCCTGACCGCGCCACCACGGTTTTTGTAAGCTACTAGGCGCACCACCAGTAAACACTAAATAATTAAATTATGCTAGATTATCAGAGTCTGAAACATTTTCGATGTAGGTATGTACTATCGAGGACACAGGCGTCTGACCACTTTTCGACCTTAAAAGTGGTCAGGCGCCTGTGTCCTCGATAGTACCTACTTGTCTCGTAGGATCCGAAAACTTAAGATTCGCTTTACTTTTTTGGGTAAAACTCAAAGCCAGACTACACAAGTACACATAGACACAGACCACTCTGTAAAAGGCAAAGCCAACCTAGTGGTGTATAATTATCGAAACAGCAAAAATGAAAACTTTGAATAGTTACTCTGCCAGTAGATAGGGCCTTCATTTTTACATTTACTATTTTCCCACAGTCGGTATTCAAAAACCTTTTTCAGCCAAAAACATCTCTAAACTTTGGTTTTTATTCAGTCAAAAGTTTCATTCCTATTTGTATGAACAAATATTTCATGAACATTTGAGAAAATTTAATGTATTTTTGATATGAATGTCGGAACGTCGGATGTTAAAAACAAAGTTTAATATAAATGGAAAGGATATTTTTAAATTTACTTAAGTTAGGCCTTTATTAGAAGACCGTAGGCGCGGGCTTGCGGACGGTGAGCAATGGGTAGCTCGCCGTCCGATAGGGACCAGGCCCGGGTCGACGGCGCGTTGTGTTCCACACGCGCCTCAAAGAGATGTCAGCACCAACTGACGGGGTCCGGAAGGGCCAATGCCTGCCAGGGTTGCGAGTTTGTCCGAAAGGGATATCGCGACCCCGGCACACAGGCAACGGAAGGAACACGGGTGGGTTTTAGTCGGTAAAAGTCTGACACGCCCTCCCGCTCCGCCCAGAGAAGGGAGAAGTTATTAATTTGATAATTTACCACCCTCAAAAAAAAAAACAAAGCCTATATTAGAAAGTAAGAAAGAAAAATGCAAAAAAGCGTTTATTGACATTACAGCAGAAAAATACACCTTATGACTATTAAAATAGAAAACAATGTTTATTTTATTTTATTTTAGTTTATTGCCAAAAGGGCCGCAGCTTAGAATAATGTCAGATGACAACACAAAGTGTACCACCTGATGCTGATTTTCAGCTGCAACCCACGAGTGTATGCTAGAATAATAAGTGATCAAACGAACTTACCTGTTGTGAAGTTCGATCATTATTATACGAAGGGCTTCGTTCGAAGATATAACATTTACCATGCAGCGTCGATACGCTCGTCGACAACCAAACGCATATTTAGAGCTGAAAGCAAAAACTAAACGCACAAGTGTAGCTATTCCGCTCTATACGTCATCTGTCATTATTTTTAGAGTAAGAAGAGTCTCAATTTTTCTGGGGTAGGGTAGGGAGGGTTCCTTATATCTTCGAACGAAGCCCTTCGTATAATAATGATCGAACTTCACAACAGGTAAGTTCGTTTGATCACTTATTATACTTCAGGCTTCGTTCTCGATATAACATTTACCATGCAGATGTTAAGAGTTTATGAGGAAAATTGAGATTCCAAAGAAATTATAAATAAATAGTATTTCAATAACAAATTAAAATCTTTTAGTTTTTAGACACAAATGACAAAATAAAATAATAGATAAACAGTCTCATTCATCTTAGTATTAAACTTATTTCCCAACTTAGAAACAAGTTTTAATCAATTTACCCTATTAGACGAACAATCAAATTATTCATCTTAATATTGAACTTCTTGCCTAATTTAGTTTTATATTTTGTAAGGCACGTAATAATTATACGTAATATTCATAATACTTAATCAAGTATTTTGTTCAGCATTAAGCACAGCCTGAGCAAATCCGTTTGAATTTGCCAATTATAAAATCTAGCGAAAGGTGGAAGACCAATTTTTTCCAGCCTGCTGTTTGCCTTATTACATCTAATGACACCCTTAGCGTTAGTAGTGGATGTCGAGGCATGTCTAGTACATGTCCTGAAAAATACTAATATCTATGATGCAAACAGAGAGAAGGTATATTTACCAAAATTATTGAAATTAGATAATAGAGTTGGTGATGGTAGAGGTAGAAACTGTTTGTGGGGATTATACAATGAAAGTATTAAGTGAGTAATACTTCCCCTAATGCTCTGAGTACAGTTAATTTTTATCACGTAATGTACTAGCTGGACAAATTTCGGTCTGTTCAAAGAAAGGTAAAAATAGGTTCAGTTAGCTTCAACCGAGAACAGATGTTCTAATAGCATCTGTAATAGAAATGTGCATGATTTACTGTGTTGTTAGGTATTTTAATAAGAGACAAAGTCTGTGCTCTTTCGACTGTAGCCTTTTTTTTTTTTTTTTTTTTTTCAGTAAAAAATGTCAGTTTGTCAGTTTTTTTTTTTTTTTTTTTTTTTTTTTATCATTTAATATTTTACTTGGGGTACCAACTAGTTTGATACTTGCCCCCAGGTGGTTTGATTTTATAGAAACCTTGAAGTAGCCTCTTGATGCGGTCATCACCCCCATTTTTGAGTCTATTGTTAAAGCAACAGTTGACTTATGTAAATTTAAAAACCCCATAAGGCCTTAAATAGAATAGCTAGGTTACAAAAAAAATACATAATAATTATTGGTATAGATGGTGTAATTGTATCTATAGGTAAATACTTTGTTTTTGCCAAAGGGCCCACCATAATTTGTATGTCATTTTGTTGTATCTTAGCCACGTCTTCCTGATAATATCCCGATGGACATGTAGAGGGTGGTTCTGTCAGGTTTATGACGGCCAGTATGGCATAACTATAATGCCTGTCGCTTTATCTTTTCTATTTTTTGGTAAACATCTTAATAATATACTAAATGGGCATAAAAAGGCGAAAAAAGAAAAGGAAGAAAATGTCGTTCGTCCAAGATACGGTAAAAGCCTCTATATTCGATGCATCCGGGCCGGTTTTTCAGGAAATGTTTTCATTTTTCATTCATTCTTGAAGCAAAAGTCAATTCCTATCAGGTTCAAAAAACTGAGTTACAATGTACTGGAATGTGGAGGTATTCATTTCTCACTTTATGTCAGGATTGGCTGTACATATGTGATTTTTCACCTGCTTCATTATTATCCCTCGATTATAATGTAAGAAGCAAATAGTCAAATTTGTCTATCTTCACACCAAATAGCCAATATGCTTCTGGCAGAGTTATTTAAATGTACTGAATACCTCCCATTGTATTTTTTTTTTTTTTTTTTTTTTAAATTAATATTTTTTATTTTTAAACAATCATTTTTAAGGCTTAAAATATGTTGAGTAGTTCTAGATACCTACTTAAAATTTTTCACTCTCTTTCCAGAACCCATGAACCATATTATCATTACAAACGGTCCCCCCCAGAAGTGGGTTCTTGACACATCTGTAATTATTTCCTAATCATATTTTGAGTATGCTATAGTTTTGTGTAAACTATTGATATTATCAGCCCACTGCTGTAGGTCTAGTTTAATATCTGGGTGATTGATAATCGTTTTATCTTAACTTCTCTTTACTTTAAAGTAAACCATAATATTTATGGTTATAAGGTATATTGAATGCACTAGGAAGTGGTGAAGGGTGGGCGTTTTGGGGGACTGTCTTATGTAATTTTGACGTTCGAAAAGTGCTGATTCTCAGACTAGTTTGAATAAATGACTTTTGAATTTTGAATGTTCCAATAGTTTTGTATAAAGCCAAACATGTATTTGCCAGGCATGTGGCAGTCAATGTTCCTATTAACTGAGCAAGGTCTCTAATACTACGACACTGTTTTTTCAAATATTTTTCAATGGATTTTTGTTTTACAAAACCTAAAAACTGACAGGCCTGTGATGGCCTAATTATACTATTTTCATAATTTATACCAAATCTGGAATTTTTGGGAAATAGCAATTGTTTCAATAACATCTTTCAAACATGTTTACAATCAGAACCAATGCACAAGAGGTCATCAAAGAATTATTGTACTGATTTGTGACCTATAGATTATTAAATTATGTAACCACTGCTCTCATAATCTTAGAGAACACAAAGGTGCGGGACACAAGACATATGGGAATTTAATTAATTCGTATAATTTACCATACTGAAGCCATCAATACTTCTTGTGACCTGGATTAATATTTACCAATAAATATAACTCTTTCAAATCAATAAATTGTTCTGAAGGAATTAGAATTACTGCAGTTCTGTGATATTCCATTTTAAAATGGCATGTACCTATATTAGAATAAATATTTTGCTACCATTCAGTTTTGGAAACAAAACAATTAATATATGAATTGGTTTTCACATGGTGTGCAAGGAGAAATCGCACCTAGTGCCAGAAAATTAATAATGGCTGTATGCATAATAATATCAGGATCATTTAAAGTATCATTTTATAATGACTTTTAGATTGTGACTGATCAGGTGTATCAGTAAAAGGTATTGAGTTACCGTTGACATGTTTCAATATTGAAACATTGTCATAGATGCTTAGCCAACAAGGTAAAAAATTATTTAATCTTCTAGCATGACTAACCTCTAGTATCGAGCACGAGTCTTGTCCTTGCTTGATATGAGGACTGTGGTTTCTTGTATCCCGGCTTCAAATTTGTCCTCTGTTGGTTGTAACGAAGTGAACCACTCAAGTTTCCCTGATGGTTGTGGTAAAAGTAGTTGGGTTTTTTAAAAATTGGCCTGTTCTTTGGCAAACTTGTAAGACTCTTTATCTTTTTAGATAGGTTGTTACCATAAAGGTAAGATAGAGTGTTGTTACCATAAAAGTAAGATAGAGTATTGTTACCATAAAGGTGATCATCTCTGTAAGTCGGTTAACATCCTTCCAGCGTCACTGAGCTGAGAGATCTCTATCATTATTGTTGTTGATTAACATTGATAATGCATCACCTAAAATGGTGAATCCCTTCTTCAAGATGGAATTCCAAATACAGGCTAAGTTGTTGTTTATTGCTCTTATAGATGCATCAAATCCCATAATGCTTGTAACACTTCCAGGGATAGAATATTAGTAGGCTCTGTGTCTAGCACAGGTGCTGGGTCAGGATCAGGTAGAGCTTCAGTTACAGTCATGGCTGTATTAGTGTTATCCTGGTTTTCTGGATTCGACAGTCATCAAGTACCTAGGTACCTAGTTCAATAACTATTTCTTTTGGTTCATCATTTTAGCGGTATGCAAAAACATAGAATTGACCCTGATGATGTACCATAATATACATACCTAAGCGTAGCCTCTCAGAATACACCATTAAAATAGGTGAATGATAAAACTCGTGCGTTTATCTAGTAAACGCCCCGAATTATTTGTTCGCGTCAATGCATCTCGTACATTACCCGCGTGGTAAAATAATTATCGTATATAAGCCATGTGAAACACGTTTTACTGTATAAAACGTTTAAAACAATGATACAACTCGTGCGTTTATCTCGTAAACGCCCCGAATTATTATTTCGCGTCAATGCATCTCGTACATTACCCGCGTGGTACAATAAATATTGTATAGATATAAGCCATGTGAACGACGTTTTACTGTATAAAACAATGATAAAACTCGTGCGTTTATCTCGTAAACGCCCCGAATTATTATTTCGCGTCAATGCATCTCGTACATTACCCGCGTGTTACAATAAATATCGTATTTAAACCCTGTGATACACGTTTTCACTGTTTAAAACAATTGTTTTATCTGGTGTAGAAAAAAGAGGACGACTCTGATGAATCGGTGTTGTACCGGTGTCGTTTCATGTCTTCGGATTTTCTGAAGATAATACTCTTTTCCATGTTTTCGTTTCAGCATGATAACTTATGCCAACTTTTAAACACACTTTATACTAGTTTTAAACACTTTTAATAATATTTTTTGGGAATTACAGCGTACTGGTTGCCGCGCAAACTTAAAGAATGACAGATGACGTATAGAGCGGAATAGCTACACTTGTGCGTTTAGTTTTTGCTTTCAGCTCTAAATATGCGTTTGGTTGTCGACGAGCGTATCGACGCTGCATGGTAAATGTTATATCGAGAACGAAGCCTGAAGTATAATAAACGCAGCGAAGGGTGTGTCCGTTTTTAATAAATTAACAGTATAAATTAAAGGTGTTAAGGTAAGGAATATTATTCTCGTTATTGACCTTTGTCGATATGTACTTATTACACCCACGATGAAGACTATCCTATTGCACAAGCTTCTACTATGTGCCTGACTAATTTCGAACCCACCAAGTCACCGCGTCGTATTCAAGAACTGTCAGTCAATTATGTAAAAATATCAACGTGAAACTTAGGTGAAGCTGTCACTGTCACAAATCGACCGGCAAGATGCTAGGGATTAACACTATTGACAGCTGACTTCACCTCAGTTTCACGGTGATATTTTTACAGAATCGATCGGCTGTTCTTAACTTACATATGCTCGATTCCTATAAACGATAACGAATCGTTATGCATACCAATGGTAGCACTTTTTATTGCCAAACTAGGCATATAAATAGATTCGTAAGCTAATTTTACCTGTGATAGCTCATATGGAGGGTCTACTATGCAAAACTAGTCTTTGCTCCATTATTGGTATTGGGGATACAAGAGTCTTAATTTTAACGAATAACGGTCCATAAATTGTAGGAATCGGCCATTAGTCATGATGAAAACATACCAAATATTAATCGCCTTTCCAAAAAATGTTATGTAGGGGCTAGTCTACTCCATAATTTAGGGATTTAAATTCTACTAAGCTCCTAATAATTTAACATAATTGGATACTCTTTTGTCACATAAATCAGTTTCAATTCAGTAACTTACATAATTTGAAATTAAATTTATTAAGTAAAAGTGGAAAATTTAAATTATGATGACGTGTATCATTGGTCCGAGAGGGGTTTACGATTACCAAAACTCCGAAAGTTCGATTACCAAAATATAAAAGTCGAACTCTGGTAATCATTATGCCGTTCGTTAATACCTACGTAAACTAAATTAGTTCCTAAATTAATTTAAAGTAACTAAGTGAGTAGCTTTATTGATAACTAGTTTCTGCCCGCGAGCCTATAACCTTTCTCAAGAGTTGGGCTATCCAATACAAAAATATTTTTTCAAATGCGACTGATAGTTCTGGAGATTACCCCCTACATACAAACTTACAAATAAACAAATATTACCTATTTATAATATTAGTATAGAGAACGTTCATTCTAATGCTCAGTTCATTCACTTTTTCGATCATTCGAATCGCGACTGAAAGATGCCGAATGCAGACATACAACATCGATCACTAATAAATTAACATTTTTAATTCACTTTTGTGTTCAGACGTTTCACTGAATGAACAACAAAATTAACAAAAATCTAATCTAACGTCTGATATCTCTAGATATGTGAAGTTTTGTTAATTTAATTTGAGCAAACAAAATTGTTAATTGATTCAGGCGTGACTTTGCGGAAATCCATTATAAAATACAATAGACGACGTATATTTAGTAACTTAATCCGCGGAACTGTTCTTAATGAGTCATAAAGAGCCCTGTAAGAAATCGACACGTGTTTCACCTCTCAACGAGGCATCCTCAGGAAGGCGATTGACTTGTTGCGAACTCGGACCTGACGTGTGGACACGTCAAGCGTTGAGCGCGGTGTGAGCCACTTCGCACTCCGATTTTTTTTTTTTGCAAATTGTTTGCTATCTTTGTGCTCTCGTCCACAGCCATGTCACTAAGATTTACATTTTTTATTAAAACACTAAACTGTTTGATGGACTGCCGTGTTAGTGAGTAATACCAAGAATTTGTATGTAAAATAACACCATCAGGTTTTAAACATCGCCCATTATTTTTGATTATTCATTACTTACAGAAAGATTTTCTTTGTGAAATATGAGGAGATATTATTCTTGTCTTGAGTTGGCGTTGCTTTTAGGGTTCTGAACTTTAAAAGGGCAAAGGGAATCTTTATAAGGATGACTATCGTGAACGTCCGTCCGTTCGTCTATCACGGAAGTGTTTTTCAGAAACTATGTTTCGCTGGAATTTGAAGTTGGGATAAATAATAGGTAATGTTAGGTCTTGATGGCTCGCACATATCAACCATAAAAAAATAATTATTAAAATGGAGGGTCACTTCAAAAGAACAAAGTTCTTAGAAAAATATTGTGTGACTTACATTTTTTCAAACGACTAATGTACTTCAATGAATTCAATATTTTTCGACTCGCTCTTGACGGATTTTTTTAATATTTTTTTTAAGAAATTAGAAAGTTTTTCGGGTGTTTATTTCTAAGTATTAGCATATTTTTTGAGTCTTCTGTATAAGTTTAACGAGTCTTCGTCCAAGAATAATAATCTTTGGGAATAAATAAGTATAATTTTGTTAAGAAAACACAAAATTCGTTGACTTTTTGCATGATTTGGTGTTTCAAGTTTTAATGAAGCGACTGTTTTTTGTTTCTATCTTTTACATAAGTGAGTGTTAGTTTGAATTTAAATAAAAATCTTTAAAAAAAAGTTAAAATTAATTTTATTCCCATTGGCAACAAGCCGTTTTATACTTCTTAACCTTTAAAAGTTTAAACGACAATGAAGCTCCTTCATAAAAGTTATCCGATTTGAAATTAATAACTAATTTGTCAGACACGGCACCAAGTGACGGGGTCCGGAAGGGCCAATGCCTGCCGGGGTTGCGGGTTTGTCTGAAAGGGATATCGCGACCTCGGCACACAGGCAACGGAAGGAACACGGGTGGGTTTTAGTCAGTAAAAGTCTGACACGCCCTCCCGCTCCACCCAGAGCGGGAGAAGTTATTTGATAATTTCCCGAGTATTCACATAGTGTTTGTGAGTTACTTAATCACGTTTTCGCTAGTGCTCAAATAAATAATCACGGAGAGAAATATTCTCTAGAATTTGTTTTATTTAGTAAAACAAGGAAAAATTAAAAAAATTCTCTTTTACTAAATAAAAACGTGTCGCCGCGGATCACCCGGTCGGAATGAAGATCCTTTCACTGTATATTATTTTGTAATAAATTAACAACGTTTCACATTAACTAAATGATAAAACAAAACGGTGAAAATTTTACACTTTTTAACCGACTTAAAAAAAGAGAAGATTCTGTATTCGATGGTTTATTTTTTGAAGTCGTTGGCAAAATACGAAAATGCAAAACCACACGGACCACACACACGGACTTCCGAAATTAAAGTTATTTTTCACTTTGTAGTGTTTTTTTTTGGAAGTCGGTTAATTTATTTTATTCGGTCTAGCTCTCATTCGCCAAGTACCTATGCAAAAAATTTCGTTCCAAAAAAAAAAAGAATAAAGTGCTTAGCAACAAAACTTTACTATTCAATTTACGCTATAAAAGTCGCGGTATGGACACCAAAACTCAAGATACGCAAGTCACTGTACCTCTATTCTTTAACGGCACATAATCTACCTACATGGAGCAAATAGCGAGTGACAGATGGACAGATGAATGATAAGGGTAGTACATTGTACGGTACGGATTCCGAAATGCTATACTATAGGATAATATATGTAGAAAGTACCATAGAGTAAGAAATCCATGTAGAAGCGACAATCATGCACAGTCAAGAAAATGTATAGTTTACCGTGTGTTTGTGAGCCATTTCACACGAATGCCATAGAAAGACAACAGTTGTAATTTGTTATGAATTTAGGAGCACTTTGAAGTTGATATTCAATTAGCTGCCTTTACCATCGAAATAATAACCAAGAATAATATCTATCGACTCAATGACGACAGTCACTCGCCCGCCCAATATTATCGTCCCCCGCAACGCAGTAGTAGAGTAGGACCCTGTGTAGTATAACTGACAATGCAACATTTATTCGTAAAAAAAATAAAAAAATTGACACATTTTAACGACTAAACTATATAAAAATACTTACAAAATTGTCATATTCGCCTTTTTCCTGTTGGTTTTATGCAATATAGTACTACTATGATCAATAACTTGGCTCATTCAATAGCAATAACGATGCCTCAGCTTAGTTTGTCCAAAATCAAGCATGGATTTGCGCGGCGGTACAACGTGGCATGGCATGGCAAAGCATTATTAACATTTTTATGCCGAAACCTTCCGCGCTATACCACATCTTGTTGTCGTCTCATAGTCCCTGTTTGTTGAAATGTGAGTGCTATGGGTATGAAACTTAGATTAAAAATCGTTTCCACAAAATCAATCCTCTGCCATGCTATTGCCGCACCGCGCCATCTGGTGAGCGCGAACGAATCTTACGCCCGAAAACAGTAGAACGCATTTGGAGTGAGACCTCTATACATTTTTATTCTATGGTGGCAGTTTGAAGAGTTCGTCTGATTTATTGGAAATAAGGGTTGATGGGCGATGGGTGACGAGGAAGAGTAAAGGATAGGTGTATTGTCAAAGGATTTTAGCATATTGGGAATTGATGAAAGCATTGGTACGGTCGGCGGGACGGAATATCGTGTTACCTATAATCAATTACCAGTAGGTAAGTGAATTGATGTAGGACCTACGGAAGATTGCAGATAGGACCTGGATGAGACTCGCATAGACCAGGGAAGCATGGCATAAAAGGGATGACACCTATACTCAACCGTATAATTAACCGACGGTTACAAAATCTTGACGCGAATAGCTCTATACTTCAGGTCTTTTTTTTTTTTTTTTTGAGGGTGGGAAATTATCAAATAACTTCTCCCGCTCTGGGTGGAGCGGGAGGGCGTGTCAGACTTTTACTGACTAAAATCCACCCGTGTTCCTTCCGTTGCCTGTGTGCCGGGGTCGCGATATCCCTTTCGGAAAAACCTGCAACCCCGGCAGGCTCTAAGGTTGGTTTACGATAAATAATTTGATAAGTAATTTTATTCTAGGTGCATCGTCTTCATATATAGTTATATAACTAATGTACTTATACAAAATATAAACATTTTATTAGAGTAGGAGTTTCTTTTCCATAGGAAAACTACCTTTTCGAAGGGGCGACTAGAATCAATTCAATTTTATTGTAATTTTTGGCGTTCTAAAGTGCCTTACAAGAGCCTATTTGAAATAAACGACTTGACTTTAACTTAAGTCTGAAAAGGCTGAAATGATGACTGGAGTCAAAAGACAAAACCTATTCCCATACAGAGAAAATATCTAAAATATGAAACTGAATTTCTATCTAAAGTTACATAATAATAAAATTATACTGCTTGAACCCACGTTAAAACAAATGGAATCTGCCAAAAGCTCTAAGTCCATTTATTTGACGACGTCCAAAGTGAATTCAGCCGAATCCCTGTTTTATCTGCTTCAACTACTTTAAAACAAAAACCTTAAAACTTTTAGAATTTAAAAGCGATGATCATTCAATTAAAAAGTTATAGACTTACAAAACGTGTCTTTAATTAAGGCTCCGTGCACGAAAAATACCCCTTTTTCGTCAATTACTTATGTAATTGTAATAAAGCTTGAAATAATTGAAACAATTGTCTGTGTAAGTATATAAGTACAGTTTTCGTGATGCTAAACCATTCAGTTGCACCACTTTTGCGCTCTCGAAAATATGGTTTATTTCGCCTTTGATTTACATAATGAAGATATTGTATAATCATAACATAAAATATTGATTTTATTTCAGGAAAAGCTGAAGACACCTCGACAAATAATACCAAAGAAAGGACATTTGTGTAGGCCGCATAAACTACTCAAACTGCCAGACCATCATTAAAAAAAAAATGAAAGAAATAAAAAAAAAAAGTATCCACATAGTCATTCATAATAATTCAAATAATATAATACTTTACAAACTAATCATATTATTTTGTATGTAATATTCAACTATGTCAATGTTTATATAAAACTGGTATATTTTGATGATTTTACAGAATAATTATAATTTCAAGTTTTATGTATATTTTATCACAAAGCTTAGCAGAGCTTATCTTCTAAATAATCAGTTTTTTTTTTTAAAAGGGTACTATAAAGTACCCTTTTTTACAAAGTATGGTTTTAATACAGCTTTTAAATCGTTTAATAGGTAAGTTTCGATTGGTAGTTAGCTACCTGACATTTGGCGATGAAAATTTACCTAATATCAGGGTTTAAAAAAAATAAAAAGATTTTTCATAATTATTTTTCCGATATATTTTGTATCAAAGTTGAAAAAAGTGGTTCAGCCACATGCAAGTAGACCATATAATAATGTTGATGATATTTTTAAACGTTCAAAATATATAGTTATGTATAGTTTCTTGTATAAAAGTGAAACGTCAGTCTTCGGAAAACTTGTGCGAACATTTGTGATTTTCCGTGAATACTTAACTTATTTGCAAAATCCCTTTTAGTCACATGCAAAACAAAGAACTCGACTTTTCAAATCACAAAGTTTTGTTTAAATTCTTTTTCCCTTACTCGCAACTAATGAACAAAATTGATCAAAATCTGTCGATTTCGTGCACGACCTCTTAAGCTGAAAGTTCGATGAAGTTACGGTTATTTTAAAGTAAGCGAAATTATTTTTTTTCGTCCGAACTGTAACTTATATTTAGAATAGATTAAATAGTGGAAAAGGAAAATGTGTTTTATTGGCAAAAAAATATATATTTTTTTACAGTTTTTACATTAAAACAAATTTAGAGTTCCGTACCTCAAAAAGAAAAAATAGGACCTTTATAGGCTCATTGTGTCATCCGTCTGTCTCTCAAGTCCCTTTTTCTCATTAACGCGTGGAGGTATCAAGTTGAAAGTTATATAAAATCCGTAATTTTACGGTCCCTTGGAGCTCTTAAACAATTAATGCAACAAAAAAATACAGCCATCTATGCAACATATTTTGATACTCGCAAATAAATCAAAACCAATAGGGTACTTCCCGTTGACCTAGAATCATGAATTTTGCCAAAAAAATAAAGCCTTGCAGGATATATGAAGGAAAAAGTCCGAAAATCGTTAATTTGTAGTTTAATCACAAACAAGAATTTTTTTTTTGGGATTCCAACTGACATTTGCAGTTGGAGAATTGACCGTGACGTATATCGATGTATGGGAAAACATTTTTTCAACTACCTACCTACTAAGTTTGTTCTTGGGATAAATTCGTGCCAACTACAGAATATATAAATTATTTACCTTAATTATTAGTACATATTTAAGTAGATTATAACTTATTAAATTAACTAACTATGTCACTATTATTAAAACTTAAGCGTTGTGCAGACTAGCGCGACTCGACAACGCGAAGCGACACCGGTTATTGTTATACCGTGAAGTTTTCTTAGAAATTGTATTGTTCAAGTCGCGTCGCGCCATCGCGTCGCGTTGGTCTGCACGAGCCTTTATGTTAAATATTGTTTAAGAAATCAATTGTCCAAATAGTAATTGTGAGAACTCATGCCGCCTGTGATACAGGTTTATCCTAGTACAGGCATCATACTTTGTAGTATTTTATTTCTAAGATTTATACTGTATTTTACCTATTTTTATTTTTGAATAAATGTTATGTTATGTTATCGTAGAACCCTTCAGTGTGCGAGGTCCGACACGCACTTGGCCGATTTTTTAATAAGAAATCGTTTAAATACGGATCGTTTTTAATAGTCTACCTCAAAAAATCTTTGCTCTAATGATCAGAGAGAAATCAGAGGAATAAGTTAATGTCGAATGAACTACGAACGCTTTTCCTCTTAATAAAACCTCAAATACGCAAAAACGCTTCGTCAGACTTATTTAAATCTAGCTTTCGCTCGAGGTTTCGCTCACGTGGAGGTCAGACATTATCCCACGGGAACATACAACGGGGATAAAAAGTATCCTATATGTTAATCCAGGTTATAAACTATCTGTGAGCCAAACATCATGCAAATCTGTTGAGTCATTTTTGCGTGATTGAGTAACAAACATCAGAACATACAAACTTTCACATTTATATCAATCAAGATCAAAAATATACGTTAAGTGTAGGTACGCTTACAGTATGAACGAGAACACCCTATGAGTCTTAACACGTGATCAATGTTAGATCCTTCTCCCCATGAGGTCTTTACTCGTTGGTAGGTACAGATCGTAACCTCTTTGGTTCTACCATGCAACCTTTTTGAAAAATTATAAGATGATGGTAAACCAGTATTAGATAAACGCTATTACAATAATGCGTAAAATATGCGTTCAGGGTGTTGATGGGGTTGCCGCGCTACTGCAGTGCTTCCGGCATGTTTGCACAGGGGAGAATAGATGGCTTTCACGCCATCATGCGCAAGCATTGCGCTTCCATTATGCGCAGGGTACGCGCCAGCCCCAACAGCATCCTGAAAACTATAGCTGATAGGTGGGACAGCCCCATACTGGGACATTGGATACGCCTACATGCCACTGTGGCGTGTTAATTAATAGTTTTTGTTTTTCTGGTAGATGTAAGTACTAACACTAGTTCTTAAGTCGTGTGTATACTAACCAAATGGACTAGTTATGGGTCCGAAATAAAATATTTTTATTTATTTTATTTATTTATTACGAATGTAGAAGGCAGAAAAAAACAATTAGGAGTCAGCTAGAGAACCAAAAATTTGAAGTCATGTGTCATCTTCCAGCCAGAACTGGGCCCGAGAGGTAAATTAAACTCACTCACTCGCCCACTCTCTCTCGGAGAGAGGAGGCCTGTCTCCTAGCAGTGGGAACATTATAGACTGATGCTTATGCTAGAAGAGCTGACAAGTGTATGTCATGATGTAAAAACGTAAAACCATTCCGTTAATATTTATAATTTAAATTCCAAAAATATCTTTCATTGTAGTACCTCTCCCACAGTACTTATCACTGCCTCCTATTAATGCCAGAACTTTTTCAATTCAAATGAAAAACATAATCCTCCAAAGCGTCGGAGTCACTAACCTTATTAAGGGGCTATAAATTAAAAAACTTACAATTACTTAAATGAAATACGAATACATTACTCTTGAAGTCTGCTAAGCTCTGACAGCAAAGAAATTCGAACAAAACTTTAGATTTACGAGTCGTTTCAAAATGAAAGCTGCAGCAGACAAGACGCCATTGTTTTCAGTTCACACCTTGCATTAGGATCTTGTCTCAATGATGGTGGGTAGCGAGAAGCAACTCAACAAATGACCAAAATTTATTATGCACCCAGATCCAATTTTTTGATATTTTGAATCCCATTTATTAGCTTTTATATCACCAATTCTTGTTCAATTGTATTAATCACCAGTACCCTAATTGCGTAACACACGGTCAATCATAATCTGAATCATTTGAAGGATATTGTTAATCCATTGCTTCATGTTCGAAAAATTTGTCTGCTCACCAACGTAAATAACGCAATGAATGTTGTTGAACTGTCAAAATGAAACAGATTGTGATTGATAATGTGTTATACAATTAGGGTGCAGGTTGGTAGTACTTTTAGCCAAGTAAATGTATTGTACAATTGTATTTAACCTTTGTCAAAATAAACTAAAGGCATTATTAGTAAAAATATATTGTCTACTGTCGCCATCTCCACGGGCGAAAAACTTAAAAATGGATTGAAATATCAATCTACATACATGTCAAGATCAGTTTATTATATTTCATTTTCCTATATTTGTTGATAAACAATTTAAAGGCTCGTTCAGACCAGCGCGACGCGACGGCGCGACGCGACTCGAACAATACAGTTTCTAAAAAAACTTCACGGTATAACAATAACCGTTGTCGCATCGCGCTGTAGCGTCGCCCTAGTCTGCACAAAGCTTAAAGTTTCATATTTGGTTGTACTCAAGTCTTTGTTAGGGTTCCGTACCTCAAAAGGAAAAAACGGAACCCCTTATCCGTCTCCCCTGTCCGTCTGTCACAGCCAATTTGCTCCGAATCTAATGGACCGATTAAGTTGAAATTTGGTACACATATGTATTTCTGTGACCCAAACACGGACGTCTAACATAAATAAATGAATCTAGAATATAGGGTCACTTCTGGAGGGCAAATGTGAAAAAAAAAAAAAGTTTTCTTACTGTGTGACATATCAAATGAAAGGGCTTATTGCGCAAATACATTTTTTAAATTATTTTAAAATTCATACTTTTAAAGATATTAAGAAAATTGATGAAAATTGACCATACCATACCATATCTTACCTCCGAAACTACTAACCCTAAAATTTTGAAAAAAATACAGAGATTAGTTCTATGCTTATAGATTACAGGAAAACCTATAAGAAGTCTCCACAAAAAGGAGGGGGGAGGGAGGGGTGGGTCTTAAAATAACATGATAAATCACGCAATATTATGCGTACAAACTTACATTTGCAGTTGGAAAGTATGGGGGAACATGTTTTTCAACTACAATGTTAAGCTTGTACGCACAATATGAGATAAATTTTATTCATCCCAACTACGGAACCCTTCATTGTGCGTGGTCCGACACGCACTTGGCCGGTTTTTTGCACTTCGGATCGTTTCGTTCGCTTTCATTCACTCTTAATTTTTATTTCCGACAAATCTTGGTCTATGGTCTACTCAACTTAACGAATAACAAACTCAATTTTAGTTGTGTCAAAATCGTTTTTAAGTTTAGTGAATGTCATTTGCAAAATAGCTTTTAAGATTCTCTTAACCAAAACTAAGATTTTTTTGTGATATTTTAGTTTAGTTCATTATACAAGAGAATCGGCACCATTGATTATTAATTTAGCCCCTGTCAATTATAATAAAACGAATCCGTCACCTGTGGTGAAAAAACTCGCATCTGTTATTAGATTTTGTCTCCATAAAACGGCATTTTAATCTCTCTCGCTTGCAGTAAGGCAAGTCTCTATTATGTTTATCAGAGCGGAGAAGTATAATTGTTTGCACATTGTCTGTCGGGCTTAGTTTACGATTTCTTTAAAGCATCATACACGGGCTTGCAAAATGTCAGATTGTCATTGACAGTCATTGAAGGTCATTGAAGCCCATAATCGGTTGTTATATGTTGTATAAAAATTATATAAACTGGTTTTTTATTTTACATTAGTCTGTGTTGAATTTTTCAAAGATCAAGACATGTGTAAATTAAATTATATATGAGTTTAATTTCTGTAAATCCTAACTATAATATTATAAATGTGAAAGTGAGTTTTTTTGTTTGTTATGCTTTCACGCTAAAACGGCTGAACGGATTTGGATGAAATTTGGCATATAGTAGACCATGACCTGGAAAAGGACATAGGATATTCCGCTTTTTATCCCGGTAGTAACTGTACGTTCCCGTGGGATTAATTTCCAACCTCTACGCGAACGAAGCCGCGGGCAAAAGCTAGCAGGCTATAAAAAACACTTTTAAACATCAAAAGAAATAATAATATTTTAAAACTAGATGTGGTCCATATTTCATAACCGACTTTCTCGGAGAAGACAAACCCAAACAAAGTCATTGGTCTCTTTTAAAGACTTATCTGAATCATCTAAACTAGAATTTAGATGATTCAGATAATGTTTAGTCTTTAGCTAACCGAGTACATGTTTAGTACAGTATTATAAACTTTCATTTTACTCCGTAAAGCACTAGGCTAGCATGAAATGAAACAGATGAGCTACAATGAGGCATCAAGTACTAGGAAAGCATAATATGAAACAGTTTGAATGCACGGACTGTTGAATCACCTAGCATTGTTCGCAGAAATCTCATTTATATTGTGTTCATTGAACATTGTTAAATGTGATCCTTTTTAAAGGTACGGAAATCCTAGATATTTGCGACTGTTTTGTTGATTGTTGCTGAATTCTCAGTATAAGTACATATTTTATGTGCACATAAACTTGATAGTTTCATGAGCAAATTGACATAGTAAGTACCTACGTCAATATGCTTGATAAAAAGTAATTTACGATTGCAAATTCATATCCTGTCACTCAATGGTACCAGGGGACCATGAAACTGTAGAACTTAACGACATTCTCTAACAATGCAGGCGCGCAGACGTTTGTTTGTCCTATGCTCAGAACTTTGGACTCCAGGATCAGTACAAATGTACAGCAGTGGTAACATTGTAGTAGTACAGCAGTGGGAACATTGTAGGCTGCATTTTATATAGCGCACTTGAAGACAAGTATAACAAAAAATAAAGATATTAACAAAATTCAAAATAATATATTATTTCACTTAAAATCTACTCTTACGAAACGTCAGAAGCTAGGTGCCCGATACATTTAGTAACCGACTTTGGCAACTTGTTATAAAAGCGGATACTGTTTATAAGAAATGACTTGCTTGTTTAAGTTAATCTTAGTTTGCTTCTTAGTTTTTGCGAACATACAAGATACTTTCTAAGATATAAAGGGAAGGCAGAGTCAGTATATCAGTTTCTTTGAATTTGTTTCCAAGGGACTGGCGAGGGTATTTTATAGATAGCGCGGATTGCCCTTTTTGTAAAACTGAAAATTGAATCTACGTCAGCTGGTGATCCGCTATAAGACATAATACTGTAGAAATAAGCAAAGTATATGTTGTAAGCGAAGAGGGGTAAAGAGGGGTAAAGGGGGGGAAAAGATGAAATAATGCAACCGATAGGAACCAGCTCATATATTGGACTGACACAGCAGTCGTTCAGCAAATTAAGTCACTAGTCTACCCTACTTATTTATTCAATTTAAATAAGTAGGTACCCACATAACAGTTTACTACATAACCTAGCTGTGGCTATATCAGTCAATTGCCTTATTTTTCTTACTGCATATGCAGCTGAACTTAATCTACCTGAAAGAGTTCAAATGTTCAATGTTCCCCAATGCAATTTTGAATCTAAAGTAATTCATTCCTAAAAATATAGTTTCCGTTATTGTATCGAGTTTTTTGCCAAATTAAACTCTTTTACCAGCAGAGCATGTAACAGTCACAACGTACGATATCACACAATACGTGCTGTGGGTCGTTCAATACAGTTGCCTTTGTGCACATGAGCTAGTGATTGCACAGATGACAATGGACAAACTTGCAAGCGTGCAAATTGTTGACCCATTCAAAGGAATGACATTGGCAGTTCGTTTGAGAAGAACGATTAAATTTTTTACGTATTTTTTTTAATTTAACATTATTTTGCAACTTCATTTTTATCGTTCTGCTTTTTAAGCGAAAATTCGTACACATGACATCGGCATTTCAAAAAAATATTTTTCCTTACATATTTTTAATACGAAAAACAATATTGTGTATGTAAAAGCAGATATTTCAAGTAATACGAGTACATATAATCGACAGCGTAATCAACCTATAACATTGTCACTGCTGGGACAGGCCTGCGGGTTGGTAGATGTCACATATCTGTGAATTTTTGGTTCTGGGACATGCGTTTCTTCACGATGTTTTAGTCGACGATGAGGTCGTATTCGAACCTCGGCAGGCACTTTACTTTGTGTTATTATTTCGTCACATTGCTCTCAAAACGGTGAACCTATACTGAAGTTTCAGACAAATAGGCTGCGGATTATGTAAGGAATCGATAGTACTGTAGATAATCAATATTGGGTCCCCACCTATGAAAATGGCGTTTTTTTTCTCACAAATAGAGAACCTTGTCACTTCTATGATTTAAAATATTCATCAATTGCTTGGTATTAAATCGAATAATGACCATCATAGACAACTACCAATAGTAAAAAAAACTTATCACTTATAGTTTTTTAAACGTAAAAAATACCTTTAAAATGACTCCTCATTTTGTTAGCAGAAATGACCACTATTTGTTTTAACTTAGCCAAAACTTATTTTTGTCGCTTAATCTAAGTGGCATAAATTACGTTATCTTAGTTTTTAAACATTAGTGCATAAAAGTTTTAAAACATTATAGTGTTCATGGTTATTATATAAATTAAGAACATGTTAGTATGAAAAATGCAACTTCTTTAAAATTCTCCATACAAAACGTTGATTTCATAGGTTTCACCTAATATTAATAAAGTCAGTGTCAATCTTAAGCAAACGCATAGGATTCTTAGTAAAATGATTATCATTTTACCTACTAGTACTTTATGAAACATATTTAATGAGGTTGGTTGTTTATTAAAAGTACCCAGTACAATGAGGCTATCCTAAACTATACTTACTTATAAATTAATAAGCCATTATCCTGTCCTGGGGCCATTAGACCTACGATAGAAACTCTCAAAAATAAGTTAAAAGAATCAAAACTGAATCACAATTAAATACAACGGTACAAGGCTATTTTGGCGTGTGGCCAAAATCGAATCTAAGGTCGCCATCTTGTTTTGTTAAATAAACTTTCTCCAGTCAATGTGATTCAGGCACCAAAAGATTTTTGTAGCACTCTACATTTAATTTAGTGCATTCCCAAGCTTTTAAAGAACACTAGTTCTAAATTCGAACATAAAATAAACGAAAACAAAAACAAAATGGAGTTATAAACGTATAAAAAAGTTTTTGTTCATTAATTAAAATGGATGGTGAATGGACCATTTTTGTGTTTGTTTTGACCTCTGCGAAGTTTTTTTTTTCAATTAACATCACAATGTTTTAATGGTGGATTACAGTGAGTTCATGTTACCTGAAGTTTTCAGATTTATTAGTTTTGGTCCCGGCATAGAATGCACAACAAACCGTCCATCACTTACCATGTGACTTCAAGTTACAGCTTTATTAGCTACATGTAAGCGGGCACGCCCTTTATGCCTGGAGGCTTTTATTCCGGTATTAAGTTCTGTTTACGTTTTGAGTCTTTATTTTTGCTTGAGTATAGATTTCGATTGTTTTGTTGGTATATTGGGGTGTGCTAGCTGTCATTATGGCAAATAATTTTGTTTACTGTTTTGTGTTGAGTAATGTAAATTATTTTGCATACAATTGTATAAAATCACGTTTTTTTTTCTAACTGAACAGACAGTAGTGCTGCTGGGGAGTTTGTTGCGCCACTTCTTCTTCCCAACTAAACGAACGGACAATCAAGACGCTTCCAACGATACCTCATTATTTTGTAAAATTATCATCAGTAGTTTAGAAGTTATGAGGTAACAGATGAACATATACATACATACATACCGGTCAAAATCATAACCCTCCTTTTTGCTTCGCCATAGTCAAGTAAAAATTAACATAACATCACGCCTTGATTCCCCGAAGGGTTAGGCTGAGGTGTACCCATAGAAGGTACACCCACATTTCGCCAGTTATGTTTAAGTCCCATGTAATAGGGGGCGGGCTTATTGCCTTCAACCAGGCACAAATTCAGACTCCGGGCTGGTACTGAGATATTCCTAATGGAAAAATCCAATACCAGTTTGCCTGACCTGGGAATCAAACCCAGGGCCTCATGCTCAGCAGAAGCGCTTGCGTCCACTAGACCAACCCTTTCTGTTGCTATGGCAACTGAATTTCGCAACTAGCTGTCAACAAAGAAATAACTTTCGTTGTATGCAACCAGTTGCCAAAGAAGAACTTTATTTCTTGTGTGGCAAGTGGTTGCCAATTAAGAATTTCCCGAAACGCGTGGTAGCGACAGAGGATTTTTCTTTCCTAGCTCACAACTTTGACTTTATTGCCTTGTTGTATGCTTATAAGAGTCTAGTTAAAATGTTCTTAATAATACCTATTCTGAATAACCTTTCAGGTGAACAGTCGAATAAAACAAACCTTTTAAAAAAAAAAACAACCGACTTCCAAAAAAAAAAAAAATGTGAAAAATAAACAACATTAAGTGACCATTAATTTTTACATAAAACACTGGCAACGTACTACTAACATTTTTGAACTAAGTATATTTTGCTGGGAAATATCTCAGGAGCTCATAAAAACCACATGAAGTAGGATGTTCTCTCATAAGATATATAATGAACTCGAGTGGTAATAATGACTACGGGACTTGCAGACCACAAACCGGCCAAGTGCGAGTCGTACTCACACACGAAGGGTTCCGTACCACCGTACATTATTTAACAAATAAATGAAAATACTAAACGAAGAATATTATTATTTTTCATCTTAACGCAAAGATAACTTTGTATTTCATAGTGATACTATGAATAACAAAGTTATTTTTGCAGTTCCAGAAAATCACCCATATTTAAATAAACACCTTACGCATTGGCGTTTTTAGTATTTATTGATTATGTTCAGTATATGTTACATGATATACAGAAGTTTCAAATTCGTTATTTGTTTAGTTGTTGAGATAGAGGTCGTACAAAAATGGTCTAAAACTTACAACTTTTACGGCCCTTTTTTTCATAATTCTTGAAGAAAAATAAAAAAATATTTATATTTGTTCTCTACTAGATGAGCTCTAGACAATGACACCCCACATGCAATGAATAGTTTTTTGTCTTTTTTAATCATAAGTTTATAGTATAGAGACCCCCCTTAAATTTTTATGTTATAGCGGCAATAGAAATGCATGATCTGTTTCAATTGTCTACCTATTACGGTTCCTGAGATACAGCTCGCAGACAGACAGACGGACAACGGAGGCTTAGTAATAGGGTTCCGTATGGCTCCCTTCGGGTACGGAACCCTAAAAAAGAAATTCAGAATTTCATTTACGTAACATTATTCTTTAAGGAAATATTTAAGGCTGGCTGGCTCAAAACTGTCAATACCTACATATATTTTATTTGATCGCTACCTATCTAAAATTACTTATTCTTTTATAACCACAAAATTTCCTTCCCTCCCTTTGTCTTTGTAGGACACATTCAAACAGAACCAGTATAATTTGAGACGTCAAAGTGGAGATGCTTACAAAAGCCTATGTCAACAATCTCATAGACTCTGCTGTCTAAAAACTAAAGCTCACTAAAGCCAAGATTAGATAATACACGTTACTTAGCACGTGCTTGATTTACGTTATTGAAAGGAATAGTGCTAAGCCAAAGTACGAGCTTTGTAACGTTTATTTATCTTGGCCCTAGGCTATTGCTATCAGAGTTGAGTCGACCTATTAATCTAAAGTTTATATATACAATCTTAGTTTTTGTTTACCCTAAACCTCTTAAGGGGTCATTGTACTTATCATTATGAATAACTTTCAAGATGGGACCGACGCAAAAAAAATCTGCTGTTCCCTACAAATGTAGGGAACAGAAGAGGTAAAGAGGTGTAGGGTAAACAAAAACTAAGGTTGTATATAATAATGTAAATAAAAGATATTAAAAAAAAATTAAAAATATTGTTCTCTACTAGATCAGCGCTAGACAATGACACCCCACATGCAATGGTTAGATTTTTGTATGTTTTTTTATTTGTTGAAGTATGACGTTTATATGATCATATTATAAGTTTAATATGTAAAAATGAAGAACAGCATCATTTAACTATGATGATAGAATTTGACTGATATGAAATCATATTTGTATGATAAATATTTGATAATGTAATTGGGGTCTTATGCGGGTGAAACCGTGGCCGTGGGGCGCAGCTAGTAATCAATGATCAGACTCATGTTTACGTCAGTTTTGACGTTTTTATACATATATACCATATTATCGTATCGTCTTTATCAATTGAAACAGAATACCACTTTTTTTCATTTCTTATTTTTGATGTAGTCGCAATCTCATCGCAATAAACGTCACGTTTTATTTTGTTTTTTTGGTTTAGCAGAATACTGTCAAAGTAAGTTTAATTTGACAGCTCTAAATTGATCCTTTTCTGTCGCTGTTTCTCAGTAAGAAATACCAAAACCTACTCTAGTTTTAGTTTGATTGGTGAACGTGATAAATCAGAAATGTATCAAACTTATTCTTCTTCTTTTCGTGTGGTTAGTGACTGACCTGGTATCAGAGTGTTAATGCCGCCCATGGGCCTCTGACTTGGCTTCACATGCCGTCGAGAAATATCTCTCAGGCATGCCGGTTTCCTCACGATGTGTTCCTTCTTTTAAAGCAAGTGATAATTATACAATACGCACATGAATCCGAAAAGTCAGTGGTGTGCCTTGGGTTCAAACTCGAGACCTATGACTTGGCAGTCCGACGGTCACACCACTAGGCTATATCCTAGGCTAGGCTGCTTCTGCTGTTGCTGCACTAGGTTATCAAACTCAGTACATTCAAATATAATTTCAAATTTGGTCGTTGTTAAAAAAAGACTGGCTACTTAATGCTACCGGTTCCGTATTTGCTTTCAACACTAATGACATGTCAAAGTGTCGAGAATTTATTTCATTCTTGAATGAACTTCAAACGCGATAACGCCTCATATAGACGAGGGAAATACGCATCGATTTCTTACATAGAGTTTGTGGATTCATTCTTCTTTTGACTTGAAAAGGAAATTGTTGGTAAGTCATTTATTTATTTATTTATTTATATCATCACTTACAACTATTATTACAGGTACTCGTACAACCCAATGCAATAGTGAAGCAAACTTAATAATAACAACTTATTTTCTAAAACTTATTACATAAAATGTTATTCTTGTGAATTCACTCAGTGTACAAGCAAAAATGTAAATTTCCTCCGCTACAAGGTTAAGGGTGCGAACATGTGGGAGTTGCGCGAGGAGGCGAAACGCCGGGGCGTAACTCCGCTGCCGCGAGAAATCGCGGCACAGCGGACAGAGCTCCGGCGGGATCTCATGGCGGCATGGAGAGTGCGATTGTCGCAACCCAGCGCTGGGCACGCCACAATTATGGCGATAAGTCCCCTCTTTGAGGAGTGGCTAGAGAGGCGCCACGGCGTCCTCACCTTCCGCCTGACGCAGGTCCTCACCGGACATGGTTGTTTCGGGAGGTTCCTGTTCAGGATAAAGCGGGAGGAAACGCCCGGGTGTCACCACTGTGTGGATCGCCCGGAGGACACGGTGGAGCATACGGTGGAGGTCTGCCCAGCTTGGGCGGAGCACCGCCGTGTCCTCACGGAGGCGATCGGCGGCGGCGATCTCTCGCGTCCGGCCCTGGTTCAGGCCATGGTCCGGAGCGAGAGTGCATGGGAGGCCGTCACCTCCTTCTGCGAAACAGTAATGCTCGCGAAGGAGGAGGCGGAGCGCGCGAGGGAGAGGCAAAATGCGCCCCCTCGCGCCCCTAGTCGCCGCAGGAGACGCCCCGGGCGTCGGGAGTCGCGAGCCGACTTCCGGCCACCGTAGGCGCGGGCTTGCGGACGGTGAGCAATGGGTAGCTCGCCGTCCGATAGGGACCAGGCCCGGGTCGACGGCGTGTTGTGTTCCACGCGCGCCTCAAAGAGATGTCAGCACCAACTGACGGGGTCCGGAAGGGCCAATGCCTGCCGGGGTTGCGGGTTTGTCTGAAAGGGATATCGCGACCTCGGCACACAGGCAACGGAAGGAACACGGGTGGGTTTTAGTCAGTAAAAGTCTGACACGCCCTCCCGCTCCACCCAGAGCGGGAGAAGTTATTTGATAATTTCCCATCCTCAAAAAAAAAAAAAAAAAAAAAAAAAAGGGTGCGAAGCGCCCGTGTCAGGGGCACCTCATTTACCAGATTAGTGCGGCCACGAGGTACAGCTAGCAGCTGAGGCCGCCGTCGCCGCCACACATATCTGTCGGGCACACTCAAACACACCAACTCTAATATGTTGGCGTCATGTATTTGTTACCATAATTTGTGTAGTATTTTTGGCAGCCTTCACCAAGTCATCGGTCCACCTGGTTGGGGAGCTTACCCACGCTGTAGCGAGACCTATTAACCCTTTGAGTATCATGACTAACTTCTCAAGGCTGAGCTAAATCTAATACAAAATAATGACTGATTTACACTGCACCAGTATTTCAATCCAGCACTGGAATCTAGGATACAGTGACGCTGGCACGGCCACGACACTGGATCAACGCCGTTTACATTCTGTCACTGGATTGATAAATGTTTTTTTTTCAACGGGAATATTAATTACTTGTCCCACTAAGTATGCAGTATCTGCATATCGCAACCGTCGTATCTGCATGTACGGCTACCTTGGGGAGGTGAGCCGCTCCTTTATAAGCTTAAGCTTTGTGATGGGTAGGGTAAGGATCCGATTTATATCCGCTGCTCCTGCATGACTAGCATCCGCCGACGTTTACATGCATCCAAGCAGTTGCAGCAGAGTTTAAAGTTCGCTGTATTCTCTCTTGGATACGTTTTCTCTAGAAACCGCGACACGGCTGTAGTTGCTGATTTCAAATCTTTCTTGTACCACAAACGGTCACATACATCGAGCCTATCCTTTTATTATTTATTTATTTATTAAAACCTCATGCACAAGTAAAAATACTGTACAAAGGCGGACTTAATGCCTGAAGCATTTTCTACCAGTCAACCTTAGGGTGATGCAGAGACAAAACATGGCAGGTGCAATATAAGGGATAGATAACATAAAAATTAATACATACTAATACATAGATACATACATACATATAAACCGAATAAATTTTGTCAGGAGAAATAACGATAGGTAGAGGAGAAAACAAATCCAGCCAATCAGCGCTGCAATGATTCTGCCAACTTTTTACGAATATGTTCACGTGCCTTCACTTTGAAAGATAATCGACTGGTTGCCATCCCGATGTTCAGAGGGAGCGCATTCCAAAGAAAAACCGCCTGGACAAAGAAAGAAGAGTGAATAAAACCAGAACGGTGAGAAGGACATCGAAGAAGACGATTGTTAGTAGAACGAAGATTTTTGCTATGGGCAGAGCATAGGTATTGAATAAGAAGGAGAAGTGGCATTGTCCAGTATAGAATACAACATAGACATAACCCTCAACTCTCTGCGCTGACGTATGGGTAACCGACGTATAGGTCCTTTTCCCAACTACAGTTGTCTCCCAGTCGTCGGTCGGCTCCCAGTCCAACAGGATGTAGTTGAATACCAATACATATTTTACATGCAGTCATCTTCTTTTCATATTCATATTCATATCTTTATTTGCATTCCATAATGTAAGTATACAGGTGTTATACTGGCTTAGAGCTGTGTTTCGTGCGATTAGTGAATAACCTGGTGTCAGAGTTTAAAAGCCGCCATGAATCTCTGACTTGGTTTCACATGCCGTCTAGAAATATCTCTCAGGATGTTTTCCTTCACCGTTATTGAAGCAAGTGATAATTAATTATGCAATACGCATATGAATCCGAAAACTCAGAGGTTCTTGGGTTCGAACTCGTGGCCTATGACTTGGCAGTCAGACGGTCACACCACTAGGCTATCACTGCTTACATGCAGTAACTGGGTAATACCATACCCCTTGGTAAGACTTGTAAAAATGCTTTCACACGTCTAACATATGTACCATCGAAGAAGTTCATATCTATACACCGTAAGGACTATTTCTGCTTGCAGCGCTCGGCGGTTATAGAACCGGGGCGGTAACACTAATGTGGTCATCGTGTTCACGGGATTTTGTTTTGAAACTGCTTAGATATGAAGTTCTTCGATGGTACATTCACACAAAACTAAGTTCGGTGTTTTCTAACCGACTAATTTGAGAAGAAAAAAACTTAATACAAAAAAAAACTGGCCATCGGTTGTTTTTTTTTGTAAAAAGTTTATTTTTCACTTTTTGGTTGACGTACCTACCCCACACAAATTCGAATACCACCACCTGCTATGTAAATAACAATGACAGGAAGTTATTAAAACATTATCCAACTAGACTAATTGCGAAAAATACGTATTATTTAAGCTAACTCAAAAACTACCTAAGCAAAGGTAATATAATTTTTATGGGACCACCGCGCAACATTCCTCTAACAAATGATTTTTTTTCAAATTCAGTCCTCAATTGACGAACATACATTTAAACAAAAACATACAGACGAACATAGAACCTACTCCTTTTTGGAAGTCGGTGTAGAACCGAAATCAATACAGAGGTCACAGTCTCTTTTAAAATTCAGACTTAATCTTCGTCAGATCATATAAGAACCATGCAGATAAGTGTGTGACGTAGTCTTTTGAGGAGAGAACCACATAAATGTTGGATCATTGTAAATCAGTCGTAATGTTTTAACACGTTAAAGTTGTAGCAAAGTGGCAGTAGAAAATGGACAAAGTCGTTCCGGTGTGTCCAAACATTGAGCGGCAACAGCGCGGCAGCAACACGCGGTGTTTGCAGGACACATTTCTGCCGCGCTCTAGTTAGGACTAAACCGACGAATGTTCGCGCGGCAGTCGTCCAATCAAGGCGCGGCAGCCACACACGATTGCCGTTTTTGTTTAGACACACCTTACATAACATCACGCCTTGTTGCCACGGAGGGTAGGGCAGAGGTGTACTCTATTGTGACACCATACACAGAAATCTAGCCAGTTATGTTTAAGTTCCATGTAATACGGCGAGCCTATTGCCATAAAAATGGCACAAATCCAGACTCCAGGTTGCTACTGAGAAGAACACTAGAACACTTTGCCCGACCTGGTGATCGATCCTGGGACCTCGTGCTCACCACTAGATCAACGAGGCAGTCGATCCTTTCCCTACTGAATAAGCCTAATTTATCGGAATTTAGTTTGCTAAGCACTTAATACTAATTAACGGGGCAGAAGTTATTAATGGAATTTGCCCATTTCTACTCCAATCTGTTTAGTTTCCGGATTAGAAGTTGTAGCTAGATTACTTTGTAAGACAAAGGTTCAAATTAAAAGACGCGTCCGAATCAACGTGCTCATTGCACGGAAATGCGATCGTCACGTTTATTTGTTCGGCGAACCCGAATGCTTGGTCGTGGATTTTCCGATCAAATGAGTCACATAAACGCGGCGATCGAGTGTTCGCGCTAATGATGTTTTTGGTTAGAACGCGGGGTAGGTCTTTGCTTATTAAATTCTTATTTTTAAGTGGCAAGATTTTTTCTTGGCTTATAAGGAAGACTTTTTGTAATATAATCATATTTTTGGGTTACCTATGCTTCGAATTTCAACAACAATTAAAATAATGACTGCTGTCTGGCAACAGCGACTTCATAACGAAAAACAATCAGGAATGTTATAACCAGTTGTGGATGTAAGCAGGCAAAAAAATTATGATTACATCACATCACTCAAAATCATAGGCACAAATCAAGAAGTCGTATAATACGACCCTATTGTTACTAACCGGGAACAAACCAAGACATCGAGTTATTGACTACCTCGTTCGTCTAGTGGTCGCAAGCACTACTGCTGAGCATGAAGTCCTTGCTTCGATTCCCGGGTCGACCAGGTGTTATTGGGTTTATCCATCTGGAATTTCTCAGTACCAGCCCGGAGTCTGGATTTGTGTCTTTTTGATGGCAGTAAGCTCGCCCCCTATTACATGGGACTTAGTAGAAATGTGGATGTACTTTAAGTACACCTCTGCCCAACCCTTGAGGAGAAAGAGGGCTTGATGTTTATGTTAAAAATGTTGGAAAAGGATTATAAAACAAACAGTTTCGTCAGAAAGTAATTTGTACCTAGTAGGTACCATACCTTAGAACAGCCGATCGATTCTGTAAAAATATCACCGTGAAACTTAGGTGAAGTGAGCTGTCAATAGTGTTAATCCCTAGCATCCTGCCGGTCGATTTTTGACAGAGACAGCTCACTTCTCGCTCACTTCACCTAAGTTTCACGTTGATCTTTTTACAGAATCGACCGACATGAACCGACTACGTATCGTTTCTAAAACTTTGGTACCGTAAAATTGATACCTAGGCAAGCGTATCTTCTGTTCAAGTAAAATCGTTATTCTCGAAGCATTTTTCCAACTATCCCTAGAGTAGTTTCCACTTTCAACAGATGCGGCCGAATATCAATATTTTACATGAAGCGACTACCACCTAGCCTTCATTACCATATTAGAAAGGAAACCGATACTCTGAAGGTAAGGGAAGGTAAGATCGATTCTGTAAATTGAGGCTTGCGAGAGCAAGAACAGCTGTACGGTGTAAGTACATGGTTTTGAAATATGTATTTTTGAT
This sequence comes from Agrochola circellaris, assembly GCA_914767755.1. Taxonomy (NCBI): domain Eukaryota; kingdom Metazoa; phylum Arthropoda; class Insecta; order Lepidoptera; family Noctuidae; genus Agrochola; species Agrochola circellaris. The sequence goes on along the minus strand of OU611863.1, from coordinate 11,130,338 downwards.
GCAATAAGTTAGTTAGTAGGTTCGCGTATTTTCACTTTGATCACGACCTACATTTGGAAGTGCATTGACATACGGCGGAGCCTAGATGATGCATTTTTGTACATAATTTAATAAGTGTTCAATTAGACGTGATTTGAGTCGGACAACTTGCATTTTATTTAGATTCATTCCCGTTGAGCATTCATTGACATTCCTTGCATTTTATTGACATTTTCTGCATACTTAAATTTGCATTTGCATTGACTTTAATGTTTAGTTAGTACACCGAGCAACAGCCTACTACATATTATTGAACTAATCAAAGAAATTGTTTATTTTTTATCACATCTATTCAAAAAGAGCTAGTTTATTCTTCGTAAACAGGGACCAAAATAGCTTTTTAATCCATAGGGACTAAAAGTGATTTGAATTTGGAATGTAGAGTTCCAATCACCAAAGAGATCAATCACGAACATCGTATTAAGAGGTAACGGGCTGGCAAGAGAAAGTGTGAATTTGGTCAAAATGAAAATCCAAGATGGCACCTGTGAAAATTTTCAAATTTATCGTCATTGATGTCGTTTCCATAGTTTTCGATGGTGCTAAAGCCGATAGTAGGGTCAAAATGTAATCCCAACGTCCCCAAAACATAAAATTAAAAACTAACCAATTCTTGGTGCAAAGTCGAACAGTCGTCTTTTTTAAATTGCTTACCTAAATTTTAGTTTATGCATGATATGAGTATAAGCATAATCAGCCTATAATGTTCCCACTGCTGAGACACAGGCCTCCTCTCTTCGAGAGGGAGTGGGCTGTAATCTACCACGCGGGCCCAGTGCGGGTTGGCAAAAAGAGGATGTAAGTTAAAATTATTACATAACACCAAAGTTGTTTTCTCAGATCTAGACATAGGTCTACCTATAGTACAACCACATATCTCCACTTATGGTTAAGTCCCATTTAAGAGGAGGCGAGTCATTTGCCATCCAAATTACTGATGGAAAAAAACACAATAACACTTAGCTAGACCTGGTAATGGAACCCAGGACCTCATGCTCAGCAGTAGCGCTTTCGACCACTAAACAAACGGACTTAGGAATATTATGAGTAAGGTATTTCTCTTAGAACATTCAGGTTTCGTTACCACGCATATACTGCGTTCACGATTTAGTTTTCAAAACAATCAATCTACCTAGACTTTTTGAACTATGTTGGGGTCGGTCCCCAGTTTAACCAGATGCAGCTGAATACCAGTATTTTACATGGAGTGACTGCCTATCTGACCTGCACAACCCAGTTACTGGGTAACTCGATACCCCTTGGTAAAACTGGTTGTTAGATTTTTGGGCTTCTGACGACCCGTAACGACTGTCAAAGATCCATGAATGACAGCCGGAACGTGCTTTCCGAGGCACGGAGGAGTCTTGGTATGTTAAGATGGTCACCCATCCACGAACCGACCGCGGCAAGCATAGCTGAATCTTCAAAAGACCCGCGCGGCTGATATTATTTAGCCACAACCGCCCTTGATTAGTTTTCCAACCAGTAAAGAAATATGCATGTGGACTATATCGTATAAGGCTTATATTAGGGTCGCGTAAATAAAATTTACACATGCTCCTTTAAGTGTATTTAATTCAGGGATTATTCGGAACGTTGTACAATAGACCTTTCTGAACGTGATTTAAATTAATCTGACCCGCAAGCTGCTTAGTAATAAGGGTTCCGTAGAGGTTTGCGCTTACTTGCACCGAATATTTAGTATGTTAATCCTTAAATTAAATGTGCCGAGATTAGGATCCTTTATTTATATATATTCGTCCGCGACTTAGAGGTACCCAAATCAACCTTACTGCTAGAGAATAAGGGTGCCGTCAAGTCAAATTGTTACCACTGCTCGCGTAGCATGACCACCATTGAAACGGGTTTTGTCCACGGAAGAATAGACAAAATGACAGATTGTGATTGCGAATCTGTCATTTTGTCTATTCTTCCGTCGACAAAACCCGTGGCTACGCATTCTGATGTGCGGTTAAATGTACCTACTTTATAGCACCGACTTAATCAGAATTGCATAGATTTGCCTGCCACAATAATAAATCAAGCCTGTTTAATTTATTGAGAACAGACTTCCCTTTGTTTGTGGCTCGTCAACGTCTTTACAGAGAGCCATAACTGCGGTCACGACTTAAAATAAAGCGGTTTTTGTCGAAACAAACAGCATCTGCAGATGTTTTTTTCTCCGTTTTGCTTTGTAAGATGACTTTGCGCATCACTCAGTGTTTCACTTGGTTAATATTTTTCAAAACCAAAAAAAAAAAAACTAATTGGCTCACTAAGTATTAATATTTTACTAACAATAGGCTAAAATAAAGAAAATAAGTTTAACATAAGCTATTATAAAAAAAACTCAAAAATTTATAAAATAAAAACAAATAATAAAATTAAAAAAATACGATTGCCCTGACAAAAACGAACTAAAAAGAAGATAAAATCAAGTTGTATTAGTTATTCCTCTTAAATTAAGAAAAAGAATGAAAAAGTGTTTATTCTGCACAAACTAAACGCACATTACAAAAAAAAAAACAAAACAATACCACCTTACAAATTAGCCAAAAGCCTCGTATCCATTATTAACACAGAAAAGTTTGACAAATAAAAAGAAGAAGTGTACAAAACGGTCGCCATCAACAATGACGATTTTATTTATCTGTTCCTCCTTTTTGGAAGTCGGTTAAAAACGAAATCTAACTTAACGTTTACACGGTACTATGTTCGTAACGTATGTATTTTTTTAAATGTATGTTTACCGATTTCTCCATCAATTGTGCACCGATTTTGAAAAAAAAAAATTTGTATGAAAGGGTATGCTCCCAAATTGGTTCCATAATTTTTTTATTAACATTGCTTGGATAGTTTTTGAGTTGGCTTCAATAATACGTATTTTCCCCATTTAGTATATGTGGATGATATGATGATAACTGCCTGTCACTGTTATTTACATAGCAGGTAGTGGTATTCCAATTTGTGTGGGGTAGGTATCACAACTAAAAAGTGAAAAATATAAAATAAAACATTATAAAGTAAAAAATAACTTTTATTTCGAAAGTCGGTGTCTTTGGTTTTGAATTTTCGTTGTTTGCCACCGACTTCCGAAATAAAAGTTATTTTTTACTTTATAATGTTTTTTTTTTTTTAAGTTTTTTCATAATATTTTCCAGCTGAACAAGTGGGCCAGATAATATGGACGTTAGGTTTTCATTGTATTTAATTTTTTCGTCTTCGCTCCTTAGTGAGTTTTTTTATTGCTGGTGAATTTGATTCTGACGTCACTCTAATTGGTCTGTGGTCAGACGGGTTGTTGAGATTCATAGTGTCGATGTAAAATATTGCTGGTTACATAGGTTAGCTGGTTTGATAGGTCCTACGTATACTAGTGCAAGTAAGGCTCTGCTGTCCGTCCATCTATCCCAGGGTTGTATTTTTTGAACCTTAATGGATAGACACTTGAAATTTTCAGTGTGGGAACTAATATATGACCGCTATAACAACAAATAATAAAAAAAATAAAGGAAGTCACAATACAAGAAACGTGATTTTTTTCGGCATTTTTTTCTCGATCGAAAATAATGTAGTGATAAATATTGCACGGTGGTACGGAACCCTTCGTGTGCAAGTCCGACTCGCACTTAACCGGTTTTATTATATTGATTAAGTAAAACTTCGGATACAATTTTTTTTTTTTTTTCAATTTGTGCCGATGACCAAGTGAAAGTCGCGTGAATCCGCTGGATCCGAGAAGCACTGGACCGATCGATGTGGCGACGCTTGGGAAGTCCTATGTCCAGCAGTGGACGTCGTTTGGCTGTAATGATGATGATGGTGGTGGTACTGAATTTTCACGTGAGCAAATTCATAATGAATAATCCCATGCTATTAAATGAGCAATATTTGTAATCACGTTCTCGAAAACGGCTGATTTCGAAGAAAGTCGTTTACTAGGTCTCATTTCTAGGAAAATATTCGCTTTCTCCATTTTCACCCGAGCAGAGCTCAGTCAACCTGGTATCATCGAAGAAGTTCATATCTAACCACCGTAAGGACTATTCTTGCTTGCAGCGCTTGGCGACTATAGAACCGGGCCGGTAACAGGTGTGGTCATCGTGTTCACGGGATTTTGTTTATACACTTCTTTGATGGTACATACTTTTATGAAAACGATACCAAAGAAAGGATAAAATGTACTTTTGAATATCAAACATTGATCTTGAAAAAGCTAATCAATGGTATATCTAATTTTCTGTCAGCTGAAACGGTGACGGTCCATTATACGAGTATGTAGGTATCTGTAGCAGTAGCCATTCAGCCTAGACCACAGATGAATACAGACGGTCCATCATTTAAATAAAAAGCGATTCTTGCCACGACACAATAAAGTGCAATTCAGGTCGCACAGCGCTAATTACTTAGGGCCTGTTTCACCAACCTACGATTAAGTTCCTATTAACTTACTTGGCAGATAATTTGATACAAATTCTGTTCCATTTTTGAATTTATTCGGTAAGTAGTAGTGGCTATTCGGAAATCGTGAAATAGGCCCTAGAAATATTCACCTAGAAGTAGCCTATCATTCTATCGCGTAACTCTTAAACTACGTTACACTTACTGAATTGGCCCGACAAGATGGGCCTACCGTGTACTTTGTAGCTTCATAAGTAAAATGCCGAGTGAACCATCTATATTCATCCGTGCCTAGACTACAAGAAATAAACCATCGCGATGCATTAGCTTTATTGCAGTCTGACTGAGGTTGGTAAGTAATACTTTTAATTTAAGTATTACATTTAGAAATCTAGGTTACGCGTTCCTGCGGTTTTTGACGTGACAACGTCTTAAATTAGGTTGCGGCTCAGAGTCACTCATGAAAAAGTGTAACGCCCGCTCACGTCTGTTACGATGAGTCACCGCCGATAAAAAGACGTTGTCACGTAAAATCTTCGCCCGTAAAACCGACTTTACAGGCAACCATTTTTTCTGTATTAAATGGAGGGTTCTATACATATTAATTTCGTGTCTATCTGTATGATCGCGTTGTTCTTTTAAACTATACAACTGGTTTTGATAAGGTTTTTACCATTATTTAGAGAATTTATTCCGGAAGGTTTACGTGTATACTACGTCAATATTAAACTAACATGATTATAATATCTAACTATGCGAAGCAGGGCTGCGTTGCTGCCGGGGTCACGAGAAAGTCCGAAAGGGATACCGTGACCCCTGGCAACATACAGGCAACTGTAGGAACACGGGTGGGTTTTAGTCAGTAAGAGTCTGACACGCCCTCCCGCTCCGCCCAGTGCGGGAAAATTTATTTAACACATTCCCATCCAGAAAAATAAAAGAATGGTCTGCGTTGCTAGTTAATAATAATACGAAGTAAAATTTTCCGAATCGGTCCACAATTGAAGAAAAAATCGATGATTGATGTTGATTTATTTTTTTAAACCGGCCAAGGTCGTGTCGGACCACGCACAATGAAGGGTTCCGTGTTTGGGATGACTTCATCCCAAGGACAAACTTAACATTGTATTTGAAACACATGTTCCCCCATAGATTCCAACTGCAAATGTTACTTTGTACGCACAATATTAGGAGATTTACCATGTTATTTTAAGACCATAGACTTTTTATAGGTTTTCTTGTAATCTATAAATATAGAATAATTTTTGTATGTTCTTCAAAATTTAAGGGTCTGTAGTTTCGGAGATAAGCGGGGTAAATGGTCAATTTTCATCTATTTTCTTAAATACCTACCTTTAAAAGTATTTATTTTAAAATTATAAAAAAGAATAATATTTGAGATTTTCAAAACAAGCCCTTTCATTTAATATAGCTCACGGTACGGTTAGCAAAACTTTTCTTTTAAATTTTTCAATTTGACCCCGAAAAGTGACCCCTGAATTCAAAATTAATTTAATTTTTTTACACGTTCGTGTTTGGGTCACAGTAATTGCCATGTGTGTTGCCATGTGCCAACAACTTAATCGGTCTATTAGATTCGGAGAAAATTGGCTGTGACATACGGACAGACAGACACACGAGTGATCCTATAAGGTTTCCATTTTTACCTTTTGAGGTACGGAACCCTAAAAAAACATATAGACGAACATTTTGGCTCTTGTGATATAAGAACTCCTAGTACAAGAGCCAGGACTAAGTATTTTGTGTCTTTGAAGCATAAATAAAGAAAATTATTATTAGGATAAAAAACCTCCTCCTTTTTTGAAGTCGGTTTAAAAAACACGCAGAGTCGCGAGCAGGACCTAGTTCAATATATTTAATACCAGTTATTCTTAGTTATCTGGATGTATGGTCTGAGTAAGTAATTTAAACTTGACCATAGTAACTTAACCTTAATACGAACAAAGTATTAGTTTATTTCGTACTGTCAATTCAGTTAAATAAAAGAACTTTCTCCCCGTGACACTGAAATAGCATGTCATGTAAGTACTCGTGTCGCCGCCGCCGCCTTGGGTAGCGAGACGGACTGGCGCCAGCAAGTCTTGCCAAGTCTCGAAGCTGTTATGAACCATGAACTTGAAGGTCTTGGCGCGGATCCTGACCTTGTAGTCTTGGCGTCTTACAAATAAGATGACAGCGAATCTATTCGATATCCATATACATACAGATTATAAATAATTCGCTTTTCGTGTCCGTCTGTGTTGATGCGGATTTCACCATTATTTAGACAATTTCCTTCAACAGAGTTCAGTGGAAAACATCGTGAGGAAACCTGCTATCTAATTACGCAACACAATATTCGTAAACGATTACGACTAATCTGTTTCATTTTGACAGTTCAACATGAATGTCCATTGCGTTATTTACGTTGTGGAGCAGAATTTTTTCTCGAACTTATGAAGCACTTGATTAACAATCTGTTTCAAAACGATTCATAGTCTGATTGATCGTGTATTAAGCAATTAAGGTACAGTAGTGCTATTCTGTTACCATCTCACCGTGAAAACTTAGGTGAAGTGAGCGTGGAGTGAGCTGTCATTCCACAGGGATTGACACTATTGACAGCTCACTTCACCCAAGTTTTCACAGTGAGATGTTTACAAAATAGCATGGCTGGACTTGTAGAATAGATGGATAATTAATATACGTCTGAAGTCGTCAACCCGTCTTGAGCAGTGTGGTGATCAATGCTCATGCCTTCTCTGTGTAAGAAGAGGCCTTGCAGTGGGACAGTAATAGGCTGGTATTATTATTGTTAGAGAATTTATTCCGAAAGGTTTATTTGTGTTTATACATTATTATCTTTTTTTCATGTGGTTAGTGACTAACCTGGTGTCAGAGTTTTAAAGCCGCCTAAGGGCCTCTAACTTGGTTTCACATGCTGTCGAGAAATATCTCTCAGGCATGCCGGTTTCCTCACGATGTTTTCCTTCATCGTTTTTTAAGCAAGTGATAATTATACAATACGCACAAAGATGCGTGCCTTGGGTTCGAACTCGAGACTTATGATTATTTTTAAAACTACATATAAAATAAAATAGACGATGTTAGTAACCTAATCCACTTAACTGTTCAACAGATAAAATAAAAAGTTAAACAGATAAATAAAATTTCTGTGGAGGGACCGTTGTGTCGTTGTGTGTTTTTAATCGAAGAGGTCCCCCGACTGCAATGATAATTTTATAAATTTACAGTACCTACCTAACAGTTTGAATGAATCTTTAGGTTTTTTTTTTTTTAAATTAATATTTAATCTACAACCAACTAAGTATTATATTTATTATGTACAAGAAAAAAATTAGAAAATAAAATAAAGGGAAGAGCTCATTGGGCATCAAAAAATTCGTTCGCATCGCTGTCAGCGGGAAAAGTGCCCATCTTTACTTGGTGTCGAACGGGATTACTAGAATATTCACAGATCACCGGCCGAGAAGGTCGGGCAAACTAGTATCAAAGTGACATTTACATATGTCGTCGTTCCAAATATCCGGTGAATTTTCTAATAGGATACTTCAGTAAATAATTAAGTATTCACATAGCCCTAGACCACACTATAATAAAGTCACTATATTATGTCTCGACAGTGACCTTGAAATAATTACGTACGGGCGTTCGGTAGATAAACCTTCCGCGTCCATGTGTAACTACCACGTAGACATACACTGAGATTTCGTTTCAGCCGTTTTCTAAGACATAATACTGTTACTTATTTATACTGTGCTACACTATGCATTGTGTGGAAGTGACGAGGGTGCCATTAGCAGAAAGGTAAAATAATGGATCTGCCTACTACTAAAGTAACATGCAAAAAAGTGGAAAAAATATAGCCAATCCACATTTTTTAAAGTGAAAACTTCTTAAGGCGCATTGAGGGAATTTTGGTAGGGCGTAAACATATGGATTCGCGTAGTGCGTTACTATAGAATGTAGATGGCGCTAATTCCAGTTTTAATTTTTCACTTCTGTCTGCAGTCCCCATGACTGCCTATTTTTTTATTGTTATAATGAGACGGATGTCGTCACCGAGGCAAGCCTGAGGCCGTATTCTTGGCGGCAGCGGGTAGCGGGGCGGCTGCGACAGCGGCGCAAGAGCGGCGCGTTTATATGCATAGTTTTATATAGAACTGTTCCATATCAAACTATGCATTTGAATGCGCCTTTTTGCGCCGCTGCCCCGCTGCCCCGCTGCCGCCGCTGCCCCGCTGCCCGCTGCCGCCGAGAATATGGCTTAAGAAACGCTGGCATGAAGATTTATTGGACCCATATTGAATGATTGGCCTGAGAAGGCACAACTTAAAGAAAATTGGAAAAGTATGGGGAGACCCTTTTCTTTGGGATAATAGAGGTAGAAGTAAACAAAAAACTATCTTGCAAAATATAGAAATAAGTACAGAATGTAAGAATGATGCAATTGAGGTCTCTTGGGAGGTAATGAATGGGTAACCCCTCTGTGCCTTGCAAAATCTCGTCAAGCCGTTGGTCCCGGCTGTCATTCGTAGATCTTTGACAGTCGTCAGAAGCCCAAAAGTCTGGCAACTACTCTTACGAAAAGGCATGGCATTATTCAGTAACTGGGTTGTAGAGCTCAGGCAGATAGGCAGTCGCTCCATGTAAAATACTGGTTTCAGCTGCACCAAGTTAGTCTGGAAGTCGACCCCAACATAGTTGCAAAAAAGGCTGGGCAGATTGATTTATTTGTGTTAAGCTTGTAGGCTATCAGCTTCTTTAAGAGTTTCATCAATTTAGCAGCTTGCTTGCTATGGTGTTACTTAGGGAACGTAGATGTAATCTGCAAACTTACAAAATATTTCTCCAACCTTCCAAATTGATCCCAAAATGAACACACAGATATTTGCAAAACAATATAAACTTTTACCGAAAACTAATTCTAACTTGCCGAATCCTGATTACGTGAGTGCCGAAGTAAATTAACTGGAAGGCGAAAGGTAGAAGTTTTTCTTACTGGGAACTGTTTACGTTTGTAGTAAGTATCAAGGGGTACACTATTTACCTTGTGTATGATGTTTTTAGGGTTCACACAGCGAGTGAAGCGAGTGGAGTGTGTCGGCGTGCTTGCATATGACAAGAGCGAGCGAGGCGAGACCAATAACGCCACGACTGAGCAAGCGAAGCGACTACCCCCAAAAGACCAGCGCGTGGAGCAAGCTCACTATCAAAACGAGTGGGCGGAGTGAGTTTAACTACCCCACGAGTGGGTGGAGCCCAATTCACATGTGAAAAACGAGCGAAGCGAGTCTTTTGTACAAGAAAAGAGAAAAGCGAGTTTAGCGAGCGTGTGTGAAGGAAGATGACTCTCGAGACGAGCGAGCGAAGCGAGCCCACCTTCGCTACCAATGAGCAGAGCGCGATTAATAACGAGCGGTTCATGTACACACGGCTGCTGCTTCACCGGTTCCTTATTCTTGGCTTGAACTTGGTTTGACACGCTGCCGTGTGTCTAGATATGTCGAACAGTAGGTGATTCTTAAAAAGATGGAATAGAATTTCAAGTTTTACTTCAATGTGTTTCAATATTTTCATCAAGGTTTGGTCGTCTTCCAGCAGCCTATTTTATTCTTTATTTAATAACATTAAACGTAGATTTACTGCTATACCTACATAAATATGTAAACATCCGGTCAATCCTATAGATAAACATGTCGGTCACTGGTTTATCAGTATCCTAGCGGAACTGCGTTACACCAATCCCACTCAGGAATACCTACTACATCTATTAGTACCGGCGTCTGCTCACAGATGGCATACTTAAAAGAACTAAACCGCTCGTACATAGATGGTGATGTAGCAAAAATATCTTAGACCTCTATCTCCAACATGAGGTTATAATTATTTTATAACATGGGTATAAAGGGACGTAAACCTTTTTCGTGCACTTATTTATTTATTAAACACAAGTCGTAACACACCACAATATACTACAATAACAGCCACATTTTTATAAAACTTCCCTCTATACTACGTACGTTTGTAGTTTTGTACTCAACAGCCAAAATATACACCTTTGGGTAAATATGCATCCGATTATCCGATCTCGATTATGAAATATTCCTTTTTGTTATTATTATTGTTTATTGTTATTTTACCGTGGTATGTATGTATGCACATACCTCTGCCGTTGGATTTGCCTATTTGGTGTAATCTGAGAAAAACGTTTGCGCTTACATCAAAAGTAGTGTCACATTTAGTTAATATTTACAAGAACGATTAATAACTCAGCTTTATTTACAAATACATTCAGTCCATATAAAAGAGCGTCTTGTCAATTTTTGACCGGCTTCCAAAAGGAGGAGTTCAGTTTTTTATAGTTGCTTAAACGATTCAGTCCTTATAGTTAGTTAGAACACAGACTCAATGAATTTTGTGTTGCGTTCTTGTGTGTTATATCTTCTCTTGACCGTTGTATCAGGCTTTTGGGATGATGCAACTTCAACGGTACCGTACATCAGGACTGATGTCACACCCAGACAAAGCTTCTTCAGATGGCAAGAAACCCGATCTGAGTGGTTAGGATTATTTTTCCCATGGTGGGATTGGTGGTCAATGTATTACAATAGAAGAACTAGTGTCGTTGTTGGAATATCTATTGGTGAGCATAAATTCGTTATTCTAAAGGTGTGTCCAAACATTGACCGGCAAACGTGCGCGTCTGCTGCCCTGTGTTTGGACGACTGCCGCGCGTGAACGCTTCTGTCAGCCTGCCGCGCACAAACATTTTTAAGAAACATTCGTCGTGTGTGGACGTATCTCTGCGGACGTATTAAAGGTTATACAGATTGATATTGCCAACAGAAGCGTGTCTCGGATTCGAATGGGGGTCGTAAAAGTTGAGAGTTTTAGACCATTTTTGTACGAGCTCTATCGCAACAACTAAACCAGTTAGGAATTTAAAATTTCTGTAATTTACCTTAAACTGTATTTAATTTATAATATAAAAACGCCGATTCATAAGGTATTTATTAAAATATGGGCGTATTTTTGCAACTGCAAAAAAAAATTTGTAATTCACACTATCATTATTAAAAAAAAAAAAAAAAAAAATGTTTATTTCAATTTCATAGGGCATTACGATACAGATTATTGGAGATCACCTTTTAAGCAAGGAATCGCTTGTGTTAGGAGACTCCGCGCTTCCACTTGTCATTATTATGCAATTGAAACGTGGACAATGTAAACATGCAAAACTAAAAATAAAAGAAACAAAAACAGAAACAAAGATTTATTTCTTGTGCCGAGGACTAGGCTCCAAAAAATTAGTAATTCATTTAAGTGCCAAAGTATACGTTTTTACAACAAACTCCCAAGCCATGTCAAAGAACTGAGCCTCAATAAATTTAAATCATTTATTAAACAGAAACTATGTCAAAAAGGTTTCTATAAAGTTAAAGATTACTTAGACGACAAACAGGCTTGGGACTAATTAAGCTACTCCAATGTACCCCAAGCAACAAACAAGTGTTTTTAGAATCAAAGACTACATGATACTATATGAGCTCATATAATTGTTTGGATTATTTTATTTGACTGTAAGTCAATTTATTTTAAATTTTGTTTTCATTTATTGTTGACATAATCTACTCATTAAAATGTTTTTATTTTATGAGTTGATTGCAATTTGTGCTTATGTAAATTATTTTTGCATTAAAGCATTATTATATAGAATCAAGTTTTTCTAACTGAACAGACAGCTGTGCTGCTGGGGAGTTTGTTGCGCCACTTCTTCTTCCCAGCTTAAGCACTAGGAAGTGGTGAAGGGTGGGCGTTTTTGGGGGACTGTCTTATGTAATTTTGACGTTCGAAAAGTGCTGATTCTCAGCCTAGTTTGAATAAATGACTTTTGAATTTTGTTTTTTTTTTTAAATGGGTAACTTAAAATTATACAAAATGAAATTAATGAATGAATGAATGACCAAATGATTTGCAAATAAATGAGCATTATGCATAGAAAAGGGCCAGATCGCGCGTGTTATTGTGATACATGTAAGAATGGGTGAGGGTGTGAAGAGTGAGGGTGTGTAGTGTGTGTGTCATATGAGTATTATAATATTTAGTTCTCCTATCCTAATAAATATCCTGTACAATTTTAGATATAATACGAATGTGTTTGTTTATTTATTTGTTTGATTGCCTGTTACGCAAATCTGGATGAGACTTTGGCACTTTGATAGACCATGTCCTGGGTTAGGACCTAGGATAATTCCGTCCCGACGCTACCACGGGTCGATACCTATGCGGGTGAGGACGGAAGGCGCAGCTAGAATAAGTTCAGGAATTATTATATACAAAGCTTTTCCATTTTTTTTAATTTAAGATGAAAAAAATTAAATATTCTTCGTTTAGTATTTTAATGTATTTGCTAAATAATTGTACGGTGATTTTAAATAAAAGTACAAAAATAATTGTTTGGAAATTTTTATTTACTATTTGTTTCCGGAAGGATTCGGGTTGTAAATCACAGATTAATTACACGATTTGTTATTTATAAAATAAAATCTTAATAAATGTAACTAAAGTAACTTTTAAAAATACGAGTAAAAGGGTGGGCACCCTTTTACTCGTATTTTTAAAAGTTACTTTAAATGTGTGTTAAAATGATTGTAAATTAGTGGAATTGTGAAATAAAAAAAATTTTTGTTTATAAAAATTAGCTTTAAAGCTATATTTGAAAAATAACAGACAAACGAAATAGCAAAATTACCCCCGGGATAAGGCAAGGATTTTTTTAATGCATAACATGTCCATAGGCATTGCTTAGAAGCGAAAGAAGCTAATAAAAACTGTCCGGTGGAGCAATGTGAGCCCCCAAAGTACTGGGACGATCCTCGGCAGTCTACGTCGCTAAAAGTGACTAGTAATATTGTGAATTGTTTAGTAAAACGACAACTAAACCCCGAGGCAACTGCCATTTTATAAGCAGACAAATGTGTCCGGGCCCTAACGTGGAAAATCCTTCCGTGTTCATCCTACCTAGCCGTAACAGTGACAGAATTCTTCGCAAATGTTTTAACTACGTTTGAATTTTTCAGATTTCATTTGTCTTACTACTGGTTCGCTACTAAATAGAAGAACCGTGCTCACTGCTGCCAATGTAATGGATCCGTGGTTTAACAGGCAAAGGGACCTACGAGTTTGGGCATTAGGTAATCGCGGGAATAATAAAACTCCCTATAGATATAGAGTTTGGAGAACCACAAGATTGTTTCCGAAAAGTTTGAATCCTGAACATTGGCATGGACCTAGAGGCATTCATTCACCGAGACACGATTTATGCATAGTCCATACCTTGGATATGATATTTATGATGAATTATCTGTCAAAAAGAGGCATGTATCCAAATCGAAGTTACTTAGCTTGGAGACATAAATTTCTGCTTGATGATTATGAGAGTTTGTGGTTTACGGGTTCTGGTTATGAATATCCCCTCCACATCAAAGAAAATTATAAAATATTTTACACACACGCAAAGAAAGAGAATGTTGTTGACTGTTCGAAGTACTTGCCAAAATGGTGGGGCAAATTTATATGTTTAAAAAATGTTCACAATTGGGCCGGAATACAAAATGGTGGCGGCTTACATTGCGCAGCTGGTAAGGACGATTATACATATGGGATAGCTAGTTTTGAAATTCGGTATAACGAAGACAGAATTATTGTGTTTACTGATTTACGTTATTATGTTGATTGGATTTATCTATTCGGAAAGTTATATCCTGGTGAGTATTACGAATATGCTTATCCTCAATGGGGTGTCGCTTACGGTTATATATGGAATACCATTTATGCAAACGATCCTAGGAACCCCCACCATCAGAAACAGTTAGATTGGTGGCCGTTAGGGAAAAAATAGATACACACAATTCTCATTAGTATCCAAACTTTCTTTACCGTGCAAATACATTATTATAGTTATTTGTGTAAGTGGAATAGAACCAAAACTTAATTTATTTGCATAAGGCTTCTACTCCGTTCCCTATTACATCCTATTTTCCTGAAGCCTATAGGTACTCCCCGCTATTAATAGCTATACGCCACGTCCTAACCGCAATCGTCGCGTTCATAATTATGTCAGTTTTTGTTCGTAAAACCGGAAGGCGCCGCTCGGGTTCGCCGAACGTAATGAACGCGACGCGCGACGGATGTCAAGTATTTCGCTGTTTTGATTAATTTGGCAATATTACTGTATGGAAATAAGAGATGTGGCTAACAAGAAAACTAGAATATTAATAATGAATTGCAATTATAGCACTGAATTTGTTGTAACCGTCTAGGTGTGAAAAAGGCATTTGGAAAGTTTCCAAATACTTTATTGTGTTACGATATTAATTATTGCATTTCATCATCAATATTTTAGTAGAATAGTTAGCCATATTTAAAATTTCCATACAGTTATATTGCCAAATTAATCAAAACAGGTAAATATTTGACAGCAATTTGCGACGTTGCCAACTTTTAGGATAAGCGCTCTTAAAGCTTCGTACAGACCAGCGCGACGCGACAGCGCGACGCGACACCGGTTATTGTTATACCGTCAAGTTTTCTAAGAAATTGTATTGTTCGTGTCGCGTCGCGTCGCGCTGGTCTGAACGAGCTTTAAAGTGATACAGAGACGGACGTTTCGCGACCTTTTGTCGTTCTAAATAGGTTACTTTTTAAGAAACTAAACTGACTTGCTAATTGCGATTATACTTATCTGAATTCAGTTAGGCAATTAGAAGACTAAGCTACCAAATGGAATTTACCCTAATTGCGTAACACACTTTCAATCACAATTGGAATGATTTTAAAGGATAGTGATCCTAATCCTTTCCTACATAATACGTTCGAAAAATTTGTCTTCTCAACAACTTAAATAACGCAATGAATGAGGTTGAGCAGTCAAAATGAATGCCATTGCTACTGTAAGTGTATTACGCTTTTACCCCCTTTTTTTTTTATTTTATTTTTTTTGAGGATGGGAAATTATCAAATAACTTCTCCCGCTCTGGGTGGAGCGGGAGGGCGTGTCAGACTTTTACTGACTAAAACCCACCCGTGTTCCTTCCGTTGCCTGTGTGCCGAGGTCGCGATATCCCTTTCAGACAAACCCGCAACCCCGGCAGGCATTGGCCCTTCCAGACCCCGTCACTTGGTGCTGACATCTCTTTGAGGCGCGCGTGGAACACAACGCGCCGTCGACCCGGGCCTGGTCCCTATCGGACGGCGAGCTACCCATTGCTCACCGTCCGCAAGCCCGCGCCTACGGTGGCTCGCGACTCCCGACGCCACGCTTTTACCCCCTTGATTCGCGTATTTGCGATCTACTGATTTGGCGGCAACTGATATTTCAGTCAAAAAAATTATGAAGAAATAAGTTGTTATTTTATTTTTATGTGAGCAAATGACCTGTATTTTCACAAGATTTTCTTTGCTAAAAGCATTTGTTATATTTTATGGACTAAAATCACTAAATGATCGTGAAAACCATATCAAAATCCATTGTGATGCAAAAAAGAACTAAGCGTAACCACCTACCTATTTATTTATAAATAGCAAAATTATTTAGAATTAATTAGGGAGCTACATACTAGTTACATTTTTATTTTTTAACGTCCTCAACGGCTTTGTTCGGTTCTGTTAGTCTGGGGTATAACCAAGCAATCATTGTAAAGCAAATAGTTTATAAAGAAAAATGATTTATCATGATTTGTTATATATGGTTACATAAGTACTGTGTTATTAAATAAAGCGTTGAATTAATCATAACTTTATTTGTTTGATTTACTTAAAACAATACAGGTTAGTTTTTTATAACGGGGCTGTAAGGGCAATTTCCATATCCGTTTCAGCTACAGGAAAACGGTATTAAGAGACTGTCCTTAGCTTTTTGAGACATTTTTATCTGCATCAATGAAAATCAAACAGGATCAGGATAAGAAACAGGATCGCTTGGCATCACCAAGCGATCCTGTTTCTTATAAGGATCAAAAAAACTCATCAGACCAACTGAAGTTTCAGAACCAGAAAAGTCAGATTTTGCAAAAAAAAAATCCCTTACATTTCGTAGGAGATGAGACTCCAACCTACTTTTGATGATGTTTACACTGGCCGAAATTGATAAAAATGGAATTTCAATTTTTTCCTGTAAAGATAAAAAAAAAATATAGTCCGTGTTTCCACCATTGCATTGGCACGAATCACACAATCACAGTGATTTGGCATGCCTAAAATCCGTTTATCAAAATCACTTTGAGGAATGGCCGCCCACGTTCTTTCTAACAAGTCAATAAGTTGTTGTTGGGTATGTATGGCATCTATATTCGGCAGAGCTCTTCTTTGGAGCATATCCCATGCGTGCTCAATTGGGTTGAGTTCTCGTGATTGAGCAGGCCACGGTAGAACGTTGATGAGCAAGAGTGCGTTTTACGACTCTAGCCGTGTGTGGACGTGCATTGTCGTGCATTAGTCGTAAATGTAAATCTAAAAAGGAGACATAATATTAAGTATCATAATAGTGAATCGACAAACAAATTCTTTTATTCATTTTGCATGCAAAACGCAGGGGTTATCAAAACCGAGAAAAAGTTGATACGTTGATGAAGAAGATGCTTAGTATATATTATAATGTGTACTTAGTAGACCTATCTTGGCTGCAACACCCAGTTCATTTCTTCGCTTATCCTGTGGGATATGCGCCTTCAGTTCGTAAGACTTGGTTACTTTATATAAAGAAAAAAAGAAAGAATAATGTTTATTTGGACACAGTTCGTGAAACACAAAATGCAAAATAAAAAAGTGAAGAAAAAAAAAACAATTTTTTTAACAACAATAGTGTGTGCCTCACGGCTGCGCCAAAAAGGTATATGTTTTTACAAAAGCACGGTCGCTTAAATGGAAAATGCGTCTGATGTCCGCGGCCAGCGATGCTGAGAACAGCTGCAGCTGTGTTTTCTGATTCAGCAACCGTTCTCCTAAGACATTCGCCATTGGACTGTTCGTCGACAGGATGTCTGCCGTCGATTCGTCGTCTGCACTTTGTGCGAGGAATGAAAATTGCTCCCACCGGCTGAACCCACTGGTTTTGTGTTATCTTACCACAAGAATACAACATTAATTACATTAAGATGATTTCAAGGATAAAATCGAAATAAAATGAGAAATGAAACTGCAGAAGCTATTCTTACGTCAGTTTTGACGTTATTACATTTACGTCAAAACAAAACAAAAAAGTCAAAACTTTAGTACAATACCTTTTGACTTCGCATTGCACGGAAATTCTATGCAATGCGGGATCAGCATAAACTATAAATTATAGCTTGTGTAACTGTGTGTACACTAAATTTGTCCTAACACATTTTTTTTCTATATTTGGGCACCACCACCTGAAAATTGTAGGTATCGTTCAAAAATACATTCTGAAAATCAGACAGATTACTATGAAACAGTTCGGTATTTTTTTTTAACATATTTGAAAATGCGGTCAGGTCAGACGCGACGCGGAAAAATTCTGAAATTAAGATTTTTGGATTCAGAATAACCCAATCTATCGATCTTAACGTTTTTGGCCGTAAAACGATAAGGCTAAAATTTTTGGTCGTAGGCTTTCATACTTGTGTCAATGCCTTCCCCAACTCTTTTCACTCCTGACTCTCTGTATATTTTGGGTGTTGAGTACAAAACTACAAACGTACGTATTATACAGGGAAGTTTTATAAATATGTGGCTGTTATTGTAGTATATTGTGGTGTATTACAACTTCCACGTGAACCAAGCGGGCAGAAGCTAGTAGATAATAATATAAAATTAATGACGTGTTATCTGTTTTTTAATAACACCATCTAGGGTGTTTCAGTGGTACTAACCTCCGGGTTAGTTGAGTTCTGTTTTGTAGTAGGTAAGTCAAAAGATATCAGCTCCATTTATTATATTTGTTTATAAAAATAACATAATCCATTCACCTTATTTACATCAAAACGTAATACTTTTTATGCGAGTGCATTTTTGAAATAAAAATTAGTAGCTATGATTCTTGAGCTACCATCTATCTTTATTCTAACTAGAAACAGTTGCTGGTAAGAATTCTTACACATTTTGATAGATGGCACTCCATTCAATAACAAGAAGAGCGGACAGTAAAATTATTTTCAGTATAGTTATGGTTAGAGTAGTTTTTTCACCCATTTATTATCGTTAAGTAATGATAAATCGTATGACGCATCGTTAAACTTGACTTTTTAATAATTAAATTCCAGTTCATTAAATTTCCAAGTTACAATACACATTTCTGAGCAATTACAACAAAATCTAATAGGTAGTTGTTGGGGGATTACATCACTGATTAAAATGTTCGGCTAATCACTGGCCCTGCTCCATAGCTCAAGAGCGCTTAAACTAATTGATTAGCATTTGAAAATTCTGTTGCAGCTGCTGAAGATTTAAAAAAAATCTTTGCGTTGTATAAAATCAATCTCTTAGGTCCGTGTTACAGAAGGAAACTCAAGCATTGATTTCTGTTTAAATCTAGTTTTGAGTCGAGTTTTAATTTTAGAACGTTCCTCAAGCATAGATTTATTGAATAAAGTTCAGCTGAGTTTGGCTCTATTTTAGATCGTTACCTACTCAGTTCACAAATCGAATCCAAGCAGTTATTGGATCTGTTATCACCCAAGTGTGGTCGAGACCGCGCTTGAGCATAGATTGTCAATTTTTGTTCTGTCCAAGTATATCTGCGTTGTCGAGTTTGTAAATATTGATGTTTTTTGAATGATTACTGTCAAAATGGATATATTTGGAGAAGTAGATTATTACAATAATTTATTCAACGATGATATATCAACAATATTCTTGAAATCCGTTAGAATTCTTATTAAGTACTTAAAAGGATTTTTCCAACGGACTGAAATTATTTTATCGTCCTGTCATTTTATAGTGATAATATTATGATTAAATAAATTTGCAAAGCTAATTATTAAACGTAATAAAAAGACACAACTATATCCGATGCATATGCATAAACAATAGGTACACATCTCTGCTTGAGGCTGGATCTGAGTCTCGATTTATTTGAGTAATGAGTATAGTTTGATTACCGTTCTGGAATAAGACCGATGCTCAAGTACTGATTCTATACTTAAATAGTGATCGACTGATTGAAGATCAAACTGAACTTGTGGAACGTTCTGTAATATGGACCTTAGTGTTGTATAATTGCATAGTACATATACGACTACTATGAACCTACTATACCTACCCAAAGCTACCATTTAGTAGGTATGTTGTTTATTGACTTGAATGTGCCCTGGCGGCTGAGAAGCTTTCTCATGACATAAGTCACACTCGGAATCTCACTAACACGACAGACACACCCACACACCTACTCACTACACTCCACACGCACATACACCGACATCTTTTTTTTAAATGATTGTGTGTTATTTAATGATTGTGTGTTATTTTTCTTAAATTAGTTAAAACTAATTTAAGGAGGCCTCGAGGAGCAAGTGGCTAAATAATAACAGGCGCATGGGTCGATCCATCAGGTTAAGCTACGATTAGTAGCTCGGGTTGGTCTGTGGATGGGTGTCCATCTTAACATACCGAGACTCCTCCGTGCCTCGGAAAGCACGCTAAGCCGTTGGTCCCGGTTGTCATTCATGGATCTTTGACAGTAGTTACGGGTCGTCAGAAGCCCGAAAGACTGACCACCAGTCTTACCAAGGGGTATCGTATTATGTATTATCCAGTTACTGGGTTGTGGAGGTCAGATAGGCAGTCGCTCCATGTAAAATACGATATTCAGCTGCATCCGGTTAGACTGGAAGCCGACCCCATCATAGTTGAGAAAAGGCTAGGCAGGTTGATTAGTTTTAACCTTGATCAATACAAGTCAAATTCCTACTTTGTTTAATACTAATTTTAAGCTTTATTTTTGATCTCATTCAAATTTTAATTTAGATTTTTTGTAATTGTTTTCAATTAATTTCCTACTGCCAACACTAGTAAAAAATTAATTATGTTTCACAAATCAGGTCCCCAAGATACAGGTACCGCCTAGTTTGGGGATCACCGCTTAACCATAATGAATGTTACCAACAGTTACGGATATTACGTACTAAGTTTAAGGTAATAATTGTAACAATGTTCAAATAAATTTTATCTTATTTTATCTTATAGCATGTCATGTATCGCTGATGGTGGCGCGTGTGTTGGATCATTTAGCTCAAAATGGTTGAGCTGAATGGTGCTAATCCATGCGCCAGGTTCGTGAACGGGCGCCGTCAGTAGGGACTAATAATTTCTTAGCTGCCACGGCTTCTTTTAATTTAATTTACTTATAATTTTTAATTGTATTTTTTTTCTTTTGTTACGGATGCTTTTAACGTTTTGCGTCGTTCACACATGTATAATTTCAACATGAATGATTTAACCAATATTTTGGAACAGTCCAACCTTCTTGTCCGTTCTTCTCCGTAGCACAGATAATTATAATACTATCCGTAGGTACCTACTTCGCTTTGGAATGGGCAACTAACTTCATCTTTCTGACTGACCGACCAACTTGGAAGTAGCTCTCGCCGGCTGCTGCCGCGGCACCGCTCGCTACGCTCGCTCGGCTCGCGCACCGTTGGTCACGGTTCTAACCAAACCTAAACCAATTGGTCAGGGTGGCCTGACCGATTCGGCATAAGAAGCCACACCAAAGGCTTACTGTGATTACAGATAAGCCATTGTGTAATAAAATTTCTAAGAAAATTTTCCGGTATAACAATAACCAGTGTCGCGTCGCGTTAGTCTGCACAAAGCTTAACGCAATCGCAATCCAGCTAAACGTTGTTCAGTTGTTTCACATAGCGAAGCTGTTTGGTAAATAAAACAGCTAGCGGTTATGACACAGCGAATTCGACAACTCATCTGCGACAGACACGTGGTGGTCAACGTGGTGTGGTAACTAGAATCTAGACTCTAGACTATTATGCGCTAAGTAGACGATAGCAACGATAGAACGATGGCAAATCTATGCAATAATGGACATGAAGGACAAATAGACTGGCAGGATTTTCATATGGTGTATCGCCGCGTACAAATTGTCCATGGTTTGCTCAGCGCCTTAAAGATCTTTAGGTATGGTTCAAAAGTGATCAACGTGTTCGTGTGTGTGGTTCTTTTCTCAAAAGACCATTTCAGACACTGATCTACATGGTTCTCATATGACTTGACCAAGATTATGTCTGGACTTTAAAAGAGACTACGACCTCTGAGTTTGTTTCTGCCTTTTTCCTCAGAGTAGTCAGATAGGAAACACCGACCTCATCTAGCTTATTTTTAGTATATTTTTATATGACGTGTAAAAGTGATTCCGATATCCTATTTACAGAATAAACAATTTCATTTCATTTCATAAGGTGGTGATGGTTTTGTATTAACACTTAAATAAAACACAAATACGATATTTTTTTCAACGCTATCTATTATAGGTTTTATTGAAATAACGATGTACCTATAAATGACAATTTTCCTAGGGCCAGGAAGGTATTGGTACTAGTTCTGGTACACAAACTAAGCGTTAGTTTATTGTTTAAACATATTTTTTTAGGTGGATACAAATCAATTTATTGAAAAACAAATTTAGAAAGAATATAAAATGTCGGGCCATAGTAAATTACATTAAATAAAACAGTTAAAATTATAATAATACTAAATACTTTAATAATACTTTGACATGTGGATTGTGAGCTCGGCTGTCATATTGCCGATTGTCGTAAAGGCCAATGGCCTGATGGCCGAAAGCCTCGCTCAACATATCTCGAGGCCCTTGTTAGGCGGATGGATCAAGGGCCTGATTCAGAAGGCAGTACTCCTCGATCCGGCTCGCATTATGTGGGGGTTTTTGCCTCTTGCAGAGACAAAAACCTCCATAACCTAACCTAACCATCTCAATTTATTATATTTTTTAAAGTTTCTAATATCTTTTTTTTAAACAAATATTTAAAAATGTAATTAGATAAGATAGAAAATCAATAAACGATAATACTTAAATCACTAATTGGATACAAAACTAACGTGTGGCCTAAGTCACCGGCCACAGCAAAGCCACACGATGTGGTGGGGACCACATCGTGTGGCTTTGCTCAAATTAAAATCTAATATTTAAAATCAATGTTCATTTGTTCGTATTCTATGCTTAATCAGCTATCTAATTACGCAACACATTTTCGTAAACGATTACGACTAATCTGTGTCATTTTGACAGTTCAACAACATTCATTGCGTTATTTAGCAGATTTTTTTTTCGAACTTATAAAGCAATGGATTTGGAATCTGTTTCAATGCGATTCAGATTCTGATTGATCGTGTATTACGCAATTAGATTGCGGTAAAACATTGTCAACTTATTGCTACCACTTGCACAAAAATTATAGGCATAAAAAAAAAAAATACGCGGTCAAAGTCGCAGGCAGAATACTTATAATGTTACAAAGAGGTTACATTTGTGGGTTTGTTTGTAGGGGGTAATCTTCAAAACGACTAATCTGATTCCGAAAATTTATTCCCTATTGGGTTGCTACAGTATTGGCGAGTATCATAGGAAGTGACAAGAAATTTCACGCGGACATTGTCGCGGGGCATAAGCTAGTTCAATATATTTTAATGGCACTGAAACGTTAAAAGGTAGGCACGGTTCCAATTCGTCATTTCCGGAGAGTATCTAGAGCCGAAAAGAAACTGCATGTCGGTTAGTCTTTTAAAAACAAGCCTTTAAAAATGTTTTCAAACACTGCTAACAGGCATGGGAGGACAGTATAGGCCTGTTAACAAGTACCAGATACTTAACAAAATAGAAAATGGTCAACAAATCGAAGCAGCTATGAATCTGCAAGGCCGACAACATTCTCTCATTTATAAAATAGAGAAAAAAATACCGTTTTAACAAAATGAGATAATTTTCATTACAACTGTAGCAAATCTAAATGGATTTCATGTCCACAAAAGCCACAAATGAAAGCTGGCCAGAGCGACTTTGACTTTCCATAAAATAACCCCGTATAAACTACACCTGTGTGCAAGTGAACGAACAGTGTGGTCCGCGTGCATCTCATCATGAACTTAGTCACGTTTGGTCATGTAAGTGACGTGCACATACCTATACGTGATTTCGCAAAGTGATCGCAAAAGCGTACATACTACATTATGATCATACTTACATGAGTAAGCATATTCAATGAAGCACACTCAAATCTAGTGAATTTTGCGTAAGCTGTTCGTGACATGTGCGTACGCGCGCAGTGTGTCGCGTCTATACATTCAAGGTGCGGAGTGCGTGGCTCTGTCTTAAAAACCGATCTACGTTTTTGAGACAGATCCACACGTGCTGCACAGGCGCTCAGCCCGTGCACACTACGCTAGGCATGTCGTGAACAACTCAAGCGCAATTCACGAGCGTACCTACTTTCTCCCCAGCGGATAGATATCTGTCTGCTTCTGCAAGGCAGGGATATTAGGAGAGTTCGCATAAAGACTATTAAAAAGGTAGCCAAAACTCATACCCCACTGAGGATAAGCATATTCATAATACTCACCAGGAAATATGTCAGCCAGTTCATATATAACGTGAACATAATAACGAAGATCAGTAAACACAAAAATCCTATCTTGGTTATACCGAATTTCAAAACAACCTATCCCGCATATATAATCACTATGGTTTGGCCAATCGACGCAATGTAATCCCCCACCATTCTGTAATCCAGGAAAGCCATAAACATTTTTCATGCATATAAATTTTCCCCACCATTTGGGCAAGTATTTCGAACAGTCCACAAGATTTTCCTTCGACGCTTTAGTGATAAATATTTTAAAATTTTCTTTGATGTGTAGGGGGTATTCATAACCAGATCCCGTAAACCAAAGGTCAGTTGAAAGCACGTAACGTGGCCAAACCATGTAACTTCTGTGTGGATAGTGGCCCCTAGTGCTGACATAATGTGTAAGCATCATCTGATCCAAGGTATGGATTATACATACGTCGTGCCTTGGCACGAAGGCACCTCTAATTCCATGCCAATGTTCTGGATTTAAACTTTTCGGAAACACTCTTGTGAATCTCCAAACCCTGTATCTGTATGGAGTATTATATTCGCCCCGAGAGCCTAATGCCCAAATACGTAGTTCCCTTTGGACGTTATAATATGCGTCAATTAAATTGCATGCAGTAAGGAGGGTTCTTCTATTCATTATCGTAGCCGTACCGATATTTATGAACCCTGAAAAATTCAAACACAGTTAAACCATTTGTAAATAAGTCTGATAGTTTAGGTACTTTATTAGACAATGCACCACAATAGTAGACTTTATGATTAATTTACCGTGAGATATTCCTGCAACGGTACAAAGTCTTCTATTGTATCTAAGCCAAACCCAATCCCAACCCCAAAAAAACCAAGATCTCCAATCAGGCTGAGTTTCCTGCCACCTGAAGAAGCTTTGTCGTGGTGTGACATCAGTCCTGATGTATGCCAATGTTGTAGTTCCGGTATCCCAAAAGCCTGATACAACAGTTAAGAGAAGGTATAATGCACAGGAAAGCAACATAAATTTCATTGATAATGTCTAAGCTCCGTCCGACCAACTGTATAAAAACTGCTTCGTTTATTTGAGCAACTGAAAAAATTACAATGATAGAAAGACTTCAATGTGCTCTTTTATATACACAGACTGAACGTATTTATAAATAAATCTGAATTATTTATTGTTTTTGTAAATACAACGGTCAAATATGTCACTACTATAATTAATAACAAAATCAAACAACTGTGTATAAATTTTAATGTAAATAAATCAGTGCCCGGTAATGGGTCGACTCACCGGGACCCCGGGTAAGGTAAGCCATACACGATACAATTTACCGAAGAGGTCTACCTGCACAAGTGTGCCACATGTCAGCGGGACGGTCTGATATGCCAGAGACATGTCTTCGATTCGCTTCACTATTCACCGTACGCTGCCACTCAAAAGAATTGATATTGCTGGTAACGGAAGGCGAGGTGACATCCATCAACCGATGGAAGGTTATTTATGGAACCGCGTGGTGCAGCAAGCGTCTTTGCCCAATGAAGCGCCAGCCTACGCCGAAGCTGAGCCTGTAGCTTTAAACTACCCGATTAATAATAATTACCCACTTGTCACACCAAATCAGCCGAATAGCGAAATGATAACCGGATGTTTCCACATAAAATCGAAATACACCTTTCTTCTGAATCAACCAATCGGCGCCTCGGGTCGCCGAACGCTCACCTACTTCCAAATCTGCCGGTGTCGCATCCTCGTTTAGCAATCGGTAGAATTGTAATCATAAAGATAATTAATTTTTGGCACTTCGGTACTAGCATCGTCCGAAGTTTCAAGCCAAAAAATGAAAGAAGTCCAAAAATGAAGCAAATAATGTGTTGTATAGTTCATTGTTGTCTTTTTTTATTTATCTCCTCTAAATTGGAGCACCTGCGATGTTATTTCTTCACCACCCTTGTTTGACTGGTAGAGAATGCCTAAGGCATTAGGTCCACCTGTGTACCTTATTGTGTGCGAGAAGTTTTAATAAATAAATAAAATGACGAGGTTTTTCGAGCACCACGCAGTTAGCACAGGTCTTTCGAAGCTGCAAACTTGGTTTTACACTACTGGTTATCTATCCGAAAAATATTTTAAAAAAATCAGTAGGTACTACTGCAATTTTTTGCGACCTGATGCGATTGTCTGGCCTATGATAAGAAATAGCAGAACCAAAAATACCTACAGTCCGATGGACACAATTTGTTGAAAGAATTAAACTGCTTTACGCTGGTATGGAATCCAAAAAACATCTGTAAAATACTAAAGGGCTGAATGAATGTGATCGAAAACAGAAAACTCATTTTTGTTGGTTAAGGAAAAAGTTATTTATATCTGATAGGGTTGAAACTACCCCTAAAAGTGTGCGTCTGCTAAGATTAGGGCAAGTGCTGACGTTTCACCGATCTGAATTTTAGCATAAGAGACCGTACGAACTAAAGATTTTGCTATACGAATGATAATTATTATTACTATCGGTAATTTCCGTACCATCATCAGACGGACCACTGCTGGACATAGGACTCGTCCAAGCGATATATCGACCATCGATCGGTTCTATGCTTTTTGCATTCAGCACACTACCACACTGTGGTATTTCCAAATCCATTGCTTCATATATTTATATTTTATTAACAAGTAACAACACTCAATATGTTAGTAACAATACTTCTTAACAACTATGTTAGTAAACTTAACCTACACACTTAAAGAATCCCTGTTACACACTCAACACCGATTTGGGAAGCTTGCAGCAGCGATTCACTCACCAGCAGTCCAGTCTGCTCGCAATACACTGCAGTATATTGTTGGCCCACACCCGGCGCACCAGGAAAGCGCATTTTTTTCGCATCGTAGCGTAAAAACAATCGACACGAGCATGAGCAAACATCCCTGAAGGACATCGCTGGGCGCTGGCCTTATTTCCTGCGGGGTCATCCCTGGGTTCATAGGATTGGAAAATTGAACGTGGTTGATTGAACTGTCAAAATGAAAGCCATTGCTACAGCCATTACTAAAGTATATTTTTTTTGTAGCCGTCGACGCCTTCTGTTGCCTTTGCATGCACACACACATATCATCTCGCCTGTTTTTCCCAAAGGGTTAAGCTGAGGTGTAACCCGATAGTACACTCACATTTTGCCTGTTATATTTAAGTCCCATGGAACAGGGGCGAGCCTATCGCCATCAACCAAGAAATAAAAATCCAGACTCCGGGCTGTTCGCCGCAGGAGACGCCCCGGGCGTCGGGAGTCGCGAGCCGACTTCCGGCCACCGTAGGCGCGGGCTTGCGGACGGTGAGCAATGGGTAGCTCGCCGTCCGATAGGGACCAGGCCCGGGTCGACGGCGCGTTGTGTTCCTCGCGCGCCTCAAAGAGATGTCAGCACCAAATGACGGGGTCCGGAAGGGCCAATGCTTGCCGGGGTTGCGGGTTTGTCTGAAAGGGATATCGCGACCTCGGCACACAGGCAACGGAAGGAACACGGGTGGGTTTTAGTCAGTAAAAGTCTGACACGCCCTCCCGCTCCACCCAGAGCGGGAGAAGTTATTTGATAATTTCCCATCCTCAAAAAAAAAAAAAAAATACTCCGGACTGTTACTGAAAAATTCTAGATATAAAAACGCAATAACACTTTGCCCGAACCGAGAATCGAACCCAAGACCACATGCCCAGCAGTAGCGCTTGCGAGCACTAGACCAACGAGGATTTTTTATAATACTTACAAAAAAGTGACAGACGTAAATTTTATAACGGATAAAAGGTGTCTGACATTAAAAAAATCGGCCCCACATCCTTAGCGTGCGCCTCCTCTTATATCCGATGCTCATATTTTTATTGAAGCATAAGTTAATGTCTCGGAATAAAGATAAGTCTCACCGAGGGAAGGAGACAGCGAAAAATATATAATTTTAAATATACCTACGATTTGGTGTGTATGAGCTGATTATGTACCGTCATAAATTATGCTCTGCCTTTTCCGAACTATGTTGGGGTCGGCTTCCAGTCTAACAGGATGCAGACACCAGTTACTAGGTAACACGATACTCATTGGTAAGACTGATTGTCAGACTTTCGGGCTGCTGGCTAATCGCAATGACAGACAAAGATCTACAAAAAACGAGCTGTTCGAGCAATTTACAAGCTAGGTGCCAGAGTTTCTCTAAGAGATCTTTTGAAAGATATTGGTATTTTCACAATTCATCTTCGCCAACATCTTTTATATTAGGCAAAATATACACTTATGCACTAAAAACAGTGACATCCACAATAATAACACCAGAAACAAGGACAAATTACGAGCTCCATTTCACCGGCTTCTTAAGGTTCATAACTGATTTGTTGGGCGTGGTATAACCTTTTATAACAAGCTACCCTCTTCTTTGCTAGATTTGCCTTTTAATGTGTTTTGTGGGATATGTTAAGAATCAAATTTACCAATTATATTATATGCAACTGTAAACGAGTTAAGAACTGAGGTTCACAGTACGATTTTCAATATCCATCAGAAGTAGTTACTGCAAATGAATTCCTTAAAGAATTTTGTATATCCAACAAAATGGAGCCAATTTCGAGCAACTAATTATATTAGTTAGATTACCCATTTTTTTTTGTTCAATAAAAATATGTTAAGGTTGTATGGTTTTCCTTTCATTTAATTTATTTCGTTTATCTACAATAATAATAATGAATTGCAAATAAAACACTGAATTTGATGTCGTAACCGTTTTACGTAAAAACATCTACAACTAAATATTCAGTGTTACGATATTGATTATTGCATTTCATAATCAATATTTTAGTTCACTAGTTAGCCATATTTCATATTTCCATACAGTAATAATGCCAAATTAATCGAAACAGCGAGTTATTTGACATCTATTTGCGACGTTGCCCTCTTTCAGAATGAACGCTCTTAACGTAAATCTTCTTCACACCTTACATATCTCGTCCTCGAAATTCTTGCAAATTATTACAGCAATCTAAGGTAATTTAGACGGCTCTGTTATATCCACACAAGGTGTTACTTAGTGTGTAGGTTACCATATTTTACGGAAACAAGGTAATCATTTCATAGTGTTGGATTTTATGACGTAATCGTATTACAGCAATGAAAAGGCTTTCGAATATTGTGACTTGTGAGCCAGGGAATAATCAGCCTATAATGTTCCCACTGCTGGGACACAGGCCTCTTCTTACTGTGAGAGGGAGTCAGCCATAATCCTCTACGCGGGCTCAGTGCGGGTCGGTGGATGTCACATATCTTCGAAATTTTCGTTCTAGAAAATGTTGTTTTCCTCATGATGTTTTCCTTCACCGTTTTGAAAGCAGTGATGATAAAATATTTTACACAAAGGAAAGTGTCTGCTTGGGTTCTAACCCACGACCTACAATTTATAAGTCGCGACCTTTAACACAGGGCTACCACAATTTTAGTATTCTAATTATATTTTTTATATTTCGTGTGTTTGTACTAATTCTTTGCCAAATGTGAGCCTCACAAAAAGTTAGTACAAAGATGTATCCAGTGTAATGGAAGAGATAAATCACTTGGATGTTCTCATTAATAATTGTGATAGCATTTATTGATTGTAAATATTGACAGGGATCTTGGTTTATAGATGTGCCATTTTTATTGGGAATTGAGAAGCAATCAAAATTTTCTATACTTATATTATAATAATAATAAAAATATTTGAATAATTAGACCCTGTTCCCGATACCGGTGGGCTGCTATTTTTTATATTTTTATATGTTTTTGTTTTCTCTTTTGTTTTTATAAAAATATTTAAAAATGTAAATTATATGTATATAAATGAAATAAAAATAATAATATCATTTATTAATCACATCATCATTCATTTATTTTCTTTTATCATTTATATATCTTTTTTTGTCATTTATTTATTATAAAGACGTAAGTTAGTTTGCATGTAAGGGATCTTCGAAACTACCATTTTTTATATTTCTATGGGAACGATCTGATCCGATTTCAAAATCTGTTGTATTATTGGGAAGCTACAGTATTACCGAGTGTCATAGGATATATTTTATGTTAAGACAAGAAATTTCACGCGAACGAACTCGCGGGCAGAAGCTAGGGTATAGTATATAAAACAAAACACATGAAATTGTTGACCTTTGTTTGAGCCTTGCTCTTGACGGGGAATCACTTTACAGGTCACTTTACAAGAAATATGTCAAAGAAGAACACTAACCTGGGAAATATGTATGGACAGACGGACTAGCAGAACCCGTAGGCTTATTAAAAGGGTGACACTCTTCTGGACCTCTAAAAGAAGCAGTCCGAAGCGGGTTTTTAAAGCAAAGATTTGAACGAACTAACACCCAACTCAGTACCTACTAGTTCTCGTGACAGACAAAAAAAAACGTATCTACACATACCTACAAAATTTCCACAGAAAATACGCTTTCAGTTTTCCCGATTTTTTTAATTTTTCCGGCAATTTTTTAAGTTTTTCTTTTCGTAAGAACCTGATTCGGATTATTACGAACATTGTAAAACAAAAAAATATCATATCGGTCCAGCCGTTCTGAAGTGGTGCCCTTACCAAGGAACAGCATTTCATTTTTAGGGTTTCACTTCCGAAGGGTGCTAAACGGAACCCTATTATTAAGCCTCTGCTGACTGTCCATCCATCCGTCCGTCTGTGTGTCAGCGGCTGTATCTCATGAAGTAGAGAATGAGGTAGACAATTGAAATTTTCACAGAATACATATTGCAGCTATAACAAAAAAAGCTATAAATTACATTTTTTTTTTTTTTTATATTATTATTTATTTATTATATATTTTTTTTTTTAATTTATTGTTTATTTTCGTGTTTTTGTTCTTTCCTTGCGTCATGTGTACTGCAAATAAACGTATTTTCTTTCTTTCTTTTTTTAAATAAGGTTTATAATTACAAGAAACGTGTTTTTTTCGGCGATTTTTGCTCAATCTAAATACGGTACAGAACCCTTCGTGTGTGAGTCCGTCTCGCACTTGGCCGGTTTTTTTTAAATTATACCTATATGTAATTGGTACCCCCATCACAGACTACCTGCAGTATTGTCTCTCCTTTTTCCCTTAAAATCCATCCAAAAGTTGTCTTTAGAAGATCGCCTTTCACCCTATGTATTTTTTTTACATTTATATTATCGTCGTCTTAGAGTGAAAACCTCTTATATGCGAAAAACTGGTGGGCAACTGGGAAGTTATAAATATGCTGATTGCGCGGTAAAGTCTGCTTATGCGATGCAGGATTTTGCATGACGTCAGTATGATGCGAAGGTCGCATGTGGCGATATAGATGCCCCCACAAAACTAGGGTGTGCGTGCGAGGATTTTTTTCCATAAATGTAATGAAAAAAAAAAGTTAAAGTTGCATTCCCGAGCTTTTCACTCTGGTGACGTTATGTAATTTTATTTACATGGTGTACATAATAAAGAGTATTCTATTCTATTCTTTGGCAACTGACAATTTGGCCCTTTAAGAAAGTAAAAATTAAATAGTATGCTTGAAACTATTAAGGAAGTTTAATATCGCAGCGCCTTCAGCATTTCTCTACCAGTCACATCCAGCATTTTTTTGAAGTTCTGTGTAGTTGCCCGTAGGCAAAAAAAACGCTGGAACAGTCATTTATTATTTTCTTCGTGGCGTTCGTTTTGAGATAATCTTATCATGGCGTGTAGTGAG
This sequence comes from Agrochola circellaris, assembly GCA_914767755.1. Lineage (NCBI taxonomy): Eukaryota > Metazoa > Arthropoda > Insecta > Lepidoptera > Noctuidae > Agrochola > Agrochola circellaris. Next base: position 11,098,541 of record OU611863.1, on the reverse strand, counting down.
ATTTGGGGGAAAATGGAGGCATTTTAGTTCGATACATTTTTTTTTAATCCTCTGTTAGTTGAGATCTCCGTTGAAAAAAAACAAAAATGGACCACAAAAAGAATCAGCATACTTTTAATACTTTTGGCGCGTGATGGCCCTCTGTTTACTCAAATGAAACTCGGTCCAGCTATAAAAGATGTGTTTTTGTATCATCATTGACACAAACACAGGATATGAATCTTGTTATTTACCCACACAGAGTATCTAGTCATTATTATAATTTACATTCAGATTCACAATATCAAGTCCAACTGATTTCTTCTCGAGAACCATAGACCAACTGCACTAGATCAAATAATGTTGTCAGTTTATATCTAACCATCGTGACTTAAAAATGGAACCCGTCACCAACATAATCCAAAAAAAATCTGAGGCTCATGAACACCGACTCCACCGACATGTGAACATCGAGGCCATTCAGCTGTTAGACCAAACAAACATAGTGCGAAGACTAAAACGAACAAAACGTTTTGAGTTAGTGTAGTGTAAAAGTGTAGAAATAATAGTGACAATGAACAAAGTGTTTATAATATTATATCAGACTCTAAGAAAGTGGAACGGACTTGTGTAAAGTACAATCAGCACTATTCTAAGTTTTAAAATAATTATCACGTTAAAAGTTAAGTTAGATTAAAATTGCTTATAGGCTAGATTGTAATTAATTATTAAGAACCTGGTTCTTTTTAATATAGGATAAAAAAAAGTTTATATCTAACGCGTTTTGTTTGTGCAGAATAAACCATTTTTCTTTCTTTCTTTTTTCTTTCTAACAGTGGGAACCATATCCTCTACAAAATTTTATGCGAAGTGTCGCTTCGCGGGGTAATTAAGATGTTTTATTACGGTTACCTAGTAACAAACAAAAGTCAACTAACACTGCTTTTTTAACCGAGTTCCCAAAAAGGAGGAGGTTCTCAATTCGGTTGTATTTTTTTTTTTTTATGTTTGTTACCTCATAACATTTATGAACCGATTTGGAAAATTCTTCTTTTATTTGAAAGGATAAAATATTTTCGTTTTTGCTACCGACTTCCGAAATTAAAGTTATTTTTCACTTTTAAGTGTATTTTTGTGGAATTCGGTAGTTTTTGTTTTGTAAAAAAGTTATTTTAGTGTTTTTTTTTACACTATTATCTAAATTAATACAAAACTATTCAGCTTTTCATTTAACAGCTAAGAATTAATATTCTATACATTTTTAAACTTCTATTCCGATTTTGATATTTAGCGCAATAATTAAATTAAAATAATGTAGACCTGCTGTCATGTATGGATCAGAATGTTGGGCCACAAAAGGGATGAATGAATGCAGCTGAGATGAGAATGCTAGGAGGGATGTGTGGTGTTATGCGAATGAATAGAATAAGAAATGAGTATGTAAGAGGAAGTCTGAAAGTGACACCGATGACTGAAAAGTTGTGTGGAAATAGGTTGTTATGGTTTGGGCATGTGATGCGGAGGAATGAGGGAAATGTCATCAGGAAACTTTTGAGACTGAATGTGGATGTCTATACGAGTAGGGGAAGACCAAAGAAACGATGGATGGACTGTGTGGAAGATGATATGGTTAGAAAGGGAGTCACTACCGAGACGACGACTAATAGAGATGTATGGAAGAAAAATACATGGCGCAGATCACTATCACTAATCAGCGTCAGGTGGTTCACTTTGTGTTGCCATCTGACATTATGCTGAGCTGAGGCCCTTTTGGCATTATAATAATTTGTTTTCTGTTTTTATAGTTTTAAGGTGTATTTAATTTTTAATTTTTTATAATGCCAATAAACGCATTTTTCTTTCTTTCTTCTTCACTATAAATTGGATAAGGGTAGGAGAATGATGATTTATTATAATTGTCGACATAACGGTCCTCGTGAAAGCTGAGAAAGATAAACAAATCAAGTATCTTGACTTGGCTCACGAGGTTGTCGACATGTGGGATGTGGACTCAGCGATCATTGTACCGATAGTTGTACCAGCCAATGGCTTAGTTGCCAAGAGCCTTGACGAACACTTAAGGAGGCTCTCGTTGAGCAGCTGGATCATGGGCTTGATTCAGAAACCGATACTCGTGGACACGGCTCGCATTGTCAGGAGGTTCTTCTCTCTAGAGCCCTAACCACCGGTAGCTTTGACCCTGTACCCGATACCGGTGGGCTACTATTTTTATATGTTTTAATATTTTTTTTACATTCTAATATTTAAAAATGTAATTTATAAGTGTTTAATGAAATAAAATATATAATTGAATCTTTATGCTATTTTTTTGTCGTAATATAAAAATGAAAACTCTTTCATAGGCATTTCAACTGAGATGATGTAGGGACTTCATAATCAGCCCTTAATGTACCCACTACTGACACAAGCCCCCTCTTTGTGAGAGGGAGTGGGTCATAACACACCACGCAGGCCCAGTGCGGGCTGGTGGATGTCACAAGTCTTCGAATTTTTCATTCATCGGTTCATCATGCCGGTTTCCTCACGATGTTTTCCATCACCGTTGTATTCTTAATAAAGGTACTTTTACGTATATATTTTATACACCATTCTAAACTTGGCTATCCAGGATTCGATGATCCTTAAACTTTGCGTTATACAAACTTTCATTTGAACTGACATCGCTTTTTTTAATTTCCTGCCGATACGTCTTCTTAAATATCCGTCATGTAAGGCGACGCGTGTCAGTCAAAAAGAGGAAATTAGGTTTTTATGTTATTAGAAGTTTCTGTAATTAGAAAATTTGGTTCAAGATGCAGCGATGTCCCACTGACAGCGACGCCGACGAATTTTTTGATGCCCAATGAGCTCTCCCTTTATTTTTATTTTTTTTCTCTTTATACTTGTTTATAATTTATATATTTTAGTGTTAGTTGTATATTAGATCTAAGATTATGTATATATTTTGAATTGCCCTGTAACTTAGTAATAAAGATTTTAGTGAAAAACGATTGGAAATGATTTGTTGTCATTTATCAGTTATGGATGGATATGTCTACATACGTAAGTTTACGCCTTGATCTCATCTCAATGCCCCCGTAGGCAGCAGCTACAAAACGCCATCAGCTATTCTTTTTTTAATTATTTAGCATTATTATTCTGCATTGTAGCTTTCGATCTACGACCCCGTTCCCGATCACGGGCGATGCGACTTGTGACACGAATGGCATCAAGCGACATGCGCGCGTGTTCATGCCATGCCACGACCCGTCAATGGCAATGGGGACTAGTCAGACCGCGCTCTTCATTGAACTTGAAGTCATGGCCGCCGTGCTGTTAGCAAGAACATTTAATTCACTGGTCGCTCTAGAAGTCTCTAATCAACTTCAGAACAAATCAGTTTCCTTGTTAATATTTCTGCGGTAAGTCTAGTTGGTACGGTCAAGCAGCAAAAACGTAAGCGATTTTCAAACAAATTCCTTTCCCACATTGTTGGCGCATGATACCTTTTCGAACTGTCATTTGCATTCAAAATATTGGCAACACGTACATAATTATGTATGTTGCGAAAAATAATAAGGGCAAAAATTTACTATAAGAAATGAGTAGGTATATAAAAGGAAGTGACACCGGTGACTGAAAAGTTGCGTGGAATAAGGTCCTGAACATTTTCATTTCTTGACTGCATAGATTTCGAAACCTTTACTTCTATAGCGAGGTGTGAAGCAGGAACACCAGTTTCTAGGTGAAACTGCTTACCGCTACATCGGAGGATATCTCCAAGATTCAAAATTGGAAAGGCCTTGGAATCATCATAAATGATAAGTAAGCGCTCGCCTTTCTATATCTACCTTATTAATTTATTAATATAGGTACAAGCATACTTTCTCATTCAAACGAAGCACGATAATACTTATTTACCAAAGGGATATAAACACTAACCCAATGATACATTGCAAGTTAATGTTCATCATTTACATAATATATTCACAACTTCCGTTGAAACTGTAATTCACTTAACTTTTTGATGTGTAGGTAAATGCCGTCTCGCTTTCCAGCAATCCAAATCTCAATCTAAATAATCAAATCTGTGGGAGGGATGTCGCGAAAAGGGATGGAAGTGTGTAACAGGAAGCCGGGGAAGCTCGCGTTATTTGATTTGACCAATGAGCGTGGGGCGGTGCTTCGCAGCGATGCGATGGTGATGCGTTCGCGCAATGGCTAGTATAGTTCCTGAATCATGCGAACCATATTTTAAAAACTTTTAAATTTTTTACCTTTCCATCAGCCTATATCTATGAAGTTACGTGCTAGGAATATGAAATGGTACAAGGGTATCAACACAGGTTGCGTCCCACACCAAAGGCCTACCCACCTTCCAAGGCAACAACGTTACGCCGTCTGGCCTCGTCCCATCGTCACGCACCAAGCCGTTTGGTTCTAAAGCTTTGTACAGACCAGCGCGACGCAACGCTGCGACGCGATTCGAACAATACAATTTCTAAGAAAACTTGACGATATAACAATAACCGATGTCGCGTCGTGCTGGTCTGCACGAAGCTTTATACGGCTGGTACGCCGGCCGTGACAAGGGCTCGACGAATAATATTGTTGATACTGCCGTGCCGTGCAATGCGACCTGCGCTCCTGTAGCAGGACAGGCCATGGTGCCCGAGACTGTCTACAGCTTCACCGCAGAGACACCGATGCGGAGCAACACATGGTGCGCCCAAGCGGAGACACGTAGCGAGGCGAAACGATGAGTCACTTTAATAACTATAATGTATGTTCCAATTTTATTAGCTTATTTCATTTACTTAATTCTTATATTAATACGTGAAGCAAAAACTTTGTACGTTGTACCCCTTTTTACGAAAATTACTGAGACGGAGGAGTAAGAAATTTGGCACAGTTAAAGTTTATATGGAGAAGGAGTCCAGAAAGCTAATATTTTTTATATAATATACATTAGAAAAAAAAAAAAAAAAAACTTTACACACACTACCATGCGTTTGACTCCTTAGAATCATGACATTTAAATGAATTATGGTCGACCTCTGGGCGACCGTTAGTTAATGTGATTTTGCATGCAAGTCACACCGAACTGTTACAAAACCCGACCATCTGTAATATACTAAAATTCTTGCAATTATATTTCATTTCATTTCAAAATCTTACAAAATCATCCATAAACCATAAAACAATTTAACGACCAACCATCAACTCGACCTAACGTTAAGCTATAACCTTTCCTCTTAGTGGTTAATAGCCTCTTTAGATAAAAGCCTCAATCCTGGCCAAAATAGGCCCAAACACGACCCAAATATGGCCTGAGTTAACGAACGGGGTCTTAAGTAGGCACTCAAAATGCTTCAGTGGGCCTTCTTAGGATGAAACCCTTAATGCTTGAGGGTCATTTAATCAATTTTTTTGGCAGTCAATTGCTTTTTTATGCGTTAAGGAAGGAGATTTATTGAATCTTATGAGTCAGTCTTATAATTATTATTTTTATATGGTGCCGCCAAGTCAAAATAAAAATAGCTTATTATTTTCCGAGTGACTAATAACTTAAAAGTCGACTAAATGTTTGCAACAAATAAAATAACTTGCCAGCGATTAAATATTTTCGCGACTATTATATTATGTAAGGTTCAAAATTAAAGGTGTTATAAAAACTAAAAACTAGCAGCTGCGTTTAGGTAGCAAATAAACTATACCAGCCAAATAAAATATTAGGCGAGTAGCTATAAATAATGACTTGGCGACTAATAATGTTAGTAGGGTGGCAAAGATAATATATTACCAGTCTAGTTAGAGTAGGTTATTATTTCTTTTTTAATGGTTAGGTTAGGTTAGGTTAAAACTGTGACTTCCTACGCACGAGCCGAGCGAGCGAAGCGAGCGGTGCCGCGGTAGCGGCCGGCGAGTGCCAGAAACGACTAGATTATATAGAAAATCTAAACCTGCCCTAATAATACAATAATAATATATTATTTATGAATGCCCATTTTCTATTTTATTTTCGCCATTAAGTTTCCGCTTAGATATTAATTCTGTTCCCAAAAGAAAAACTTGATGCTAGTTTAAATTAAAACGGAGCTTATTACTGATATATTAATATGCTACCTATTACTTATTACGATACTCCTTATTAGCTGCCAACCCATTATATATGGTACCCACTCTATTTTTTTTTAAAACCTATATTCATTTTACTTAGTTGCCGCATTAAATACATGCCAATAAAAATCAATTCAATAAGACAAACTGATATTTTTTTATAGGGCTAACATAGCCAGAAATTGCACAAGGTACGGGTTTGGAGGGAAAAAGGGGAGGCCTTTCCCAGCAGTGGGACAGAATAATATAGGCTAACGAAAAAAAATCATTAAAAGCAATAGAATTCATTCAACATTTCAGCCGAAAGACATCCACGGCTGGACATAGGCCTCCCCCAAATGCGAAATGGGGTTTGCCTGGTGTTAAAATGCATAGAGAATGCCGCTGCCCATTCTCTAGTCTCTGTAAATAGGATATCGGAATCACTTTTACACGTCATTCTTTTTTTTTTTTTTTATAACCTATGTAGATGAGGTCGGTGTTTCCTATCTGAGTACTCTGAGAAGAAAGACCGAAACAAACTCAGAGGTCCTAGTCTCTTTTAAAGTCCAGACATAATCTTGGTCAAGTCATACGAGGACCATGTAGATTAGTGTCTGAAATGGTCTTTTGAGGAAAGAACCACACAGATTTGAGTGGACCTGTCCAGTCAGTGCAAGCATTTGTCAGTAATCGTGGAGTTCAACTCAGAACTGAAGGAGCTAAACTCCTAGTGAGCAGTAGTGAGTCCTTTACGACACCCACGGAAACAAATGGGATGGTACTATTTTGTACGTTCGGCACCACACGGAACCAGAATAGAATTCATTACCAACTAGGAATCGAACCGACCGAACGGCGCGACTGCAAGCCTATAGGCCTGCAGTTGCGCCTTTAAGGGGACTACAGGACCTAAACGTGCCTAAACGCAAGTTTTATAATGCCTAAAAGAATATGATCCACTGCAGTAAACAAAATCAGAAAAATATATGATATTCTTCAGGATATATGCTAGTATGATAGTGTGTTGAAAACATAATACAACTAATTTGATACGATAGAAAAAAATCATGAAGATATCTCTAAAAATTTCTTTTAACGATTAAAAATCATATTAATTTACATGCAATCATTCTGATTTTTTGTCAGATTATTCTACAAGCTACATATTAGCATAATAGTGTTTTAATTTTCCAGTCCAATCAATAGATTTTTTGTAAATCGCTAACTGCTTCATATTTTGCAATAAATTACCTGCGTCGTGTCATCGCGCTTCTCTTTCATTTCTATGCAGTCCGACAGTGACCGCGCTTTAGCTGTTGTAAGCCTCTTTAACTACTGGGCTAAAGAAAATGTTATATATTTTTTTTTTTTTTTACTGGATCTCAAGTCTGGTTTCAGAAAATGATTGCCAGTCGCACAAAAGTTTTATCACAATATAAAAGTATGTAAACTGAGGAAAATTTATCATAAAGTACCTATAGCAATACACTTTCATTACACTCTTTTAAATAAGTAACAGTGGAATTCGATAAAAAATCAGTTTGCTTTGTGTGGTATTTCCAAATATACAATACATACGAATGTTTTTTGGGGCAGTAAATACTGAATTCATCAATAATTTCATACACTGTAACCTTTCTTTTATTGGTACCTACTAAAACATAGACTGCTAAAAACATAAAGTTTCCTTTTAGCGTTGCCGTAGTTGGGTACAAAACTATAGAACAGCCAGTTCAACTACTAGCTTAATCAAACAAAATACGTGAAAAGTTTATTAAAAAGTTTGCTACATATTACTTTGACATCCCCAAAAACGAAACGTTCATTAAGCTAAATAAAGTTTCTAGCTTCTAACTAGTAGAAAATTCGGCTTATTGGTGATTTGCACGAATTTACTCGCCCGAAACGGGCGAATCTACACTTTTAATCATATTATATTTTCTTGAGGGGATTCCCATGAAGTTAATTTATTTGTAGGCGAATCGATTTCTGGAGTCGTTGATTCGTTGAATCACTAATACGCCGAAAAATCCATGAAAAGTCGCTTTAATGCTTACGGTTATGGTTACGACTTTACGGTTACTGTTCATAATCATTCTCCGCCGTGATCCCAATTTGTTTATGGTCGGCGCCATGTCTTTTTCTTCCATACTTCTCTATTAGTCGCCATCACGGTAGTCACCCCCTTTTAGCCATACCATCTAACATACAGTTCATCCATCGTTTCTTTGGTCTTCCCCTACTTCTATAGCCATCAACATTCGTAGACAAAACTAACCTCACGAAATTTTCCTCATTCCTCCGCATGACATGTCCATACCATGACAACCGATTTCCGCACAACTTTTCAGTCACCGCTGCTACTTTCAGACTTTCTGTTATGTACTCATTTCTTAATATTTCCATTCGTATAACAGCATACATCCCCTTAACATTCTCATCTCAGCTGCATGCAATAGGGATAATGCTTGCGTCAAAAAAAAGAAATCCTATTTAGTCCGTCAGTCAGATAATAACAAAAATATTAGACACGTATTTTTTTGCTTTATCATAATAACAAAAGTTAACTAGATAAAACGCAATAAAGTTGGGGAATGGGGGTCGCTGTCACAAGTAAGCATAACATCTAAATACTCGTGACGTCATGGCACATTTTAACTCAATGTATCGCCGTAATTTGAATACTTCGGGATCCGACATCGGGCACTTGGTTGCACGGCCAACTAGTTGACCAAGTGCATGATTCGTATCGGTTTTTATTAACCGACTTTCAAAAAGGAGGAGGCTATAAGTTACTAACAAATATGGATGTAATCTTAGGATGAATCTGAAATAAATTGTTTATTATTATTATTTTTCCATTTGTCAACAAATCTCGGGACCATAGGGTCCCGGTCCTTTGGAAGGCGTACGAGGGGCCGAAGCCAACTCGCAGAAGCCCCTTAGACAATTTTAAATGGAATGAGGAATGAGGCACCAACCGACGATTATCCCTGTATGCACTTGCAAGTGCACCCAAGGACAACCCCCGGTTGGTGCAGGACTATTGCAGAACATAGAAACAAAAAATATTGGGCTATGGGTTTGGGTGGCTATAGTGGGTTGGTTACCTAAAACTATGGAAGGCCTATGTCCCCTGCCTGATCAATGTTAAGATATACACGGATAAAATGGCAGGGGGTGACTTACACACTCAATAATGGGCCCCCGAAAACTGTCGCTAGCACATTGTGACGTAGCGACAAGGGGGCAACATGTCCTGAGGTGCTTGAGGAGTGGAGAGGTATTCCACGGCTTTCAGAATAATCCCAGAGCCCGGAAAATGGTCAAGATCCCTACGAGCACTTACTGGAATACTTCCTTCCTCCGAGCATGTTTGCTCTTGCGAATCTCCACTCAAACCAGCCAATTAAGGCAAGAATGAGGTGGGAGCTCTGTTCCTCGTCAGTGTTCACTCCAGCCGGCCAATAAAGGCAAGCCAGAGATGAGGAACAAGATTTCTCCCGGGAGATAGGGTCCGTGGGGTCGCTACTGCCCAACAGCTCGCCACAAGCTGCCCTGCGGGTTTATTATTATAATTATTATAAGTTCGTTGCGTATGTATGTTTTTTTTATTTTTTTTATTTATGTCCGCCGATTTCTCCGTCAATTGTGGACCGATTTTGAAACATCTTTTTTTTGTATGAAAGGGTATGCTCCCAGGTTGGTCCCATATAAAATTAATTAACTTTGCTTGGATAATTTTTGTAAGATGCAATTATACGTAATTTTCCCACTTAGTATATACATGTGGATGTTATTATTTCATTTATTGCGGATCACACATAAAAGTCACAACAGTCACACAGTTATTATGACAACTGCCTGTCACTGTTATTTATATAGCAGGTAGTGGTATACGAATTTGTATGGGGTAGGTAACACAACTAAAATGTGAAAAATAAAAACATTTTACAAAAGAAAAACAACCGAATTCCAAAAAAAAAACACTACAAAGTAGAAAATAACTTTAATTTCGGAAGTAGGTGGCAAAAATCGAAAATTGAAAACCAAAGACACCGACTTCCGAAATTAAAGGATCCGGTTTTTTTTTTTAGAAGTCGGTTGTTTTTTTTTTTGTAAAATGTTTTTATAGTTTACCTGGCGGTACGATCACTGGTCATGACCGTGGCCGTCCAGTCCGCGAGATCCCTTATACAGATAATTTTAAGGTTGTAGTGAATTTGCTTAACAATTTATAGGTATCTGACTTTAATTTGAACTGGCGAAGCCTACAAACCTAAAAATCAGCTAATGACTGCAACTGAAAATCACAGAAGGGTTTGCGAAGGCGAGGCTCAAACAGTCAGGGGTTTACAATAGCTGGGCAAATAGACCCGGGAGTTGCAATGAAGATGGCTAGGCAAACAGCTCGCGCAAACAGGATCGCAAATACTACGGGACTGGTTACTACTAGAGGTTTGCAGAGTATTTTGGTGTAACGTGACTTTACTGCGAGTTAAATTGCAAAAATATAGTCAGGGGAAATATTTAACTGGTACTCTAACTTATTGACCTTCTAATTATGCACACTTTTTTACTTATTGAGCCTCTTTTTAACTTTTAGGACCCCAAAATAGGAATTCTTTGAGGTAGGTTCACAAAAAGAGGCGCAATCATTATATTAGAGTGTTCAATAATATTTTTAGGAGCGCAAACAGAATTATTAGAGGTTCGATTAAATACCTTTAATAAGATGTGCAGTTTTTTCTAACCACATTTTTTTTGTCTGTTCCTGGCATATTTTTTGTTGCGTTAAGGTACAATTCCGTAGCCGACGGCAGGCGGCAACTGCAGGCAATGTATCGCCGCAACGACTGATTTCTATGAATTTCTATGAAAAACCTTCCGAAGCTAGTGACACGTCGCCTTCATAGAAATAGATAGAAACCTGCAGTTGCCGGCTGCGCGCGGTCGCCTACGGAATGGTACCAGTACCTACCTGAAGGTAACATAGAGCAATGCTTGGCATTAGGTTAAATAGTTTATGATAAACTTATTAACAGAAAATCTAATGATTTGAACCTATTGAAGGCTGAAAACAACAGAAAATTATTATTGTTTTTAGATGTAAAAACTCTGCTCTTGTAGTTAGTTTCTTTACAAGAATGTGTATGATTTTTAAAAGTCAAGTTAATAAGTTTCGAATAATTCTAAGACGAAATAATTTCAAAGATGTGTGAAGACTGAAGTGTCTGATTACCGACGTAGTTTTACGATGTACCTAAAGCACTAGGAACATTATCCTCATAACGATAGACATAAAGCTTTTATTCTTTCAGGTAAGATTAGAAACAGTTATGTTGAGAACCATCCAAGTCTAGGTAATAGCAGTTATGCCTGTTTTCAGTAACACTAAACGACACCTAGAGTACTTACACAGCGCACTGTTGGATTATCAACTCTCGGTTTAGCGCCGAAAGCTGGAATTCAAATGCGCGCTTTTATTTAGGCATTAATTTAGGTGTCGCCTACTGTCAGTGTACATATACTCGTACGTTACAGTAACAATGTCTTACTTTAGTTTATTTCTTTTCTGGAACTTTCCCTAATATTTTGATGATAATATTAGGCTTTACTGCGCCCGTTATGTCCCTTATCTTATTAATCCAAGAAGTATCATCAGCGTAGATTTTTCCAACTACGTTGGGGTCGGCTTCCAGTCTTACCGGATGCGCTAAGGATGTGAATTTCCATAAAACTGGTGCACAATAAAAATACAGAACTGGAATAGCCTATTCTCGATGCCTCGTGATTAGTTGTGAAGGTGTCAAATAAAAGGCTTTGATTAAAGATACTACATACGTTATTATATGTTTACAAGCTGTCATTTAACTTGCCTTGTTAGTTATTTGGTTTGTTAGTAAGTATGTATGGGTCAAATAGTTGTCCCCAACCGATTGAGTTGAAAACACGTTTGGTTTGGATTTAGGATGATGTCACTTACATCATTCTAAATCCAATATGGCGGACTCCCAAAGATGGCGGACCAATTATTTTTATGCACTCCCATTATATGAGTATCAAATGAAAAGGGTTTGCGGAGAGGAATACAAAAAAGCTTGTATCAATAACTTTTTTTAAATTAATGATTTTATTCACATTGAGCACAAAAGTACATGTATCATGGCAGAGCGTAACCAGCAAAAAGGGGAAACTAGCCGGAAGTTATGTACATCAGAATCTGCATGAAAGCAGCACATCCAGAAATAAACTTTTTAAGACAATCCACCTCTATTGTAATAGTAAAGGGGCCGATCACACGTGTCACAACTACACCACAACAACAACTACTGGGCACCGATTTGTATGGAAATTAATACATTATTCACACCACATTCGAGTCACATTTGACCGTCAAAATCAACCGTGTGGGCGATACCAACCACATCAAAGCCACGTCGCGTCGCGTAGCTACAACGCATCCACCAGTGAGCCCGCGCATTAGCAGCCGGCCACATCACAAACACAACGATTTGTCTGTCTGCAAACACTACCCACAACGTAATCACATCGCAACTACTAACGACAACGCAACTCCAAGAAGCTGCAGTGACACTATTCACACGTAACCACTGCTTGCGCACATTTTGTCTCTGCGATGTGATGGGTTATGTAGTACGTGTGTACTGGCCCTTAAGGTAAAAAAAATAAAAAAATATTCTGCAGATAATAAAAAAAATGACATAAAATACACATAATATACAAAGTAGCCAAAAGCCTCGTATTTAAGTATTTTAGTAGAAGATTGACAAGACGTCAAAACCAAACTTAGTACACAAAGAAAGACATAGATGGCACTTTGTCTATCGAACTATCCAGTTTTCACGCCATCCAATCGCGAACCAACGTTAGTATCTCGGTGAGAGTTCTCAACAGGACTGGAAGCTTTCATGTTTATTAAATAGACATTAGTCAAAGTAACTTTTCTGCCTTCAATAAATTAGTTTTGATTAAAATTTTATATCGCTACATTATTGATATCTGGATTGGAATATCAATGATTTTGGCGGCATGTTTCATTTTGATAGACATTTATCGATGCTGAACATCAAATCAGTGAAAGTACTGGATTATTCCACTTTGCCCCACCAAAATGTCTCACCAGTGGGACAATGAGGTAAGTTCCCAATTTTGTCGTCCACTTTGTACAATAATAATAATATATTTATTTATTCAGACAACCAATGATCCATTACATTTATATTAGTATGAACTTAAAAACTATGTTAGTACCTAATAACGAAGAAAGACTTAGTCCTCTGGGTGAGGCTCCACACCGGTGGGCTGTCCAACTTATTGGCTATAGGGTTGCCAACTTTTTTTATATAAAATATAGTATTTTCGAAGCCATTACCTGTAAAAATATAGTAGATAGCGAAAAATATAGTAAGTACATTTCACATCATTTTTATTATTTAAAATATGCATATTTTTTGCTACTATGAGTGTGTCTATGACCTTTATTAACAGGTTTTGTTGTTTAAATGTCTTATAACAATTTTTACACTGTAAATTAAGGTAACAAAATACCATTAATTCAGCTTATAAAAACTGAATTAATGGTATTTTGTTACCAATATGTGTGTACGTGTGTGTATATGTATGTGTGTATTATGTGTGTGTGTATTATGTGTGTGTGTGTGTTTATGTGTGTGTGTTATGTATGATCTCATAAGAGATAAATGGTACTAACCCTATTGCGATCGTTTCTCCATTTTGTATTGAGATAAAAATATAGTAGGTTCGCCTACTATATTTCTTTAGAAATATAGTATTTAGGCCTCTAATATAGTTGGATACTATATTATACAGAAGGATTGGCAACCCTAACTGTGTCCCAATAATTGATTATGGTGGGGGGCAAATTACACTCGCATAAACGCTGACTTTTCTCCCTAGGGCTAAATTATAACAATAAATATTATGGCAAAAAGCAGACAGATTGGTGGATCAAAGAGGAATAATCCAAAGTACTGTATAAAGCTGTAGCAATTGAAAACTCGGGAATAAATGATAGTGCTTTCATCATAATTATGACAAGCCCTTTCCTATCTATGCTGAGGTCGGTTTCCAGTCTCACCAGTAACAGCTGAATACGGCCTATTCAGATCTAAGCGATATCGCTATCGCGCTCGGTAGCGACTAACCAGAAGGCGGACAAGTATCGCTACCGAACGCGACAGCGATATCGCTTATAATATCTGAATAGGCCTTTATACATGGAGTGACTGCCTACCTGACCTCCACAACCCAGTTACTGGGTAACACGATGGCAACCCGAAGCATAGAAGGGTCTCGGTATGAAATGGATGGTCACTCATCCACGGGCAGACCGGGTCATGCATAGCTTAACCCTGATCGACCGACCCGTGCTGCTGTTACTTACCCAGGAGCCCCTCCACAAACAAAAACAAATGATACTGCAAATAGCCAATATGAATGGTGATTCTATAAGGGGGATGCGCTAAGGTAACCCGCGAAATTCAAATTTTCTTAGGTTTTTTTTAATTTCCACGTTAGTATCAGGTTGTATGTTGATTTAAGTATGATTTTCGGCCATATTTAATATTTATTAAAAGAATTTTAGTCATGAAAATGATTAATACAACTCTCTAAGTTCATATTACCCTATTGAATGACTATTATTTTCACGAAATCATCACATTTGAGGCCAATGGAGTTGCATTGCTGATTCTAATGATTATAATTCTGTAAAGCCATATTTGTTACGGTCGCGAATTATATTTTAATCAACATACAACCTAAAACTGACCTGCAAATAGCAAAAAATGTAAGAAAAATTGAATTTCACAGCCTACTTTCGCGCGTCCCCCTTACGGTCATGAAAAAAAATCCTTTTGTTTGCCTTCAAAATGTTCATATTCAAATCACTAAAGATAACTTTCATTAAAACAGTAGCTTTGTCATGAATAAATTTGTTTGGTATGGTCAACATTTTGCATAGAATTTCCGTGTGGAATCCTTAATGCTAGAAAAACATTGAATGTTCTAGCTGCTTATGTTGCCAACTGTATTGTGATAGAGTTGAAAATTGCATAGAATTTAACAGTCAGCTTTGTATTTTGGCATAGATATACTGACATTCAGATTCATAATGTTTTTAGATAGATAGATAGATAAATCGTTTATTTGGTGCACACAAAAGACAAAAACACGATTAAATAATAGCTAAATACATGAATATAGCTATAAGGTGCCAATATACAAAAAAATAAAATAAAGACATTGTGATGACTATTGGCTAAGACACTTTAAAATAGTGAAACATATAAAGTGCGGTGTGCGTCTCAAGGTTGCACCAAATGGGAGTCCAACTCAGCATGTGTCAGGCAAATATACCTGACACTGATATTCTGCTGGATCCCTGCAGTGACATACGAACGTCGAGCAGATGAGATAATAAATATGCGAATTATTGGTGTTGTGAATAGATAAATGTGCAGAATGAAATTACGTAAGTATACCCGCAATTTAAATAATTATAGAATTTGTTCATGATAACAGTGAAGTTTAAAAGCATTTGGAAACGTTTTTGTTCGATAGTGATTGTGTATTAGATAAATAAGTTATGCCCGTGGATCAGTCCACGTATTGTTATGAAAGAACCAACCACATTCCTGCTATCGTGAACAATTTTAACTTAACGAAGTAAGTATTTTTTTTATTTTTTTTTTAAGTTATAAAAATTAAAACCCAACTACGACATAAAAGTCAACTAAATAGGTATGGACAGACAGTCAAATTAAAAATCCGGAGTCACACGTGCTAATAAATCAAACACGTTTGACTCCGCATTTTTGCCTGTAACCAGCGGACAATCAAGACGCTTCCAACGATACCTCATTTGTCAAATTATGATGAGAAGTTTAGAAGTTGTGTGGTAAAAGATGAACATACATACTGGTCAAAATCATAACCCTCCTTTTTGCTTCGCTGATGCACCTACATATACGTACAAAATATTGTAACACTTTAAAAAAAAGTAACGGTGGAGTTTCTTGCCCATTCTTCTCCATACGAAAACTACCTTTTGGAAGGGGTGACTAGAATCAATTCAATTTTTTGTAAACTTTGACGTTCAAATATTTTGCGGATGAGTAGTCACCTAAGTCTTCAAAAGTGCCTTACAAGGGCCTATTTGAAATAAATGATTTGACTTTGGCTTTGACTTTGCTGTAGTCAGGTAATTAACAACTTATTTGGCTTTCATTTTCATGACGATGATAACCACTTTACTCCCGACAATTTATAAACTCGGAAATAAAACAGGTTTTATGGAATAATACAAATGATTGCACCAAATACTTATTTGTTTTCATACAATATTTTAAAAGATATTATCGAAGGCAAAAAAACACAATTTTACGCAGAATTAAAGATACTAACTGTGGCGGCATCTACACCGCCACATGCGAACTACGCATCAAAGACTTGACGTCACACAACATCCTGACGTCACTCAAATCCTGCATCGCGCAATTAGAGTTTACCGCGCGGTGGACATATATACAAGCTCACGACTTCAACCTCTGGGCAATTGCCCGCCAGACATGACACCCGTCTGGTCGGAGGATCCTCCCTTTTCTATGGGGGATGAGTGAACTTTACACCCTGTTCCTCTTACCCCTAAACTAACTACATTAAAAAAAAAAAACGTGCTCTCATCCGAGCATTTAATTAAATAATTTTATTTTTACTCTCTCCAACCCCGGTGAAGCGTTGGCTGAATAAAAACAGTTCCCAACCGTGTGTTTATCATATTCTCGTAAATACGCACCATTTTTTGGGTTAACAATTTTACAGGAATTAGTTAGGTAATGTACCTACATTTATGCAACATTTACGTAATTGGAAAGCAAATAAGCAGAGAGGTTCGCGGTTTAATGGTAACAGCTGCACTGGTCTATCTAAGGTTACGCTACACTTGCCGCGGTCGGTCCGTAGATGGGTGAGCATCCTTAACATATCGAGACCCCTCAAAACACACACAATAAAATAAAAACACAAATAATAAAATAGAAAGAAACATAATTATTATATTTGGGACACGCACAGGAAATACAAATAAGGAAGAGCTTGTGGCTAAGTAATAACAGCCACACAAGTCTTTCCATCAGTTTAAGCTACGCTTGCGGGGGTTAGTCCGTGGATGGTTGACCATCTTTACATACCGAGACTCCTCCGTGCCTCGGAAAGCACGTTAAGCCGTTGGTCCGCTGTCATTCGTGGATCTTTGACAGTCGTTACGGGTCGTCAGATGCTCGAAAGTCTGACAACCAATCTTACCAAGGGGTATCCTATTACCCAGTTACTGGGTTGTGGAGGTCAGATAGGCAGTTGCTCTATGTAAAATACTGGTATTCAGCTGCATCCGGTTAGACTGGAAGCCGATCCTATCATCGTTGGGAAATGGCTTGGCAGATGGAGTACCTATGTAACACAATACAATATTATTATACATACCTACCAGTGCTGCGACATTTTGTTTTTTTATTAATGTCGCGGCATCACGCTGAGATAGGAAGGAGCCCTTTGGCCTCGTACAGGACTTCATTCTTTTAATTTTAATGTTACTTTGCTTTTTATTTATGTTTAGTGTGTTTTTAGTTTAATGTTTGATTTCCTGTGCGAGTCTCAATAAATGCTTTTTCTTTCTTTCTTTACCTAAACATGGATTGGACAGCTTTCTCTTTAATCTCATTAATTCCCCATAATAGATAAATTTGCCCTCCTAATTTACGAAGGCATCCAATTCAAAAAGATAGCTAGAAAAGATACAAAAGTATTGGAAAAAAGATTACGGGGATAAAGAATGGGAGAAATAAAAACTTCTGTGCCGAAGGAAAGTTCAAAAGAATTCAATTGAGTTACTTGAGTGTTGAGGCGGGTTATATTAAATTATACAGAATAAATGGTACCTAAACCTTATACTCAAAAACTGTGAGCACTTGCCTTACGTTTTCTGATGTTATTTTTAGGATTGGACATAAGTTTTTATTAAATACTAGTTGTTACCCGCGACTTCGTCCGTGTGGAATTATATAGGTACTTCAATTTTATTTATTTGTGTAGCTGTCAGTGAAAGTCCCGTCCAAATCCGTTCAGCAGTTTTGGAGATTAGCCGGAACAAACAGAAACACAGACAGACACAAATGTTGTTGTATGTATCGTATATACTTTCAGTACCTTGGCTACCGAGCTCTGCTCTGGTGTAAATAGAGAATGCTCATTTAATAATACAGGATAGTTCATACTAATTTCATGCTGCCATGATAGTAGGTACTTACTAATTACATGCTGCCATGATAGTAGGTACTTACTAATTCCATGCTGCAATGTCATTATTGTAAGGTAGCCATCTTGTTCTAAACTTATGGCGACCGAGCTCTGCTGGGATGAAAACACGGAGAAAATGAATTTTCCCAGATACGAGACCTAGCTAGATCGAGTTTTCGCCTCCGTTAACCTATACGTATATTGCAACTTCCATCGAAATCGTTAAAACCGTTTTCAAGAACGTGATTAAAACATATATATATACAAGTTCCCATTAAAATAGATGGACAAATTTTATTACAGCATTGAGTACGTCTAACCAAAGATATCCAAGTAAAAAAAACACAGATTAAAGTGATTTTATTTTTTTTACATATTTTTTCAACCCGTACGCTGCTTCAATAGGTATTGAGAAAGTTGTCTGTTACGTTTCCAAGTGTTCGAAGTGTCTTCGATTTGGTTATTTGCTACCCGTGTATACTTTTATATACCTGCCCATCTACTCGTTAAAATTCTCAACGTGAAAACATTACACCGTAAATTTTATTAAGGATTTTGTAACGCAAAATCGGGCATCATTGCCCGTAGCGGACATCTTTGCCTGAACACGAAAAATAACTAAAATCTTGGATTGTTAATTTTATTTACAAGTTTCTTTTTAAATAACGTAAATCTTAAATAGTACATTAAAAAAAAACGATTCATGATTTTACTTATTTTTCTTTTGAGTTCGGGCAAAGATGTCCGCTAAGGGCAATGATGGCCGGTTTTACTGTATTATTATTTTAATTTTATATTTCTTATGCTGCACCGGCAGACGTCGTCACATCAACGCCGGCTGTCGCTGATTATTGTGAGGGATGGCCGTTTTGCGTGGATGTGACGCATATTTCCCCCCAACTTGTTATTTTCTGTGTTTGTATTCTTTCTTCTTTTTCTTTACTTCAAGTTCGCTTCAACTAAGTTTTCACTGTGTAATCTTTACAGAATTGGTCGGCTGAAGTATCATAAATCTACGGATTTTACTTTCATTTACTAGCTAAGGAAAGCGTTAAACCAATTAAATAGTTACCCCTGTGTAAGACAGACAGAAATAATCGAGTTAAGCCTCATACAGACTGGTGCGACGCGACGGCGCGAAGCGACACCGGTAATTGTTCTACCGTGAAGTTTTCTTAGAAATTGTTTATTGCGTCGCGCCTGTCCGCACGAGGCTTTACCATTTCTTTCTTTCAAATTTTCAACACTTGTCGGATAATAAAAAATATCGTTTAATCTAACGAGGGGTGTTTTGTTTTCAGTTGTTTTCTAAGAAATAACGTACAAAATATAGGAATCTTTAGGGTCGGCTCTGGGTAGCGCGTAATTTTAGCCTAATAAGACCTTGGTGTGTTGACAAGATTTGCGGAAGCGAACGGTAAAGCGTAATGTATAGGTACACAAAAAAAAAAAAAGTTTTATAATTTTGTATTAATGCGCAGCCACGGCCACGTTGACAAAAAAAATTGTCCTTCAGGTAGATTATTAAAAAATATTAGACACGTATTTTTTATCAAAAAAATTATAAAATGGTTTAGTTAAAATGCATTAAGGCTCGTGCAGACCAGCGCGACGCGACGCCGCGACGCGACTCGAACAATACAATTTCTAAGAAAACTTCACGGTATAACAATAACCGGTGTCGCGTCGCGCTGTCGCGTCGCGCTAGTCTGAACAAAGCTTTAAAGTCGGGAGTGGGGGCTCACTACGTCACAAGTAAGTATAAAATCTACCGGCCAGTGACGTCATGCTACATTTTAACGCATTGCCTACTCAATGTATTGCCGTAATCTTTTGATTACGTAAAAAAAGAAAAAATACGTGTCCAATATTTTTTAATAATCTACCTGACGGACAATTTTTTTTTTTGTCAACATCCCTTTTAAGTACCTACCCAGTGTGTAAATTATGTTATGTGACTTCAACTTGGTAGGTATAATAATAATTGAATTGTCTACAATCTTTGCTCCTAATATTATTAGGAGCAAAGATTGTAGACAATTCAATTAATTATTGTTGGTGTATAGGTAGGTAGGTACCTACATCTGTTTAAGGCTGACCGTACCCGCAATAATGAAATGAAATTGTTTATTCTGTAAATATTTAGGAATTATCGGAATCACTTTTTCACGTCATGTAAAAAATAAGAAAGATGGAGTCTACATTTCCTATCTGACTACCTCTGAGAAGAAATTAATGGAGAATCAAACGTAGGGGTCAGACTCTTTTAAAGTCCAGACATAATCTTGGCCAGGGGCCTCATTTTGACGTGTTAAAACCATCACCTTTCCGTTGTGAAATAAGGATAATTCGTCCTGTATAGCTTCATCCCTCTCTCACACTGGAACGATGATTGCTTTAACAAGTCATAGTACAGCCCCTGATCATCTGAAGACCATGTAGATTAAATTATAAAGAACTCCGTAACTAATTTTTAAAAAAAATCCGGCCGCTACCTCTATCACTCGCCAACAAAACCCCACCTTAAAACTTTCACATAAAAAATCCTTCGCTACAATAAAAATTATTGCCACTTGTTTTGTTGGAGCTTGCCTTGGTAACGAAAATTTTATTACTAGATTTTTACTTTTACTTTTACCCGTTGTATTTTTACTCTTACTTCATTTATCCGCTGTATTTTGCCGAGAAAGCAGGCAACAACAGTGTTAGTATCGAACGAGCTTTCAAGTTTATTCCTCCTTTTTACTTGGTGTCTGTATTTATTTTTTGGAACGAAGTTTCTTACCGCACTTGGTAAATGAGAGGTAGACCGAAAAAAGTGTAACATTTTTACCTTCACAAAACTTTTGTTAGTAACAAAACACACACATACTAACAAAAGTTATGTATCTATATCTATTTGTATATCTGTATTGTATCTATAGTTTTGTATATATATCTTTACATAGACGTATGTCTATATATAACTCAATCTACCTAGCCTTTTCCGGTCGGCCGTCAGTCTAAGCGGATGCTGCTTAATACCAGTATTTTACATAGAGTAACTACCTGACCTCCACAGCTCAGTAACTGGGTAATACAATATCCCTAGGTAAGACTGGTTGACAGTTTTTCGGGCCTCTGACGACCCGTAACGACTGTCAAAGATCCACCCACGATTAACAGCTGGGACCAACGGTTTAACGTGCTTTCCGAGGCGCGGAGAAATCTCGGTATGTAAAGATTGTCACTCATCCACAGACCAACCACGGCAAGCGTAGCTTCGCCTGATGGATCGACCCATGCGGCTGTCACTACTTAGACAATGTAGTATTATAAAAAGAACTTCTCGACCTTTTATAATGTCAGAAAAGTAAAAACTGACACTTCGTGACTGGCCACCCAGATGTTAAACAACGACGACCAACCACCTATACTCCATTTGAAATAAAATCAGACATATAAATAAACCTTTTTTACAGTCCGTTCAACCGATTTTGACTTCTATTGCGTTGGTGGCATGACAAAGGGCAGCTACAGTAAACAGTTGGTATTGTAACCACTTTTTTGCTTTTAATGCCATCTTTATTTCTACGATATAGAAGTCAAAATCTGTTGAACGGACTGTAAAAGAGGTTAGGTTAGAGTATACCTACCTTACAATGCCAGAGGTATCGCAGATGAGTTGTTGCTATCCCAGACAAAGCTGAAGTCTCTCGTGTCTCTGAAGGTGTGTCCAAATCTTGAGCGGCAAGAGCACGGCATCAACACGCGGCGTTTGCAGGGGACATTTCTGCCGCGCTCTAGTTAGGACCAAACCGACGAATGTTTGCGCGGCACATTTGAGTCACGCCGCGCACTTCAGTTGGCCATATCAATCTGCCTAGCCTTTAATACGTCCAGACACAATTAGTGACGACTGTTCACTAAAAATTGTTGTACGCGGTAGGTAGGCAGAAGCGTTCGCGCGCGGCAGTCGTTTAAACACAGCGCGGCAGTAGCGCACGATTGCCGCTCAATGTTTGGACACACCTTTAGAAAAACCGTTTACAGTTCAGATCAAATTAATCACACTAGCAATTAACACACTGTAGGTACACAACAACTATTCAGAACGCGCGACAGTTTCTAAACGTGTTCATTGCTTGACCGCCACCAATGAACTCTGCTACTTAGCTCCAGCCGGTCTGAGCGTTATGTTGTAAACTCCATCGAGCGCCGCTAGGCTAAATTCAAAAATTCAAAATATTTTATTCCACATAAACCTACAAGGGCACTTATGAAACGTCAGAAGCTAGGTGCACGGTTCCAATTGGTCGTTTCCTATGGAGAAGAGCCGGCAAGAAACTCCACGGTTACTCTTTTAAAAGTAAATAGTTTTTACAATGATTCCAAATTACAGTGTTAAAAGGTATGAGAGGACAGTGTAGGCCCATCAACATGTACCAGGTACTTAGCAAAATATAAAATAGGCGGCGCTGGCGTCCCGATTTGTCAACTCAGTAACGTATTTCCGACATTTATATCTTTGTCATCGATTTTTATTCAGTAATAAACACAAAAGCGAATCCCAGAATTTTTCAAACCCATTCAACCCCGTAAAAATACCAATAATAAAATTACACATCGGCCGAAGCAAATCGGCCACAGTGCTCTCAATTCGCCGATACGATCTATTCCGACCGTACACTATACAAAGGGATTTATTTCCGAACTATATGAGTGGTACAAGTAGGTTTATCAGGCCTCGTGAACTTGTCGAATCGAGGCCCGAGGTTTGGCCAAAGTGAAAATATTAGATCTCGCGCAACTGCGAGGCTTGAAAAATAGGACGGGGATGCGATGAAATTATTTTGTTGGAGGTGGCATTTAAAAAGGAAAATATTATGAGTGGTGTCTAAAATTGGTTGTTGGCGTTTTTCTTATTGTTTTTGATTGATTTTTAAGTGAGTGAGTAATAGTGCTCTTTTTAACCGACTTCAAAAAAGGAGGAGGTTATATGTAATGTTCGTCTGTATGTATTTTTTAAATTAATTTTCATCGATAATTTCATCAATTGATGACCGATTTTGAAAATTCTTCCATTGGTTTAAGAAACTTGGTCGGTGGTCCCATATAAATTTTATTTAAGTACTTTGCTTGGGTAGTTTTTGAGTAAGCTTCGATAGTAAAATACGTATTTAATCCACCTTTTCAGTCTGACCTTGCGGAAATCCATTATAAAATACAAAAGACGTAGATATATTTAGTAAGCTATTCCGCTTTACTATTCATAAAAAGCCGAGCCAACGCAAAACGCGGTCTCTACGTCCGGCGCTCGGCGTGGCAACACGCCGTGTTTGGATTCACGTCGAGTCAATCGTCATCCTGAGGATGCCTCGTTGAAATATGAAACACGTGTCGATTTCTTACAGGGTTTTCTATGACTACTTAGGAATAGTTAAGTGGAACAGGTTACTAAATATATTTACGTAAATTGTACTTTAGTCTTAATTTTTTTATTTCAGCTGTTTACCTTATTATTAACGTAAAATTATTGTTTTTTTTTTTTAGTTGCATCTTCTTCACATATAATTATGTAACTAATGTACCTACATATACAAATAAGGTAACACTTTTTAAAAGAGTAATAATAAATAATAATAATAATAAAAACGTTTATTCTCTCCACCACATAATGAAAAGTTAGTACAGTACATAATTGTGAATACAAAAATACATTAATGTTGTGGAGACTGGAGCCTGTACTAGGAATACCTGTGTTACAGGTCTCCAGGCCTCCATACTACACGGACAAGTCACACAGATACCAACGTCTACTAACAGATGATAATGGGATGAAAGATAAAAAACAAAAATAATACAAAAACGAAAATAAATGTAAAGCAAACTAATAATTAACTAATTAGACAGCAAAGTAGGGTGTATGGGTGTGAGTGTGGATGTGGGTGTGTAAGTGAGGGTGTGAGTGTGGATGTGGGTGGGTGTGTAAGTGAGGGTGTGGGTGTGTGGCTGCGGATGCGTAGTGAGTGTGTATACGATATTCAAAACTTGTCTTAATATGGTATACTTAGGACATGCCGAGCCGCTTTTTATGAGTTGACTTCTAAGAGTCTCTCAGTGGCTTCATAATCCTGAGATTGAAGCCAATTTTGGACTTTAGTTTTACAATTGAATAGGGATAAGGAGTAAATGGAAATGGCTTTATTGACTTTGTTGTAGGTAAAGGTAATCTCCTAGGAAACAAAAAAATCTACGGCTGAACCTGGTATTAAAGGGCCTCGATTTACAGACTGAGTGTTTGCGTCTCTTGGTAAGGATTTCGACTGGATTGTATGGAAGTAGAGAATGCCTACGAATGATAGTGCTTAAAATGAATAGTTGGCGAACTGTCAGTACTTTGCACTGCTGGTAAAGTTCTTTCGTTGGAAAGAAAAAGGGAAGTTTACGACTAACTTTAAGAACAGCTCTCTGAGCTCTCTCCAGCCTTAGCAAGGATATCTTTGGGGCTCCACCCCATGCCGTTATGCAATATGGTAAGATTGACTGAACTAGTGCATAGTATACGGTGTCAATGATCTTAGTTTCAGCCACATGGCATAGATTCTTGAAAACATATATAAATTTTCGCGTTCTCGCTGTAAGTGCATCTACGTGCGGCTGAAAACTAAGACGATCGTCAATCTGAATGCCCAGATATTTGATAACAGCCGTTTTTTTGAGAGTAGGACATAAGCAAGGATTGTCTTGCAAGAAAGAGCAAGTGTGTGATGTTATTGTAAAATTTGCACAAGATGGGATCGAGTAATTTTTCATGGTAAAGGGAATATACATAGTTTTAGATACGTTAAGAGTGAGTTTGTTATTTTTTAACCACTCCGCGACCATTTCGAAACCGAGCTGAGCATTTGAAAAGACTTCCTCCCATGAGTCCGCGTGAAAAAGCAGAGCTGTGTCATCCGCAAAGGTGATGATCCTGCCACCACGCAATTTAAGGTTACAAAGGTCGTATGTCAAAAATAATGTAGGTCCAAGGATACTGCCCTGTGGTACCCCATACGTGATGTCAAGATCATCACTGCACACATCACCAACCCGTACCCTCTGCACGCGATTTGTGAGATAATCAGAAAATAATTTAAGTTGCGTGCCTCTCACTCCAAACCCCTCCAGCTTCTCGAGGAGGAGCGGGGCAGAGACTGTGTCAAAAGCTTTTGCTAAATCCAGAAAGATCGCCAGCACCTTTTGTTTACCATCGAGATTTGTGGAAACAAAGTTTACCAGTTCTTGGACGGCATCATTAGTTGACTTTCCGGATCGGAAACCAAACTGAGAAGGTGATAACAGTTTGTTTGACTCGAGATATTTAGTTAATCGTTTATTTATTAACCTCTCCAGAATCTTGGATAACGTTGGCAAAATGGAAATAGGTCTAAAGTTGTTGACACAGCCCCTGTCCCCCCCCTTATGTATCGGGTGAATTTCGGCAAGTTTCAGAGAGTTTGGGAAAGCGCCAGTTGAAAAGGCAAGATTACAAATATAAGTCAAAGGTGGAAGTACAATCCCTATATAACGCTTCAGGAATATAGCAGGGATATTGTCGCGTCCAACTGCACAGTTGTTTTTAAGGCCTTGGATGATTTGTTCAACCTCAGCTATATCGGTGGGAAGTAAAACAAAAGATTGTTTGAATGAATTTTTAATGTGTATCTCAGGGAATCGATTTTCGCTAGGAAGTATTTTTTCAGCAAGATTTTTGCCCATGCTTGCAAAAAATGAATTTATACTGTTCAAGTCGTGGTGGGGATTGCTTTTAGAAATTAGTTCAGTAGGGACGTCCTTGTTTTTTTTTGTATTTGTAACCGTCTTTAAGGCTTCCCAGAGCTTTTTGTTGCTAATAGCGGCAGCTTTGCTGATTTCGGATCTCTCATAATCTGCTCTTATATTTTTTAAAAGGTCATTGCAAAAATTCCGATATCTTTTGTACGTAATTTCTAGCGTTTCGTTATATTGCTCTTTTTTTTTAAGTTCTTTAAGTTTTTGATGCATATTGTCACGATTCCGCATACATTTTAACAAACCTTTGGTAATCCAGGGTTTTTTTATAATGTTCCTATTAGAGGTCTTTATTGTAGAAGTATTATTTTCAATTGCTTGGTTCAGAGTGGAAATAAAATAATTTGTAGCTGTGTTGACATCACCGTCGCTAAATATTGAAGAAAGATCGATTAAGCTCATGTCATTGTCCAAGGTGCTATAGTTTATTTTTTTTATTTTTTTCGGACGTGGCTTACGGTTTCGAGAACTTAGTTCAATTGCGAAAAATATACAATCATGGTCAGTTATAGAACTTTCCGCTATGTAACAATAAGCAGGTAGCCTTGTCTTAAGCATGACATGGTCTAGACATGTTAGACTATGTGTGGGGTGTGTATGTGCTGGTAACATACCATGGGAAGCTAATAAGTTCAAGTACGAAGACGGGCTGGAGTCAGTATTATGAGGTGTAATGTCGACATTAATATCTCCTACGAGTATGATGTTTGAATATGCGGAATATTTACTTAAAAGTGTATTTAGTGACTCAATAAATCTAGCTATATTTCTAAAACCAGCCGGTCTGTATATCGCAAGAACAATGGTATTTTCATTAATTTCTAACATGAGGCAGTTGGCGTCCATAAGTATAGGCTCCTCAGATTTTAATCGTAATGATGGCTTGTAGTAGACCACCACTCCTTCATTCTGTGTCAAATTATTAAGTGTACTAAGGTATTCGTAGTCCTGTAGCTGGGGAATGGAATGAGTGCGGGGAAGCCAACATTCTGTCAGTACGACGAGGTCCCATTCTGTTTGCGATCTTTCTAGTAATGTCATAAAACTGGGCAAATTACAACTAATACTTCTTATATTCTGACAAACAATTTTGAATGAAGTTTTATGTGGATTTTTATGAGAAAAAGAATCAACATTACCATGGGATGAAGTTGCCACGGCTAGTTCGTCAAGGTCATTGGCTATTTCTATAAGGTTATTGAATTTTGATATTAAAATACTTTAATGGTCTTGGTTAAGCTCAGAAAAATATGCAGGAATAAATCACAATAGAGATACAGGAAAATGCTGCGTACAGAGGGCATGTTCTCCATAGGAGCTGTTAACAAGAGACAGCGAATTATAAAAAGATAGCCATTTGGCATTACTAAACAATATAATATTATGAAGTAGTGCAGTCGAACTGTTTTAATGAAAAAAAAAATTTTTGTAAACGTACGTGTGTAAAGCAGTGCTAGGTGTGAATGAGTTTTATTTGTTGTAGAATGATTAGTCCAGTAATAGGGTGTGACGTGGTATGTTGTGGTTAAGTAACAACCTGAGTGGTATTTGCTGTTTAATTTAATTACATAAAAAGGTTTAATAACAATGTTACACAGTTTATACAATTTAGAAGTTATTTTGTTTAAGGTAAATACGATATTAATTAGGGTGTGTAAGAATAAAAAAAGTTGTAAGAGTAATTGGTACATCGCTAAGAAGTGCAGTCATTGGGCCCCTGATTGTTGAAGCTCATGAAGGGTTTGTTCCGATTTAACGAGTATTGGCTTGGCTCCTGCGATTTTTCTCAGGAATATGCTTCCGTTTGTAGTCCAACAAAAAATATATCCTTTAAGTTTCGCGAATTCCTTGGCAGCAAAAAAAAGTTTTTTCGAGCTGGCAGGAAGGTGCTCCGATATGTAAATAGGTCGGGGTTCGCCGGCCAAGCCAATGGTCCGTGTATTGAGGCGGCCATCATTTGGGTGTTTTCTATTAAGAGTAACGGTGGAGTTTCTTGCCCATTCTTCTCCATACGAAAACTATCTTTTGGAAGGGGCGACTAGAATCAATTCATTTTTTTGTAAACTTTGACGTTCAAAAGTGCCTTACAGGGGCCTATTGAAATAAATGATTTGACTTTGACTTTATTCATATAAACGCTTACCAACTAAGCTTAAAAACATATACAGCATTAAACTCACAATCTTTGAAAGCAAATAAACATACCAAAACGAGCAAATTTGAAACCGACTATCTAGCTCAATCCTAATACGATACTTGGATCAACCTAGATAAATATAAGATGTTTGTCCTCGATTAATTGGCGAATTAATAATTTAAGTTAGCGTTACAAATAATGGCTCATCCATTTCAACAGCTTTTTAACCTGATCCGTTGAGTTTCTCTTACAAACTACGTATAAAATAGGAAGGGCTATGAAGCCCGACAATTTCGCCGCCCCTATCTCCGGACGGAAAGGCACACTGTATTTTATTTAACCTTGATTTTTATAAGTTTAGCGCCAGTGGATTAATAAAAATTTCGATACCCAGTACCGCGTCTTGATATAAGACAAATAGAGTAGCTAAAAATCTTAAATTCATTCATTCGTTCACTTACTCATTGATAGATAAAGTACAGTCTAAAACTACTGGATCTAGAAGAATAACATTTTACTCAAGAGTTCTTTTTACTTGTCACCGTATAAATATGGACTTCAATCATTTATAATCTATCCATGGGAAACAAACAAATTGTGAACTGATATCAAACTTGCCTGCAACGTAACGCACCTTACGCTAATACTACGAGTAAATAGCCTGCCTAGCTGCGAGCAACTTGGAAGTAGCGCTCGCCGGCCGCTACCGCAGCACCGTTTGCTTCGCTCGCTCGGCTCGCGCGGCTGGTCACAGTTCTAACATAACCTAACCCATTTCATCCAGTTTACAGTGTTTCAACAGTTTATAATGTAATGGAAATACTACCGATAGATGTTAAGCTAACGGTTCTCACTTTCTTACGGTGAAGAAGAAGAAGAAGACGGTGACATCTATACATAATAAAATCGTAGCTAAGTAATTCAAAACTGTACACAGAATATTAAAAAAAAGTTATTGCTACGAGGTCTGGGGTCGATTCTAATGCCGAAAATATAGTTTTTAGAATTTTTGTCTGTTTGTCTGTAAGTATGTTCCAGCATCACGAAAATTCTACTGTACAGATTCTAGATAGAACATTGTAGATAGTTACCGATTTAACTTTTTAAATGATTATCATCACGCTATACATTTATGGAGCTAAGCAAGCAGTCAATCATGAAATATATAGGAACGGCTAGTTTAGCTGACTTTCAACATAGCAAATAACTAAGTGATTAGACGATTGCTTTGCAAAACCTGAAGTTGTGAGTTCGATTCGCAACTATTGTTTTTATTTTAGATGATTCTTTTTTTTACATTAAAAATTCTTTTAAACAAAGTAATTTAATGTAAATTATAAATAACATTTCAGTTTATAAAAACCAAATCTGCAGTGTGTTACTAACAAAAAGGTTTAAAACTTTATCACGCAAGACCAGTTAAGAAACGAAATCAAAATGCCTTTTTTCGCACAACTGTAAGTCACTTACTCCCGAGCCCTGACTCTCTGTATATTTTAGCTGCTGAGAACAAAACTACAAACTTAGTATACAGGGAAGTTTTATAAAAATGTAGTATATTGTTTTGTCTTACGACTTCCATGCGAACGAAGACGCGGGCAGAACCTAGTAAATAATAATAGTCATATACCAAATAGGAATAGTTAGACCGATCGATATTTTGGAATACATTTTGAAACACTGCATGGTTTGATCAATACGAACGATCGTTATGAATAACCAGAACCCTGAAAATCTGATAACCAATCTTACCAAAGGGGTAGCGTGTTATTCAGTAACTGGGTTGTGGAAGGTCATACGGGACGCAAAGGCGTACATTTACCAAATTATTTAGATTACTTAATCCTGGATTAATAGTACTCTAATTTACTAAGGCTTAGATCAATATCGGCTTTAGAAACTGATATTTCTGATATCATTATTTTCTATCGAAGTGCCTTTGACACCAAATAATTGGTATAAGAGGATTATGTATCTACATGACGTTAATTAAACCGCTGTTTGTAAAGATACAGACATAACTGAATTTGGTTCTAATATCTACATAACTGTTAGGAGCAAATGGTGGTCCAGTGGTAATAGCCGCGAGACTTACGAGTTGAGGTCGTAGGTTCGAACCCTGACAGGCGCTTTACTTTGTGTAAATTATTAAAAAAAAAACAAATGAAAACATCGTGAGGAGCATGTCCTAGAACCAAAAGTTTGAAGACATGTAACATCTACCAACCTGCACTGGGCCCGCGTGGTAGATTACGGTCCACTCCGTCTCGCAGAGAGGAGACCTGTGTCCCAGCAGTGGGAACATTTTATCTTACTGGTCGGTTCTCCCTCTGAAAGCTTTGACCATACTTAGAACCTTATCACCATGATTACTTAATTTGGTTTTCAATTCCATGATGATGATAACTAATTTTGTCGTAACATATTTAAAAGAGCTCATAAATACTTGGTGTTATTGAAATAGTCAAATGTTTTGTAATCTAAAATAATATTTTATAGAGAAAAGATTAGCTTGTTTGTATGTTTGTTTGTTTGGAATGAATATAATCAAAAACGACAGGACCGATAAAAAAAAATCCCCAGAAGAATGCTGAAATATCAGTATTACTGAGTAAGATAGGCTATAAATTATATCACGCGGGTGAAGCCACTGGCGGAAACTCGTATGTTTATATGGCAACTTAATAGACATCGGCAAGCATTGCTTAACCTTGAAGATCGATCCGTGAGGCTGTTATTATTAAGCCACGAGCTCTTCCATAATAATTATCAATAACGTTACCAAAAGATGTGAGTGTTTATGTTGTAATAATTTTCACAATTCCAAGAGGGGTTTCGGTCCGTAGCGGAAATTGTGAGAACTTTGCTTATCGTCATCCACAGCTTTCTATCGACTTGCCGCAAGTTGAACCACAACATTTGATCAACTGAATTGAATTGATTTGGGACTTTTAAAAGCGTCTGGGCTGATATTTATGTTCCTACCTAGAGCTCAAGTTCCGAACTGTCTAACCTCTTTAATCCTATTAAGTGCCTCCGCCGTAAAAGTTAATCGCACTTCACCCCCGTCTCCTTTAAATAAACGTTATCTTTCTTTCTTTCTTTTGAGAGTGAGTATTTTATTTGATCTACAGTATTCACTAAAGGCATCATGGTAATGCTTAATCTTTTTAGTCTCACAATGTTTTCTTCTACTATTTTCCTCTGTTAACTTTCACGTAACGTGATCCTAATCATTCATTTCTTTTTCATTCATATCATCTTTTACATTTAATCTTTATAATACTAGAAATAAAGATAAAATAGATCAACCATATTTCAGATTATCTAAAGTAAATACATCTTTTATGGGGTACTGTGTTAAATGTTACAACAAAATACCTTGTGACATATTGCAATTAAATGAAAGAAAATTTAAAACTCATATTAAAAGTACACTTTGTAAACAAGCATATTACAAATTAGAAGATTATATGCAAGATAAAAATGCTAGGAAACGTGCTGGTCCTGCTCCATAGGACAATTTAGAGTCTAGACAAAATTTCACTGGCTGCTAAGTTATATAGTTTGTTATTTTATTTTATTTTTATAACACTGATTTTACATTCTGTGATTACTTGAACTCACACACTGACTTATTAGTATTACTTGTTAAATTGATAGGAATATCGTATAATTTTGCAATGTTTGTAAGTATGTGAGCACCATGTATTACATATAATTAATTTATCTATCATTGCTTCATTTTTCATTCTTTTTACCTATCGTAGTATAGTAATCTTATCCTAGATGCATCGTCTTCATATATAATTATATAATTAATGTATACAAAATATTGTAAAAACATTAAAAGAGTAACGGTGGAGTTTCTTGCCCAATCTTCTCCATACGAGAACTACCTTTTGGACGGGGCGACTAGAATCAATTCTATTTTTTGTTAAAATTGTCGTTCAAAAGTACCTCTTATGTGTAGGTACATAAGAGGCACTTTTGAACTTTTGAAATAAAATGTTTGACTTTGACATTGATTATACTTTTTTTTCGGTCCCCCTTTTCCCCACCATCGATCAAAATTTATATTTATCACTCTCTTATTCGCATTCGAGATATTTGAGAGCAGTGATGGCCCAGTGGTAACAGCTGCGAATTACGAGTTGTAGGTCGTAGGTTCGTACCTCGATAGGTGCAAATCACAAACGTTTCATTATTCGTCATTAAATGCCCATGGACCAAGCTAAACTGTTTCATAGGTGATTAACTACTTTCTTCTGCCAAGGTCAAGGTTAAGAGATTCGCGTCAAACCGCTTAGGTTTCCAATAAAATTTAACATGCTCCAGAATGGCAGTAAAATGAGAGACTTAGCTCATAAAATTGCCAGTCGTATCTTTCAAGAACATTCACTATTATTACCTACTTTGTTAGTGCACCTAGAACTTACCTATGTGGTTTGACCTTGTATGATGTTAGATAAAATCAAAGAAATGTAAGATACCACTAGCTGCCTATCCTGAAGGAATATCGGGATAAAAGTATCCTATGTCCTAAGCCAGGTCATGGTCTACTCATGTGCCAAATTTCATCAAAATCTGTTCAGCCATTTTAGCGTGCAAGCGTAAGAAATAAACAAACAAACTCACTTTCGCATAATATTATTAGGAATTTAGAATAGAATGGCGAACAGCAGTGCTATTCTGTAACCATCTCACCGTGAAAACTTAGGTGAAGTGAGCGTGGAGTGAGCTGGCATTCCACAGGGATTGTCACTATTGACAGCTCACTTCACCCAAGTTTTCACGGTGAGATGTTTACAGAATATCATGGCAGAAGTAATGTCAAAGAAGTGAAGTGACGCCATCTAAGTAGGATAATATAGCAAAATTATAACATTTTACAGACACCAATCTTTAATAACCAACCGTCAGATAGTTTGATACTTCTAAGAAAATCACTTAATTTATCGAAATACACGGTTCTAAAATACTAACGAAAATAAACCGTAGAGCCATTTATTTTATCATTACCGAGTTTGCAATACCATTCGGCATTTCTTCGAAAATACTTTTCTTTTGCACACAAAGCAACTTACCATGTGGGGCGTATGACACAAGATATAATACTAAACTGGGCGAGATCTTTATGTCTACTCGGCATCACCTGTAAGTAGATTTTGATGTTGTTCATTTTGGCTCGTCTATTGTAAGTAAGTATATTTAAATGCCTTTGGATAAAAATAGCAATTTTAGTCGCATTCCAGACCAGAAGGCCAATTCTCGTACTTAAAAAACGTTCACTTTCAAGTCGGAATCTGTCAAACTTGTCAAAAATATTGCTAAATAGATTGTATTTTTGACAGATTGCGAATGAGATGCGAATGCGAACGTTCTTAAAAATTACGGGAATTGCCCCTCTGAACTGTTGCTGATGACATTATTTTTTTACCGTGAGCTGTTCTTAAGAGCCCATAGTACCTCTGCTCAAATTCACTTTCTATCTTGTTCGCACCATACTCTTCGCGGACTGAGGGAGAGCGAGGATGAGTGAGGAGTTTGCGCCTCCAAGACGCCAATAGTTTAGGTATAGGTTTCTTTTTACTGTGAAAATTATGGTAATTAAAAAAAAAACAAAAAACATAGTAAAATACAATAGACAACGTATATTTAGTAGGTAACCTAATCCGCGTAACAGTTCTAACATAAAGAAATCAATTGATTGGTTGATTTGGATTTCTTACTGGGTTCTTTATGATGTATTTTATAAAAAAAAAAATTGACGTTGGGAAATTATCAAATAACTTCTCCCGCTCTGGGCGGAGCTGGAGGGCTTGTCAGACTTTTACTGACTAAAACCCACCCGTGTTCCTTCCGTCGCCTGTGTGCTGGTGTCGCGATATCCCTTTCGGACAAACTCGCAACCCCGGCAGGCATTGGCCCTTCCGTCAGTTGGTGCTGACATCTCTTTGAGGCGCGCGTGGAGCACAACGCGCCGTTGACCCAGGCCTGGTCCCTATCGGACGGCGAGCTACCCATTGCTCACCGTCCGCAAGCCCGCGCCTACGGTGGCCGAAAGTCGGCTCGCGACTCCCGACGCCCGGGGCGTCTCCTGCGGCGACAAGGGGCGCGAGGGCGCGAATCTTCTTTAAAGTCACACTTGAATCAATTAACTAAAAAACATAGTATCTGCTTTATAGTTAGTTCAGGTATTATGCAAAGTTTCATTATCTAATTTGAAGTATTATTTGAATACCAGCTGTTTATTGTTCGCTTTGGAGGTATATTTGTTTTATTTTTCTATCGAGCAAATTTTATGGAATCACATTTTCGTCAAACATAGTACTTTGACGTTAATCCTCAACTTTAACATATATTTATTTCAAAATCAATGTTGCAGTATTTTTGATATAACGGAGGATCATGCTAAGCAATTTGAGGTAGTCTAGGCCCTTAAATAATTCGTCCAGAAATCAAGAAAATAAAAAAAACATTGTTTGACTCAATAAGACCCATAAGGACATGATAAGAATTCTGCTCACATCACAAAAGAAAAAGAAACTCGTACTACAACAATATTGAAACTGCATTGTCAGCACAGCTCAACAGAACACGACAAACGACGTAACAAAACGCATATCCATTCTATCACGCAAATACGTTTTGTTAGCTTAAATGAAGTGAATGAAATGAGCGAGTATTTTTATCTTACGTCAGAGGTTTTTCGTCGGATTTTTCTCACTAGTATCTGAACACAATTTGAATAATACCTTTAACCTTAGATCGGATACATTAAAAATACCTCCTATGTTAAACAAAAAATACTTACTGCGATGTTTAATTAAATTAAACATTTAAAAAAAAGAACCGAAAAGTAACGAATCCACACAATTAATCCTTACAATAACGAATTAATACGCGAAGAGGCGCGTTTGTAATATTTCAATGGGGTTTTAATTTCGCCCCTTGTGCGTCCCATTCAACCCTCATGACCATTGTTCCGTTCTTGCCATTTCAACCCCTGAACGGTCCAATTTCATTGTTCCGGTAGGTATATTAGAGTTTAAATAAGTACGAATTTTATGTAATTTTTGGTATTATTTAAAGTGGGGTAACGAGGAGTTCGTGGCTAAGTAATTACAGCCGCACGGGTCGATCCATCAGGTTAAGCTACGCTAGGTTAAGTTAAGCTTGCCGGGGTTGGTCCGTGGATGGGTGACCATCTTTAGATACCAAGACTCCTCTGTGCCTCGGAAAGCACGTTAAGTCGTTGGTCCTGGCTGCCATTCGTGGATCTTTGACAGTCGTTACAGGTCGTCAAAAGCCAGAAAGTCAGACAACCAGTCTTACCAAGAGGTATCGTATTACCCAGTTAGATACTGGGTTATGGAGATCAGAGATAGGCGCTCCATGTAAAATACTGGTATTCAGCGGCATCCGGTTAGACCGAAAGCTGACGCCAACATAGTTGGGAAAAGGCTAGGCAGATTGATTTAAAATAGGGTAACCACTTATTCCCATTTTTAGACATTTTTTCTTTTGGAGAAATGAGTTATTTTCATAAATGTACAAACCGGGGATTTTTTGATAAAATTGACTACCAACTGAAATTGTTTGTATAGTCGAATCACAAAAGCTGCCATTCTTTGACAAGTTGACCATTTCATAAAACTCTATGAAATGGATATAAACGTAGCCTCACGCTTTTATTCCCAATGTAGAATGTAGCTGCAGAGAAATATCACCCCCTAGCAATGTATTTATACATTGCTAGGGGGTGAAATTTCTCTGCAGCTGTACTACACTTATATTTCATCAGTTATGTTTAAGTCCCATGCAATAGGGGGCGAGCCTATTGCCATCCACCGAGCCTATTGCAATAATACAGACTCCGGGCTGCTACTGAGAAATTCCTGATGGAAAAACCCAATAACCCTTTCTCCGACCTGGGAATTGAACCCAGGACTCCCAGGAAAATTGCTATAACACTATAAATTTCCCTGACTGTACAATACTATTGTGGCGGCATCTACATCGCCACATGCGAACTACGCATCAAAGCCTTGACGTCACACAACATCCTGACGTCACTCATAATCCTGCATCGCGCAATTAGAGTTTACCGCGGACATAAATATACAAGCTCCCGACTTCAACCTCTGGGGAGTTGCCCGCCAGACATGACACCCGTCTGGTCGAAGGATCCTCCCTTTTCTATGGTGGATAAGTGAACTTTACACCCTGTTCCTCATACCCCTAAACTATTATTTGGAAACAAAAAGTACTAGAATTTATGTCGAAGCTAGGTGGTAGCACCTCAACCTGAAACAAAGTGTTGTATGTCTTAATACTGTGTCCTATCGTTTTTCTTTGTCTAGAAGTAATCCGTCATAATGTATGAACAAGCAAATAATATTTCATCCCCTTTTATTGTAGGAGGTACAAACGCGTGAAATCAGATTCCTTTATTTTTATATTTATGTGCGAATTATATTATAGAATAGAATAGAATAGCTTTATTTCGGACACAAATATCCATCTCGTTTTAGTAACATATAAAAAATAACTTATTGCCTAGTGTTAGTAAAAATCAACCTCCGCACAAACTGTTGTACAATCGGAGAGTCGAAGCTCTCGGCTATAGTTTTCAGGATGATGTTTTGACTGCCTCACTCTCCTCAGTAGCGACGTTTTGTTGACATAATCTACTCATTACAATGTTTTTTTTAATGAGTTGTATTGCAATATGTGGTTAACTAGTGACCTCGACAATTGATCATATTATTCATTGTTATTAGTAATTAACTGTTTATTTATTTTACCTCGATGGTCCTAGTTTATCATTTATAACTTCCAGTTACAGCTTTATGTAAGCGGGCACGCCCTTTATGCCTGGAGGCTTTTATTAAGATGTTAAGTTTTGTTTACGTTTAGTTTTTATTTCTGCCCGATTATAGTTCTCGATGATTTTATTTGGTATATTGGCGTGTGCTAGCTAACATATGGATAATAATTTAAATTAGGTTAATTATGTTGAATACTATTATATAGAATCATTTTTTTTTTCTTTCTAACTGAACGGACAGCTGGGCTGTGCTGCTGGGGAGTTTGTTGCGCCACTTCTTCTTCCCAGCTAACGCACTAGGAAGTGGTGAAGGGTGGGCGTTTTGGGGGACTGTCTTATGTAATTTTGACGTTCGAAAAGTGCTGATTCTCAGCCTAGTTTGAATAAATGACTTTTGAATTTTGAATTTTTGAATTTTGACGCAGTTTTTTCGCGTATAATTGCATATTAGCCGTCGGTGCGGGCTTGCGCGAACATTTCCGACGAACTACAGTAACGAGGCAGCCTCACCAACATCTTGAAAGCATTGTTATATTGGACGCGCAGGACATCCAGCGATCTCCTAGTACAATTGACCCATGGTATTATTGGTATTAGTTGTATTTCTGCCCGAGTATAGTTCTCGATGATTTTGTTTGGTATATTGGCGTGTGCTAGCTAACATATGGATAATAATTTAAATTAGGTTAATTATGTTGAATACCATTATATAGAATCATTTTTTTTCTTTCTAACTGAACAAACAGCTGTGCTGCTGGGGAGTTTGTTGCGCCACTTCTTCTTCCCAGCTCACGCACTAGGAAGTGGTGAAGGGTGGGCGTTTTGGGGAACTGTCTTATATAATTTTGACGTTCGAAAAGTGCTGATTCTCAGCCTAGTTTCAATAAAAGACTTTTGACTGTTGAATTTTGAATAGATTGCCCGTGTACAAACTTTGGCCTTAAAAAGTGTTACCTTTAATAAAAAGCGCGTTTATGTGTTTCGTTTTTTTTATGTGGCAACTGAAAAATTAAATATACTTGCTTTTGTGTTTTTTGATTGGAAACTAGGTGCATATATACATCTAAGTCTTATAGTTAATAATTATAATAAGACTCAGGGCTTGATCCAGAAAGCGGTACTTCTGGACACGGCGCGTATCGTTAGGAGATCCCTCTCTCAGGAGTCCTGACCACCGGTAGGTTGGGCCCTGTTCCCGATACCGGTGGCCTAATATTTTTTATATTCTTAAATGTTTTTTGTTTTCTCTTTTGTTTTAATAAAAATATTTAAAAATGTAATTATATGTATATAAATGAAATAAAGGAAATAATAAGACTCAATTAAATGTGGCCTAATCCTTTAATATTCCTAAGAACTTAGATACAAATAACGTAAGTGAGGAGAGACCAAAACTATATGAACTTCTGAATTCCAAACAAGGAAAAACCTATCGTTTCTTGGAAATCAGTGCTCTTTCGTGGTGAATTAGGTGTTTAACTTTTAGTTCTTTGCCTGAAAACCACATATTTTTATTGTACCTCTCTGTCAAAAATATTTCACTCATGGCACAAGCAAACTAAACTAAACAACATCATAAGAAAACAAAAATATATTAAAAGTAAACGAAAAAAAAACGAACGAAACGAACGAACGAACGAATAAAAATAAATATGATATATAATGGGCAATTACAATGCCCAATAAATAATATTATTTTACTGATATAGTAGCTTGCAAGAACTTTATTCCATAACGTCTCCGGTAACCTATTCAGATACTAAGCTGAATCCTCTAGCGCTAAGCCTCTAGCGCTGTTGGAAGCAGACGTGTTAGTGGATTAACTAAAAATATAATAATTTTACTAAAATCGTAACTCCCAAAAGTCAGTCTTGTGAATGTGGTGTTAAAGTCAAATTTACTACTAAGTGCATAATAAATAAAAACCTGGCGTTGGTACACGACGTCATACATCGACGAGTGCGCAGCACCGCTCACCCCCGCGAGTAAAGAGAACCGTTGCTATTTTTCGTCTTACTCTCACGCATACGCAATGCACAGAACTCCACCAACGCCTAATGTGATGTTGATAAGCGGAAGCGAAAGCGCCAGCGGGTCTGTACCAAACTTATCCACCTACGGCGAACATAGTGACTTCTACACAAATGTAAACCTAAGAAAAAGAAAGGAGCGTGCTGAAGACATGGACTACAAAAAGGACTTTGATGACTTCCGTAAAGATATGATGAATTTCTTGGAGAAGTTTGCTGAAACTCAAAACCAAAACCTAAACCGCATACAAGAGGAAATATCAGAGATTAAAACTGAAATAAAGACAATAAAATCAACAGCAGAGAATTTTGCATCAAGATTTGAACAAATAAACAACGAAATAGAACATATTAAAAGCAAAAATAGCGAAAACGAAAACAAAATACAAATAATAGAAAGTGAGATATCTCAGCTTAAAAATCAAAATCAACAACACATAAAAAGTACATTAACAGAACCGCCCGTCTTATGTCACCAAGACCTCATCCTTGAACTCAAGGACAGATGTGAACGCGAAAAAAATATTGTACTGGTGGGTATATTGGAAAAAAACAACAAAGATTTCAACTCAAGGAGAAATTACGATAACGATGAAGTCACGAAAGTATTGTTAACACTTTATGAGGAATGTCCCAAGCCGATTAAAACCATTAGACTGGGAAAATATGTACCAGATAGAAACAGGCCTATAAAAGTATGCTTCAGCGACTCAGAAACTCCGAGATACCTACTAAAGAATAAGAAAAAGTTACCTGAGAATATAAACATTTACTCTGACCAAACCCCAACACAAAAACGATATTTACAGTCCTTAAAGGAAGAATTTAACAAACGTGTAGCAGACGGCGAAAATAACATTGTTATTAAATATATTAAAGGAACACCAACCATCATTGAAAACAAAACCTACCAAAAAAACCAGTAACTGCACAAATACTAAATACAAAACATACGAGTAGACTAAGCCATCATTTAGCAAAAAAATACGAAGACATTCCACTTCACCCGTCCTCGTTACGATTCTTCTATGCCAATTTACGTAGCATCCGGAAAACTGGCAAACTAGATGAGATTAGGTGCATAGTGAAATCGATCCCACGGGCCGTACATCTATTAATATTCACCGAGACATGGATTACTTCAGAAAACGACGCAAAATTATATCAATTACCTAACTATAGCCATGTTTACAACTACAGGCGAAATCGCAAAGGTGGAGGCGTTTCCATATACGTGCACAACAGTATAGTTTATGAAACAACAGCAGACTTATGTGAAAATGGAAACCACTACTTATGGATATACATAGAGAAATTGTCGCTGAACGTAGGAGCAATATATAAGCCCGGTGAGTCAAATATAAATAACTTTTTAGAAACGTACACACTGCAATTAGAACAAAGAAGAAGAGCGATAGTGTTTGGCGACTTCAATATAGACCTTCTGAACAAGGACACTCAAAGCACAAAATACCTAAATGAAATTAAAGAAACTGGCTACGAAGTATTAAATAATATAAATAAACTATATAGTACTCGTGAAACCGATACAACAAATACTATACTAGACCACATATGTACAAATATAAGCAACCATTCATTCAGTATGTCAATAGTGGAATCGAGCCTATCAGATCATAAACAAATATTTCTGGAAATAGGCAGCTTGGAGCCGCAAATAAACAAGAAAAAACATTATAAAGCACTGGACTACACAAAGTTATATAGTTGCGCTCTGACAGCTGCCTACAGCAATGAAGATAATGACTATAATTATCTAGAGAGATTTATTTCGGAACAAGTCAATGAGAGCAAAATAGACAAAACTAAAATATTAAACCTACCACAAAAAGACTGGATAAACCGAGATATTATCGATTCAATAAACTCACGAAACATATTATGGCAACAAACAAAATCACATCCAAAAAACGATGATCTAAAGAAAAACTTCAACGAAGAACAACACAAAGTAATAAATCTAATCAAGACACAAAAGAAGAAGTACTACCTTAACTTATTTAAAATTAATTTCAATCAACCGAAGAAAATGTGGAACCTTATTAATAATTTAGCTTTGAATAAAATTAAGGACAACAGCCGTGCACCTCCTAAACTGATGTCGAACTCAGGCCTGGTTACAGAAGGTAATGCAATATGTGACTCATTTAACTCATTTTTTTCATCAATAGGCGCAGACCTAGCTAACAAAATCCCCATCACATACCACGTAAACACCGATAATATTTTTATGTACGACCATAATTACACACATAGCATAACACTACCCGAGCTTTCCCCATGTAGCACAGATGAAATATCTAGAATTATTGACGACCTTGACAGCAACACAAGCACAGGCCTAGATGGCGTCAGCACTAAGGCGATCAAATGTTTAAAACATATAATAATTAGGAGATTAACTGACTGTATAAACGTGTGCTTATCTCGAGGTATTTTTCCCGATACGCTTAAGATTGCTAGGGTCAGCCCTATTTATAAATCCGGAAGTAGAACTGACCCGAGTAACTA
The DNA here is from genome assembly GCA_914767755.1 of Agrochola circellaris. Lineage (NCBI taxonomy): Eukaryota > Metazoa > Arthropoda > Insecta > Lepidoptera > Noctuidae > Agrochola > Agrochola circellaris. The sequence goes on along the minus strand of OU611863.1, from coordinate 11,056,774 downwards.
TAGGCCGGTGTCTGTCTTGCCAGTGCTATCAAAGATATTCGAACGAGTTCTATATAATCGGCTAAGTAAATACCTAAATGACAAGAATTTCTTGATAGATCAACAGTATGGCTTTCGAGCTAAGTCAAGTACCCTAACAGCTGCAGTAGACTTAATAACAAAAATAAAAACAAATATTGATAAAAAAAATGTGGTTTTAGGGATATTTATTGATTTAAAAAAAGCATTCGACACAGTAAGCCATCAAAAGCTCATCCAGAAACTAAATAATATAGGTATCACAGGCAGCGCACTCGATATGTTCACATCATACCTACAGAATAGGCGCCAAGTAGTTAAATTAGACAATTTCACTAGCTCTGTTCAAAACATTACGTATGGCTGTCCCCAGGGCTCCGTTATTAGCTCACTACTCTTCCTAATCTATATTAATAATATTAATAACATAGGACTTAGAGGCCACTTAACTCTATACGCAGATGACACATGTCTATTCTATTTCAATAAATCTATTCATGATATTATAACGGACGCACAAACCGACCTTAACCTGCTGAACGAATGGCTAAAATGTAATTTACTTACTATCAACGCCGCAAAAACATCTTTCATGATTTTTTGCGCCAAAAACAAACCGTTACCAGAGTTCACACCACTCACAATAGATAAAGAAGTTCTCAAACGGTCAACCTATGAAAAATACCTAGGATTACATGTAGACGACAAACTAACTTGGAAACATCACATCAACCATATCAAAACAAAATTCATGTCATTACTGGCAGCACTGCGTAAAGTTTCAAACTGCATTCCAAAAAAAGTACGTAAAATAATATATAACTCTCTGGTTAAATCTCATCTTGAATATTTAGTTGAGCTATGGGGGTCAGCTGCGAAAACTTACCTAGACCCACTACAAAGAACACAAAACAAAATTATAAAAACATTATTTCACTATCACTATTTAACTCCGACAAGAATACTATACAAAAAAACCAAACTCCTAAATATAACTCATCTTTATAAATACTACACATGTATTCTTATTAAAAAAATCATCACCAAATCTGTTCAATCAAACATACAACTACATATGAAAAACATAACTTATAACGTAAGGAATAAAAACAAAATCCAGATAAAACCAGCGCACGCTCGCACTAATTATGGTAAAAAAACGATATTGGTTGAAGGCGCACGGCTGTTCAATAGTTTACCGGAGGATTTGAAAAAATGTGACAATATAAACACATTCAAACGCAGATTGGGGCAATACATCGCGGCATCCGAGATGAACTGAAAGTTTTAGTTTATTCTGGGTGTTGCGGTGTGTTGCCATAATCTGTGTCTTAGAATGCAAACATCCGATTCCTTTTTTTTTTTTTTTAGAAGTCAATTGATAATAATATGTCTCCAACACCCTAGAAGTAACTAATATTAATGGTACCTACTAGTTATAATCACTGATATAATGTCTCCAACACCCTAGAGGTAACTAACTAATGTAATTAGATCACTAAGTATCTCATTGTAAGCGAACTGTTAAGTTCTTATGAGAAATAAAGTTCTTTAAACCTAATCTCTAATCCTTACAAAAATAGTAATAAAATCTTTTCTAGTACCAACATTTCTTCAAATTCTGTAAAAAATAGATCCCAAAATACATACCAACATTTTTCAAATACTCGAAAGCTAGTAATTCCCTCGACTCGCTTGAAAGGTAAATATCGTTTGACAGAAGACGCGAGTGATCGCCTGAAAACAAACGTTTTCAAGTAGGTACACTTTGTGGAACTCGACGCGAGCTAGCTATTCTTAAATGTATGTAAAACGATACCGGCTTGATATTCATGGATATAAACAGGTTTTATTAAGGGATCGGATCATAATCTAACACTTGCACATACATGTTGGGCTTCATTAATATGTTTTATATATTATGTATTTATAACAAGTCGTGTGGCTGATGGGATTTCCAATCGACAAAAAAAAACAACCGACTTCCAAAAAAAACACTACACTGGGACAAATAACTTTAATTCCAGAAGTAAAAAAAAAACATTTAATTTAATTTATAATGGACCACTGCGCAAGCTTTCTCTAAAAAATAAAAAAAAGAATTTTCAAAATCGTCCACAGTTGACGAAAATATCGATAGATATACAAAAAAAAACATACAGACGAACATAGAACGTCCTCCTTTTGGGAAATCGGTTAAAAATGACAAACTTCCATACATACTTTTATCCCCCATCCATCTTTAGTGCCTTCTTCCCTGAGCAAATAACCTTTGTTGCCTCTTTGCCGCACCACATCACAAGCATGAGTTACAGTAGTGAATACGCAAAGATTTAAAAAAAAATGTTTACAAAATTGAACTTGGTCTTTTAAAAAAACAATCGCGCAAAATGTTCATTATTAAATTGTCTTTCAATTAGTGACTGTCGCAAAATTATAGGTAATAATAATAATACTTCACGAGGAGATGTATGTTAGCAACCATTATTTCTTATTTCTGTGGTTTCGTTGTAAGGGCATTAAACAAACATGAAATCGATTTAAAAAAAATGGAATCAGCCATTATGGAATCAAAATCACACGTAGGTCTAAAAACTACGCAAAAAATGGCTAGAGCCTCATTTTGCTCGGGGACGCTCCTTAATCAATGGACCGCCACATCGCCAATCAAATTCGCCAGCTAGTTATTTTACCAATGATTTTGCATTATTCTCAAATTCACAGTGATCTTTATTCTCAATGTTATAAGGTGGCTGCTTTCAGAGATAAAATAACTTCGAAAGGATTGTAAGTAGGTACCATCAAAGAAGTTCATATCTAACCAGTTTCAAAACAAAATCCCGTGAACACAATAACCACATCTGTTACCGACCCGGTTTTATAGCCGCCGATCGCTGCTAGCAAGAATAGTCCTTACGGTGGTTAGATATGAACTTCTTCGATGCTACGTGGCAAACCATTTGCGGTGCATGCTTCCCAATGTCTTGTCACAGAAAATACAGAATCTTACAAGAAAATCGTATGTTCGACGTTTAAAAATATTTTTGCTTTCCGGGAACATTGGTGGTGTTATAGAGAACAACCTTTGAATGGACCAGGAAAAACAAAATAAAGGGGTAGGCCCGGTAAGTAGTCCCACCATACCCATTTCTTACGCAGAGAAGCATAGTTCCAGTTTAAATTTTAAAAAAAAAAACATACCAAAAAAAAAAATTATCGACTTCAAAAAAAAAACGTCAATGTGAAAAATATTTTATTTTTACCTGCTAAGAACTTAATATTAGAGAATCATGCTTTTATACTAAGTGTGAAAAATACGTATTATTGAAGCTAACTCAAAAACTACCCAAGGAAAATTAATACAATTTTTAAGGGACCACCTCTGAACAATGCCCTACCAAATAAAAAACAATCATCAAAATCAATTCATAAGTCGAATTGAGAACCTCCTCCATTTTGAAGTCTATTAAATATAATAATGGAAAAGAATTTCTACGCGCTGGTCTTATAAAATTTAATATTTTCATAAGTGCTTTTACCCTCTGAGCAGTGAAAGTATTTCACCTTTTTGGTCACACCTCCTTTATTCCTCAAAGTATAATAATTAATAATGGACTTTACATTTCCAAAAAGATATAAAAATGTAATGTCAACGTGAGATTCCTTTTAATAAAATCTGGGAGAACTCTATTAAAACGTTAGCACACTTGGGCGACACTTTGTGCTAAGTAAATGAAATTCCCTCTTATTTTGTTATTAAGAGGGTCCTCATTTTTCCTCCCTCACTGATTGCTTGAGCTTGAACTAGAACATTTTACAGACGTTGTATTAAAAATTATATTTTTACTGTTGCTATTTTCTTCTGTTTCGAGAAATATAACTAAAACCCACGTGTTCATATTGCAAGGTTTTCTTGCGAGTAACCAATATTATTAATGCAATCTCTGGACTGAATATGCTTTTGCTGATAATATTCGGGTAGAAACTTTTATGAATTTTCATATGGGGCCACGATGCTTTTTATTGCTCCGTACCCCAAAATGAGGATATACCCTATCACTATTTATGCTTCTGATCTTCCGTCTGTCTGTCCAACAGTTGTAAAAAAATTCCAACTATAGCACTTTTGAAAAAAACATCCACTTAGGTAGAAAATATCTAACTGTCACATTGTTCTTGAAAACAAAAACAGAAGTGAAACAAGTGACATTCAACGCAAAAGCAATTACGAGTTCATTTTTTAAATTATTTAAATAAAAATGAAATGCTGTTCGTTGGTAAGCCCATCACTTGAGGACTGCTGGACTGATTTGGTAATTTTCCTTTTTTAAATATCCGTCCGAATTAGATTTTAATGGAAAGATTATTTTTTGAAGTATTCCCGAAAAAATTTCAAATACGGCAAAAACTCAATGTACTTTTTTCTATGTGATTTTTGCATGAACTCAAGACGATTCACGATGCAAGGACAGGACAACGCCTGTTGGTTCAGCTAGTACTTATATATGTAGGTATATTTATATATATAAAAGACCCGTAGTATAAATATAATACACAAACAATAGTTTAGTTTTATTTTTAGTTCCTTTTGTTCATATATTTACTTTTGCCCTGACTACAGTTACGTTTGCCAACAGTTTGTAAATATCTAAGTTGTAATCTGTAGAAAATGTAGTGGGTTTTTATTTCTATGTATTTTTAATAAATATACTACTGTTTGCTTTCCTTTACAAAATAAAAATAAAATATCAGTCTGATTTCTAATTTTCGAATAATGACTTATTCCTCTTTCGATCCGATTCCTTTTACCGTTCAGTAGTCACAACGTCTCATTTGCTCAATTCTTTGACCAGAGGACAAAAGCAGAGAGGTTCTTTGTATCGATGCCTCGGTTTCTTTCCTTTGGGTTACTGTAACAAAAAGAATTTAATTCCACTTCCATTAGTACTTGGTTTTATTATTTGGTCATCCAAATGTTTGGTGAATGGCTCAAGATCGATATAAAAAAACGCCGGGAGGAGACGCCCTAGAAGGACATAATAGTGACTTTATTGGTGATGTTCTTCAGAATGGTCAGGTGCGTAGTACTCGCAACAGGCGTGCGTGTATGTCCAGATGTATGAACGTAAACGAAACAAAAGGAATATTTAAGGATCGTAACAGGTGGCGTTCTGTAGTTCCTGCCTACCCCATGGCAAGAAGACGTGAGATTATGTATTAAAAAAACCCACTCACGAACAGCAATGTTTCAATTATTTATTTATTTATTAAGGTTAACCAACAATTGTTTACACTAGTTCATTAGCAGTGTATTATTTATAATAGGGTATCCTATTATAAATACACTGCTAATGCACTAGTGTGTGTACCCGCAACTGTATAGTTGCGGGTGCAACAATTAATTATAGGTTAAAGCTTCGTGCAGACTAGCGCGACACGACAGAGCGACGCGACACCGGTTATTGTTATACCGTGAAGTTTTCTTAGAAATTATATTGTTCGAGTCGCGTCGCGTCGTCGTGTCGTGCTGGTCTGCACGAGCTCTAACACTGCTAGCACAGAAAACAGTGGTAAAACCATTAATGACTAAATTACGACCAATTGAAAAAAAAAGTGAAAATTAAATTAATAAATTAGATCATAAACGAGTAGACAAGATATAGATTGAATGATAATTGATATTTAAATTACATTAACACACACATACATTACATTACAGACTAAAATTAAATAAATTAAATTAAGTACATTGATCATATATGAAGAAATTAAAACAACAACAATCCAAGGACTGACTGTGGTAAGGTAAAAAATATAAAAGTATCCAACTCCATAACAAACATTCAGACGTAATCGTTAATAAAAAAATTAAAACAAGAACAATAGAAACAAAAATAAACAACTGAACAGAATTATTCTATTAAATGATACAATTATAATTAAACTAACAATAGCGATGAGATTTGAGTTTCGATTAAAGAAAATTAATGTACAAATAAAAATAAAGATAATTAAAAAACAAAATGTAACCAGCAATATCCTTACAAGTAATAAAAGATAAAGGAAGTTTCCTCTAACGTACAATCGGTATTAATTTATGTCCTAGAGCACGTGCATTAGTAACAATATGCTTATGTGCTGCTCATTTCTCACTCTCTTCTAGCCTCTCTCTTCTCTAGTTTCTCTATTCTCCCACCTCCAACAGTACATTGTACGTTTCGCTATCAAACTTTCGTCATTGTATACACAAATCATGATCCAGTGGGCACTGGAGTACTGACTCTGCCGAAATAGGTTCGCCTTGTGGAATACTGATGCTAAATGTATTTGGTTGCTAAGACAGGAGAGTATAGCGAGTTTCAAAGCCAAAAATTAAAGCAAAAATGTTTTTTTAAATTAAAATGTCAACTACTATCTGCGCCCGCGGTTTTATCCGCATACGTCTTGATCCCGTGGAAACATCGGGATGAAAAGTATTCTATGTCTTAACCCAAGTCGCTGTCTACCCATGTGCCAAATTTCTTCCAAATTCGTTCAGCCGTTTTAGCGTTAAACGTAACAAACAAATAAACAAACAAACATTTATAAATATTATATACTAGCTCCTGCCAGCGGCTTCGCCCGCGTGTTCTCTTTATAAATTATAGACTATGTTACTCAGTGTCAGCATTTTACTAGTGAAAGAATTAAATCGGTCCAGTAGTTTTTGAGTTTATTAATTACAAACAAACATACAAAAATCAAATCTTTTCTCTTTATTCATAATATTAGATAGTAAGGATTTTTTTTATTGATTTAATTTAAAATCTGGTTATACTTCTCTGAACTTTAATTCTGAATCTTAGATGTAAATATATAAAGTTTTGAAATCATAATCTCAATGTGATAATGATAAAGTTCAAATCCCACTGCAACCAATTTTTAGGGCCTTGTTTTACAATTACATAGACAGTTGAGCGGTAATGGGATTCTTATGTCTTCCCTTAAGGTATGTACAGTTGCATATATACCTTACGCGTGAAATAAAAATGACAAAATTTGAGAAAAGACCTATTTAATACTAATATGGAGAATACTATGATCGTAATACCATAAAATATCAATCAAGCAATCAAGGAGAAAATCAGTTTTGAATCTTGCGTCGTGGCTGAATGAATATTGATTGATATCCAAGGTTGGTGGCAGTGAATCTGGATTTTTAGAAGCTGCATAAGCATAATCAGCTATAATGTTCCCACTGCTGGGCCACAGGCCTCCTCTCTATGAGAGGGAGTGAGCCGTAATCCACGCGGGCCCAGTGCAGGTTGGTAGATGTCACATGTCTTCGAATTTTTGGTTCTGGACATTGGCACAGGTTTCCTATCGATGTTTTCTTTCATCATTTTGAGAGCAGTCGATTTTTAGAAGGACCGACCAAAATCTCCTGTCTACAAATTATCTGAAAAAAAAAAACGTGATGCCTATAATTTAAAAGAAAAGAAAGAAAGAAAGAATAATGTTTATTTGGACACAGTTCGTGAAAACAAAATAAAAAAAAGTGAAAATAATATTTTAACAACAATAGTGTGTGCCTCACGGCTGCGCCATAAAGGTTCATTCAAAGTCAAAGTCAAACAATTTATTTCAATTAGGCACATAAGAGGCACTGAACGTCAATTTTACATAAAATAGAATTGATTCTAGTCGCCCCTTCCAAAAGGTAGTTCTCGTATGGAGAAGAATGGGCAAAAAACTCCGCCGTTACTCTTTTGAAATATTTTTACAATATTTTGTATACATTAATTATATAATTATATGTGAAGACGATGCATATAGAATAAGATTACTATACCACGATAGGTAAGAAGAATGAAAAATGAAGCAATGACAGATAAATTAATTATGTGACAGATACACGGTGCTCACATACTTACAAACATTGCAAAATAATACGATATTCCTAACATTTTAACAAGTAATACTAATAAGTCAGCATAAATGCCAGACAGGTGCTTTCTGACGCCGGTTTAATATTTTTCCTACTGAAACTCATCTCGCTTCATCTTCATAACTTGTCCCATACATCATGGCTTAGTATAACATTACGTATTTAAAGTTAAACATCAATTTCTATTCAATTCGGGCTCCATCGGTTGTTATGACTACAGATGAATATACCATAAATTGACAAACTTTAATAGAGTCCTATGATTAAAGGATGCTGGTTAATTATTATAGTTTGTGATGTAGGTTGGAAGGTTTAGCCTGAGGCTAAGATTTGGGATCTCTAACTAACTTTGTCCTATGTCTGTTTTATACGTCGTCCTTTCTATCTATCAGTCTAGTATTTAGGTTTATTTATTTATTTGATTTACACGGCTTATGAAACCAATTACATAAATAAAAGTATATATAATAAGTCCAAACACAACACATAAACGAATAAAAACAATTAAATACTATTATTCTCACAAAAATGTAGGCACATAACCATTAAATTAGCGATTTTTTTATAAGTCCGCGTTGGCCTCAGCGAGCTTATTTAGTGCGATCGACATACACGGCACGGGCTGCTGTCCGACACGAAGGCACGCCTGGCAGTCGATGTTTTCTGCCACGGAGATAATTATTTGGTGTATAAAGTCGAATCATTATGGGTGTCAGGCGCATCCGTCATACCCTTCCACACTTTGAGCATAACGCCTACCTGACCTCATGACCTTTTGATCTGCAGCGTATGATATCCCAGACATCCTAAGAGGAAGGCATGCCTGAGAGATTTCTTTCGATGGCGCGTGAAGCCAAATCAGAGGCCCATGGGTAGCTTAAGAACTCTGACATCAGGTTGGTCACTAACCACACAAAAAAGAAGAAGTATTAGACCAAATAAAACAGTCAACAGTCTATCCACATGGTGGATTCCTGAGGATGAACGGCGCTACCGACACCGGCCCAGGAAGAGGTGACGAAACGATCTAGATACGTACCGAAAGGTTTAGATCGAGGTGGCTCTGGCAAAGGATGCCTGGAAGGATGATGATAGATGATTGATGAAATTCTGAATCTCACAATAATTTTGTGGTGATACTTAAACGTACGTCCGGCGCACCCTGGGCAGTCAACTCCGCTACCATCTTGATTATTGGCTAATATTTTGTACCTCAAAAAGAAATCAAGACTTTGCAAAATAAAAATAATTACGTCGTTTTAAAAAATCAATATCCTACTACACTAATCCTACTATATAATAATACAATATAATATAATATAATATAATATAATATAATGTAATATAATATAATATAATATAAATGTGAAAGTTTGTATGTTTGTTACTCAATCACGCAAAAACGTTTGAACGAATTTGGACGAAATTTGACACAGATAGTTTATAACTTGAATGAACACATAGGATACTTTTTATCTCAGTAGTACGTTCCAGAGGAATAATTTCCGACATCCATGCTGGCGTAACCGCAACTTTGGTGGACCTGTGGCGGCATCCATATCGCCACATGTGAACTACGCATCACACTGAAGTCAAGAGAAATCCTGCAGTGCGCAAACAGGTTTTACCGCGCGATCAGTGTATGTTACTTCCTGACATCAATCGTCGGGCAGTTGCCCATCAGATAGGACCGTCTAGTCAGAGGATTCTCTCTTTTTCTATAATGAATGAATGAACTTTACACCCTGTTCCTCATGCCCCAATAGCACCTTAAATAACCAAATCAACCTATCTTTTTCATATTAAAAAAGATTTTTCCCTATGAATAAATGTTCAAATTTTTTAACGAAAATAATAAAATCCCACTTACCTTCCCAATTATAGCAACCAATAATTTCGTTAGCCTTAAAAATCTAATCAAAGCAACAAGTAAGGGCAAGTTGCTCAAGGGTTCGATAAAGAGAATTTGTTGGACGCCTTAATCCTTCGATACTTCAGTCAAGTTTGACCGCGTCTCCCCCTCCAACCGTTAATTAACGAAGTTTTCGACGATAACGGTCTATTTTCTAAATGGATGGTTGTTTTCTTGAATAAATTATTTTAAACTTCGAGAGAGATTTCAATGTAAATAATTTTTCGTGGTGATCGGCTGAGAGCGTTTTTATTTAATTTATTTATTTCTTTCTTTACTTAGGCATCAAGCCCTTACACTAATCACAAATACATACAATTTATTCAATTCCTTACATCATTAAAACTAAATATTACGAGTGTGTACTTTAAAATTCAAATTTAAAATTCCATGCAATCACAAAATAAATTACATTAAAGCTATTACTTATTACTAACAAAAAAGAGTAACACAATCTTTATCGTCGGTTGGCACTCCGATTACACCAATTAGAAAAAAATATAATTATGAAAGGTCGAAGGTGGAACGGACAGCAAATTATTATTGTGACGCATAGAGACTTACCAGTCACTACACTTCAGTAAATCAATCTGTACAGGCACACTCGTACATCCGTCTTAATATTTCCTGATTCATCATCATTGAAGTTCAATGTAAACTAGAGCAGACACCCTAAACAAATTTTTGCGCAACATTTTGTTGTCCGGGACAACAAACGTCTCAAAGGACTCGAATACAAATACATCGCTGTTGTCACATTTGACATTCGCGGGGACACAATCTTTTGTTTGTAATAGCTTCCCTAGTTTACGTTGAACTTCAATGTTTTTCATGGACCTATCCATACCCTACCCTAACTAAGTTGGAGTAGGCTTTTAGTTTATCAGGATGCAGGAGACTACCTATATTTTAGAAGAGCGACCGGCTGTTGACTCATATTGTTACTCGTACATTCGTGATTAATAACGAAAATAAATAATTAAATAGTCTTTCATATTTCTATAAAACTTATTAGACATGGGACTATAACTAGCAAAAAAATGTGGGAGTTTCACATTTCTGCTTAACACTACCTAACCCTTTGGAGAATATTGTCGTTGTTGTATGTTTAAACCTCCCTAAAAGTTTTTCAATGTAAATTCCATTACGACATTGTACAAAACAGTACGAACGCTGTACAATAGTTACAAGTTCGGAACTGCAACACGCTGCAGAACAAAGTTAGTCACAAAGCGTGCACAAGACACAGTTTAAATGTGTTTGTATGACGTCATAGATTGGCTATTAGTTGTGTTTGTATAGATCGATGTTTTTGCATCATATAGGAATGAGAGAATCTAAAGTAACATAATATCACGCCTCTATTCCCCGAGTTCGGCAGAGATGCACCTTTGTGGTGGCATCTATATCGTCACATGCGAACTACGCATTACTCTGACTTCACGCCAAAAATTCTGCATCGCGCAAGCAAAGTTTACCGCGCGACTATCATATATACAACGTCCCAACATCAATCGTCGGGCAGTAGCCCATCAGACACAACACCCGTCTGGTCGGAGGATCCAACCTTTTATATAGAGGATGAGTGAACTTTACACCCTGTTTCTTATGCCTTCAATACACCTTATTGTACCACAGATACTAAAGGTATAGACAAGTAACTGATGTTACGTCGGATGCAGACACGCGGATTACATATTATATTTTATAGGTACTTCACTGTATTTCACACACCTATTTATTTTTATTTTTTATTATATTTATTTAATTCTGTATCAATCCGTGGCATCACTACTATCAGAATACCAGCGCTGCGACATTTTATTTTTTTTAATGTCACGGCATCATGCTGAGATAGGAGCCTTTTGTCCTCGTAAGGGACTTCATTCTTAAAATTTTAATGTTACTTTGCTTTTTATTTGTGTTTAGTGTGTTTTTAGTTTAATGTGTGATTTCCTGTGCGAGTCTCAATAAATACTTTTTCTTTCTTTTCTTTCTTTTATAGTACACCTACATTTCACCAGTTGCGTTTAAGTCCCATGTAACAGGAGGCGAGTCTATTGCCATCAACCGTACACAAATCCAAACTCCGGGTTGGTACTGAGAAATTCCTGATGGAAAAACCCAACAGTACGTTGCCCGACACGGGAATCGAACCTAAGACTTCATGCGGCCAAACATTATTGGGAGTTTGTTGCGTCACTTCTTCTTCCCAGCTAGAGCGTGGGTGGGCGTTTTGGGGGACTGTCTTATGTAATTTTGACGTTCGAAAAGTGCTGATTCTTAGCCTAGTTTGAATAAATGACTTTTGAATTTGAATTAAAAATTATTATTATAATTTTTTTTTTTTTTTTTATAGAGCATATTTTTATGTATCTAAAATTATTGCATCATGCATATTTACATGAGCTCGTGGCTAAGTAATAACAGGCGCACGGGTCGATCCATCAGGTAAAGCTACGCTTGCCGGGGTTGGTCCGTAGATAGTTGACCATCTTAACATACTGAGACTCCTCCGTGCCTCGGAAAGCACGTTAAGCCGTTGGCCCCATCTGTGATTCGTGGATCTTTGACAGTCGTAACGGTTCGTTAGAAGCCCGAAAGTTTGACAACCAATCTTACCAAGGGGTATCGTATTACCCAGTTACTGGGTTGTGGAGGTCAGTTATGCAGTCGAAGTAAAATACTGGTATTCAGCTGCATCCGGTTAGACTGGAAGTCAACCCCAACATAGTTGGGAAAAGGCTAGGCAGATTGATTGCATATTTACATGAGTATAATCTAATGCTTAATAGGTACTTGTCACCCTGTAAACATGCTCACACAGTTTTATTTTATTTTATTTTATTTGGGACATAATACAGTTATACATTACAGCTTTTACAAAAAGTAGTTATATTACAGTTTAAAAAACGTATAACCCACACTATTGTCCACGAAATGATATCGGAGTATGAAAACGAACGCATGCCAAAGGAAAACAAAAAATTAAAAAAGAGGTACATATTTAGAGAAAAAAAAAAAAACACCATATCCCGGCAAACCGATGGAAACGGATGACAAGACCTTCCGACTTATAGGCGACTTGTAAGAGATTGACAAACTATTCTTTTAAATTTAGATTGCGACAGCGCGAAAATATCAAAATCAATAAATCATTTTGGTATTAGTGCCAGGCGATCTTTGAATAGAAGTCGATCCTTTAATTTAACAAGCGACAAGCATCAGTGACAAGCTCTTAAATGTCAAAGCTAAGGATCTACTTAAAAATTCAATCGCTCGACAAGTCTCGAGCTTAGTCGAACTCAGCCGAACGTTAGTACTAACGAGGGCAAACCGGCAAACGCGTTACCCACACTGTGTATTCTCCTATGTATGCCGTGAAGCGCAGTTGAGGAAACATTGAATTTGGCAAACGATGTTACGTATTAGTTTGTAGATACACACAGATGCGTCTTGTGACGTTATCAAGTTCTGTACCGTTGAAGCGAAGTTTCTGTGATGAGCTTTGATAATATTGTTAGCAATTCTATTCAATCTATTCTATACTGGGTGGCAGGGAAATCCACGCGAAAACTGTTACCATGGATTCAGAACGTGATTCTGAACCCCCCTGAAATTTTTCGTCGGTTATTTTAAAAAAAATCTGCTGTTCCATACACTTTGACCGCGTAGGTATTGCACTTTTCTATGAAACAGCAGATTTTTTTTAGTCTGACAAGCTGTTTTTACATAGAGCGACTGCCTATACTAGTATTCAGCTGCATCCGGTTAGACTGGAAGCCGACCCCAACATAGTTGGGAAAAGGCTAGTCAGATTGAATTTATTTGCTTAGATAAGTCGCATGTGGGCCATGTGACCTACGCACGTCGCTGTCGGCTAGACTTATAATTTCATAGTCCGTAGTTTATTTTGCTGTAAAATGCATGTCTCTCAATGATATTCTAAGTGGTAGGTAAGTAGGTATTTCCTTAATTATTTTTCAATTAACAATTTACCGTTGACAAGACATAACCTCTAAAACGAGTGAACTTCAAACTGGAATATCTTTAATTCCTGACTTCCTTCCTATAAAAGTATAACTGTACTTTTACATATTTTTTATTGGCAGACGTAAAAAAAAATGTTAACAAAAATTTATTCGGTCGTTTGCCATTGTCCTTTCATTCAAATCCGTTAAGCCGTTTTAGCGTGAAAGCGTAACAAACAAACAAATAAACAAACTCACTTTAGCATTTTAAATATTAGTTAGGATGTAAATTGCATTAAATAGTTTGTCATGACGCATGGCGTATCAAAGCGAGTACAGTCACACAAGTTTGATTGGAAACAACGTTTCATTGCGATATGTGAACTAAGTGGCAAGGTTTGGTATGCTTTGATACTGGCAGTGACACAAGTGTTATTATCTTTTAAATTAAGAGGTATTGTTTGACTGCGTATTTTGATATTTGCGCTCTTCCACCAAATGTGATAGATATTATGGGAAATGGTAAAGGTAAGGTAATTCTTAATGGGAAATATTTTACTGATCCTCTAAAAACTTCTAAAGATGCATTTTTTTTTTAATAAAAGGTTTCCTTATGGATTGAGGAGCCATGTTTCATATTTAAACTCGGGTACTACCAATATTTGGTGGTAAATTAGTTGATTTTATAGGCCCGATCTTGGAATTTGTAGTAAAACCCTTAAAAAATTACAATGGATGTAGCGCAGTTGCTCACAGTTCTAACCTTACCTTAACCAATTGTTCTGGGTGCTCTAAATTCGTTACTGCAACCGATTCGGCATTAGATGCCACACCAACCACTTATTGTGACTGCAGATGCCATTCTGCATTACATCAAAAGGTGGGTAGCAGTTTTGTTAACGTAACGCAATGACAATCCAGCTGAACGTCGTTTAGCTGTTTTACATAACGGAGCTGTTTTGTAAAATAGCTAGCGGTTATGTAAAACAGCGGATGCTACAATCCATCTGCGACATATAGATAACCCTGTTTTTCCATACACAAAACCCTTGACCAAAAAGTGAATTCCGATACAGACTAGGGTTATTTTAACAGTAGGTGGAATCTACTTAAGCTAGAACATATAAACCCCAAAATCCCTTGATTTATAATACGCCCAGTGAATACTGCTGAGACACTTTATATATGCTATTATTAACGGGACAGAAGAGCCACATTAGTTATTTATAGGGCTTTTATATGCGTGTTATTATGCCTCTGCTTCTGTAAGGATTTGGCGTTGGATGGAAAACAGGAAAACTGTTGACAGATGCGGCTAAATATCAATATGGGACAAAAAAATATGATTTCTGCTTTTGAATATGTGATTTCATCCGATTACATTCTATCGAGTGTAGTTGTATTTATTTCATTGTTTTCCTTTATAAACAGTAAAAATTGGTTATAAACCCGGACGCTAAAAGGGGGGTGTTCTCGTGAGAGTTCATCTATACAATATTATAAATTAAAGTCGGTTTTCGTGTTTGTTTGTATGTCCACGTCGTTCCTCTAAACTACGCAACAGATTTGATGACGTTTTCATCATCGTTTAGAGAATTTATTCTGGAAGGTTTATGTGTATAATACGTTAATATTAAAATTACATGAAACAAAGAAATCTCGATGTTTTGTCAAGTCATAAAAATCGTGCGAAGTAGGAGCGGGTCGCTAGACCTGTAAGAACAACATTTTAACTCATTTTGCAATGTATTCTAACTTTACAATAAATGTATTAATTGAAAAAAAGGTCCGGGAGCTGTATTCCTACGACCATTAGAGCGACTTTTGAATAGCAAAAAAAACGTTGTTTGATGTACGTAAACATGGTTATTTTCTTTTTAAAGAACGCAAAAAAAAATGTATTATAAAACATCCACTTTAATACTTAGAGTGTTTTATTTAAAAGCAGTAGGACGATATTTAAAGCTTCGTGCAGACTAGCGCGACGCGTGACTGGTTATTGTTATGCGTGACCGTGAAGTTTCCTTAAAAATTGTATTGTTCGAGTCGGGTCGCGCCGTCGCGTCGCGCTGGTCGGCACGAGCCTTAAACCAAAAAAAATCTAATTCACTCTACCGTAAATCTAGAAAAAAAATACAATGTTGATGTCAAAAAAATAGATATAATGTTATTCATAACAGGCGTCGATAATACAGCGAAAGGATACATTCCAACCGGGTTTTTTAATTCTTCATTGATGTACTTTACCCGGTGCCTGCTGTTAGACGGTTATCATCGCCTATAGAAAAATGCCAATTATTATGACAACGTAAAATATTTAACACAACCTTTTTTACGTAAAAAAAAAAACATGTTTCTTGTATAAGGAGCCCCCATTTAATTAACTACGGCAAAGCGAAAAGGAAGGTTATGATTTAGACCGGTATGTATGTATGTATGATCATCTGTTACATCATAGCTTCTAAACTACAGGTCATAATTTAATTTAAATAAAAACAAATAAAAAATCCAGAATCACAAGTAATCTGTCTGATTTGTCGACACGTGTGACTCCGGATTTTTAATTTGTCTGTTTGTGATGTCAAGAGTTTATACTTTTTTAGTTCATTTTTTTGTCGCAGTTGGTTTTTAGTTTTTATTATTAAATTTATTTTTATTATTTCTTATTATAGCGGTACCTAACAGAAATACTAAATCTGGGAATATTTCAACTGTCTACCTATTAAGGTTCATGAGATACAGCCCACTGACAGACAGACGGACCGACGGACGGGCAGCCGAGGCTTAGTAATAGGGTTCCGTTTGACATCCTTCGGATACGGAACCTCGAAAAAAACCGGGAAAGTAAGTTCGAAAACAACACTGAGAAATCCATAATGGTAATACCCACGTATCATAAAAATAAGAAGACATTTTTTGTTCCTTACGTGAGTGAACCCTTACAGAAACGCTACATAGTATTTAAATATCCATTTATTGAAATATTCATTCGACTGTTCCTTTGCCAGAAATATTCAATATGTCGTCAGACAAAAGGTCAATATGTAATACATTATTTACAACGCTTTCGAAATTTCAATATTGGATGAACAAGGAAAATGGAATGTTGAAATTGAATACTTTCAATCATTATGTTGAAATTATTATTACGGTGGAGTTTCTTGCCCATTCTTCTCCATACGAAAACTACCTTTTGGAAGGGGCGACTAGAATCAATTCAATTTTTTGTAATCTTTGACGTTCAAAAGTGCCTTACAAGGGCCTATTTGAAATAAATGATTTGACTTTGACTTATTGTTTGTTTCATAAAAAAAACATTATTTTTCTTTTATTGAGTGTCTTCTTCCTTCCATTTTTCAAAGAGTTCCCATATGCTAATATGATCTTTGCTAAGACTTGCTCCGTTCATTCACAACGCTCATCACGTAGTTAGGAAAGCGTTCGCTACGAGACACAGTTCAGGCTTAAAGAAAATATTCTTTAATGTTATTGCGGGGACAAGTTTTTTGAAGAAGCAAGCTGAAATATTGGTGAAATTGCTGATACTAATTGAACCTTTTTTAACTTTGTTCGACTCAGGTAAGGATACTACAGTCAACTTTAAGGCAGGTGAAGTTGGTTGGTTGTTGGTTGGTTGGTTGTTAGTGGTTGGTTGGTTGGTTGGTTGGCTTTGTTGTTGGTTGGTTGGTTTGTTAAATCTGAGAAAGAAAAGTTGAGTCAAAGATTTTATTAACAACGGAAAATGCAGGCAATATATTGTGTAAAAATCTCACTGTCATAACTTATGTGAGCTTAAAGTGGACTATCAGTCCACCTGAGGCTTGACACTATTGATAGCTTACATAAGCGGTGAGTTATTTACAGAATAGAGCGGCAAACCTCTTTTAGTGATGAGTTAAGTCCAGCATCTTTTGATTAAGAGTGCTAACACCCTAGGACGCTATAGCGACGTCGCAGGCTACGTATCCAAACAATTTATATAGAAATTGTAAATTATAAATTGTATGACAGTTAACTCACTTGAGAGCAATGGTGTCCCAGTGGTAACGGCCGCGACTTACGAGTTGTAGGTCGTAGGTTCGAACCCAGGCAGGAGCTTTACTTTGTGTAAATTATTTAATCACCACTGATCTCAAAATAGTGAAGGAAAACGTCGAGAGGAAACCGGCATGTCCTAGAACCAAACATTTTAAGATATAATGTAACATCTACCAATCCGCACTGGACCCGTGTGGTGGATTACGGCCCACTCCCTCTCACAGAGAGGAGGCCTGTGTCCCAGCAGTGGGAACATTATAGGCTGGTTGTGCTAACTCACTTGGCTACGGTCTGGCGACATCACCAATTTGGAAGCGTAGCCACGACCGACCAACCTCTACGTGGAGACTGAATACTTTGGTAACCTGGTGACGCATAGCAAAAGTCGCCAGCTGTATACAAGTAAGTTACGCCCACCTCACTCAGTGGCTAACTGATCACCAGGACGGACGCCCGCGTTACTGGCTACTTATATGGCAACTTCATAATCATAATATCTTTATTGTGGGCATATGTTTGTTACAGGTCTTAACAAAAAAAAATAGTTACAATATGTCCTGCCTAATAGGCATACAATAATTATGTATTGGCATTAAATTTAAAATTATTTTACATGTCAAATTTTGTTAATATAATATGTCAAAATACAGTTAAATTAAATGTTTAAACAAATCAATCGATAATTCAAGAAATCTTGGATCGTATAGAATGCTTTATCAATTAAAAAGTTTCGTAATTTATTTTTAAATACTGGAAGTTCCTTAGTGCTCAGAATATCAATAGGTATTTTGTTGTATATTTTTGATGCAACTTCATTTGGCTACGGTAGGAAGCCAGAGGTAGCCATGGCTACGTAGCCAGCGACCTCGCCATGGCGTCCCATTGTATAAGCGCTCTAAAGTAAAGGGAGATAGGTTCGTGCAAAATATAGACTCGTTGCTTATGTCACCATCTAAGGTTTCCAAAAGATTAACAACTAATTTCCGACAAACAAATCCTTGTCACATTGCCCAAAACATGAAGTCTGAAAATCGTCATTTATAGGTCGGCTTTCAGTCTAACCGGATGCAGCAACCAGTAATTTTCATGGAGCGAGTGCCTATTTGACCTCCACAACCCAAATATTGGGTATTACCCCTTGGTAAGACTGGTTGTCAGACTTTCGGGGTTTGACGACTCGTAACAACTGTCAAAGATTGAGAAATGATAGCCGGGACCAACGGCTTAGCGTGCTTTCTAAGGCACGGGGGTCTCGGTATGTAA
The DNA here is from genome assembly GCA_914767755.1 of Agrochola circellaris. Taxonomy (NCBI): domain Eukaryota; kingdom Metazoa; phylum Arthropoda; class Insecta; order Lepidoptera; family Noctuidae; genus Agrochola; species Agrochola circellaris. The sequence continues at coordinate 11,037,645 of OU611863.1, read as the reverse complement.
AGATGGTCACCCATCCACGGACCGACCGCGGCAAGCGTAGCTGATCACCTGATCGATCGACCCGTGCGGCTGTTATTACTGAGCCATGAGCGAACACAGCACATGAAGTCTGAAAATATGAACACAAATCTGAGGGCGATTCCCGTATTTTTGTGAACGTTGAATCTTAGTCTCAGTCTATCAAAAATAAAATACCTCTAATTTGACATGTTTTTGATATTGATTGTCGCTGAGACGTAAGTAAATCACAATTTGTTTTTTTTAATGATGGAAATGTAATTGCATGTACAGTATCAGAAATAAAGGCTATATGAATTTAAATTTAAATTTGATACAAAATTGCGACCAGATTTTGAATGTTTTAAAATGAACGAAGAAGAGTACGCTGAAGGCTAATTCCCGCAATTAGCCTTCAGCGTACTCTTCTTCGTTCTTATTTATTTGGGACTTGCAACCATTTACAGGTTATTTTAGCCCCTAAGTTTCAGCTTATTAACAACGCTATCTTTGCTTTATATTTCAGACGAATATTACATTTGTATGAAAATTAGAATGACTAACAATAAACGGAACATTTTATGAGACTTTATCATATATTCTAAATACAGAACAAATTCGCCATGTTTTGTGAGCACTGTCGTATTATTTACGCGTTTTAATTTATACATCACGACCAAAACTACCTGGGGACACGAATGTATTATGAAACTCATTCGAAGCAATTACTACTGAATTTTCTTTTGCATTCTATTGCTCGTTTTGTTCAATGCGACACTTCTATTATGATGTACAAACTTCGCAATGGATGTCAAACGATGAAAAGTTGACGTTTTATATTTCCTTTAAATACTCAAATTCGGTGGCTGTGGACCAGACAGTTATCATGTTACATGGTCGTTTGGCAAACATAAAATTGTTTTATTCTCTGCATATTGCGGTAGTGAGACTTTATATAGATTGTGGTCACCTTTTTTGTCTGTGGTTCTATGAATAACAGGGAAATGAAAATTCAGTAATGACATAATGCGTAAAACATTATACCTAATTTTTTACGTATTATGTCATTACTGAATTTTACACGTCTAGTTTGTGGCCAAGAATATAAATGGTTTGTTAGAGACGTTTGAGAGCGTCCTAGTAAGATAAGACCTAAGAGATATTGTTATTATAGGCAGAAATTTCTTTCTCCAAAGGAGGGTATCCTGATAAATTACTTCATGGTAGAAACTGGTAAGTTACCACTAAACAAGGTGGGCTTCGATTTTGCCAAATCTAACATCAAAATATTATAATTATCATGGAAATAGTCCCCATAATCTATATATATGGGCTATGCTTGGGATGAGCGTGAGTGGAGTGATGCATAAAAGAAGAGATCTGTAGGAAAACCAAGGTAACTGGCATATAGAATTGCCAAACTTAAGTGGCAGTGGGCAGGGCACAGTGCTCAAAGAACAGATGGCCGATGTTGCCGAAAGGTTCTGGAGTGGTGACCGCGAAGACGTACCGTTAGAAGGTGTCATCGGTCCACAAGGAGGACCGATGATCTGGTGAAGGGCGCAGGAATCCGCTGGATGCGAGAAGCACAGAACCGGTCGAAATGGTGGTGTGCTCGGTCCCAGGCCTTATTCAGCAGTGGATGTCTTTTGGCTTAAATGATGATGACGATGAATCTATATAATAATAATGAAATATTCCTTGGTAAGCATATCTGTCTTCTTTTATGGTCGTATCTTCGTAAGTATATGGGAATTTTGTGTGAATTATTAAAAAAATTACAGGACAACGTCTGTCGGGTCAGCTAGTACTATATAATTATGATTGGTGTTTAAAATTGAAACTGACAAAAAACGGCTCATAGCATGTTGGAAAGATCATCTTTTCAACCAATTTTATTTCAAACTTATTTTAAAAACTTTATGAGTTTCGCATTTCTTTAAAATAACAAAGTTAATACTTGTTCTAACTCAGAAATGGCAAAGTATTATTTTATGCTGCAAACTTTCGTTTGAGTCATCAAAAGGACTCTCAGTGAAAGGTTCCAGTTCACTTTGATACATAATTCACGCCATACACAAATGTTAAAAACTTTATTACTCCGAGTAAATTACTGGGTTTTGAGTCGATCAACATATTTGTAGTAAGATTATTGGTTTTTGTTTCTTTGAAATATGTATTTTATAATTTTCTCCCTCTGGACTTACATTCGGCCTTTTACCAGATTTACATTCATTAAGATCTCAATGAAATTTTACTTACCTAGATGATGTTTTTGTATGTACGCTACGTGGTTCTTCATAACATACATTATTTCAATAGCACAGCTGCATAGCTACATCGCGACTCCTTTTGAGAAGAGAACACACGCTATGATTGAGAAGGCCTAGCGAAAAATAAGTAAAATATTTTACTTACCTATAACGTTGGTACCAATGTTTTTACAGACACGCATGAACGCGAGGTCCGAGAGATGGTTGGTTATGTAAGGTTTACTAGGCATGGAATTATAAACTTTAAAAGGTTAATCCAGATTCGTTGGAAGCCCCTCCACCCATTCTGTTAACACATTACAAACAAACATTTGAAACATCAAAAAACCTAGCAAATCCTTTCAGCTTTACCTGAGATTACTCGAACAAAAAAAAAGTAAAGTTTTACCTACAAAGGCGAGTATGTACAAGATTTACGGCATGAATATTTTCTGGAGCACACAAAGCCCTTCACATATTCGGAGGCAAAAAAAATACTTCTCTACTTAACAATTCAGGCGAAGAAAGATATTTGGGAACTTTATCTTGAAACATTTGGGATGTACGAATCAGTTGAAATTGCGGTCAAATAGAATGCAATGAAAAAAGATTATTTTTAGAGAGTGTTTCGACGAGTAATTCTTGCCTTATTTTGGAGTGAACCGACGAATTCATAACACCCTATTTGATATAGTCCAAATTGACGGCTTTATCTTTCGGTATATTCATGTAGCTTAATGTTTCATTATTTTGATAATATAAAAATATGTTTTCATAATCATAAGGAAAACAATAATAATTATAATACCTAGTGTAATACAATAGTACCACACACAAAAAGTAGATATGACATCGGTTCTACTTTGCTTCGTAATGAAGACACAACTGAAACTAAAAAAAAAAAAACAATTATTTATAACATTTACAGGCACGTTTACGTTCACTGTCGACAGAAAAGTGAAGCACGTGGCCATTCCAAATCGTTTAAGCTTCCCATGTATTAGAACATTTTTAAATGAAAATCAAAAATGAATCAGCTTATGCAGTACTTTGCTGCCTGATTTTGCCTTGCGCATTGTAACCCTATGTATTCTGAATACTTTGAGGGACACTAAACGTCCATAGGCATTATTACAATACAAATTCTATTGTCTCGTTCAGTGTTCTTGAATGCGTGATCATATACTACAGATACAGAAAGAAATACAGTCATCTTATTAATGCAAAAAAATCTTACGAAATCTGCATTTATGGTACCTTTAAAACACGGCGCATACTATGGGACATGCGAATGTAACAGCTCGGCGGCTAAACGCAACGACAGGCTGCGACCGACAATTTTCATTTATTTTGTTCAAAGCTTGGCGTCGAGTTGTAGTGTCGCAACGACATGCTATGGGACTGGCTCGCTTCGCTTTGGACGCACGGTCACACCTGACGACAGTCGCATGAGACAAGTCAGCGTCAGTTTTGCTGTGAGCGCTGAAGAAGGTGCACGTGTGTTTGTATTGCGAATCTCAAGATGGATTTTGTTTTTTTTTATCGGACATCGAAGCGTGTCGAATCCTCAGAGAGATTCATCGCTGCCTGCACGATGTGTGTCGCAGACAAGACGCAGATTTTAAAGACAACGCTACATCTTGTTGCAGCGACTACATGCAACGACAAGACGCACAGTTTGCGCTGCCACTTACAATTACGGCTCCGTGCACGAAAAAACCCTTATTTTGTCAATTACTTATCTAATTGTGAGAAAACTTAAAATACCGTGAAACCTGGCAACTTTGCCACTTTACGGTGTCAGTCACAGCACCTGTTAAAATAGTTGCATCATTTTTGCGCTCTCGAAAATATGGTTTATTTCGCCTTTGATTTGCTTAATGAAGATATTGAGATTATAATCATAAAATAAAATTTTGTTTTTATCTCCAGGATAGCGGAAGACTAATGTGTGATTTTAAAATTTCTTGATATGGTTTGGTAAATAATAGGAAGAAATACATTACTGATTGGGTTTTAAAAATAATTAGTTTTTCCAACATTATTTTTCTGCTATATTTTGTATCGAAATTGTAAAACCTGTTTCAGACACATGCAAGTAGACCATATATAATGAGTAGTAAGTAGTTGCTTGTAAAAAAAATATCAAACGTCAGTCTCGCGTCATTTTTCCGGAAACTTATTGCGAATATTAGTGATTTTCTAAGAATGCAAAGAAATATGAAAAATCCCTTTCAGCCACATGCAAAACAAAGGATTCGACTTTAAAAATCATAAATAATTTTGTTAAATTCTTTTTCCCTTTCTCACAAACAATAAAGAAAATTGATGAAAATTTGTCGATTTCGTGCACGGCCCCAGCGTCTCAATTCTGCCACTTTGGGACGGACACTTTCGTTCACCCCTAAAATAAATTTTCCATATAGAGTTATTACTTTGCTTTCACGTACAAAAGTTTCATGTTAGCTCTTTGTCTTATGACAAGGGATTGTTGTTGAGTCGTACAAAGCGTACTGATAGGAACTTAGTAACTTTGTTGGCAGTAACTTACTTAAGTTATCTAATGAGAGCAATAATTATATTATGAAATACTTGAATGTACGGTTATCTTACGTAACTATATTGATGTATTATCGAAGAACTTCATATTATTATCTAAGCAGTTTGGAAACAAAATCCCGTGAACACGATGACCACATCTGTTACCGCCCCGGCTCTATAGCGGCCGAGCGCTGCAAGCAGAATTAGTCCTCATATATGATAATTATTCAGATTTGTTACAGTTGTAATAGCAATCATGTGATTTCGTTTAAAATAGGTTTTATATGTTTATTAAAATATTTATATTTTATATAGATTCTTTTCTATTTTGTAAATGTGAGAACGCTGTAGGCTTAGTGGACTGTAGATTTACTGACCATCTTCTATTTAGTTAAGTACCTGGTACTTGTTGAAAGACCTACACTGTCCATATCTACTAATTATTTGAAAATATTGAAAAGGCCAATTATTTTTAAAAGAGTAACCGTGGAATTTCTTGCCGGCTCTTCTCCATAGGACACGACCAATTGGAACCGCGCACGTAGCTTCTGACGTTTCATAAGTGCACCTACATGGGCACTTATGAAACTTCAGAAGCTTATGAAATAAAATATTTTGAATTTGAATTTATTCTTTGTTTTAGTTTTTTTTGTTTCTGGGGCTCACTTTGTTCCATGCTCTAACGATACCGCCATCTTTTGTATTTTAGTGCTGACCTGACAAATGCACTGTTTTTGCAAACCGCCTCTATGTTGTCAAAATCATGATAATTTTTTAAGCCATGCCAATGGCAATTTACCCGCGGGAGAGTGGGGTTTTAACTACCTACGTACATAGTACCTACTATTAGACAGAAGGGATGATGTTATGACAGCTGTAATTTAATAAATGAATGCTAACGTCATAGATAGTACTAGCGTTCTCCCGCGGCTCCGCCCGCGTGGAGGTCGGAAATTATCCCACGGGAACGTACTATCTAACTAACGGGAATAAAAACTGTGTGAAGTAAGGTGTGTGTCAAAGGACACGGCCGGAATTTGTAGAGAGCTATGCCCTAACAAAAAATATTCACGTACATTGACATACAGTACGTCATATTAAAGCTTACAGGTATATCTTTACAATAGTTTAAGTTTTATGATCAGAGAAGAAGCGCGAGATACTATAAATAGCTTTTTTTTAAGTGCCTAGATTTTTTTTTCCAATCCAAATCCGTTCAGCCGTTCTTGCGTGATTTTGTAACAAACATGCAAACTTTCACATTTATAATATTATAGTAGAATACTAGCTTCCGCCCGCGGCTCCGCCCGCGTGGAGGTCGGAAATTATTCCACGGGAACGTATTACTACGTAACGGAATAAAAATTATCATTTATGTTAATCCTTCAGCCGTTATTGCGTGATCGAGTAACAAACATACAAACTTTCACATTTATAATATTATAGTAGGATAAGTAGGATATTATATGAGTAGGATAGTAGGAAGATAGTAGCATTAGTAGTAAATAAGGCATCATTCCCACTGCCGGTCGAGAGGAAGCGACTAGCTATCATCGATTTTCTCGCTCAAGGAACGTAGGTACATAAGATTGTAGGGCCCGTGCCCGTGCTAAAAGAAATACAATATATTTACAGTTCATTGCTGACTGGTCACATTGCCAGCGAGTACAGAGCTTGGCAGGTAGAAGGCTGGTTGCGAGACTCACACTTCCTACATACGCATGCCAGAGAGTAAATTGCTCGTCGCCGTCGCGCATTTGCTGCTCGGTGCTCGCCAACTAGTTATTAGTTGCTAGCTCTACTCGCTTCTCGGTAATCGTGGTAGTACAGGTGCCTAAAACAGTTTCAAAACGACAACCACGTAAAAGTAGAGATGAAAGTCATATTATTCAAACTGGAGACCTACATAGCAGCAGTACTCAACAGTACAAACACACAGACTTTCAATAGCAGATGTATTCACAGAACTTTTGTTTCGTAGCTCGCCCGCCACAACGGATTTGAATTTTTATACATCTAAACCGTTTTTAAAATAGGGTGGAATATTTGAATTAGAAAAAGCACTCGCTTATCAAAACTTTGTGGAGCTTAGCAGATTAGAGAGAGCAATGGCTATTAATCTAGTATTAAATTGTCACCAGAATGGTTTAAATGCAGATTCATGAAGACATTTTTCAGGATTTTATGGGTGGCGAACTTGACTGTGGTCAAAATAGATTTATCACTAGTAAATGAGATATTTGTGCATGGGTTGCATGTTAGTAATAAATAATACCTTATTGGCCTGATCTATGGTAATAATGATCCCATAAAAACGTAAATATGAAATTGGGAGCCAAGTTCAATATTAAGAATATGCGTGGTTGTGCGCTGACAAAAGAATTGAGATCTAAATGGGAGCCAAGTTCTGTAGATAATCCTGAAATCTATTTACATATAGGAACATATAACATTCAAAAATTTTAAAACACAATTTCTTTATTTTTTCTGCCATAACAATGTTTGCTATTAAAAAATATAGGTAACTTCTTAGAGCAGTCGAATTATTTACACAAAGCACTTAGGATAATTTGAAGCTCAAGATTTGACTTGGCTTGTTTTTAGGTTCCGTAGTAAACAAGGAACACTTATAGTTTCACCATGTCCGTCTGTCTGTCTGTCGGTCTGTCCGCGGCTTAACTTAGAGGCTGTTAGTACTAGAAAGCTGTAATTTGGCATGGGTACTTATACATATTAATCACGTCAACAAAGTGGTAAAATAAAAAAAATTTTTTAGGGTACCTCCCCTACACGTAAAGTGGGGATGTTTTTTTCTCTCGTCTATCCTATAGTATGGGATGTCGTAAGAAAGCTTGTTCAAAAATATTGTGGGTGAGCGAAAACCATTTTCCAATTTAGTTCACACGTTCGTCTTGTTTAACCGTCGACCATCTTGTCTGTCCTTCCATCTCTCTCGCACAGTGTTGTCATACCCATCTTCTAACATTCCTCATATCTGTGTTGCCACTTTATCATTCATTCCCACAGTATTGTATGTTAGAAGGTAGATTTTCTCTTGAGGTGGTCTCACCTGTTGTCTAGATCACTCTTCATTTCGCTTCATCAAACGCCTCCAACCAGGTCTATCCTTCTTACAATGTCACGTACAAACGCCGGGGAAGTAAACACCACGAATTCACGAAAGCATCATTGGTATGCCAAATTCAAATGGTAGTTGAGTCAAGTCTATAGATACATTGGAGCGATCCAAATTTGCACAGCACTAAACCTCTTGAACAAACAACGATAAAATTTGGTTAACGGCAGTCTCGCAGTGCTTGAGTGTCTCTGATTATCTTGTATTTGGTTATTTGTTTGTGGAAATATACGGGAAGGAAGATGCAGTTGGAAAGCGACGATTTCTTTGTATTCGATTTCTATGTTTCCTTACCAGAGAGTTTTGTTTCCTGCCTGCTTCGGGTTTTTTTTATTGAAAACTTCGATTTTCAAATCTGTGGTTTGATTTACAAATATAATATAAATTAAATTCTATTTTATATGACTTTCCGGAATTATGAAAAACTTGTTGAGTCATTAGTGTATTGTTAGTGTATTGTATGGCTAGGTAATCCAATAGGAGCTAGAAAAAAAATGACTACGGCTTATAAGCCGTATTTTTTCTTCAAGCTGATCGCTTCATGAAAAATCTCAAATTTTTCATGAGGTATTCAGCTGATTGAATGAAAATCCAAGCGTGTTCTTGCCTTTTTCAAATCTACCAAATGTTTCCATAGTTTTAAACCGAGATAATTTGCATCCTAACGCTTCAACAATCTCATTTTGGTGCGAATTATTCGAATAAAACTGACATTCCATTACCGCTCGAACTTTTCACGAATAAAAATGTAAATAGAAAATGTACGGAACCTACAGAACGGTTCGCCTTATGAATTATTAAAGCCACAGAATAAAATTAAGGTTTTACTTGGGTATCGTGAAATTTACACTTTATTTTAAGCTAACCTCTACCTGTTCTAATCATATTTATAAGCTATTTATATGGATTGAATTTGGGAGAGGTTTATTGGAAAAAAAAACTCAAATTACTTGTTAAATAAGCGAGAAAATGGTCCGTAACATTTCGGCTGTCTTTATAGAAAGAACAAAGAATTATTTCGTAATACAAAATCTGCTTTCAAATGCTTACTGTTCCATTATTGCTGTGTAACCTACTTTGCTTTGGATGAAACGAATGAAGTAATATTTTTATTTAATTATTAGACAGTTATTTTTTTGATGTGTAAGATCTTTACTCTCGCTTCCCTGCAAACTCTGGGCGTGTTTTCGTGAAAAGGGACGGAAGTGTGTAACAGGAAGCCGGGTAAGCGTGCGCTATTTGATTTGACCAATGAGCGCGCTGCTAGAGTTGGCCGTCAGATGGTTCCAAACCATTTTCCGAGATGTCGGTACTGTCAGCCAAGATGTCAGATATAAATGTCGCATATGTCATCATATGCGACTGCTGTAAGGCACGCTCGATTTTTATTATTTTATGAAAACCTGTTATTGAATCTGGCGGGGTTTGTATCAAAAGATATTCTAATTTGATCCACAATCATGTTATATTTGTCCCATTTATTTTCCTAAATATTTTTTATCATTGATGCAAAGTTTTTATTTTAATTATTAAAGGGATCGATTTGATTGATATTATATATATTCGATCATTATGTAAGCGCGTGTATTTTACTGTTTACATACATTAGTTGAATCGTTTGTTGTGGACGCGTCTAGGGAGCGCAGGGGCGCGTGTGTGATCCTTGGCGGTAGCGGAGCAAAGAGTTTGATAGCAGGCATATTTGATGACCTGTATCCCGAATGCGTCATGTCGAAGAGTGTACACAAACCCCCCTTCGATCTCGCCTTGTGCAAAGCGGTGGATGGTCTACGACTTAATAAAGAAAATCTGCTCTTACCCTCGATGTTGACGGCTTTTAGGTAGAATAAAAAACAGACACTGCCATCCACTATGGAGAAACGAAACACGAATCCCAAAAAACATACTATTAAACTTACCTAGTCAAATAAATAATGTATAGACGACAACCAGCCTTACGAAGGTGTACCCAGTCATTGGAAATAAAACAATTATTATTTCCTTTATTTCATATTAGACCAGGGTAGAAGCCTTTAAAAAAAATAAAAAGTGAAAAAAAAACAATAGTAGGATGAAACCCATTAGAAAAGGAGGGGAATATTATAAAAATGAAAGGAAAAATAATTTACGGGTGATCTGAGGTCGGGAAGGGGATGGGGGTGAGTTTTTAAGGGTAAAAAACGGTTTTTCTCGATTTCCGGCAAAACTAAAAGTCCTATCGAAAAAAGTCAAATGGCAAAGTTGTAGGTAATAAAAAGATCAAAAACTTTTGTATTTACACTTTTTTCACATAACCTCAAAATGTATGTGAAAAATTCAAAAAACCAAGTTTTTGGTTTTTTATTTTTATCTTTTACAATTTTTTTTTTTTTAAAACGAAATTTGGTGAAAACTTACCTTTTTATGTCCCAAATACGCTGTAATTTATTTGATTAAAAATATTTATTTTTTCACCTTATTTTGAATTAATATCGAAAAAACACCCTAATTTTCAATCGAAAATTCACCCGTCAAAATATCAGCTTTTTTCAAAAAGTTGGTATGGTTTCTGTTCGTTGAAATCTCAACTTTCCGATGGTGAAAAAAAATATATATGTTACTACAGTAAATCTTCTCAGAAAATGCAAAAAATCAAAAAAATACTAGAATTCGAAAAATTATTTTTAATTATTATTAATAATTTTGAGCTATTTATTAAAATTTACACTTTAATTACTCGAAAAACGTTAGGTTACATGTGACATTGATAACAAAAAAATTGCAAATAAAAATATACTACTATAATTAACAAACAAATAAGTTAATAAAATTAATATTTAATAAGACATCTACAATATTTGGAGAAAGTTGTCGAATCTTCTTTAAATTATATGCGTAGATGCCTATTTATAACTATTTTAAGATAAATTATATATACCTGAGTAGATATACCTGAGTGACCTACGAAAAATTGTAGCCCATCAAAAGGTATTTCGTGGAGAAGTGGGGAAGGGGCTAGGCGGGTCTTACTACATACATACCTACTATTATATACTATATATTTCGTAGCAGCTGTTACAACCGTTAGCCTAACCAGTATTCGAAATACAGTACAGTATACAACATCGTTTATAAAAATACACGTGCACGCTGAGTTTCTTGAAGATAATTGTGACAAGTTTACTTAAAAAAACAAAAAAACTTTTCGAATCTGCATAGGAAGGTAAATACTATCTCTATTTTTATCTGTATCAATCAACTCAAACATAAAAATCGTAATATTTTCTTTAAAAAATAGTATGCTTAACGTAACATAACCTAAAGATTGAAATTAAATGATATGTTAGTACAAGATAAAAAAAAAAAAAAAACTCCTTAATTTTGCAAGATTTTTTTTTATCTAACGAGAAAAATAAGGATAAAATAATAAAAACTTTGATGAAAAGATTACAGTCACGAGGATTTTCCTGTAACCAAGTAGAAGAAGATGCTGATGCTGACATAATTGAAACCGAGATAAAAGTTGCAATGAGTACTAATAAAACTGTCATTGTTATGGGCCAAGATATTGATCTTTTGGTTCTTTTAAATCAGTTAAATTCATATAATCATGACATTTATTTTCTCAAACCAGGTTCTGGAAATGTAAAAGACCTATTTTTCACGTCTAATAGTTTCAAACATGAATCCTTAAGAAACATTGTTGCATTTCTGCATTGTTTTTCTGGTTGCGATACAACATCTGGATTTGCCGGAAAAGGAAAGAAAAGTATCGTCAATTCATTATTAGACGCTAAAAATTTGTCAAATTTGGCCAATGTTTTTTATAAGAAAGATGCAAGAAACGAAGAAATAAAAAAAAATGGGTTACAACTAATCAAATCTATTTATAAATGTAAAAATGAAAAAATTACACTGAATCAATTAAGGTTTCAAAAATATCAATTGGCAAAAATTAAATCATCTTTCGTTTTGGCAAACCTCCCACCCACAGAAGGAGCAGCAGAACAACATTGTTACAGGGCATATTATCAGCTTCAAACTTGGTTGGGTAACGAACTAACAGCAACAGATTGGGGCTGGAAGCAATTTCAACGTGGAATTATGTCCAAATTTACACAAAAAGAATTAATTCCGGAAATATTGCTCAAAACTATTTGCTGCAGCTGTGAAACTGGATGTAACAGTTTAAAATGTGATAGCCGAAAACATGGTTTAAAATGCACAAATTTATGTTCAAACTGTCATGGTTCTGAAAATTGCTCCAATATTGAAGAAGAAACCTACGAGGAAGTTAATGATTCAGAAGAAATTGTGGATGAAGAACCAACGCAGTCTGGAAATAATGTTGGAGAGGAAGAAGGTGATAGTCATGAAGATTTCGAAGATCTACTAGAATCGGAGATGTTTGACGAATTTAACGATGAAGAAATGCCATCAAAAAGACAAAAACTAATGGATAAGTGATTAGAATTGAAGATAAGGTATTTATGAATGATAAGATTAATGTGTTTAAAAATATTGTAATGAATAACGTAATCAGAATAAAGCATCTACATTTAATAGTACGATTTACATTTATATTTATATACCGCATGACTTTTTTTACCGTCTCGAAAAAAATAGGGTATAATAGGTGAACGGAGTAGAAATGGCATAGAAATTATAATGTTTTAATTTTTTTCAATAACCTATAATGAAATTGATTTATCGATAAATACCAAGCATATAAAGTGAACTTTTCATTCCCGAACATTAAAAATAGAAAATAAAAAAGAACCCTACCCTCATACGCACCCTACTAGATGCGCGGAATTTATCATGATATATGATGGATAGTTTTCATGTTTTTTTAAGGATATTTGGAACTTTTGTATCTCAATGGTACTAAGCAAATATTACCGGGTATGGCTTCTGTTCCATTTACACAACACACCATATTCATGCGGTATAATGAGATTTTCTATGACATAAATGTAATTAGCATTAAATAAATCAACTTTTTAATTGAAACAAATTGCAGCAATCACATTTTTTAGATGATATTATTTATAATAATTAAAAAAAAACTTTCGAATTCGAGTTTTTTTTTATTTTTTGCATTTTCTGAGAAGATTTGCTGTAGTAACATATATTTTTTTTTTCACCACCGGAAAGTAGAGATTTCAACGAACAGAAACCATACCAACTTTTTGAAAAAAGCTGATATTTTGACGGGTGAATTTTCGATTGAAAATTAGGGTGTTTTTTCGATATTAATTCAAAATAAGGTGAAAAAATAAATATTTTTAATCAAATAAATTACAGCGTATTTGGGACATAAAAAGGTAAGTTTTCACCAAATTTCGTTTTAAAAAAAAAAAAATTGTAAAAGATAAAAATAAAAAACCAAAAACTTGGTTTTTTGAATTTTTCACATACATTTTGAGGTTATGTGAAAAAAGTGTAAATATAAAAGTTTTTGATCTTTTTATTACCTACAACTTTGCCATTTGACTTTTTTCGATAGGACTTTTAGTTTTGCCGGAAATCGAGAAAAACCGTTTTTTACCCTTAAAAACTCACCCCCATCCCCTTCCCGACCTCAGATCGCCCGTAAATTATTATTCCTTTCATTTTTATAATATTCCCCTCCTTTTCTAATGGGTTTCATCCTACTATTATTTTTTTTGGTTTTAAAAATTATCGACCCTGGTCTATATATATACATATAATTTACATTTTTAAATATTTTTATAAAAACAAAAGAGAAAACAAAAACATTTAAAAATAGTAGCCGTAACAGGGTCCAAGCTATCGGTGGTCAGGGCTCCTGAGAGAGGAATCTCTTATTATTATTATTGGGTTGTGAAGGTCAGATAGGCAGTCGCTCCATGTAAATTACTGGTATTCAGCTGCGTCTGGTTAGCTGGAAACCCCAACATTGTTGGGAACAGGGAAAGTAGATGATGGAGGCAAACGCATGACATTTACTACGCTATTGAAGGCTCTAACAGCCAGTCTGTATGCATAGTGCATGCCTTTGACCTAGAGGGGGAGGTTACCCATGAATATATTCAACGGCGGATTTAAAGTTGAGCTAGGTAGGTGAGAGGTGTGAAAGCTAATGGTACGAATAATGCTCTACTTAATACTAGACAAAATTATGTTTTTATGGTGTTGGTGCAAACAGCGTTATATGTCAGAGAATCTGAAACACTTGAAAGAAAAAGTGGGCGATAAATCAATTTATACCGGTAATGTTATAATAATAAACATTTATTTCAGACCAGGTCCATATTCTTGTTAGTAACAATATACTTAAAAACGAATGTTAGTACTCATACACAACATAAATTAATCTGCGACATGAAGCCACATCCATCTCTGCAACATGGAGGAGTCCCCCCGATCTGCAAATACACACAGTATTGAGTTGGAACTACCACAAACGCGAGTGAGTACGGAGGCACATCTTTTCCTTATGACAGCGGCAAATAAACGGCGGTTATAGTCTGGCAGTCTCTAAAATAAATATCCCGCAGATTAATGTCAGCGTTTTTGAGATTTACACGCAGTTTCTGGGATAAAAATCAATCAACAGCCAATTCGATCATTTGTCATGAGTTTAATTTGGACACGTCATTGATTTTCGTTCCACAAGCCGGCTTTGAGTTTTTTAAACACATCCACTATTTCACTTTTTCTGTAAAGTAGAACACTTTTAAAGCCGTAACAACTAGAGCTCTATCTATCTGTGGCAATAGACCGGGGCCGCGGGCGCTACAGATTCACCGAGAATATTGCTCGCACAGATAAAATATATACGTATTTTTAAAGCTGGTAATTATTTCGCAGCACGACAGCGTCTGTGCCATCCATCATGTAAGGGAAAAACATAGTTGAGCAGATTTAGTCTGTAATTATTATACTTGTGAGCGTAAAATATTATCCCCAGTATATGTAATTTTAGTAAAGAGTAAAAACTCATTGCTTTTCACCCACTTTGTTATTAGCGTTATTAGGTCTAAAGATATTTATTCTCAAAAAAATACACAGTCACTTACATGAGAACAATGCTTAAAATAAATTCTAAATATAAAGTTGTCACAGACGTCAAGGTAGCAATTATGATACACCCATCCAATGCATTCAGCTTTTAGGGTGTTATTTGCGATTAAATATTCAGCTAATTGAGTTTTGAATGCATTGAATGAGTGAGTTTGACTTTTTATTTTTGCATTTCTATATTTAATGTTTTTTTAAATTTATTCTGTATGTTTAATGTTGCGAATTTAATTATTGACATGAGATGTTAATAAGATATTAATTTGCACACCTCATTAGGTTATAATACAATGTGTTTTTTATACCTGTAACACCTTTTTAACATGTATTATGCAAATAAATTATTTGATTTGATTTATTGTAACTTTTTTATACATGAGGGTTTTTTGTTGTATATTATTATTTTTTCGTTTATTTATTTTCTTTCTTAGATAATTACATTTTTAAATATTTTTCACACTAAAAAGATATTGAAAAAGAAAAAACATTAAAAATATAAAAAAGTAGAGGTCCGTCGGTATCGGGAGCAGGGTCCAAGCTACCGGTGGTTAGGGCTGCAGAGACAGGTATCGAGGAGTACTGCCTTCTGGATCAGGCCCTTGTTCAAACCACCTAACGAGAGCCTCGAGAGATGTTGGTCGAGGCTTTCGGCCATCAGGCCATTGGCCGTTACGACAATCGGCACAATGATAGCCGAGCTCACATTCCACATGTCGCCAACCTCGAGATATATTATTTGTTTCTCTTTCTCAGCTTTTACGAGGTTCCCGTCATGTGGGATGGTAACATTGACTATCATTGCGCGGCGCGGTAATTGGTCTATCACCACTATAATTATCAGCTCATGACCTCAAGAGGTGAGATAAATAAAAATTAAATATATAAAAATAAGTTGTTTTGTAAATCGGCGAAATATAGTTCGGTAAAATAATACCTATTACACACGATACTTCGATGATTTAAAAGTATGTCAAATAATGCATATAGCAAAAAAGACGTCGGTCAATAGATTTCAGTAAAATGAAATTCGAACAAAAAACGTTCGGAAAAGTGATCGGTTCCCAAAAAATACATGTTCGAATTAACGTTTACATTTACGTTTACTCCGCGCGTTTCTGCTAGGAAACGAAACAAGAACTGAAGTAACCTTACTGTGGAGTAAGGTTTCTTCAGTTCTGGTTTTTCCACTGACGCACGTCGTGTAGTTGATTGTACACGTGTAGAAAATTTCAGGATTCTCCTCAAAGTTTCGATACTCACATACAATGTACCTTGTTTATGATAACTCTTAGAGATAACATACCTTAAAGGTAAACGTCTACTGGTCCGCACCGGCCACAACACATGCACGGCACGCAACGTATTGAATAGATTTGCCGATGGCATGCGTCTACTGTATCCGTATTTATCTTTTCTTTGCAAATTTGAATATCGTCGATGTTTCAGATTATACAATTTTTCATATCTTTCTACAAATATAATTAAAGAGTCGTCCATTTTATAATATCTTTGGTGGTTCTCACCTCAATTAAACACAAAAAAGGTGCGGCAGTGAGTGATGCATACGGTGAATTAATCCATGTGATATCATCGGAACCAAAAGCATTTTTTGTTTATATTTGTGCTTTATGAATTCATACAAAGCATACCAAAATCCGTTACGTGTCAAGCGTGCGTTGCAGCCGGTGCAGATCAGTGGACGTGTACCTTTATGGTATACTTCTTATGATTCGCCTGAAGGTAACAACTTTCTTTATGGTGCCCGTGACTGGGAACTTATAGTAACTAGTTACTTCTGTTGTTTATGAGAATGTGTGTAGGAAACTTATGTCGGACCCTTTTTTCCTTATGAAGCGAGAATGTAGGTATTATTCTCTCATCTTTATTTTCTTCATCACAACTGCAAGGTCATATTAAATTAGCTAGCAAAACTCCTTAGGAGTGATGGGTGACGATAAAACAAAAAACAAAATAGGTCGAAACTCATAATTTTTAGGTAATACACCAGTGCAGTGGCCGTTGTACCCGTGCTTGGCTGTGGTTACTTGAAATTAAGAGTTAAGATTTTGTTTTGTTTCTCGACATCTATCATCACGTCTGCGGGGTTTTGCTAGGTAGTTTAATTTAACCCAGTATAATAAACTGTAATACTGTTTGCTGCAGACAAAATATACCAATTGTAAAAGTCAATTCCTCAAAGTACCTAAATAATTAAAATGTTTACGTTCTTCTTTCAGGAAATGAAATTAAAAACGTTTTTATTATAAATTAAAAGCTTTTATTTAACTTCACTTGTATGTATGTCCTGGAATATTGCAATCAATATTTCACCCACTTCCACTGAAGCTATCGGCCTGAAATTTGGCATACGTGTTTGGTTCTCGTGACAATGCTTGATAACAAAAGCAATTAAGAAAAAAAAAATTAAAAGCTTTTTTTCATTTATTGAAACTTATTGTTTGTTTGTGGCCAACACCATATCAGAATCTGTTTTCACAATAATATAAATGTGTTTAGGTAGTTGAGTTGCGTTATTGGCACTTGGACAGAACTTTTTATACTCGATGTATTATGATATAACTAAAAATTCAAAATTCAAAAGTCATTTATTCAAACTAGGCTGATAATCAGCACTTTTCGAACGTCAAAATTACATAAGACAGTCCCCCAAAACGCCCACCCTTCACCACTTCCTAGTGCGTTAGCTGGGAAGAAGAAGTGGCGCAACAAACTCCCCAGCAGCACAGCTGTCTGTTCAGTTAGAAAGAAAAAAAAATGACTATATAATAGTATTCAACATAATTTAACCTAATTTAAATTATTATCCATATGTTAGCTAGCACACGCCAATATACCAAACAAAATCATCGAGAACTATACTCGGGCAGAAATAAAAACTAAACGTAAACAAAACTTAACGTCTTAATAAAAGCCTCCTGGCATAAAGGGCGTGCCCGCTTACATAAAGCTGTAACTGGAAGTTATAAATGATAAACTAGGACCATCGAGGTAAAATAAAAAAATAGTTAATTACTAATAACAATAAATAATATGATCTATTGTCGAGGTCACTAGTTACATATTGCAATACAACTCATTAAAAAAAACATTGTAATGAGTAGATTATGTCAACAATAAATTAAAATAAACAATTATATGAACTCATATAACCTGTCAGTAGGTAAGCTAATTCTGGTGAAAGAACATAAACATTGTCTTGAGTTAATCACAGCTACCAACTATTCTTATCATTTAAGTAGTCGTTGATAGAATAGTATGCCTTTGAACAAAGGTTGGATTTTACTTTCGTTATAAACGCATTAAAAGGCAAATCTAGCAAAGAAAAGGGTAACTTGTTATAAAAGGTTATACCAAGCCCAACAAATGAGTTATGAACCTTATGAAGCCGGTGAAAGGGAACTCTTAGTTTTTCCTTATTTCTAGTGTTAACATTGTGAAAATCACTGTTTTTAGTGTATAAATGTATATTTTGCCTAATATATAAGATGTTGGCGAAAATGAATTGAGATGCCACTGTGAGGATACCAATATCTTTGAAAAAATCTCTCAGAGAAACTCTAGGGCCTAGCTGGTAAATAGCTCGAACAGCTCGTTTTTGAAGGACAAATATATTTTGAATATCAGCAGCTTTGCCCCACAGCAGAAGACCGTAGGACATAACGCTATGAAAATAACTAAAATAGACTAATCGAGCTGTATCGACGTCAGTGTATTGTCTTACTTTCCTGACGGCGTAGGCGGCAGAACTGAGCCTTCCCGCTAGGCTCGATATATGTGGGCCCCACTGAAGTTTGGCATCTACTGTTATGCCCAGAAAAATTGCCGAATTTACAGATTCAAGCACCTCTTTATCTGAGACGATGTTGGGTCCTAGATTTCTAACATTTGGTAGGCGAACTTAACACATTTCGTTTTCTTGGCATTGAGAACTAGGTTATTTGTCGTAAACCAATCCGTAACCATTGAGAGTGCACTGTTTACATCGTCAAAATCTTGTCTATTCCGGTCTACTTTAAAAATAAGAGAGGTATCGTCTGCAAAGAGTACAACTTCACAGATACCCTTTAAATAGAATGGAGGTCATTGATATACACTAAGAACAAGAATGGACCCAGTATTGAGCCTTGAGGTACACCTAACTGAACTGGTAGCCCGGAAGATTTCACACCATTAACATCTACACATTGGGACCTATTATGTAAATAAGAATTTATAACGTTGAGAGCTTCGTTTTGCACACCGTAATGACGCAATTTACGCAAAAGCGTGTCATGGTGCACGCAATCAAAGGCTTTGGAGAGATCACAGAAAACCCCAATAGCATTTTGCGAGTTCTCCCACGCGTTTAATATGTGTTTCAGCAGAGCAACACCCGCATCTGTAGTCGAACGACCTTTTGTAAATCTATATTGCTCATTATGAAGGAGGCTATTTAAATTAAAATGTCTTAGCAGCTGCTTGAGTATTAACTTTTCAAATATTTTGCTAAATGCTGGTAAGATAGAAATAGGCCTGAAATTGCCAACGTCATTTTTATTACCCGATTTAAATAATGGTATGACTTTACTATTCTTCATGAGTTCAGGAAAAGTTCCTAAATCAACACATTTATTAAAAGTAACAGCTAGATAGGGGGCTACGATGTATATTATATTACTTAAAAGTTTAATGGAGATACCCCAGTAATCACCAGTGTTTTTAGACTTGAGTGTGTTAAAAACATTAACTACATCACGAGGCGTTACATGTTCGAAGCTAAATAAGCGACTTATTATTATAGCGTCTTATTTTTAGACACACTACTAAGCAAAAGGTTTTCAGCTTTAGACGGGGATGAATTTAAGGAGCGAGTCGTAGTTACAGGTATGTTTGCAAAAAACTCATTAAACGCCTCAGCTACGTCAGCTGCTTTATCAACTAATTTAGTGTCGACCATAATCTCAAGTTGTTTATCTTGTTTAACCGACTTACCCGTTTCATTATTAATAATTTTCCAAGTGGTTTTAACTTTATTATTGGAATTTTTAATAGAATCGCTTAAAAATTTAGATTTAGCAAAAACACTAACCTTCTTAAATAATTTTGAATAATTTTTGACATACTCTAGGAAAGGAGTATCAAACCTATATTTTTTCAAACCATATAACTCGTATAGTCTCGCTCTACTTTTATAAATTCCCGGAGTGGCCCATTGGTTAAAGCCAACTGAGGTGCCATTAATTTGAATAGTTTTGGTCTTGAAAGTAGATTGGTACTCTTTTTGCACGACATCAAAAAGGGCTCCATAGATTTCATTGGGATTCTCGTGTTCTACTATAGATGGTGTAATTCTATGAGCTATATTATTTTTAAACTTATTGCAACGAGTAGCTGTATAAGGCCTGCATTCTATTTTATGCGGTTTTTTATGTAATGGCATGGGGAAGCTAGCTAATAAACCACAGTGGTCAGACGTTAAGTCACTTAGCACTATTTTATTTTTGGCATCACAATCACTAAATATATTATCAAGACAAGTTGAAGAAGATGCCGTGATCCTAGTAGGTTCAAAAAACAAGTTAATTAAATTATAAGACCTAAACAGATTAAGAAGTCTAATGCTTAATGGAGTAACATCTAAAATATTAATATTAAAATCTCCACATAAAATTATACTTTTAGTACTTGATTTTAACCTATTGAGTGAATCCTCCATTACCGATTCAAAACTAATAAAATCACCTGAGGGGGGCCGATACACGCAAATTATAACGTATCGCTCGAGTTCAACACAAGACAACTCAATAGTGCGCTCGATGGAAAGATTAACTAAATCTAAACGTTGTTTACATTTCAACTTGTTTGAAACAAGAACTAAAGATCCACCGCGAATGGCGCTTTTCCTTACAAACGCACTTTGTACAGTAAAATTATCATCATTGATAAACACTACTTCATGTTCTTTCAACCAGTGTTCAGTCAAACATAACACCTGAACATCATAGTTCTCTTAAACAAACTTAACTCTAGCTCTTTGCCGGACAGACCCTGCATATTTTGATGAACAACATTCAAAATATGCGGCTCACCCGTTGTCGCTCCTAATAGTTTAAACTATAAGGCGTATCAAAAGTAGCGTTAGTACCACTACTAACAATAATCGGTGGTACACTACAGGTACCAGTGTCACTGTGTAAATTGTATGCTAAGAGATTAGCAATTTGTCTTCTACAACTAGGTGGCAAATACATTGTATAATTTGTCAGTTTGTAATCAGTAATAAATTGATTACAATCAAAATATAAAATAGCGTCATTGCGACGACATGTCCTATTATAAATTAACATATTTAAATTATAAATGTGCCTATTTTGCTCATCAGACAAATATTTAGAATAAGGCAAGGCACAGAAAATAAATTTGCAACTATTGGTCTCATTGAGGTGTAACATCAAATGGACACATTCAATTATGTCCTTTTTTCTAACAGTTAAACTATCCCCGAATAATAAAATAACAGTGGAACTGGGGTTTATTTTTGTCAATTTAATATTATGAATAAATACCTTTTACGTCATTTTAATCATCATTATGAACTTTTATTACGAGAATAAGCCAAAAATCGCGAAAATAAATAGGGATTGGGAAAAAAGAAAGTCAAGTTAGTCAGTTAATAATAAATATAAGACACGTATTTTTTGCTTTATCATAGTAGGTAATAAAAAATGATTTAGATAAAACGCATTAAAGTTGGGGAGTGGGGGCTCGCTCGTCACAAGTCGGTATAAAATCTACCAGAGAGTGACGTCTGCCACATTTTTACCCAATGTATTGCCGTAATCTTTAAATTACGTAAAAAAAGAAAAAATACGTGTCATTCCTAATTCATTTCTTCTTTCGCAGGTCTGCTGGAAGAAATTTCATAAGTAATAGTAGTAAAGTACTCAATACTTTTATGTCGTATCTGTATCTATTTCACTGGGTGTACATAAATAATAAAATAAATAAATAATTTGACAGTAGTACATTATTAATTTTGGACGCAATTGCGTCGCGTTCGTTATTTATTCCGCAGTACATCAAACGATTTTCAAATTCCCTTACGCGTGGAGTACTTGCCTACCGACCTAGTACCTATATCGCTGGGATGATAGTCGTGAGCGAGCTACACACGCCTCCATGAGATCACATCAAATATTGGAAAAACCATGAGTGTTTCACAAACTCCATACAGGGATCGTGGCTTCTATTTCAAATATTCGACGCAAATAAGGTGTCTCGGCATACGTCGTGGTTTTGAAGATCCTATTCTACTAATATAATGATGTGAAACTTTCAATGTTTGTATTTTTTACTTGAGGGAAGGAACTTCTGACATACGTGAGCTGTTAAGTCAAAACAAATCAAATTAAAAGTCATTTATTCAAATTAGGCTGAGAATGAGTACTTTTTGAATGTCAAATTAATGATTTATTGATTCATTCGTAGTGCACTCACATCTTAATACATATAATAAGTTATATACACATAATTTAGACAATTAAAACAAACTTAAATTCTTAATTATGAAATGAGACAATAACAAAAACAACAACGTGGATATTAAAAGCAAAATATTTATCTGTTACTAACGAGCTAACATGGATGACCAATCAGACCGTCCTTTAAACAATAAGTGGTGGAGGAATGTGATTTAGATTAATACAGGTTTTCCTAAAAGTATGTTATTAGTAATAATAAATGAAATTACTTAAGACAGCCCCGAAAAACACCTTCCCTTAACGACTTCCTAGTGCTTTAGCTTAGAAAAAAAATAACGCAACAAACTCCCCAGCAGCACATCAGTCTTGGTAGTAGTCAGTAATGCACCATACTGACTGAAGTAGCCTTTTCTTCCAAATATCCGATAATCATTCTCCCAAGAGCGAATGCTCCAAGGTAGCCCGCAAATAATATACCACGGGTATTTCACGGGCTACCTTAGAACATTCCCTTTAAATTTAAGAGCAGATGAACTTACCTCCAATTAAACAGTTTATCAGTTGCCATATATTACGAACTCCTAAACTCACGTCTCACGGTAACCGCCCTTAATCTATGTCAATATACATACCCAGTATGTCTTGACACTTAATTCAGGCGCTGCTTATAGAGGAAAAAGATACATATGAATTTAGTTCCATATTTAGCCACGGACCAAGGTAATCTGGGCAACACCTACATGTTTGTAATTTGTTGGTAAGTACGTGTTTGTAACTCATCCGATTACGAAGAATTATTTGGTATTAGTTTTGCGTTTTGTCGACAAGTCGTGTTTGTTTTAGGCTGTAAAGTAACTACTTTTCAGAATTCGGAATAGCTCTAAATTAAACGTGCGTGATAAGTAGGTAATATCACACTGAGTTTATAACATACAAGAATCTGATAGCTCTAAGTTCTCTAATTTCTTAGTAAATTGCTTTATGTGAATAAAAAACGGGTTTAAAAGTACCCTTAGGGTAATTACATGCCGAAGATGCTTTACTGCGATACGTCGCGATCGCAGTTTAGCTTGCTACCTCGATGTCACATCCATGTAAAACAATGCATGCTAATAGACACGCATGCCGAAGAATACCTCACTGCGATTCATCGCGGGTCTTTTAGAGATTTACCTCGTTGCCTAAATGACAAAAAAAAAAAAATGTTTACATCGCTGTCGACGGTAAGCATCGATGTGATCTGGCTCGTGATTAGTCTTATCGGTTTGCCTCAGCTTATCGCTTCACTCTCGTGCTGCTTTCGTTTACAATGTTTGTAAATATCTGAGAACCAGTATCTATCACATAAGTAATTAATTTATCTTTTGTTGCTTCATTTTTATTAATTCTTCTTTTTACCTATTGTGGTAACGTATTTTTTTTTAGGTGCATGGTGGTCTTCACATATAATTATGTAACTAATGTACTTACATATACAAAATATTGTAACACTTTTTAAAAGAGTAACGGTGGAGTTTCTTGCCCTTTCTTCTCCATACGAAAACTACCTTTTGGAAGGGGCGACTAGAATCAATTCAATTTTTTGTAAACTTTGACGTTCAAAAGTGCCTTACAAGGGCCTAAGTATTTGAAATAAATGATATGACTTTGACTTTATTTTTAATATGGGATAAGCCCGAGAAAAATCACCACGACAGATATATTCTAGCCACAGAATGGAAGAAAGTTGCTTCGGTATCGATCCGGTATTCACCTCTGTTCGGTGTTTTCACCGAACACCTTAGTTAGCAATTTAGGCGTGACGCGTTGATCTAATTTTATATTACTTATTATTTTATACTAGCTGTTGCCGGCGACTTTGTCTGCGATCCAGGATAAAAAGCCTATGTCCTTTTCCAGGTCATGGTCTACCCCTGTGCCAAATTTCATCTTAATCCGTTCAGCCGTTTTAACGTGAAAGCGTAACAAACTCACTTTCGCATTTATAATATTAATTAGTTAGGGTTAGATTCAGTGCCTTTGTCTACCGGGTTAGCCGGCATCAAACATCTCACCGTGAAGAGTGAGGTGAAGTGAGCTTGTTGTGAGCTGTCATTGTACCTAAAGCTGGGGATTGACACTATGGACAGCTCACTTCATGCTCACTTCACCTCACTCTTCACGGTGAGATGTTTACAGAATGGATCGACTGTTCTTCCGGTTGTTATGTTTTTTTTAATGTACTAGACCATGCCTGGGAACCTTCTGATCTTGGAGATATTGAAGGTCAACGGTCCAATTTTTTATGTCTATTTACGAAAACAAAGTATTACACTTTAAATACTCCCTCGTTCTATGTACCGTTGCATGTACAATATAACAATAAGCACAATGCTTTGCGTATGTTACGTTGCGCACTACTGTAAACGGTGACTTTTCACACCAAAAATAAAAGTCGTTTCCCGGCAATTAGTTTTGCACGAAGTTACAGAAAGCGTAGAGGATGGCTTCGTGAAGGTTCTTGTTACACCTTGTTTTAGAAATTTAAGTTTTCCTTCATACTGCACTCGGCGCTTGACTTGGGAACACGTCGTGTCCGGGTTCGCAACAAGTCAATCGTCATCCTGAGGATGCTTCGTTGAGAGGTGAAACACGTGTCGATTTTTTACAGTGTTCTTTAAGACTCTTTAAGAATAGTTAAGCGGATTAGGTTACTAAATGTACGTCGTCTATTAGTATTGTATAATGGATTTCAGTCACGCCTGAGTCAACTTACTTTCCTTTCATTAGTTAAATAGCCCACATATTATGACAATGATGAAACTAAAGCAAGTAACAAATAAGTTTAGAAACTAAAAAATGTAGCCCAGCAATATACAATACATGGTCAAAATGGGACCAACATTCATCTTCATTTTGGATTTTCCGGAAGCTTAATATTAGATAAGTACGGTTCTTCGATACAACAAGAATGGGCGCCAAAACACTTTTCCGATAAACAGAACTTTTGATAAAACCATAAGAAAATACAGCTGACATACCGACTCCTAAATAACGAAATATAAGAGGAACCCTAATAAAAAGTGTCACCAAACTTTTCCTTGGAGAACGCTATAAATCAGCTTTTGTTTATACGGGCGTCTTTTGTTTTCTACAAACTACCATTGAGATGCAAGATGAAAATCGTGTGTAAAATATACATACACGTACGTAGGTAGGGCGCTCCTAGGATTTGTGTGAAGTAATTTCTACTTGGAGACTAAGTTGCAAGCCAGGGAGGAACATTGAAGAACTTAGATACAAATTAAGCCTAAAGATAAATATTTATATTTATTTTGTAAGTCATGATTGAACAATAACAAGCGAACATGGTTGTACTAAGGTGTAATTGTAATAACTGAAACCTTTTAGGTACCTAGACATTTTACTCATCACTACAACAATGCTGAAATACCGAAAAAAAAACCAGCGAGCCCTACAGTAGTCGCATATAATGTGTAACATCTGACATCTCACCTTGGTAATAAGCAACATTAGGGGCTCGACAAAGTCGTTTCAGACGGCTAACACTAGCACTGCGCCGGCTCATTGGTCAAATCAAATAGCACGCGCTTCCCCAGTTTCCTGTTACACACTTCCGTCGCTTTTTACGAAATCACTCCCACAGATTGCAGGGAAGCGAGAGAAAAGATGTTACACATCAAAAAAACAGCTGTTTCTTACATTTATGTAAGCGTCTTCACTGAGGTTTCAGTTATGTCAATTATACCTTGTACAGTCCAATGCAAACTTTATGACGGCTCTGAACAAGAGGCGAGTATCTGCGCAGTAACAAATTCATGTAACCGCGGCGTGAGGGGTGGGGTACTGCGCAGCGAGTAGCACACTTCAGAACTGCCATGAAGTTGGAAGGAATTTTTTACACGAATTTATTTTAAACAAACGGGCCTTCGAAGAAAATTACGTTTTGAAGTTACAGATGCTTCGATGAGAAAATTCAGCGAAACGTGCATTGGCAGAATTTACGTTTACTCTTTTTGGACAAATGTTTTTTCCATTTATTATAATTAGTTTGTTTCATTTCTATACAAACTGTCTATTTATAAGACGGTAGCCGGCTTTTTTCTTAAAAAAAAAAAGATAATTATTAAAAAAAAAACAGTACTAAAATATATTTTTTCTATGTAGTAGTAGTATGTTGTCTGCTACTTTTTAGCGAAAACAGAAAAAATAGAAATATTTTCTATATTTTATGAAAAGACCTGGAAATATAGGGTCAAATATCTTGCCAGAATAACTTGGTAGTATTTTAGGATATCCAAAGGGATGGAACATTCCTTATGTATTTTTGTTGTTGCCAGGTATGTATACTTACCATTTGATGAAATGGAAAGGAAAAACCATATAGAACGACGAAATAGTAACCTTACGCTAGTATTTTGATACCTAGGATATTGAACTTGACAAATGGTGCACTATATCGTACCATTATCAATTAAATCCGGTAAAGTCCCCCGCGCCGAATCGGTGCCAGCGCGCCACAACCGGCAAGCCCCTTTGGCACCGAAAAAACGACACTTCACAAGCATAGTGTCACCTTTTTTTTTTTTTTTTTTGTGTTTCTTTTTCCTTTTTTTTTTTTATTTTTTTATTTTTTATAATGCCAGTAAACGCATTTTTCTTTCTTTCTTTCTTTCTTTTTCGGTGCCGGCGGGGCTTTCCATTTTCCATTTTCGTTGTGGTGTGTGGGAGTGGTAAGGATCGTACGATTTAGCATTCTGTAGTTTTATGCTTGGGTAAACAGAAACTACGTGACATGATGTATGTATTTGTATGTCTAAAGTATGAAATCGTGGTACCTATTATTCATCTTCTTTCAAAAATGGACCAATTAAATAATATTAATATCTCATTCAAGCATGGCTACAACTCCAAATCCCGACTGCTAAAGCATCCGAATAAGCTTGCGGGGCAACTTACTATCCCAGAAAGCATCATCAGCGCGACATGTTCAACAAGAATATTCAGTGCGAAGAATCACTTCGAAAATATAGGGCAGACTCCACTGGGAGTAGCGCCCCACATGCTAACAGAACCATCTCATCTGCTCATGTCTAAACTCTAAAAGACTGATCGCATGATAAACGCGGACAAAAAAACTATCTCATTTCATCGTTAAAGTAATATTATCTTTTGTGCGATCGACTTATGAGCGTTCATCCATAAAGTTGGTAAAGTCGCAAATAATTATTTGGCAATATTACTGTATGGAAATAAGAGATATGATGGCTAACTAGTGAACTAGAATATTAATAATGAATTACAATTCTATCACTGAATTTGATTCAAAAAAGGCATTCGGAAAGTTTCCTAATACTTTTTGTACATCTAAAACTAAATATTTGGTGTTACAATATTAATTATTGCATTTCATAATCAATATTTTTGTTCACTAGTTAGCCATATTTCTTATTTCCATACAGTAATATTGCCAAACTAATCAAAACAGCGAAATATTTGACATCTATTTGCGACGTTGCCCACTTTCTGTATATATACGTTTTTAACTATGTTTAAGTATTAAAGTATCACCTCTCACGGAGTCTATTATTTCATTGCATCTCTTTGTTTGAAGGCCATCAGCTGTAGTAGTTCAGTCTTCGTATAATTGTCTTGGCTATTAGATTCTATCTAAGACTGCCCACAAAACCATTACTATTTCCATTAAAAAAACACGATACAACCAGCAGCTGGTGCATCTTTACATAGAAAGAGGATAAACTAATCTCTTGGCTCTCAAGTTCTATTGCTCTGTAGTAATCGGATTTTAAGGCAGTTTACAAACTAATGTTTTATCTGGCTCAACGTTTTGGTCTAGTTTTTGAGCCGAAAAAGATGGATAGTGACTTTTGTTTATAACTGAAGGACATAGTGGATTTCTAGTGTCCATATAAAGTCATGCACATGACGTTTTACAAAGACTCAGACTCATCTTTGTGTCTGGATTATATTGAGTAGATACCTAGTTTTATTATATAGCACAACTTGGAAGATATGTATGTCTAGGCGTATGCTTATTTATTCCTTAACTTAATAATGACATTATAACCAAATAAAAATGTAAAGATACTAAATGTAGATCGCTAAAAACCTCATCACTCTATAAAACACTGTGTTATTTTATTCTAGCGGTTTTAATCCAAAACACAACGAACGTGCGTCTTACAGAAACACGAGATTTAAGTATTCACAACGCTTTCAATCCTATTTACTTTGTGAAGGGAAACATAGGAGGATGAACGTAACTATGCATCAGAATAATATGTGAGTAAAATACGCCCGGTGGGTGTATGAAAATCTTCCAGCTCGCATCATGTTTAACACAAATACATACCAAATTGGATGGCACCAAGGGACTTGTATAGGAATTTGTGCAAGACATCTCTATGTATGTGTTATGTATGAAGTTGATACAATTTGATAGTAAATTAGATGGCTATGGGCTGCTACCGCTCCCTTCACAGAATAAAGCCAGGATTTTGTTTTGTATTTTCTGGTTTTTTGCCGAGTCTTGTAGTTTCTTGAGATGGTTTTGTCAAGGACGAATTTTACGTAAAATAAATTAGAATAAACTGGAGCTGCGTCTAATGTTTTGAAAGAAAACGTATTTTTTTTTTTGTAAAATTCTGGGAGAGCTCATAGACAAAATAAATGAATACCTACTTACTGTTATTCACTTGCTAAATCATGCGGTTTCTTTACAGGGTTATTAACTACCTTTAGGTTTCATTAATAATCCTCTTGTAATTGGTAGACTGAAACAATGGGCTTTCCAAGAATTAGATAAACGAAGATACGACAAATACGCAGTTAATTTCCCCCGTATCTATTTCATAGAGCCATTTCACACAACTGTCAAAGAATAACAAGGGATATAAAACTTTCATCGTGAAAACTTAGGGGAAGAGCATAGATGTATTATGTAGAACTAGCATGAGAAGGGACAGTATCGACAGCTCATCTAATTATAACTAAGTTTTCGCGGTATGTTTTTACAGAATACATGTCGCTGGTTTGCGAGAATAGCGACGGAACTAAAAATGATTAATTTTAGAGTTTCTCTGTTCCCGATAAAATATCAAAGTTTTATGATCGTTTGGCATACAGGATTCAATTTGACAGAATTTTGAATTACGTCGATATTCTCGCAAACCAGCGATGTGTGTTCATTGAACAGGTAGTTTTGATTTGAATATTCGGACAATATTTATGGGCCTATGTCGCCTTAAAATAAATGAAATAAGTATTATACTTTTTTACTTCGATGATATTTCTCAGAACCCTGGGGTCCCGGACCTTTGGAAACCGTACGAGGGGTTCGAAGGCCTGTTCAACTTTTAAGTGGGGCACCAACCGACGATTATCCCTGTATGCACTGTGCAAGTGCACCCAAGGACAACCCCCTTGGTGTAGGACTACTGCAGGTGGAAAAAAAACATATTGGGCTATGGGTTTAGGTGGCTATAGTGGATTATTTACTTTGAACTATGGAAGAACCCCTGCTTGAGCAATGTTAATAATATATACGGATAAAATGGCAGGGGGTGACTTGTACACTCAATAATGAACTCCCGGAAACTGTCGCTAGTACATAGTGACGTAGGGACAAGGGGGAAACATGTTCTGAGGTCCTTGAGGACTTGAGAGGTATTCCGCGTTTATCAGGACAACGCCAGACCCTGGAAGATGGTCAAGACCTCTACCAGCATCTTACTGGAATACGGAGCTCTGTTCTGTGATTATTATAAGTTGATTATGATTTAATTAGCTAAACAATAATTTTGTATGTCTTTGCAATTTTTATTTAAAACGAAAACGCTGCGTTTAAACCGCAAATTTGCAGGATAAAAGGATATCGCGAGTGTATTTAGACGATACAGAAACTCGGTAAATACTCTCACAACTGCAGTGAAATGCAAATAATAATATTGCAAAGAGAAAGTTTATTCAGACTTAGTTTTTTATTATAAAACTGTTTGTCTTTTTCATTGAAAAAAAGTAAAGTTTAATGTTCTTCCTTCTGTTTGTTTGTTCAGGTCTTCCTTCTGTTTGTTTCTTTAACAAGCTTTTAATTTAAAGAGTATTTGGCATCTGTCTCACCGCGGCACCGCTGGGGATTAACGAGAAGAGAGTGAAGCTAGCAACTAAAAACGAGTTGGTGACAGCGACAAGCGATTACTCGCTGTTATGCTGCATATATGTACCAAGCGTGAGTCTCAGCGAGTGTTCTGCCCGCTAAGCAAGGGTCGCTGAGCGAGTACTCTTTAATAGTTCTTATCGCTGCGGCAAACGATTACTCGCCGGCACTTTTTGCCGCTTACTCGTCGGCAGTGGGTGGTGCCTTTAAGATGCCATGAAATTGGTTTTTCTTTTCATTAAAGTTGTAGGTATAAGTTTAAATTGGATTAGGAAGGTGTCAAAGAGACCATGACCTCTGTTTGTTTCGAAATTTCTTCTCAGAGATCTGTCAGCTCGGAAATCTGGGTTCCATAGATGAATTAATGTATCGATGATGATGATGATGTTGATGTGTTGTATGTGTTATGTGTGTGTGTTGATGTTTTGTGTATGTGTGTATGTATCTATGGCAAGTGCCATCTAGTTTTAAAACATTGACATGTTAAAGTGACTGTTTTTTCCTTAATTTCTATTTGCAATCGGTTGTCAGAATATAAGCGAATTTGTTCCATGTCAAATAGCATTGTGGTGGAGCAGCCAGTGCTGCGACTCCCACTAATAGAAGGTGTTTCCTCTTCAGCCTTTTTATCACCGCTATCGGATTTAACAGTTCCGTAACTAGTGGGTTTGGATGCCTGGTTAGGCGTGCCATGTGTTGTTTTTTGTATCGTTCGATTTCAGAGTTTACTGATGGCATTTGTAGATAGTTGTGAATTTCGTCGTTCCTAGCAAACCAAGGTGCTATTGCTATTTATCTCAGGTTCTCAGGTGTTGGTTTCAATGCAGGCTGGCAACGCCCCACAATTGGATCCCGTAGGTCCATATCGGCTTAAGGACCGAGTTATAGATGAGGAGTTTGTTGTCGAGAGCATAAAGTTTTTTTCCATGAGCCAATACAGGTTGTGACAGAAATAAATAGCATTTCATTTTATTACTTCGCTTTGTGAATTAAGTTCATATTCAGCCAAAATGTCCTTTATGTTCTAAGCAGACAACAGACACGTGTATAAAATACTTTACATGCAAAATACACCCTTAAATGTACTGTGCTGATACGCTCATATTATAAACACCTACTCCGCAAAACGTAATGAGTGTAATGACACTTACTCACCTACTTGTGTGAAGGTATTTTACTTATCACATTTTCGCCTTCGTCTCACCCTCTCATCTTCGTTACAGGCTTTTCCTGAAACGATTTTTCACCTTTTACGTACTCAAAATCAATGTGAAGTAATGCATGCGAAGCCACGATTTCACATGCGTATATATAGAAACGATGCCTTTAAAATAAAGAAGAGAGATGGAAAAGAAAAAAGAAGAAAGGTTTTAAGTGTTTAGTACGTTTTTCATTCAATTATATATAAACCTTCGGGTAGCATGCGTACAAGCACTCAGGCCCCACAGGGGTCTCTTGGGTACATTACCAGTCGACAGCGATGCGGAGGAGATTTTCGACACCTTGATAATAGTTTTAGTTAGATTAGGATATTTTTTATTTATTAATTTTAAAAGTCTTTTCTAAGAACGGTACTCAAATAATTATTCCAACTCTGTAATGAGTATTGTAAATCCATAGAAATGACACAGGTACGCCTTCTCTCCATGGGGGTAATCACAAAACTCTGTAGTTTCTAAAAAACCCCAGGTTGTTACGAACCTGACATACGTACTCCTTTTGCCTCGTTTATGTTCATACATCTGGTCATACACACGCACACGCACGCCAGTTGCAAGAATTACGCATCTGATCTTTCTGAAGAACATCACCAATAATACAATTTGATTCAATTCTGAGGTCGTATTGAACCTAGAACGAACTTCAAAAAAGTAAGTTTGTGTTTCAATGTTATCGTGAAGTCATCGAGAAACGGATAATTGTAATAGCCACACTTCGAACTGAAAAGTAACGATAAATCAATGTGATAAGATAATAAAATTATTCTCCTCTGCAGTCTTTTAGCTGGTAATTTAAATAAAATGCTTTTCTTCCGTCGTAATGATGTAACGAAGGTCCTTACCAAGAGTTTGGAGAATAACGCAAAAAAATATTAGAACACATATATATTAAAATAGATGTTCTTTAGTTTTTGGCGTGCAGAGTGACAGTTTCTTGTGAATGTATCCTGAAATACACAAAGTGAGGAACATAATAAATTACACTAGGTTTTCAACAAAATGTTTCGAATTAGTTGGACGTACCTTCTTTTTGATGCCCGGGGCAGTTAGCAAGGTTGGTAGTGGAGCTGACTGTCCAAAAGTTGCTGGTCGTATGTAGGTACTTATGTACTGTCCCATCTGAAGGCTCTTTTGTGCAGTAGAATTTGGTTATGGATACCTGCTACACAAAGTGGGGTAGGTACTTAATTAGACATTTGCTTCAGCACCTCTTTACTTTGATGTTGGAGTTTGTTGTGCTATAGCATATAGGGTCTAAGTTATAGACGCTGATCATAGCTTTACCAAGATCTCAACAGTCTGTCTTCAAGATCAAGGCCCATTAGGCCAAAGGGCCATTTGATGGTCAGTGGTCACCGCTGCCAATGGCCTACCAGAAGCAGGATGTATCGCAGCCCAGACACAAAACTGCAATATCTTATGTGCGCGTAATTACTAGCATATCGGCAGAAATAGGTACCTATAGTGACGTTAGACAGAATAAATGAATTAATGTGTGTGTGAGCGAGTGTGTTTGTGTGTTTTATGTAAATTTGTAACGTATATGTGATTTGTGCAGAATAAACAATTTTTGAACTGAAAAGTTCTTTAGGCGCGTTCAGCAATTTTTGGTAGGGGATAAACATGGATTTGCGTCACTGAAATGCTCGCGCCGTAGTCTTGTATTATAGAATATAGAAGGTGTTAACACCAGTTTTAAGTTTTCACTTCTATCGGCAGTTCCCATGACTGCCTATTTTTATTTTTATTTTTTTCTTTCTAAATTAACAATTTAAATAAACCGGGCGCCAGAACTAGGGTATGCAACACAGTTCTAGTATGAATTAAAATTTTCTCAAAACCGGTTTTAACTCGTCACTCAGTCCACAACCCGTTGCTTAACGGTCGAAACACATGCTGGTGGTCAACCAACATTCTCTTTGTCGTAACTTCACTGAAATTGGGGCATTCAGTGTACTACTGTGTAGATATGTAGGTACGCGCAAAATAGTTGGTGAGTGGCGTCGCTTGACTTGCACTCTGGAGTGGAATTAAAGCTGCATATATGGCTGCTTGTGTAGCTGTGCCTGCGGTGCAGTCCATGTGGAAAGGCTCTTAGGTTTTTAGGATACCCTGTATTGGCAGAGAAAGATAGGTAAGTGTACCTATTGTAACCCAACAAAACAAAATGCTAGATTAAAGTTTTCGGTCAAACCTTTTAACATAATGTTTTTCGTTTTCTTTCGTGCTCGAGCAGACAGTATCCTGAAATTAAATGATATTTGTAACTGCAACTTTAAAAACACGTTTCCATATCAATGTTTTGTGTATTTTTTTAATTTTATGGTGGCGGCAATCTATATATTTCTGAGAAGAAACGTCGAATATTACGATTCCATATTATTTTATGGTCATTTTTTTTTAAGCTCAGACAGTACCATACTACTACTACTTGAGACAGTTTTAATGTAAGTTATGTACATTGAACTTTGATACATAAAAATGATTATCCAAATCGAAATTCTTGTTAACCTTTTACCAACCCAGTTATTACAACGCCATAATTCACCAATCTCTAAAACTACTCAGACGAACTCTAACTTAATTTGCAACACATAACACCATTTCCATACTACCCTGCTGACGCCCTAAAAGCAACGTAAAGGTAACTAATATCAGTAAGAACGCGTAATTAAAGTGAGCGGTGACACAGAAAATTAATTCTGAAGACGCTTCCCTCTGGCTTGGGGGAAGTAGGCGACCATCCATTGGGAAGAAATGGTAATGTGGGTAATTTTGAAATGAGCTTTTCGGTACTGAAGTTATTTTGGAAATGACGTATACTGTTCTATTTATAAACCACTTCAAAAAAGGAAGAGGTTTTGCATTATTCATTTTGGAAGCCCGCTTGCTTGGTCGAGTAGTTTTTTAATTAGCCTTCTTGCAATTTAATTTGGGTATTTTGGCTATGTTCTTATGAACAATTTTATGACTATGTTATCGACTGATAATTGAAACTTGTAAAATACTGGCATTCAGCTGCATCCGGTTAGACTGGAAGCCGACCCCAACATAGTTGGGAAAATGATAGGCAGATTGGTTATTGACTAAAAATTCCATTCCCAACTATCCTAACTAATGTTATAAATGTGAAAGTGAGTTTGTTTGTTACTCTTTCACGCTAAAACCGCTGAATCGATTTAGATGAAATTCGGCACAAAGGTAGACCATGACCTGGAAAAGGACAAAGGATACCTTTTATCCCGATATTCCCACGGAATCGTGACTTAAGCGCGTGAA
This sequence comes from Agrochola circellaris, assembly GCA_914767755.1. Lineage (NCBI taxonomy): Eukaryota > Metazoa > Arthropoda > Insecta > Lepidoptera > Noctuidae > Agrochola > Agrochola circellaris. The sequence goes on along the minus strand of OU611863.1, from coordinate 11,002,537 downwards.
ACCGCGGTGCGCCCCGCGGTTTCACGCGCTTAAGTCACGATTAGTAACATTATATATGCGAAAATGAGTTTGTTTGTTACGCTTTCACGCTAAAACGGTTGAACGGATTTGGATGTAATTCGGCACATGGTTCGAACATACATAACATAGTTTAACACATAGGATACTTATCCTAGTAGTACATTTCCGTGGGCGAAGCCGCAGGCAAAAGTTAGTTATACATAATAATGTACACATTCGTAGAGTACTATTTTAGGGGTATGAGGAACAGGGTGTAAAGTTCACTCATCCACCATAGAAAAGGGAGGATCCTCCGACCAGACGGGTGTCGTGTCTGGCGGGCAACTGCCCAGAGGTTGAATTCGGGAGCTTGTATATATGTCCACCGCGCGGTAAACTCTAATTGCGCGATGCAGGATTTGAGTGATGTCAGGATGTTGTGTGACGTCAGGTCTTTGATGCGTAGTTCACATGTGGCGGTGTAGATGCCGCCACACTATAATATAGAGAGAAATATAATATAGAGTAATATACCTAAGTGCAGAACCCTGCAACTCTGAGAGTATTAGTAAATTTTAAGCTCAATGTATATCGATATATTAAGCTTAAAATATATAAGTACATACTAATAGTCTGTATTGCTAAGGCTGTTTGGTCTAAGTGGTGAGGTTACCTAATTGTAGGCAGGTAAGAACATTTATTTAGAGTAGGGGAGGCTTTCATTCCAAATTGCAAGGTATAAAAGGTTGTAAGCATTAGTTTCTGCTCTAAGTAAATAAATTCTTTTGTTAGCATTCTTTCACTACACAAAAAAATATCTTATGATTAATCTTTATTTTACTGACAAAACAGCGTTGAAAGTCCACCAAAAATATAACCGCAAATCTAAGAATAAATTAATTCGCGCCTGGAATATATTTCATAGCAATAACACTCACGGATGCGCGCTAACCGTCGCTCAAGGCGCTTTCTAACAACCGTTTACGTTATAATTTATGGTATATTTTAATTTTAATTAACAGGATTCCCGTTCTGACACCAAAACGACCAGTTACTGAAGGTTTTCCATTGTAAACGTTGCTAGCGCAAATTATTTCGTGAATTTTGTGATTTATTTAAGGCTTTACGTTAATTTGAGAGCCTTTTTTGGCAATTGTTGACTTTTGCTTTGATAAAACGCCTAGTTTGCTTTCAAAGATAACATTTTGAATGTTATGGCAACGAACATTCTTTTGTGATGTCTGGGATGAATATTTTTTACACTAATTTTAAAACTTGTAGACTATTGGTAGATGCACTGAAGATATGAATTAGTAATAATCACCCAGACTTACCTGCTTATAGCTACAAAATGCTCTGAAATGACGCGCCCCACTACCGCACATGTTAATGCGGTAATGCACGCGCGCGTCATTTCAGAGTGGACAAGCTCTACCTGAGTTTGTAAACACAGTAATTAATTAACGGACATCTTTGAATAAAAATAGGTAGGTAGGTACTGTACTGGATAAACTAATGGAAAAGCATCACTCAAAGGATACTATTTTTTTAAGCTGATATTAATGCTGTTTTAGTAGCTTTAAGTTCATACACCAAAATATTAAAAAATATGTAATTATTATTAATACCTACAATAACTTGTCGTTGACTATTTCAAGGTTTTATCGGCAATTTTATATAGGTACACTACAGCTGGGATTCGAAAATAGAGTAAAAACCGATTTAAACAAAACTCATTTCTAGGATAACTCGATCACAAATGCATATGTTCTTCAACAAGATTCTCTATAGATTACTCATCAATTTGGCACTTAAATGTACTCACACGCATAACACTTGTTGTGTGGCTAATATTATAATGACGGGATTCACGTGCAGCATTATTTATCACCATTTCTGTGGAACTTCACGCGATTACAAAATTATTATTAGAATAGTACTGTATTTTCGTCTTTTGGGATTGATAAAATTAGTTTAGATTTACTTTGAGTATTGTGATGTACTTCAAACTCCAACTCAAAGCATTAATTTCAATTAAAACATTTACAGGCACTTTTGAATTGTCAAGGAGTCGGTCAGTGACAAATATGAAGCTAGTTGCCCATTCCAAAGCGTAGTAGGTACCTATGGAGAAGAACGGGCAAGAAACTCCACGAACACTCTTTTAAATCAACCTAAATAATAGAGTCCTATCTTCAGCAGTAGACTGCCATATGCTGTGACTATCATATTCACATATTAGTAAAATAATGTACCTTTATATTGTAAAACATTGTAAAAGAGTAACTATGAACATTCTTGCCAATTCTTCTCCACACGAAACTACCTTCTGGAAATGGCAACTTAGAATCAATTGTAATGTCTTGTAAATTTGCGTTTAAAGTGCGTTTTCAAACTCAAAGCATTTATTTCAAATAAACCAATTACAGGCGCTTTTGAATTGTCAAGGGGGTCGGTCAGTCAGAAAGATGAAGATAGATGCCCATTCCAAAGCGTAGTAGGTACCTATGGAGAAGAACGGGCAAGAAACTCCACGGACACTCTTTTAAATCATCTATTTAAAAGTGCTCTCTAATGGCCTATGATATTGGCTTTGACTTTGTGTGATTTGATAGAACTAGCCATAAAAGAAAATAATGGTCTATGGACGAAGAACGGGAAACGTGCTCACAAGAAATAAAGGAAAGCTTCAAAGAAGAAACGTGTATGAAACAATAATAAATAGTGAATTAATTCAAATGCAGTCTCACAAATCTAAATGATAAAGATAGATTTTCATCCAACTTCAAAAAGGATGAGGTTCTCAATTCAAAGTTCCTACAATATTAAATGGCTGAAACGAATGATATTTAATTAATTCAATTTTTTTTCTTGCGAATACTTTGCTGAAATCATAAAGATTTTTGTAACATTTTCTTTTTCTTGGTGGTTCTTCATTGCCAATTTCATCAAAAATATTGTAAATAATCCATGATTTTCAAACTCAATATGACAAAGGCAACTAGTTAGGTTATACGATAGCTATACAAGGTCCGAGGGCTGAATAACGGTTGTACAAAATCTCATTGTTTGAAGACATCTGTTACACCAGATGTACACAACTGAACGTCAAATATCGTTTATTGGTAACGTTGATGTTATAAGCCTGGTATACGTCGTGCGTAAAAGTTTATTAGTAAGGCTGGTAGTCTATTGTATTTTATAATGGATTTCCGTAAAGTCACACCTGAATCAATTAACTATGTCAACATCCCTATTAAACTAGTAGTAAGGACAAAATAAACGAATGACTTAAAATCTAGCCCGTATCCCGCGACGGTCTTGACAAGCAAGAGAGGAACGCTACTTAAAAAGGAACGCTATGGGTAGCGCGCGGGATGGTAGCTTTGTGTTGCCACTTAACAAGAGTGCATTCCTGACTAACATATAAAAACTTATTTAAATTTAATACAGGCGATGCTACATATAATTCTAAGGTGCGTTTACAAATTCACAATACGTGACGCCACACACTTTAATGTAAGATGATACTGGCGGTTTTTCGTGTATGAAAATGTTCAAGGATTCTGATCTCATTAAGATGGCAAACAAAATAATCTCACTCGGTAGGTATTACATCGAACGCATCTTCATAATCCTTTCCTCATTACCAAAATAACGAACAAAGGCAACAAATTTCGTGAATCATAAACATATAACAAGGTAAAGAAGAACAAAATTCGTAATATACATTACAACATAATAAGTTGATCTTTCATCTTCTAAACAACACAGTATGAGTTCAAAGCTAACAAACAAACTCCTAAGTTAATCACAAAGACGTGAGAACTTCCAATGTCATCTGTTAACGTCTTGTTAACTAGAATTAAGTCACTGAAGATCTTGTAACTGTTTTTACTCCCTTTGACAGAATCAAAAACGGCCAATTAGGTAAAATTAACAAGAACTTTGAAAGGGTAAAGCAATTAGTGTCTAAGAAAGGGTTTTTAAACAACTGTGGTGAGATGGACTGTGTAGAAGAAAGTTTGTTACGTAAAGGTGAGCTTACTCTGTGAAGTTTTAGTTTAGGTCGTCAGCAGACTTGCCGCTTTTAGCATCGGCGAATGCTACAATGCGTTTTGGTGAATCGCTGCATTTAGGGCCTTAGCACATCTTCGTTGCGAAACCATAGCAGCGCAACCACAGTAGCTGAATTCAACAGACTCGCGTCATTTTCCGCTACTCGAATCGATCGCGCATATTTTAGTGATTGCTTTGATGGTTAGCGTTTGTCTTCGGTATCAAAATCACTATTTTGTCATTCGCTGTTTCGAGCTTCTGAAAAGCGACCAAATTTTTGAATCATCTCCTGCCCGTATCCTAATTTATTTGGGGTCTAGTTTTTCTTCCATACCTGTTTATTAGTCGTCATCTCGGTAGTCAAGCGAAGCCCTTTCTAGTCTAAATTACTGATTACCGGTGCTTATAGAATACGAGGTTTAGGCAGGCTTGCATCACAAATCACTAAATACGTTTAGCGGTAAATATATTTAAAACATCACCTAGTCTCCGTCATCTTCTTGTCAGTAGCAGAGCCATGTTTTATATTAATTACTAACTGTTTTTGCCCGGCGTCGCCCGAGAGTATTGCGATTTTTATGCAAAAATACCATTCTGTGACATTTTTATTTTATAAGATAGATAAGATGTAATTGATTGCTTTGGTGCGTTTGACCTCGAAAACAAAATTGCGTATTTTGTGTCTGTGAAAAGCCATAAAGCTACTGATTATCTTGATGCTTTCAAAATACGAGGTTTAGGCCCGCTTGCACTACAAATGAATGACTGCGTTTAGCACTAAACATAAAACATTATTCTGAAAATCGACTGAGTCGCTGGTCTGCTGCTAAAAGTACCATGTCTGGTAAGGGCAGATGTTAAAAGGATAAACGGAACAAATGAAGATCCAGCGGTGAACTCAAGCCACAACACTCCAAAAGAAAAGAACAAACTTTAAAACCAAAGTTTAAAACAAATGAAGTTAGTGTGAATACGATTTCTGTCCGTTCTTGCTCTTTAGATGTGGTTTACACAATTTGGGAAAGTTCTAAAGAATTTAATTAAGTACTTGTTGTCCCATTTTTGTTAGCTCTAAGTCCAAGAGAAGGTTTAACACTTAACTGGACTGAAGGAGAATGTTCCCCACATTAATTTTAAGACCTATGAAAAGATTTTTAAGAGCTATGAAATGATTTTTAAGAGCTATGAAATGATTTTTAAGAGCTATGAAATGATTTTTAAGAGCTATGAAATAATTTTTAAGAGCTATGAAATGATTTTTAAGAGCTATGAAATGATTTTTAAGAGCTATGAAATGATTTTTAAGAGCTATGAAATGATTTTTAAGAGCTATGAAATGATTTTTAAGAGCTATGAAATGATTTTTAAGAGCTATGAGAAGATTTTTAAGAGCTATGAGAAGATTTTTAAGAGCTACGAAAATATGCTTGACATATTTATACGAGAACTAAATACTAACCATAAAAATCAATGCTTTCATTCACCAGTCTGATAAAGCGAAATGAAAGCATTGATTTTTATGGTTAGTATTTAGTTCTCGTATGGATTTTCTATCAAAATAATTCATGTGCCTTGTTGTGTCTTGTATTTGTATATAGGGTGGGGCAAAAGTAATGTGAATTGGCAGACATTGCGTTGAAAAAAAAAAAAATCGGGCCCTGTTTTGACGGAAAGATTATTTAAAGGTGTACAATTTATGACATTAAGTCAAAAAATATATATCGGTCAAATTATCATCTTATGAGCAGTTGCACATTTCTGCTCGTTTTACGGCATTTTGAATTAATCTGGCCCCATTTTGGTGATGTCTTGTTCAATGTTGGCTTTCAAGACTTGCTTTACTAGTTGTAGTTATTGTTAGTAAACGCGAAATTTCAAAGCCCCAAGGAAGAAGTCTGGCGCCGCCATCAGAACTGGCGATCTGGCCAGCCAGATCAAATCGCCAAAACGAGAGATTATACGACCAAGAAATTGTTGTTTCAAAACCTCCGTCATTGCCCGAGACTCCTGAGCTATGTGTATGCCTCCATTGCATTGTAAACTAATTCTCTATCTGTCTGTTATCTAAATGTCAAAAGCACAATGACATTTTGACGCCATTTGCAAAAATTATGGCACATTCACGTAGTGACATTACTTTTGCCACACCTTGTATAAATGTATAATTCAAAAAGTAGCAACAATAAATATTGATAAAAACACTTTATTTTGTTTTACATAATTACCTACTTATTTTATTCGTTAGAACTTATTATCTGACACTACAGTGTCAGTTATTAAGTCTTACCAAACTCTTAATATTTTTTTAGTGTGTGTCTGGATTGAGGAGCCAATCTCATATCGGAACGAGGGTACTACCAATATTTAGTAGTAAATTAGCTGATTTTGTAGGCCGGATCCTGGAATTTGTAGTAAAACCCTTAAAAAGTTATACGACGTTAAAGGTGGCTCCTCAATCCTGACGTCTGGATTGAGGAGCCACCTTAGAACTCGAAAACTAGCCAACGGATATTTTTGAAAATGTTGTAGGATTTAGTAGTACTTTTGCGTAATCTCTACAAAAAAAATGGGGTTTGTAAGGTCGAATTTGAGATAGCTACAACGTTTTGATTTTTCATAAAAAACCATAAATTTCACCGCGCTGTATCTCGGAAAGTTATCAACCAATTACAACATATTTTTAGTATGATTTAGTAGTAAATGAGCTCGAATTTGTACAATAAAAATAAAATGGAAAAGCTATATAATTTCGGTAATATAACACATTTTATGTGGCTCCTCAATCCTGACGGTCTATAGAAATGATATGTTCGTAGCTACTAAAGTAGTTGATCAAATCGGATAACAATAACACCAATATTTAGTAGAAATTTCTACTAAATATTGGCGTAATCCAACATCCTGCGCATTCAGTATTTCAAAAGATATTAATAAAATAAACATTCCTTAACAAATTATTGAATAGGGTGACCATAAATAATTCAAAGAAGACCATTGTTTGAAATAAGTAGTTTTATTTGCTTATAAATCATTCTACAAGTACGATTACCTACGTGTAACTTATGTAATTGTGGTTTTAGATTATTTGAAATACTAGCTGCACCCCGTGGACCCACCTTCATAAGTCTCGATTCCGTGCGAATACCGGGATGAAAAGTATTCTATGTCCTTACCCAGGTTATGCTCTACTCATGTGCCAAATTTCATTCAAATCCGTTCGGCCGATATAGCGTAACAAACAAACAAACTCACTTTCGCATTTATAATATTATATAGTTAGGATATTTATGTAATGAACCTAATGAAATGAAATTCAGTAACCGGTGATGAATTTAATGATACTTATTTTATGTTTAGTTTGATTATTTAAACAATATTTTAGTTCCTGATGTATCGATAGATGGCGTTGTACATTTACCACTCTCCGCTGAATCGCGGTGATAGGAATCTCCGCAGAAACATGACCTCTTCGTGTATAGTAAAATAAATTGTCTTCGTCAAAGTTTTTATTCGTACGTTATGATTTTAAATTCATTATTGTTTCGCTGTTATTTTTCACAACATTATTGCTATAGTAACGTAAAGAATGTAATAGACAAGCATTAGATTAGAAAAAAAATCGGTTAGACATAAATGATACAAACTCCATTAAAATGCTTAAGGGTAACGCTTAAGCATTGTAACAGTTTTTTTAATAGAAAATTTACAGATCATTGTAATGCACTGCCCTGCCGCACAAAGGATCGCAAAGGAAATGAAGGCACAAAAGCCAGAAAATCCGGCGGCCATGCCGCCAGCATAGTGTGTAGGAACCATACTCGCAACAGGCGCCTCTAACTTTTTTAGTACCTACTATACAAACGGGTTATAAACAAAATCAATCATTCTGCCTAGCCTCTTCCCAACTATGTTGGGGTTGGCTTCCAGTCTAACCGGATGCAGCTGAATACCAGTATTTTACATGGAACGACGTGGAGTATTTTACAACCACGTTGTATACCTAATAAATAAATAAAATAACAATTCATATATTAACTATATCCTAACTAAAATTATAACAAACTAAAATAAAGTGTCTTAAAATTCCGCATCGCTGTCGACTGATAATGTACCAAAGAGACTGACAACTTATCAAATAAAGTATTTACAGGAAGTATAATCACCAGAGTCAACAATTCAACTCACTAAGTTACAAATGGCATGATTTCGTTGAAGTATTCGGACAATTTAAACTGAGTCGTAGGAATGATTGTAAAGAGTTTAATTTTTTGTATAACCCGACTGTGGCGAAGCCAAAAAAGGAGTGTTATGTGTTTGAGCTGAATTTTTATCTATCTATTTTTTTAAATTCTTGGTGTTAATATTGTGTTCATAATTTAAGTACTGATTGGTGAAGAATTATTCATGTGTAAGTAAAACTCTATTTATGATCATAGTTTGAATTATTTATGGTCACCCTATTCACTAATTTGTTAAGGAATGTTTATTTTATTAATATAATTTAGTAGAAATATTTAGTAGAAATTTCTACTAAATATTGGTGTTATTGTTATCCGATTTGATCAACTACTTTAGTAGCTACGAACATATCATTTCTATAGACCGTCAGGATTGAGGAGCCACATAAAATGTGTTATGTTACCGAAATTATATAATTTTTCCATTTTATTTTTATTGTACAAATTCGAGCACATTTACTACTAAATCATACAAAAAATCTGTTGTAATTGGTTGATAACTTTCCGAGATACAGCGCGGTGAAATTTATGTTTTTTTATGAAAAATCAAAACGTTGTAGCTATCTCAAATTCGACCGTACAAACCCCATTTTTTTTGTAGAGATTACGCAAAAGTACTACTAAATCCTACAACATTTTCAAAAATATCCGTTGGCTAGTTTTCGAGTTCTAAGGTGGCTCCTCAATCCAGACGTCAGGATTGAGGAGCCACCTTTAACGTCGTATAACTTTTTAAGGGTTTTACTACAAATTCCAGGATCCGGTCTACAAAATCGGCTAATTTACTACTAAATATTGGTAGTACCCTCGTTCCGATATGAGATATGGCTCCTCAATCCAGACACACACTTTTTTTAACACTTGACGCAGACATTCCAACTTTTAATCTTAGCTTAAAAATGAAAATTGCAAGAAAGGGCTTACATATTTTCTTTAATATTATAGTTGTCTGAGGGAGAGTAATAGACAACTTGTTTAAAAATTTTAGTCTTGATATAAATTTCATAAGTAGACAGTTGATTATTTTGCGTCGCACTTTGAAACATCAAGATAATATAAATGGTTTTTAACTTAAATATTAATCAAAAATCAAAGTGAAATCAGGAGCTTTAGGAGAAAGACAGCAAACTTATTTAAACCTGTATTTGACAAAACAATAACCACCCTTTTGCATTTAAAATATTTAAAGATTTAATCAATCTGCCAAACCTCTTCCCAACTATGTTGGGGTCGGCTTCTAGTCTAACCGAATGCAACTGAATAGGTACTGATATTTTAAATGGAGCGACTGCCTATCTAACCTTCACAACCCAGTAACTGGGTACGATACGATAACCCTAGGTAAGACTGGTTGTCATAGACTTTCGGGCTTCTGACGACCCGTAACGACTGTCAAAGATCCACGTATAACAGCCGTGACCAACGGCTTAACGTTATTTCCGAGGCACGGAGGAGTCTCGGTATGTAAAGATTGGCACCCATCCACGGACCAACCCTAGCAAGCGTAGTTTAATCTGATGGATCGACCCGTGTGGCTGTTATTACTTAGCTACGAGCTAAGATTAAAGAATGGAATCTTTAAATATTAAATAATATTAAAGTACAATTTGCAATATCATTATAAAAGTAAGCATTAAAAAAAAACGTAAACATCCCGAAAAAACTACTAATGCAGTGTCATCAAACATAAAATTAAATTCCCTAGATTGTTCTCTTGACAACCACCATTTCTAAAGCTTTATGTATACAGAAACAATATACCAAAGCGACTGTTCGAAATACACGCTACAAGCATTCATTATTCTCAGCATTCATTAACGCTACCATTTGTATATCTGTCTTGAATAAGCAATCTAGTGAATAAACTAATTCGCTAGAGGGCGCTACGCGTCGTCACTTCATTAAACTGTGACAATAATGCAATTGTGTTCATCGTAAAGTTGTAGGAGATAAGAGAATGTTCCTTGAGGCTTGGGGAACACCCCTGATTGGTACAAAGCAGCTGTGTTAGTATGACAAACATGGGTCCTACCATTGGATACGAAGTCGGGGTTTTGTCAGATACCTAGTTATATGTGAATTTGCTTCAATCTGGTATTGTGAGCATAGATGATTTTATTTAAGCATGATTGATGATTTTTGTTTACATGCAATTTTCAATTTTGGTAAATGTAATTTAGATAGTGTGATAGATAAATTGAAACTTTATGATGTGAGTATTAGGAATGAAAGTAAAATTTAAGCTAATGAAATGAATATTTAGGTAAGATAAGCAATAAACTTTGATCGTCGTGACGACTAAAACTTAAATTCGTTTTAGTTACCTTTTATAATTATTATGACGTTTCCTGAAAAACTTAACGGGCTTTTGCACTGCTGCTGAGATTGGGTAAGTTAATGATAATAAAATCAGGAATGCAGGCGAATACAGCATAACTCACAGACGAATAGAGGCGTGGTTTAATGTTATGTTAAGAATAAAATCATAAACCAGCGCAATCAGAGTATCTTGAGTCTCAGCAGGGGTAAGGTATGCGTTAGAAATTTTTTATTCTTATTTATTTTATTTTTATTCCTGTGGTACCACAGAAATTAAGTCCACAATGTCAATTAACTCATTTCTGTCTCCAGTTTGTAAAATAAAACATCAGTCTAGATTACTTTTAAAAGCACCATTTTGTGAAATTCTATATTTTAGACTAATGGTCCTATTTTTAAATGTCCTAGATTGTTAGTAAATGAACTTTATAAAAATATTTTGTACAGAGGAGAAAAATAATTATTTAACCAACAATCTAAGAAAAACAGTGCGTAGCCGTGAGCGAAATAAAGGTCTTATTCCCTTTTTATAGCATAATTTTTCCCGAGTGGTGTGCAGTTATAAAAAACAACTGTAGTACTTACAGAATGAAGGAAGAAAAGCTTTTTTTCTTTATGGCTACTTTTATACTGTCTTCTGACGTCATTGCTTTAAAGAAGACAGACAGATTTCGTTCGGTCGTGTCAGTGTCCGGTATGAATTTGGCATTGATCTACCATTAGAAAATATGATTCCTTGTTAACTCGTTTTCAATTTTCATTCTGTTACCTTTTGGAATCGTTTCCTCAAGCCCTTTATTTTGATACTCTCATGGTGACGGCACTTAATTCTTAGACTTTACTTATTTGACGTCTTAAATCCACCATTTTGATTTTATGAAAACAAAACTTAGCCTATAACTATTGCGTGACCTAGACGAGTCAATAGACATCACATGCATAAAAAACCATCTTGCCGCAAGGTTTCGTGTAGGTACATGACACCGGAGCCGCATCGGCGCCGGATCGCATGGAGCGGCGTTGCTTACTATGTAACTCGGCATCAATGCCAGTGTACAAGCGGTTCCGGTGCGGCGCATGTTCTATATTCATTTGTATACACAAACTTACGGTCTTGTGCCGGTGCGGCCCCGCCTTTATGTACAGGAAGCCTAATGGTTCGAGGGTACAAAGAATTCCAATTCGCAATAGAAAGATACAAAGACACTTAGATACGTGAGAAAAAAAAGTAACTCTAAATAAAAGTAAATGATGCAAAGGCAAGGTTATACTTAAGCGCTTTAGTATGCATAAGCTTCCCAAATGAAAATATATAAGATCAAAAAGATGACTCAATTATAACCTAAAGAGTAATTTTATATTTCACTCCATATTCATTAGACCGAAAACATGACACGACCGAAAAGTTTCGAGTTGTTCAAACCAGTGGTAGGCAACATTTGAAATGTGCCTCTCCCGGCTAAAGTAAACGTTTATTTTACCTACAGCTTTGTGTCAAAGACATAAAGGAAATGTAAATTGCTTAAACAAGGATCTGGCGTATGATTTCCCATGTTGGAGTTCAGATCTAGACGAAACACTATGTTTTGTTCAAGGGAGGTTTTACACTGAACATCGTTATGGAAGGAGATTTTCTTCGAGCATTGGTTTATTCAGCTAAAGCTTCGGTTTTCTAAGTGGTGAACGGTCACACAGTAACAACTGTTCAAATAGAGAGCGTTTTTCGACACTTTAATGTCAAATACTGGTGCCACCAAAGCGTTACCGATTTAGCACTGTAAGGTCATTTTGGCGCGTGGCCAAAGTCGAAATTAATTCCGCCATCTTGTTTTAAAAAAAAAAATTTCAAGTGACATTTTCACAAAAGAATTGCACAAATATTAGCAACAGCGCCCCCCTGTAAACGTTATCCTTGTAGCAGTTTATGAACCTGCGGGGATTGCGTACAGGTCGACATAAAAGAGGCTGACGTGGTGATATTTGAAACTAAATATTTTACTTAAGTAATGCAGACCTATGATGATGGCACTACTTTGCCAACAAGTGCTAGTAGATTTTGAGTCAAATTGTTAAAAATACTGCTTGTACAAGAGTACAAGTAGTGTTTTTAACAATTTGTTTAAATTATTTTACTTATTTTCCATTCGAAGTGACCTAAGTGCGATAGTGGTGCCCTCGACTTATGGCTGCCTTAAGCTAATAAATAATAATAACTTTAAGCCAGGTGGCCAGCCAGGGCGTAAAATAACTTATATAGTAGGCGAACGCTCTCTAAGGGCACCCCCTGTGGGGTACGAACCTCGGCTTAGGGCGTCGCTGGGGAGAGGACTGCAAGTTAGAACAAGCTGGATCACAAGTGCGTAATTATTATTAATCGGGGGGTTTAAAGCTACAGGCTCAGATTTGGCGCAGAATGGCGCTTCATCGAGGAAGGGTTGGGGGGAAGCTAATTCTGATCGTGATAGAATCCTACTATCCTACTGATATTATAAATGTGAAAGTTTGTATGTTTGTTACTCAATCGCGTAGAAACGGCTGAACGCATTTAGATGAAATTTGTTACACAGATTGTTTATAACCTTGATTAACACATAGGATACTCTTTATCTCGGTAGTACGGTCCCTTGGGATAATAAATTCTCGACCTCCACGCGGGCGAACCCGCGGGCGAAACCTAGTAATTTTAAATACGTAAAGTGCCTCTCACTCTTCATACATAAATCCTATACACGTTCAAATCTTTGGCACTCTATTCTTCGTATTCCCGATTAATTACAATTAAACTGATTAATAGCACTAATTACTCATCATCAAGGCCACGGCCATTTCCTTCGTCCACGGTTTGGCAAATATCCCGAAAATTATATATGGGCAACACACATACTATATATTATATTTATTTAGTATCTCTTTTTCTTCAGTCCATGTGTAACCTACAGCAAAATTGGCGGTTACCGAAAAAAAGGCGGCCATGACAGATTGCTGTTTTCCTCTCGAAGAGAATGATGCCGTGCGCCTAATGCCACGGTCATTTGTTTGGTCCAAGTTCTATTTTTAAACAGTGCGGTCACTGGCCGAGATATTATGCTATGTATCTACATTTGTATTATTTACGAAAGTAAGATATTTTCGTCTGTTTAAATTCACGAAATCAATTAGGGAAATGTGAATTATTTTATTTTATCATTAGCCAAAAAATTAAATGTCATCAGCACCTTAGCGTTGATCTATTGCACAACATTAAATACAGTACATCCAGTTTTCCAATTTACTTCTGTTGATTGGCTTCTGAAATTTTGTAATTTACTTTTAACAAAGTAATAGTCAACATAATAATAACAAAACTAATTTAACCGCGCGTCACTTTAAACTAACTTGCTAAACTTCACTTTAATTTGAAAAATATGATCCTCCACCAACTTTGGTAACTTTCAATTCTCTTCCAAAGACTTACTTAATTAAAATTATTATATTCATCTAATTTCAAACATTCACCGCACTGTAGTAAATATTTAATGAACTGAACACTAATGAGTTTCAAGTTCAAAATTGTTTTGAACACTTAAGCCCGTGTTTCACGACGCTACACAAAAGTAAGGTGTTACAAACTCAAATCATCAACGATTACCCAGCATTAATTAACTCAGCAAATCGTAGTCCACTACTGGACATAGGCCTCTCCCAGGCTGCGCCACAGCACCCTGTCGTCTGCCTTCCACCACCAGTCTGTCCTAGCCGCCTTTGTAAGGTCGTCGATCCATCTAGTTCCTCACTACAATCATGGCTAACCCATCTCCGTTCTCTTCTGGTTCTAGAATGTATATATAGCACTAATATTTCAATGGTACTGAGTACACGACCCGACTTAGTAACGCGTTCTTAACTAATTCGTGATTGGTTGCGTTGTGTTCACAGTTGTGAGTTGTGACGTTCTGGCTTCTTATTGGTGATTTGAGTTTGTAAAGCCAAAGGACATTACGAGTTACGCAATAATTATTTCAAACAAATTCAGTGCAATGAGGCTGTGCTCATTTGGGCGGACCGCGCCACAACGTAACGCATTGCTAAAATCCTCCTTCATCATTTTCGTATCTTTTGTATTAACCATCGCACACTACGGCGGGCCGTATCGCAACGCATAACAGCGGCCGCAAAAACACGCCTGGCAAGCAATCGGCCAGTGCGTTGCGCTGCGGCACAGTGCGACCCACTTGCTGTGACTGATGGTTCATACAAAATGTGCGAAAGTGATCTGGGAGGATTTTTTTGCATTGCATTGCGGTGCGGCCTACGCATATCTGCGCTAGCCTTAAAACGTCCTATTAAGTAGCATCGTGGACGATGGGCCTATTGTGAGGGTTCTCTTACCCAATGTTAGAGCAAAATGTTATTGCTTATGTAATAAGGTACCTAGGTAATTGACACATTAAGTCGAAGCTAACGACTGAATTTAAATAAGACCTTTGTAAGCTTTTACATTTTATTTACATAATTATATTGTTTGAGCTCGTGTTTATTATTAATGTTTTGATTATAGAAGAACACGTTGTTTTGGATAATTTGTTTTTTGTTATTTTATCTGGCTGATGGATTACGCAACGCACAGGCGGATCGCTTGCCAGGCGTATTTTTGCGGCCGCTGTTATGCGTTGCGATGCGGCCCGCCTGAAGTAATTGCAATCATTGTACGAGTCATATATCGTACATGGCACGCGCGCCTAGCATAGATCAGCACTGTTCCGTCGTCTTGCACAAATTGTAGTGTAACGCGATAGTACACAAGCAGAGTTCATAGTTAGGTGTACTCATTCACACATCATTTCTATAGCATTCGTTTCGTGGTAATTAAAACACGAAGGGGTTTATTTAAAACCTTGCTTAAATTAGCGACTGTTTAACCATCAATTTTTGACGTTTGAACGTCACTTAACAATAAGCAGCGTTTATAAATAAACCCCTAAATAATCATCTTTGGCTATCCGTGATTAATTATTTCAAGCTGACATCGAAGGTGTGTGCAACTCATCTTCTTTCTTAATTTATGATGCGACCCATTCAGCAGCGCAAACGATCATTTTTCTGCATTATTTACATTATTATTTTCTGTAAGCTGATTTTCAATTCTAGTTAATTCATCCAACATTGCATTAAGGTTTGAACTTTTAAAATTTAGCATCTACCCTGTTGAAGGCAGTCGGTGCATAATACACATAAAACTTCCTGAATACATTCTCTAAATGAATATTGTGAAAGCTGCATCAAATTGATTGTGAAGTTTAGAATAACTAAGCTGTCACACACACATAAACGAAAAGTGAGTTATTATATAATTACCATTGTTTTTATTATTAGTTGGTCTTTGACATTTCTCGGGGCCCTGCGGTCCCGGACCTTAAGAAAGCGTACAAGGGGCCGAAGCCAACTCGCAGAGGCCCGTTAGGCGTTTTAATGACATGAGGCACCAACCGAAGATTATCCCTGTATGCACTATGCAAGTGCACCCAAGGACAACCCCCGGTTGGTGTAGAATTATAGCAGGATAAATGGAAACAAAGATATTGGACTATGGGTTTGGGTGGCTTAAGTTGACTGGTAACGTGGAACTATGAAAGGACTATGGCCCCTACCTGATCAATGTACACGGAAAAAACGGCAGGGGGTGACTTGCACACTCAATAATGGGCTCCCAAAAACTGTCGCTAGCACATAGTGACGTAGCGACAAGCGGGCAACATGTCCTGAGGTGCTTGAAGAGTGGAGAGGTATTCCACGGCTTTCAGAACAATCCCAGAGCCCGGAAGATGGTCAAGATCCCTACGAACACTTACTGGAATACTTCCTTCCTCTGAGCACGTTTGCTCTTGCGAATCTCCACTCAAGCCGGCCAATTAAGGCAAGAGTGAGGTGGGAGCTCTGTTCGTAGTCAGTGTTCAGTACAACCGGCCAATAAAGGCAAGCCAGAGATGAGGAACAAGATTTCTCTCGGGAGATAGGGTCCGTGGGGTCGCTACTGCCCAACAGCTCGCCACATGCTGCCCTGCGGGTTTCTTTATCTCTCTTGGTCTGACTCCTCATCCTAGACCTGTTGCGGCAAAGTAAACTCTACGGGCACAGACCTAGAGTTTGGAGCGCGCAAGCCCCACCACGACGTCAACGTAGAGATACGGCGGTGGGGTTTTTATTATTCTTATTATTTATTATTATAAAAAAATATTATAATTATACATATTATATTACTATACTAGCGACCCGCCCATGATTCGCACGGTTTGTACACCGTCACAAAACATCGAGGTGTTTTTTTAAATGTTTGTTTAATATTCATTTATTATACACATACCTACCCTTTCCGGAATAAATAATGAACCCGAAAACCGCGTATGTACAAATTAGTTGCATAGTTTCCAAGAACAACGCGAGCACACAGATGGATATCAAAAACAACTTTAATCATCATCATTTCAGCCAAAAGACGTCCACTGCTGAACATGGCCTCCCCCAAGCACCGACCGATTTTGTGCTCCCCTCATCCGCAAAAGCGACTTTAATTTATAATAATTAATTATAGTTATAAAAGATTCACGCACAACTGAATAAACTATGGTTCCTAAAATGATTATTGAAAATTGAGTTTAAGCAGCAGATGGCACATTTTTAGTCCATTGAACAATAAAGAAATCGTCTTGCAAATCCGATCGTATAAAAAATAATATCTTAGTCAAGTCAGTTGATATGAAAAACCAACATTTTCATCCCGAGAAATCTGCTAGCCGCAGACCAAAAATGAAGCAAAAAAACTGTGAACGTCAACGGAGCCAACGCAATCTTCAGTGGAAATCAAAATGTAATTTATTCAACAAATACGCTTCAATTGGATACAAAAAGATTTTTTTTAGGAAATGAACCGAATTGAATATTTTAATAATAATGTCTTTTTCTTTTGATGGTATGATTTAATATAGACAGCTTAAAGAGAATTTTTGTGTCGGTGGCGGGATAGGAGAAATTAAATGATCAAGTTTTACTTCGGTCTTTTTTCTTGCCTGAACCATAGATTAATACAGATGGTTCATTTCGCAAAATCATTTAAATAAAAACCGGCCAAGTGCATGTCGGACCAAGCACCATGATGGTTTCCGTAGTTGGGATGAATTTATCCCAAGAACAAACTTAACATTGTAGTTGAAAAACATTTTTCATGTTTTTCAAACTGCAAATTTAAGTTGGTCGATTATTACTCGATAACCTGTAGAGCCTACTTAGCTGTAATAGTTTTTCTTTTAAAATCTGTTGTGTGTGGTCACAAATCCAAGTACAACCATTTAGCTGGCGGGGGGCACTCGACTCTAACTAAAATTAGCACTTTATAGCTTAATAACAAACGGATCCCTGAATTGGAAAATGATTTTCACATACCTATATATTTTTGAACGACTTTTCGAACGACACCCCACATTAAGGGATAGAAGAGAAAAAAACATCCCCACTTTACATGTAGGGGAGGTACCCTAAAAAAAAATATTTTACCACTTTGTCGGCGTGATTTATATGTATACCCATGCCAAATTACAGCTTTCTAGTACTAACCGTCTCTGAGTTAAGCCGCGGACAAACAGACGGACATGGCGAAACTATATGGGTTCCTCGTTTACTACGGAACCCTAAAAAGCAACTTTTGCTACGACACAATAAAGTGCATTCAGGTCGCTCAGCGCTTATCACCTACAGTTATAATTATTCACCTAGAAGTTGCCTCTCTTTCTATAGCGTAACTCTTATATCGTCTGACTACGTAACGCTCACTGAATTGGCCCGACAAGACGAGCACGCCGCATACTTGTAGTTTCATATCTAAAATGCGGAGTGCGCCTTCTGTACTATTCTTGTGTTTATTTATTTTTGTAAGGGTGAATTTCACCGATGAAATTGAACGTGATTAGCACATCACCGTATTTAAGAGTTGTCAGTGTCAAAATTGTTGTGGAATGTGGAATATTGGCACTGACATGTGCGGGTTAATTGTGTAACACAATTACATTAGCAATGGCATTCATTTTGGCAGTTCAACAACATTCATTGCGTTGTTGAGCAGACAAAATTTTCGAACATATGACGCAATGGTTTAGCAATGTCCTTGAAAATCATTTAGATTGTGATTAAAAGTGTGATTTTTTCACCTACTGTGTTGATTGTAATATATTAATATGAAATAGGCCTTATCTCAAAGTTACAGTCAATATTCCACGAGAAAATCGCTTTTGGATTTTGCTAACCGAATACATATAAGCACACGTGACTGTACATTTTGGCTCATGGTTTAATGGTTCACGGCAAACTTCTCTAATTTAATTCAATTAGACACTGACCATAATTATCAGTGAAATAAAATACTAATTATTATCATTTATTTACACTAGACATGCGCAACAAAGGCTCGCCCCCTATTACATGGGACTTAAACATAACTGGTGAAATGTGGGTTTTACTGTAAGTATACCTCTGCCTAGCCTTTAGGGAATTACAGGTGTGATGATATGCTATGCTATCCGCAACAACAGCAAATATTTGCTTCTACGACACGTTCAATATCGTGTCAAAATAAACAATCGATAAATCAGAACGCAAAATTATACCGCAGTCATCTGGTTAAATTAACCAGCTTTTTGGACACCTTGGCCGTTCAATAAACGCCGATTAAATAGCTGAAGGATAAAAAAAAAACAAAATTCAAAATATTTTATTTCACATAAACCTACAAGGGCACTTATGAAACGGCAGAAGCTAGGTGCACGGTTCCAATTGGTCGTTTCCTATGGAGAAGAGCCGGCAAGAAACTCCACGGTTACTCTTTTAAAAGTAAATGGTTAAAAAATAAAATAAAAATTACAGTGTTAAAAGCTTCGATCAACTATACAGGTATGAGAGGACAGTGTAGGCCCATCAACATATACCTGTAGGTACTTAGCAAAATATAAAATGGTCCACAGATCTATAGTCTGTTATGTCTACAACGTATACATCAATCGTCTCAATCAAACATCTCACATTCACAAAATTTTAAAGAAAATAATCTATATAAAAGATAAATAAAATAATAAAAATAAAAACCTATTTAAACCAAATGACAATGGTTGACACTACAGCTATAACAAAATAAATTTAATAAAAAATATCGAATATTGTAAGTATACAATGTCAAATAATAAAAATATTATGTCAAGGAAATTCGTAAATTAAAATAAAATAAAATAGTAAATTAAAATTATTATCGTAATTTGGGAGCAGTTAATAGACATTTACATAGTAATAACTAGCCAAGTCATTGAGCATGATCTCGGATATGACAATGGATACTTTTTAACCCGATATTACCACGGAATCGAGACTTAAGCAGGTAAAACCACGGGGCGAAGCTAGTAGGTAATTTTTATTCTATCTGCTTCATGACATTACATTTTTGTCTTGGCACTTCCAATTTTCCGCTTCCTTTGTGACAAAATATATACAAAGTTGGATCCAATATTTGCATGGTGTATCAAGTCCAACCAACCAACACCAATGTTCCTCCCATGACCAGACAAATTACCTCGATAAATAATAATTTTATCTTTCCTAGACAGTCCCCAAAAATCGATCTTTTCAAACGAATTGTTACTTCACTAAATCGAGTTATTACAAAATTATATTTGCGTCTACTTAGGTCCTTATTTCTTTTGCAATAAAGACTGAAGTTTTCTGTATATTGGTGAATTTTTATATTTGGTTTTGATTGACTCACTGGCGTTTAGCCAATGGATGTGTCCATCATTTATTAGCCCTCCCTATTCGATAGTTGTTAGTAAAACTATGTTTGATTTTCTAGAAGCCCTCAGTTTATTTTGTGAGGGGCTCGTGGCTAAATAATAACAGCCACACGTGTCGATCAAAGGTTAAGCTACACATGCCACGGTTGATTCGTGGATGGACCATCCATACATATCAAGTCCTCGGAAAGCACGTTAAACCGTTCGTCCCGTCTGTCATTCGTAGATCTTTGACAGTCGTAATGGGTCGTCAGAAGCCCAAAAGTCTGACAACCAGTCTTGCCAAGGGGTATCATATTACCTAGCAACTTCTGGCTCTTGTGATACAGGAACTCTTAGTACAAGAGCCAGGGCTACACAGATGTTTGTGACTTTGAAGTGTAAATAAAGAAAATATTATTATTAAATAACTGGGTAGTGGACGTCAGATAGGCAGTCGCTCCATGTTAAATACCAGTATTCAACTGAATCCGGTTAGACTGGAAGCTGACCCCAACAGAGTTCGGAAAAGGCTAGGCAGATTGATTGACTCAGTTTGCTATGATTTGATGTCTACTTGATTTTTAAATTAATTTATAAATATTTTGCTAATTTAATAACATTTCTTCAATGTATTATCCTGACAATAAATTTCAGTAAGTAGGTAATCAGGTAGCTCAAGGCGATGTTTTGATGAAGATCATGATATTACTTCCCAAATACGAATTATTTAATTAGGTATATTGGAATTTATTAAAATATTTGTATTATAATTTTGAAACGATAATATTACTTACACATTTTTTTGCAAATTATAAGAGATTTCATTGAATGATTGATTTGATTTGATTTCGTTAGTTTTTTATTGCTTTGATCAGTGACTAGTCAGGGTATCTAAGGTATATTATAGACAGTCGTATGATACCTACTCCTATGAAAAGGTTCAAAAAGTAAAATAGAATATCAAGTTGAATAGCACTTGTGTATAATACTGTCTACATTGGCCGTTTTATTGTAGAGTACCTGGGCGACCGAGCTCTGCTCTGGTGAAAATAGAGAATGCTCATTTAATAGTATAGGATAGTTCATACTAATTCAGATTAATACCGATGGGACACTCGGAAAAATCATTAAAATAAAAAACCACTCTTGCTACGACTCAATAACGTTCAATTCAGGTCGCACAGCGCATCTACAGTTACATTCACCTAGAAGTTGCCTCTCTTTCTATCGCGTGACTCTTAGGTCCGTATTACAGCCGACGCATTCTGTAAATAAAAAACTCACTGTAAAGACTTACGTGAAGTGAGCTGTCAGTAGTGTCAATCTCTAGCATTAGGTGGAATGACAGCTCACTCCACGCTCACTTCACCTGAGTTTTCACGGTGAGATGGTTACAGAATAGCACTGCAGAACCTCACTCAAGACACTAGCATTACGTAAAACTAGTTTCAACCAATCAAATGGCTTTAAACGAGTTTTAAGTAATGCTCGAGTTTTAAGTGAGGTAAAACTGTTAAACGGGTCTTAGATCTTTTGACTACGTTACACTGACTGAATTGGCCCAGCAAGACGGGCCCGCCGCGTACTTATAGCTTCATACGTAAACATGTATGACCAGGGGGCCTAAACAAAATCCCTTTTCTGTAAGCGTCAACGATCAAATTGTATGGAGTTGACAGTAGGTTTAGAGATGTCACGTGACTGCTGTTAAATTGGTCGACAAAGTTAATATTCCTAATGAGGAAAGGAACGCTGAAGTGAGCGTAACGTATAGACACCAAAAATATTCATCAAAATTAGAGACAAGTGCCACTTTTGACAAACGCAAACGCTATTTTGGCGTTTCCGCAACACGCTAAATTAGCGCGGCTCGGAACTTGACGCTAATAACAGTGTTAAATAGTAAACGGTGGCATTTTTTTTATTCCAAATTAGTCAATTAAAATGCATAGTTTGAGATTATTATGGGCAGCTAATAACGATGGAGCAAAGACGTCAAACAAGTCTAAATCGTCCAGCTTGTGGCCTTGAAAGATCACCTTGGCTTTATGATAAGATTAATGTGTACGATTTATTCAAGATAAGATTAATGTACGATAAGAATAGGAGCCAGTAAACATGAATTTGGTACTGGCATTCTAACAATACCTATGCTATAACTATTTAAGTTATGAATTCGAGTTTTGCTATAGAAGATTAACAAATGTAATAACCACAATCATATGAGATCTTTGTTTATATTACGCATTCCATAATCTCAAGTACTTCCAAAACTAGTTAAAATGGGAATGATATTAGGAATTAGTAAGTAACAAAATATCGAGATAAACATTCCACCATCAAAACTAAATCGCTCGGGACTCGCACGTAGTCTAGTTTCCATCTAAAATTTTGTGGCGGCATCTACATCGCCATATGCGAACTACGCATCAAAGACCTGACGTCACACAACATCCTGACGTCACTCAAATCCTGCATCGCGCAATTAGAGTTTACCGCGCGGTGGACATATATACAAGCTCACGACTTCAACCTCTGGGCAATTGCCCGCCAGACATGACACCCGTCTGGTCGGAGGATCCTCCCTTTTCTATGGGGGATGAATGAACTTTACACCCTGTTCCTCATACCCCTAAATTGGTGACCCCGAGCATGAACGTCAACGCAGCCTTCGTGCAACTACTTCAGCGTGACGTCATCATCATCGTCACTCCCGCAAGCTTTCGTGAGGCGAGTCACACAGCCAGCCAGCACCCACGGCTTCAACGGGTATCCTGACCACCAGCATGCAGCGAACGCGCATTCCTGGTCATCACCCTCAGCCTCATCAGCAACCTTGGCACAGCACCTGCACTTTCGGCCGGTCTCACAAGCAGAGCCCATTCTCGTCGCGCTAACGTCAATTCCTTAGCGTGAAAGGATAAAGCGTGAGCGTCAAATACTTAGATTTTGTCTAGGCCCCTTGGCATTCTAACACCTATGCAATAACTATTAAGGTATGAATTCGAGTTTATCTATAGAAGAATAACAAATATAAGGCCCACAAGTGCACCATTGTGAGGTCTTTGTTTATATTATGTATTCCATATTTTATTCTTAAATTTGACAACTGCTACACTAGTTCATAGGCTAAATATATAGTGTTTCGTGTGACACTGCGGAATAAGCGTATCGCATTTCATGTGTAAGTTGTCTACCATTTTTGTCACGCTAACGTCAATTCTTTAGCGTGAAATGATAAGGCGTGAGCGTAAAATGCTTGGGTTTTGTCTACGTGCCCTGGTATTCTAACACCTATGCAATAACTATTAAGGTATGAATTCGAGTATATCTATAGAAGAATAACAAATATAAGGCCCACAAGTGTACCATTGTGAGGTCTTTGTTTATATTATGCATTCCATATTCTTAAATTTGACAACTGCTACACACTATTTCATAGGCTAAATATAGAGAGTTTCGTGTGACGCTGCGGAATAAGCGTATCGCGTTCCATGTGTAACTTGACTACCATTTTCGTCACGCTAACGTCAATTCTTTAGCGTGAAATGATAAGGCGTGAGCGTAAAATGCTTGGATTTTGTCTAGGCCCCCAGTTATATGAACGTAAACGAAACAAAAAGAGTTATAAAGAGCGTAGTAGATGGCGTTCTGTAGTTTTTATCTACCCCTATGGAAAGAAGCGGAAGTTTATGTATGTCGGTATGTAATTATTAAAAGGCTTGACGGATAAGGAACCTACAGTTATTGCTCCTCAAGCAAAAGGTAAGAGAGAGATAAGAGGTGAGGGAGATAAGTTAGGTAATCTGCGTTCGCAATTCATTTGCCAAACATGTAAACAAACATGAGTTTTAGTAAAAACAACTGTATTGACTACCCATAAGGTTCAGTTAGCGGTACAGCTTCATATTTTTTATGACTTTTTCAACAATAATAGTCGGTCTAAAATCAACTTTATTAACACAAACATAAAGTTGATGTTTGTCTAAGTGGAAAACTCGTGTTTGTTTACATGTTTGGAAAATAAATTGCGCACAAAGATTAGGTACCTTTATTTCAAAAGCTCATATATTGTAAACCGGTTTTCTCAAGCAATAACATACCAAGTGTTAGGAGCGTTTATTCTGAAAGTGAGCAACGTCGCAAACAGATGTCAAATATTTCGCTGTTTTGATTAATTTGGCAATATTACTGTATGGAAATAAGTAATGTGGCTAACTAGCGAGCTAGAATATTGATTATGAAATGCAGTAATTTATATCGTAACACCGAATATTTAGTTTTAGATCGAAAACAGGTAAAACATCAAATTCAATGTTATAATTGCAATTAATTATTAATATTCTAGTTAGCTAGTTAGCCACATTTCTTATTTCCTTATAGTAATATTGTTGAATGAATCAAAACAGGTAGGTAAATTTTTCACAGCTATTTGCGACGTTGGAAACTATTAGGATAAACGCTTTTAATACCTACTTAGGTCTCCTATCATAAAAACCCGAGTACCCAATAAAGTCTGACAGATTATCACAAACTACCCTCTACTCTACTGTCTACGTTATTACTGGCATACTGCACTTTAAACGCGACAATAACAATATGTAACCCCAAACTAAGTGGCAATTAAGGTAACGTTAAATGCCGACTAGGAGAACAGTTAAACAGTGCAAAGTGGAGTATTAAAGTGGAGTTATGAGTTTGTGAGACGTCTTGTGTAACACGTTTTAAAAAAAGTGCCAAAAGTGAGTCGGGCTCACGCGCTACGGATGGCAAAGTGTTCTTGTTTACCTTCTTTTCATTATTGGCCATGATGGAGGTCTTATTAATTTCTTTATTATTTATTTAATACTTCAAGCACAAAAATGTACACAGGCAGACTTAATATGCATTTTTTACCAGTCAACCTTTAGGTGATGGAGAGACAAACAGTGGTAGGTGAAATTACGAAAAATTGAGGATCAAGAGAGAGGAAGGAGAGGAGGAGGAGGGAGGTGGGGATTGAGGATTTGAGGTCTTCTTATTCTTCTTCTTTTCAAGTCTTAAATACAATAATGAATAATATTACAGTAGATAAAGTGGACACTATTATTCATTAGGTAAAGGAAGAGACTTATATTAGAGTAGGTAGATATAAATTTTATTTAAAAATTTCTAGTAGTTTTTTTTTTTTTTTTTCTGCATAATTGGCTTTAGCCAAATATTCATGCACTCGTAAGTTACACTATTATAACTTAAACTATAAATATTTAGCACTTTGTTAAACTGGTTATACAAGTAGGGCCCTAAAAATTTATAAAATCGATTACCAAAAGCATGTTTAGTCAGAGAGTTAGCACAAACGATATTTTTTCTTCTCATATGTGAAGGTACTAGATTAAAATAAAGTTTAGTGTGTTGGAATAAAACTACATTCAAAACAAATTATTGACGTACTATTAGCACCTTACATGCCATATAAAGCTGGTGTGTAGGAAATCTAAATGGACGAAAAGTAGCAACTCTTAAAACTGCTCTTTGGGCAAATGGGCGCATTCTAGGTGCAGTAAAATTGATGATAAATGGTGGTGTTAGTAATATGTAGGTACATTAACAATATCCGAGGGTATAGAGGCTGCGGTCAGAGGAAAAGAATCAAATATAATATTTTTAAAATAATTAATTTGGCCAAAGAATTAGCATTGCCATTCAACGTGGCAATGCTGCTGACTCCCTGTTGTAACAGGGAATCAATTTTCACGCCTATTATTTTGTATCTATTATACGTTGTATAATAGATACAAAATCTATCTATCTATCTATCTTCTGGAGTCTATTTTTAAGGTGTTTTTTATGTTTAGAAAACCGTAAGTAATAAGGTTTTTTTACTATTGGTAGTTATCTATGATGGTCATTATTCGATATAATACCAAGCAATTGATGAATATTTTAAATCATAGAAGCGACGAGGTTCTCTATTTGTGAGATAAAAAACGCCAATTTCATAGGTGGGAACCCAATACTTGATATCCATATAGCCAGAGGGGGCTCATAATGTCCTTTAAACAAATTTCCACTGCTTGGTCTCCATTCACGCATATTCTATTCAGATTTTTGGATATCGGAAAGTCGTCAAGCATAAAATTGAACTCACTTCGGTATTCTAACATTACGGACACATTTTACAGTTGAAAGGGCGTTATTTATTTTGTGAATTTTGATCTGTAATATCGATAAAAATATCTAACAATTCATGGTAAATTTGTTGATAGTTAATTGACTCAGGCGTGACTTTGCAGAAATCCATGATAAAATACAATAGACGTCAATCGCCTTCCTGAGGATGCCTCGTTGAGAGGTAAAACACGTGTCGATTTCTTACAGGGTTCTTTATGACTCATTAAGAACAGTCACGCGGATTAAGTTACTAAATATACGTCGTCTATTGTATTTTTTAAATATTATGTTGATAGCAAAAATAAACAATACCTTTGTTGACACAAACTACGACGACGTCGTTGATGCTATTGTTGTTGATAAGTTACAGATTGAATAACTAAAAATAATAAATAAATAAATAAACTTCATGAATAACCTGGAAAGCCAGATTACAGACAGAGAAAAATGTAACCACAGCGAAACATTATTTTGAACGAAAATAATTAGTTAAATATTAATTTAAAGATCTCTTGAGATTTTTTGTTTATTGTTTCACTAGAAACAATAAACAAAATTGAATAAAAGCAACCCCGTTCTAAAATAAAATACATTAAAAACACACTGTGCCTCTCTTTTACAAAGTTTTAACCTTACTTTACTTCCAACACAAGATTTTTGCTGCTTGATTTAAAACGAGCTCGCGTAGGTAAGCTACATAAAGTTTTTCTTTAATTTCCCAGCTACCTACTGAAAAAGGAAAACGAACTAGTGGAACTAATCCTACTGAAGCTCGATATGTCTAGTTACGGTTTGTACACCCACCGAGACACACCACACAGGACAATTCTTTATGAGTTAAATTAATATGATTCGTCAAACCGTGCTTTAACAACTCGTGAGAAAATGTGGATTCATAAAACTGATGCATTTTAACAATGCGATTCGAATTTTTTGGGACATAATTCTTAGGAGCTAAGTAATAAAAGGCGCACGGGTCGATCGAAGGCTTAAGTTACGCTAGCCAATCTTAGTCCATTATAGATAACGAGATTGTATGCCTCGGAAAGCACGTTAAGGTGTTGGTCCCGGCTGTCATTCATAGATCTTGGATAGTCGTGACGGGTAGTCAGAAGCCCAAGACGGACAACCACTCTTACCAAAAGGGTTTCGTGTTACTCAATAACTGGGTTGTGAAGGTCAGATAGGCAGTCGCTCCGCCTTTTTGGGGAGGTATTCGTTATTATAATTAATATTTGTTAGCGTGTGAATACGGTCATCAGAGTGAAAGAACCACTAAGATAATAAAAAACACGTCGAGAGGGGTCGTGGGACAGTTGGTTGGAACGAAGTCTTTTCACCTTTGCACACTTGACGAATGAGAGTAAGACCGAAAAAAATGTCTACTGCCCACACTTTTGTTACGTAAAAAAGTGTATAAAGTAAAAAAGTGGCGTGACGGTCAAAATGTTACACTTTTTTCGGTTTAGCTCTCATTCGCCAAGTATACAGAGTATAACGTGCTACAAGGAACTTCATTCCAAAACGATTCGTAAAATATGAATGATAAATAAACGTGACGAACGTATCCATGGTGCGTGAATGGGCTTTTACAAAGTTTTCTAGGAATTATTCATGTAGCTTCTAACTGGAAAGAGTTTTACGAAAATGATGGTAGGTAATAATTTCGCTGAAAGTAGTTTGGTTGACTATTAGGTAGTGTTTTGTTTGGAATGCCGTGTTTTCCAGTACCTACATTGTTACGAAGTTGGCTCCACGATATTAAGCTTAGTATACAAGGTCAAATAAAATTTTCTAGCGAAACTTCGCAGACGTGATGGGTATCGATATGGTTACGATTATAAACACGACAATAGTAAAAAAAACAAATATTTAAAGTTATTTTTTGTGGTCATCGACCACTGATAGTGCAGTAACTTGAAGTATGAATTGAGTTTTGCAAATTTTGACGTTCAAAATTGCCTTATATGGGCCTATTTCACATAAATGATTTGACTTTGAGTTTTTTTTTTTTATTGTGTTATGTTATTGATATAAATAATTATTATACACCGTGACATTTTAGTCGTCTTCCAAAAGCAGCCATTCATGTATCTAATAACTACTAAATATTCGTTAAAAAAAAAAAAAAAAAAACTATTTTTTTATTGGTCCTAGAGGTATTTGATGTCGGATACATTGAGTGGCCCTTTGTAAGACGACTAAAATGTCACGATGTATATCTTTTTTTTTATCCATCATGCCTGTGAAGTTTACCTACATGAAGAGAAATACTAATTTATAAACTGATATTTTAAGTAACTATACTACATATGGACGTTGACTCAAAAAAAATTGAGGGAGTGGGGGTTACCGTACACTTAAGGCAGAACTTTTATTACTCCATAACTAAAAGCCTTATTTGGTTTATCTTACACATGATCTTTAGGGAAAATATTTAACTGCTAAATGTTCGGACGAAAAATAAAACCAGCTATACACAAATATTGAATTTATTAAGTTTTATAAGAGTACAAAAGTACGGAATGCTCCGACACCTTCGGATGATTGCGTACAGTGTATTAGTTCTCCTATTTACATGTTCACAATGCAACCATGTGGCACATCTTTATCGCTACACCCTTTACAGCGATACCA
This sequence comes from Agrochola circellaris, assembly GCA_914767755.1. Classification (NCBI taxonomy): domain Eukaryota; kingdom Metazoa; phylum Arthropoda; class Insecta; order Lepidoptera; family Noctuidae; genus Agrochola; species Agrochola circellaris. The sequence continues at coordinate 10,973,346 of OU611863.1, read as the reverse complement.
GAGCTTTATAATGTTAAAAAATGTACGAACCATAAAAATATGGCACGAACCGACCCGAAGCCGCCATTTTGGGAGAAATATTTCAACAAACGAAAATGATTTATGATTTCAACGAAACATTACTGTCAATCGAAGCCTACGTCAATATCGTACAACTTAGTTATACAAATAACACAATTCAAGAAAAAATATAGTAGGTACTTACAACGTAAATTCTTCATCACACTTTTTATAAAAATTGCCGTGAAAATGTGACACATGATTTATTCGCAAACCTGACGAGTCATTGGAGCGGGCGGGAGGGAGAACGCAGCAGTACCGTGTTGCCATCGTAGACAAGGATAGAGCAAATTTCTCACCATTCGGTCTCTGTCAAATACAATGTACCTACGCCGCTTCTCTAACATTATGTTAATTTTGTTTAGTTTTATTTATTTATTAAAACTTTATGCACAAGTAAAAAAAAAAACCGTACAAAGGTGGACTTAATGCCTTTAATCATGTTTAGGTTTCGATACGCATCACGCCTGCGGAGTTTGGCAAGCTTATTTAATTTAGCCCAATATATACCGCATTTTTTTGCATTTTTTTAGATCTACTATTTTACCGGCCCGCAGCGACCAGTCTATAAAAAAACTGGCTAAGTGCGTGTCGGACTACGCATGTTGAGGGTTCCGTAGTTGGGATGAATTTATTCCAAGAACAAACTTAACATTGTTGTTGAAAAACTTATTCTCCATTTTCCATTCCAACTGCAAATGTAAGTTTGAACCTACAATATCTATACCTACAATATTGAGAGATTTACCATGTTATTTTAAGACCACAGACTGCTTTTAGATTTTCCTGTAATCTATGAGTAAAGAACCATTCTCTTTATTTTTTTCGAAATTTTTGACTGGTTTGTTTCGGAGATAAGGGGGCGGGAATGGTCGATGTTAATCTACTTTCTTAAATATGTTTAAAAGTATTTATTTTAAAATTATAAAAAAAAACTTGAGATCCTCGCAACAAGCCCTTTCATTTGATGTCATACGGTACAGTTTATATAATTTTTTTTTTCTTATTTGCCCCCCAAAAGAATATTCAAAATTCATTTATTTACGTTACACGTCTGTGTTTGGGTTACAAAAATAAATATGTGTACTAAATTTCTTAATCGGTTCATTAGATTCGGAGCAAATTGGTTGTGACAGACGGACAGACAGACAAACAGACCGACAGACAGACACACGAGTGATCCTTTATGGGTTCCGTTTTTTCCTTTTGAGGTACGGAACCCTAAAAAGTATTCTTATGCTATGTTAATATTTGGGTTACTTACTACAATATTTTTAGTACCTTCTTTTATACAAAAAAATAATTGAATTCTTGAAAGGACTAAATAAGTGATCACATTACCAGAATATCAACGTTTTTCACTTAAAAAAACAAAGCCGAGAAACCGTAAAGCACACATAATAAAAGATATATTGCAACGTATTTATTTTTTGATACTGAAAGTTATAAAAATGTAAATCTCTGAATAGATTTTCTAGAAATGAATGGAGACATGCCTACCCGCCTGGTGTGGCCAGTAAAACTGCGTTGGAAAATCTTAGGAGCGATTGAATCATAAGACATACTCAAACAGTATTATTTAGTTAATGAATATCTTAATGTCAAATTGAAATAATATTTATATGATTTTATAACTATCCGAATAATTAAAATGTTGCTCCCCTAAGATAAAAGTATTCTATATTGACATTTTTTATTTCATCTATCATTGTATACAAAATTGTGACTAAATACCATTTGTTTATGTGCCGTCTCAATTGATTGACATATTATTATTAAATTATTAACTTAGTGTTTGGCATGAAATTGTGACGTCTACTTACCTATTGACTTTATTTTATATTTTTATTTTGATACACCTAAGTTATTTTGTGTGCCATCTGGCGGGTCATAGTATGGACCAACATTTATTTTTTATTTATAATAATATATAACATCTGTATAATTTTACCCTATGTATACAAAATTAATAAATGAATTTGTATGAAAACATTTGAAGGAACGAATGTCACGATTGCGAATTAAATGTTTTGACTTGCTAAGCTTCTTGCTCGTTTTTGTTATTCGAAAAACTGTACCTACATCGTAATAATTGTCACAATGTGAGAATCCTTCCTTTATAGTGCTGTCGCACGTACTACACCACTTTATGAAACCTTGATGTTTGGTAATGAAAGTTAAAGAGTCTTTAGTTTTATTGTGACCTTCAACCAAGCGAAACGTGTGCGTTGACCGCAATGATTTAATGGCGCCAGAAGTTTACAAATTTTGTCATTATTTTTCCTCATTTTTACTCCCACCAAAACAGTCAGAGTAGCATTCTTCGTCTCTCTTTGTTTACTTGGCCTGTGTTTCCTTCATATTCAGCTGCCCATTTAGTTTTTCTTTGTAATGAAAAATCGCTTATCTCATGGCTCTTCGATACCGACACGGTTCACTAACAAGAAAAAGTACTTTCGAAATTGGGTATCAAAAGTTTTCTTACGCTGCCTTTGATGTGTTGGCTGTTAACATTTGCTTTTATATAGAAATGTTATTGATGCAATCCTTTTCTAGGAATAGTACTTCAATTCTAAAGTAAATACTTTTGAAAAGGAAAACTCTAAAGTTTAAGTTCTGAATGGATTCAGTCTAACACGATTCAAACTGAAGTTGAGTTCGGAGTATATAATTTTTAGATTTGAGGCATCAAATGGGTGTTGCCAAAACATAATTTAAACTTTTATAGCCTCAAGGATAGGCCGTACATGCCTGAATATTCGTGGAAATTCGACTCTTATCTGGATTGAAGTTATTAAGTCTCATAAACGTCAGAACGTAAGTCGTGGGACGTAGTATCTTGTTCTACTCGTTAAATTTATGTCTTAACTTTGTGTAGGTAGCATTTTGATTCATTTTGCAAGGGTGGGTTATAGGTACAGGTAGTAAAAATGTCTTTTAGAATTTTGATTATGTTTAAAAAAGCGTCTTGATGGGATCTGCTTGTTTTAAACTAAAGTATGCATAAGCATATTTTATGTAGATGATAAATAATATATGTCAAAATTATATTTAAGGACACAGTTGCGATTGCATTGCCATCCAACGTGGCAACGCTGCCAGCCTTTTGGGCACTTTTCCCACTGACAGCGATGTGGACGAATTTTTTTATGCACAATGAGCTCTTCGGTTTGTCTTTTTTTTTTACATTCTTGTACATAATATACAGGATGATTGGAAGATGGGTGCAAAGCTTTAAGGCGAAGATAGTACAGACAATTTAGAACCATTTAAGCCATGGTTGTCTTAGACGAAGTCTTACCAAATATTTTTAACCAAATTTTTAAGTTTTTTTTCGGAAATTCTCAAAATTTAATGTAAACTGCATAATTATGGCCAAATTGAATGATAAATGAATTCATTTTTTATTTATTTAATTAAAGTAATGTGTAAGCAATCAAGCAAAACATGTTTTAGGCTTCTGTGTCATTAGACATTTTTTTTACAGACATTTAAAGCTCAGAAAAAATAAAAAAATTGTACAATACGTCTTTTAAACCTTATTAAAAAAAAAAATTTGGTGAGACTTCGTCTAAGACAACCATGGCTTAAATGGTTCTAAATTGTCTATACTATCTTCACCTTAAAGCTTTGCACCCATCTTCCAATCACCCTGTATAATTATAATAGTTAACTAGTTGTTGTAAATTAAATTAAACGAAAGTATATTTTAATCTTAATGTTATTTTAATTTTATTTGTAAATTAGTAGCATAACATAATAAACAGCAAATAAATAAATAAAAACAAACTCATGAATTATTTATCAATTTTAAAAAAACGAAAGTACTTTTAAAACAATTAAATGTTAAAGGTAATGTTTGATATATTAGACCAGTTGTGGAAGGACATAATTTATTATGCAACTTTTGAAAATAAAAAAATTACCTACGCCTATGTAGATGTCATTGTTTTTGTAGCTCTTGACTTAAGAAATTGGTGATTGCAATCATGTTCTCAAACAGAATTCTCTATGTCAACATATTTAACACCTTTGACATACATTGCGTTTGAGTTGTTTAACTTCAGTGAACACAATTTTTAGTGTAAGTAGGTACTTTTTTTTTTTTTTTTTTTTTTTTTTTTTTTTTTTTTTTTTTTTTTTTTTTTTTTTTTTTTGATATGATTTATAGCTCTAGTTTCGAAATTCCTAATTTATTGCTTAAGGCGCGGTAATCTTTAGGTATGAAAGGAGGTGAAGCTACAGTGGTGCATCGCGGTATGCAAATACGGTTGAAAACGGCGATGCGTTTGATTTTGTTTAAATCTCGTGTCTATCAATAAAAATAATTTAGAAAAAAAATCACCAATAAGTTAAAATATTTTTACACATTTCTTTATTTGATTTTTCCCTTTTTTATAGTTACAAAAAAAAAATACTTGTCGTTCAAAATATTGAGCATTTCGAGATGAAAAAGTGTTTTCGGGGTCTTTTTTGCGATTATTTTTCAAGCTGCTAGATTATTTCTATTAAATATCTTTGTATAAGTCTTTTTTATATACCCTTGAACACTGTATTTTTTTGGGCTTGTAATATGTAGCATTACGGCTAACAGCGTGACGAAAAAGTGGACGGTTTACGGTGTCTCTGCTTGGGTAGCGCCTTAAGCAATAAGTTGCTATATCTTGAACTTACTTACATACCTACTTTAATAAATTTTTTGGCCCAGTAACCATGCCCTGGGCGTCGGGAATGGCAGGCCGATTCCCGACCACCGTAGGTGCGGGCTTGCGGACGGTGAGCAATGGGTAGCTCGCCGTCCGATAAGGACGCGTTGTGTTTCATGCGTGCCTCAAAGAGATGCCAGCACAACAGAAGGGGTTTACTATGACCGATGCCTGCCGGGGTCGCGGTAAAGTCCTAAACGGATACCGTAGCTCCTGGCAACGTACAGGCAACACCTAAGTATCTAAAACCATAATTTTTACTTCATAATAAGAAACCTTTTTGACGTTGTTGTCGGACCTAAATATTTAAAACTTTTAGGGGGCGACGCTTGTAGATTAGTATAAAAGATCGCTTACCATTAAGTAAAAACGCTGGTATTAGGTGCGGGGCTGTTATTAAGGGCATCTACTTTATTCGAATAAGCGAGATTTGCTTTTAGCTGATTGTGGGCATGATAGATTGTGATTTATAGTCCTCTCACTTATTCGATGACCAGAACTTAATGTGATAACTTACTCAACTTGTAGAGGGTATTTTTGTTTACTCAAATCCGATTTGTCAGTAAAGTACATAAAGTACCTAGTGAAAAGAGTGAAAATACAAACTTCAATTTCTTTTTTATCGTATTTAAATTACCATGTACCTATGCTTTTACTATAATAGCCCAGTCAATACCAACATCAAACTTCGCCAACGCGCATGTAACTAAGTATGATTTTTTATGTTGTTTGGTCTTCTCCCTACACACGACACGTACCAGCTTAATTAATGGTCCTTTTGCACCCTAATTCAATAATTTTTCACTTTTTAGATAAAAATGCTCATCTTTGACAAGCTGTATCTTCGCAAACAATAGAGTTAGAGTAATTGGGTTGGGCTCAAATTGTATCAAATTTGGCTTGCTTCCCAAAAATTATAAAAATATTTAAGGAATATTTTTCAAAAAAACTCAATCAAGTGCCAGAATTTCGCAGATTTTCCAGTAACATGGGAGTAGCACAAAGTTTTCAGGGTTGCAAACTTGGGTATAAACTACTCTGAGGAGACCAAACAACATAAAAAAATCATAGTTACATGCGCGTTGGCGACGTTTGCATTTTTGTGTGTCGATATACAGGGTTGCAGGGACATCGACGCGAAGCCGGTTACCATGGATTTTCAGTACATGATTCTGAACCCCCCTGAGCTGAAATTTTTCGTCGGTTATTATAAAAAAAAATCAGCTGTTTCATAGAAAAGTGCAATACCTACGCGGTCAAAATGTATGCAACAGCCTATATACTGGGCTATAAAGCTTGTAGAATTCCTTAGTGTAATGGTTCGCATAACAAATAATATGAGATTTTTTCAGTTCATCCTCAAGCCACCCAATTGTATTTCCTAGAATATGTAATTAAAAGCGCTTTAAAGCGTAAAACAGTTGTTTAATTTCACTTACATTAAAATGTTAGGTACAAACTGCATTATTACAAGAATTTGCATAGTAATATGTTCATGAAACCGCAACTAACAACTCTCAAGAGAATACCACAAAGGATTTGTCAGTATTTAAAATTAACTTCATTTCTGCACTCAAACGTTTATACTTAGAACTCTGCTTACCTCTGGGAGAAATAACCGGTACTGCAGACATAATAATACGTTACAGAATAATTATTAATTAAGAGCTCAAAGTAGGTAACGGAGCGTTTCATTTCGCCGCCTGTAATACATTGTTATGTAAGACAAATTGGATTAAGGCCAGGAAATTCGAGTATTATGCCAAAAAAGATAATGGGAAAAGGTATGTGATAGTATTCTTATTTGGAGTTGTTATTCATTTTTCGAATTGAGCAAGTGACGTAGATCTACAAAAAACGGGTAGATAGTTAGAAGCCCAAAAGTCTAACAACCAGTCTTACCAAGGGTTATCGTGTTACCCAGGAACTGGGTTGAATATAGACCAGAATATTGGTCAGAATATTCGCTTCAACCGGTTAAGACGCCGATATATGCCAGCGGCCTTGAGTGGTTAACTTACGTGTTCTGTGCTGAACTCACGCAACGCGTCTTACGTCCAGCCAGCAATAGGACTCGCCCGTCAAGGAGCGCTGTCCCAAATTAGATGTATAATTAATTTATTATACATAAAGCAGAAGTTATTTTAATAAAACACGTATACTACAAGATAAAAAAAAAATATCTTTAAAATTGTGAAAGTTTCAGAAAAATATGCTTTATAGTTTTTGCGTGATTCTCAGTTTTTTATCCGCGTTTGACATAACTTTAAAAATTAATTAGGTACACAATGTAATATAAACATAATCTAAAATATTCACAGACTAAGTTATTAAGAAAATGCTCTTATTTTTACATATTTTTATTCCAAATCATTTAATCAAAAAGAATAAGCAGTACCTTTGTACTCAAAATTATAATTATTATGTATCTGTATCTATTTTACTGAGTGTACATAAATAAATAATTAAATAAATTAACAACTAATTTAGAGTACCTACTTCGTCATAGACCGCCTGCGCTATTAAGCACTTCGTTTTCGTTAAGCGTTCTTTCTGACTTTTTTCTTCTTTCTTTTTGCTCGGCTCCTAAGGGTCGTAGCGTTATGTTAAATAGAACCTTCCTCAAGAATTGGCTTCAAATACAAAAATATTTTTTCAAATTCGACTGGTAGTTTCAGAGATTAATAAAGATGAATTTATCCCAAGAACAAACTTAACATTGTAGTTGAAAAACATGTTCTCCCATACATTCCAACCGCAAATGTAATTTTGAACGAACAATATTGAGAGATTTACCATGTTAATTAAGACCATAGACTTCTTACAGCTTTTCCTATAATCTATGAATGAAGAACCATTCTCGAGTTGTTTTTGAGTTGGCGGGAATGGTCAATTTTTACCTATTTTCTTAAATATCTTTAAAATGATTTAAAAGAAAATTCAGATCCTCACAACAAGCCGCACAGCAATTTGATATGTCACATAGTACAGTTTGCAATACTTTTATTTTAATTTTCCAATTTGCTCCGAAAAGTGACCCCCATATTCAAAATTCATTTATTTACGTTACACTTCCGTGTTTGAGTTACAGAAATTCTTATGTTTACCAAATTTCAACTAAATTGGTTCAGTAGATTCGAAGCAAATTTGAGCCTCTGAGCTTGGAGCCTTTTGAGGTACGGAAACCTAACAACAAACTAACTCTTCAGTTTTATTTAATTAATTATATTATATTTTAAATAAGACAAATCAAAGCAGCAAGAGATAAAACGATTTTACCCTTGGGTTGATGCAAAAGGTTAACCATATTACACCCCCCTTATCCGTACAACTTACGCCCTGAGATTAGTTACCCTAAAAGGGATAATTTACACTTATGTACGTGTCGCTGTTACGTGCCGTGGTACCGACAATATATTATGGACTTAACCTTCGTGCATGTTCCTTCAGTTTATGTTATATTTATAACGCTAGAGTTAGATTTTCTTGTAACTTTGCATGTAAATAAAAGGGAGCCTTTTTTAAGTTTATTTATTTTAAAAAAATTACTTTGTATCGAAATGTATTGATTATAAACTAATACAACATGAAGACATATAAATAAATAAATAAAAAATACATAGAAATTATTCAAAATTATAAATCCTTTGTTCTGCAGTTTTATAAAAATAAAATAAAATTCAATAAAACTTTGGTAGATACATTAACGTCGAAAATGTCAAAAAATTAAAAATATGAACATATCATTTCAGTTTTGGGAACATTTACCTGATACAAATGTCAAAAAATTACATAAATAAAGTCAAAAAAAAAAATGTTTACAGTCATGACAGTTCCCCAGACACAGTCCCTACACAAGTTTTATAGTTTAGTATTAAATATTTTTTCTTGATGGGTTTCCTTGGAAGGTTCTACAGATACATAAAATTAGATTTCATCAAGAAGCTTCCTCCGTAAGCATTAGGTACCTATATTAATTATCTCAGAAATTTGTTGTGTAGCAACGTCGGAACTCTTTTGGCATGCTGTAGGCGCAATTTAATTGTTTGTTCTTTTTAAACTTTTTTGTACACTTGATTTTTCACTATATTTTTCTATCTTGTAATTCATGCAAAAATAAAATTATTACATCTTTTCTGAGGTTATAAAAACCAAGAAACAAGTGATAACTTTTTGTTTTTAACAAGATATTTCTCATAAAGTATTTAAAAAAAAACATATTATTGTAACATTAACATTGTCGTGGTGATCATTTCTTTAAAGCAATATTACATTGGATTTAAGTGATTGGATCAAGACGTTCATGAGCTACTCAGCAGTAGCATATTTATCACAGCTAAGTATATATATTTCTTTCTTTGTCTGTCAGAAGAACCGGCTAAAGTAAGACGAATGAGTTTGCATCTACTTACACTATACAGCTATAAAAACACACTGTGTGAATCTAATTACTTAACACTGTCGACAGTGCGACTTAGAACAATATACACAATGGTAACAATAGCTATACCTCACAATAGACTAGACATAACCTCCTTTGGGCTAACAACTAGCGTAGGTCGACGAAATACTCCAAATTCAATTTCTTCAATTTCAGCTCACTCTTCAAAAGCCACAGAAATACTGAGAATCGTATCGTTAATTTTGATACACTCAAAAGATCTGAAGATACAATAATATGAATGAAAATACGATAGAAGTAGCCAGACCTCTCTCAACCTCCACCTCCACCAACTCTCCTAACTGATACTTTGTAACAATTTATTTAATTTAAAATAGTGTTCGTGGAGTTTCTTGCCCGTTCTTCTCCATAGGTACCTACTACGCTTTGGAATGGGCAACTAGCTTCATATTTTTGACTGACCGATTCCTTGACAATTCAAAAGTGCCTGTAAATGGTTTAATTGAAATAAATGCTTTGAGTTTGAGACCGATAAAATACCTATCACAGATCGTGCCTTCTCGTAGAAGCGCCCCACTCTTCTTTCTAATCGATCACAGTACAAGTGTGCAACATAACTCAAGAGTTTTTGTTTTGTTGTGTTAACTAATTACGCACTCTTAGGTAATTAGTACCAAAACACTAGCGAAATGTTGCACTTTAGTACTGTAAGCATTTAGGGAGAATAGTGGGGTGCATCTTCGTGCTGTACTTGTTATTCTTCTAACATTTTTCCTATTACACAGGTGTTAGAGTTCTTAGCAATGTTGCCAATACATATTTTGAAGGACAGTCGGTCGATTCTGTAAAAAAGATCAACGTGAAACTTAGGTGAAGTGAGCTGTCACTGTTACAAATCGACCGGCAGGATGCTAGGGATTAACACTATCGACAGCTCACTTCACTCTCACTTCACCTAAGTTTCACGGTGATATTGTTACAGAATCAATCGGCTGTTGTTGATGTTTCCTATAATTGTAGTAATTAATAATTCGTACATTTGATTTGATTTTAGGGCAAAGAGAACAAAAATTGTGAAGTCTAATCAAATAACTAATCACATTATCACAAACATTATATTTTAATTGAAACGCGAAAAACCTGTGAATACATAGAATTACGAGAACACACATAGGACAGTTGGCAACGCGTGTCCTAAGGGTCTGGATTGTCAAGTGAGTTATGACGGCATCAGAGTCACACGCGCTTGGATTTAATTGGGGCCCATATCAACGTCACCCCGTACCGGATGAGTGTTGAAAATATATTTGACTCCCCGAAAAAGGTTTCCTACCTTATGTCACTCTAGGATATGTTTTGATTTCGGAGGAAAAGGTCGTGTAACTTATATTTAGTTTCCTTATTTGATATCAGAAAAACTGTATCGAGAGGCAGTTTCTTTGCGACTTGCTCTTCAATGCCATTAATTTGTTTATATGCATTACATATAAATACATATTACGGTGGAGACTTGATATCATTTGACCTGTTTGAACCTCCATCTTTTTTCTTATTCTCAAAATCTTAGAACATATAAACGGTCATATTTTCTAGTACAATTAAACTTGTATAATTAGGTTGAAAGAGCAATCTCTCAATAATTATAGTCGCCGCATTAAGAACTGAGTCGTCGGGTCATAAATCATTATTATTAGTCTGTCTCCCTCGCACTTATGGAGCTTATGGAGTAGGTAGCAAACTATCGATAAGACACACATTCTTATTGCTACTAACATTTATAGAAAGAAAGAAAGAAAAAGTAAGTATTTATTGAGACTCGCACAGGAAATCACACATTAAACTAAAAACACACTAAACATAAATAAAAAACATAGTAACATTAAAATTTAAAGAATGAAGTCCCGTACGAGGCCAAAAGGCTCCTATCTCAGCATGATGCCGAGACATTAAAAAAAAAATAAAAAACGCAGCGCTGGTATTCTGATAGTGCCCGCAGTGATGTCACGGATAGATACTGAATTAAATACATATTAAAAATAAAAATAAATAGGTGTGTGAAATACAGTGAAGTGTAAAATATATGTAATCCGCGTCTGCACACGACCTTTAGTATCTGTGATACTCTATGGCCCGATGACTCAGTTCATAACGCGAGTACTATAGTAAAAATTACTCATTAGCTACCGTCAGTAATACAACACAAGCAACACTTCTGGCAAGCCTTTTCCCTACTAGATTGGGGTCAGTTTAGACCCAAGATCTTTCACAACCATTTTTTCAAATTCAAATTCAATATATTTTTATTTCACATAAACCTACAAGGGCACTTATGAAACGTCAGAAGCTAGGTGTACGGTTCCAATTGGTCGTTTCCTATGGAGAAGAGCCGGCAAGAAACTCCACGGTTACTCTTTTAAAAGTAAATGGTTTTTACAATGTTTCCAAGTTACAGTGTTAAAAGGTATGAGAGGACAGTGTAGGCCCATCAACAAGTACCAGGTACTTCGCAAAATATTAAATGGTCCACAGATCTACAGTCTGTTATGTCTACAACGTTCTCTCATTCACAAAATTTAAAAGAAAATAATCTATATAAAAGACAAATGAAATACCTAATAAAAATAAAAACCTATTTAAACCAAATGATAATGTTTGCCACTACAGCTGTAACAAATCATTGCGAGTATGAGGGATCTTTGGATTGATTGCTAGAAGCTAGAGATGTATCGAAGAAGAAGAAATTATACTGCGTAGTCAGCCTATAACGTTCCCAATGCTGGGACACAGGCCTACTCTCTGTGAGAGGGAAGCAGGCCGTAATCCACCACGCGAACACAGTGCAGAATGGTAGATCACATGACGGACAAGCTACACCAACCCCACATAAATTTCGATAAGAGCCGGAGGATGACGAGTATATAGAATCTTCCAGGTATTGTTGCAATAACTTCCTGCAATGTTCATAAAACCTAGAATATTATTCTCACCGTATTAGAATGACATTGCTCTATAACGCTGAGGTATTGGACATAATCCAAATACATTAGAGTTTCCAGTTGCCACTGTTTTTTAATAGAGATATAAATAGTTTATCACGAAGTCTATATATTTTGTGGCTAGACATGATGCGTGGATTTACTTGACGTAATAATTATTTTTGTAGTACTCATTATAAGTGAAGGACGAACGGAATAATTAATGTTTTATATTTTTATTTTGTATGGCGTCGTTGAATAAAATTTCGGCCGACTCTCAATAATAAATGAAGGTAGCTAACTGCTGTGGTCTTCTGCTCAAATCTGTGTGGTTCTTTCCTCAAAATACCATTTCAGACAATAATCTACAAGGTCCTCACATTCACAGCTTGACCAAGATTATTATCTGGATAAAAAAATACTGTTACCTGTGAGTTTCTTTCTGTCTTTCTTCTCAGTGTAGTTGGATATGAAACACCAATCTCTTCTATCTATGATTGTTCAGCTATCGTCTTCCTTGTCGCAAAGAAGAGAGGTCTCCATTATAGCAACCTTTAAGTGGATCAGCACTCAAATTACGTTACACTTTTCCCCACCCTTCAATCACTATCCGAATGATTTTGAAGGAAACTGCTAATCTATTGCTTCATTCTATTTAATTTGTTCCTTTTGCTCGACAAAACAAATAACGCAATTAATGTTGTTGACCTGTCAGAATAAAAGTTATAATATGGCTGTGGGTTTGTGTGTTAATCTATGGTTTCCTAGATGAGCTGTGGCTGCCACAAAACGTCCACAATTTACCGACGAATGGCATCACTAGAGTCCGCGCCACCACTGTAGTCCATTTGACGCGGCGCTAGTGTCTATGTAATTGCATTAAAAAAAAATGTAGTTCCACAATTTTCCGTGGGCGTTTTTTCGTGGTGTGCACTCTAAAACGTTATTTATGAAAGTAAGTTTTCCTAGAGCATTTTTTCAAAGCTGCCATAATTTTCATGACAGTGGCCACTGTGGTCGTTATATTATGGCGGCCAATGTTCTCCTAGGAAACTGTAGCTACGCAAATACACGGCAAGTTTTGTTTAGTTATTAAGAAGATTCTGCAGTGGTAAGCTTCGATATTCAAATATAAATATTTGTAGATAATTATAATACTCCGGGGAAGAATCGATATTGCAGTTTTAATTAACTGTACCTACTTGACGGAGCGCATCGATGTTTACTGGAGCGGATGAATGCGCGTGCAAGCGTGCATAATAACCTTATTTTTATCATGATTGAGGATTGCAATACGTGGATTATTATGTATTTGGAGAAGTTATATCAAACGACTATTAATACTGAACAAATTTCCCTCGACTCCGACGAATTCGACGAACTTTCCTCGATTCTCCTTGACACGGTCAAGAGGTCGCAAGCGCTATTAGTGAGCATGAGGTCCTGGGTGCGATTCCCAGGTCGGCAAGTGTTATTAGGTATTTCCATCTGGAATTTCTCAGTAGCAGCCCGGAGTCTGGATCTGTGCCTGTTTGATGGCAACAGGGTCGACCCCTATAACATGGGAAATGTAGGTTTACTAAAAGTACAACTCTGCCTAGCCATTCGGGATATACAGGGATTATGTTATATTAAGATTCCCAACGTAATTTCATCTCTCAATCCAATACTAAAAGTAGCTTCCTATCTAATTTCTGTTTACAAACAGAAATACAGGAAAACAAACATGCTATTTATATATCGATGACGTCATTGCCTTATTTACGTGACCGAGGGGCTGCTGTCTACTTTGATTTTGTTAATGGACGGAAACTCAGTCCAGAATGTACTTTACTAATGCTATTTGGGAGCCGTATCTAAACGATATGGTTTTGGTACCTGTGTTTGTGGATAGATACTTCCTGGCTCAATAAAGCAAGGCCTGGTTTATTTAAAATTTTGGTAAGATAGTCAAGCAATCTGCCTAGCCTTTTCCCAACTATATCGGGGTCGGCTTCCAGATTAACCCAATGCAGCTGAATACCAGTTTTTACATAGAGCGACTGCCTATCTAACCTCCACAACCCAGTTACTGGGTAACACGATACCTCTTGGTAAGACTAGTTGTCAGACTTTCGGGCTTCTGACGACCCGTAACGACTGTCATAGATCCATGAATGACAGCCGGGACTGTGTCTAGGTATGTTAAGATGGTCACCCATCCACGGCCTGACGGCGGCAAGCATAGCTTAACCTGTTCGATCGACCCGTGCGGCTGTTATTACTTAGCCACGAGCCCCTCAAATTTTGGTAAGATAGTAATTGGCTTAAATTTTTTATTTTTTTTACTTACCGGTTTGTGGCTAAATGATAACTGCCTCACGGGCGATCGAAGGTTAAGCTACACTTGCCGCGGCCGGATCGTAGATGGATGACCATGCAATACAAAGAGAGACCCCTCACTGCCTCGGACAGCACGTTAAGCCGTTGGTCCCGGCTATTATTCGTAGATCTTTGACAGTCTTTACGGATAGTCAGAAACCCAAAAGTCTGAGAACCAGTCTTACCAAGGAGTATCGTTTAACCCAGTAACTGGGTTGTGTGGTCAGACAGGCAGTCGCTTCAAGTAAATTACTGATATTCAACTGCATCCGGTAAGACCGGAAGCTGACCACAAAATAGTTTCGAAAAGGCTAGGCAGATGATGACTTTTTATAAAAGTCATTGTGTCTTGATAAGCTGGTAGGTATAGCTAGGTATATACGAGTACCTACTCGTAAACGCAACGTAGTAGAAATCTGTTAAACTGAATTGTTTCATGTTTCAATCATCAGATTATAAAGACAATATTTATAAAAAACACGAATGCTAAAATGTAGATCGCTAAAACACTTGCGGTTTTAATCCAAAACGCAATGAACGTGCTTTTCATATAAACACGAGATTTAAGTATTCACAACGCTTTTAATCCTATTTACTTTACGAAGGAAAATATAAGAGGCTGTTTAGTTACTTTCACATTATACTTGTGTATTGCATTAAAACCTAATCGAACTCTGACAAGTGATAAATGTCCAAAAGCCCCCCAGTCTTGTGAAAACTTTGGGTAAGATTTGCAATTTCAAATTTCCATTCCAGCCTTTAATACATTTTTAATAAGGTTCATATCAGTTCCCGAAGAAAATTTAGGGAAGACAGTTTTAAAGATTTATGGTTTTCGGAAATTTATGCCGATGGGATGGACAATTCTTTTCGTATCGCTATTCCACATAGCAAAAGCGATTGATTTATTAAGAATGTTAAGTGGAACGATATAATTTGAAATAATAAAGGTTGAAATAAGAAATGGAACTTTTCGTTTGGTGATGACTTTATTTAGGTGTTTTCAAGGCTGTTCTCAAATCTTTGGATATGATTGGCTTCGCAATAGATAATGTGAGATTGAAAAGGCCATGTTCGGTAAGCTATGAATTTAAAATAGTATGATGATAATATATGAAAATATGACCCCTATTTTAACAGTATTTTATTAATAATAAAATTCCATCTATTGTAAAACCGAACAGTGAATAGACGACTACCTATAATCTTTTTTATAGCTGGCTGAACACACGCTACAAATTCTATTTTCAAAATTTTTATCTGAAAATTCCTTGCAAAGAATGCCACAACAAGGAGACATTCTGGGTCCCTTGCATTATGTCCACAATTTTTTTTTCCAAATTAAAAATATTCGTCGCCTACATAACAATCTCTATTTGGATACCTCTCACGTCCTCAAATAGATATTTTTTCACATACTGTCCTTTCGCCAACCCTTTTGAAATATAAATGGGGTTTATAATATTTTAAGTGGGGTTGAAAGTGCGGCTTTGTAGACTTTTTTTAACAGATTCTAAAATTTTATTGCGGGCGTGTATTTTTAAGCGAATGTTTTATGACCGTCTATTATTTTAATTGGAAAAACACAGAAAAAGTAACCAATATAATGATTTATTTATTTAAGGTTGTTTTAACAGGGGTTTTAGTTGAATCGTTGTATTTTTATGTCAAAGCTTTTGATAAGTTAACGCACCTAGGTAAATATGAAAACCTAATATGGGTAATACCTTAACCTTTAACATTTGAAAACTTTAAGTATATTGAATTTACAACCAAATATTTTATTTCCGAACGATTCGTTTTAATCGGATTCGGTCTAATGGTCGCGACTGCATGACTGCGAGCATGAGGTCCTGGGTTCGATTGCCAGGTTGGGCAAAGTGTTATTGAGTTTTTCCATTACGAATTTCTCAGTAGTTGCCCGGAGTCCAGATACGTATCCGGTTAATGGCAATAGGCTAACCCCTATAACATGGGTACATGTGGTATATAGGTACACTTCTGCGTTACCCTTCGGGAATTACAAGCGTTATGTAACGTGTAGTTATATTTCCTCCACCATACATTAAACTATTCTAACATCACCATTAGTGATTTCGAAACTGCATTACAAACCGTAATGCGGTTTCACGCGTTAATGCATTGTCGGTCATAAACAGCTCAATGTTCTGTTTTAAATGTAGTTTCATTACTATATATTCAGTATAGGGCGTAAAAGCTTGTATTGTTGACTACAGTAGGTATTACTGAACCGGGAGTTCATTTGTATCATGGTCTAGCGTTAGTTTCACTATAATTTTCTTTTAGGATTTTTAGGGGTATAATGATCAAAAATTCTGAATTCAAGTCATTTATTCAAACTAAGCTGAGAATCAGCACTTTTCGAACGTCAAAATTACATAAGACAGTCCTCCAAAACCTTCAACACTTCCTAGTGCGTTACCTGGGAAAAAGAAGTGGCGCAACAACCTCGCCAGCAGCACAGCTGTCTGTTCAGTTAGAAAGAAAAAAATGATTCTGTATAATAGTATTCAACATAATTAAATACGTCATCACGTCGATCACGTCGGGGTAAACAGTTTAGAAGTATGATGTTCACGTTGGGGTCACCAGTATAGAGGTATGAGGAACTGGTAAAGTTCACTCATCCTCTATAGAAAAGGGAGGATCCTCCGGCCAGACGGGTGTCGTGTCTGGTGGGCAACTGCCCAACGATTTATGCCGGGAAGTTATATAAATGTTGATCGCGAGGTAAACCCTGCTTGCGCGATGCAGAATTTGTGTGACGTCACGTCTTTGAGGCGTAGACGTCATGTATTTGTTAAAATTGAGCTCTAAGTTCGCAATGGAAACATCAATTAATTGAATTTCCTTGAAAAAAAAATTTCGTGTTTTTAGTCGTTTTCTCTTTCTTATAGTTTCGTAGATTTAAATAAACTATGGCACTTAAATTACGTACACCGGCGTGCGTATATGAACAGATGTTTGAACGTAAACGAAGAAAAAGGAGCATTTAAGGAGCTTAGCAGGTGGAGTTTTATAGTTTTGTGGCGGCATCTACACCGCCACATGCGAACTACGCATCAAAGACTTGACGTCACATAACATCCTGACGTCACTCAAATCCTGCATCCCGCAATTAGAGTTTACCGAGCGGTGGACATATACAAGCTCACGACTTCAACCTCTGGGCAATTGCCCGCCAGACATGACACCCGTCTGGTCGGAGGATCCTCCCTTTTCTATGGGGGATGAGTGAACTTTACACCCTGTTCCTCATACCCCTAAAGTTTCCTCCAATATACATACATGTATGTAAGGCACTTTCTTCAAGAGAACTTTAAATTTTGCCAGTTCTATACCTACCTATAAATAAACTATGACAAAAACATACGCGAGAATAATAAAGAAAAAAGGCATAAATAGGAAAGAACAATATCTCGAAACAAAGCTTCCGTTACTATCAAATCCAGAACTGCAAATCTATGTATGTAAGTGGAAACTTCAGAAGCAGCCGCTCGGTTCAAAGCTTATGTCAAAACAGATAAAACAGTCTGGGACATGAGTTATGCACCTATAAACGCACCTATAAATAAAGGAGTAGGCACAGAAGGTCCGGTCTATACAACGAAAGAAAATTCACGCACACATAGACACGTACAGCGAGTGCAAGCGCACTCGCGACTGGCATTTGTTTGAGATCACTCGATTTCAAACAAATGCCAGTCGCGATTTTCTCTCTTCGTTTGGAGCCGACCCTTCTGTACCTATCCAGTGTATTTTAACTGTTCAAGTTTTGAAGGCTAGGCTTGGAGTTAGGTCCTAAATCCAGATTATCTAGCAAAGTTCGTCTGCTTTACTGGATTTCATTGAGTTGTGAAGGTTGATTTAAAGATGTTTTGTGAATATGTCAGTGATTTTGGGTTGGATTGAACTTCATGATAGGTAAATGTAGATATTAAAATAAAATGTATACATAAATAAGCCACTGATTTCAAGACGTTTAAAAGCTTACTCAAAATTTGTTCATCCTTTTGATAATAAGTATAGGACTTACCTCAGACGTATACCGTCATTATCACCAATACAACCATTAGACGATTCACGAAACATTATATTCTTACTTGGACGTCATCCGTTTGCGCTGGAGATACAAACCATCTTGTTCTATCACGTAGCGGCAGTAATGTGGCCCAAGCTCTTAACGCTATATATTTTTTTTTTAACTAAACCAGTTCTTTGGGATTTTTTAATGAGAATGTGTGCCAAGTAGATTAACAAAAATTAAGTAAAATTGTTTATTCTGCACAAACGAAAAGCACATAACAAAAAAAGAAACATGCAACAACAACTAGCCAAATGCCTAACCGAAAGTAAAACCAACTACACTACCCATACTACCAAATTGAGACACTGTACCTAATGGTAGCGTATGTACGAATATGTATATAAATAAATAAATTACTATTCTCATTCAAAAATCCCATAGAATAGGTTTATTTTGGTCAAAAACTCGCTACTTTGTTTGATTCACAAATTACTGCCGCTGAGGGTGTTAATAATCTAGAGGGTGATAAAATTTTAAAAAGTATCGTAACTGTCTTTATTCTTCAACCTTGTTATTAATTAAGGTTTTTAACTATCACAGTCTACAGCACATTTTAATGGTAACAATTATTACAAAATAATTCTTTATTACTACGGAATAACATGGGCCGTTTTTGTATTGACTTCTTTATTAAGACATACCGTAACATCACACCTGTTATGTAATCCTCCTGTACTCGACATAGCCCGAAGAATTGCCAAACTTAAGTGGCAATGCGCAGGGCACATTTCTCGTTGAACATATAGCCGATGAAGCCGAAAGGTTCTGGAGCGGCGACCGCGTATCGGAAGATGAAGCGTTGGAAGGCCTCCCACAAGGTGGACCGATGATATTGTGAAGGCCGCAGGAATCCACTGGATGCGGGAAGCACAGAACCGGTCAAAGTGGCGATTCATGGGGGAGGCCCATGTCCAGCAGTGGACGTCTTTCGGATGAATAATGATGAATCCCCAAAGGGGGCAAAAGTGTACACTATATTACCTACACCCATATTTCGCTAGCTATATTTAAGCCCTTTGTAATAGGAAGTGACCCTATTGCCATCAACGGGGCACAAATCCTGACTCCGGGCTGCTACTGAGGATTTCAATGAAATCAGTTGATAAAGAAGGTCTTACTTAGCTTCTTAATGATCACATTCCCAAACCATAGCCACAAAGCATCTTAACTCAGATATTGATCGTATTTTCAAATAAACAATTCCAAGACTATATACTAGTAAAGAGCTTTGCGCAGTATTCTAACTTTCTATAATAGTTCAAAGTTAAATGTGTGGCGAAGAATTGGGTTGACCACACAACTTCAAAGGGTTTAACACGAACTAATGACTTTTTGATCGGAAATCGACATCGTAGCAAATGGATTATTTATTTATTTATTGAAAGCTATTGAACTGTATCTTTGTGTCTTCATTGAGTTCAGATTTATTTTTCCTTTTCTACTTTGTTTCCAGAAAAAAATAATCTCTTTTATTTTATTCACATGATCTCAAGGAGGAGCTCGTGGCTAAGTAATAACTGCCGCACGGGTCGATTCATCAGGTTAAGCTAGGCTTGCCGGGGTTGTTCCGTGGATGGGTATCTTTAGACCAATCTTTAGGTCTTTAAATACCGAGACTCCTCCGTGCCTCGGAAAGCACGTTAAGCCGTTGGTCCCGGCTGTCATTCGTGGATCTTTGACAGTCGTTACGGGTCGTCAGAAGCCCGAAAGTCTGACAACCAGTCTTACCAAGGGTTATCGTATTATCCAGTTACTGGGTTCTGGAGGTCAGATAGGCAGTCGCTCCATGTAAAATACTGGTATTCAGCTGCATCCGGTTAGACTGGAAGCCGACTCCAATATAGTTGGGAAAAGGCTAGGCAGATTGATTGACACTTTCTCAAGTTAATAATTTTGAACAAATGGTAGGTAGTAAACATTTCAGAAAGTAATTAAATTAGTTTGGTAGTCACAAAATGTTAAGGCATGTACGCACGAACGAACGAGAACATGGCGAACACGAAAATAGAACACTTCTTCAAAAAATTTCACACTGTTCGTTAAAAATGTTCGTGGCGATCCACTTTCGAATTTATGGGTACTAAATCTCTTTAGTACCCATATATTCGAAAGTGGACTAGCGCAAGTTGAACTGTGTTCGTATGGTGTTCGTGTTCACTTTGCTAATTTACGTCCAAGCGTACGAATCAAATGTTCCGTGTTCGATGTTCGTGTTCGCCATGTTTATACTAGGGATGTTGCTCAAATAAAAACGACAGAATATTATATACGAAACAATTTTCGTTTATTTTTGCAAAAAGCATTTGATTACACGCACATATTAGGTAAATACCTAAAGGTTAAAATCGCACCACGCATCATTATTTTTTAAATAATTTAAACAATTTTATAATAGCAATAATAATACATTAATTAATTTAATTATATTTTTTTTTCTATATATTATCACGTATGGCAATAAACAGAATATTTACAACTTTACATAAAATAAATTAATAATATACTTTTAGTAAAAATCTCAATAAAACTAGATTAAACGTATATCAAAATAATAGGAGTTGTGATGTTACATTTATTAAAAATCACGAACGATGATTACTATCACAGTATCATAGGATACAACAGACAAATCATTAAAATTTCAATAAATTCAGCAAAAAAAACTTAAAAAAATATTTCGCTAACACGCCACCATTTGCATCGAAAATCCATTAAATTATATTGATGAGATGCAAAGGTATGTTGAAGAAACTATTCTAAACACAGAGCTACTTATTAATATACGTTATGGTTTCTTTAAATTACATAATATTGCTGTTTTTTTATCTAGTTCACTGTAACTTCTAGTGGATTTTACCTATTTCGTAAAATAAATACTAATATACTTCTTTAATATCTACACTTTTAAAACTGACAAACATTGAATTTTATGTACATATTCTCAGAAATTCCACATTGATATTCATCTACAAATCTCTAACACATATTAGTTTCCGAAATCACAACAAGCTAACAGGCTTTAACTAGTGGAAAACAGATCACAACGAAACAAAAAAAATGGACGGATTTCAAAAGAAAAATAGATGTAGAAAATTCGAAACTTAACAGACATGAAAAGGTATTCAGGTTAGATATTAATACATAGTTTCACCAAAATATGTACAGTGGAAATTACAGTTTTAGGAAAGCATTGGGTTTTTTTTTTGGAAAAATAACTTTTTTTCAGATATGATTAATATTGTTAGAAAGTTAGTTGTAATATCTATAGAAGTCACAACCATTTATTATTACTTTTTTTACAATTACAGCCCGTATGTGCTCTTTTACAATTTTACACATACTATAAATACTAAAATTGGCTATAATATAGTATTATGGTTTACTAAAATTTATACACGCTAGTCATCTAGTATTTTTACATATACTTTGAGCCTATGTTACTTATTCAAAAGGAAGACACATTGAATTTACAATAGCAAATATTTAAATTGTTGTTTGAATAAAATAAAGCAACAATGGGTTTAATTTGAGTTTTTGTCTTCTCTGTAATTTAGAATATAAACAAAACAAACTTTATTTAAAAAATAATAGTATACGTAAAAATATTTGTATGCAGATGCTATAAACAGCATTTTTTTTAAATAATTTAATTAATAATGACAATTCATCTTCAATTTATATTATTCAAACAACAATTCCCCGACTTTTTATGAAAACGCGAAAATACAAGCGAATGTGGTTATTATGGACATTGACACGACAGAAATGAATATTAGATATCCTTGGACGCAAGAGGAAATAATAAGTGACCAGTACCGACTTTATCGAAACTTTCGGAAGTTTGTTTTTTTTTTTCTATTTTTACTTGAGTCAAAACAAAAACAAATTGTTCTGATACTTAATATTAATTGGTTAATTCAACGTTTGACAAAAATAGCCGTGGATACGATAAGTTTTTTTTTTGTGTTACCAAAATCTTTGATAAAGTCTTAAGTACTGAAAAGCGGACAGTGCCATTATTAGTCAAGTTAGTAATTCCATACAACTATAAATATTTAAAACGATGAGTTTTGACACAACACTGACACATCAAATCTAACAGGTTTGTTATTTACCGTAGCACATCAATAATAATTATTTTAAAAATTGTTTTTTTTTCTCTATTGAAGCGTTATTTGTCCCCATTATAGTATCTTCCTATTTTAATTTAAATAAAATCGTAATTATTAATACTAAGTGACTGATATAACTATTAAGACTAAACTATCTACAAGACTGACTATTATTTAAATTCTATTTACAAAAAAGTCTAGTTATAGTTTTATTACAAAATTAAATTACGTATGTTTCTGGTTTTTTTTTTTGAAATGAAACTTATTTTAATGTTTTTTTTACGTGTATAGAACCAAATTATAATGTTATCGAATGAAACCTGAGGGTGTAACACCTAGTTATTGACTTTATAATAGTCTTAAACTATTTGCGTACATTATAACCTCATTTGTTAAAAAAATGAGATTATTATTTTTATAAAATTTAATTACACTACGATGTACGCTTTACAATACTTTTATCAAAGTCAATAATTAGCTGTTTAATTTTATTATTAAATATTATTAATACTTTTATAATAACTTTACTTACATTAACTACTGACTACATATTTAAAACTAACAATAATTTAGTTTATATTATAGACTAATTGCTAAATATTTACAACACTTTGGCCTCATTTAATTAGTAAAATCTTATACTTAGGCCCGTAAATATAAAACAGCCTACGTTATGTAATTTATCAGAAAATGACTTCAAAATGTTCTATTATGGAATGATTCTATTATACAATATTTTTGGATACTTTGTAGTATATGAAAAAAAAGACGAGAAAATGTTTATGGAAAACAAAATGTCTAAGTGAAAGTAAAGAAATATTCCAGATAAGCTGGTAAAATAAACTATTGTAATAAAATTCAGAGATACTACGTTATATATAAAAACTTTGTAATTCGTCGTTTGAACGTGTTTTTATGAGTTAAATAAATATTTACAACTTGATCCTATCGATATTTTATGTGAAGAACTATTTGCAATAATAATTTTCGTTTTACGACTCAATTTCAGATAAAATAAAGCCTCAGACATTAAAAGCTCATCTGTAACGGATACAATATTTATTACGTGCTCGATACCTAAGGCTTTTATTGCCTTTATATATTGTTGAATGAATTTCAGATATTGCCTTGAAAAAAATCTAAACTTTGTAAAAGTTAATGAATAATGAGAAATATGTTATTCATGCATTCAAACAAAATGAAAAGGAAACATATCCGTTTGTGCTAGAAAAAGACTGCTCCTAAACCAGAGACATTTTCAAAAGTAGAAAAATAAACTTCTTTGGTTTAGAATTGATAATTATATTTATCAAAATTATTTAATTACAATATCTACCTAGCTAATTTTTGCAATAATGAATCTTAAAACCGCTTTTGATGTGTATTATTTCTAAAACTCTAAAGTACTATCAATTGTTTGATTCATTTTTGCAAAAAAATATTATACCTATAAATTTATTTCTAAATACGACACGTACGTATATTTTCTATACAAATTATTTGTAACACGACGATTCTAAATAAATCACATCAACTTTGGGAATAAGTACACGTTTGTCCTTAAATATTTCGTTGAGACATCACTAGGCCTCTCAAACCGCTGTCACTTCGCACTTTGGCGATATTCAAAGCGATGCTAAGTCTGAAGTTCTTCTAGAAGGGACTGGTACCCTCAGTTGAGCCGAACCTCGTCTATCTAACCGCTCCAGAGCATCCAGGTCTGAAGCACTTCTCCTGCAGAAACTACAGAACGCACATGCAAGAGTGTTTTTGAACGCATTACGAAAGTCTCTATTGAAATATGCGTAGATAATAGGGTTCAACGCCGAGTTGAAGTAACCAGTCCAGAACATGATCACTGTTACAACTTCGGGGCACGTGCACGAGTCACACAATGATGTAGACACGTAGAAGAGGAAGAACGGAAGCCAGCACAGGATGAAGGCACCCATGATGATGCCGAGAGTTCTGGCTGCTTTGTGCTCCCTCTTCATCTTGAGGATGTTTCTATCCTTGGTTGGAGTCGTCGCGTTTATGTGTAGGGCGCCATTTTTATCGCCCACGTCGCGAGAATGCCTGTGCATAAGCATGGCGTTGCCAGCTCGTGCATGCAGATTCTTCTCTTGTCGATTCGCTTCTCTGAAGATAGCGTAGTACGTGAACAACATTATGGTACATGGTATCCAGAATGAGATAGAACTGGATATTACTGCGTATGGCTTGTTAACTATAAACTCACACTCAGTTTCTACCACCTTTTTCAAGTGGACACTGGTTGTGTACCAGCCCATGAATATTGGTACGTATGATATTGTGATTGGACTTAACCATGTTGCTGCTAACATGACGTATGCCATCTGAAAAAAAAAGAAAACAACTATAATTTATGTATCTCATGATTATGTCGCATGTCGGATGCATTGTGGGCTAAGAATACTACAACATGGGTTCCTGAAAACTTCCAACGATATCGTGGAAGATCCAGGCGTAAATGGCGGGAGGAACTTGACACTTATAGCAGGGATTGGTCCATACTGGCTCAGGATCGAGTTGAGTGGAAAAATGAAAGGAGGCCTTTGCCCTGCAGTGGGACAATACGAGCTAATTATTATTATTTCATCTATGTACATTTAATTTACATTTTTATAAAGTCAAAACAAAAACAAAACATTTTATATATAATAGTAGCCCACCAGTATCGGGAACAGGGTGTAAGCTACCGGTGTTCAGGGTTCCTGAGAGAGGAACCTCCTAACAATTATTATTATTATATCATGATCACACATTAACTTAAGGATGATGTAGGAATCTAGAGTTTTTAAGAAATCTAATTAAATATTTCCAAACTCTACACCTTTGATCGGGAGCGATGAAAAACAATAAAACTATGCTTCTGAATTACTAATGTTGGCGCTATTAAAATTGTGCCCAAACCCATAGCTTTATAAAAACGAACAGTCATAGAATAATTTGGGCAAATAAATTTAATGTTATCTCAATATTTTCCTGATGTGAGTTTCCGATCGTTACTAAAAATATCTATAATAACTGTCCCATAAAATGAAGAGCTCATTAATATAATAATTACCGATAATTATACATTCATATTTGCGGACTGATTCTTCATTAGTCAGGTATTAAATATGCATCTGCATTATTATTATTAATTTATAGCTGTACTCATGACATTAATGCTTTCAGCTTAATAGCCCATTGGCCCGTCAAGATGCACAGTTCACTGTCCTATTAATTGATCTTTGTTCAATGTATTATTAAAAAAGTTGTTGCAATAATATCGTGGTCAATTAAGAGATGGTCCAAATGAAATTGCTGATAAGGCTTTTGATCTTGTCTAGACTTAGTTTAGATGCATCTAGATCGCGAGCATTTGTACAAAGATATTAAATACCTACTAGTTGCCCGCGACTTTGTTCGCGTGAAATATCTTGTTTTAACAGAATTTTCGGAATGGAATCAGTAGTTCTGGAGGTTACTCCCTACATACAAACTCACTACCTCTTCATACGATTCGGGGCCGACACTGCCGTCAAGCCCCACTGTCGCTAAATGGCGATGGTGACTTACGCGACTTAGATCTGTCTTAGATCTGTGTTTTTACTGTTAAATAAGGGCATAGGTATAGTTTATGGGCAGTTTCACTTTATGGCCTGCCGGATTGTTGTCAAACAATTCATTTCAAACCAAAAATATCGAATCGGTTAAAGTATATGGCGTTTCAACCAAATCACCATCATTTACGTGCGATTGAAAGAGTTATCTGTGATTCGAAACTTGAGAAAGCAGCGCTTATTGCGTCTACATAATACTTGCAGCGCCTTCATGAAAAAAGTTATTAAAAACAAATGACAATCAAAACCAACCTTCTTCGTCATTTTTATAGGATACTTCAGCGGCTTCACAATAGCATAATATCTGTCGACTGATATGCAACACAGATGTAAAATCGACGTCGAAGTGAAGTAGACATCTGAGGAGTTCCAGAGGTCACAGATGGTGGGTCCGAAAAGCCAGCTGTTGTAGAATTGGACGCTGAAGTTGAACGGCATGACCACCATGGCGACGAGGATGTCGGCGAACGCGAGGGATACCACGAAGTAGTTGGTTATAACTCGGAGTTTCCTGTAGATAAGAAAGAAACAAATATTAATTTTATGTATTTTGAATAGCATCGGTACCAGTAACAAAAGATAGCCTTAGCAGTCTTTAAAAAAATCATGAACAGATTATTTTTACCATTGTAAATTTTGTTTTACACATATAAGTAAAATAATTCGTTTTAAGCCAAGGAACCATACTTTTTAAATACAGTTATTTTTTTTAATACAGACTAGGTACCTCGTTGGTCTTAGAGTTGCAAAAGCTACTATTGAGCATGAGGTCCTGGATTCGATTTCCAAGTCGGGCAGTATTATTGGGTTTCTCCATTAGGATTTTTTCAGTAGCAGCCCGGAGACTAAATGTGCCCGGTTGCTGGAAATAGGCTCGTCCCCTATTGCATGGGACTTAAAATAACTGGAGAAGTCGTCTCCTTAGTAAGACAAAAACGTATGTAGATTTTAATCAATTTTGAGTTAAGTATACCATCTATCTTTCAAAATAACAGGTTCTATTTGGCCACAAAGACACGAATCTCAATAACACTTAATTTCTAAAATGGCGGTTGACGTATTTATAATTATGCGTAAAACAGAAACTTATCTAAAGATACGTCTGTGTGTTACTTAATGTTAAACAATGAATGCACACGTAAACAAAGCGTATGCGTAGGCACACGTGTTTTTATAATAATATGTTGTTTATGTGTGGCTTTACAACTCTTTACTTAATTCAAAATTCAAATTCAAAAGTCATTTATTCAAACTAGGCTGAGAATCAGCACTTTTCGAACGTCAAAATTACATAAGACAGTCGCCCAATAACGCCCACCCTTCACCACTTCCTAGTGCTTAAGCTGGGAAGAAGAAGTGGCGCAACAAACTCCCCAGCAGCACAGCTGTCTGTTCAGTTGGAAAAACTTGATTCTATATAATAGTGCTTTAATAGAATCAAACGGTACATTGGAGTAGCTTAATTAGTCCCAAGCCTTTTTGTCGTCTAAGTAATCTTTAACTTTATAGAAACTTTTTTGACATAGTTTCTGTTTAATAAATGATTTAAATTGATTGAGGCTCAGTTCTTTAAAAACGTATCTCAAAACGTTTTACCCAAGGTCATTGCAGGGTTGAAATTGCATGCATGATTACGAGATAAAAACCACAGAAACTGAGGTAGCAAACCAAAGTACTTAATAATGAGAATACATGCTATTTTAGTTTTTGGTATTTTAAAAAGAAAAAAACCGTGATTTATGTAGGCATAGAGTAGTTTACTGTAGTAGTATTTTATATCTTCTATATTATACACTTGTGTTTTGTTATATTGTATCCTATTAATTACCATAATAAATATCTTTGAAGAATAAAACCTAACGTATGTAATTTTAAATTAATATAATATTTTACAAAAAGTTTGCAACACAAATACGTATCTAGAACCTTAGACCAAACAATATAATTTTAAACATATAAATAAAGTCTTTTTAAATGATCAGTTAAATAAGATTCTAAATATATTTGAAGCTTTAAACGCTTTGAAATGTAGTAATTATATTCTCATTATTCTATCGTGTCGGGCGATTTTTTATCAGTTTTATCCGTTTTCTCAAATTGTACAAAATCGAGATACGTTTTTGCGCTAGTAAGGTGACGAAATGTGGATGTACTAAGTTATATTTCTGCCTAAACTTTCGGAAAATAAAGTCGTGATTTTATGTCGTCGTTTTTTAAATACAAAATCTAGGACAATTTTGTATGTTGTTCTTTTGAATGATGAAACTGCGCCCCCATTATAAGACACCCATGGGAGAAAATGAAATGGCCGTCCCATCTATACTTATGAGGGTCATAAGAAGCAAATAAAGGTAATACACCTGCTGCCTATTTATGTGCATAATCCCTTCATATGGGACCCATGAGAAGATACGTCATGGCAACTCATTATTTAATGTGGCCCACAAAATAAACGATAGACATAAAAGAGCTTTGAAACAAAAAAAAAACGTGTGTGTGTCTCAGCTCCAACGCACGACTGGAGTTTATTCCTTAATACGATTGTCTTTGATTATGCAATAGGCAAAAAGGGGAAAATAAATGCATCTTTTAATAAAATTAAAACCTACCCCCCCACTGTATAGTGTACACATACATGATTTCAAAGTGAAAGGTGCGCAAGGTACGTTGCGCAGAAAAACGAAACGCTTTTGAGTTAACGGTTGTATGAATTTCACGCCTCATAAAATTTCCATACCGGGAGCGATTCTTAAGGAGATAAACTCCAAAAGTCTTGATTTTATCAACAACAAACTTTTTTGCTAAAGATTTTTGGGGTTGTCGTGATATAAATAGAAAAAATAATCCAAATACTAAAAGATATCTTACTTCGAAAGCCTTGGGTCAAATGTCCAACAATAATAAAGTCATTTGTCCAACCGTTCCAGCGAATAGTACTTTATCAGAATAAACCGATGTTAAGAAAAAAAGGCAAAGGAACTTTTGATTGCTTGGGCGAAAGTTGTAACAGGCGGCCCTGTTCACACTAGCAGCGTGGGAGGCATTTTAAGGGTTATATTATGTCGATAGTAAGTTTTATTAAAATACAAGCTCCAGAAAGTAGTTTAGAAAGAAAGAAAATACGTTTATTTGCGGTAAACATGACGCAAAGAAAGAACACAAAATAAATAAAAAACAAGTTGAAGGAAAATATCAAATCCACGCAAAACGGCCATCGGTCAGCATAATGCTGCGACCCTATGCGAGACAGAGCCCCAGCGCTGGATTTCAGCGACAGCTGTCGTCGATGTTATGACGTCGACTGGTGCTGCATACAATGACATATAAATAAAACAAATATGCATGATTTAATTCTAGATATATGAATAAAAAATATATTTAAAATGGCAGCATTCCCTTCAGTCGGCATCGACTCGCGCGCCGCCGACTTAGAGTTTATATATAGTAATATTTTACGATGGCTGAGTTTAGGAATTATTTTTTGTTAGTCTATTTTATCCCACACACAAAACTTCCCTCAATTTTTTCTACTTTTCCTGGTCCATCATTGTGTGTGTCTGGATTGAGGAGCCAATCTCATATCGGAACGAGGGTACTACCAATATTTAGTAGTAAATTAGCCGGTTTTGTAGGCCGGATCCTGGAATTTGTAGTAAAACCCTTAGAAAGTTATACGACGTTAAAGGTGGCTCCTCAATCCTGACGTCTGGATTGAGGAGCCACCTTAGAACTCGAAAACTAGCCAACGGATATTTTTGAAAATTTTGTAGGATTTAGTAGTACTTTTGCGTAATCTCTACAAAAAAAATGGGGTTTGTACGGTCGATTTTGAGATAGCTACAACGTTTTGATTTTTCATAAAAAACCATAAATTTCACCGCGCTGTATCTCGGAAAGTTATCAACCAATTACAACAGATTTTTTGTATGATTTAGTAGTAAATTTGCTCGAATTTGTACAATAAAAATAAAATGGAAAAGCTATATAATTTCGGTAACACAACACATTTTATGTGGCTCCTCAATCCTGACGGTCTATAGAAATGATATGTACGTAGCTACTAAAGTAGTTGATCAAATCGGATAACAATAACACCAATATTTAGTAGAAATTTCTACTAAATATTGGCGTAATCCAACATCCTGCGCATTCAGTACTTCAAAAGATATTAATAAAATAAACATTCCTTAACAAATTGGTGAATAGGGTGACCATAAATAATTCAAACTATGATCATAAACAGAGTTTTACTTACACATGAATAATTCTTCACCAATCAGTACTTAAATTATGAACACAATATTAACACCAAGAATAAAAAATAAAAATAAACTAAAAGAGCAATATCCCATAGAATAAACAAACACCAAGAATAACAAAAGAAATCACAAAGAATTTTCAGCATCAGCACTAACTCCGAGCGACGACGCTCTAAAGAGATTCCAGCCCAAACTATAACATATCCACTGCCAACCGGCACTTTTTCCTCAAAACAAGCTGGAATAAAGTCTACCCCTGGCCGTCTGTAGACTCTTCGCCGCCCGTCACTTGCACACAGCATAAATCTGGATTCGTCAGAAAACATTACTCTTGCCCATTCTTCGTCTCCCCATTGTGCGTGTTCGCGGGCGTAACGTAATCTTGCTACCCGATATTCCCTTAAAATTTTGGACCATTTGCGGGTCTATGCCCCCCAACTTTAAATTTTGCCATATGTAATATGAAAATATTTTGGTAATTTTGTACTATTGCGAATTTTGGTTTCATAATCGTCATAGCAAAAAAACTGACTATCCATAATGTAGTGACATTTATGCCCATGCCAATTTCACTGAGTGCTGGAATAAATTCTATAGCTCCAATGAGAGAGTATGTTATACCTTTAACTATAATGTGATGCGGATGATGATGTATATCTTCTAAAATAAATTTGTCACTGCCATTTAAATCAAACGACACAATATTGGATGGCACATCATTGTGAAGAAATTCAAGATGGAATTCCCAATTCAAATTATCTTATGTTTTGTGCGATTATCTGCCCGGTATCCATATGATCAAAAAGTAAATGAAAAAAAACAACAACCCGACTACGTAAAAAATGAACTTGAATGAAAGGAGGCAATAGGTTTTTATTAAAAAGATGTTTCCGACTGCATGAGATTGTATATAGTATTAAGTGGGATTGGAGACAGAAATAGGTCATCTTGTTTCCATCTTTTTTTGGTATTTTGTTTAGATTTTTTTAAATTTACTTTTTATATTATTTTTTTTAGTTATTTTATCATTTTTAAAATTACTTTTAATCATATAATTTGTTTATATTTTGTAATCAGCTGTTAAAGCCCTTCATTTTGAAACCCCACTCGATAGGCTTTGAGAGTTTTTTTTTACATTGACAAACATTCAGTGTTAATCACGCAATAAAGAAGAATCTAACGACATATCATTCATGTAAATCGGTTCAGCCGTTTAGTAGTTACGAGGGAACATAGGGACGGACATACATAGATAAAAATTCAGCTCAAACACATAACACTCCTTTTTTGGCTTCGCCACAGTCGGGTTATACAAAAAATTTAACTCTTTATAATCATTCTTACGACTCAGTTTAAATTGTCCAAATACTGCAACGAAATCATGCCATTTGAGGCCAATTCTAACTTAGTGAGTTGAATTGTTGACTCTGGTGATTATACTTCCTGTAAATACATTATTTTATAAGCCGTCAGTCTCTTTGGTACATTATCAGTCGACAGAGATGCGGAATTTTAAGACACTTTATTTTAGTTTGTTATAATTTTAGTTAAGTTAAGGCTAATATATGTATTGTTATTTTATTAATTAATTAGGTATACAACCTGGTTGTAAAATACTCCAAGTCGTTCCATGTAAAATACAGGTATTCAGCTGCATCCGGTTAGACTGGAAGCCAACCCCAACATAGTCGGGAAGAGGCTAGGCAGAATGATTGATTTTGTTTATAACCCGTTTGTATAGTAGGTACTAAAAAAGTTAGAGGCGCCTGTTATGGTTCCTACACACTATGCTGGCGGCATGGCCGCCGGATTTTGTGCCTTCATTTCCTTTGCGATCCTTTGTGCGGCAGGGCAGTGCATTACAATGATCTGTAAATTTTCTATTAAAAAACTGTTAAAATGCTTAAGCGTTACCCTTAAGCATTTTAATGGAGTTTGTATCATTTATGTCTAACCGATTTTTTTTCTAATTTAATGCTTGTCTATTACATTCTTTACGTTACTATAGCAATAATGTTGTGAAAAATAACAGCGAAACAATAATGAATTTAAAATCATAACGTATGAATAGAAACTTTGACGAAGACAATTTATTTTACTATACACGAAGAGGTCATGTTTCTGCGTAGATTCCTATCACCGCGATTCAGCCGAGAGTGCTAAATGTACAACGCCATCTATCGATACATCAGGAACTAAAATATTGTTTAAATAATCAAACTAAACATAAGTTTGTATAAAATAAGTATCATTAAATTCATCATCGGTTACTGAATTTCATTTCATTAGGTTCATTACATAAATATCCTAACTATATAATATTATAAATGCGAAAGTGAGTTTGTTTGTTTGTTACGCTATATCGGCCGAACGGATTTTAATGAAATTTGGCACATGGGTAGAGCATAACAAGCGAGCATAGGGTAAGGACATAGAATACTTTTCATCCCGGTATTCCCACGGAATCGAGACTTATGAAGGTGGGTCCACGGGGCGCAGCTAGTATTTCAAATAATCTAAAACCACAATTACATAAGTTACACGTAGGTAATCGTACTTGTAGAATGATTTATATGCAAATAAAACTACTTATTTCAAACAATGGTCTTCTTTGAATTATTTATGGTCACCCTATTCACTAATTTGTTAAGGAATGTTTATTTTATTAATATCTTTTGAAATACTGAATGCGCAGGATGTTGGATTACGCCAATATTTAGTAGAAATTTCTACTAAATATTGGTGTTATTGTTATCCGATTTGATCAACTACTTTAGTAGCTACGTACATATCATTTCTATAGACCGTCAGGATTGAGGAGCCACATAAAATGTGTTGTGTTACCGAAATTATATAGCTTTTCCATTTTATTTTTATTGTACAAATTCGAGCACATTTACTACTAAATCATACAAAAAATCTGTTGTAATTGGTTGATAACTTTCCGAGATACAGCGCGGTGAAATTTATGGTTTTTTATGAAAAATTAAAACGTTGTAGCTATCTCAAAATCGACCGTACAAACCCCATTTTTTTTGTAGAGATTACGCAAAAGTACTACTAAATCCTACAAAATTTTCAAAAATATCCGTTGGCTAGTTTTCGAGTTCTAAGGTGGCTCCTCAATCCAGACATCAGGATTGAGGAGCCACCTTTAACGTCGTATAACTTTTTAAGGGTTTTACTACAAATTCCAGGATCCGGTCTACAAAATCGGCTAATTTACTACTAAATATTGGTAGTACCCTCGTTCCGATATGAGATTGGCTCCTCAATCCAGACACACACCCATCATTTACATTTTTCGGTTTATACGAATACATCAAAAGTTGTTCAAAACTTACAAAAATAACATTCTGTGTCCATCCTGTTTTGCATCCTTGTATAAAAAAGGTTCACTATTTCAGTTTTCAGAGATTCATCAAAAAGGAGTTCAGTTTCAAAGAGTTTCAATTTTACTGAAGTTCTAAAAACTAATAACAGTTTTCTCAAGCTGACACCAACATCCCAAGTTCGTCCATCGTTTAGTAATACAGATTTTCTAAACGATCTCTTAGAATCTTAAGTATTACTCGTTGTCTGTAAAACCAAGTTTAGTGGTTCTTTTTCTGTGCATTGATATGTAATTTAAGTTTTCTATTTTATTAACCTTATTCGATGTTTGGCCCATCTTCAACATGATTTAGTGTTAATATTTCTTCTTCTTCTTCGTTTCGCCCTTGATAGAGCGGTCGTAGTCACGATGAATTTTGTTCAATCGCAGGTGTAGTCGTTCCTCGCAACAAGATCTCTCTCCAGCTGCATCTGTTATATAACGGTCTGGCGCATTCATTAACAGGGCCTCCAACTGCGGATTTAATTTGATCGGTTCACGTCATCAGTGACACCCCGCGTGGTCTGTTATTTTCCATTCTGCCCTGCACCACTAGACGCTCTATGGAGTCATTATTTCGCCTCCAGACATAACCAAAGAACTTCAGTATCAACTTTAGCTGCTTTAAAACAGGGACTGAAAGCGGTTACGGTTAAAGGTTAAGATACCTCAAAAATATACCGGTACCGGTTTAAAATAAGGGTTGAGCTATACCGATACCGTTTTAAAAAAGGTTGGGCTAAACCGTTATTTAACCTTTACACGATTTCGGTACTGAAAAACATGAGAGACGGCGCGGCGCGGGTGCGCGGGGGTTTCGAACACGTTAGAACTTGTGTATTTATGAAGATTTAGGTACTGCTACCGATACATTTATAAAGATTAAGGTCTGCTACCGATACATTTATAAAGGTACCGATACTTCTACCGAAATATACCGGTATGCATTTCCAACCTAAAAATTCCGCTACTGAAAAAAAGAACGGTATTGAAATATTGTGGTAACCCTTATTTAACGGTATGGCGTCATACCGAAATTTAAAGGTATCTTAATTTTTGGGTAATTCAGTCCCTGCTTCAAAATGTACTACGTATGTTAAAGAATATTCGAGCGAATTCAACATTCATCAAATGTATCTTCAATACAACTCATTAAATTAACTTCTAGAAATTGTAAATAACTTTCAAATTCGCGTCACGTTGCCAGTGTGAGCTGACCCCACTTTGTTAAAGACTTTAGCAGTAACTTAATTATACTTTGATGGTAAAATTATAATGCCTAACAGGCAGTTATCCTCAAATAAGTCTCGTTAACTTAATTTGTAAAACTTTCGTTTAATAAAGGTCTGTTAAAAGATTCGTTTAATTAATGATGGAATTAAGCTGACTGTCTTCATTTTTTAGGTCAATGGCTAGCAATATCTTGAAGAAAGCAAGTGGTTCTGGTTTTTTTGTTTGAACTATTATAAAAGGGATCAGTTTGTATAAATAAATGATTTTAGAACATGGAGTAGTTGAGATGAAATATTTTTTATTTCGCGAACCGTGTTTTGATATGACTTTTAAATATGACGCATAATTGATTACAAATATTAATTTAAATAGTATAACATCACGCCTGCAATCCCATAGAGTTAGGCAGAGGTGTAACTATAGTACACCAATATTTCGCCAGTTAAGTTTAAATCCCATGTAATAGGGGGCGAACCTATTGCCATCAACCGGGCGCAAATCCAGACTCCGGGCTGCTACTGAGAAATTCCAGATGAAAAAACCTAATAACACTTTGCCCGGCCTGGGAATCGAACCCAGGACCGCATACTTAGCAGTAGCGCCTGCGACGACTAGACCAACGAAGCAGTCAGATTATTAAAATTTGATTTTCAGTTAGGCCCCTCAGACACTTAAATAAGAAATATTTTGTAATAGCCAGGAAAATTAAGTTTTGCAAACGTTTTAATCAAACCCACGTATTCATTAATTGCGTGACCAATTATCAAAACTGTTTTATCTTATACCCTTGTTAACAATATTTATTTTATACTTTAAGCAACTTGATTGATTCAGGCGTGACTTTGCGGAAATCCCTGATAAAATACAATAGACGTCGTATATTTAGTAACTTAATCCGCGTAACTGTTCATAATGAGTCATAAAGAATCCTGTAAGAAACCTGGGGGCTGCGAATAAACGTAACCCCCCCTGCGCCCTTATCGCGCTGATAACGATCCTAGCCGAGGTGGCAAGAAGGTGTGTGGCAGTAATCTTATACCTATAAGTGAGGTTGGCGGGCGAAGTGGCTCACACCGCGCTCAACGCTTGACGTGTCCACACGTCGGGTCCGAGTTCGCAACAAGTCAATCGCCTTCCTGAGGATGCCTCGTTGACAGGTGAAACACGTGTCGATTTCTTACAGGGTTCTTTATGACTCATTAAGAACAGTTACGCGGATTAAGTTACTAAATATACGTCGTCTATTGTATTTTACTTTAAGCACACAAATGTATACAGGCGGACTTAAGCCATGGGCATTTTCTATCAGTAAACCTTTGGGTGATGCAGAGACCAACAGTGGTAGGTGCAATATCGAAAATTTTGGAATATTTAGGTATGAAGCTACAAGTTCGCGGCGGGCTCGACTTGTCGGGCCAATTTAGTGGGCGTAACGTAGTCAGAAGATACAACAGTTGCGCGATAGAGAGGCAACTTTTAGGTGTTAGCGCTGTGCGACCTGAATTGCACTTTATTGTATCGTA
Source organism: Agrochola circellaris (assembly GCA_914767755.1). NCBI lineage: Eukaryota > Metazoa > Arthropoda > Insecta > Lepidoptera > Noctuidae > Agrochola > Agrochola circellaris. Next base: position 10,936,605 of record OU611863.1, on the reverse strand, counting down.
GCAAGAGTCGCTTTTTTGCGGACTGAATCTTCTGTACATGTACTATTATGTATTATGTGTGAATACTTAAGTTTTATTCCGTAAAGGGTATTCGTAGCTTATAAATATTGACTCTCAACAATAGTTAAGTGAATTTTAAGTACCGCCGTTGATGTCGAAGTTAAGGCTCATGAAATATCTGTTATGTTATGCTTGTCTGGATCAATCTTTTTACTTTTTCTTTACTAGTATAAAAACAATGTAGTCTTATTGATGTTACCTTTTAGAGCACTTAAAGTTGGATACTTAGCGCTGTATAAAAAAGCTTGTATTAGTATGGATTTTTTTACTCAACATTTTATTTGAACATATCATTACGCCTTGTTTGGGTTAGGCAGAGCTGTATATAGGGTGGCAGGGACCTCGACGCGAAAACTTTTGCCATGGATTCAGCACATGATTCTGAACACCCATGCGTAGAAATTTTTCGTCGGTCGTTAAATCTGCTGTTTAATATAAAAGTGCAATACCTACGTGGTCAAAATGTAAATGGAACAGTCGATTTTTTTTAAAATAACCGACGAAAAACTTCTACGCCCCTATCTGTATATGTACGGAATCCACGGTAACAGGGCTAGGGGCGCGAGGGCGCGAACCTTGGCTCTCCCTCGCGCGCTCCGCCTCCTCCTTCGCGAGCATTACTGCTCCGTAGAAGGAAGTGACGGTCTCCCATGCACTCTCGCTCCGGACTATGGCCTGAACCAGGGCCGGACCCGAGAGAAAGCCGACGCCGATCGCCTCCGTGAGGACACGGCGGTGCCCCGCCCAAGCCGGGCAGACCTCCACCGTATGCTCTACAGTGTCCTCCGGGCGATCCACACAGTGGTGACACCCGGGCGTTTCCTCCCGCCTTATGCAGAACAGGTTCTTCCCGAAACAGCCGTGTCCGGTGAGGAACTGCGTCAGGCGGAAGGTGAGGACACCGTGGCACCTCTCTAGCCACTCCTCAAAGAGGGGACTTATCGCCACAATTGTGGCGTGCCCAATGCACCTTTGCCTAACCCCCCAATTATGTAAAAATAACAAAGACAGTAATATTCACTTTGATCATTTGAATATGTATTAAAATCCATCATTAAGACAAAAGCTTCAGGCTCCAGCGGACAGGTGCGACGCGACATCGTTAGAACAAATTTCCGTGAAGTTTTTATAGAGTTCCACCGGAGTCGCGACGTCCGGCCGTCGCGTCTCGTCGCGTCTGTCTGTAAGACCATTTATACATTTTCTTTTCTTTATTTGTACACGAAGTCTACATCTATTTATATATCAACTCTTCCATTTACTTTTCTGTTCCTTCTTGGTGTCTATTTTTTCATTGTTAAGCAACTAGACTACCAATTTAAATTGACCGTATATTCAAATCACAAATGTCATTCTTTGACAGATTTTTGAAATTACTATAACACGGCAATTACTATAGTAGTTGCGCTTGCGACTACGAGATCACTGCGGAAGTCAAATAGTTAAATCAATAAATGAAGTACCGGTGACTTATAACACTGACGATGACGAGCATATTGCCGAGCACCGCCATGATCACGATGAGCAGCAGCACCGTCATTCTCAACTTGAAGAATATACTCAGTGTCAGATCCCTTTCCCCGCGACTGTTTCTTTGTCAGTCACGCGACCAACGCGGCAGTCAAATGGTTAAATAAATAAATGACGTACCTGTGGCCTCAAAACACTGATAATAACCAGCATATGATCAAGCAACGCCATAATCACGATGAGCAGCAGCAACAACATCTTCAGCTCGAAGAATGGTCCCGGTGATTGCAGTCTCACAGCTCTTGGCAGTCACTCTTGCAACCACGAGACCAACAAGGCGGAAAAAAGTTAAATAAAAAAAATTGATACCTGTGCCTCATAACACTGACGATGACGAGCATATTGCCGAGCACCGCCATGATCACGATGAGCAGCAGCACCGACATCCTCAGCTTGAAGAATATGCTCTGTGTCAGGTCATCATGTTCGGTCCCCGCGACTGTGCCATTGCCAGTCGCGTTGACCGTCGCGTTCAGTGCCGCGTGGTGAGTTAAATTTTCGCGCTCCATATGGGGGTGGCCTGGGGAAAAGAATTAATTTTTTGAGTGTTTAAGGTACTCTTAGGATCAATAGGAACCCATTTCACGTGCAATCTCGATTGCCATCTGATCTACAGGCTGGCGCATAAGTCAGGAAGGGGTCGCAACTACTTAAAACTTTGTTGTTATCAGATAATAAAATAACAAATCGAGTTAGGTTTTAAATATGACGTCACGTAAATGACCAATTTTGCGTGCGGGCCTGTGAAATGTTGAAAATCTCTAGATTAAACGCGTTCCGAAACATAGTGACTCGAGCCGCATGCGCTGTGGCTCTATCTTGTTGGAACCACATCTATGGGCTGTCGACAAGAGCTAGCGTTAAAAAATTACGGGAAAGTTACGCACTTGGATATGACGGCGACATGCTCGCTGGGTTTGAATAATCGACCGATGATGTTCAAAAAATATTCTGTTATTTTGGCGTTGAAATTATTCATGATAAATATCCAAAATGTATTTATATTTGTTAAAAAAAAAAAGAATAGTAAATGTCAGTGCAAATGTCATATTTTACTTTTAAAACCCCGTCGTGACTTTTCATCCGTCTTGTATAAATTAATGGAATAAAGATTTTTTTTCCATTAGCTTATACTGTTTCACTACTGGGCGAAAGTTTTTTCTCTGTGACAGTGTTCATCACACGGGGTCCGCAGAAAAAAATAAAATTAGAAATTAATTAAGGAATAAGATCCTAATAGTTATCATTTAGGTTCTTATAGAGACGTGAGCCATCTTTTGCTGTCATAGGAAATCTCAAATTGTCTAGGGCATCCATTTCTCGTTGGTATAATTAATGTGTAAGTATATTTTCACGTTTGAAAGAAAAGTAACAATCTTAGTTTGATTAAACGAACAGTTTTGCCTTTATTAAAACGTTTACCGAAGTAACTTTGTTGATTGTGCAAGTAACGAAATATTGTTGAATTCTCTTCAATAACGTTCCATTCAGTTGAAAGTTATAAAGAATTTATTCGATAAAACGTGAATTGGAACGGTGGAAAAGTCTTTTGTGATTAAATATTGAGTCATTCTGAAATTGTAAATGGTTGTCGAATGGTAAATACAACCCGAATTTTGACGAGTGCAGTGGTGGCCCAGTAGTAACGGCTCCGACTTACGCGTTAAGGTCGTAGATTCAAACCCAGACAGCACTTTACTTTGTGTAAATTATTTCATCACCAATGCTCTCAAAACGGTGAAGGAAAACATCGTGAGGAATCCGGTATGTCCTACAAGAAAAACGGAAAGAAAAAAACGGAAGGAAAAACTACGAGCTCCCTTTCACCGGCTTCATAAGGTTCATAACTCATTTGTTGGCCTTGGTATAACCTTTTATAACAAGCTACCCTCTTCTTTGCTAGATTTGCCTTTTAATGTGTTTAAAACGAAAGTAAAATCCAACTTTCGTTCAAAGGCATAGTATTCTATCAACGACTACTTAAATGATACATAAGAATAGTTGGTCACTGTGATTAACTCAAGACAATGTTTATGTTCTTTCTCCAGAATTAGCTTACCTACTGACAGGTTACATGAGTTTATATAATTGTTTATTTTATTTGACTTGTTAAGTCAAGTTTTTTTTAATTTAATTTGAATTTATTGTTGACATAATCTACTCATTACAATGTTTTTTTTTAGGAGTTGTATTGCAATATGTGGTTAACTAGTGACCTCGACAATTGATCATATTATTAATTGTTATTAGTAATTAACTGTTTATTTATTTTACCTCGATGGTCCTAGTTTATCATTTATAACTTCCAGTTACAGCTTTATGTAAGCGGGCACGCCCTTTATGCCTGGAGGCTTTTATTAAGATACTAAGTTCTGTTTACGTTTAGTTTTTATTTCTCCCCGAGTATAGTTCTCGATGATTTTGTTCGGTTTAATGGCGTGTGCTAGCTAACATATGTATAATAATTTAAATTAGGTTAATTATATTGAATACCATTTTAAAGTTTTTTTTTTTCTTTATAACTAACTGTGCTCTGGGAAGTTTGTTGCGCCACTTCTTCTTCCCAGCTAACGCACTAGAAAGCGGTGAAGGGTGGGCGTTTTGGGGAACTGTCTTATGTAATTTTGACGTTCGAAAAGTGCTGATTCTCAGCCTAGTTTGAATAAATGACGTTTGAATTTAGTTTTTTTTTTGAATATTGGTTTTTGACATGTCACATCTACCAACCCGAACTGGGCTCGCGTGGTGAATTATTTCACGCTCCCTCTGACTGAGAGGAGGCCTGTGTCCCAGCAGTGGGAACATTATAGGCTGATTATGATTCCGGGGATGTAAATGCTGCCTGAAATGCAGCTTAAATAAAAGGACGAGTGAAAATACTCAGACGTGACCAATAAGATCAGAAGAAGATAATAAAGAGACGCAAAGACACCCTACGTCAATCTGCCTTGTTACCGCCATTCCATACAACTGTCAAACAATAACAGTTGTTGTTTGAATAAACTGACAGTTAAAGTTGGTAGTCAGTCAATTTGTGTCGCAATTAATTTCCCCGACTTTAAATGGAATACAAGGAAAGAAAAATTAAAGGATGGGAAATAAAGGCAACTCAAAGAATTAACTCTAGATAGTATAAGAAACTTAAGTTCTGGATGGATCAATGAAAGTAGAACATGACAATGAAGTCTAAGAACGACTTACGCAAAACAATAACATAACACCACAAAATCACGCCGTATAGGACTATTGAAGGGTTAAGCATAGGTGTACCTATACTGCCCTGCTAAGCCGAAAGGCGGTGTCTCAATCGGAGTAAGTTTTGAGAAAATTGACTTTTTGTAAATTGTAATTTAAGGAAACATAAGGATATAAAGAACTTCTGAGTGGTTTTTTTAAATGTTTTAAGTTAGATAGCGGTATGTGGCTTATACCATTAGATGCGAAATTATTATAGCTATTGAATGGGATAAAAAAAACTAAAAGGGCGTATCTCAGACATACCGCCATTCGGCTTAGCAGGGCAGTATAGTTCACCCACGTTTCGCCAGTTATGTGTAGCACGGGGCAAGCCATTGCTATCAACCGGACACAAATCAAGAGTCCGGGCTTCTACTGAGAAAATCCAATAACAGTTTGCCCGACCCGGGAATCGAACCCAAGCCCTCATGCTCAGCAGTAGCGCTTGCGACCACTAGACCAACGAGGTGTCCTTATCCTAACAAAGTGTTTCCAGTTAGTGAATATTAAAAAAATATGTTCAGATTTGCATAATCCACATACACGTGAAAGGTTTTATCTAACAAATTGAAATATTCTTTTCCATCCAAATATATTCTATTGTAAACTCACTCCTACATTTCACAGCTAAGATTTCCTTTGATCTCAAAATTTATGACTGTTAGCAGACTCATAAATTCTAGGATCGATATGCGAGCTGAATTATTTCAACCTAGTTTTTGTAAGACGGTAAGGGAATCTACTATTTTTAGCCCATTTTTTTTGGCTTCCTACTTTGCTGGTACTACGGGTCTGGTAATCGGTTTTCTGAGAAAAATCGTTTTAAGACGGCTAGATTATGGCAGAGTTGTTGTAAATAGAGGATCTAAAAATAAACTGATATGGAGCTATTAATTAGAAATTAACAGTAAAGCCAACGGAAAAGGCTATGAAAAGTAAAGTCAAAGATACAGAAGGAGCTATTTGCGAAATAGAAAATTTACTCCAAATAAAAAAGCTTGGAGCGATACTATATTATTTAGATTGAATACGCTAAATCCCGTTCCTCATAAAGTAAAAAGGAACGAGGAAGATAAGTAAGCAAAATGAGAACAAACCGAGAAATTAAAAATGACGACGAAATAAAAAGTGAATATTTGCGTAGCTGCTCATAATTCTCTCGTAAAGTCTTCGCTTCTCTTAGACAAAACTGCGGAATTATGAGATTTTCTTTAGTCGAAAAGCGAAAGGCTAGATTATATATAAATAAAAGAAACCGGTGGTTTCTGAAATTTTAGTTTATGGTTTTAATGTTAATTTGTACCTATTTTTTTCTATCTAAATCTTGGAATCCTCTGTTGCTATTTATCTTTTGGATAATATTATAATAAATTCGGCCCCTGGGCGAAGGTCATCTTTGAGGACACAGAATTAAAATAGAAGTCTGGTAGGTTTATTACTATGATCTAATGTTTATTCCAGAACCCTATGTATGTTATGTATGTTCACCAAATGAAATGTTAGTCTACACATTGAAACTGTAACTTTAACATAATATGAAATATGCGGTATGATATGAGATATTTCTCGATGGCATGTGATGCCAAGTCAGAGGCCTATGGGCGGCTTTAAAACTCTGACACCAGGTTAGTCACTAACCACACGAAAAGACGAAGAACATGTGCCGACAGAAAGACATACATTTCTTCTTCTGTAAAGCACAGCATTCAAGCTGAGTGGAAGCCTTATTATCAAAGTCAAGACGTGCAGCTGCCGACTATTTCTGTTCTGTGCTCGTGATTATAGATCGATTTTGTTTGCATTTTTCTTTATTATTAGGGTTAATTTTCTTTTTGTATGCATGTGTGTCTGTGACAAATAAATCTATTTTTCTTTCTTTCTTTCTATAAAATCTAGCATAACAGGACCATTTGTCATCCTTACCTTTATCTCGCTCGTTTTATCTCCGTTTCACTGACAACCCGGCCGCGAACCTTACTCGCGGTATATTCCACAGCTTCTTTATCTTCGCACATTATTACAACTCGTTTATAAACTTTCTAATATAACACATTTCAGTGAAATGTTGTCGTTCATTTTCTTCCTCACCGTCTCGTCTCTAAACTTTTGAAGCGAGATTTCATTACGCATCTTCGATTGTTCTCACTTCTTCATTTTCTAAAAGGGTTTCGTTCCGTTCAGGTCATCGTTGCTCTGAAACAAAAGAGAGGTGTTTTAATAAAATTATATGTTGCAATGGAATTAAAAGACTGAGTGGATCGTGTACCTTTTTGAAAAGTATGTGAATTGTTATTAAAATATATATTCGATAGAAAAAGTCTATAAAAGTGTAAGTAGTCGCAGAGCTACCTCTTAGACTACTTACACTTTTATAGACTTTTTCGTCGAGAGGTAGGTTGAAGAGGGGCTCATGACTAAATGAAAACTGCCGCACGGGTCGATTGAAAGTTAAGCTACGCTCGCCACGGTCAGTTCGTGGATGGGTGACCAATGACCCTCCATTTCATCCATTATAGGTATATCAAGACCCCTCCGTGCCTCGAAAAGTACGTGAAGCCGTAGGTCCCAGCTGTCATTCGGAGATATTTGACAATCGTTACGGGTAGTCAGAAGCCCTGAAGTCTGACAGCCAGTTTTACCAAGGGTGTGTTGCCCAGTAACTGGTTTGTAGAGGTCAAATAGGCATGCGCTCCACGTAAAATGCTGATATTCAGCTGCATTCGGTTAGACTGGAAGATGACACCAAAATAGTTTGTTTTCTGTTATAAATAAAATGTTCCTCGAAATCGTTCAACTGATTTCGTTTTCGTTACTCAATCCTATGTTAGCTCAAGAAATCTGTTTTGGATGAAAGTAAGAATTTTTTATTTTTCGATTACGTAAAGCTTTGGCTAACTTGGGTTTTTCCAGAGAGCAGTAGAAAATTGTTGGTATTTTTTTTAATAATAATGCTGTAGAATAATGCTGCTGGGGTTTCTGCGTCAGGTCGGCGTCGTTATTTGAAATTAGACTCAAGGCTCCCTATGAATGGCGTCTAATGATTTAATAATTTTACAATAGTGAACTTCTTTTACACAATGATTTACTTAGCGATTAGAACTTGCGTTAGATGGTCGGCGTGCCAAAGACAGTGAAAATCTGCGTGCGTCGCCAGTGTGCACATCGATTGGTTTGATTTATCGCCAGTAGATGGCGTTGTGGTCGTTAACAAGTGCTGTTTCATAATATTGGAAATATTTTACACCTCATTAAACTGTTTTTCGTCACATATCATTCGAATTTCATTTCAAACAAAGAAAACAACGCATTTAAAACTATAAAAAACATTTAGAACAATATCATTGAAATTGTACCATTATTATTTTTCTTCACAATTGCCAGACAGAATAAACACTTTGCTATTAGTTCTGGTCAATAATGTTATGAAAATATTATATTGGGATGAATAATTTGATAAAGTTGACTGGGTTTTCAAATAATATTGATCTTAAAATTAACACGATCTTGATGGATCGTGTAAATTTTAAGCTTTATTTTTTCATTCATTCATACGTAAGATATTTGCTAAGAGGTCAGAAAATTTGCAGTTGATAATTAAGACAAATATAAAGTGTCAATCGAAAATATCACTTAAATCATAGATCAATAGGTACAGATTTCCAAAAGAGGAGGAGGAGGCCGATTACTAGACATTTTCAACAAAGCAAGTGCTACATAAAACTATTTAAACTACTAGAAGATACACTATATTTCCACAATATTATACTCTCGTATATATTCTGCACCAAATGTTTCCTAGCACCCATTAATTTTATATTTTACTAGCAACGCTCCCGGTTCGTACGGGGGCTTGAACGAAACTATATTGCCCGTTTAGCGTAGCACAATGTCATCAAATTCGTGTAGAATATGGCCAATTTCTGGAGCATCTGGTGTTGAAATTTTGGATGGAAGAGGATAAGAAGTAGCATTTGACGTTCTGATTTAGTGCCTACTGCGATCGTCAACCTTGGCTTTCTTCCTGTTAAAGCATTTTTTTTTTTTTTTTGTTTTCGGGTAATCCTTTAAACGGCGCCCGGGCTCTGGGGAAAAGACCGGGGAGTGTGGGATTCCTACCTCACTAAAATCACCCCGGTGGTCACCATCTACACATGGAAGGGGCCACCGTTGCCTCTACTGCAATCATCAACCTGTTTGTCTAGTAGTGATGTAAGTATTATTTGCTCTCGATCATTCGTTTTGTTTTGATTATCAACATCTTGATGTTGACCAAGTGCTGTGAAGAAGTTTTCTCTTCTTTGTAGTTCTTCTTTTTCATGTTAGTGACTAACCTGGTGTTAGAATTTTTATGCCGACCATAGGCCTCTGACTTGGCTTCACATGTCGCCGAGAAATATCTCCCAGGCAAGCCGGTTTCCGCACGATGTTTTTCCTTCAACGCTTTTAAAGCAAGTGATAATACACAATACGCACATGAATCCGAAAAGTCTGAGGTACGGCCCTGGGTTCGATATCAAGACCTATGAGTTGGCAGTCCGAAGGTCACACCACTAGGCTATCACTGCATTTGCTCTAAACCATTGTGATTTTATGAGTGTATTTTGTTTTAAGCTGCTTTCTCTGTGTTTGTAAACCTTACGCGTAGATAATAGTAATGAAGTAGTAGTAGGTACCTATTTTTATTTTTTTATTTTTAGTGGAAATGAGGTTTCTGAAATCTGTTTTAGGTTTGTTTTCAACTCACACTGTAATCCTAATATGAAAAGGTCTGGCCTAAATTACACTTAAAACAAAAATCATAACAAAGAATAACCCACAGACCATAATAAGACTCATGATTACTGCTCGCCCCAAAAATTCAATACCGTCAGACAAAAAATATATATCTAAGTATTCAACTTATCTAAGCCGATCCATTAAGCCATGTGATTTATAACTTAATCTCCTGATGGTACACGATACTGCGCTAGACGTTTGTACTTTATAGCCTAATTTAGCCGAAAAAACTCGAATAAAACCGTTTAATAGAGAACGATAAATTGCTAAGGTTTTGTACTTTTATTGGGTGAAATGTCGTGAGGTACAATGTTTTTGGATTGTAGATTTGATTCTTTATAAGCCAGTGGCTATCTAAGTTTTAATATGAGGTCCCTTAGAATCGCTTAAATTATTATTAGTCAAAGCAGAAACTTTCATTTGGTGTGGTCAAAATCTGCTACATCTATCTACTATAAAATAAAAATGAATTCTGCCCCCTATAGAAAAAAAGACGCATCTAACATATTTTCCAGATTGATGTAAAAATACAGGCAGATGCGCCTTTTTTTTTCTGATTCCGGCAATATATATAACTCAAATCTGGAAAAAATGTTAGATGCGTCTTTGTTTCTATCGGGGGCAGAATTGCTGTACGTTAGTCTCGCTAAAATTCGAGAACGGCTAGACCGATTTCACTAATTTTGGTTTTAAAATATTTGTGGAAGTCCAGGGTAGATTTAAACGGTGAGAAAATATGGATAAACTGCGAGCAAAATAGTAAAAACAATTATTTTATTTTCTCATACAAACTGTTCCTAGCTGTGCCATAAATGCTAATTAAAAAAAAGTGCATGAATTCACGATAGTATCTATTTCAATAGGTAGGTAGGTAAGTATGTAGGTAGGTAGGTATGTAGGGTAGGTAGGGTAGGTAGGATTACCTACCCTAGGTAGTTAGGTAGGTAAGCCGTAGATAAGTACTTAGTGCTACCCGTGCGAAGCCGGGCCGGGTAAAGCTAGTCACAAATAAAATGTGGGCACCTTACATTCAATAACCTCGATCTTGCACTGGGCCCAGGTGGTGGTTTGCCCACTTGCTGTCAAGGAAAGCAGGCCTTTGCCTCAGCAGTGGGAATTTTATATGCTTTTGCTACATTTAATCATAATTTGCAAAGTTCAAGTTCAAGTTATTTATTTCATAACAAAAATTCATTTGTGTCGAAATATTTGCACAGTAAGTACACAAAGAAGCAACATAAAACAAAAAAAAAAACAAAAAAAAATATATAATTAACCTCGTTCCTCACCCATCATCGAAGTTAGAACGTCTATCCAATTTCCAAATACTAACTTTACAAACATTAATAGTCCTATTGTTCCAGAACAAAGTCCCTAGCAAAGGTAGCATACTGCAGGGTATAATCTGTCTAATCAAAATAACTAAGGTAATAGCAATGATATATACCTAAAACTTGGGTAATAGAGTAATATTAAGACATGAATTTGACAGTCTTTACCTTAGTAAGTCCCAGTTTCAGTTCGTATATCAAAGAAGATGAATAAAAAAATTATTTCCTTTATAAACGTCTGAAACACATTTTGCGACTTTTGTATATTTATTAAGTAGGACCTACTATACAATGTGTTACAAAAACTCTGTCCAATCCGAAAAGGGCACATAGGTACTGCAATAACATTAGCAAAAAAAAAAGTAAAAATTCACGTTTTAAGTAGGTACCAAAATTATTCCAATTTTCCACAGTAGTCATAAGTTATGACTTGTAGACACCCACTAACGGCCGCCCTCGCCTCATGTAATACCCGGTAAAATTCCCCATTTAAAAAAAATGCGGTGATTTTTTTTTCTTTTCTCCTGATAGTTAGAAACCACATAAATAATTTCAATAAATTCAAATTCAAAAGTCATTTATTCAAACTAAGCTGAGAATCAGCACTTTTCGAACGTCAAAATTAGGTACATAAGACAGTTCCCCAAAACGCCCACCCTTCACCACTTCCTAGTGCTTAAGCTGGGAAGAAGAAGTGGCGCAACAAACTCCCCAGCAGCACAGCTATCTGTTCAGTTAGAAAGAAAGAAAAAAAAATCTATATAATGGTGACTATATAATAGACTTTCAGTACGATTCTTAACAACACCCTTACGGCCGATCCGTGAGGGTTTTGTTAAGAACAGGGTTCTTTTTATACGTTGTATTCAAATTCAAAAGTCATTTATTCAAACTAGGCTGAGAATCAGCACTTTTCGAACGTCGAACTCCATAAAAACGTCACACAAAAACGCCCACCCTTCACCACTTCCTAGTGCTTTAGCTGGGAAGAAGACGTGGCGTAAGTAATTATTTATGTCACAAATTAATTGGATTATTTAATTAATTCTTTATCATCTAATAATCTTTAATACTATCGAATGAATAAAGCTGTGGAAAAGCAAGTAAACAATAATCAGCAGAGAGTTGAAAACATCAACATAATATTATCTCCCAGATATGCAAGTTACAAGACAAACAAAAAGCCACATCAACGAAACTCAACAACAATATAACAGCAATTTATTAAACGACAGTCCACTACACTACAGAAACAAGAATACAAACTTCTGTAATAATCTACAGAGAATAATTCAACTTCTCAAGAACAACTTTCGGGGCGAAATTTCATAACTTGCGATAAACTGCTAAAGAGCAAATTCCCGTGAAAAGGTTAGACACGTATGCCATTTTGGGAAACCACTCCCTCGGGGACGATAATAAATAGCTTGTCTGCTAAACGTCTATTTTAGTTCAAGGACGGGCCAATTACCTTTTATGGAAAATAAACATGCATCCCCTTAGTCAGATTTATTTTTGGATACATTAAATGTAAAAAGGTCTTAGCAAAAACCCAAAAAAAATGCCAAAAAGCTAAAAGCCAAAAGACCCAAAAGTCAAAAGTTTTGGTTTTGGGGTTGACCAAAAAGTTAAAGGCTAGTTACATTTTGAATTGTCAAGTTGCATGCCCAATATTATGCAAAACGTCATCATTTCAGCCGAAAGACGTCCACTGCTGGATATAGGTCTCCCCCAAGCACCGCCACTTCAATCTGTTATGTGCTTCTCGTATCCAGCGGATTCCTGCGGCCTTCACCAGGTCATCGGTCCACCTTTTTGGAATTCTTCCAATGCTACATCTTCCAGTTCGTGGTGACCGCGGTACGCTAGTTAATGTGTTAATATATCATTGTACTTTAGAAAGATACATCAAAATAATCCATTAAAGTTTTTCGGGAATAATAATAACATCATTTTCATCATTCCACTCTCAGCCCGTAACTTTGGTTCTGCATACATTTCTTTTAGTTATCTAAGTATTCAAGCCTTGTCTAGCCAACGCCATGTGTCTCTCATCTAATCTTTTACTCACAGTGCATCTACAGTCTTTTTGGTCTTCCTCTCCTCTTGTAATCCACAAGGATAATGTACGAGTATTTATTATAAGAAACCAAAAGATCAAAAAAACGTTGGAAGTTTCGAATAGGATAGGAATCAAAACTTTCCTCATGACATATTTTATATCCTTCATTCCTTTGCATCATATGCCCAATACACTATTCAGACAACTGCAAAAATAATAATAATCAATATTAAAATAACAAAGCACATGAAAACACAAAAACTAGACGTTTTCAGGCTAACAAGCCAAGTAAATGGGAACAACCTAAAATCGTTTTTACATGACATGACATGACATGTAGAACAAATGGGCCCTAAATGTCAACACATGAGTATGTTACTGATTGAACACAATTTTCTGCGAAAACAATTTTGTCGATAGGCGAAAAGTTGATGGTACATAAATATTGCTGTCAATTTGGTCTAATTATTAGGCACTATCCCACCGCCCGGCGATTAACGAGAAGCGAGTAGAGCTAGCAACTAGAAACGAGTTGGCGAGCAACGTGCGCGACGGCGGCGACGAGCAATTACTTGCTGGTATGCGTATGTACCCAGCGTGAGTCTCTCGGCGAGTGGTCTGGCTACGAAGCGAGTATCGCTGAGCGAATGCTCTCTTTGATAGCTCTTGTCGCTGCGACAAACGAGTACTCGCGGTGGTGTGAAGATTCAGCGATCAACTATTAATATATTATTATATATCTCTTTTACTTACACAGGAGCTACAATCTTTTGTACGTTTCGAAAGATTCGTTGATTGAGCCAGTCGCTTTAGGAGAGTAAGCAACCATTATAATTGAAGTGTTCCTCAAGAATATTCCAATAGCAAGTTCATCATTCAGCCGAAAGACGTTCACTGCTGGATATACTTAGGCATTTCCCAATCACCGCCACTTAGACTGGTTCCGTGCTTCCCGCATTCAGCGGATTTCTAAGGACTTCACAAGGTCATAGGTCCGTCTTGTGGGCCTTCCAATGCTACGTTTTCCTGTACGAAAATGCCAATTTAAAATAGCAATAGCAAGTTAAAATGAGGTTAATCCAAACTATAAATTACAAAAGTCTAATAAAATTTTGTTAGACGCAATGTACAACCACAGACAGACAGACGAGACAAGACTCCAGCTGGGGCACGCGCGATCTTGATGCAGAACGTCATTCACGCCAAATGTCATCGTGAAAAATTTGGTCACTTTCGATGACCACGTCATCTATCTCTACTTTACGAAGAATAGACAAATCTCTTTCTATACAATATTACATCATTTTTTCATCATACACACGTTCTGTCCTCTTCTACGGTGGTCTTATAAAGTCTAATTCGATTTGTCAAAGATTTAACTACACAGATAACCACCTAATACTGTATTTAGCTCAGACAAAACAGGCGTTACGTGGGTGCCAACTAGTATAGGAACTGTTCAATATAGAACAAAACATTACTGACAGGAAAAGCCTATTTAAACTTGTGCGGTAGGTCACCAGCTGTTTCGAGATAGGTTGCTACTGGAAGTGATGCCATTGTTATGCTCTGGATTTTGGAATCTGTTTCTTAAGTTCAGAACAATTCGACGGTAGACGCTAAATTGTAACTTGGTTTCTTAACTTGATTTGGTCTTTATTAATGATGTAGTTTTGGAGGATCTTTGGTGATATTCGATTCCCCTTCACTGTCAAATATGTAGTAAATAGGATGTGTGTTATAGTATGAAGGTTATTGAACTCTGCAACTACAAAACTTAACTGAACTATACATACCAAATATTTTTAGAATCTTTCGCGGTAGTGAAACACTTTTTTTGATGCACTTAAAATAAAAGTGCCAACTTACATAAAATTACAAATTGATCGAAGTAAAAAAAACAGTACCTAGCCATCACGAAACAGATAAAAAAAAAAAAATAGCCACATCTAGCAACTTTAGCTCAGTCACAATGCCCGCGCGCCGGACACAGCGTAATATTTAATTTCCTTTGATATTTCGGCCAATCGAAACTTATTGTTAAATGGCGGGAAAATATAAAAATGCGGCCATTTTGAGTGGCATGTGTGTTATTATAATGATTTATGGTCACCGTAAAATATTTTGGGTTGATAAATAACCCAGATTAGAGACTATTAATATTGTGTCGTCAAAATATTAAGCGCCTTTGAAGTTAATTTGGGATATATTTTATAGCGGGTAACGTTGTTGTTCCGGACTAGAAATCTAGATAATATAAATTTAGCATAGGCTTAAATATCGATTGGTAATAAGTATTTTTTACGTCACATATTTTAATTTACGTCAACCTTCCAAAAGACAGAGAGACAATTGAAGAGACTTTACTTGCACCTGCACGCGTAGCATGATCACGGGTTTTGTCGACGGAAGAATAGACAAAATGACAGATTGTGATTGTTTAACTGTCATTTTGTCTATCCTTCCGTCGACAAAACTCGTTTCTACGGCGGTCATGCTACGCGTGAAGCTGTTTTCTCTCGAAACTGAATCTATCCATAATATTTTGTGTGAAAAAAAACTTATCACTTTATTTCATAAATAGACATTTATTATTTATTTATTGGTAAGGCATCTTAACGACTTCCTCTCTAAAACATACACATACAATAAATTAATAGTTAAAAAAAAACTAAAAAACACGCTTTTACGTGCACCTTTACAAGACCTTTCTAAGAAGTCCAAACACGGCTATGATACGATATTTCATCATGGAATGCTAGTGCCTATCTTCCGGCTTCATCATCAGACCTTGAAACCTAATCATGGTCAACGTTCATTACAAGACCTTTCTAACATGTCCAAACACGGCTATGATACGATCATCCATCATGAAGTTCCAGTTCATATCTTCCGGCTCCATCATCAGATCAGCTCGACAGTACCATGTTATTGTATTGTCATCAAAATCACATACAACTGCCAATTTTCATAACGCTACGATCTTTAGAAGATGGTTAAATTAGTTTTCTTAGATTTGATTACATAGTTACATACATACAGGTCGACCTAATAAAAGCGTGTTAATCACATACAGTTTTAGGTATTTTGAATTCGTCACTTACAGAAAGAAGTGCACAGCACTAGCAGAGACGTTGATGATTTTAAAGGACGTTTTAGTTATCGTTAGTTACAAAAAAAAAAAGAAAAATTAAATGCGTTCACAAATAAGATGGAAAGTACAGAAATATTTAATTAACTAACAAAAAAGACCGATAAAGAAGGAAATGGAAGTGTATACAATTTTGTTAATAGGTGGCTTGTGTCACACAGAGGTCTTGAGACTCCGAGCTGGTTGAAAGTCTCGTACGGAATTGACGAAAAGGGTTAGAGAAGAATAACATTTACAATTTACCTTTTTTATTTAAGAACATTCAAAAATCATCATTGGGGTCGGCTTCCAGTCTATGTATGTAGCTGAATACCAGTATTTTACATGGAGCGACTGCCTATCTGAACTCCATAACCCAGTTACCGGGTAATAATACGATACCCCTTGGTAAGAGTGGTTATCAGACTTTCGGGCTTCTGTCGACCAGTAAAGATTATCAAACATCCACGAATGTCAGCCGGGACCAACGACTTAACGTGCTTTCCGAGGCACAGAGGGGTCTTGATATGTAAACATGGTCACCCATCCACGGACCAACCGATCCGGTTACCTGATCGATCGCCCCGTGCAGCTGTTTTTACTTAGCCACAAGCATAACAACATTCAGAACTAAAAAATAAAAATAGTTCATCGGTATCAGGAACAGGGTCCAAACTACGCGGTGGTGGTCAGGACTCTAAAGAGTGAAACCTCCTGAGAGGACGAGCCGTATCCCAGAAGTACCGCTTTATGAATCAAGCCCTTGATTCACCTGCCTAAAGAGAGCCTCCTCAGATGTTGGTCGAGGCTGTTGGCCATAAAGCCAATGGCTGTCACGACTATCGGCACAATGATTGCTGTGTCTACATTCCACGTATCGCCAACCTCACGCGCCAAGTCAAGATACTTTTATTATTAAGAACTCTTTCATAGTTCAATTCCAAATATCTATTATCCTAAAAAACCGGCCAAGTACGTGTCAGACCACGCACAATGAAGGGTTCCGTAGTTGGGATGAATTTATCCCAAGAACAAACTTAACATTGTAGTTGAAACACATGTTCTCCCATACGGAATGTATGGGAGATCATGTTTTCAAACTGCAAATTTAAGTTGGTTGATTATTACTCGTTAACCTGTACATCCTACTTAGCTCCGATAGTTTTCCTTTTTAATTTCGTTATATATACTACTGCTGTGATTTTTTTCACAAATCCAAGTACAACCATTTAGCTGACAGGGGAGGGGACACTTGACTCTAACAAAAAATTTCAGTTAAAAGCTTAATATTTTGCAAACGGATCCCTGAATCCAAAAATGGTTTTCAGAAACTCACAATATTTTTGAACGACCTTTCTAACGATACCCCGCAACATGGGGTAGATGAGAAAAAAACATCCCCACTTTACGTGTAGGTGACGTAGGTACCCTAAAAAATATATTTTTCTTGATTTTATTTGTCGGCATGATTAATATGTTTACATATGCCAAATTACAGCTTTCTAGTACTAACCGTCTCTGAGCTAAGCCGCGGACAGACAGACGGATATGGCGAAACTATAAGGGTTCCTTGTTTACTAAGGAACCCTAAAAAATGAAGTCCATCCAATTTCCTCCAGAGGAATATTGAATCTAGTTAGACCGTAAAAAGTGGGGGTTTTAATTCTCCTTTACATTATCGTCCATGTCGGACACCGGAGTTTCAAACTGAGCGCATACACATTTTAAACTAGCATTAAAAATTATTTAACTTGCTCTACTACTGTATAAGCATTTTGTAGAGAATTTCGCTTTTTACTTTTGTTTAAAGTTGTACAGTTCTACTTCCGAATGGGTGTAGTTAAAAACTGGCAAAGGATTATTCGTGGGTAAAGTGTGGTATCTACTTTTGAATAGAAAAACATTTCGACCTCATCATCACAGTACCTAAATGTTGATGGATATACCAAGATAATTCAGTAGCACCAATATAAAACAGTGCCCGGCTGTAGATAGGGCACAGGCAGTCCATGTGCCATATACGGCTGCTTAGCATAAGTATAGCATAATCAGCCTATAATGTTTCTACTGCTGGGACACTGGCCTCCTCTCTGTGAGAGGGAGTGCGCCGTAATCCACCACGCGGGCCCAGTGCGGGTTGGTAGATGTCACATTTCTTTGAATTTTAGGTTGAAGACATGCCGATTTCCTCACGATGTTTTCTTTCGCAGTTTAAAAAATAAAATAATCCGAACGATGGTAAATACAAAATATTTAACAAAATAACAAAAATGGCTGAAAAGTCAGTCGTAAGTATTGTATAAATACCGTGCTTGATTCACAATGTGTCATAATTGAAATTAATTCTGTTCGTTACAGATGTCGACTTGTATATGAAGGGGCACATGTTCAAACGACATCCACGAAATAATAAGATAATGATGATGTATCAGCTATGCCCTCTATCTGAGACCGGCTCCTAATATAAAATGATGGACTATAACATATTGGACACTATATATTAAATTAATCCATGAGGCATGCGTCACTTAAACCTTTCAGCCAACAATTTGTCAAAGGGTCAAACGAATAAAGGTCAATAAAGCATAAACTTTTAAAGTCCTGTATATTATAAGTGCTAACTCTGTTGCTACGGCCGGCGATTTTGCTAAAGTTTATTAGAGGAGTGTCGGTGATATTATTTATAAGAGTAATATACAACGTAGGGACGAAAATACCTTAAATAAATTAAAACACTGGAAATACTAATGTAAAGGAATGTTTTGGAACTGTCAAATTAATCATGCTAACACCGAAATATCTAAAGTGATTTTTTTCAAACAAACTAATCTACTAGCAGTCGTGATGGGCCGAATATGGGATTGCCAATGTTATACTTTCTATAGTAACTAAACTATTGGATATATTTGATTGAATGTTTGTATGGGAACGTCACTAGATATAAACAGTTTAATTCATTATGGTATTGTCGTCTCCTCGTTGTATAATAACGAAGTTACTAACGAGATGAACGTCATTAGAACTGAAGATAATGATGTAGTGGATCTCTGATAAACTGATGAGCTATGAATGAATGGCATCTTTATTGATTTAGCTATCAAAGGTCATATCATGGGAACTGCAACATAGATCATTTTTATGATTATAAATTATCTGATGAAATGTAAGGCATTGAACGAAAGTAATTACGGTTTAGAAAATAGATACAGAATTAGTCAACATCCATTTTAAAATTAGCATCTATAAAAAGGAGCATCACAATGTCACAAATTATAATGTGAACACGTACTAATGGTCACTGGCATAGCAGCGACGCAACAAATTGGCTGAATTATGAAATATTGCCAGTTTATTATATTGAACATTATTGTTTTAATTAAAAACGATACACAATACTGGTGCTACGTGTTTTGTATAGTAAATAGTAATTAAAGTTAATTAATTCTATGATACGGGAGTGTTCTGTTTCTTATTGTTTACAAAGGTCGTGCTGTGTTTTTTAATTGGTCACTGTTGTAATTTGGTAAAGATAATAAATTATAAATCAACTAAGTAATTTTTTCTGTTACTGTTGCTTCTTAAAATAAACTATGCCATATCTAGCAGATTATTTTTATAGTTGGGATTTTATGATCTCATTATTTTAATAAATTTTTAATGATCAAAGCTTCAACGGATACCTAAATAAAATATGATATTTTTAACCCATTTCTATAGGTAGATTTTTGTAAACAGTGGACGTCTTTCGGCTGAAATCATGATTTTTCTGTTTTTATAATTATATTCATTTATAATTAGAATTACATGTTCTTTATTTTATATTTTAAATATATACTTCACGAATAAAAAAATAAAAAAAAAATTCTTTCCTTAGGAGCAGGGCCGGATTTAAAGCAGGGCCATGGCCCCGGGCCGCCGCAATTTGATTTGTTTTTATCAAAAAAAAAGTTTTGTTGGTCCAATACGCTAAATTTACCGTTTTGTCTAAAAATGATTATCAAAAACATCAATATAAGGAAATCTTCTATTAGCAAATACTCGAAAATTCAGAGCTATATTTCCAAATATTGAAATTACGTTGAAAATGTACTTGGTGTTGATGGTGTCGAACTGCACTGGAGAATGCTCATTTTCGAAGATGAAATTATAAAAAATAGACTTCGGACTACAATGACACAGAACCGCCTATGAAAGTTATCCCTACTTAGTATTGAAAGTGATTTACTCCGACAGTTGGATTTCACCGAAATCAATGATTTTTCGATGAAAAAAGCTCGCAAAGTTTCTTTTGTATATTTTTAGCATCTATTATGTATGATTGAAAACTATGTTGTTTTTTTTCGTCTGGTCCAAAAACAAAATCGGTGCCTCCACTTCTTGGCTGCCCCAGGGCCTCCACCCACACCTTTAAATCTGGCCCTGCTTAGGAGGACTACCTCCCTTTATTGAATGACGATGATCTTTGGGACAATTTTCGAATTTTTAAACTAGATGGCGCTGGCATTTCTTTCTTGATAATCTGAATCTTAAGAAGAAATGCCAAAATAAATCACAACAGAATCACTAAACACACAAATCCAGCTTTTATCTTTTAAGCAAAAAATTATTCTACATAATTATATTTTACAGCTGTGGAAGTTTATCTAATTAAAATGATTAGTACATTTGAAGGCTTATGTAGTAACTCTCAGTAAATGGATAATAACGTGTGAAATCCCAGCCATTTTATGAGGAATTTTGCTCTAGGGTTTTGGGTACAAGTTACGGTCCGTAATAATTTTGAAACAGGGGAAATGGCTGTTTAAAACAACCCTGTATTAAATGGATACCGTGGAGATACGGTGCACGTTTCTCCCTTAAAATATATGAGCATAGAACAATATTCAAAGACAAAGTCGATTAATCAGCCAAAATAATGAACGCATGAATTTTCTTTTTATGAACACGAAGTCTCATTATAGCTATTATATTCATATCATATCATCACGCCATTTCACTCACTAAAGAACAGACAATGAATACAAAAGATTCATACAAACAAAACCTAAGAGAACTATCATTTCGACCTTAATAAAAATATACGAAGTGGTCCATTTAAGCCGACCTTCCCCTCAAGGGCGGAATGTTCCTATTGTTATGTGGGGAGTGGGGATTTATGAGATATGCCAACGGTCTGGAAGGGTAGAATGGGGACACTACGGGAGCGAGGATTGATTGCTGACCTGCTTTTGAAAGATTACGAATGTTTTTTGTCACCGAAACATGAATAAATCACTGCTTTAGTCCGGTTTTGGTGTTCCGTTCCGGAATTGGACAAACGAAAAGATGTCTGCGACAGCTATGGTCAGAGTTTTCTCGAATGCTTTCAACTTGACTTTCAAGGTAAACAGACGATTGTCGTAGTTTTGATATCGATTTTAGAGATGTTTTGCTGGTAGAAGAAGTTAGTACTATACAGGTAGGTATTAGAAGGAAATATAGTGGCCTTATTGGTGATGTTCTGCAAAAAGGTCAGGTGTAGTGCTCAAAATCACAACTGGCGTGCGTGTATGACCAGATGTATGAACCAAAACCAAGCAAAAGGGTTTTAGTAGGTGACCGTCTGTAGTTTCGTATGTATGAAGGCGTGGATTTATGTATGTATGTGCATGTAGGTATTGACCTACGTACACATACGAGTACATTATATCAGATAGGTACTCAATTCGGGCTTGTAGCAAAGTAATAACAGTCGCACGGATCGATCGATCAGGTTCAGGTACGCTTGCCACGGCTGGTCCGTGGTTGGGTGACCATCTTTACATACCACGCAAAGCAGGTTAAGCTGTTAGTTGCGGCTGTCATTTGTAGATCTTTGATAGTCGTTTCGGGTAGTTAAAGTCTTACCAACGTGTATCGTGTTACCCAGTAACTGGGTCATTGAGGTTAGATAGGCAGTCGCTCCATGTAAAATACTGATATTCAGCTGCATCTGGTTAGACTGGAAGCCGATCACATCATAGTTGGGAAAAGGCTAGGCAGATGATGTCAGGTACCTACTCAATTCGGGATATTTGACGCTGGGCGAACGCATACAAACAACATTGATCTATTAGAAAGGAATTCAACAAGATTAAAAGAGGACACACTGTCTTAATAGACAATGGGAGTTAATTTAAAAACATTGCCCTCCTTTTGGGCTCTACCGTAGTCGGGTTTTGACCCGATTGACAATTTTGGGAGTCAAAGTTTAAGACTTAGATTGGAGGACATTGGTGCCTGTAACTCTAGAACAGAATTCATTTAGACGGTTCAAAGTAGACTTCAACATAGTTTTAGGAGAGATAGCGGCAGGTCGAACCCAGGACAGTTAGAACAACCTGAATACGTAGTGTTTAATTAATAACATTTTAGAGTAGAGGGCAGTGTATAGCTACAGTATGTATGTTCTATGCCTAGGTTCAAACATGTCTCCGAAGTTTAACGACGGGAGCGTAATGCGGGCTTGATTTAGGATCCAATGGAAAATTCGAGACTCGTAAGAGGCTTTTCGATAACTTTAGTTGTAATAACTTTATAATAGCTTTGTTACTGTAAGGATTACTAAACTTCTGCTGTCGGAGTAGAACTTAAGAATTAGATAGGTGTGCCAAATATAAATGCCGAGACGGAGAACAGGTAGGATGTAGAAGGAACTAAGTTTAGTACGGAAATTACTAGCGGGTAATTACGTACGACACAACTTAGATGTAGCATCGGCAAAATTCGTAAAACCGATCGCCATCCGAACTGATTGCGTCTTCAAAATCACCAATCTTTATTAGGTACTGCTTTAAGTGAAAATGATCTTTACGAAAACGCAATAACTTGTAAAGTCATATAACCAAATACATTCGTAGAATTGAAATGAATGAACGCAAATTTTCAAATTTATGCTACATCTAAGTTGTGTCGCATTAGCAATTGTATTTCCTTTCATTTTGACGATTCTAAATTGGGAACATTCATTGCGTTATTTACATTGTCGAGCCGGTAATTTTTCAAACATATGCAACAATGGCTTAAGAGTTTCTTTAAAAATCCTTCCGATTGTGCAAGAAAGTGTTTTACGTCATTAGGTGCTGGTAGCGTAGAGATTAATCCAAATGATTTCCATGAAGTGACTCTAGTTATATACGCTCATTGTTATTTATTGCTCCTCACCAGCGTTGCTATCTTTTGCCGAACTTTTCCATCATTATACCTATTTAGCTAACTAAATGTACTTCAAAGTCCTATTATTAAGTCCTTATTAGCTTCAGGATTATACAGTATTTTAATTAAAGAAAGGCGTTCCCGTTATTCCGCAATAGTATAGCGTTCATACAAACAAAAAAAATGCTGTTTTTATAGTAAAATATTCACAAAAAATATTACATTACATTACAGGTAAAAGAAACACGCGACAAAAAAAAAACAATTTTTTATAAAAAAAAATATTTACAAAAAATATTAAGTAAGTATCTACATTTATAAATACGTAAAAGAAACACGCGACAAAAAAAAACAATTTTTTTTATAATAAAATATTCACAAAAAATATTACATTGCGAAGTGCGCGTGTTTCTTTAACGTATCATTATTAAAAAAAAAAAATTGTATGTATTCTATTGCGGGCTAACGATAATTTGTGAAATATCATGGAAGTTCATATTACTACAATATATCAGAATCACTGTAAGCACTAATGCTTAACCTGAAATAGGGACATGTTCTATAGCGAATAAACAATGTAACATTCTAACTCCTATTAATAATACTGAAGTGGATGTACAAACGTTAATAGATTTCTAACAAGCGTATTAATATAACCATTAATTGTAACAAGTTAATTAAGTAAGGGCTGTTACCAATTATGTAGCTGATATATCGAGTCATGAAACATCTAAGTTATATACCGTACTTGGGATATTTTTGGAGAAAAGTAGGTTAGTTAGGCTTTGTATTGAGAATTGTTCTTAGTAAAGATAATATTGGTCGAATTATTTTTATTAATGCTTTTATTCCTTTAACGAATTACCCACTTAGTACATTACATGGATTATTGTGCTTTAGAATTGTGGAATATTAATCAGAATGATTGCAAAGTACTCTTTGAAACCTCGTTAGTACAAAAGTTTTAATGGAAACCATATTACATTAATGACTTGTTCATTAAAATTGTTTTTGAATCAAAAGCTTGAAACGGTTGTTTTTAATCAACGTTAGAAAAATAGTTTGTGAACCTTTCAAAGTACCGTGCTTTTTAAATTCAACGACCCGTTTTGTAAAGGAAAGGATTGCAAAGTTAAAACCCAATGAAATTTATAAAAACGAGCAAGCTGCTAGAGCAAGTACTAGTCGCAAATGATGTGGAATATCTGACATCTTGGCTGACAGTACCAACCTCTCGGAAAATGGGTTGGTACCATCTGGCGACCAACTCTAGCACCGCGCACGCTCATTAGTCAAACCAAGTAGCGCGCGGTTCCCCGGCTTCGTTTTACATAGTTCCGTCCCTTTTCTTTTCACGAAATCACTCCCACAGATTGCAAAAACCTCCCAGAGACACAAGACATGTCTCTAATTTGACTCCTCAACATGCAAACAAACTTAAATGCAAACATCCCGCAAAGCTTGGGAGGTAAAAAAAAAAGGAAATCAGTCTAAATGAAAACTCTCTGAGATAATAAACGGGGGTAGGCAGGGAGGTATTTGATGAAATGAACAATAATAAAGGAGAGACGGACGACAAAATTTTGCGGAATTCCACTTGCCAACGGAATTTTGAGGAGTTTTACCTTTTTAATCCATTAGGAACGCTTGGGAGGCGCAAAATATTTTAAATTAGGACATTAGGCCGATAAGTGAGTTTTTCAGTAAAAAATATATCGTTTGGAAAACGTTGGCTCTTACTTTTAAGGGGTATCTGCGCTGCTTTAAATAAATGCGTTCCTTTTTTGTTAAATAAATGAAGCGAAATTCTTCAACAGCATCATCATTTGTTTTCTTTATGTTAAAATTATGACTGTTTACTTATACTCGTATAGCTACGTAACATGCTTGATTAAATTACAGTGCTTTATCAAGTTTCATATCAAGTATTTCTATAGGGTTACTAGTAAATCTAGGATCAGAATTATATGAACGTTTATTGTGTGAATAGATTTTTTATATTATTTTATGTATTTTGTTTTCTCTTCTACTGTTACACACGTTGTCTACATCTCTTCAACTACTTTCCTATCGCAGGTGTGCTAGAAGAAATTTCTTTAGAAATAACCATCACCTTTGTACGTATTTTTTTGTTCCTTTCTTCTTGTCTGTTTATATGTGTTTACATAAACTGTCAAATGAACATATCATTAATAATACAATCAAGTTCAGTCGTCATCAGTCATCGAATATAATAAATTTAATTTCCTCACTATAGAAGACACACAGGAGAACAGCACGTCACCTACTTGATTGTCAGAGATTTACTACTACCCACCTTGTGAAAACTGTTACACTACAATCTGTTTTTATATAAATAAAGATTATTATTATTTATTATTACTATTCCAACAAATCAATCACGACTCCCGTATCCACCATCTACATGCATCAAGAAAACAATAGTAAACTTGTAAAAGCCATTAACACCGCCATAAAACAGTGTTCAAGAGCCAAGATCTGACACCACAGTTTAGCCTCGACCGACGATTTGGTCGTCCGGCATACATTATAGTAGTTTATGAGCCAGGAGTAATGATGGTATAACTAACGTGAAGGCAGTTTATTTTAGGTGCACATAACTATGAAAAAGTATGTGTTGCTTGGTGGTACGAAATTACATGTGTTTGTATAGTTAATTGACTCAAGCGTGACTTTGCGGAAACCCATTATAACATACAATGGACGACGTATATTTAGTAACCCAACCCGCTTAACTGTTCTTAAAGAATCATAAAGAACACTGTAAGAAATCGACACGTGTTTCACCTCTCAACGAGGCAGCCTCAGTATGACGATTGACTTGTTGCGAACCCTGACACGACGTTTTGCTTGGTCAAGCGTCGAGCGCAGTGTGAGCCAGATCGCCCGACAACCCCACGTATATAGGATTACTGCTCGGTCCACCTCGGCTAGGATCGTTATCAGCGCGATAAGGGGCTGCGAACAATCGCAACAAAGGTGACCTTAGAATACTCGTATTTAATTCGTTTAATATAGGGAACGTTAAACTGTTGAACGAATTTAAATTCGAGAATTAAATACTCGAGTGGCTTGGTGGGATAGTATTCTAATGAGTGATATAATCAACTTAAACGCATACCTAATCAACGGGATATTACAGTGTTAACAAAAAAAGCTCTGTATTTGGACACCCGTTATTGTGTGATTGTTCACTGTTTTCTTAGGAAACCAACGCTTTTATGATCACTGCATGGTTCTTGTTGCATAATAGAAGACAACGTCATCTTCCGCCACGCGCGAGAGAAAACGGGATGAACTTTCCTTGTCAGATACTTCAGTACTTTCATAAAGATATTTCAAAGTAACCTATTTCAGATACGCCTCTTCTGTCAAAGTTACGAACCCTTTCGTGGACAAATATCTGCAATTTATATTACAAAATAAACAAAGGACGTCTTTCATTTTACAAGGGTATCTATACACCATCGGTGTTTCAATCTCTTCTAGGAATTTCAAACATTTGTACCTCTTTGTCAAAACATTGGCCATTCAAGCCCAGATTTATTTAAACAGGGATTCTTGTATTTGTAAAGGCCTTTTTTCATTCGCCATTATTATCTACTTCTGTCCTAGAATCTCTTATTTCTATTGACCTGGTTACAGGAGTAAATAAGAATTGAATTCGAATCTCTTTAATTCTGGACTACGAGTATCGAATTCAATTTGTTGATTAACAACTCGAGGAACGAAATGATTTTCCGATGAGATATTTTCCACGCCGCGAAGTGTAATCACTGGGTGGCGTTAAAAGTATTACGGGTTCTAAGATAATGGTGTTCATAGTACCTACACGATAAAATGGATGAAAATTTTGACTTTTTCTAAAGTAATAATTGTCAATGGGGATTAGTGGAATAACCCAAAAATACCTAGGTGAGTAATGGTAAAGGGTATTGCTAATTAGGGCGAGCCGCACCGCAATACAACGCACTGATTTTTGCAATGCGTTGTGTTGCGACGTGGCCCGCCCATAATGTACTCAGCCTCATTGCACTGGATTGGGTACAGCTCAAATTCTAATTGGGAATTGGAATCTGACTGAAACAATTGCTGTGTTGCGGTGTGGCCCGACGCGACTCATACTGTGCTTTGACTCAATTTTGCAATGAGGGGTGGGTCGTTACATGATTTTCGCGAAACGTAACGAAACTAGTTAATTGGAGGGGGTAACCTGTTTTGAAAACACGTGTTTTTAGTAACTAGTTATTTTTTCAAATTCGATGCGGATTCAACATGCTGGTTCTATCAAAGTATTACAGTTCTTTGCGAAACGAAAATATAAATGATTACCTACGTAATATGTTACATATCACCTTTAAGTTTTTGGAACGAATAAGTTTTTGTAGCTACATATGCAGTTACATCATTAACGTAATACTAACACAAATAAACTTCCCTTCATATTTTATTCAGGCTTAGGACTGACTAAATCGAAAATGTAACTAGTTACAAAGGGATAGTTATAAAAACTTAGGTAGTAATTATAATATGGACCATACTCAAAATATTAAATTTACTGCTTTAAATACTAATTTTCCGAAAAATAAGTTCAGCATTTGCTGACGTAATATTTTTCCACCAGCTTAAATTGCGTTTTAACGAAAACTACAGTTAGTAATTTTCATCCCAAAGCCCGGTTTGGAAAATGGTGAAACAATGTTTGCAACTTGGAAGTAGCGCTCGCTCGGCTCGCGCGCGATTGGTAACAGTTCTAACCTAACCATATTTAATATTAATACACTTAAAAAAGGTAACATCACGAACAGATTGCAAGACTTGTCCAACAATTATAATTTAAAAATCCACATCAATGTTCCTACTCGCAAATTGACTTGTATTGACCATATCCTAAGCAACATTACAAATGCAACTGCCACCGTACTACCCCTGTATCTTTCAGATCATGAGACAGCGCAAATGTTAAGCTTCCCAATTAAACAGAAACCACAAAAATCAACTGTATGCTACATTTATAAAAGGGACTATAATTTGGATAACATCAGAAAATTCAAGGAATGCCTGCAAAATCTTTCTTGGTCCGATATTTATTTAAATACTAACCCAAACTGTGCATTCAATGACTTTCATGAACTGTTGTGTCTATTTTATGATCTCTGTTTTCCTAAATTAAGAGTGAAAGTCAGTAGCATTAAAAAACACACACAAAAATGGATAAGTAAAGGTTTGAGACAAAGTTGCAAAATTAAACGGAAACTACGTTATCAGTACTACAAAAACAAAAATATAGATAATAAAAATAAATATAATAATTACTCTAGGCTGTTAAAGAAATGCATTTATAGCTCCAAAAAGAACACTAACATAAAATATATTCATTCCCAAGATAACAAATGTAAAGCCACATGGACTGTCATCAAAAATGAAATAAATAATAACTCTTACAAAGACAACATAGAGTATATAAAATTAAATGATTCTATAATTACAGACCCTGTACAAATGGCCACAGAATTTAATAATCATTATGTTAATGTAACGCATACACAAGGAGGTAAAACCTCACATCAAAACCCCTGCAAAAATGCATGTGCCAACTCGATGTTCCTTAGACCAATGCTGCTCCACGAGGTACGACAGGAAATAATGTCTCTGTCTAACACCAAGTCGGAGGGTTATGACGAAATGAATACAAAAATCATAAAAGCATGTAGTGATGAACTGACTGGCATTCTCACTCATTTAATAAATATATCTTTTTCCCATGGAACCTTTCCAGATAAATTGAAAATGTCCCTAGTTAAGCCCTTATTCAAGAAAGGAGACAAATATGATATAAATAATTACCGACCTATTACTTTAATACCCATTTTGTCTAAAGTTTATGAGAAATGTATGTACAAACGATTAGTTAGTTTCTGTAATAGATTCAACATTATTAGTGACAAACAATTTGGATTCCAGAAGAACAAATCCACATCGTTGGCAATTTTTTCTCTAATGCAAGCTGTACTTTCAAATATTAACAATAATTTTATGACTACTGGTCTCTTTTTTGATCTGTCGAAAGCATTCGATCTGGTTTCACACGACACATTACTGCAAAAGCTAGAAGCTAATGGGATTAGAGGACCAGCACTCCAATGGTTATCGTCTTACTTAAGTAATAGAAAACAATGTGTCGTTATCAATAAAAAGAACGAAAATAATGACATAATATCCTACTCATCGGAATATAAATATAACAAATGTGGCGTTCCACAAGGAAGCGTGCTGGGCCCAATATTATTCCTCATTTATATTAATGACATCACAAAAATAACTGACCATAAATGCATATTATTTGCCGACGACATATCCATTATAGTGACATCTAATAAAAAACATAGTACCATTTTAGACCATGAGTTTGACATTAATAATACAATTAACAAATTACTTCATTGGCTTGACATTAATCATTTAAAGATAAATTTAGATAAATCAGTTTACATTCAATTTAATCAATCTAATAATCACAAAAATGACATAAAACTTAATATTGATAAAATCAAAGAAGTAACGCATACAAGATTTTTGGGTGTAATAATAGATAAAGATATAAATTGGAAAGAACACATAGATAATATTAGCACTAAAATAAATAGATTTGTATATGCACTTAAACAAGTCAAAAATGTAACTAACGTAAAAACTGCTGTAATATCTTACCGTGCATACGTTGAATCATTACTACGTTATGGGATTGTAATGTGGGGCAACAGCACCGACTTCCAAAGAGTATTCATCGCTCAAAAAAAGTGCATGAGATCAATTTGTGGACTAAAACCTGATGACTCATGTCAACCAATATTTAGGAAACTTGGTTTGTTACCGTTACCGTCACTTTATATTTACGAAATATGTATGTTTGTAATGAAAAATAAACAATTATTTAAGACTGCAAATGATGTCAATCCTCGGAACAGACGAGATCCGTATAAACTAGTGTTGAATGATCTGCCTCGCCTAACTAAGTATAATAAAAACTGCCTAGCAATGTGTGTGCGCATGTATAATAAAATACCGAGGCAATTTAAAAACTTACATTCAAAATTGTTTAAAGTTCAATTTTACAAATGGATGCTCGAACATAGTTTTTATAGCTTAAAGGAATTTGTTGACAAAAAATTTTGATGTTCTATTCACTATTGATGGCTCCTTGTCTACTTGCTTAATTTTAAGTATTTTGCATGCTTTGTTATAACCTAGCTAAACATGTTTGTGCTATATAGTATTATTTAACACCCCTTTATACCATGTTTTATGCAAATAAACATATTATTATTATATTTCACCCACTTTTTCACCACTGCACCCGAACGCAACTACCCGTAGCTAGTTATTTTCATTAAAATTGAGAGTTAAAAAAAGTTATTCTTTATCCAATAGTAGAAATTAAGCAAATTTCTATAGAGCTTAAGAAAACGATTATTTTAGCAGAACATAATGTTTTCGGAAACTTAGTATTTTTTCGGAAGTTTGGTATTAAAAAAATTGTCTTTCATTAATAAATCTTCACATAAGAAAATACGAAGGTCTGAAAGGTAGGCTTACGAAAACAAAATCATACTTATAAGGATCTGTTTACTGAATGTTTATTCGGAAAGGGTCCAATAAATAAGAACTGTTTCATGTTACAGGAAAAGCTGGCAGCCTTTACAAATATATAAAGTTTTACAAACACAACTCTTTCACGCTAGGAAAGGCTTATGATGAGACAGGCTAAAGTACTTGTCCCTCCGTAGGTGAGGCGATAATAACTGACTTTTAAAGTGATTTTATACTGAAGATGTCGTCTAAACGAGTAGTGTTAATGATTTGGAAAAATATATGTTAAAAAGGAGCCTTTTTTTCAAAACTGTGTATATTTTAGATTTTGATTACATTACATCGTGTAATGAACAGGGTGTAAAGTTCAGTCATCCACCATAGAAAAGGGAGGATCCTCCTACCAGACGGGTGTCGTGTCTGGCGGGCAACTGCCCAGAGGTTGAAGTCGGGAGCTTGTATATATGACCATTGCGCGGTAAACTCTAATTGCGCGATGCAGGATTTGTGTGACGTCAGGATGTTGTGTAACGTCAGGTCTTTGATGCGTAGTTCGCATGTGGCGGTGTAGATGCCGCCACATCACTCCCCTCCGGAGACCGGAGGTCGATAGTGTCACATGTCTAACGTGGATAAGAATCGTAAGAATCACGTAAAACAATCAAGCGTATTTTTCTGAAACTTTCATCATTTTAATGATAACTTAATTATTTTATCTTTTAAATATACAATAAGTATACCTACATAGTATACATACAGGTATCTTTTGTTTTATGTATCATAAATTAATAATGCGTCTAAAGAAGAGTTGGTGAGCAAAGAGCAGCGAAAGCGCCAAGGCGACGCTCGATTCGCGAGAACTCTCTTTGCGACGGTAGGTATGTCCCTATTTATAGGTTAAAATTCAAAATTCAAAAGTCATTTATTCAAACTAGGCTGATAATCAGCACTTTTCGAACGTCAAAATTACATAAGACAGTCCCCCAAAACGCCCAACCTTCACTTCCCCTCACACCCTTCACGTTCATTAGAAAACCAGCATCAGACAGCAAAATTGTCTGGCATTAATGCTGAAATGAATCTTTTTGGC
Source organism: Agrochola circellaris (assembly GCA_914767755.1). Lineage (NCBI taxonomy): Eukaryota > Metazoa > Arthropoda > Insecta > Lepidoptera > Noctuidae > Agrochola > Agrochola circellaris. The sequence goes on along the minus strand of OU611863.1, from coordinate 10,904,605 downwards.
GCAGCCGTGAGGCACACACTATTATTGTTAAAATATTATTTCAGTTTATTTTATTTTGTATTTAGAGTTTCACGTAGGTACTGTGTCTAAATAAACAATATTCTATCATTTTTTTTTCTTTTGTATGTCAATATCGAGTCTATATGTTTGTTTGTTTATTTCATGTTATCCAGGCAATAACTTATCCATGCAATTTGAAAAGCAAGTGACAAGATGAAGCCGTGACTCAAAATGCATAAGTCTTTTGTAATAAATACCTATCCTTGTATACTTTTTTTGAAGCGGCATGGGCGTGCTTTGACCTCGACCTCGCCTGATGGAAAGCGATGGATAAGGTCTACAATGGAACGATCGTACTCAGAACATAGATAGTGGAGTGATTTAATTGTTTTCATTTGTAGCTTGGTGAAGATAATCTAAAAACATCACCAATTTAATGAAATAATATTCTTACCATACCGTGTTTGCCATCCCATAAACATTTTCCCGTAACCCTGAGATTTGCATTTACTATGAATCGAAATCATACGCAAAACTTTTCCTCTAATATTTTATTGTCAATCTGATCTCCCGTTTTTCTAAAGAGATCTTTGGTTTCATCCATTATCGAGGTCACTGTACTTCCATCCCTTTCGATAAGGAAATCCCAATAAAAACTCTTGGAACGAATAAACATAGAGATTTATTAAAGTGTAAAGGGGTATTTTATTTTGAAACAAAGCTCTGTTTTTTTTAGTTATACCTACATTCAGTAAAGACGAAATTAGAAGTATCCCTAACTTACCATCTATACTATTATATATATGTATAAAGAAAGAACAGACGGCCCATTGCTCAAAGAGCACATTCCTCGTAGAACATATGGCCGATGGGGCCGAAAGGTTCTGGAGAGGCGACCGCGTACCGGAAGACGAAGCGTTGGAAGGCCTCCCACAAGATGGACCGATGTCCTTGTGAAGGCCGCAGGAATCCGCTGGATGTGGGAAGCACAGAGTCGGTCGAAGTGGCGGTGCTTGGGGGAGGCTATGTTCAGCAGTGGACGTCTTTTGGCTGAAATGATGATGATGATGATAAAGAAAGAAAACAAATAGAGAAAAAAGAAGAAAACAAAAGAGGAGAAATGTCCAGAGTGACCAGTCAGATTTGATTCTGTTTGCATTGGATAGCTCAACTCTTGAGCAAGGTTATAGGCTCGCAGATGAAGTCACGACAAGAAGCTAGTACGGAATAAATATCAGCGGCTAGATATTATGTCAGTAATGGCTTTTTAGGGAAAGGGGAGTTAGCTTAGTAAATTTTGTTCTAAATTACTTGCACAAATCTTAAACAAATCGTCCCATGCATAACGAAACTTATTCAGCTAAGAGAAGAAAAAGTTTATAATATATGGAACTAACTCAACAAAAAAACTCCGACAAATTTGGATTTGAATTGGTTTTTGTGCATTTTTTTTTAATTTACCTACCAATAATCACATACTGAACCGCCGACGATCAACGTAACATTAAACAAATCACTATATCCGCCAACAATAACACCGATACGATTATTAAACACCATTTGAACCATAAAAACGTCAGATAACGTTACGCCACAGAAAACTACAGAAGGTTTGGCTACCTAAAAGAATCAAAAACTGGCACACGCACTCATATAATAGACGCCTACATTTTCAGTTTATGCTGATCTCGCATTGTATAAGATTTCCGTACAATGCGAGATCAGCATAAACTGGAAATGTATAGCTTGATGTGTAGCCGTGTGTATGTACGTACGGGGATCTCAACCGAATGTACGTCACGAGTGCGCTGCATTCGCTGTACGTGTAGCGTATCTACGAGTATATGTGCGTCGATAGAAGGTTAGGCTACACTTGCCGAGGTCGGTCCGTGGTTGGGTAACGATTCATAATGTATCGAGATCTCTGTGCCTCGGAAAGCACGTTACGTCGTTGGTCCAGACCGTCATTTGAATACCTTTCAGTTAAGGGTAGCCGTAGATCGAAAGTCTGACAACCAGTCTTACCAAGGGTTATCGAGTAACCCAGTAACTGGGTTGTAAACTTCAGATCACTGGCTCCATGTAAAATAATGGAATTCAGCTGCACTCGGTTAGACTGGAAGCCGATCCCAACATAGTTGGGAAAGCGCTAGGCAAATGATGATGGATCAAACCTTCTGTAATATTATTATTCTGTGGTAACGTTGTGATAGCGTGCGATGCAAATGTACCCAGTCACGCATATAATGATAGGTTTTCATCCACTTTTACTCCGCAGCAAATTAGGTTCGTGATTAATTTTAGGATAATATTTGTGTGTGCGCTGTGAACGATATGGTGTATTAATATAATGGGAATAGGATATTATGTGGAAAAGGGAGTCGATTATTCGTTTATCATGGATAGATGGTATTAAGTTTCATATAAATCTCATTATCAGAAACTCTTTCTTTGTTACTTGTATTAGCTATTTATCTATTATCATGAGTCAGTGTTATCCTCTAAGTAATTTTACTCATCGTAAAATGAGGAAAATCATGAATGAAATTGATGGCTCAATATATACAAGAATAATTGGCAACAAATTGGAAAGCATTCATTAACAATAGAATCCAGACCTTAATCAAAATTATAAGATTTGAAAGAACAAACCTAAAATTCTAGGACTTTTTGACAATATTAAATAACACAGTAACAAAAACCCAAGATACTTTACAAAGATAATAATGAAAACTTTACGAAAAGAAGGATTATGAAAAAAAATAAAAATTACGTGAGAAGACAACCATTTTGATAACAGGTTATAATAATAACATACGCAAATTATAAAGCGATACTCCACAGCAGCCCACGGCTAAGCTACGCACGTATACTCAGCATTGCTTTGTATGCTAATGTTAGTGGAATCCACTACTACTCACGGCCACGCTACGCACGCATGCGTGTTTGGCAAAAAATATTACCATGCAGCTAATGTGGCAAACTTCTCCGTGCACATCCTACGTAGCAGTGGACAGTCGACTTATGTAGAAGTCGCGTGAAGGATTTATTACATGATAGAGCAATCGTCTATTATTTATGGACACTTAACATATCGATAATGCAACATGCAACTGTTACAGTGCATTGGAACGGTAGGAACTATGCAGACAGATACCTAATTTGGACCCAATATGCAGTGAGCGCACGTGGCTGATGGCTGCAATGCAGATTCTTCCTATGAGTTTGATATGTGGTCAAGGTTTTAATGGGCTATTGTTTTCTTAGGCTCGACACCTAAGGGAGTTCATTGACAGGATGGCATACAAAGCAACGGCCACGGAGCTCACGTAACTCGTCGTACGTCCAGCCAGTAATAGGACTCGCCCATCAGGAAGCGCTGTCGTAAATTAGACGCATTATTAATTTATTATACATAAAACAAAAGGAATTTTATTAAAACACGTATACTAAAAGAACTAACAAGCATCTTTCTGAAACATTCACCGATTTCAGAAAAATATGCTTGTTATGCTTTGCGCGATTCTCAGTGTTTTACCCGCATTAGACATAACTTTACAAATTAATTACATTATGTTATATTAACATAATCTAAAATATTCACAGATTAAGTCATTAATAAAATGCTCTAATTTAACATATATTTTTCAATATCATTAACACTACTCGTTTAGACGTGATTTTCAGTATAAAATCATTAAAAGCGGGTAATGCCTTAAGTATTGCCCACCAGCAGTGGACTTAAGCAATGCCATCGCAGACACAAAGCTGAAATATCTTCTTCAATTACACCAGCACCCATGCCCTTCAAACTGAAACACAGCAACGCTACATGGCGACAGAATAAGGGGATGGTGGTAGTGTTTCTTCAGATATCTTCTCCTTCACAAATACCTACTAGCATCTATTCAAACGATCGGTCGTCACAAACAAAAGTCAACTTCTATAAACCTATACCGCTGATGGTTGGTTTGTTCGAGACATAGATCAATCGCTTTCAGTGTCATCTGGCAAAGTTATTGGTAGCATTCATCATTTACGAGGAGGATAACTGCTAATAGCTTGAGTTTGAAATTCGAACTTCGCCCGTTGCAGTATTGATGTGGCGTTAGTCGTTTAAACAAAGTCGAATGGATAAGAGAACCATTATAGCAGAGTATTGAGTAAATATCAGTCAGTAATTAATATATCGGCCAGTGCGACTCTTGCACTAAGGGTTCAATACCAACAAACCTTTTGTAGTTTACATTATTTTTATGTTTGCCATGATAGAAGCTTTCATCATCATCATTGGCAGCCTTGGTCCACCCACTGCTGAGTATATACCTCCTTTCTTTAGTGTCTTGCTTCCCTGGTATGTGATAAGTACACGCATTTTCAGAAAATATCAACTGGCTAAAAAGATACAGCCTTGCGACAGACAAAATGGACACACAGCGGCGTAAGCTAAGTAATAGGATCCCAGTTTAGCACCGCTTGGGTACGGAACCCTAAATAGAATGTTTAAGTAAACAAAATCACTTTATGTGCCATTAGAAAATTAATCTCTCAACGTTCATTCAGTTTGTATACTGAAAGAAAAATAAATACGAGCTAAGAGCACGCCTTTCCCTGAAGAGTTGGGTATAAATGTACCTATAGTACACCCACACTGCGCCAGTTATGTTTAAGTACCATGTAATAGGGAACGAGCCCATCGCCATCAATCGAGCACAAGTCCAGACTGAAAAATCCAATAACACTTTGCCCGATCTAGGAGTCAACGCTAAGACCTAATGCTCAGAAGTAGCGCTTGCGACCACCAGACCAATGAGGTAGTCAAAGTAGAGTTTTTCATCTACAGTGTGTCAAACAATTGCAGTTAATTTTAGAGGTCCTGAAAAATCATCAGACTGATTGAATTCAGTGAGTCTTTTATCTGAAAAAACAACGGAACGTAAAAATTTTACTAATTAAATTAGTTCCGTGTAAAATGCACAAAGTTGGATTTTTGATATGGAAACAAATAAAAATACAGAGAATAGGCTTCCGTGATATTTTTGCTTGGCAAAATTGTAATTACTTAGTTTTTTACGCATTCTGGCTTTTTTGCAGGTTAATTTGAGTTCTTGTTTTTTTTTTTCGAATTTAGTCACTATTATTCCATTGCTATGGTCAGTTATATTCATTGTGGTGTACGTTATTGAAATGCCCGATTAGTTTCAAACTCTAACAGAACTCCAACCATTAATCCAACCAATCACTGAGACTAAAACCCACACTAATATTATAAATGCGAAAGTTACTCTGTTTGTCTACTAGCTTTTCACGCTTGAAACACTAAACCGATTGCTTTGATTGATAGGAGAAGGAGATAGCCTACTTTTCATCCTGGATTGCAGACGCAGTCGCGGGAAACAACTAGTAGACTAGGTATAGATTTATAAAACCCTGCAATTTAAATGATGCACTTCATCAAAATTGTCATTAAACCTCGCCACCTGACAAAAAAAAAACCGTTTTTATTTAATCTTTAAAATTATAATGTATGAACTCGCTAATTAACAAACCCTACATTAGCATTTTGTGGGAAAAAGATTAGATTTAAATATAAGCGACCGTACAAAATTTTATAAGCGAATCGCTCAACCCGGTTTGATAAATGAGATATTGAGTGGGTCATATCAATCATATGGGGACGGACGGGTAGATTCGAAAACAATTTTGCTTGTAATCCTATTTGACCCTGTTCCAGTGAGCCAGATGTAAATTTTAATTGAATATTTTAGCACAAAGTTGTATTTTTTAGAGGATTTTTAGTTAAGCTATTGGAAAACGAATACTTTGGCGTAAAAAATTTAGCACGTGGAGGCGTAGCTGGATTAAATTAGTTTATGGGTAGTAAATTCGTTGGTTATGAAACTGGAAGGTGTAAAACCGAAAAAAAAACACATTCATTTACCTAAAACAAAACCGGTATGAAAAACATGAAATGAAAATAAAATTGAATTTACCCTAACGTTAATAAAGATCTCTGATGAAAAACTCATTTCTTCCAAATTAAGATTAAATAAATATTGATGAAAATTACGTAATTTAATAAGATTTAATATCAATATCGCGTTACTCGATACGCATTACATTATGAAATCATCTAAAAGTCATTACATGGGTAAATGATCAGATATTTATTTTACCAATAAAAATATTGAAATTGCTCTGACTCCGGGTTATTATCAAGTAGTCATTGTTCGTAATCACAGTTAAGTGAATGTAATAACTTATTATAATATTTAAAAACAGACTCCCGTTAGATATATTTGGGCTTCATAATTTTTATTCTTCTAAAAAATCGGATCTTATGGATCGATTCATACTTATATATTTAGATGATATTTTTATTTGAAAAGAACCAAAGTTGTAACAATCAATAGTTTACTCTCGTAAAAGTTCTGCGGACTTTATTCGTGGTCTATTTCAATGCCACTTACATTGTAATTGTCTTCAGAAATATTCTCATTTGCTCGTCTAATACATTGTTGAAGAAAAACAGCACTAATTGCAGCTATCTGCACCCCGGTGGGTACTTTATTAAATTACTAACTACACAACAGCGAACTTACTTCTATCGAGACTCAACCAAAGCGGGATAAAAACCTGTTATTAACTGTAATCAACACCCCACGGTTTTTATTCCACTCTCTAATTAGCAGAGATTTTGTTTTTTCTTTTATTTTTTTCTCGCTTTTACTGTATTTTATTTATCTTATGCATTATTTACACTTTAAACTTATTGTTAGTCCGCTTACTCCTTTAATGTTTACTTTTCGTAGGCTACAAAAGAATCAGAAGTAGGTAAAGATATGAAAATATTCCAAATAATGCTCCAAAAAGCAAATCTAGATACATAGCAACGTTGCTTTAACTTTTCAAGCAAATCCCAAGTCAAATACCGCATTCAACAGGGGCAAAGCCTTTTCATATAATCTTGAGTTACAATAAAACTTTTAAAAGACCATTCGTTGTCTGTGGCGAGTTGAAAGCCTTTTCAGAAAATACTTGTCCATGAATACCGCTGTCTTTCTCCACTAAACCTTTGACTTTAAAACATACAATTTTTTTTATTTTCTTTCGTGCCATCTTTGTGAATTTTCTTTTAATTATCTGCGTTTTAAGCTTTGTTATTCTTAAGCTGTTGTTGATTGTGTTCGTTTTAATAAAGGCTACGTTTTAGAAAAGGAATACCAGTTTCTATACCTTATCGTCGGAATAGGCTAGACTGGGGGAAAAAAAATGTATCGGCTCTTTTCTATAGGAAACGACCAATTAGAACCGTGCACCTAGCTTCTGTCGTACACATTTCATAAGTACCGATGTAGGTTTATGAGAAATAAAATATTTAGAATGGATTACTCAACAATGTATCTATTTACACACTCACCCATCTATTAGTTAAGCAACAGTTACCTATTTATTATCACCCCCTTGTGTAAATTCTTTGCTAAGAGTGGCAGTAGTATAAACTTCATCATAATTATAAAAAACCGGCCAAGTGCGTGTTGGACCACGCACAATGAAGGGTTCCATTGTAGTTGGGATGAATTTATCCCAAGAACAAACTTAACATTGTAGTTGAAAAACATGTTCTCCCATACGGAACGTATGGGAGAACACGTTTTTCAAACTGCAAATTTAAGTTGGTTGATTATTACTCGTTAAGCAGTCCAGTTTACTTAGTTTTGATAGTTTTCCTTTTAATTTCGTTATATATACTACTGCTGTGATTTTTTTCACAAATCCAAGTACAACCATTTAGCTGGCAGTGGGGGGCTTGACTGTAACAATTTTTTTCAGTTAAAAGCTTTATATTTCGCAAACGAATCCCTGAATCTAAACATGATTAATATGTATACAAATTATGTATACAAAAAGAGACGGTTAGTACTAGAAAGCTATAATTTGGCAATTATAGCTTTTTAGTACTAACCGTCTCTGAGCTAAGCCGCGGACAGACAGACAGACAGACGGACATGGCGAAACTATAAGGGTTCCTTGTTTACTACGGAACCCTAAAACTGATCAACTATCTTAAGACAAAGGCTGTAATGGCGACGCATAAACACAGTTTTACCTTTGTTGTGTATTTTCATAAGTAAATTGAAAAACTATGGATTGTAACAGCCTCTCATTCAAAGAATCAGGGTTGCATAGGCTTCCAGTTAATTAGCATTACAAGCGACTGCCATGATATCTAGGCCATCTGCGCTATCTTTGCTTTATAGGGCAAGCTCTTCAAGTGGAATAAGAACGAGTTTGTTGTTGTTACTCGTCATCGTTCCATTTGAGATTTTATTTTGTTGAAGGAGGTTATATTTTGTATGGTTTTATCACTAGATGTAAATATTTATCCAGTGACATAGCTAGTCCTAAAGAGGCCTGTATCAAAATTTGTCAAAGGCCCTTTTTATCCGACTGCAGCGAAGCTCAAAACGAAGGTATTGATTTTTTTAACAGAATAAATAAGTTAGCATCCTGACTCGGGAGGTTGAGCTGTTATTGTGTCTTTACCAAGAATGCGAGAACGATCGAAGCAAGCTACTAAAATGGAGCATCCTGACTAGCAGATACATTATTTTTTCATTGAAGAGCGAATGAGTCCTAAAGATAAATGTTTTAATACTCAATTATCGACTTGATTTAATAACCAACACACAGACTACATAATGCTCGTTTCTTTGAATAATGGTCTCTCCGTATTTGCATAAAAGTGGTCTTTTCTCTATTTTAAAACTGAAAAACTAGTCATCGTCTAGTCATTTATCTGTGTATCTATTATAGTATATTGTACTTATATACCTTTTATTTGCACCGAAGACAACCCCATTTTATGTCCAGAAAATCACTGTCCATTCCAAGGTTGCCTGGAATAGATCGCAGTATAGCGATAAGTAATAAGTGTATTACTTTTTCTTTATGTAATTTATAATCTGGTATACAATAAAGTATGTATAAATAAATAAATAAACTAGGTTAATTTTTCTCTAATTAAGACCCTTGCAGGCCAACAAAGTACATGGGGCAACTTTAACAGAAAGTACTTATTAAAGAGCTGACAATGTGGTATAAAAATAATTGTAATTACTATTTACCTAGTAGTAAATGAGATGTAACTTTAGATTCTCAATTTGTCTATACAGTATGCAATCTTCCTATTGCATACTGTATAGACAAATTGAGAATCTAAAGTAAACAGTAGAAAAGTATACATTATTTTATAGCCGATAGTGTGGTTTTCATTTCTGCACAAGAAACAATATTTGCTTTTGCTCTGGGCGTTGTGTATGTAATACGAGTATAATGTCGTGCAATGGATGTCAAAATCTTACTTACTTCTCCATGAACATGACAGATTACAGTTTAAGCAAAAACAAAATTATTTTAATACCTAAAGCAAGATATTAATGCTTTAAAGATTTTTCGTGTCTTCTAAGGGCTGATTTTTCCAGCCATTTGTGACAGTTAATCCATACGAAAACTGTCAAACGTCAAATTTATTCCACGGATATCTGGCGTTGGATAAATCAGCACTTAGTATACTTATATTTCCACCATGTTATTTTAGTATTAGTTACTTTACCTCATCCATATATATTTTAGTAAGATGTATAATGTGCTGAAATACCTAGGCGTATATAGTGAAGCATTAAGTCTAGACAGAATCGTATAAGTGCTTTTAATAGTGTAGCCTACTCATAATTCATTTACAGAGATATAGCTTGTAAATGAATTATGAGTAGACAACCACACTTAATATCACAAGAGTGTGATGGCATTAAATATGGAGGGGCGCGCAAAAGATAGGCTTAAAAATTTTGGTTCCGCATCTTGAAGATTTTTTATTAAACAAATTGCAATTCGAATTAATTTACACTCCAGATAATACTTTTATAAATACGTACAGTTAGAATCATGAATTTTTTGAGAAATTATGATGATGCTGGTGGAATTAGCTGTTAAGTAGTTTATAATTTAACCTGAAAAGAGAGCATTAAATAAATAAATGGATTAATAATGAAAGTTTATGGAAGAGGGGTGAAATGAAACAGAGTCGAGTAATTAATTAAATAGGAAATAATAAGCAATTCAATAAGCACCCTCCCATGATAAACGATGGTTATTTAACTGAAGGGGTCGACACAAACGAACTAACTGGTGACATTTGACAGAATTTAGTACGTACTTTTTATAAAACATAATATTATTTTAGTAACAAACAGAAGCCATATTTTTCAAAGCTTTTTAACAAAAATGAACGTGAAAATAAACTTCTATGTGGGAAACATTCTATCAGCAGTAAAGAGCAATTAGTTACTTGAAATAAATAACGAGCAAACGGTACCGAGCAGACTTTAATTTTGCTCCCGAAATTAATAACTTAACGTCTTTTACAAGGTTTTTAATTAATGTTTTACTCGAAAATTAATAAATGAGTCACATGACATTGAAAATCAACATTTTCGTAGCATACATTTTTCACAATCGTGACGGGTTCTTAACTAATTTGTTTACTTTTCTGGTACTTAATTGATTTGCGTTCTTTATTTTGGTTGTTAGACAAACTTGGTATGTTAAACACTGTTTAAAGACTATACGAGTATACGATAAGCCAGTCTGCCCAGTTGATCTTGTGTTCGCTAGCGCTACTGCTGGGCATGAAGTACCTACTTAGTTCGATACCAGGTCGGGTGAAGTGTTATTGGGTTTTTCCATCAGAAATTCCTCAGTAGCAGTCCGGAGTCTGACTGGAGTGCCCGATTGATGGCAGTAGACTCAAACTTTATTACATGGGACTTAAACACAACTGGCGAAACGTGGGTGTACTTATAGGTACACAGAGGTGTACCTAGGGATAGACAGAGGTCTATCCCTTCAAGGATTACAGGCGTGAAGTTATGTTGTTTACTTTTCGGGTAATTGTTTTCGGTTCTTTATTTTGGTTTTTCGACACAATTTGGTTATCTTAAATTACTATTCAAGTAGACGATTAGTCAGTCCGAAAGTTGGTGGCTCACATCCGTGGAAGCGGATGCAGATACTTTAGGATCTAAATTTATTTTAAGGGATCCGTCAAGGCGACAAGGCGAAACAAAATTTAAGAAATTTTGTTTTGAATTCTGATTTTGGTCTTTTTGCAAATTGCAGCGCTGTTTCGTTGTATGTTGACCATAATTCAATTCGCGGCAATTATATTAAAATAATTACCAAATTGTAATCATTTAAAAATCTATATAGCTCTCGAAATTTAATGTGTTTGATAGATATAAGACTATTTCGTGTTTTTTTTATTCATTTAGAGCTTTATTAATGATTTAAATGATAAAAATTTATATTTTGTAGATTATGATGTTACTTATATTCACCCTTTTCCACCCACATCTGCATCCGCATGAGCTCCGCTTGATTAATACGGAGGTCTTAGGCGGGATTTTAGTCCGAGAGACCCGTACGGGCTGTGAAACAAGCCTAAATAAATGCGGATTCCGAAGCACCGCAATTCCAGATGCGGATGCGAATATCCGCAACATCCCTGATACATCTGTATGTATCAGGGATGTTGCGGATATTCACATCAAAATAAAAAGTATCTTATTAAGGATCTGTGATCCTTAATAAGGTACTTTTTATTTTGTGGATACTTATCAAATAACTTCTCCCGCTCTGGGCGGAGCGGGAGGGCGTGTCATACTCTTACTGACTAAAACCCACCCGTGTTACTTCAGTTGCCTTTACGTTGCCAGGGGCCACGGTTTCGGACTTTCCCGCGACCATCCTTACATACTCTTCAGATTCTTATACTTATAGAAAAAAAGGCAAGACAGGGCTAGAAAGTTAAAAAGTACATTATGTATTTCATATTAAAAGACTCTTTACGGATTGGCTTAAAGAGTTGACAGTTCCCAAAACTCCTGACTGACAGCGCAAATTCAAGAACAGCCGATCGATTCTGTAAAAATATCACCGTGAAACTTAGGTGAAGTGAACCTGAAGTGAGCTGTTAATAGTGTTAATCCCTAGCATCCTGCCGGTCGATTAGTGACAATGACAGCTCACTTCACCTAAGTTTCACGTTGATCTTTTTACAGAATCGACCGACTGATTTTCAACAGAAAATTCACTTTTACAAAACGTCCTGTATAAAGCTTCGTCGTGCTACAACATTTTGATCGCGTTACTAATTCTCATCACGCTTGCGCCATACAAAAGACAACCCTTCCCTTTACAATTTCTTGAGTACTCGTAAACAAGAGACATCTTTGCTTCATTTAGGATAAAGCAGTAAACTTAAAGCTCTAGACATTATTATGGACGAGTTAGTAGGTCGTAATTTGTACGGCTTTTATTTTCGGTTTTTACGATTTAATAATCATTCTAGTGGCTATAGTGTTAATGTGATTATATTGGAAAATAAAGCAATAATGTCATGCTAATAATATATAATCCGTATTATGCATTATTAGCATGCACCGCGCTTCTCTTTCTTTTCTATGCAGTCTGACAGTGACCGCGCTTTAGCTGTTGTAAGCCTCTTAATAGCAATGTTTAAGCAGGAGTGACCTATTTATAACGGGAAGTCAAAAAAATCTGCCTAGCCTTTTCCTAGGTATGCTGGGGTCGGCTTCCAGTCTAACCGGATGCAGCTAAATATCAATATTTTACATGGAGTGTCTACCTATCTGATCTCCACAACTCATGCCAACTGTCAAAGATTTACGAATGACTGCCGGGACCAACGGCTTTTCGATGTTATGTAATGGATGGGCGCCCATCCACGAACCGACGGCGATCAGCGTTGCTTATCTACCTCCGATCGGCCCGTGCAGCTGTTATCATTTACCTACTATTTATTACGAAGTCTCACACTCCATTCTACTTATTAAGAAAGAAGCAATCTTTAAGATTTCCTTAAACTATGAAACACACTTTACTAATCACCAAGAAAAAAAAAACTTCAAAGTCAAAAAGCTCACTATAACTTAAGACTGTTTATTATCTTTTAGAGGACTTCACAAAATACTGTTATAAAATTCGTTCCCTAGCAAACAGGAAAATAAAATGAACAAAATACCTACTTTGAAAAGGACAAGTGACAGGCCTTTATGAACGTTTTGATCTGAAGCCAGAATGTTTTTATAGAGGCAAGCCTTAGGGCCATGCTTTACAGATAGCGGGTCAGGAATGATGTGGGTATCACGGCGACTATTGTTATACCGTACTTGTACCTTTTGCATGAACGTGTGCGTGTGTCTCGCTAGCTTTCGTAGAACTTAATTTAGCATACGGTAAAGAAAAAGCACCATTGGATTTCATCAATTACACAATTTCCATCAATGTTCGTCAGCTTATTATGCCATTCAATAACGAAACATATAACAGTAGCAAAGTTGACATTTAAACCTTTTATTACGATAGGTACTCTGTTTGTGGTATTGGTATTTAATCACGTAGTAAGGAAACCTACCTGGAATACCTTGCAAAGGCCGCCGGAATCCGCTGGATGCGAGAACCGATCGAAATGGCGGTATGACCAGCAGTGGACGTGTTTCGCTGAAATGATCACGATCATGATGTTGAACAAGGAAATTGGCCAAGGCAAAGAAAATGGATCCCACTCGTCAAATAACTTGGTCTGTAAGACGTTGCTCATACTGTCTTATCAGTATCGTACACTCGCCCCGCGTCCGCTTGTGTTTCCCGCTTTCTGTATAGCGGAGCTTTTATTTGCACGAATAAAACTTTTCTCACAAATATGGCGAATAAAAAACGCGGTAAAATAATATAGCGTTTCCAAATTTTTGTGGAAAAGAAGATATGGCGGGAATGTCGGATTGCCGGCCTAAGAAATTATGGCTTATTATTAAATTACAAATTGTTTTCTTGCTAAACCTGTGAGAAAAGTCTTTGAAATATTACATTATAATATATCAGTCGTAGTTCCACGAATACCAGACAACTGCGTTTGTTTCTTGTATTCGTCTTTAATCGATACAATATTATTATTAAAATGTCCATCCATCTTTTTATTTTTTTTATTTATTAAAACTTCATGCACAAGTAAAAAATACTGTACAAAGGCGGACTTAATGCCTGAGGCATTTTTTACCAGTCAGCCTTAGGGTGATGCAGAGATAAAACATGGCAGGTGCAACATAAGGGATAGATAGCTTGAAAATTAATACATAATAATACATAGATACATACATACATATAAACTGAATAAACTTTGTCACGAGAAATAACGATAGGTTAAGGAGAAAATAAATCCAGCAAATCCATCTTCTCATAGAGAATTATTATTTTATATCTTATTTATATTTCATTGTATGCTGCACTGGTTGACGCCGGTTGTCGCTGAAAATCAGCGCTGGGGCTCTGTCTCGCATAGGGGCGCAGCAATATACTGAGCGATGACCGTTTTGTTTGGATGTGACGTTTACCCCAACTTGTCCCTTTTTGTTTTGTGTTCATTCTTTGCGTCATGGTTACCGCAAATAAACCTATTTCCTTTCCTTCTTTTCTTTTTCTAACAGCACTTTTTTCAAAATCGGAATGGATTTTTTTATTGAAATATTTTCGCAATTCAAAAACAACAAATGATAATAAATTTAATATAATGTCATCGATCGGTCGTCTATTAACTCCTTCGACATTTATAGCTTGCCCACTCTGAAATGACGCGCCCCACTATCGCATTTACGCACATGGTAATGCGGATTTCAATTGGTAATGCGGTTGTAGAGCGCGTCATAATAATATCAGAGTGAACAAGCTATACTAGGACCGATATGTTGCTAGTTTTAGACAAGCAACTGAAAACTCTCAACGCAAAAGTAAGAATGGTGAAAGAGAGAAATGGAACCCTACTAATACTAATCCAACAACCCCATCCAATTAATATACTAACCCAAAATAATACAATTCGGATCCACCAAAATCATTCATCATAACAATCCGTCTTCGAGACCTCATGAATATGTAAGAACACACACACAACAACAAAAACATTTGACTACAAGACTGAGTGATCCAATATTATCCTTCTGACCGAATTTCGGTCACAGCGGCTACTCTCAACAAAGAACACAGAATAGCCAATGATACGTAATTATTATAGTGCACAAAGTTTGTGCGCAGTCACAGTTGCAAAGGGAGCGCACCTGTGTCTGCGCACAACGTTTGAAGTCCCATCAGTCTATGAGAATGTGGGAAAAGCGCTTCCTTTTCATAGTCCGATGAGACGGCAATCCGACACTACCAGGGAGAGATCAGGCGCATTGCCAACGGCCTCACGTGCTCTCCAAGACACGGGCTGACCCATCCAAGGACTGACCTCAGCAAGCGCAATTAACCTAGCAGATCTATCGATCCGCACTGCTGTTACTTAGCCACGAGCCATGAATCCAATATGGAGTATGTCAATACCTGTTACTACTAAATATAAGGGAGGCTATGTTGGAGCAAAACTTTTTTAATTTGGACCTCTGCCAATGCTTTCAGTGTTCTATCTTGGATGACACGTAAATGAGTTTGGATGTTCGGTGGAGATTAACTGGTTGAATCATTTATGAGGGACAAGTTACTTCGTAGTTTTATGAAGAGCCTGAATTTGTTGGTAGAACATAGATAGAATACCCTTTTTTGCACATCAAGTAATGGGGAAAAACAAAATGGATTCTACAAAAAGGGTGAAACAATGGGCGGTCTTACCTATTGCAATGAACGATTTCTGTTATATAACCTTAATTAAATAATAATTAATAACGAATGGCTTTACGCATGTAGATTGCTTTTACGCAACAATGCGTAAAAGGTGTGCTTCCCTGGTGCAAAGGGTGCAGGGCGGCTCAAACAGTGTCTTAAGCATGGTTGCGAGTCGCCTGGACTGTGTGTACGTGGGTCACTCTTGTGCCGTCTCTCATGGGATATCGCAACGGTGACCAACCATTATTTCTTGTTATTTATTGTTACTTTTTGTATTGTTTTCCTTGTTTTTGTTTAGTGTCTGTGCTTACTAACATAGTCGTAAGTTTTACTAACAATCTTGTTGTTGAGTCTTGGTTACTCGAATAAAGGAAATTCTATTATATTCTATTCTTTACGAATACAGTCAATCGTATTAACCCATACTTTAAGAATGTTATTAGCTATAGTTTTAATTTTTAACTTGTAGCTATTTCGATATTACTAGTCTAGTACCAAGCTGCACTTTTAATTATCATTAAATTTATGCCTTACTGTTTTATTAGTCCTTGTGACTTTCATTTTGCTCTGCCTCGTTTTCATCTGTTTTTAATTTGCCCTTTATGGGATGAAGTATCAAATCGTCTAATAATACAAAGTTGTATTAGAAATTCTCAGAATAAATATATTACTTGAAAGGTCACTCTACCGTATGATTGACAGCTCATCAATACTCACTGAACCTTTGGCTGAGTTCTTCTTAGCATGAATAAACAATGCTTGCAACCATGACATTTTAAACTTGACTGCAACACGCAAATAGACTAATCAATCGATCACCTTGTGTTCTGACTCCCACACTTAGTAGGCATTCTCAGGGTTGCATAGAGCCTATAATATACACGGTGGCAGGGACATCGACGCGAAAACTGTCACCATGGATTCAGTACAATCATGATTCTGAACACCAATGAATTGAAATTTATCGTCGGTTAAAAAAAAAATACTACTGTTTTATAGAAAAGTGCAACACCTACGCGGGCAAAGTGTATAGAACAGCAGATGTTTTTTTTTATAACCTACGAAACATTTCAAGCCAGGCGTCGATGTCCCCGCCAGCCTGTATAGCTTGAAAATTAAGACCTACCATTTTGTTTTAATATAGAAAGTAAATAAATCGAAGATATGGAACAACGACATTTAAAATTACCACCCGGCACTGAGCCCCCGTGGTGGATTACGGCCCACTCCCTCTCACAGAGCGGAGCCCTGTGTCCCAGCAGTGGGAACATTATAGGCTGATTACGGTTTGTGGAAGAGTGTTCCAGTGTCCAAATATACAACTGCTGTCGAGCACCATTTCATCTGTTGTGGTTTGATCAAACAGCAGCCAAATTACGAACGTAAGTCTTTCAGAATCGGTTGATTCCTGCGTGGCCCGTAAGTACACAAATGTATATTACGGTAGGCCGCAAGTCAGTGATAACAAAACTGGTATAAGCTGGCCTCTTACATACATACACACAATCTGCCTTCTTCCCACGGAGGTAGGAAGAATCTAAAGAATACATACATATAAACTCCTTTTCCCTCGTTTACATTCATACTATTTGGTAATATACGCACGCCGGTTGCGAGCACAACGCACCTGCTTTCTGAAGAACATCACCAATAAGGTCACTATATATCCTCCTTGGGCGTCCACTTATTCTATTGAAACTCCGTACTAAGGCAGGCCAGCTCAAGGTCAAAGTATTACCACTGACGTGGAATGGTCGGCTGAGTAATACAAAATAGGCAGTGGCGATGCCTAGCTAGAATAATACGTGTTCTAGTGTACTGGGCAGAAATCTCTAGGAATGATTATGAAATATGCTGTTGTTTACGTATTAATACACATGATTTTGTTGAAGAACAAATAATAATGATTATTTCTATAAGCACAGTTATTCTAAATCCAAAACAAGTCCAAAAGCAGTCATTAAACATAACTTAACCATAATGCGATTCGTGACAAATTGTCAGAAAAGTTTGGTTCAACTTTAACTACGGCGGCGATTAAAATGTGATCAGTGCTCAGAAATTTAACCTAATGTGTATTTTAAGTTGGTTTTAATTAATGAATATTAGCTTTAATGTATAGAAAAAGTATTGCTCGTGCTTTGTCATTTAGCTATATATTTTTTATAATAATTGGTGGAGGTAATTTTAGAGTTTGTTGGTGATGCTAAAATTATGTGTAATAAAGCCTTATTACACATAATTTAATTAAAACAAGGATGACAAATTCCCCTTCTTAGTTTTTTTTCGTCTGATTAGTGATTAACCTGGTGTCACAGTTTTAGGCTGCCCATGGGCCTCTGACTTGGCTTCAGATGCCATCGAGAAAATTTTAGTCGGTTAACTCACGATGTTTTCCTTCACTGTTTTTGAAGCAAGTCATAATTATTCAATACGCACCTGATTCCGAAAAAGCAGAGGTGCGTGTCTTAGGTTCGAACTCGAGATCTGAGACTTGGCAGTCCAACGGTCACACCACTAGGCTATCTCTGCTCATTCACCTAATTAAAATAGAATTCATCATTATTGTAATTGAAAAAATTCTGTTCATAAATAAAATACGAGTTACAAATGCCTACTTATAAAATGAAAGTACTTCAAACATGTTGATATGTTGTTATTTAAGGAGACGATAACCGACTTTTAATGATTTTATACTGAAGATGACGTCTAAACGAGTAGATCTGACGTTAATGATTTAGACAAAATATATGTTAAATAAAAGCATTTTCTTAATAACTTAATATAGTAATGTTTTAGATTATGTTTATATTACATAGTGAAATTAATTTGTAAAGTTATGTATGTCTAACTCGGATCATATCACGCAAAATATATCAAGCATATTTTTCTAAAACCTTCACCGTTTTAAAGATAATTTAATTGTTGCTCGTTTAGTATGCTACGTATTTGATTAAAATACATTTTTTTTAATGTATAATAAATTAATAATGCGTCTAATTTGGGACAGCACTCCTTGATCGGCGAGTTCTATTATTGGCTGGACGTACGACGCGTTGCACGTAAGCTCAGTACAGAACACGCAAGCTAGCCACTCAAGGTCACTGGCATATATCTGCGTCTTAAGCCCCTACTGTATTTCTCAATAATATTTTAGGTTATAATCACCCATCGATGTCATTCTAGAACGCTTGCCACCATTACCATAGACCTCATGAACACCGAAGCAAATGTGATTGATATAAAATAGTATTAAATTATTCGAAAGTTTTGATAGAAACTATAAATTTCAATAACCGCGAAGCGTCATAACTCTTCATTTATCTATAAAATTGTTGAAGTAGAAAATAGTTCTTTTTTGCTCCGTCTTATAAGAAAAGTTCTTAGAAATTAATTAAATCAAGTTTCCTTCTAACTTCAGCTATAATTTATAGACTCTTATGTATTTAAATAATTTGTAATATTTTCTCCCAAGTAAGTTTTAATTAAACGTGGTTAGGGTGAGTTTTTAATATCTTTTTCATTGTTGTTATAATTTTTAAATTCTTTAAAGATGGATTGAACCGCAAGCTGCCTCGTTGGTTTAGTGGTCGCCAAGCGCTACTGCTGAGCATGAGGTTCTGGGTTCGATTCCCAGGTGTCTTTGGTTTTGCATTTTCGCTTTTTTGCCACCGACTTCCGAAATTAAAGTAATTTTCACTTTGCAGTGTTTTTTTTTTGATGTCCACAATTGACGGAGAAATCGGCGGACATACCGCACCCCCGGAGCGAAACTGTCACTTATGCACAAAATTGCAATAATGATTTAAATATGTAATAACTGTCCTAAAGCAATACAATATTGAGTGGTCATTATTAATACAAAAGTAAGTTAAAAGTTGACGTTGTAGTAAAAGCTATTCATCTTGTCTAAATCTTGAAATCATATTTTTTTAAATGTCAAAGTTTTAAATGCTTCTCCTGAAAAATTGCATTTTTGCATAAGTGACAGCACCTGGGTCGCGATACATTAAAAAAAAAAAACGCGTCGAACATATAACCTCCTTCTTTTTGGAAGTTGGTTAATAATAATATATTCCTTTTCTTACATATTTTAACGTATTCAAATTTAATGTTATTTTAAATGATGTTAATTGATTATAATTTGCATGCCCATGTGACGGCAGAACATGGAGAACTAACTTTATGACAACACCTATGTACAAATTTACCCATGTTTGCAAAGAAATAAATGATTTAATGATTTTCTAATAATAATTATATATACTTACAAAAATAATATTTAAAAAAATATTAAGCTCCTTCTGGGGTAGTCGGGTAATTAAAAATAGTCGCTTTCTCATAATAATAATAATAATCTTTTTAACTGCACATTGAATTTCGCGGTTGTTATCATCATTTAGAGCATTTATGCTGGAAGGTATATGTGTAGATACCGATACTACATTATTAACTTAGATAATTTATATAACACAGAAAACTCGATGCTTTGACATGTCGCCATTGCACCCGTGCAGAGCAGGGGCGGGACGCTTAGCTTGCCGTCCGATAAGGACCAGGCCCGGGTCGACGGCGCGTTGAGTTCCACGCGCGCCTCAAAGAGATGTCAGCACAACGGAAGGGGTCCACTTGGACCGATGCCTGCCGGGGTCGCGGGAAAGTCCGAAAGGGATACCGCGGCCGCTAGCAAAGGAACACGGGTGGGTTTTAGTCAGTAAGTGTCTGACACGCCCTCCCGCTCCGCCCAGAGTGGGAGAAGTTATTTGATAATTTCCCAACGGCAAAAAAAAAAAAAAGGGACGCTGGTGTTTATATAAAACGATGTACATTAGTATTACTGTATTTTTTTGCTACGCCACGGTGTTGAACCCTGCAGTTAGTAGAGCCATTCACACGGTACAGGCGATAGGCCATAAACTTAATGGCTCAAGAGTCGTAAATATTACGAATTGGACAAATTGACGGCCCGGCCGCTCGTAATTGGACAATTATCAGACCCAGAAAGCTATGAATTGTATACAGACAAGTAATCATTTTGATTGACAATTTACGCGGCGTTTCAAACGGATTTGAAAGAAAATTATTGTTTTGAACTGTTTTGTCTGCCGTAGATAGATTTGTCATCACATTTTTAACCGTATTCATGATGAGACTTTCTTTGTCAGTGTATGCGGTGTCATCATTGTCTTCATATGACCAGTTTAAACTCTGGTCAGCACACGGTCTAAATCTGGGGACTGACTGACTTAAAAGAAAAGAAGAAGGATTATTTATCACAGAAACACGTGCATGTAATAAAGCATGCGTGTGCGCGTATAACATGTTACAATGTGAACATTCGTTTCAGTACAGTAAGATTCTAAAAATATCACCGTGAAGACTTAGATGACATGAAGTGAGCTTGAATTGAGCTGTCACTCCATCTGTTGAATTGACACTATTGACAGCTAACTTCACCTATGTTTTCACGATAAGATTTTTACAGGAAAGACCGGCTGATAGGATTAGCTTCATGTGCGAATTTGCTCAGTTCATTGTTACATAATGATGCTACTATTTTGCCACTATTAGATTGCATGTAACCAGACATTTGGCATTTGCTCAGCCAGCTTTCAATTTTAATTGATGGAAATCAAAATATTTGGAAATCTGTGTGTTTCAATGTATTACATAAACAGTTTTATGTCAATCATAGTATTAACTGAATATCTTAGACAATTCTCTTGTTTATTTAGTTAATCTATTTCGAAATTTATCTTTACGAAAAAATTTAAAAAACATCTTTGACACGATATAAAACTCCTTCATTAAAATAATAAAACGGATGCCGTAAGAAACATGGCTGGACCCAAAACAAAGTAACATAATCAGCCTATAATGTTCCCACTGCTGGGACACAGGCCTCCTCTCGTTGAGAGGGAGTGGGCCGTAATCCACCACGCGGGACTAGTGCGGGTTGGTAGAGGTCCCATGTCTTCGAATTTTTGGTTCCAAGATATGCCGGTTTCCTCACGATATTTTCTTTACCGTTTTGAGAGCACTGGTGATGAAATATAGACAAAGTAAAGCGCCTGTCAGGATTCAAACCTACGACCAACAATTCGTAAGTCACGGCCATTACCATTGAGTCACCACTGCTCCCAATAAACAAAACATAGAAGATAAACCCACAATCCAAAATTCATTTATTCAAACTAGGCTGAGAATCAGCACTTTTCGAACGTCAAAATTACATAAGACAGTCCCCCAAAAACCCCGCCATCCCCATTTCCTAATGCTTTAATAATTCTCTTCTTCCTTCCATTTACTTTGGTACCACACAAAAGTACAGAAAAGTAAGTGAGCTATGAAGGCCAAAACTGATCCCCGCAAGGTACCTACAGTTCATAAGAAAATAAATCGAAAAACCTTAGCACAATATAAATTACCTATACCAACTCGACCTTGATTGTTTCATGGCAAAATATAAGTAGCGTGAATCGATCGATCAGCACGGTATGGGCTGCACTTTTCATGGTCTACACAACAACTGACAGCTCTTTGAAAAGTACATAACATTATCGGTTCTTGACGTACATACGTAGGTATATCTACTATCGTTAGTTATATGTTATAGTCCAAAAGTCTCTAGAATTGAATGAAATGAAATGAAATTGTTTATTCTGTAAATAGGATATCGGAATCACTTTTAGACATCATATAAAAAAATATTAAAAATAAGCTAGATGGGGTCGGTGTTTCCAATCTGACTACTCTGAGAAGAAAGGCCGAAACAAACTCAGAGGTCGTAGTCTCTTTTAAAGTCCAGACATAATCTTGGTCAAGTCATATGAGGACCATGTGGATTAGTGTCTGAAATGGTCTTTTGAGGAAATAACCACACAGATTTGAGTGGACCTGTCCAGTCAGTGCAAGCATTTGTCAGTAATCGTGGAGCTCAACTCAAAACTGAAGGAGCTTATAAATACTCACTTTTCCCTAACTTTGCTGAGCTCGTCGGACCATGGAAAGCAGCAAATATGTCTGATTCTATTGGGTTAGAAGTTATAGGTAGGCAAAAATATCGCATGAGATGGTTCCAGTAATATTCCCGCAGCGCGCCAGTCTTTAAATCTTCACATACACTTATAAAATACAAACAATTATTTAAACGCACTTGCTCTAGAGTGAAGCCGATCTACACTAAGTTAGCCATTGGCTCATATAACAATAATATAATTCCTGAGAAGCCATTAACTTGATATTTCGTGGTAATCTATTACCTTGAATGTTCTAGAAACTGTTGCAATCGGATTCAAATAATTCCGTAGCTACGCCTCAGTTCCTAGATTTTCTATTACTATTCCCGCTACAATAGGTAATTGATACAATGACGTGCAGACATCAAAGCAAATAAGCAAGCTTGTTAAAAGTTGCGTTATAAAAAAAGTTAGTTAAGTCAGCTATCATCGCCCAACACAAAAATATATACAAAGGCATTGTTCCAGACTTCCCAAAGAAAGTTAATGAATAATTAATTGGAGAATTACATTATCTTTAAAAAGCGGCCAAGTGCGAGTCGGACCCGCCCATGAAGGGTTCCGTAGCAGCAAGTAACATAATATAAAAGTTCTTGTAGTTCGTTGCAACTTTGATCGATGTTTGCGATTTATGACGTATTAAAAAAACTACTTACTAGATCTCGTTCAAACCAATTTTCAGTAGAAGTTTACATGGTAATGTGCATCATATATATTTTTTAGTTTTGCCATTCTCTTATTTTAGAAGTTACAGGGGTGATGTACGCAAAGTTTGGAAATAAACAGCTTTATTATTATGTGAGACCCAGGTAAAACAGGCCGATCCTTTGCCGCTTATCGGACAGAAAATCTAGACTCCGGACTGCAACTGAGATTCTTATTGGAAAATCTATCCATACGAGTGCTATATGTAGTGATGTAATCTTATTCTAAAGAGATAATTAATGTTACCGCTGTAACGCCAAGAAGTTTATTTCTTGGTTCCACGCTAACTTTACCTCCTAGCCAGTACTAATCTACAAAGAAACTTCCCCCACGACTTCCTGATAGTAAAATCTCAGTAAATTCAGTTCCTAGTTCAGGGCTACGCAGATAGTAAAGGCACAGTATAACAAAGTAACAGTATAGTGTCTCAGCAGTGACCTTGAAATAATTACTACGGCCGCTCGGTAGATAAATCCGCGTCCGTGCGTAACTGCCGTGCACTCGATACTGTTGCGTACTGATATACATTGAGATTGCGAAGCGCGTCGTTTTGTTTTTTATAAATATATATTACTGTTACCTATTTAAACTGCAGTAAATATATCCCGCAAATATATCCCGAGCATTTTCTATAAATAATAATTTTATGGGCTGTTAAACACGCTATTATTTTCCGAGAATAGATTTAGTGGTTACATAAAGATGGTTTAGGAATTAATTTATGCTGTTTAGAATAGACCACCATTGTTCTAAATAAGTATTACATCCTGCCACATAACAACACAACAATATTCTTCAAAGAGGTAGGCAAAGGTGTATCCCACACACACACACACACTACACACTATTGTTGTTAAAATATTATTTTCACTTTTGCCTTTTTTATTTTCTTTTCTTTTATTTTTTTTATTTTGTATTTTGTGTTTCAAGAACTGTGTCCAAATAAACATCATTCTCTTTTTTCTTTTATACAAAGAAAAAAAAAAATTGTAAAAGTTTAAAAGAAAGCAATAAATAAAACTAGCCTCTTATTGTCGGCCTTTGGGCCTCTTCTCATAAATAAAAATCACGAGCATTGATCACCACGCTTGCTGAACACGGGTTGGCGATTAATTTTTTTATTATAGTAAGAAATAGTTACCTCAAAAGTCAGCTAAGTAAGCTCAAACCCGGCTTTGTTACTTTTGTTTTTACTTGAAACCACTTCTATTCCAAGCATTTTAAACGAATTCGAACAAAGTACAACCCAAAGCTACATCGAATACGACGTGTCTAAAGCACCATTTACACATAACGGACAACGTGTGGACGCAACATGGGAACATGACACATCTTTCGCAAAAACATCCATGTGCAGCCGCGGCTGTATAGACTGCGCTTTTGAATAGACACAACTGGCGTTGTGCACTGTGCAGACTCTGTCCATAAGTTAAAATGGACTGAGTCTGCACAGAGCACAACGCCAGTCGGCTTTGTTTACATCTCGTTCTCACTCTGTGAATGTTTCTAAAGGACATTTGTGATCCTTTGTTCACCCAAAACCTAGATTATTAATATTGCAAGAAGTGGTACGAGTTTTGACGGCCCCTGGGCAATCCAATACTAGCTTGCTGCTTGGAAAGTATGAACTATTACCATATTTTGTGTCGATTTTAATGGTATCTGCGGTGTTGCTAGTTCAAGAAAATATAGCATGCATGCTGAAGCAGATACAGATAGCTTTTAAGCTATTATGCGATAAAGAACAGCATCCCTTATGCGAAGGATTCGGGGGAGCACCAACAACATTCTAAGGGTGATAGTGAATAAGCCTGATTGCCCGTTCCTGGGGCACTGGACCCGTATGCACAGCTGCAGGTCTGGTGCAGCGGGAAGCGGTCATAATTATAGCTTTTTAAACTAGTTGTATTTTTGTTTCTGTTTTGTTTTAGTTTGTTTTGTTTTATTTATTTTAATTAGAAATGTTACTAACATAGTTTTATAAGGATTACTAACAACAATATGAATTACGTGTGTTCGATTTAAATAAATAAATAGCTAAATGGAAGTTTTTTAATATTTCACATGTATAAAATCGGTAATAAAACTGAAATCCATTTTTGGAACTTTCTCTGGGACAAGTTTAAAATTAATTTTAACCGTCAAATTTTAACCAAATTACCAAAAAGACAATACAACGTGAAAATTTTTACCTTCTAAAACGATTTAAAGGCAAAATCACACAGTATAACTTCTTTGAACCTTATCAAAATAATTGAGTTTGAAATTGCGAATGGTCGACTGGGACATACGAATTTTCATACATTGCAATTTTCGACGGCTTATAAATAGTTGATTTGTTATTTAATTACTATGTATTTATGATTCGGTAAAATATTTTCTGTGAATTATAATAACAAATATGGTTCTAAACAAAACAGTATCTATCAGTAATTTATAGATTACACAAAGTTATTCATCTACAATATCATGGGACATTCCACAAATGTGTCATACGGCCAAGGTTGCCTGGAAGAGACCGCAGTAAGCGATAAGGCCGCCCATTGTATATTTTATAGTGTATTACTTTTTCTTTATATAATGTATAATCTGGTGTACAATAAAGTACATATAAATAAATAAATAAATGGCAAAAAAAGAGATATTCTCCGATACGAGATGAAGAGAAGACGATTTGCAAGAAAAACGAAAAAAAAAGAAGCCATGTGCAAGTTGGACTTGCGCACTAACTTCCTTATTAATAAATGTAAGGTTAAGTTACAACTAGTATGAGTTTCAGATATAACATACATTTTTAGAGGTGAGGCATTATTTTACTCAGCGTTTATTAATAAAAGAGGGTTATGGTTTGTTAGCATGAAAGCTTACTTATACCAACTATCTTTTTTTCCCTTGATTTTATAAACACGTTTTCTCCGTTAAATTTTAACTGGCTATCTGAAAAATTTATCTGCCTAGCCTTTTCCCAACAATGTTTGTTCGGCTTCCAGTCTAACCGGCCGTAAACCTGGTTACCTATTAACAATTCAAAATGTACAGTTTTATTGGCACCTTTTGGGTACGGAATCCTAAAAAGCGACTTCCTTGAGACACTCGACAGTGTTGAATAAAGTGCACTAAGGAACTGCGAAGTTTAATTGTAGAAAGCATTAAATCCGGTGTTGGGTGTTGAAAGAGCTAAGTAGCCGTGATTAAATAGGAAATCGTTTTCTCCTTGCATTAATGAGACGAATTTTACGTTTTAATTTTTTTTACTTTTCAGACTATTTTCTAGTAAAATCGTCTTTAAAATAGCACCGGAACACGATTGTGTCAGTAGTAATTGTGCTTTTTTGTCTTGCTAAAAATTCTCGATGTCTGCATAGATTCATTATAGTTTTCATTTTAATTCAATAAAATAAAGCAGTCCTGACTCAGTTCCATCCAATTTTTTCAGGGATGTATTCTAATTAATCTACTTAATAAAGATCTTAAATTAATTCAGTCCCTGACAACCAACGCACAGCCTAAACCGCTTGATCTAGAAGCATGAAATTTTGCGCAAGAGTTTAATTTATAACGAAAGTGAGCACTATGGGTGGGTTTTAAAAAATTCATCCCCTAATGATGTTATATAGGGGATGCAAGTTTGGATGGAAGGTCGTAATTTTTTGCCGTCGGGAAATCCTATCAGGCGCACGGCTTGTTAATCATAATTAACTTTATAATAAAAAATGTGATCGAACTGTATGTATACTGGGAAACAACATAATTTTAAAAGGCACGCCAGGTAAATGAAAATTATAGGAAAATAAATGAATACAGGTTTTAATCGAACGTTGTAAAGCATAGCGCCTACCACAAGTCATTAAAAATTTTCAATAAACTGCCGACAGTAATAAAAAGTCTAGTATATACAAGTGGGTTTCAGAATAAGCTTAAACGGTTCTTGTTAAATAAGTGGTTATATTCTATTGATGAATTATAAATTCATACAAAAGTTGAAAGTAACATCATTTTATTGATTTGAAATTAAAATTTTATTGAATTTTATGAATTGACTTATGACATTTATTTTTATATTTTTATGTGTTATGTGTCTCGGGACCATGGTCCTTTGAAAGGCGTACGAGGGGCCGATACCAACTTGCAGAGGTCCCTTAGACAATTTTAAATGGAATGAGGCACCAACCGACGATTATCCCTGTTCGCAGGATGCAAGGGCACCCAAGGACAACCCCTGGTTGGTGTAATACTATTGCAGAATATGGGAACAATGATATTGAGCTATGGGTTTGGGTGGCTACAGTGGACTGGTTACCTGGAACTATGGAAGGACTATGGCCCCTGCTTGATCCATGTTTAATAAAATATGTACACCGACAAAACGGCTGGGGGTGACTTACATACTCACTGTCGCTAGCACATAGTCACGTAGCGACAAGGGGGCAACAAGTCCTGAGGTGCTTGAGGATTGGAGAGCTATTCCTCGGCTTTCAGAACAATTCCAGAGCCCGGAAGATGGTCAAGATCCCTACGAGCACTTACTGGAATACTCCCTTCCTTTGAGCACATTTGCTCTTGCGAATCTCCACTCAAGCCGGCCAATTAAAGCAAGAATGAGGTGGGAGCTCTGTTCCTCGTCAGTGTTCACTCCAACCGGCCAATAAAGGTAAGCAAGAGATGAGGAACGAGATTTCTCCCGGGAGATAGGTTCCGTGAGGTCGCTACTGCCCAACAGCTCGCCACATGCTGCCCTGCGGGTTTCTGGATCTCTCTTGGTCTGGCTCCTCATCCTAGACCTGTTCCGGCAAAGTAAACTCTACCGGGACAGACCCAGAGTTTGGAGCGCACAAGCCCCACCACGACGTCAACGTAGAGATATTTGTATTATTATTCTGATTTTATATATTGCATGCATGATATTTCTTATATATCGTATTTAGTTATAGAAATTCAGACACGATGTAAAAATTGTTATTGAATTAATGAATTGAATCGAAATTTCAGGCATTATAGGGATCTTTCGAGTTCATGTTTGCATGTAAACTAAGACCATAAAAGCTATCTCGGTACTTGGATCTTGGTACGGCACTTAGGAACCACAAACTGCGGTCAATGTCGCTGCAAGCAACATGCGCTAGCAGCTCCTATGTGGTACGTGTGGTTGGTTGGTTTTTATTTATTTATTTATTTATTTATTTCATTTTAAAGAAGGCTTACAGACTAACAAATAAAAATTATATATAAAGTGTAATATTTTCAAATCGCTAATTACAAGCCTCCACACATAGACAAGAAAATAAAATACATATAAAAAAATAAAAAAAAGAGTACAGGTGACAATTAATTACTAATGATAGAAGGTTGTTAATTATCGAAGAAGTTTTGTGCGATTTGTCGTCGCACGGACGCCACACTAGTGCAAAATAAGTCGATATCGAGGTCCCTTGGCAGTCTATTAAAAACAAGTGCACTCCTTATTGAAAAAACATTTTTCACATAGTTGGTCGTTGTGAAAGGCACACTTAATATTGGTCGCTGACGTAATCCCATTAGGTTCGTGCGCAATGCTAAATTTGCTACAAGTTCAGGACAGTCAATATGGCCATTTGCGACACCCATATAAGCAGAGTTATGTCTCCAATATGACGCCTCACATCCAGAGGAAGGAAGTGGTAACGTTTACAGCGGTGCTCATAGTCAACTGAGTATTGCTGTGCTCTATAATCTAGGCAACGTAGAAATTTTCTTTGGACGCCTTCAATACGGGACTTATAAATCTCATATTGCGGGTTCCAAACTTGAGATGCGTATTCTAAGTGGCTACGTACGAAAGAACAATACAAAATTTTAACCGGTTTCAGAGATCGGAAACAGGCCGTGGTGCGTAGTATAAATCCTAGAGCTTTTGATGCCTTTGTAACTATACTGTTCACATGTTGATCAAACAGAAGCTTGTTGTCTACGATCACCCCCAAATCTCTTATGCTATTTAGCCTGCTAATTAATTCATTGTCGACATTGTAATTAAAATTGACCAAAGACGTACGTCGTGAGAATGTTAGGACGAAACATTTAGAGACATTTAATTGGAGTTTGTTACGTTTGCAATAAATCTCAAATCTGTGCAGGTCGTCTTGCAATTGATATGCATCAGACATGTCTCTTACAACTTTGTGAATTTTCATGTCGTCAGCATAGAGAAGAATATACGAGTGATGAAAGCATTGTTTGATGTCTGTTATGAACAATATGAATAACAAAGGACCCAGAATGGAACCTTGAGGCACTCCTGAAGGGACAGAACTCCAACCAGAGGTGTAGCCTTGAAGCACGACAGCCTGCGTTCTGTTCTCTATATAGGATGAGAACCATCGGTATAAGTCTCCGTGAATTCCGGCGAGAAACAGCTTTTTTAGTAGCATGCAATGATCAATTCGGTCGAAGCATTTGCTATAGTCTGTATAAATTACGTCAACTTGACGCTGTACCATGCCATTCGTAATAAATTCCTGTGACAGAAGTAAGTTAGACGCAGTCGAGCGGTTCCTAACAAAACCGTGCTGTTCATCACCAAGAACAGTCTTAAAAGCCGCGTAGACATCAGTGTAAACCATACGCTCAAGAACTTTAGAAAAGAGGCAGATTTTAGAAATGGGACGATAGTTTTCAATATTTGCTTTATCGCCTTTTTTAAAGACGGGAGTGACGAAAGCAGACTTCCAAATCCTTGGTACTTTACCTTCGGAAAGAGAGCGCCTGAATAGGATAGTGGTAGGTTCAGCAAGACTATCAGCACAAGTAACAATGAACAATGGAGGTATAAGATCTGGTCCACCTGATTTAGTTAGGTCCAAGGATTTGAGCAACTTCAATACACGCGAGTGGTTTACGTCAACTGTACCGACAGACATAGCAGTATCACTACATCGCTCACTTGAAGTAGTTTCATCATCAGCCGTTGTTGTTTCGGGTTCTAAAAAGGTGGACTGGAAATAGCTAGCGAAGAGGTTGCTAATATCTTGCCCTGAGTTGACAGAGGTCTCACGGTAGAACATCTCACTAGGAAATGAGCCAGACCTCCGCTTGCTTTTAACAAACGCCCAGAAGGCTTTTGGATTTTTTACAATAGAAGCCTCAATGTTAGTCATGTAGTTATCATAACAAGCCCTTTCCAACTCAATAATTCTGGTACGCAATAATGAAAAAGAATGATAGTCAGATAAATTATTGTATTTTTTATATTTTTTATGATATTTATGTTTTTCTCTAATAATTTTAACCAGTGCTGTGGTGTACCAAGAAGGATAAGAGGATTGTTTTACCGATTTTAAAGGTATGTATATATCCCTAAGCTCATACAATTTACTATAAAATTTAGTGACCGCTTCTTCTAAGCTTGTTGACAATAGAAACTGAGGCCAGTCAATTAGATCAAGTTCAGATTTTATAGCATCATAATTGCCCTTTGAGAAAATATAACGTTGCTTAGGTTTATCAATAAGTGTGTGAATTTCGACAAATTCTGTCATAACAATTAAAGGCTTGTGATGAAGATCAAGTGGCAGAGCAAGAGGGTCCGTGCATTCCGAGACAGTTACAGTGTCATTACAAAATACAAGGTCGAGTAGTCTACAGTTAATATTCCGCTCACCATTATACTGTGACATGTTGAATGTTTGCAATGTATCAAAGAAATGAGTGACATGCTGAGAAGAAACATTATGTGGGATTAACTCCCCATTAGTAGCCATCTCCTCATTACACCACTCGACATCATTTCCGAAATTGAAATCACCCACCAGCAAAAACTTGTCAAGTGGATGAGTCAAAATTAAGTTATTAAAACTATCCGTGAAATTATGCAACTGAGTACTATATGAATTACCTAGATTCTCCTTGCACAAGTAAAGCGCACAAATATGCAAATTGTAACTAACCTGTGGTTTGGACTTTTTAAGGATTAAGGATAGCCAAATATCCTCCGCCGAACTACGCCAATCCAACCTCTCAACCATTGTTAGTTCACGTGTCACAGCTATCAGAACACCTCCTCCACGCAGCTGACCTGTACGGGAGTAGTCACGGTCACGTCTCCAAACAAGGTAACGTCCGTCGAATAATTCACTGCTGTTAAAACTATCATCTAACCACGTTTCCGTAAATATAATTATATCATAAGAACTGAGACACACTCCACGAAACACTATGTTCGTTTTCGTACGCAAACCACGCACGTTCTGGTAATAAATTTTAAGTTTAGCTATAATTACCTTTAACTAAAACTAAATAACGTATGAATAGATAAAGATTTGTCAAAAATAAATTAAATATTACCAATAAAATCAAGAGCAGGTCATTATTGCAACTATTATAATGCTTAAGATGGGTAGTAGTGAAATAAAGTAATAGACACAGCAATACACAGTGATCAATAAAAATAACATTGTAAAAACAGCTGTTACAAAGGGAAACAATAAGCGACGGCCTGTACATAGATAACAGCACCTCGGAGTAAAACGTCATAATAGGGGACGGTCCACGACAGAAAATGTACTTTATGTCACGGTAGATAGGATTTAACTTCGCATAACAGGAAGCGACATTGCAAAAATAATATTGAATTGACTTACTTGGGCACACCGTGCAATGACACAAAACCAATAGGAATACGTAACTAGCACACACAAGACTAAGATTCTCAAACTTTGTAAAATAGGTTCGAACCCTGACAAGCGCTTTACTTTGTGTAAATTAAAAACGGTGAAGGAAAACATCGTAAGGAAACCTGACCCGTATCCTAGAACCAAAAATTCGAGGACATGTGGAATCTACTGACCCGCCCTGGGCCGGCGTGGTGGATTAAGGCCCACTCCCTCTCACAGAGAGGAGGCCTGTGTCCCAGCAGTGGGAACATTATAGGCTGATTATGCAGTGAACAGAAGGTATCAATATGACCGAACCGTCTGCTCCTTGGGCAACTAACAAAGGGTTTTTTTAAGTCTAATTTTTGAGCGGTCTGAACGCAAGGTCTCAAATAAGTGACTTAAGTCATCGGTAAAAGCTAGTCACAGCATCACGTAAACACATTCAATAAGGATAATCTTGATACTCTGGCACACCCAATTATTATCACAGTCTGTGGTCAAAGTCTCTGCAAGCAACATGCGTATGCAAGCTCCTCTGTGGTAGGTACTGCGGTTGACTTATTTGATGTAGTTATAACTGTTATTGTGTGTTTTGTTTTCCAAATTCCTTTATAAGATACGAATTATGATAGACTAGCGACCTACCCCTGCTTCGCACGGTTTTTACGTCAAAACATCGAGATTTCTTTTGTATAATATCAATGTCAATCTGCCTAGCCTTTTCCCAGCTATGTTGGGGTCGGCTTCCAGTCTAACCGGATGTAGCTGAATACCATTATATTACATGGATCGACTGCCTATCCACAACCCCGTAACTGTGTAATACGATACCCCTTGGTAAGACTGGTTGTCACACTTTCGGGCTTCTGACGACCCGTAACGACTGTCAAAGATCCACGAATGACAGCCATGGCTTAACGTGCTGGTATGTAAAGATGGTCACCCATCCACGGACCAACCCCGGCAAGCGTAGCTGAACCTGATGCAACGACCCGTGCGGATGTTATTACTTAGCCACGAGCTCCTCAATGTATTACAAAATATGCCAATACCAATGTATTACACATTAAACCTTCCGGAACAGATTCTCTAAATGATTGTAAAAACTGCATCACAATTATTCGTTGCCTAGTTCAGAAGAATAACGCGGTCACAAAGGCAGATACGAAAAGCGACTTTAAGTTATAATAATATGTTCAGAAGGAACATCTCTATAATATTGTAAATATGTTTTTCTGTGAATATCACATCAGGCTGAACGAATTTTAAAGAAAGCTACACGGATAGAAACACGCACGACCTAGTGTGGAGTCCAAAAGTAATATTAAATTAATTTTTCCTTTGTAAAAATATTTTAGGAGTAATTTACTTGTATTCGTTTTAAGGAAATTTAAGGATACTTTATTTAGGTTAAAAAAAACATTCTACCAGCTAAAACAATGATGGAATTAATGTCAAAATTGTATGGGACTAACGAATAAAAAAAAATAAAAAACTGTTGAATAATGAATACGAGGCTTTTGGATAATTTGTAAAGTGGTTTTGTATTTTGTTTTTATTTTGTAATGTGCGTTTAGTTTCAGCAGAATAAATACTTTTTCTTCTATATATATAAAAGAAAGTCGTGAAGTCGTGTTAGTTACACCACTTATAACTCAAGAACGGCTGAACCGATTTGGCTGAAAATTGGTGGGGAGGTAGCTTAGAACCAGGAGAAGGACATAGGATACTTTTTAGTAGGGTAGGTAGGGTAGGTAGGGTAGGTAGGGTAGGTAGGGTAGGTAGGGTAGGTAGGGTAGGTAGGGTAGGTAGGGTAGGTAGGGTAGGTAGGGTAGGTAGGGTAGGTAGGGTAGGTAGGGTAGGTAGGGTAGGTAGGGTAGGTAGGGTAGGTAGGGTAGGTAGGGTAGGTAGGGTAGGTAGGGTAGGTAGGGTAGGTAGGGTAGGTAGGGTAGGTAGGGTAGGTAGGGTAGGTAGGGTAGGTAGGGTAGGTAGGGTAGGTAGGGTAGGTAGGGTAGGTAGGGTAGGTAGGGTAGGTAGGGTAGGTAGGGTAGGTAGGGTAGGTAGGGTAGGTAGGGTAGGTAGGGTAGGTAGGGTAGGTAGGGTAGGTAGGGTAGGTAGGGTAGGTAGGGTAGGTAGGGTAGGTAGGGTAGGTAGGGTAGGTAGGGTAGGTAGGGTAGGTAGGGTAGGTAGGGTAGGTAGGGTAGGTAGGGTAGGTAGGTAGGGTAGGTAGGGTAGGTAGGGTAGGTAGGGTAGGTAGGGTAGGTAGGGTAGGTAGGGTAGGTAGGGTAGGTAGGGTAGGTAGGGTAGGTAGGGTAGGTAGGGTAGGTAGGGTAGGTAGGGTAGGTAGGGTAGGTAGGGTAGGTAGGGTAGGTAGGGTAGGTAGGGTAGGTAGGGTAGGTAGGGTAGGTAGGGTAGGTAGGGTAGGTAGGGTAGGTAGGGTAGGTAGGGTAGGTAGGGTAGGTAGGGTAGGTAGGGTAGGTAGGGTAGGTAGGGTAGGTAGGGTAGGTAGGGTAGGTAGGGTAGGTAGGGTAGGTAGGGTAGGTAGGGTAGGTAGGGTAGGTAGGGTAGGTAGGGTAGGTAGGGTAGGTAGGGTAGGTAGGGTAGGTAGGGTAGGTAGGGTAGGTAGGGTAGGTAGGGTAGGTAGGGTAGGTAGGGTAGGTAGGGTAGGTAGGGTAGGTAGGGTAGGTAGGGTAGGTAGGGTAGGTAGGGTAGGTAGGGTAGGTAGGGTAGGTAGGGTAGGTAGGGTAGGTAGGGTAGGTAGGGTAGGTAGGGTAGGTAGGGTAGGTAGGGTAGGTAGGGTAGGTAGGGTAGGTAGGGTAGGTAGGGTAGGTAGGGTAGGTAGGGTAGGTAGGGTAGGTAGGGTAGGTAGGGTAGGTAGGGTAGGTAGGGTAGGTAGGGTAGGTAGGGTAGGCAGGTAGGTGCGCCGTAGATAAGTACTTAGTGCTACTCGAGCGAAGCCGGGGCGGGCAGCTAGTTCTTTAATAAAAGCTACCGAAAAGCTTAAGTCAATTCTGTTGAAAGTCGTTTTAGAAATACGAAACGCTTTGAAAGCGATTCCCACTTGTCTAGGCCCTCTGGAGTTCATGAGTTATATTTGCCTTAGAGAATGTGAGTAGAATCAAACCAACCAACCAGTGGCATTAAGATCGCCCCTGTACATTTGTGTGCTTGAAGTATTACGCACGTATAAACTACTTTTCCGCAATCATGCAAAAGCGTGTCGCCTCCCTGATGCGGCGGGTACGGGGCAGCGCCAACAGCCTCTTGATCACTGTGGCTGATAGGATGGAAGGTATAACACTCAGGCACTGGACCAACACACAGGTATTACCTTCAAATCGTGCCTTGAAGTAATGCTTTGTTAATTATTGCATATTGTTTTCTTGTTAGTGATTTTGACATTATAGTTATGATTTTGACATTATTATTATTGATGATTTTGACATAATGGTTGTGATTTTGACATTATTATTGATGTTTTTCACATTGCTAGTAATTACGACCAAAATTTGCCGAATATTATTATGTAGTGTTTAAGATGTGTATGTAACTAACAAATTGGATTGTATGATCTGTAAATAAATAATTTGATTGATTGATTGATTAAATAAATAAAACTATGGATAACATTCTAGCAATCTATAAAATTTAACTTCTGCGACTATAAAAACCTAGAAAGTATTTCTAAAAATAAAATAAATATTTTCGCAGAAACCAGTTTCTGAACAATTTTCGCACGTTAAGCCCAAAAGTTATTGGCAAAAGCACCTAGCTTAGTGGTATTTGCGCGTGCTTAGAATCTTTTTTACCTTTAAGTAGCCGTAAGATAGTTAAAGGTACCTATAGTAGGTATGAAAAGAGTATGGGTGGGCAATAGAACGTGTTGTGGGTAAATACAGGGTGTTAGGTTGAACGAGGGACATGCTTTAAGGGAGTGTAGTTCTCATGAAAATAAACCACGTTTACTGTGGGCCCGCCAACAACCAAAAAAAAATAAAAAAAATACTTTGTCTATAGGAAACAGTTAATACGTACATTACTGTAGCGACCTGCAACATGGGCATTGATGGACGATCGTAATCGTGAGCCAAAGCGACGCTAAGGCACACATACATGAGTCCATCAATGCCTGGTTGTGGCCAACGCTTGTATAGTACGTTTCTCAAATAATACGCGGAAATTCAAACTAATTAAATTAAATATAAATTCCAGAATCAATGATGAAGAACGAAAATTTTTTACGCGCCGATATGTTCATTTGTTTCTTCATAACTTTAAACAGCTCTATTTGCAAGCCAAATCGAAATTCAATTCAAGCGCTCGCATTTATTC
This sequence comes from Agrochola circellaris, assembly GCA_914767755.1. NCBI lineage: Eukaryota > Metazoa > Arthropoda > Insecta > Lepidoptera > Noctuidae > Agrochola > Agrochola circellaris. Next base: position 10,868,181 of record OU611863.1, on the reverse strand, counting down.
GACCAGTACCGTATTATCGAGTTATCTCGAAGAAGAAAAAAAAAATAGGAGAAAATAAAAAACAAAAAAAAAAGAGATAGAGTTAAAAAAAAAAGATAAAGAGAAATGGAACATGGAATGGATGGATGGTGGATGGTGGATGGGATGGATGGATGGTGGGTGGGGATAAAGCGTTTGAGAGTTTGAGTTTGAAGGCTGTCAAAATAACGTTCGCATTTCCAAGCATGTTTGAGAAAATACGTTTTTCAATTTTAAGGTGGGTATATATGCCAATCGTGATCATAAACAAGAGACGTATGGAATAAAAATTCGAAAGTGAGTTTGTTTGTTACGCTTTCACGTTAAAACGGCTGAACGGATTTGGATGACATTTGGCACATGGATAGGCCATGACCTGGGTTTGGACAAAGGATACTTTTTAGCCCGGTAATACGTTCCTGTGGGATAATTTTTGATGTCCACGCGGGCAAAGCCGCGGGAAAAAGCCAGTACTTATTACTTTATTTTATTTTAGGGTGGGCCTAAGTTTCTATTATAATTTTCGTGAGCACTACTGACACCTCGTTTAACTTAACACACTTTAAATGATAATCCTGATCGTAAATAAGGCTCGTAAAGAATTACAATAATAGGAAAAATAATCTTTTCCACACTGTTTTAATCCATGGATAGCCCTAACTAACGTCATATTAATTTTAATATTATTATAAGTACCTGGGCGACCGAGCTCTGCTCTGGTGAAAATAGAGAATGCTCATTTAATAGTATAGGAAAGTTCATACTTATTCCATATTTATAGTACATACTAATTCTATGCCGCCATTAATGTCATTATATGAAGGTAGCCATCTTGTTCTAAACTTTGGGCGACCGAGCTCTGCTCGGGTGAAAATATGGAGAAAACGAATTTTCCCAGATATGAGACCTAGCTAGATCGATTTTTCGCCCCCTTAAACCCTTTCCCCCTAACCCCTATATTGCAACTTTCATCGAAATCGTTAGAGCCATTTTCCAGAACGTGATTACAAATATACAGGCTGTCAGGGACATCGACGCCAAAACTGTTACCATGGATTCAGTACATGATTCTGAACCGCCCTGCGTTGAAATTTATTGTCGGTTATTAAAACAAAAATCTGCTGTTTCATAAAAAAATACAATTCCTACGCGGTCAAAATGTATGGAACAGCTGATTATGCCACCCTGTATATATATATATATATATTATAATAGTATAGGATTAATAACATTTTAATGTTGTTACTAAATATAATCTCATTGTAAACAGATAACCTGATATTAGTGTCAGTTAATTAGTAAATAACAAAGTAATAATTAACCTATTTATTGACTCACCTTTCGCGCGTCACTGCCAAAATCTGAAACAATAGGTAATTTCATTAATAATATGGCTGCATGCTTTTAGTTAGCAACATTGTGTTTTAGGGATGGCAGTTCTCTTAAAAAAAGTTTTAATTAGTAAGAAAAATTAGGTTTATCGTGTTTCTCTCTATACCCGACTGTCAATGTCAAAGTCAAATAATTTATTTTCAAATAGGCACATCAAAGGCACTTTTGAACGTCAAACTGCCATCTCTATCTCTATTTACCCAACTGTAACAAGACACAAAAGGAGGCTAATGTTTTAACAATAGGTACAAGTTAAGACCATGAAACATAACACACACTCTAAATAAAAATAGTTTTTTCTGAAGTTTCTTGTGAAATGAGTCGAAGAAAGAGAAGTAGTGGTTTCTCGAGTGACTTAATTATAATGATCATACCTTTATTGAACTAGATTCTCTACACAAAGACTCACACCAATTATACGTATTTTCAGCCGTTCGGGCAACGTATTAGAATACTGACTACTCACTTATACAGTCCAAAACTGATCAACAAAACAATACTGTAGTTTGATCGACAATTCAAAAGGATGGGTTCTACACCAAACGATCAAAATAAATAAATTTTAAAGTTATTTTTTCTTAAAAAAAAAATCTCCATCTCATTTTTCTAAAGACTCGTTTAATTTTATTTTTGTTAATTAATTCATTAAAGGCGAAGCAAAAAGTAAATTAAAACAACCCTACGTTCATACGTCAAAGAATCGATTCAAAATTAAACAATTGTGCTTGTGTGTGGTCACAGAGTAAATAAGCACAGAAGGTGTCTATTCCAAACACTTTTAACAAAGAAAAAGGGTACTTCATACTTCTTGCCTAAATGTCTTGTGCTCTGCACAGACTACGTTAGATGTAAGGAAACAATGAGTTTGCCTCTGATACGCAATAAGGAAAGCGTTTAATAGAGGCACTTGCAAGTGAAGTACTGTATTTGAGCATAGTCTTTTTTTTGAGGGTGGGAAAGTATCAAATAACTTCTCCCGCTCTGGGCGGAGCGGGAGGGCGTGCTAGACTTTTACTGACTAAAACCGACCCGTGTTCTTTCCGTTGCCTGTGTGCTGGGGCCACGATATCCCTTTCGGACAACTCGCAACCCTGGCAGGACTCGCAACCCCGGCAGGACTACAGAAGTATATTCTACGATAAGCTTGCGTTAAGATTGCAGCAGCCGTACGAATGAAAGCTTGTTATATTGATAGAAAAACTGACGTCAAATGACGAAAATTTTACTACTGAAACCAAATCCCGTTTTGCAGATGTGCCTATTTTCAGCAGGTAGGCTCCATACAAACTATAATTGCTAAAGCAAGTCTTTTTGTTTCTTTTCTTATACTGTGACTTTATAAATGTGCATGTCGTCAAGTTTGAAACTTCTGCATCTTTTTACATTGTTGTATGTGTGTTGTTGTATGTGTCTATTAAAATTCTTGTTTTATATTCAATTGTAATTAGCCAAGAGGTCAATGAAACCGAAAGGATAGGACACAATAACGTCCCAGTCAGGAGTAGGACGTTTTCGAAATTAAACCAGGTCAAATGAATTCTCATTCCCAATTTGTAATTTCGGAGTGAGTAATACGATTATGAATCTAATTTTGTATTCAGTATTCTAGGGTTAATGTGATTTCGTCCGCAGGGTTAATATATGAATAGCCTGTGGCGGTGTAGACCACAAACTGAGCACAATAATAATGTTATTTAGCAAACATAGGATTTTTCTCTTGAAAGAGTAACTTAGTTACCTGCTCACTTATTACAAGTAAGAAGTGTTAAATAGCAAAATAGAGAATCTAAATAAAAATTATGGAGGTCTTCATCTAATTGGTTTCTATTACACTTGATAAATGGATCTTTGATTGGAAAACCATTTATGATTTTATATAAAAGTGAACGTGTCTGTATTAAACAACCTCTAATAGAAGACGGTAGTTATAAAACCACGAGGCAATTTTTAAAAGGCTAAATAAATATTCAATTTCCTCGTATAAAGTGGTTTATTTACAAGCTCGTTCATTCCTTGCTCTTTTCATTCAATGTTTGACTTAATTTTCACGAAAGATATTCACCAAAATAAGAGCGTAATCTCTTTTGTACAGGGCGCGTAAAAAAATTAAAAATATCCCCTGATTCCCCAGTAAACCGCTTTGCGAAGCTTAAAAGCCTGCCAATATGTTTTTTTAAAAGGTGACAAAATATAATAACGTTTTGTTTTAGCGCTTGGAAAGTCACTGATTATTTTATCGAGGTATAAAACTCGGAAATGTACCTATTGTTTAGTATATTTTGTACCTACATTATACATGATGATTTTTTTAAAGGTCAATATTTTTAGAAATAGCTAAAATCAACTCGGAAGGTCGTTTGCGTAGTAGTTGAAAATTGGAGACCCATCTCTAAGTGTCGAAACTTCAATAAAAGAAAATGGTATAAGGGAACCATTTCTTTTATTGAAGTTTAGAGTCGAACTTTTTCGTTTAAATTATTGGCCTTTTCGTTTAAGTGCCAGGGGGAATACCCCTGGCACTTTTCACATGTAGGCACAGTTTGCATGCAACTATACTCCATTTGAAATAAGATTAGACATTTTAAATAAACCCTTCTTGCTGTCCGTTCAACCGATTTTGACTTCTATTGCGTTGGTTGCATGACAAATGGCAGCTGCGGTAAACAGTTGGTATTGTAACCACTTTTTTGCTTTTAATGCCATCCTTATGCCTACGGTATGGAAGTCAAAATCGGTTGAACGGACTGTAAAAAAGGTTTATTTAAATGTCTCATCTTATTTCAAATGGAGTATAGACACTTCCCAAAACCTAACTTAGGTAATGTACTGAAGGAGTCTAGAGGAGTCTTGCCTTGAGATCGTCGTATGAATAAGCTACTAGAAACACTTATTAATTAAGATAGTATAATTATTTCTATAATAAAAAATTACTTTAGATCGTTACATCTAGACCGGGGACTGTCAGCTATCTACGCTGTCTCTCGAATCTTTTTCTATTCTAAATATTAAATAGTGTTTATCTCCAAAAAAATGTTAAATGTTCTAAAATATTCATGTAGGTTGTATGAGAAAGCAAGGTGAAAACCTCCAATCTTAAAACCTATTGCACCTACAGTTAAAATGATATCTACCAATATTCTTTCTATGTCAGCAAAAAGTCAGACGGAAAGGTATTTCCTATCTCTTGTGTAGTGCGTCCATATGGGTGAAATGTCCTACATTCTGGAATAAAATATTGAAGACTTGAGCGACAGACTTTCATTCGTGCACCGAAAGATATTTGATTGAATATATTCGAAGATGTGATCTGCAGCAATCACTTTTAAGTTACGTTCGTTCTATTTCAAAATTTGAAGTAAAATATTAGGTAAATTCCAATTTTAGAAAAGAAAAAGTGTTAACTGTACTGCTGCATTACAAGTTCCCGATTAATACGCTGACAAAGTCGCGTGCAAACTCGACATAGATAATTCCCCTGTCAATATCCAAACAAGGAACAAACTCCCCTATAATTTCCGCCACCAAAACCAAATAAACTTGGGAACAAAGTAAATAAATTTGATATCTGCCGACCCCCATTTCCTCGCATTCATCAATCCGCACGCAAACGATTGCGTGCCATTTCCCTTAGCCCGTAGTATAATGACAGACCAATAAATATTGCTATTGTTTCCCAAATTGAGGGTACTGTCACAGAATAGTACAAAAGGTGAGGTATTCCACTTACAGCACCGATTTCAACCACATTTGACCGAACGGCACTTTAGTTATTCCACTAATGGCACTGATTTTTTTTTGTTAAGGGTGGTTCGGTGGTACTGGTTTAGAAATATTATTTTTATCCCACGAACGGCACCTCGACTCCATACATCGAGTGAAAGTTCATAGATCAGGCGCACACATAGACACCCTTTACGTACTTACGATGGTATTCATTGAAGAAGTCGCCGAATGTATTTATCTACATATGTGTGTGCTGTGCGTGCACTTGTTTGCACTCGTCGTATGGAATGAACCTTCTGTAGATGGGTACTATGTGTTTCCGTTCTAAAGAGTTCTAAAATCGATGCTTTGATTCCGGCCTTTCATTTGTTTAATGAACTGGGAATTTGGGGGGATGGTTTTAGCTTGAAAGCCGAGATTAACTGTTAAAGCGCTGGCTTAGCGAAGATTGAAGTTAGTAAAAAAAACACCGTTGTAATAACGAGGAAAATTTGGAGAAATATCTCGTTGGAATTAAGACTGTAAATAGTAGAAGGATTTATAAATCAAAAAAATAAACGATGCTTTTTAATGAGCATAACGAAAAAGCTATGATTAACATAAGCCTGATTAAAGATAACCAATTATGTTAATGTTTTAATAATACAATATTTTAATCTTGAAAAAGAAACAATAAGATATTGAATTGAAGCTTGAATTTCATCTAAGTATTAAATTCATTATAATCATCATTTCAGCCGAAAGACGTCCACTGCTAGACATAGGCACAGAACTGGTCTAAGTGGCGGTACTTGGGGGAGCCCAAGTACCGCCACTTAGACCAGTTCTGTGCTTCCCGCATCCTGCGGATTCCTGCGGCCTTTGCAAGTTCATCGTTCAAGTATCAAATTGACAAGCAACATTCTAAAATGTAAACTAACAACGATAACAAAATAATACATCTACACAAGATCCTTTAACAAAAGAACACTTCAGTGAACAGTATTAGAGTATAGTCAAAGAATACCACATTTAATCCCCGAGAGACAATAAGCACCTGAACGAATACCTCCTACACGCTCCTTAAATTACAATGAAGTAAATAACAATACAGTGTGTAATAAACAAAAAGGAATACACATAATCAAAATTTATTTGGTTAATAACGTCGTCCCGAACAAAGCTGGTGTTATAAATTTTGACACCCCTGTCTAGAAAGTTTGGCACAATTTATGAGGTACGCGATGTAATTAGCAAATGAGACAAAGAGTGATGAGGGATTTCATGTATTAAAATGGTAGAATTACATTACAGGAGATAATATTCTTGTGTAAAATTATTCGCACCTGTATACTGTCTAAACACGACTACCTGTATTATTCTGGTGCCAATCATTCTAACGGATTGGATAGCCCAGGTGAGATGACAGAAAATTATTATTAAATGAAAGAAAATTGAAAGATAATTATTATAGTAAATATCTAGATCAATGTGATGAAGAACATTCAAGAGATATTACTAATGAAGATCCTATTGATAATTATATTGCATTGCACTAACCTAACACAGGCTTGGAATAGTACATATACGAGGAGGCAGAGTAATCTTCTGAATCATATTGAGAAGATTACTCTGCTTTATTTAACTCGTCAATCTGACGAAAAATTAAAGAGCAGGGTCATCCTTGAATTATTCAAAAATCAAGTTCTATGTTCGTAATTGAATTTCATTCAACAGTATTCAAATCACAGCTGCTATTGAAAAGTAGGTACCAGGAAACAGAATTCTACGACCATCAATCCATTATTACGATGATATAACAGTACTTCATAATGTACGTAAATCGCTCGAGTGATTTCTAACAATGAGGTTAAGCGTAGCATTGATGATTACTTGAATGTACAGCGTTACTGCAATTTGTGTGAATCGAGAGATAAAGCGAATAATACGATAATATATTTCTAAGAATTTGATTCACAGTATTGCAGCACGCGCGTACTGAGAATCAAAATATCCGGAAATGCTGTTCGATAATCACACGCAAGAAAACTATTTTAGAACATTCAATTGCATATGATTTGGCTTATATACAGCTCTCAAAAACAATGCAAATTGAAAGATAAAGCATTATTAATAAAAAAGCAAATAGAAAATCTAGAATGTAAGAAAAGTAAAATATCAAGAGAATTTCTGTCACAAACAAAATGCTATCTCTGAGAGCGACGATACTATTCCCTCAGCTCCTAGACCCAATGACAAAACAAATACCGTAGATAAAACAAACGACAAAACCTTTTCTGTACCAGTCGCACCTAATAACCGTCGCATTATTCTGCCAAACATCCACTATCATCCGCTACACAGCGATAAAAATATACCAGCATAAAAGCAAGCGCTTGGTAATGACAGGGTAGCAGTACATTTCCTTGATAAATATTCCCTTGACGCCCGCTAAAGTTGGTCGTTTGTACCATAATAACACAACATCACACAGGCTTGTCCCCTGGGAGGTATTCACGATGAAAAACAATAAACGCTAACCTATCCCCTGGCAGTTTTCGTTTTCATACGTGGTTTGTGTGATCAATTGTTTTTGCTTGAATTTAAATTGCTTTTGTTGCATGGGTGTCGTAATTTGTCAAGATGTGTCTGAATATGTCAGGTGTTTGTCGTTGCTAAATAAGTGGTGAATTTGCCTCTTTATTTATTTATTTATAATATACTTTATTGTACGCCAGATTATACATTACAAAAAGTAAAAGCTATGCAGCTAGCATTACAAAATATACAATGGGCGGTCATATCGCTTACTGCGATCTCTTCCAGAGCAATCTTGGAATGGACAGTGATTTTCTGGACATAAAATGGGTATGTTTTTTATGCAAATAAAAAGTACATAAGTACATCTAAGCTATAGAATAGATACATAGATACTAACTATCTATGCAAAGAAAATAAATGACGACCGTAGATTATTACAGTTACGACGAGAACAAAACGACGAGAAGAAAATCATATTGACAAATAATGTTCTTTCACGAGGCTTTTAAACACAGGCAACGATAGCGCGCTTTATTGGAACTGATAATGCATTCCATAAACGAGCAGCCTGGACAGTAAAAGATTTGACAAGGAAAGTTGTGGAATGCATTGGAATTTTAAGCTTCAAGCTATCTGAAAACCTTACAAATTTCGTGTGGGAGTCGCAAAGAAACTGGAAATGTTTCTTGAGATAAAGAAGGGTGGAAGGGAAAAAGAGCAGAGTGGCTCTTGTTCACTTTTAGAAGGAAACTCAGGATTATTGATAAATGTTGACCATGCAGTTTCTCCACCAGAATATTTATTTGGAAGTTCCTCTTGCCGAAAAATGCCATCAGGGTTTTCAACTTTCATTTTGTTTTTTCTTTACAAATTCACGGTGTAAGGCTTGAGGCAAAAACTAATTCAAAGACAACTAAACTAGATACAAGCCGTACTCTATCAATGTTTCCTTATAAAAGAGGCACGTATCTCGGAAACCTTATAGATGCTTAAAGTAACTTCATTTGCCTGTAAATTAGATGTCTTCAAATTCAATTTAGTTTAACGTTATTTATGGCACCGTAAGGATTCCTATTACAATTTCATTTTGATTAAAATGTATTTAGTTATCTTCATGTTTACCTTTTAAGGCTGCTTGCTGTGATGTACCAAATCCCAATGTTTCTGTAGCAATTTTTTATACTTAGTTAATTTTCATGATTCTCGTAAACATTTACCCTTTTCTTCTAAAACTTCTTCTATTCTAAAACAAAAGAAGCTCATTCAGTATTTTTAACAAGCAATAAAATATTTGTCTCTATTATGGCATACATTGTAAGTTTCGCTTCGCACTGACGCGGTGACGCCGACGACAGCTTGAAACATGTTGTCTCCGTTTTATACGACAAATGTTTTTGATTTCTGCTTCCCTCAACATGATCGTTCACTATTAAGCTCTTTGAGGACACTCATGTTTGACCGTAGGCGATATTTGGGTGATCGTAAGATGGTTGTAACTGTTTTAGTTCTGCTTGCCTGTTACTTTTTAGGGTACCGTAGGCGAAGGGTGCCAAACGGAACCCTATTACTGACCATCCGCTGTCCGTCCGACCGTGCGTCCGTCTTTCTGTCGTCAGCGGCCTGTATCTCATAAACCGTAATAGGTAGACAGTTGAAATTTTCACAGATTGTGTATTTCTGTTGCCACTATATAAAAAAGGGTGTCCCTAATACAAGAGATATGAGTTTTTCTGCGTCTTTTGCTCGATCTTAATACGGTAGCGCCCTTCGTGTGCGAGTCGACTCGCACTTGGCCGGTTTTTAGATGATGAACAGTTGGTAAGCAGAATTGTCTATAATTTAGTTTGTCTCCAATAATTATGATCACCATTCACTGCAAAATCTTCATTTTATGACCTATTCATAGTAAATGACTATCACTGTGCCATACAATGAAGACTGGTAAGGGATTCTTCAAAGTCTTCACAGTAAACCTTATCATGTCATATTTCTCTGATCAGTGTCAAACAAGTGTCACATAATACTCGTAGGAGTAAAGTTTTTTTCACCAATTGACCAATGTTCTTATTTTCCGAGTACTTAAAACCCCCAACAGATTTTTTCCCAAACCTTTAATTAAAACATACCTTAGTGTCAAGCTTAGTAATAGTAAAACCGTGTATTTTCCGTAAACGAAAGCCATTTTACAACTTTAATTGCTCCACACAGAACAAGTGTCCGCTTGCCGCCATTTTGCCGACCTTTGTTTTTCTATTTATTTCGGCGCGCAAAAGTATTTGTGTATTCAGCCAATTTTCGGGGAGAGGTCTCGACGAGATGTATGAGGATAGGTTCATTGTCTTTTTTGTGTTTTTTTTTATCGCCTCGCGTGACAAAAGCAACGTTTATTTATTTTTGGTGGCGACATTTTAAACTGACGAAGGTTTTTCACCAACGAAATATTTTGATCGTTTTAAAGGTTTTCGTTTTCAGACGTGTGATGGTCAGGCATTAGTAAATTATAACATTTAGGTAATATAGGAACGTATAAACCTAAGGACCCTTTAAGGCCCGCCTTTGCACGATTATACCAATAACCTGAAATATGGTGTAATTTTTGTTTGTGCCTGCGATATTTAAAAAAAAACAAAGTTCAATAGATAATAAAGCTTGTTTTTCTCTTTTTCGTTATGTGTTTTTGCAGTCGGGTTTTTTGTTTCTTTTTTTAATTTATTTGTTTATTTCGAATTGAGTCACTAGAATTTGGAATTGACTAGTTATTTTTTCCTACCAATATTGTTGTAATTTATTTTAAAAAAACCTTCCCCTGTCTTTTTTGTTTTTGTAGATGCAATATATAAACATTATATAGCCACAATTAAGACGAATCTAACGACACCTAAAATGTACAGAGCGTGCCAAAGAAATAATATAACAAAAACATACATAGATATACTCTCGAAAAACACTACCGTCCTTTTGGGGCAGTCGGGTAAAAATGTGTTTATTTATCACAGAAACCCGTGCATACAATAATTATAAATAAATAAACGTGAACGGCCTTTTTTGGCAAAATTCATGGCAGGCGTCCATTTTTATGGTTACACACGGTAGACACGCAGAAGCATCGACGTGTTTATGTATTTATCAGATTCCGTAAAACTTCGTGCAGACCAGCGCGACGCGACAGCGCGACGCGACACCGGTTATTGTTATACCGTCAAGTTTTCTTAGCAATTGTATTGTTCGTGTCGCGGCGCGGCGTCGCGTCGCGCTGGTCTGTACGAGCTTTAATTCAAACCTTTCTTTTTCTCTTTCTTCAAATCAATCTTTAATTCAAACTGTGCCTTAATTCAATTGGTGCCGATTCTCTTGTACACCGAACTAAACTAACTAAACGATCAATAAAATTCCTTACTTTTGGCTATGAGAATCTTAGAGCTATTCTGCAAATAAAATTCTATAAATTAATAAATAATTTTGATACAACTTAAATCGAATTTGACAATCGTGAATCCACGTGGTACCCGTCGTTTGCCATAACCCGTGATTTTTTTTAGAGCCGGAGGCGCGCAGCAGTTGCAACCTCGACGTGTTTTATATGGAATTTTTTACTTTTTGTATGGAAAATATGAAAAAATATTACCTACATGTTGAGTTTTAGAGGTTTGTGTTTTATAAAGGGGGTCGAACTTTTCATTATTTTTGCGATAGGACGCACCATTTTCGAGATAAAAGCAAAAGAAAAAATTAATACAGTACTGTTTTTGCACAAGAAGTTGAGATGTTGGTGTGAATTTTAGTTCATGACAACTTATTTTCTCCCACACCTTTTTAATCGCGACTAAAAACTGTCAGGTTTAGTCTGGTTTGTTTTTTTATAATCTAAATTTAAGGTGAAAAACGTCAAATTCAGAATAGCAAAATTGCCATTTTCACTAAACTAAAAACTCAGTACTATCTTAGTGCTGTCAAACTAAAATATAGTTAAGTTGTGTCACTTCAGTCTATTTCAGAATGGAAATCGTCGTTTGACAGGAATAAACAAAATTTTTGTGATTTTTAGTCTGGTTTAGAGGCATTTGTGACAAGAGAATCGGCACCATTGTGGTTTTTTTTAGGTTACAATAAAAAGTTCACGTAATTTTTATCGACAGCAAAATAATGAATGGAAAGCTCACTAAAAAAATCCTTGAAATAAATCCCAAGTAATCTCTTTGTCATAAAAATAAAATATTTCAACAACTCACCACTTAAAAACAGGATGACGATGTAAAAACGATGAAAACACCTAATTATAGCTTAAATTTTTCTTTTTTATTTGAAAGAGACAATATTGGATGATAAACGACTCGGAATGAACAAACGAACTAAAATAAATCTTACAATTTGTTTCTGAGAATATCGAAAAATATCGCATATTCAGAAAATAACGCTGTCTCGCTAGATTGTCTGGCTACGAAAATAATTTCGAGATATCATTATTTGGTTTAGAAGTAGGTATCTAGGACTTTGTTAGTAAGTAGGTGCATTTATTTATTTATTTTTATTTAACGGTTTATGTACACACATATAAACAGACAAGAAAAAAGGAACAGAAAAATACGTACAAAGGTGATGCTTATTTCTAAAGAAATCTCTTCCAGCATACCTGCGATAGGAAAGTAGTTAAAGAGATGTAGACAACGTGTGTAAGAGTAGAAGAGAAAATAAAATACATAAAGTAAAAACACCTAATTATTCACAAATTTAACTATAATATTAACTATAAACATACATTATGAGAATAAACTTACATACATACCTACTTCTAAAATAAATATCACTAAAATATATATACTTAATTATAATGTACTTAGTATAAAATAATAAATGCAACTATGACGAAGTGGAAAGATAGTGTTCTTTCACTCTTCTTTTAAAAACTGCAACAGTTTGGCAGTCCCTAATGTCTACATTTATGCATGGGTTTTTTTTTTTGTTTTGAGGTTGGGAAATTATCAAATAATTTCTCCCGCTCTGGGCGGAGCGAGAGGGTCAGACTTTTACTGACTAAAACCCACCCGTGTTCCTTCCGTTGCCTGTGTGCCGGGGTCGCGATATCCCTTTCGGACAAACCCGCAACCTCGGCAGGCATTGGCCCTTCCGGACCCCGTCAGTTGGTGCTGACATCTTTTTGAGGCGCGCGTGGAACACAACGCGCCGTCGACCCGGGCCTGGTCCCTATCGGACGGCGAGCTACCCATTGCTCACCGTGCATGGGTAGTTGTTGAAAACGGTCTATATAAGGAGTAACTCAAATACAGATACTGTTTTACAAAATATGAGGAATACGGTGTGAAGTTCTTCATTCTCCAATGAAAAGGGAGGATCCTCGGACCATTATGGGCGTTGTGTCTAGTAGGCTACAGTCAGTCAGTTGTAATGACAACATAAACTTATAGCTTCAAGTTAGCTATATATTTGCCGCAGATGAATTGTCGAATCCGCTGTTTTACAAAATAGCTCCGTTATGGAAAACAGCAAAACAACGTGCAGCTAGATTGTCATTGCATTACGTTTAACAAAACTGTTACGCATATTTAGACGTAATGCAAAATGGTTTATCTGCAGTCAAAATAAGCGTTTAGTGTAGCTTTTATTACCGAATCGATCGCAGTGACTAAGCTAGGGCGTCAAAATTTTGCACTAAAATCTACAATCTGACGTTTCATTTCACGCCAATATTTATCAATATTTTGTAACTATTTTATTTATTTAAAAGAGTGTCCATGGAGTATCTTGCCCGTTCTTCTCCATAGGTACCTACTACGCTTTGGAATGGGCATCTAGCTTCATATTTTTGACTGACCGACTCCTTGACAATTCAATACAATAATTAATTTAAAAAAAAGGCTTGGCGTATCTGAGGTTTTAAGATATTCCAATTACCTACATCTTGTATAGACGACTAATTAAGAACTAAAAACAAAAGACATCTCTCCAAATAATGCTTTGTCATTCCTTACTACAAATGGGCTATCGTATTACTTCGTGTTTTGAACTTTCGTTAGCAATTAAATAAAATGAAATTGTTTATCCTGTAAACAGGATATCGAAATCTATTTTATCTACTCTCATATCGTAATAAACGAGTTATGAACTTCAAAACGAGTTTCTATTGACATACTTTATAATCACAATTCCGAAATTTAAAAATAGAATCGTAATGTAACAATTTTTCTCTAACAAAATAATGCTATAAAACATTTTTTTTTCTATTACGATACAGGGCGAATCCATGAAGTTAACATCACCAAAGAGTTTCCATCAACTTTTGTAATGGAACGTTAGTGGGGGCAGTAGCACCGCTCTAGCGCATGCGCGGTGATGAGCTGGGTACAGGCGCCATTCATTCGTGAAGTTGTGCTGAATTTCGTGGGATTTTTTTATTCTTGATCTTTAACTTTGATCTTTTATTTAGTAGGTTCAATCCCAATGTATGAGAGTAGATGAAGTAGTGTATGAAAGAGCACATAACTAGATACACTCGTGTTTTAATACCCTTCACTATGCAACAGTTTCATAAACTATTACAAGTCATATAAAAAAATAAGCTAGATGCGACATTTCCTATCTGACTACCCCTTTTTGTTTGAGGGTGGGAAATTATCAAATAATTTCTCCCGCTCTGGGCGGAGCGAGAGGGTCAGACTTTTACTGACTAAAACCCACCCGTGTTCCTTCCGTTGCCTGTGTGCCGGGGTCGCGATATCCCTTTCGGACAAACTCGCAACCCCGGCAGGCATTGGCCCTTCCGGACCCCGTCAGTTGGTGCTGACATCTCTTTGAGGCGCACGTGGAACACAACGCGCCGTCGACCCGGGCCTGGTCCCTATCGGACGACGAGCTACCCATTGCTCACCGTCCGCATCTGACTACCCCTGAGAAGAAATGGCGTAATCATTGAGGACCATATAGATTAGTGTCTGAAATGGTCTTTTGAGGAAGAACCACACAGATTTGACTGGATCTGTCCATTATATATTCGTATTATTAACACACACCTATCATGTTTTATTTTTAACCATAGTAACACAGTAATCTAATCTCTCCATAGAATTCTATAAATTATAGGTACGAACATTATAATCTTTTACAAAAAAACCTCAAGTTGTATTAAGAACATCCATATTTATAGACGAAACCCTATTCTATTCGGGAATAATAAAACAGAAATCCCGAAATTCGGGATTACTTTTAATGAAAACCCGGACTAGGATATTGAAGGTTTTCTATGGGAGGCCCATTGGCATATTTCTCTCCATTTTGTTCATTGACAGTCCGGGGATGGATGCCTCAAATATACTCGCTATTAGGGTGCGTCTTTTGTGTTAATGAGGAGCGATTAGAAATATAAATATTAGTAAAAAAAAAGAGCGAAACTCAGGCTTAATGGGTATCGATTTTAAAGTATGATAAAACATTGCCCTCCCTGTAAGCTCTGCCGCATTTGGTTGAAAACCAGAACAAAAACTGAATTAAATGACTTAAGGGGACTACAGGACCTAAACGTGTCTAAACGCAAGTTTTATAATGCCTAAAAGAATATGATCCACTGCAGTAAACAAAATCAGAAAAATATATGATATTCTTCAGGATATATGCTAGTATGCTAGTGTGTTGAAAACATAATACAACTAATTTGATACGATAGAAAAAAATCATGAAGATACCTCTAAAAATTTCTTTTAACGATTAAAAATCATATTAATTTACATGCAATCATTCTGATTTTTTGTCAGATTATTCTACAAGCTACATATTAGCATAATAGTGTTTTAATTTTCCAGTCCAATCAATAGATTTTTTGTAAATCGCTAAATGCTTCATATTTTGCAATAAATTACCTGCGTCGTGTCATCGCGCTTCTCTTTCATTTCTATGCAGTCCGACAGTGACCGCGCTTTAGCTGCTGTAAGCCTCTTAAGAGGTGTGCTTACTGCAAAGACCTTAAAAGATGGGACAAACGTATATAACTGAAGTAATTGTGAATTATTGATGATTGCTCATCATTAATAGGATTTAAAAAATCTTTGTTAAATTCTCATAAACTAGACTTGACTTGACTTTGTTAGATTCTCATAGACTAGGTACTATGAGAATTTAATAAAGATTTTTTTTACCTACACCTATACAGGGTGGCAGGGATATCGACGCGCAACCTGTAACCATGGCTTCAGTACTTGATTCTGGAGTAGGCGTTGAAAGTTTTAGGTCGGTTATGAAAAAAAATTGCTTTTCCATTTTGACCACGGCATTGCACTTTTGTAGGAAACAGCAGCTTTTTTTTTAAATAACCTACTAATTGTTTCAGTCCAGAATCATGTACTGAATCCATTATAACTCTGCGTCGATATCTCTGCCACACTGTATAGTATAAAAAAGACGTTTTTCGTGTCTGTCTGTGTACATTTAGAGTATTCATTCCTGAGGGTTTTATGTGTTTGTGTATCATAACTTTATATTTAACTAAAGTATAGCACAGAAATTTAGATCATTGGAGATGAAGCCTTTGCATCCGTTCCAAGCAAGGGTGGGTCGCTAGTAATAATACAAATGTCGTAATGTTGGATTTTCCTTATCAATTTTATGCCCGCTCCTCTCTAACACCATTAACATACTCGTACCCTAAAGCGGATTATTAAAGAAAGCCACGCACACCAACCGAATAAAAATGTACCTATTGCGAATACGAATGAAATGTCAGTAATATATGAAGAAAATTTGGTTTTTACGCTCTTGGTTTTATGACATCTGCCATGAGATTATATGATATACGTTACTTTTGGGATAATCTTTACTTGAAGGGTTTTTACGGTGCGTGTTATGTCATTTGCAAATCTTGTTAGATGTTCCAAGGCTTTTTAATCAAAAATGTAGATGAGATGTTTGAAATAAGAAAATATTTTCGTGTCATGTGAAGTCACCTTGTGTTTTGATGTGTTTTTTTAATATATTACGTACAGTCGAACAAGCCATTCGATATAAGCAGCTTACTTGTAACTACGTCGTACAGCAGTCAGTTCTTTTCCATCACTTTCTTAAGTACCTACCTACTTTTACTCACAACCTTAACTTATTTTTATTTTTTTCTTTATTTATTTAAAGAGGGTTTTAACCTAAACAGATTATGTCACCCTCATCGTTACGAGTCAGCTTTTACGTGCTACTGCACAATTAATAAAAATTATCTTACCCTATCTAGGTCTACGATTAATCCCAATCTTTACGAGCTTGTACAGCATCTTGGCTGCTTCCGAAGTAGGAGCAGCAAGGACACTGTTACATACCCCAGTCTAGCACATATTATTAATAAAATTAATAAATTTCGTCTTTCCGGCTCGTTCCGGACACACTCCATGATTATATGATATACATCTTTAATTAAGTTGCATTCCACACAATTTGGTGACTCAACTTTACCCATTAGGAATACAAATTTATTTAATGGTATGTGGCCGGAGCGAAGTCGAAGGGCTGTTCTGATCGTTTGCCTTCCCATATCGGCACTGTCTATCCACGTATTTTTTTAAACGCTCGGTTGTATAGTGGCCTACCAAATACCTTTACTGCGGCTCCATTCATTGAAGTATTCTTGCCAGCCGTCATAACAACGGTGTTTCAACCCACCGTAACGAACGAAGTTTAAATATGAATATTAAAGCCTGTATACAAAACTTAGCTTTTTCAACTGTAAATACCTGTTGATTGATGATTAGAATAGAAATAAAAAACCTAGGAACGCGAGAGGGAGAGGCAAATTTCGCGCGCTCACGCCCCTAGCCGCCGCAGGAGACGCCCCGGGCATCGGGAATCGCAAGCCGATTCCCGGCCACCGTAGGCGCGGGCTTGTGGACAGTGAGCAATGGGTAGCTCGCCGTCCGATAAGGACCAGTAATGCTATTCTGTAACCATCTCACCGTGAAAACTTAGGTGAAGTGAGCGTGGAGTGAGCTGTCATTCCACAGGGATTGACACTATTGACAGCTCACTTCACCCAAGTTTTCACGGTGAGATGTTTACAGAATAGCATGGCAGGCCCGGGTCGACGGCACGTTATGTTCCACGCGTGCCTCAAAGAGATATCAGCATGACTGGCGGGGTCCGCTAGGACCAATGGCTACCGGGGTCGCGGGAAAGTCCGAAAGGGATACCGTGGCCCCTGGCAACGAAAAGGCAATTGAAGGAACACGGGTGGATTTTAGTCAGTAAGAGTCTGACACGCCCTCCCGCTCCACCCAGAGCGGGAGAAGTAATTTAATAATCCCCCCCCCCCCCAAAGGGGGTGTCGTGCTACCCAGTATCTGGGTCTTGAGAGGTCCGATATGTTGTCGGTCCATACAAAATATTGGTATTCAGCTGCATCAAGTTAGATCAGAAGCCGACCTCAACATAACTGGGAAAAGCTAGGCAGATGATAACGATGGTTATAATATGTTTGTATCTACAGGTAAAATAAATCGAAATAGCTGTTTTTAGATTCTGAAGGCCATAGTTAATGTCAATTCATTAACTAAACTCGCAAAGGCTCTTTCCTAACAAAATCAATATTGATTGCCTGAACTGTATTGACTTATTTCTAGATCAATTTGCATATTTGACTAAATTGGAAGAAAGTGCTCGTTGTAATCAACGATAGTATAGCACGGTAATCTGACGTCGCCGTCGCTCAAGATATTGCCCCTAGAGAACAGTTGAGCAAACGACAATGCCTAAAGATTTTTTTTGAGAGATATTGTGTCAAATATTTATTAATAATCTCAGTGACGGACTAAAAAAAAAATTTGTCATCATAACTATTCCGCCACAATTATTAATCAAATCACGATGCAAAACTAAGTTTCATTAAAATAATTATGTGCCATTCAAACTATATTTGGACGTCATAATCCGAACATTACTTCGTGATACACTCGGTAATACCGTTGAACGAACTTGTGTCCGAGCCAAATAAACGAGCAACTGTCAGATGACGCGCGTATTTTGTATTCCATATTGTTATGTGTCCGGCCTAGCTTTAAAATACATTGTGTACTTTGTAAGCAAAATGGCGATAATAATAGCGTTCTGTTTTTAAAATGTTTTTTGTTTTAAATGAATGCTGCCGTTTGTCATTTTTATAGCAGTCGACATTAGTGAACATTTTAAAATGTGTTTTTATTTGATAATGGATGGTTTTATAAATAAGGGACGAAGAGGGAGGGTGAAATAGGTCGGCAGTTATAGTTGGTGATGAAATTATTATGATGATTATTTCGAGTGGTTTCTTAATGTCTGTGGTGGTTTTCAAATGTTGCAGGTACCTACTTCTTCCGTGATAAACTGTAAACATTGTTATTATGTATGTTATTCATATTCTTTCATACAAAGTTATTCACTAAACACTTCAAACAGTATTTTTTTAAATTTAAATGTGCTTATACTTGCATAGTCACTTACTTGACGGGAAAATCTCACAAGCAAGCCCTTGTTTCCAGCTTACGGTCTCATAAAATGATAATCAGTACAAACGTTGGCTACCCATAACCGCAGTATATGCAATCCTCTTGTCTGTTCACACGCAACAATATAGTGGCGGTCATTACGCGGTGATATCCGCGTCGCTGTGCACCGCACTATACACGTGAGGGCACTCGTGTAAATTACTTATGTTCGTTGATAAAACTATTCTTGTTTCGACCAAATCTGTAAATAACTAAAACAGTTGGTACATCAAAATATCTTTGGCTTTTACTAGTTAATAATTCGCCATGAAACCCTCTTATTCGATTCTGACACTATGTTAGAAAAGCTTGCCTCGTAACACCCAAATAACTATCACATAGAATACTATCCGCTA
The DNA here is from genome assembly GCA_914767755.1 of Agrochola circellaris. NCBI lineage: Eukaryota > Metazoa > Arthropoda > Insecta > Lepidoptera > Noctuidae > Agrochola > Agrochola circellaris. The sequence goes on along the minus strand of OU611863.1, from coordinate 10,848,668 downwards.
CAAACGTTGGCTATCCAAAACCGCAGTATGTGCAATCCTCTAGTGTGTTCACACGCAATAATACAGTGGCGGTCATTACGCGGAGATATCCGCTTCGCTGTCCACCGCACTAAACACGTGAGCATACATCATGTGGGTTACTTATTATTTTATATTTATTTGTAACACCCAAATAACTATCACATAGAATACTATCCGCTACAAACGTTGGCTACCCATAACCGCAGTATGTGCAATCCTCATGTGTGTTCACACGCAATAATACAGTGGCGGTCATTACGCGGAGATATCCGCTTCGCTGTCCACCGCACTAAACACGTGAGGATACATCATGCGGGTTACTTATTATTTTATATTTATTTGTAACACCCAAATAACTATCACATAGAATACTATCCGCTACAAACGTTGGCTACCCAAAACCGCAGTATGTGCAATCCTCATGTGTGTTCACACGCAACAATACAGTGGCGGTCATTACGCGGAGATATCCGCTTCGCTGTCCACCGCACTAAACACGTGAGGATACATCATGCGGGTTACTTATTATTTTATATTGGAACAGCTGCTGTTTGCTGGTTTTTGTGGTTTTTTGTTGTTGGTGGATTTAAATTGTGTGGCAGGCATATAATAATAATAATATAATAACCATTTTATATCAACCTACAGAAAGCTGCCACCTGCAGAATAGTTAGGAAGTTCATGCAGTTAGAGGACGAAAACATACCCTCATCTTAAATACGCATTGACTTGGCTTTAGCCCGTAAATGTTTAGCTACATTTACGGGCTAAAGCCAAGTCAATGCGTATTTGACGTAACCAGCCTAAGAGCTGAAAAAAAGAACACTCCCGATAATAATAAAAAAAAAACAAAAATAAAAATAGGTAAAATACAGTATAAATCTCAGAAATAATGACGTAAGACTAATGGCTGACTTAATAATGCACGTTAACTGTCCACAAATCAGAGACAGTAGTTAAAAAATTGCCGTGCATTTAATGTAAGCCACTAGACATTCAGTGTTACTACAGTTAGGGCGTCGTCATTTTCAGATTAGGTAAAAACTTCTCTAATAACATTATTAGAGACTTTTTCCCAGCAGTGGGACAGTATAGGAAAGAAAAAACATTATTAATCTTCACACAAAAATACTACACATATTTTTGTGAACCATTTGTATAAGCTGCCTAAAACAATATTTTTTTTACGGCGACTATTTCGGTAAAATTTGGTAGGTAGTATCAAATGAGAACTACCACTCACATACATACCACATAACACACACACAAATACACACACACACTAAATTTATAATTTATTCAAGACGATTTAATATCCAAAATAATGTGATAAAAAAAATAAAGATAAAAAGAAGTCTTAAACCAAACCTTTATCTGCAATATGCTCGCACTAACTTAAACATAACTGGCGAAATGTGTGTGTACTACAGCCATGCATGCTATTCTGTAAACATCTCACCGTGAAAACTTGGGTGAAGTGAGCCGTCAATAGTGTCAATCCCTGTGGAATGACAGCTCACTCCACGCTCACTTCACCTAAGTTTTCACGGTGAGATGGTTACAGAATAGCACTGCAGGTACACCTCCCTTCTCCTCGGGGAAAATAGGCGTGATGTTATTGTACGTTTCTATTTCAAGAGGAAAATTTTAAGATTTCGCAACATCCTAACAGTCCGCTATTAAATTAATTTATTACACCTACTCAGTCAGCCATCCTTTGTCCACACAATGGCAACCGGCGCTCATTACGCGGATATATCCGCTCATGGGCCCCGCACTAAACGTGTGTTGATGTGAATAACTAATTGCATATTGTTTCTGTTGTGGAACGAGAGCAATTGTGTTTTATGTATGAGTGAGTCATCATAACAGTACTGTAGTCGTTTGTTAGGGTTCCGTACCTCAAAAAGAAAAACGGAAACCTTATAGGATCACTCGTGTTTCTGTCTGTCTGTCACAGCCAAATTGCTCCGAATCTAATGGACCGATTAAGTTGAAATTTGGTACACATATATATTTCTGTGACCCAAACACGGACGTGTAACGTAAATAAAAGAATTTTGAATATGGGGCTCACTTTTGGGGGGCAAATAACAAAATAAAAATAAAACGTTTTGCATACTGAACCGTGTGACATATCAAATGAAAGGGGTTGTTGCGAGGATCTCAAGTATATTTTTTTAATAATTTTAAACTAAATACTTATAAAGATATTTAAGAAAAATAACGAAAATTGACCATTCCCCGCCTTATCTCCGAAACTACTGAGCCTAAAATTTTGAAAAAAAATACAGAGAATGGTTCTTTACTCATAGATTACAGAAAAACCTATAAGAAGTCTATGGTATTAAAATAACATAGTAAATCTCTCAATATTGGGCGTAAAAACTTACATTTGCAGTTGGAATATATGGGACAATATGTTTTTCAACTATAATGATAAGTTTGTTCTTGAGATTAATTCATCCCAACTACGGAACCCTTCATTGTCCGACACGCACTTGGTCAGTTTTTTCTAGTTATGATAGATCAGTGTCAATTTCTAGCTGCGTTTTTTTTTTTTTTCTTATTGTAGACGAGTAAAGATTGGTATACTCACTATAGTTTAGTTAGCAGTCTTTTTTAATTACGACAAATATAAATAACGTAATTTAGCAACAGATATAATATGCGAAATAGATAATAATGATTATGCTGCATTTATCATTATTTTTCTCTGAAGACAGCATGAAACCCACGCTTAATTATATTTTTACAAGGATTGTAGCAGTTGTTATCTTACCATAATTTTAGGAGATTATGTTTCAAGAAAGTATTTTTGTAGCAGGCAAGACAAGGGCAAGGTCTTCACGTAGTTGCATATCCGCTCATGGGCCCCGCACCAAATGCGTGTTATTCATTTACCTTGCCATTTCCCAAATACAATGGGGTCGGCTTGGCTCCGGTCTAACCGAAAGCAGCTGAATACCCGTATTTTACATAGAACGACTGGCCATCTGACCTTCACAACCCATTAATTGGGTAAACCCACGTTCGCACGGACGGCAATTTTTTTCGTGCACTGGATTTTCATCACTCTGCTTAGCGCCGAAAGTTGAAAATTAGTGCGCGATAAAATCCGGCCCCGATATTTTGACGTCCATGCGAACGTGGGCTAATACGATACCCCTTCGGAAAACTGGTTGTCAAGCTATAAGGCTTCTGACTATACGTAACAACTGTCAAAGATGTACATGACAGCTGGGACCAATTGCTTAAGGCTTAACGTGCCTCCCGAGGCACGGAGGCGCCTGCCTCGGTATGAAATGTTATTGTGAATAACTCAATTGTAATAGTAATATTTTGTATTGTGGCCCGCGTTAATTCAGAATATAATAATGAGTCTTTGTGATTCATTGTTTTAAAATTCAGATTTATTGTGATTAGTATTCGTGGTAATGGTTATTATTGTGGAGTGAAATGGACTGATGATAATGTTATTAATTTGGCTTTTATGACTTAATAAACGTGAGGCACATCCTGCATACTAGAGGCAGTTCGCCCTGCTACCTATTTGCTGATTGAGTTGCTTATTTATATCTTCTATATACAATGTGAAATTTAATTCGTTTGCATCCTCTTAAGGGGTCATTGTACTCATCATTATGAACAACTTTCACTGTGGGGCCCAACCCGAAATCGTACAAAAAATCTGCCGTTCCCTACATTATAACGAGCTATGCGAACATAAATGTATGGAACAGTTTTTTTTTTCGCAATTTCAGGTTTGTATAAATTAATGTAGCTTTTCGTATCTGTCTGTGTGACCGCGTTCTTCTTCTAAACCACGCAACGTATTTTGATGCGCTTTTCACCATAATTTAGAAAATTTATTCCAAAACGTTTTTGTGTATAATTCACTTACATATAAAGCCTTGTACAGAATGGTGCGACGCGACTCTAACAATACAATTTCTAAGAAAACTTTACGGTAGAACAATTACCGGTGTCGCGTTGCGCCAGTCTGCACGAGGCTTAATAAAGAAATCTCGATGTTTTGTCCAGTCGTAAAAAATGTGCGGACCAAGGCTGGGTCTCTTATACCTACCTAATATTTTGTACCTCAGTACGATAAAAGAATAATGGCAATATAAACTGGGATGCTTCAAGTTATACTAGCAAACAGATCCGAGGCTGATGGAAATTCGTAACCATATAGCTGGCACCCAAAGAATTGAAGATGCCTTAATAACTGGGATAAAAATGCTCGTAATTTCAATACCCGACAAACTGGAACACGAGCACTGTTGTTTAACAAAAGTTGCTCGTTGTTGTGCGTCATATTACGTGACTTGCATCATGATGCGTAACATGTTGTTGTTGCTCAAACTTCTCTTGTATCGACTTGAACTACGAGTATAGAGAATAAAATATACCGTAGGTAATTTAAAAAGAATTGCCAGTCAGCATTATAGTAGCGAACTGACTGTCAAGGACGAGCCGGATATATAAATCAAAGATATAATATATATGTCTAGATAGTTAGTCAAAGCTGTGAATTCGTCGATAAAATAGCATCCAGCTGTTAGCCGCTAAATGCATGCACACTAGAAAATCACAATGACGTGGCGCGAGAGTAAGACGTAGCTATAAAGCTTCGTGCAGACTAGCGCGACGCGACCGCGCGACGCGACATCGGTTATTCTTATACCGTGAAGTTTTCTTAGAAATTGTGTTGTTCGAGTCGCGTCGCGCCTTCGCGTCGCGCTATTCTGCACGAGGCTTAACGCACACTGGCATAAAAAATTGGCCTGTTTGTTTCAGTTCTCTTGGAGCGCGCCACTATCTAGACACATGAATAATCAAAGATATAAATATCGCTTCTCGTGGATGTTATTTTAATGATCACTGGGTCCCATAAAGAGAGATAAATTTGACCTCAGTGGCGTCCAAGGACTGGAAGAAGAAGGTGTCGGTCATCCGGGGGCGAGATGGATAGACGACATTGTTATTATAGTGGTTAAAACCTGGATGATGCTGGGCATGCTGGCACAGGGAATTGACAAAAGAAAAGAGAGGCTTAACTAGCAGTGGATGAAGTCGTGCTGTGAATGATGATGATGAAATACAAGCAAAAACAACTTGATACGGTTAGTGTAACATACAGGAATCGATCAGACTATTTCGTTTCAACGATTTGCTTCTACCGGCCTATCGCTTAACTGAGATGGTGCTGAGATAGCTCCGCGGTGCGGGATGGGTTTTGATAACGTTGTAATGTGTCGCGAGAGCTGTCATTCGCTTGCTGACGGGCGTTAACGCCCTTCCGCACCCCGCAACTGCCTCCGACAGTGTCTTTGTTAAATAGTATGCCTGTAGACGCAAATATGCCTAGTTAAAAAAAAAAAAAAACTAATTAGTCCGTCAGTCAGATAATAAAAAAATATTAGACACGTATTTTTTGCTTTATCATAATAATAAAAAAAATACTTAGATAAAACGCCTTTTAAGTTGGGGAGTTGGGGTCGCTACGTCACTAGTATGTATAAAATCGACATACTCGTGACGTCATGGCACATTTTACCTCAATATATCGCCGTAATCTTTAGATTACGTAAAAAAAGAAAAAATACGTGTCCAATACTTCTTTATAATCACAAAAAAAAAAAAATTAGTCATCATCCCTATTTAATTGTTCCATCGATTTGATCTGATCAACTCTGATCAACTGTACGGATTCTTTTCAGATAAAACAGATCTGAAGGTAGAACTCGCCCTGTTTGAGCGCACCGAACAACATTACAACACTGCCCCAATATTTATTTTAACCAGGTGTTGTAAACAAAATAAACCTTTTCAAAATTAATAAAATGGATGCAACACAGCAAACTCATTTGTAATTCTCTCAATGTGCAGGACAAATTAATTACACCGACCATTCTCGTTTATGTGCGGAACCAACGTGGCTTTAATTTTAATATTAAAGTATAAACGTTGCGGTTATATTTTGTTTGGTGGAGAGTAAGCAGGAGTGTTTCAGAGAAGTTTGAATGCATTGCGGGAGATAGTCAACTTTTTTTACCGTACTACGGTGAACCAAAAAAGAGGGTAATGATTTTGACCGGTATGTATATAAATGTGGGTATACATGTTCATCTGTTCCCTCATAACTTCTAAACTATATAGGTACTCGTAATTTGACAAATGAGGTATCGTTGGCAGCGTCTTGATCGTCCGCTGCTTATTATCAAGTCTTAGAAGTGTGAAGTCTTAGTAAATTGCGCCCTCTAGGGGACACAAAGTCAAGAACATGTTTTTTTTGTTTTGGGTTTCAATTGAAAGGGCTTAATTAGCTCATTTCAAAAATACATATATTACAAACTCTAAACTAAATTAAATAAAAATAAAAGTTATAAAAACTAAAAATCTGGAGTCACACGTAATCTGTCCGATTTATACACGTGTGACTCCGGATTTTAATTTGTCTGTCAACACAACACAAAAAGCCAACTAAAAAGGGTTAATCAAGACATCATAGACAGACAAATTAAATAAATATAAAATATAAATCGGACAGATTACATACGTGTGAACCCTTTTTAGTTGACTTTTTTGTCGTAGTTGGGTTTTAGTTTTTTTTTTTTTTTTTAAGTTTACGCCGGTCACCCTGGCACAAAAATCGTGTTAGGTCGGAAAATTTAAAATTTTGTAGTCGTCAGTGTTTACGTTACGTTTACTCCGCGCGGCCGTGCTAGGCCCACTGTTTCATTCAATCTGAAGTTATTCAGTGGTCATTCTTCTTTAAGGTGACAACATTGTCATTTAAATAGGACTTGGACTTGCCATCATCAGCTGTAAAATCTTGTTAATCAAAGTAAGATAATTCCTTGATTAATTTAAAAAACAAAATTATTGCCTTAACTTTAACAATGTAAATAAAGAATGTTGTTAATTTTAATAGTAGTAGCTACTGATTATTATTTTAAAGTCATTATAGACCTGTGGTTTTACATAAACAGCAGCACTCGCGGTCCGTGGTTAGTTAGCATTAAAAACAATTACTTAGCCACATACAGGACCTAATGTGTGTTTAGTTTGTAGGTTAACAAACTGACAGATGAGTCTATGTGTGCAAAACCATTGAATTTCTGGTACCTGACAAAAGTTAGTAAGACTTTGAGAAAAGTTAGTAAGACTCTGACAAAAGTTAGTTAAACTTCGACAAAAGTCAGTAAGACCTTGAGTAAAGTTAGTAAGACTGACAAAAGTTAGTTAAACTCTTTTTGTACTTTACTGATTTAATTAGTCCCTTTGTTGCACGGATGCATGAATGCACAATACATCATGTTACTATGAATTTGCTCATTTTACGTATTCTACGAATATTCCCATTGAATTATGCCCGAATTCAGGCTGAAAATAGGCTCGTATTAGCCGAAAAGGAAAATTTCGAGAAAGAAAATTGTTTAATTGTATGAAAAAGTGTTCGATTTTAATGTTTGATTGATTTCGATGAAATGAAACGGAGATTGGGTTGCGGGAATTTTGAAGTGAAAGGTGCGTTGAGCGATTTTTGGTAGAGGAAAAATTTTAAGGGTTCGTGTCATCGACATGCTAATGTTATCAGTACCAATAATGTAGCTATTTATTTATTTATTAAGGTTAACCAACAATTGTTTACACCAGTACATTAGCAGTGTATTATTTATAATAGGATACAGTTGCGGGTGCAACAATTAATTATAGGTTAACACCGCTAGCACAGAAAACAGTGGTAAAACCATTAATTACAAAATTACGACAGATTAAAAAAAAAGTGTGGAAATTAAAAGCTATGAGTATGACGTGTTGCGCTTGTTGTTGCTCGATAAATGTGAAAATCGAATTATATATAGTTTAATAATTTTAATTTACAAATTATGATCTTTTAAATTTTTGGTACTTACCTACTATAATTCATTTCAAAATACTTAATAAAAAAACAGCTGTTATTTCACTTACTAATTAAATATTACAAAACTAACTCAAATTTAGTTTTGTAATATTTTAATTAGTAATTAGCATATTTTCTGCAAAAACATCTAAAATGGCAGTTTTTATGCAAATCTGAGCTGAATGAGGAAACGTACGTATAACTGAACATCGGTTTTACGATTCATTCAAATCGGTTTAGGACGAGAACACAACCACTTAACAATTTGACGGCCGACTGTTCGCATTATGAGGATAATAAATTTGCAATTTGTAACTTCAACGATTGAAATGTCAATGACCTGATACAATGTGACTTTTGAATTTATTTTTATTGAATGGTTTTAAAGGCTGACGTAGATTTGGCCGGGCCGCACCCCATTGCAAAAATAAATTCTTCTACATCATTTTAGTACATTTTTAGGAACCTTCGCACACAACAAGCGGGCCGCACCGTTTTTTTTTGTGTTGAAATGCAATACGCTGCGGACCGTTGCTGCTGTAATGTGCGCTTAGCTTTAAATTGTATTTTTATTTACGATCCAATAACCGGTGCCGCGTCGCGCTGGTCTGCACGAAGCTATGATTGTGTATAGTTAGGTAGGTATATTACATAAATTTTGTACAACTTCAGTATTTTATTAATTCATGGTATTTTATTAATTTTGAGCTTATTTACACACACGTATTTAATTTATACGATTTAAAAACTAACAGACTTAAAATAATAATAATAATATGTACAAGTATATAAGAAAGGGGGGGAACAATCATAGGGCATCAAAAAATTCGTCCGCATCGCTGTCAACAGGAAAAGTGCCCAAAAGGCTGGCAACATTGCCACGTTGTATGGCAATGCTGATTATTTGGCCTAAGAATAGGCCAGCCTTCTGGTCACATGAAGAGTCGACCAACCGCTTTGTGATGTCTTAAAAAACTGAGTGGGCACTCGGACCTCATGGCCCTAATGTTTCAACCGATCAATTATATTAATATTAAACTTACGTTTATTACAGAAATCTCGATGTTTTGTCAATTCGATATTCTACCTATCTATCTAAGTCCCTATTACAATTTTCATTAAAAAACTCTCACGTACAGTAGAAATTCGTAATGCATTACGTGGCAACATTTCTGGAGCATTTAATTTGAAATGTAACCCTGGTGGGCGCCTAAAGTGTATGAAGTTTGTAAAAATATATTAAAGTGTAAATATATTATATTAGTGTCACATTTTAAATGTGTTTCTGAATTAAAAATTAGCTCAATGTTGTATATTTCAATGTTTTTGAAATAAATTATGGGAATGAATTAGCTGTGTGTTTATCGTATGAAATGCCAGAAAAACGATATAATAATAACTCCCGATATCGATTCTGTAATGAATGTTTAATACATAGATGTTTATCTAAATGAAATATGCAGTCATTCCTTCATATTATCGACCTAAGGTGATTTATTCATTAATTGGTTGCCCTAATACGATATTTAAGTACAAATATACCGATTATTATAAACGAAATTCACAATACAATAAGCAAACATACCACCTCAGCCGATTTGATTGAAGAATGGCAAAATTTGAAAGGAACATTACATGGAACAAGTATTGAGCTCGTGCTAGTTCTCGCTTTTCTAGTAAAAAGTAACCAACCATAAATACCCATAGTATGACCTCCGTAAAAACGGAAGAAATGCAAGACGAAATGACAGATTAAAGAAAGGTTTGTACGGCGTAGCGTCAAAAATAAATACGCGCAAACAACGCCACGCAACGAATGGTGCGTTGCGATTCTGGCAGAACAATTTCCATGAAGTTTTCATAGAAATTGTTCTACTAGAATAGAATCTTAATATGTAGTTAGTTCTTCCTTTTTAGTTCTATACGCTTTGTATAGAATGAGATTAGGTATGTCTGCTCTTCGTAGAGTAGAGAAAAGTAGTCATTTATCACGTCAGGTGCAAGCAATCATTTCGAAGCGGGGTGAATATCGATAATTCTATAAAAAACAGTTTTCCGTGGATTAATAAAATCAGCAGCATTATTTATTGACTCTAAAGCAACGTTTCCAAAAGAACATTATCGCAGACCGAGAGAGATTGACAGGCATTTCCACCACGGCTATTTTCAAAGCAGTTTATATCAGAACGCATTTTGGAAATCAACCACAGAGCATGGAGTCGCCTCGGCGGCCGTTGCTAGAAGCGGCACTGGAGACACTTTCCATACAATCCAAGCTTGTCACCGTTAACTCGCATCGGTCGAGACCCGTAAACAGGCTAAGGGTACGCTGTTTACGGTCTCGACCGATGCGAGTCGCGACACGACTTGCGTCAGGCCGCGTCCTGTATAAACGCGATCGTCGCAGTTAAGCTTCGTGCAGACGCGAATGCGGGACGTGACATCGGTTATTGTTATACCGTGAAGTTTTCTTAAAAATTGTGGTTCGAGTCGCGTCGCGCCGTCGCGTCGCACCGTCGCGTCGCACCGTCGCGTCGCGCTGGTCCGCACGAGCCTTTATACGCGATCCCCGCCCGACCCTTGTTCGAGCCAGCCCGCTTCGCTGAGCCTGTAGATTTAAATTCCCCTAATCATATTCGATTAAACGAGAAATATTTGTATATACAGGGTAGGGGCATTGGCGTGAAAACTTTTACCATGAATTCAGTACATGATTCTGAAACGTCGATTCGCGTCGATGTTAAGCTCCACCCTGTATATATATTTGTAATCTCCAAAACGGCTCTAACGATTTCGACGACTACCAGTATAAGCTGACCTCTCATTGTTCGGAAATCCTATACAATGCGAGATCAGCTTGTACTGGAAATGTATAGCTTGTTAGATAGCTGTGTGTCCATATTATGTCAGTTTTTGTTCGGAACGGTTTTCCGAACAAAAACTAAGCGCCCTCTATCGGTGCGACCACAGCGTTCAGGTTCATCGAACGAAGAGTTCGAACGATCGTGTAGTCGCGTGATGATCGATTTTAAATACGACGTGGGTCGAACGACACGCTCGAGCGTTACGTGTTTTCTGTCCGTCGCTCCGTAAGTCGCGTCGCGGTGACCCGTCGCATACTCTAAACAACTTCCTTTATTTGTTTTCTCCGCAGTCGCTGACGCAAGTCACGTGTTGCTTGAGCGTGTAGGTCATGAGGTATGTCAAAAATTACGTACTTATAGAAACTGATGGCTTCAAATGGTGACGATCATTATCAACTTTTTTTTTTTTTTGGTTGGCAATTATCAAATAGCTACCTGTGTTCCTTCAATTGCCTGTATGTTGCCCGGGGCCACGGTATCCCTTTCGGACTTTCCCGCGACCCCGGCAGACATCGGCCCTAGCGGACACCGTCAGTTGTGCTGACATCTCTTTGAGGTGCTCGTGGAACACACGCGCCGTCGACCTGAGCCTGGTCCTTATCAGACGGCGAGCAACCCATTGCTCACCGTCCGCAGGCCCGCATCTACGGTGGCCGGGAATCGGCCTGGGATTCCCGACGTCCAGGGCGTCTTCTGCGGCGGCTAGGGGGCGTAGGCTCGAAATTTGCCTCGCCCTCACGCGTTCCGCCTCCTCCTTCGCAAGCATTACTGTTTTGCAGAGGAGGTGACGGCTTCCAATGCCCTCTGGATCCATAACATGGCCTGGACCACCGATCGCCTCCACGAGGACACGGCGGTGCTCCGCCCAGGCTGGGCAGACCTCCACCATATGCTCCACCGTGTCCTCCAGGCGATTCACACAATGGTGACGGTGACACCCGGGCGTTTTCTCCCGCCTTATCCGGAACAGGAACCTCCCGAAACTACCGTGTCCGGTGAGGCGCCTCTCCTCAAATAGTCCTCCCCCAAGCACCGCCACCTGGACCGTTTCTGAGCTTCTCGCATCAAGCGGATACCTGCGGCCTTCACCAGGTCATCGGCCCACCTTGTGGGAGGCCTTCCGACGCTTCGGCTTCCGGTACGCGGTCGCCACTCCAGAACCTTTCAGCACCATCGGCCATTTGTTCTGCTAGTAATGTGTTAAGTTTGGCAATTCTTCGGACTATGTCGATTACTTTGGTTCTTCTACGGATCTCTTCATTTCTGATTCGATCACGTAGGGAAACTCCAAGCATAGCTCTTTCAATTACGAAAATGGTAGAAGTAATTTGCTCTTTCGGCACCACGAATTTTATTAGTACTGACATCTTAAGAGCGCCGCGCTGATTCCGTGCTCCGTGGCAACACCAACGCATTTCCTGCTGCTGTTTTATTTGAAAAGCAAAGAAAAGTGATCTAATGACACATGACGTGTACGAACAAATAAAGAATTCCTATCATTATTTCCCGTGGGTGTAGTGTTGGCGCCACACGCATTTAGCAAAACCATTTAGTGTTTTTGTCTTATGTTTATTTTTGTAAGTCATTCATTATTTTATCTTTAATAAAATAATGAATGACTTTCAAAAATTACATCAGGTAATTATTGTTTGCTATTTTTTAGGGTAAATCTTAAAGAGCGTAACCCAGCAGTAATTGCGTCGCTCAAAATGAGTCGCTGAAATTACGGTGCTTTTGGTGTAATATAAGATCATTGTAAGGGCGATGCCTGCCTTTATTTTGTCGTGCCAGTGTAATATGCGTCACGTAAATTAAGTTTCTAAAATTCAGTTTCATAAAAACGCCATAAAATTACGGATGCAATCGTGATCGGAATTTGAAAATTATGTCGTACTTAGATTTTACGACTTATTTTAAGTGATGTTTTGAGCTAGGTAACGCTTTTCTGGCCCTACCCTATACTAGAACGTTGAAGAATAAAACTGTCAATGATTTGTATAACAAATTAGCGTTCTTACGTGACTGGTAACTGACAGACGAAGGGAATAATGACGATTATTATTCAACACCTAAAAATAACTACCTATTTTTAATGTTCTGTTTGCTGCGATTATTTTTGGGTGTAGTGAGCGTAATATTGACGTTCTACATTATTGAGTAATGTTAGATTCTGTAAATCTCATAAAAGCTCATTTGTTTAATACATAGATTAAGCATTAGAGAGTTATGACATAGATGGACTATCTCGAATCTTTCTATAACAAAAGGCTGTATATTGCATTAGTTGTAGTTCGAGTTTAGTTTAAAAAATCGAAGTCTATCAAACTATGTCCGAACTCTTATCCTGCCTTATGTGCCCTAAAAAATGCAGCCATAAAATTCAAATTCAAAATTCAAAAGTCATTTATTCGAACTAGGCTGAGAATCAGCACTTTTCGAACGTTAAAATTACATAAGACAGTCCCCCAAACACGCCCACCCTTCACCATTTCCTAGTGCTTAAGCTGGGAAGAAGAAGTGGCGCAACAAACTCCCAAGCAGCACAGCTGTCTGTTCAGTTGGAAAAACTTGATTCTATATAATAGTGCTTATGCAAATGCATGGCGACCTCTGCGCTGCCACCGACAATGCCGTGGAAGTGGCGATGTTTTGACCCACCAAAATTTTATACGCTGACGTACCATCGACATTTCAACCTCGCAGACTTATCGCCAACATCGGTGACAACTGTTTTAGAGCGTGTTATGGTGTTGTGAATTTTTTCGGTGAGTTTGATTTATAAATAAGAAATAAACAATTAAATAAATATACAACAATAAATTCTCAGTGTTTATTATGAATATAATATTTTACCCAAACTCTAGAGTTACTGAATAATCTAGAAAGGCTTCAGAGTATGCCAAACTTCAAACTATCAAGGTAAACTCTGTCTGAAATCTTAAACTAAGCTTAGTTCTTGAAGTGCCTAGTTCTTGATAATTAGTTATCTAAGTGTTTAGTTAGAGAAATTTTAGCTTGCATTAAATACTTAGCGTTGCCTTGTCTATAGGTACTTTAGGTTGAAACCTAAAATGAATTGAAGCACTTTGTTTTAAATGCTTGTCGTAGATGTGGTGGAACAGAACTCCAGCGGGATGTCATGGCGACATGTAGAGTGCGATTGTCGCAACCCAGTGCTGGGCACGCTACAATTGCGGTGATAAGTCCCCTCTTTGAGGAGTGGCTAGAGGGGTGCCTCGGCGTCCTCACCTTCCACCTGATGCAGGTCCTCATCGGACACGGTTGCTTCAGGAGGTTCCTGTTCCGGATAAAGTGGGAGGAAATGCTTGGGTGTCACCATTATGTAGATCGCCTGGAGGATACGGTGGAGGTTTGCCCGGCTTGGGCGGAGCACCACCGTGTCCTCGTGGAGGCGATCGGCGGCGGTGATCTTTCGCGTCCGGCTTTGGTCCAGGACATGGTACGGACGTACGGGCTTGCGGATGGTGAGCAATGGGTAGCTCGCCGTCCGATAAGGACCGGGTCCGGGTCGACGGCGCGTGATGTTCCACGCGCGCTTCAAAGAGATGTCAGCACAACTGACGGGGTCCGCTAGGGCATAAAGTTCCGTTTCCTCTACAAACATTTTCAAGAGTAGTTACTAGTCATTTACAAATTAATTTCCAAATAAATCCATAAAGTTGATATTCGTTTAATTAACAGAAAAAAGGATTCCAATAGACTACGAATATGCTGTAACGTAAGTTATGATTGTGGGTGGACCGACCTTCAGTGTTGGCTTAAGCCCTAGATCACTACAAACTGAGATGGCACTCTCATCTATAAATAGATGCACGATACGTTTACTACCACTATTGCTCACGTGCCTTTTAAAAGTTTCACCTTTTGATGCTCAACGATGTCATAATTATTATTTATATCAAATCCACGCGGGACAACAAAGTTCGGATTAAAAACGGTTGATTAAATCTTGGTATTACTGATCAGAAATGAAGTTATCCGGAAAAGAACCGGAGGTACCGATATAGCCTGCAGACTAAGCAAGCTGAAGTGGCAGTGGGCTGGCCATGTTTGTCGAAGGACCGATGGCCGGTGGAGTAGACGAGTCCTAGAGTCGATACCACCAGTGCTATTCTGTAACCATCTCACCGTGAAAACTTAGGTGAAGTGAGCGTGGAGTGAGCTGTCATTCCACAGGGATTGACACTATTGACAGCTCACTTCACCCAAGTTTTCACGGTGAGATGGTTACAGAATCGCATGGCAGGAATCGGCAAGCGTAGTGTGGGACCGGCGACCTTAAAAAGTTGGCTGGGACAGACTGCATGCGGAAGGTGGAGGACAAGGTGTTGTGACGCAGCCTGGGAGAGGCCTATGACCAGCAGTGAACTACGATAGGCAGAGTTGATTACAATTTAGTAAAGGGTTGAACGAGTAAATGCTTACCTAAGGTATCTTCAAGTACAAAAATAAAAATACTTTACTACAGTAAGGTTGTAAGAGGTGTATTGTGTTAAATTTCTTTTCATCTCCACAAAACGTACGTAAATACATACAATAGATTTCTAACATTTTCATATTCACTTCAACCTTCATCTTTTAATAGAAAAAAGAGCGTGAATAACCCACAGCGTGAATAACCTTGAACCTGAATAACCCCACACGTAAATAAGCCTTGCGAGCCTGACATGAATACACAGTTTCGTCCGTTTTAAATATTCCGGACCGGTTTTATTTACGGATATCGGGATCAATAGCGCTTTAGAAATAGTGCGTTGAGGCGTAAAATAATGCAAACGCGTTTCACACCTTAGTACGCGACGAGAGGTGCGAATTTATTTTCTTTTGAGCTTTATTGGATAGTGTGTGCTTATTGGATACAAATATTGAGCATGTGAATCGCAGATTAGGTAAAGGGTTGATGTGAGTGATTTTTTGGTCGATTGGAGCCAACTTTTCAAGTACTCTGACACAGACTAAATTGAGCTGTTACTGGAAAATGTCTGTTTTCTTTACTTTAGCATTGAGAATTTAAAGCCATTTCTCTATGTGAAGTTACTTTAAAATATTTAGGTAAAAACTAGCTAAATAATAAAATTTGGCTCAGACATAACTGTTTATTGTGGCACAGCCCAAAGCTAGGGAGACGTGTATGTCCAGCACTTGTTGATTAATTGACACACAATTTAATTTCCGTGAGGATCCGTGTGGTGCCGGGCGTAATGAATAGTACCATCCCATTTCTTCCCGTGGGTGTCGTAAAAGGCGACTAAGGGACTTAATAGATAATGGGCAGCAGCTCTATGCATTTTAACACCATACTGCGATCGTCAACCCGCCTGCCAAGCGTGGTGATTATGGCAAACCCCCCCATTTGCGGGAGGCCTATGTCCAGCAGTGGACGTCTTTCGGCTGAAATGATGATGATGAATTAAATTGTTATTTTGACAGCATCATAGTAATAACTTAATAAGTATTTGATTGATGCCCGGTTGATGGCAATAGGGTCGACCCCCTATACACGGGACTTAGTCCATGACCTTGCCTCAGCTCAAATTCACTCCTTATCTTGCTCGAACGATACTGCTCGCGGACTGAGTGAGAGCCAGACTAAGCAGCGGGGAGAAGGCTCCAAGGCGCCAATAGTTTAGTTAATTTCTTTTTACGGCGAAAATACTGGTAATAAAAATAAAAACATACTACTATCTGCTTTATAGTTAGTTCGGTTATTATGCAAAGTTACATGATCTAATTTGAAGTATTTTTTTACATTGAATTGAATTGCTTCAATGTATTGCCGTAATCTTTTGATTATGTAAAAAAAGAAAAAATACGTGGACAACAATTTTTAATAATTCACCTGAAGAACAAAAAAAAAAGTTTATTCAACAGCCCTATTTGTCGAACATCAGCAGCTGAAACATTTACATAACCTCAAAAAAAAAAAAATGAAATAACACCACCTACCTCGACATACTCTAACAATCTTTATTATTTCCTGTGTCCTCACATTGATAAAGTATCTGTTCAATATCAAAGAAATATTTACGTTACGCCTCAGTGGACAGCGACGCTAACAGTACCCAACAATTTACTATATTTATAATACTGACATGACATACGACAGGACCGCCGTAATTTCCTGGAAAGTATCCAAAATACGGATTTAAAATAGAATAGATACTGCATAGATTTGAGTAAAAAATTTAAGATTTTTTTTTATTAGGCGCCTGTCCCACCGACGACTAGGAAGCGACTAGTTATCAATGATTTTCTCGCTCACGAAATGTACAAAAGTTTGTAGGTCACACACACGGGACCTACAAACTTTCGTGAAGGCGTTCCTTCGACTGAGCATTCGTCTGTAATGTATCCAAGATTGAACTGTAACGGCTAGGGCTTTGCAAGTAGACTGCACTATATAATAAATAGGGAGAAGTAACGTGGCTAGGTCGTGGGTAAAGATTTCATTACAGGCGAATGCTCACGGTGAGAGAACGCCTTAAAAGAGATACATTTTATTTTATTAATAGTTATTTGCTGACTGAAGATCTCGTGGGTAAGTAATAACAGCCGCAAGGGTCGATCCATCAGGTTAAGCTACGCTTTCCGGGGTTGGTCCGTGGATGGGTGACCATATTTACATATCGAGACTCCTTCGTGCCTCGGAAAGCACGTTAAGCCGGCTGTCATTCGTGGACGACAGCAGATGAGCCCGAAAGTCTGACAACCAGTCTTACCAATGGATATCGTATTACCCAGTAACTGAGTTGTGAGATAGGCAGTTGCTACATGTAAAATATTGGTATTCAGCCACATCCGGTTAGCTCGGAAAAGGTTAGACAGATATAATAGTTAATGGTTGACTGTTCACACCGAGTACACCGAGTACTCCTTTGTCGTAGCTACAAGAGCTATCAAAGAGAGCACTCGTTTAGCGATGGTCGCTTGGCGTTCAGAACACTCACTGAGAAACTAACGCTTGGTACATACGCACACCAGCAAGTAATCGCTCGTCACTCGCTGCTCGTTGCTGGTCAACTCGTTTGTAGTTGCTTGCTCTACTCGCTACTCGCGGCGGTGGAACAGGTGCCTAAGTTCGAAAAGTGAGTTATGTTCGACAAACAGTGTTTCTTATAGGTAGTTATTTACTGTCACGGGTTCGTCAGAGATTGATGGTGTGATCTGTCTAATGGTTCTTAATGTGAAATTAAATGCTGGTCTATTAGGTAAGGCTTTTTTCTTTTAGATTTTATTTACTTGACTGCCCTAGAAATATGGTTGACTTATAGGTTGATTCGCACGAATTCACTCGACCGAAACGGGCGAACTTCACTGCATAAATTTCAAAATGTGCCAATTGCCTACTATGTATTTCTGGAGTTGTCGATTTGCCCACAAATAAACTAATTTCGTGCGAATCGCCTCAAGAAAAAATAATATTACTTTAAAAAAATGTTAAAATATGTGTTTCAAATGTGTGCGAGTAAATTCGTGTGAATCAACCAATAAGCCATATGGTTAGGTTAGGTTAAGGTCCTTCTGGGATTATTTCGTTCCCGCGACCCCCGGCGTAGGTGTGAGTCGGAACACCGGGGTGGTTTTTAGTCAGTAAAAGTCTGACAGACCCATGAGGATTTTCCACCCCGAAAAAAAAAAAACTTCTGGGATGGTTAGTATTTGGCCTGGATTAAAATAGCCTACATTCATGAAAAAAAATTGTTTACGTCTTACGTACACTGGACAGTCAGCTCCACTAACACCTTGCTGAGCTATTTAACTGTTTATGTTGTGAGAAGGTACGTTATTTTTGCTGAATCTACAGTATTTTCTTCACATTAATGATTAAACTGATGGCATTTATTTGATATTCATATTATTGTGTGTGAGAAATGTAAGCTAATAAATTAAATATAAGGCGACAATCTTTATGTGCACTGTGAAGCGCAACGGACTCGTAATAGTATACGCAAAGTAAACAGAGCATATAGCATCAGAATATAATAATATCTATACGAACATAAATTAAAGCCATTTATTTTTATTACATTATTGTGTGTAATAAGGGAGGGATTTTTAAGGAAATTTCTTACTATGTATTGCGTCATGTCAAAAATGCATCTTTTCAACAACTTAATAACTTAACCCTGGAGTTGTCGCGCCTTTCTATGAAACGGTTGTGGTTGCGTGTGGAGCATTTTGCCGCCAATGTTAAAATGCTTTTTTTGTGCACAGAAAACTTATAAAAGTTTATAAAACAATCAAATGAATCACACATTTTTCGAAACAGCTTTATTTATTCCAATGATTATAAAAATGGGAAAATTGCTTATTTTTTAGGTATTATTATCTAAACCAATAACAATATAACAAAAAAAAACGTTGAAATAACAAAATTACATATAGTCTTCACTATCGCTGACATATCTTTCTTTTCACAGCGCACGGATTGTACTCAAACTTGCAATACAGGTAGGTGAGGGAAGAGGGAGAGACTACAGAAAAGCTTGACCTTGACACGGGCATAGTTTATAAAATAATAGTCCTAGTTTATCAATGACTTCGAGTTACAGTTTTATTAGCTATATGTAAGCGGGCACGCCCTTTATGCCTGGAAGCATTTATTCAGGTATTAAGTTCTGTTTATGTTTTGAGTTTTTATTTTTGTTTGAGTATATATTTTGTTGGTATATTGGAGCTAGCTGTCATTATGGCAAATAAATTTATTTACTGTTTTGTGTTGAGTAGGTAATGTAAATTATTTTGCATACTATTGTATAGAATCAAGTAATTTTTTTTTTCAAACCGAACAGACAGCAGTGCTGCTCGGGAGTTTGTTGCGCCACTTCTTCTTCCCAGCTAAAGCACTAGGAAGTGGTGAAGGGTGGGCATTTTGGGAAACTGTCTTATGTAATTTTGACGTTCGAAAAGCGCTGATTCAGCCTAGTTTGAATAAATGACTTTTGAATTTTGAATAAGTTTTTTGCTTAGGGTGGCATTAATGCTCATAGCTCGAGCACTTTACCGACCACTTTAGGGTTAAATAACGCAATAAATATTGTTGAATGGTCGTAAGAAGCGTATTGCCTTTGTAGTTTGTTACATAATTGGGCTGTAGTTATTGTGATTTATTGCCCTCTAGGCCTTTCTGTAAATATTGCTTCATAAGGTAGAATACTATATCCGTATTTAAATTTCCTGTCACTTCCATAATTCCTACTGACGGAAAATATGCTAATTATATTTCAAACACAAAATACACAGACAAGGTGACATTATGTCAAAAAACATGATAGATTTCAGTTTCAGCGGTTTCAGTACAATAGGTGTCAGATGCCATGTATGAGTGTCATGTGTCATGGCTGTCAGCGAGAGAGTTAGTCATTGAATAATGTAACGTGTAAAAATTTGCCGTCTCATTTTTGGCTTCCCTTAGATGAGCGAGGAAACCCTAATGAGCAGGATTTTATGGGATTTAACGATCTATTATTATCTATACATACATACAGAGGAGCTCGTGATTAAGTAATAACAGCCGCACGGGTCGATCCATCAGGTTAAGCTATGCTTGCCGGGGTTGTCCGTGGATGAGTGACCATCTTGACATACCGAGACTCCTCCGTGCCTCGGAAAGCACGATAGACCGTTGGTCCCGGCTGTCATTCGTGGATCTTTGACAATCGTTACGGGTCTCAGAAGCCCGAAAGTCTCTACAACCAGTCCTACCAAGGGGTATCGTGTTACCCAGTAATTGCGTTGTGGAGGTCAGATAGGCAGTCGCTCCAAGTAAAATACTGGTATTCAGCTGTATCCGGTTAGGCTGGAAGCCGACCCCAATATAGTTGGGAAAAGGTTAGGCAAATTGATTGACGTACATACAGAATGTCAGGGACATCGACCGAAAACTGTTACCATGGATTCAGTACATGATTCTGAACCATGATTTATATTTTTCGTCGGTTATTTTTTTTTGTATCATCTGTTCCAAACATTTAGACCGCGTAGATATTGCACTTTTCTATGAAATAGCAGATTTTTTTTTAATAACCGACTTATAATTTTAACGATTCTGAACCCCCCGTTCAGAATCATGAACAGTTTTCACGTCGATGTCCCTGACACCCTGTATACATAAAAATACTTAAATAAAAGGAGAATGCGCAAAAAAGCCCCAGCTCCGGCGGAAAAGTTACCTATCTCAGATTATTGTACATTTTATGTGTATCAAGTATCAATATGTGTGATGTCTGCAGTGGCAGTCAAACATAGGGAAAAAATGCTTTGAATATCCTTCCAGGCGCTTATTTTTCATTCGACCATTTTAACAAATATCGAGTAAAATATGTAATAGTGGCTATTGATTCACGAATATGTTAGGCATATTGCCTTGATTTTACTTTCAGGGGCATCATATCGTATCTTATAATGTAGTAAAATAATAATAACAAGATTGATTTGATTTTACTTTCAGGGGCATCATATCGTATCTTATAAGGTAGTAAAATAATAATAACAAGATTGATTTTAGATGTGTTTATTTAGTAAAAAATCATAATTCTAAATCTACTAACACATTGTCCAAGAAAGCAGCAGGATGGCTAAATTCGTTGTGTCTGGCCCAACCTAAATAATATAAAATCGTGATAACATGGGCACAACTTCCAACACGAAATCTGTTACCTGTCCCACACGTGCCATAGCCTTTGCTATTATGTACTGACAGTAGTGTTTAAGCTAGGTATGCTTGTAGGTTTGGCAACGGCCGCCTCTTGTGAACCTATCTTTTCTACAAGCCTTGCTATTAGGATCTTTTAAAATACCTAGAATAGGTATCTTTTACTGCACCGCCTGCACTTGTTTCGCTCTATAACTGTCCTGGTCGACTAAAAAATAAAGCTATTTTAGCTTTATGTCTGCCTTTGTAAGGCTTAAAAAAATAATCGGATTTAAAATATTATTTTATTATTATTGGATACCCTTTATGGTACGATATGATATTCCTGAAAGTAAAAATCAAGGCAAATGCCTAACATTCGTAAATCTATATCCAATATTTTATATTTTACTCAATATTTGTTAATATGGTCGAATGAAAAATACGCGCCTGGAAGGATATTCAAAGCAATTTTTTTCTATGTTTGACTGCCACTGCAGACATCACACATATTGATACTTGATACACATAAAATGTACAATAATCTGAGATAGGTAACTTTTGCGCCGGAGCTGGGGTAAATTTGTATGGGAGCTGCGCATTCTCCTTTAAATGTCTCTAATGTATATCAAAGTACTACAAGTACGATAACTAGAAAAAAAAAAAAAATATACAAAAAACAAAAAATCTATATGTTTGTTCTTTATTCTAGAAAAATAATACGGCTGCGAAGCCGAGGGCAGCAGCTAGTCTGAATGAATAGTATAAAGAAATCAAATTTTAATTGTTTGTGCCTGTGTAAGATATATGTAACCTCTGGAAGTAAGTAGGTACTGATTCAAAACAAAAATTATTTTACAGATAGAAAGCTACACTATTACCATAGAATATGTTTTACGGTATAGTTGACTTCCGATCGGATGAAGTCGCGGCCAGAAGGTAGTTTTAAAAATATAATCAGTGAAACAATGCTATCAACTTCATAATTAACAACCTGCTTAAATGCAAGTTGATGATAATGATCATTTAAGTCAATCTCACACGTAGGTACTGAATAAACATGAAAATACAAAACACACCCCAACCAGAGCAGTGGTGGCCTAGTGACGGTTGTAGGCCGTGAGTTCGAACTCAAGCAGGCGCTTTACTTTTTGTAAATAATTTCATCATCTCTCAAAACGGTGAAGAAAACCATCGTGAGGAAACCGGCATGTCCTGGAACCAAAAATTCGAAGTCAACATCTACCAAATTCTAAATCTTAATTTTAAATTACTATAAATATTTTCTTATTTGAAAAGTGAGTTTAATTAATAACCTCACTAAAATATTTGTTTACATCTCCATTAACAAGAATTGGAACAGGGTTTACAGTGCGCTTGACAATAAAACAATTGAGGGCTCACATTAATTAATACACACAAGAACTAAGAGCCTGTGCACACGATGCGTTGTAGAGGCGCGGCGGCGCGGCGCCGGAGCGGTGTCGCAGCGGCGTCCTACATTCAAATATCCATGGTATGCCACACGGTGCGTTCCGGCGTCGCACGGACTTGCAGCCCGCGAGACGAGGCGGGGAGGGGAGTACGCGTTGCGACACTGGAGCGGCACAGCTCAGTTGTTTGTGCGTTGTCAAAAACACAGATTTACCGCTATGACCGCTAATGCGGCGAAATCTTAACAGTGCGACGCTGCAATGCATCGTGTGCACAAACTCTTACACAGGAGACTTACTGAGATGAAACCAACTAAGACTGGAACTGCACCAAGATTATATTGCACTTCTACAGATAGAGCAGTCACATGGGACCTAATTCTCCTAATGAAGAATAAGTGCGACTGAAGGGTTTAAAAAGTTTGTTTATAACTAAAAATAGCTCGTGGCTAAGTAATAACAGCCGCACGGGTCGATCCAACAGGTTAAGCTATACGCTTGCTGGTATTGGTCGATCTTTACACACCGAGACTCCTCCGTGCCTGGGAAAGCACGTTAAGCCGTTGGTCCCGGCTGTCATTCGTGGATCTTTGACAGTTGTTACGGGTCATTAGAAGCCCGAAAGTCTGACAACCAGTCTTACCAAGGGGTATTGTTATACCCAGTTACTGGGTTGTGGAGGTCAGATAAACAGTCGCTCCATGTAAAATACTGGTATTCAGCTGCATCTGAAAAGACTGGAAGTCGACCTCAACATACGAGTAGTTGGGAAAAGGCTAGGCAAGTTGATAGTGGCTCTAAATTTTGTTTTTGTACGGCCGTAATGTTGAAACTTCAATTTGATACAACTATCTAAATTCACGTCTATGTGCAACAGTGATATATTATTAGTATTGTTTTTTTTTTTTTTGTTCACTTTTTTATTTTGTATTTTGTGTTTCACGAACTGTGTCCAAATAAACATTATTCTTTCTTTTCTTTTCTTTTCTTTGATATTTGTCTATGGACAAAACTCAATGTTTCCGATGTGTCACGAATAATTATATTATGTAGGTACCAGTTTATGCTGATCTCGCATTGTATAAGATTTTCGTACAATGCGAAGTCAGCTTATACTGGAATAGTATATATTGATGTATAGCCGTGTGTACTACATACTTCATTACTCGTTCATCGTCTTATAGGAGAACCTAGGCCAGGCCATTAGCAATAAATCTCCCACAATGACATTGAAAATAGTCTTCGAATATTTTCAAATATAAACGAAAAAGCTTCGCCGGAAGTAGGCTATTAGCAGTCGAGAGAGAATTCTAAATGATGCAGCGATGAAAATACTGCTTTATTTTTTCTTAAAACACTCAGTTTTAAGAAAAAATAAGCAGTATTTTAAACAACAATAATATTGACGAATGTTAGAAAAGTCTTGTACCTGATAACCAGATGACGTCATCTTGTGACGAATGCAATACGGTTTAGGCCTGAAGATAATTTAGGTGTTTTTATATTAAACTATACTAAAGCCGAGATAAATTTCGTACTTTGGGATTAAAAACTTTAACTTAATTGCGTATGGTTCAGTTTCCATTGCAACTAAAATTATTTTAGTCGTTTGTCGATAGGTTTTTCATTCAAAAATCAACTTAAAGTAAGTACTTGAGTTTAAAGTGGATATTTGTATTTATTCGTATCGTTGTTGACATTTTACCGACACGCCCCTGCTTCGCAAGGTTTTTACGACTTCACAAAACATCGAGATTTCTTTTATAATTATATATCTAATTTATATCAGTATATTTTTGAAAATCTTTTATATGCCCATAAAAATATAAAATTGTTTAAAAAACACAGTGATATCCATAACATAAACACTAGGAACAAACACAAGTTTGTAGTACCTACAACAAGGCTCAAGAAAATAGGTAGCTCGTTCAGATGTCAATGTATACGCTTTTATAATAAGCTTCCAAGCCATGTACAAGATCTAAGCCTTAATAAATTCAAATCATTCATTAAACGTAAGTTGTGCCAGAAAGCGTTTTATACCAATAAAGATTACGTTGAGGACAAAAAGGCCTGGGATTAAGCTGCTCCAATTTATTTATTATTTATTTTTTACAGTCCGAACTTTGAATTTTGTAATTTTTTTTTTTTTTAATCTTATGCACAACGATATGAATATTTACTTTGTGAAGTATAATATCATTATTATTTTTTTTATTATTGTGAACGTGAGGACTATGTGGCTCAGTTACTTTTAATGATAATCTGGCAGTTTGAGTACTTTATGCGGCCTACCCAAATGTCCTTTCTTTGGTATTGTTCGTCGAGTCGTTGAGCTCCTTAAGTTATGAGTTGAGCTACACGATTACTGACAAATGCGTGCACTGACTGGACAGGTCATCTCAAATCTGTATGGTTCTTTCCTCAAAAGACTATTTCAGACACAAATCTACATGGTCCTCAAATGATCAAATGATCTGACCAAGATTATTTCTGGGTTTTATACACATTGACATTAATGAATTTTTTATATACTATGACATGAATATTTACTGTTAAAAGTATTTTATATTTTTAATAATTGTGAATGTGAAGACTATGTGGATCATTCCTTTTTATTTTATTTTCTCATTTAGTTTTATCATGGTCGGGCAGCTTGAGTAATTTATGCGGCCTACCCAAATGTCCTTTCTTTGGTATTGTTCGTCGAATCGTTGAGCTCCTTAAATTCTGAGTTGAGCTGCACGGTCACTGACAAATGCGTGCACTGACTGGACAGGTCCACTCAATCTGTGTAGTTCTTTCCTCAAAAGACCATTTTTAGACACCAATCTACATAATCTTCACATGATCTGACCAACATTATGTCTGGACTTTAAAAGAGACTGACCTCTGAGTGTGTTTCGGCCTTTCTTCTCGGAGTAGTCAGATAGGAAACGCCGACCTCATCTAGTTTAAAAATAATATGTTTGACGTGTAAAAGTGTTTTGTACAACCTATTTACAGAAATAAAAATCATTTATCATTTATCATAATCATTATAAATGCGAAAGTCTTCTTCTTTTCGTGTGGTTAGTGACTGCCCTGGTGTCAGATTTTTAAAGCCGCCCATGGGCCTCTGACTTGACTTCACATGCCGTCGAGAAATATCTCTCAGGCATGCCGGTTAAAAGTAAGTTTGTTTGTTTGTTACGCTTTCACGCTAAAACGGCTAAACGGATTTAGATGAAATTTTTCACATGGGTAGACCGCGACCTGGAGAAAGCAGAGGATATCTTTTATCCCAATATTCCCACGGGATCGAGACTTATGCTGGTGAAACTGTGTGTGTGTAATAGACATTTATATAACTTCTGGAATAAAATTCTCTGAATGATGGTTTAAAAGAAAAAGGACCAATGATAGCCGCTATAATAAGGCCTTATATAAAATCATTAGCCTGCTGGAACAATGTGTTTCCTAAGCTACAAAAGATCTACCTAGGTACTTATTGAACCAAATCCATTAAGCCCTGAAAACTTAGCGCAAACTTTACCGGATCTCCGTAAAGTTCTAAGGAAGGTAAATTCTGTTCGACGTACTTAACGAGTTTTCAATTAATGGCGTCAATAATTTTGGGCACAGGTGATTAAGTTTCTTTAATGACGTACTTTTAGTCATATTTTCAATTATATGTAGATTCTAAATAAGACCGTCCGTTGGAAAAAAAAATGGAACTGACACTTTTTTTTAAATAAAGTTTTGTTTGAAGTCATCAGTGTTTCTAGCTTTAAAAAAAACAATTAAATGAATTTAAAAACAAAATCTGGATATAGTCTAAATATCAAAGAAGATTTTAAAGATTTATGGGAAGATAAACCACACGGAAACTAGACTCTATTTCACACAAACACACACTATGTCTTAAACAAACATAAACATATATCTATAGGTTAAACAATTTATTGTTTTAGACCCAATTTATTACAAGAAACACACTGTTCCGACATCAGCATTCACATCCAATAAATTTTAACAGATATCAGACCCTTTAACATCTACATTTATGTATATTGGCCACCCACACTTGGACTGTCGCCTTCATAGTAGTTGGGCATAAATCAAAGAGCAGTTTGTTCAAAGAAAAATAAACTAAAAGTTGATTGTCACGAGGGCTCAAAGAAAATTGTTGAACAAACAGCGACTGTTTTTCTCAACGACTGTTATGTACTAATTAAATAACATAACGTTTAAAAGAAATGTTGAGTTTTCAACCAACTTGTATCATTCCTTTGTTTTGAAGGATTCAAAGGAACAAAAAATACAATAGACGACATATATTTAGTAAACTAATCCACGTAACTGTTCTTAAAGAGTCATAAAGAACCCTGTAAGAAATCGACACGTGTTTCACCTCTCAACGAGGCATCGTCAGGATGGCGATTGACTTGTTGCGAACTCGGACCCGATGTCTGGATACGTCAAAAGTCGAGAGCAATGTACACTGCACACTGCTCTCTATTGTATTTTATCATGGATTTCCGCAAAGTCACGCCTGTATCAATTAACTATCTTGATTCAAAGGAAAGCATGACAAATGTCTGGTTTTTGAGGTCTTCAGAGAAACTATCAATTTGTATTAATTGGTTTTCTCATCAACTTCAATTATGAGTTTAGAAATATATGCAGCTAACCCCGCGGTTTCGCCCGCATAAGTCTCAATCCCGTGGGAAAATAGGAATAAAAAGTATCCTTCGTCCTAACCCAGGTCATGGTCTATCCATGTGCCAAATTTCATCAAAATCCATTCAACCGTTTTAGCGTGAAAGCGTAACAAACAATCAAACTCACTTTCGAATTTATAATTTTAGTTAGGATTTAGAACGGATGATCTGCCAAATTTAAAACAAAATGTAATATATAAACAGCTCTAATCAGAAAAATATTAATACAATAATGACAACTCAATTTTGTAAGAATGAATAAAATTTATAGAAACTGAGGAACTCATTGAGAAACTACGTTTGTTGATTCCGCTTATTTTGTTTGTGTTCAATATAATATTTATGTTTCCAAAGAGTAAATAATATTACTTCGACATCTCTCAAAGCTGGATTCATGGAAATAATTTTGGGCATTTAGGTAATTACTCTCCGACGTAAATGTTCAGTAGACTTTACCTACTTGAATTACATCTTTGTATATTTATAACTAAAACTTAATATTAACATATTTTTTTGAGTTTTAGTTAGCACCAACTATAGCCCAGATTTCAGACAGATAATAATAATACAAAGTAAAAAATCACATTACTAATAATGACTTTGTTATTTTTGGTTAATACATAATATTTTTGTTCATTACTTTATAAAAAAATATGAAGTTTTATTTAAATAAATAAAAACATGACATGTTGATGATATTAAGCTAAATGATATTTATTTAGTCAATCGCCATCCTGACGATGCCTCGTTGAGAGGTGAACCTCTCAACGAGGCATCGTCAGGATGGCGATTGACTTGTTGCGAACTCGGACCCGATGTCTGGATACGTCAAAAGTCGAGAGCAATGTACACTGCACACTGCTCTCTATTGTATTTTATCATGGATTTCCGCAAAGTCACGCCTGTATCAATTAACTATCTTGATTCAAAGGAAAGCATGACAAATGTCTGGTTTTTGAGGTCTTCAGAGAAACTATCAATTTGTATTAATTGGTTTTCTCATCAACTTCAATTATGAGTTTAGAAATATATGCAGCTAACCCCGCGGTTTCGCCCGCATAAGTCTCAATCCCGTGGGAAAATAGGAATAAAAAGTATCCTTCGTCCTAACCCAGGTCATGGTCTATCCATGTGCCAAATTTCATCAAAATCCATTCAACCGTTTTAGCGTGAAAGCGTAACAAACAATCAAACTCACTTTCGAATTTATAATTTTAGTTAGGATTTAGAACGGATGATCTGCCAAATTTAAAACAAAATGTAATATATAAACAGCTCTAATCAGAAAAATATTAATACAATAATGACAACTCAATTTTGTAAGAATGAATAAAATTTATAGAAACTGAGGAACTCATTGAGAAACTACGTTTGTTGATTCCGCTTATTTTGTTTGTGTTCAATATAATATTTATGTTTCCAAAGAGTAAATAATATTACTTCGACATCTCTCAAAGCTGGATTCATGGAAATAATTTTGGGCATTTAGGTAATTACTCTCCGACGTAAATGTTCAGTAGACTTTACCTACTTGAATTACATCTTTGTATATTTATAACTAAAACTTAATATTAACATATTTTTTTGAGTTTTAGTTAGCACCAACTATAGCCCAGATTTCAGACAGATAATAATAATACAAAGTAAAAAATCACATTACTAATAATGACTTTGTTATTTTTGGTTAATACATAATATTTTTGTTCATTACTTTATAAAAAAATATGAAGTTTTATTTAAATAAATAAAAACATGACATGTTGATGATATTAAGCTAAATGATATTTATTTCTTAAAATCGGTTTAGAACAACACTTGTCATAATTCAATTATATTTTAAAACTAGATGAGATGTATCATAGATTATATTATTGAAAAAATGGAAGCAAAAGAAAAACACGGAGTAAACATAAAATACAAACTTTACGGCACAAAGTACGGGAACTTGAAATAATAACGATAACAATAATTATTTATTGTGTTTAGATGCCCTAGGGGCCTAGGAGAAACGTATAACGGTTATTAGACTTGCAAATTTATTATATTGCTTTATTCAAGTAACAGCTTATTTTATCAGGAAAAGCTTTAATTGGAAATACGAGTTTCTTTTTTATAATCACGAAAGCTTAGAATAATATCAGACCATTTTCTGTAGTGTTTTTGTTTTTTCAGAAATTAACGAGGCTTCTCTTTTAGTAGGTACGTAAAAGAAAAGGAAAATGACCATCCTAATAAAATTGTGCGCTGTCCACGTCTAGCAGATTTCCTCGACCTTTACCAGTACATCAGTTTATAGTCCTTCCGACCGTATATCGGCCAGGGCAGCCAATCGCAACGGAGATTAGCTTACATCACGGGAGATATTGTAGTGCACATATGCACAAGTATGTACGCGGACACAGGGCACTCTCTCTTCCCTCACATTCATAAACCAATGGGACGACAATCCGACACGACCGGAGAGACATCAGGCGCAGGACCAGCGGATTTCCTCGACCTTTACCAGTACATCAGTTTATAGTCCTCCCGACCGCAATCGCAACGGAGACTAGCCTGTAGCACGGGAGATATTATAATGCACATATGCACAATTGTGTACGCAACACAGGGCACTCTCTCTTCTCTCACTCTCATAAAACAATGGGACGACCGGAGAGAGATCAGGCGCAGGACCATCGGCTTTCCGAGGCACGGAGGTATCACACCGCCAACTTCCAAACTCCGGGCTGTTACTAAGAAAATCCTAATGGTAAAACTAGTATACGACCATAGTGTCGGGAGGCCTAAGGTGCGCTATCTGGTTCGCGGTCGCCACCCCAGAACATTTTGACCTTATCAGCCATCCGTTCTACGACCAACCCACGTACCCCCACTTTTTTTTTTTGAGTGTTGGAAATTGTCAAATAACTTAAATAACTAAATAACTTCTCCCGCTCTGGGCGAAGCGAGAGGGCGTGTCAGAGTTTTACTGATTAAAACCCACCCGTGTTCCTTCCATTGCCTGTGTGCCAGGGCCACGATATCCCTTTTGGACAAACTCGCAACCCTGGCAGGACGTACCCCCCTGCCACTTAAGTTTGAAATACCACTAATCCTTTTTTAATGCCCGAATGGCTTGCATATCTATCGAATCAGTACAGACCAAACAATTACCTTATACTGATGCGACCGTAATCGACGACCTCGTGGCTAACCTTGGTCGGCTGAACCCGTCGTGTACTGAAATGAGACCGAAATAGTTTTGTCCCCACTCATAATGAGCGAAGATGGCCGAATGCCAATATAATAGTATTATCAGTTCGGTAGTGTGCAAACACGGATGGTCGCCGGAAAAGATAAAAATCGTGTGATTTTTCTGATTTTCCGATATGAATGGGTTGAATCTATGGAAACAATTTTATCTTTGCCAGACATTTTCATTTTCTTAACGATAAAGTAGATACGTATACGTATACGTAGGTAACTTACCTTACTTTACTTTGATTTTTTTAAAGATTTTTTCTAGGTTTTTAAATTCTGGTTTCAGATACATGATTGTACATAAAAACCGGATATAAACACACGCTCAAACGATTATAAACACAGCAAATAAACTAAAACAACATTTTTACTAAATTTTTCGGTGGTTTGGCCCAGTTTACCTCCAAACGCAAATATTATACACGAGTAAATTCTGGAAGCGCGAAAAATGAGCATTTTTTTATTAATTTGTTTTTTTAATCACAATAAAACATAAATAGTAAGTGTAAAATGTGACATCAGACTTATTTTGAATTACATTGACCTGAGTTGATTGACGATTGACGAATCCTGAGAGCAGTGGTGGCCCCGACTTACGAGTTGTAGGGCGTGGGTTCGAACCCAAGCAGGCGCTGTACTTTGAGTAAATAATTTCATCACAAAAGTTCTCAAAACGGTTAAAGAAAACATCGTGAGGAAACCAGCATGTCTTAGAACCAAAAATTCGAAGGCATGTGACATCTACCAACCCGCACTGGGCCCGCGTGGTGGATCACGGCCACTCTCTCTCACAGAGAGGAGGCCTGTGTTCCAGCAGTGGAGACGATATAAGCTGATTATGTTATGATGAATACTGACAAAACTGTCTTCATTGGCCAGATAGAAACTATAAACAAAACTTATTACGAATATAACAACGTTAACGTTGTCTACATCTCTTTAACTACTTTCCTATCGCAGGTATGCTGGAAGAGATTTCTTTAGAAATAAGCATCACCTTTGTACGTATTTTTCTGTTCCTTTTTTTTCTTGTCTGTTTATATATGTGTACATAAACCGTTAAATAAATAAATAAATAACCTACTTGGACTCAGAGTCGTATTATTTAGATTAATGAACGGTTCTAATTTTGTTAGTGGTTGGCTAATATAAATAACACAAGGAATAACGAAAAATATAAACAATAACTTAATATGTCTTTTTTTAACTTACGACACCACCGATAAGTTAACAAGAGCCCCAATAGTTTTTCTGCCCCTTAGTTTTTGCAGTTGTAACCAGGGCTCGGAAACGTTATTTAAAATAACGTTTTTAAAATGTTTCTAACAGTTCTCGTTCTTGTTTGTACAAAATTTTGTTAGGAACAAAAACGAAATGAGAACGTTTTAAAAACCGGTTTATTCCGCAAGACGCAGCCGCGCACGGTGCGTGCGCTGACAAAGCATGAACTTGTTTAGTTAAATTGTACCTTATCTTCATTTCATTACATCATTGATTTCAATGCGCTTGCCGCTTACGTATTGATTAGGGTTGTAATGCGAGGTTCTTACCGATCAACCCAAAAATGGTTAAAAACGGTTAAAAATGTTTTATTAACCGAGAACGATTTATATTTTGTTCTTCTTCAAAAACGATTTAATAACGTTCCGTTCGAACGTAACCGAAACAAATCGTTCTTTAGGTTTATGACGGAAAACGTTTAAAAAAATATACCGTTATCGAGGTCTAGTTGTAACTCGGAGACAGTTTGGTTATCGAGAAAATTTACTTTAAGGATTCGTACAGACAAGCGCGACGCGACAGCGTGGAGCGACACCAGCTATTGTTATACCGTTTTCTTAGAAATTGTATTGAGTGGCGTCGCGCCGTCGCGTCGCGCTGGTCTGAACGACCCTTAAGTCGGTACTGAGAGCCGGTAACCAATGTTTCTATTTGACATAAGATTCAACTGTCTCTACGTTCGTTAGTTATTACTCTGAGGCTAATAACCCTACCGCTATATTTCTTTTTCATTGCCAGTACATTAGTACCAATGACTTGAAAGTATTATTATTTATATTGCCTATAATAATAATAAATTAATGATGACGTCATACAATGTGGGCCCCATTCTGACAATGTAGGTCAAACGAACACCTGTTTCTTCTGTTGACAAATGAATTCGACATTGCCTGGTTGGGTAGCAGCATTGATAAATTATGTACAAAATATTGTAACGACTATAAAGTTAGTATGTTATTTTTGTCCTTCTTCTGCTGACCCATAGTTGTAAAATAAATTGAAAATGAGATAGTCTAAAGAATGGACAGATGAGTCAATAAATATTATACCAAGAATGGTACATGCAAGTATTATGATAATCTGCTCTAAAAAAAGCAAAGCACACATCTAATAATTATCCTCAATTCTTCATTTTACTCGCATATAAATAATTAGTTCAATTTACGAAAATTATTATTTATCTTTATTTCATAATACTGTACCGAGAAACCGAGTCGATAATATCTTTAGCGACACTTTCGCGGTCGCATTTTTTTGTGACTAAAAATAACTTGTAACTCCTTCCGTATGCTCTAGAAACTAGATGCAAAAAGCTTAATTAGTTTTAACAATAACATTCTTTAAATTTATTGGCATATTATTACGTTTTAGTACCTACGTAAATTCTTTGAGTAAAATATCATAAAATTTATTAGAAGTTACTACTTCTATTAAATTTTACGATATTTTGTCATTTGCCACCATGGTCGCGGGAAAGATGATATTGAAGATTAGACATATTCATGGTCATGGTTACAAATTCGTGCAACCTTTGCACGAATTTGTAACCATGACCATGAATTAAATGCAATACTTGAAGATTCTTCTTATTTTCGTTTGGTTACTGGCTAACCTGGTGTTCTTGAGTTTTAAAGTCTTCCATGGGCCTAGAGGCCTTGACTTCACATGCCGTTGAGAAATATCAGTCAGGAAAAAAAAACTTGAAAACTTTTCATTGGACTTTCGTTTACCGATTAACAACCCCACCGAGGTTTTTCTAAACTTAAATCTTATTGTAAGATTCGATTTTATTTTTCAATTAGCGATTTTGGTTTTTCCACAACTATCTTGCTGAAACGAGGTTATCAAAGATATGGATACTTCAGCAATCCAGCCAAAAGATGGAACTGGCTTTTGGATGGAATTTCTTTTTTTTTGTTTGTGACTTTCCTGTCCTCTAGAGGAGCCATATTCAATTTAATGTGACGTCATAGCCAATAACTAGCGGACAATCAAGACACTTCCAACGATACCTCATAATTATGATAAGTAGTTTAGAAGTTATTAGGTGACAGATGAACATACATGCCGGTCACAAAATTATAAACCTCCTTTTTTCTTCGCCGTAGTCGGATAAAATTTTATGTTTTTTTTTTTGCGTTTCTTTATATAGAACCAAGTTTTTTTTTATTGCGCTACTCTTCCCAGCTAAAGCACTAAGAAGAGATGAAGGGCGAGCGTTATGGGGGACAGACTGACTTATGTAATTTTACGTTCGAAAAGTGCTGACTCTCAGTCAAGTTTGATTAAAATACTTTCGATTTTGATTTTAATTTTATATCGGCTATCTTGTTATTGCACCTGCACATCGCAAAAATGAAAATTATGTCATTCCATCCTCCTCTTTCGTGACATCACTGCGGGCCCTATCAGAATACTAGCGCTGCGACATGTTTTAATTGTTTTTAAATGTCGCGGCATCATACTGAGATAGGAGCCTTTTGGCCTCGTACAGAACTTCATTTTTTAAATATTAATGTTACTTTGTTTTTTATTTATGTTTAGTGTGTTTTTAGTTTAATGTGTGATTTCCTGTGCGAGTCTCAATAAATACTTTTTCTTTCTTTCTTTCTTTCTCTTCCAAATATTTTTCACAAAAAATTACCTACATAAACTTTCAAATTAAAACGACGGAGGCGCTAGTAAAATTTTAATTGGAACGCATAAACGTACACAGTACGAACGTTACAGCAATGACATCTGTATTATATGCGGAACCGTCATCTTAAATGTTTGAATCTGTGCCAAGCTTGTGACAAAATATAAAACATGACTGTTCTTTTGTAAGCGTGTTTAGTATTCCACTGTTGATCTTGGTTTCAATGTGAATGCATCAGCTGTTTTCGTACCGCGATTTATTTTCAATTTGAGGTGAATTTTTGCATTATCATTACTATTATTTGTTTATTTTATGAAAAGCTTTTTTGTAAGTTGTTTATTCTTCTTCTTACATCACACACCAAATGAGATATCATCAGTATAAAAAAAATACCAGTTTTACTTTCACTGAAACTTAAAAGGGTACTGGAACACAGAACCACAGAATTGTAAGCAAGGGCAAACAAAAAACTGGCGACGATAAATCATGTTTATTTTACTGAACAGTTTCACTCATCATGTGCAAAAATATTAATGTAAAAAAAACTAATTTATGGTAATATAGAGGTATGAGGCACAGGGTATTCAGTTTAGAGAGAGGATCCTCTGATCAGACGTGGAGCGTTGTGTCTGGTGGACAACTGCCCAATGATTGATGTCGGGAAGTTATATATAATATGCTGATCGCACAATAAACATTGCTTGCGCGATGCAGGCTTTCGCGTGACGTCAGTGTGATGCGTAGTGCGTATGTGGCGATGTAGATGCCGCCACAGTAAAATTACTTTTAATTAAGCAACTTGTACAAGTTTAACCTTTAATGATTATCTTAAAAAAAGCGAAGCGATAGTTGTATTTTCGATAAAACAAATCGTTCGAATTACCGTAACGCGTGTTCGTGCTAAGCATACCAGTCCTTGAAAGGCACTGGGTACATGATTTGCAGTGGAATACTGACAGTCAGTCAAATCTACAGAAAAACATTACCTACGTACGATGTTTGTGTGTCCTTCTATTGAAATCACAAACTACAACGGCTACTCATAAAATTATTCCCACAATCAAAGTTCATTAAAAACATGACTACTAAGGCCACTGATTCACCGCAGTGTACCTTGATAATGGTCTAGGTCAGTATTAGTGCCACGTGTATGTGTCGAGTGCCAAGCGCGAACGCTTAATTATCTACCTACAGTACTATGAATACTGTTTAGTTAGATATTAGTAGGTAAGTGTTTGAAGATGCGTTTAGAATCCGGAAGAGTACAGATTTTACGTCAGTGAAGATCTTGCATTTCCAGATTATAATCATTAGATTAGTTATTACATACGTAGACCAGCCATGCTATTCTGTAAACATCTCACCTTGAAAACTTGGGTGAAGTGAGCTGTCAATAGTGTCAATCCCTGTGGAATGACAGCTCACTCCACGCTCACTTCACCTTAGTTTTCACGGTGATCTGATGGTTACAGAATAGCACTGCAGGACTCGGATAACGGTATATTTTCCGAAACATTTTCGTCTTAAAAACCTAAGAAACGATTTGATTCGGTTCCGTTCGAACGGAAGGTTATTAAAACGTTTTTGAAGAAGAACAAAATTTAAATCGTTCTCGGTTAATAAAACGTTTTTAACCGTTTCTAACCATTTTTGGGTTGATCGATAGGAAACTCGCAACACAACCCTAATCAATACGTAAGCGGCAAGCGCATTGAAATCAATGATGTAATGAAATGAAAATAAGGTACAATTTAAATAACCAAGTTCATGCTCGTCGACGCATGCCCCGCGCGCGGCTGCGTCCTGCGGAACAAACCGGTTTTTCAAAACGTTCTGATTTTGTTTTCGTTCCGAACAAAATGTTGTACTGGTTGTACAAAGAACTGTTCGAAACGTTTTAAAAACGTTATTTTAATTAACGTTTCCGAATCCTGACATATACACACACTTTCCCATGGGGTAGGCAGAAACTACAGAACGTCATCTGCTATGATCCTTAAATTAAATTAGAAGAAATGGATATGGGGTTATTGGGTTATTATGACGCCATAAAATTCAATTGTTTTCAGAACTTCATCAATCTGCCTAGCCTTTTCCCAATTATATTGAGGTCAACTTCCAGTCTAACCGAATGCAGCTGCATACCAGTATTTTACATGGAGCGACTGCCTATCTGACCTCCACAACCCCGTAACTGTGTAATACGATACCCCTTGGTAAGACTGGTTGTCAGACTTTCGGGCTTCTGACGACCCGTAACGACTGTCAAAGATCCACGAATGACCAACGGCTTAACGTGCTTTCCGAGAAACGGAGGAGTCTCGATATTTAAAGATGATCACTCATCCACAGACCAACCCCGGCAAACGTAGCTTAACCTGATGGATCGACCCGTGCGGCAGTTATTACTTAGCTACGAGCTCCTCCACTCCTGGCATCAGAACTACATGTGTGTTAAAAATGTCAACTGAATCGTATTACAAAAAGTGTGTGAAAAATGTTTCTTAAAATTTGACAAAGAGTAGGTAAATCTAGCTGAAACTGAATGATATGATTCAGAATATAATATAATAACTTTATCTATCATCAAAGCCATTATTTGCAAAGGAATCATTACAAAACGTCAATAAAATACGCTAAAATGAAACAGCAACATTTTCTTCCTATTCAACTGGCCTCAAACGGATGCCAAAGCCCCTGGCATTGACACTCATACATCTCGCATACTACTAGTTAATTAGTACGCACTGTACTGTTATGTTTCCACGTTTCCAGTAAATTATCTTGCGAGTGCCCCGGTAACGATTGTCAACTGTCTGCGGCGCGTGATTGTGCACTTAAATGTACGTTGTCACAACAAGTAGTTTGATGCAGGAGTTGCGAGTATTAGTGACATTTATGAATTTAGAACTACGGTAAAATTAAAGCAGGTTTGTGTTGGTTTGCCAAATAATACGAATTGATAAAGTGTCACTGGGCAGAAGATAACTGCCGCGGACTAACTGTGGGCCGAAGTAGGAAAGAGCTGGTGCCCTGAGACGGGAAGACTGGGTCGCGGCAGACCACGAAGAACGTCTTCTTCAGAAATGTCGCAAAAAAATCTGCTGTTCCCTTCATTGTAACGAGCTATGCGAACATAAATGTATGGAACAGCAGATTTTTTTTTCGCGATTTCAGTGTTAGGCCCATAGTGAAAGTTGCTCAATTAATGATGAGTACAATGACCACTTAAGACGATGCAAGCGAATTAAATTTCACATTGTATAAATAGGTACTTCAGATTTGTACCTATCTAATTATTGAAAAATCAGCCTACGGCTATTTTTTCGTATGTACAAGTAAACGTTTAAAGTATGTAATTGAGTTCTTATTTTAGACAAATGCACATATGCAATCTTGAAGTCACTCATTTTATCACAAAACCAACTACTACAGATTGTAAAACAAATTTTCTTTCAGACAGCCTTGATGTATGATGCTCATACAAATTCCCATGCAGTCGTAAATAAAACTCGAATATCTTCTTGGAAGCTATTCTGTGGTGCATGTTACAGATATCGACACTATGAGGTAACCTAGCAATACGGTATTCTATGAAATACGGTTATAGAATGGAATGTTATATTTTGTTGTTGATTACTTACTGTTTATGTTTTGATTTTTTATTTTTGCTTGAGTATAGAGGTCGATTGTTTTGTTGGTATATTGGCGTGTGCTAGCTGTCATTATGGCAAATAAATGTATTTACTGTTTTGTGTTGAGTAATATAAATTATTTTGCATACTATTGTATAGAATCAAGTTATTTTTTTTTCTAACTGAACAGACAACAGTGCTGCTGGGGAGTTTGTTGCGCCACTTCTTCTTCCCAGCTAAAGCACTGGGAAGTGGTGAAGGGTGGTTGTTTTGGGGGACTGTCTTATGTAATTTTGACGTTCGAAAAGTGCTGATTCTCAGCCCAGTTTGAATAAATGACTTTTGAATTTGGTTTTTTTTTTAATTTTGTCCCTACAGTAGGTATTATGCAAAATTGAAATGGGTTTTGGAAGGTCTTAATAAATAGCAGCTACGTTTCTTAAACAATAAAGCAGAGCAGAGCAGTGGGGACCCAGTTGTAACGGCCGCGCATTACAAGTTGTAGGTCGTGGGTTCGAACCCAGTCAGGCGCTTTATTCTGCGTAAATTATTTCATCACGACTGCTCCCAAAACGATAACGGAAAACATCGTGAGGAAACCGGCATGTCCTAAAACCAAAAAATTCGAAGACGTGTGACATGTACCAACCCGCACTGGACCTGTTTAGTGGATTACGGCCCACTTCCTCTCACTGAGATGAGGCCTGTGTTCCAGCAGTGGCAACATTATAGGCTGATTATGATGAAACAATAAAGAAGTTTTATATTCTCTAATTTCGAGTCATGAGTGTATTTAATTTAGTCCATTTTTATCATCATTTTCTATCCTTATCCCAATTTATTTAAGGTCTGTGCACCATTTGTCGTCTTTTTTCATATTTCTCTATTAGTCGTCATTTAAATACAATTCAAAAGTGCCTGTAATTGGTTTATTTGAAATAAATATTTTTAGTTTGAGTTTGATTAGTCGCCCTATTTCTAGCCATATCATCTTTCATACAGTCCATCCATCGTTTCTTTGGTCTTCTTTCTACTCTTAGGTGTAGCCTTCCACATTCATACTCAAAATTTTCTTCATGCCAATTTTCTTGATATTTTCCACGTAACTACTTATAAGGAACATTTATTTGCAGACTGAAAATTAAATGTAAAATTAAATTATTGTTAGCAAATTTATAAAATCTTGGCGAATAAATCAAGCATTGGACTTTTCCTAGTATTTATTTATAATCTGTATATAATAATCAACTCCAATCGCAGTCCACGCTGGACATAAGGCTCTCCCAAGCTGCACCACAACACCCTGTCTTCCACCTTCCGCATCCAGTCTGTCCCAGCCACCTTCTTAAGGTCGTTGGTCCATCTAGCTGGGGGGCGTCCCACACTACGCTTGCCGATACGCAGTCTCCACTCCAGGACTCGTCTGCTCCACCGGCCATCGGTCCTTCGACAAACATGGCCAGCCCACTGCCACTTCAGTTTGCTTACTCTGCAAGCTATGACGGTAAATCCAATTCTTCCGAGCATAGCCCGCTCCTAGCGCGCTGGGCGACCTTGAATTTGGGAACCAGCCCGACTGTTAGTGTCCACGTTTTGTCACCGTAAGTCATCTAATAATACCAGCTATAACAATTAAACTCTGTAAGCATTTAGAATGTTCTATATGAATATAAATATCCACATAAATAAGATCATTGAGCTGATAAGTGATACCCACAATAAATATTATGTAGCAACACGTATACTTATAATGACTAACGAACTATTACTACGTACATTTCCACGCTCTATATAAATTTTAGACATACATATATAGGTATATATATTTCGAGGTAAGCGTCGCTAAATGACAATGAATCTCCCGATGTCCCAAAGAGACGTCCCACGTATTTCAATTGAGTCAATTTATTTTGTTTTGGTAATACGCTACCCTTATTTAATTAACTATTCTGTCCATTTTCAAACATCCTGCAATAAAATTTAAGCTAACGCAAACATGTTTAGAATTAAAATTTAAGATCACGCAACTCAGGCCCCCAAGATACAGGCGCTGCCTAGTTTGGGGA
Source organism: Agrochola circellaris (assembly GCA_914767755.1). Taxonomy (NCBI): domain Eukaryota; kingdom Metazoa; phylum Arthropoda; class Insecta; order Lepidoptera; family Noctuidae; genus Agrochola; species Agrochola circellaris. The sequence continues at coordinate 10,808,221 of OU611863.1, read as the reverse complement.
CCACTGTTTTAATACTATGTTAAATATTCTAGTTACAGTAAGCATACAATATCTTTTTTTTTTTTTTTTGTAACAATGGACCATGCAATAAATTATTCTTATTCTTATTTGTATTAAAATGTTTCTTATTATAAACTAGCGACTCGCCCCAAATATGCATGGGTGTGATCTACTGCTGTGACGACATGTCAAAACATTAAGATTTCTGTTTTTAGAGGTTTAGTTAAATATGAATGTATTAAATATATTAACTTTCCGGAAGAAATTCTCTAAAACCGTACCGTATTGTTTAAAACCGTATTGAATACATTTTGTAATTTTGAAGTTTCTTTAATCGTTATAATAATATGATATTTGCGTGTAGTATGGCGTTTAGAATAATAATAAAAATAATAAAATATATAAATCTTTGACCTCAGTGATTTAGGAATATGTAGACCAATAGCTAAAATTAAATGCTATAAGTTATGCTTCTTCTGTTTTCGTCTGGTTAGTGACTAACCTGGTGTCAGAGTTTTAAAGCCGCCCATGGGCCTCTGACTTGGCTGCACATGCCGTCGGGAAATATCTCTCAGATATGCCGGTTTCCTCACGGTGTTCATGTTTTGCTAAAAGACTAAGTATACTAGTCATTTGGCAATTTATAAAATCTATAATTAAGACCAAAGTTGCTGGAAATTACTTACAAATTCATAACATTATGTAGCTAAGTAATTTTGTTTTTTTTTGTAATTTAGCAGAATAGGTTTGTTCCGTATTTCTATAACCCTGCTTTTTAAATAAAATAATTAGGTTAATTGGCTCAAAAACTAGCAACGTTATTTTAAAAGCTTGCTTTAAAATTTAAATAAGTTTACGTTACTATCGTATGGGTACGCGAACACACCTCGTGTATCGGATGATTTAATACGAGACTCAGGGCGAATTTCACCAATGAAAATGAACGCATTCAGCATATCAAAACCACGCTCAAGAGCTGTCAATGTCAATATTTCACAACAATGATGACATTGACAGCTCTTGAACGCGGTTTAGATTTGTGTTGATCGCGTTCAGTTTCATTGGTGAAATAAATTAGCCCTTAATGTGCCTAATTGGGAAAACAACTCAGGCATAAAACGTCATAAAAGGCGATATAATTTTAAGACATTTTATGTCTTAAAATTATATCGCCTTTTATATTAAAATGGTGAATTCAAGAAATCATGATGACAACGATCCTATTATTTTCTTAGTTCGCTTTACACGAAAATCTGCCAAGTGAATTCACATAAAATATAAGTTGGTACTTTTAGTTTAAATCTGTAATTAAGAATGGAACAAGAGAGAAGCAGCTGCATTGTTTCGGTATCCTGTCACAGCGGCCATTTTGTAATATACGGCGGGAATTGGGTGGCGCTTTTATATGATAACGTGTCGCTACCACACTGCTAAAATTTTCAATTTATATTGGTAATTAAACATGTAGGTATCTTAGTTAATATAAGAAGTGGTTGAAATCAGTTACTGGGTTGTGGAGGTCAGACAAGCAGTCGCTTCATGTAAAATAGTGGTATTCAGCTGCATCTGGTTAGACTGGATGCAGATAAACACCAAAAAAAATCTGTTGTTTCCTACATTTTGACAAGTTATGCCAACATAAATGTATGGAGTAGCTCATATTTTATCCGCGATTCCAGGTTTGCTCCAATACTATAGTTGTTCATAACGATGAACACAATGTTGCACGAATTGTATGGTTTAAGTTTTTAGTTATTTTGAATACCTACATATAATATTTGTACGAGAACCGTGTCTTTGTGCGTAAGTATTTATGGAATCTAGCTTCTGTACCTTTTTTTTTTTTGGGAAATTATCTAATATCTTCTCCCGCTCTGGGCGGAGCGGGAGGGCATGGCAAGCTCTGACCGACTAAAACCCCACCCGTGTTACCTCAGTGTTGCCTTTACGTTGCCAGGGGCCACAGTATCCCTTTCGGACTTGCCCGCGAGTCTGTAACTCCATTAATAAAATAAGATTAGACATTTAAATAAACCTTGTTTACATTCCATTCAACCGATTTTGACTTCTATTGCGTTGGTGGCATAACAAATGCCAGCTGCAGTACACACTTCGTATTGTAACCACATTTTTACTTGTAATGCCATTCTTATGCCTCAGTATAGAAGTCAAAATCGGTTGAACGGACTGTAAAAAAGGTTTATTTAAATATCTAATCTTATTTCAAATGGAGTATATATATTAGGTTGAAATTTTCTTAATTTATATAACAACCATGAAGACTAATGTTTTGAAACTTTTATGCACTAACGTTTAAAAACTAAGATAACGTAATATGTCACTTATATTAAGCGACAAATATAAGTTTTGGCTAAGTTAAAATAAATAGTGGTCATTTCTGCTAACAAAATGAGGAGTCATTTTTAAGGTATTTTTTATGTTTAGAAAAATATAAGTAATAAGGTTTTTTTACTATTGGTAGTTGTCTATGATAGTTATTAGTCGATATAATACCAAGCAATTGATGAATATTTTAAATAATAGAAGTGACGAGTCACTTCTATGATTTCGATTTTAGTTCTCTATTTGTGAGAAAAAAAACGCCAATTTCATAGTCGCAAACCCAATATTTTGTGTCTTAAGGCTACCCATAAATAGTCCACATCGTACTGATTGCTATTTAAAACCAATAATGGATTATCCATGTCAAAATGGAGGGTTAATAAAGAAAGAAAAATTGTTTCTAACAGCCCACTTTAATTTTAAGGAACGGATTTTATGGAGTTCAATAGACAATAAGGGGGCTTCAGAATTAATTATTTCATTCTGAAGCCCCCTTGGCTTCAGAATGAATGGCAGGGTTCAAGTTTGTTATTAAACCTTTTTGACCTTTAAGTTGTTATTAATTTTTAATTGATTTGGTTGGAAAGATTTAATTAACCATTTTTGTTTGTTTTTTAGTATAAAAAGTAAGATATAATAGAGTCTCTGTGTTTGAATAATCCTATATCGTGTTGTTGAATAGTTACAAGCAAGAATACAAGAAAACTGAACTAGAACTCGAGAACTTTGTACATACTCAAATTATAATTATGTCGTATCTCTATGTATTTTACTGTGTTTACATAAATAAATAAAACATTTTTTAATTAGCACATAGAAGTTGTTGAGGAAAGCTGGATTATGTGTGAATTTTGTTTTAAATATTTTTTTCTCATTAAAACTTTTGCCTCTCTCCAGTTAAACAGAAACTCTTGAATCTGCGGTGGTATGCGCTTACTCTAAGTTCACTTAGTCAAGTAAGTGGACTTGAGATACCTGCCACAATGGACTTCGTGCACTGTGTGGCCACTGGGGGCTTAAATCAGCCACTTTAGCAATTCTTCTAAAAGCCATTAATTTTCTCCAATATATATATATTTACACCAAATATGTTTCAGATATGAATTGAATTGAGATATTTTTACTAATATTTGTCACCATTCATATCTGGATAATAAATAACACCAGCCTGTTACTGTCCCACTGCAGGGCAAAGGCCTCTTCTCATACAGAGAAGGCACGAGCATTGATCACCACGCTTGCTCAAGACGGGTTAGTGATTTCAGACTTATATTAACTATAAGTCCAGGTTTCCCACGCTGTTTTCCTCCACCGATGTCAGTAATGTCCAAGATAAACTCAGAAAGTACATATGAATTGAAAAAGTCACATTGGTACTTGCCCGTATTTGAACCCACAACCTCGTGCATGAAAGAAAGAAAGCAAGAAAAATATTTTATTTGGGACACGCACAGAAAATACAAACAGTAAGTAATAATAAAAATAAAAAATAAATTATAAAATAAAAAACAAAAAAAGGAGAATTTAAAAACAGAATAATAACGACCTGTGCGAGGCCAAATAGGCTCCTATCTCAGCATAATGCGGCGATATTTAAAAAATAAATAAATACCGCAGCGCTGGTATTCTGATAGGGCATGAGAGGCGAGGCCTTAACCACTGGGCCATCACGACACTTCTTGGATCTGAATCATATTTGGTGTAAATATTGCCATATTGGAGGAAATTAATCGCTTTAGCAGAATTGATAAAGTGGCCGTTTTAGGCCCCCTGGTTGAACTACCGAAACCACATGCGCATCCCGCACTTGGCCACAACGCCCAACTGGTCAGACGACCGGCTGTCCAACTAGTTGCGGGCAAGCTTTGTGTATAGTATGAACGTCCGCATCTTGACCTGCTTTTGCAGTCAAGATTGTGATAGCGTAGTCTGCAGGGTTCCTAAGGCCGTCAGGACTTCATATTACTTCAACACCCAAAACAAAAGAAGAACCCATAAACTTGTTCTCAATGCCGCCATTTTTCTAACCTCCAAAACTCAAACATACCTCGCGTATTATTTATCACTTCGCAGTTTCCAAATACACTCAGTTTATTAGTTTACTCATCGAACGACAAACAAAAGACAGGGACAGAAAGAAGTTCGACTCAATTACTTAGTTTCGCCAGTATTTTGTTTTGGAACTATTTTCTACGTCTTCTTGGAGCAGGTGGTGGTAATGTGTTTTTGGTAATGTTGCTTGATTTATTTGCTTTCGACTTTTCCGCCATCTTTACTTAATGGAAGTGTATTTGCATGTTTATGTACTGATAGTATCAACCACCATTTGTGCTCTTCATTGTACACACGGCTACACATCAAGCTATACATTTCCAGTTTATGCTGATCTCGCATTGTATAGGATTTCTGTACAATGTGAGGTAAGCTTAAACTGAAATGTATAGCATGATGTGTAGCCGTGTGTACCTGAACTGATTAATACGATATACAATTTGTTCTGTAATTTTTTTATATGAAGAAATGGTTTTGGTTTGGTAGGCAATTTTGCCAAAGATATGAGATTGTTTTTTCTTCTTGACTCGCTACGCCACGAACTATACGGATCAGCTCATGGTCTGGTAACCTGGGAACAAGGTTGGTAGTACTGACTGCTTAGGATGTAATGTAGGTCCTTGCGCCTTAACATAAATATATCGTCACATATGGAGGCTTTGACCAACAAAAATCGGAATGACAGAATAACACAACCTTTTCTATACTTGATGATTTTTTACCGTCTTACAAATGAAGATGAATGAATCTATATCAATAGGTAGGTACATTACGACACAACTTAGATGTAGCATCGACAAAATTCGTAAAACCGATCACATCCGAACTGAGTCCGCCTTCAAAATTACCAATCTTTATTACTTAGGCGAAAATGATCTTTCCGCAAACGCAATAATTTGTAAAGTCACTAAATATATTCGTAAAATTGATGTGTAGATTTTGTCGATGCTACATCTAAGTTGTGTCATATTGTACCTACCTAATCATAATCATAATCATTTATTTCTTTGCACTCATTATCATTTATTTCTAATAAAAACATACTATACAGGGTTTTATAAAAAGTTCAAAATATTATATATGGAACTTCTCTTATAATTTTTTTGTTTCAAAACCAAGACACTTGTATCATATTATGTTTTTATTACGGGTTAGTTTCTAAATTCACCGCGTGGAGCCAAAAATGGTCAAAAAGGATATATTTTTTAAATAAGGACCAATGATATCCTTTTTACAAATAATATTCCTTTTAGCAGTATAAGGAAGATTTCTTTCTCCAGTAGTATGAAGGCCATTCATTTCATGTTTTGCGACCTCATTGGAGACAGTATTATGCTTTTAGGGATGTAACTTGATTTATTTTCAGAGATATGTCACAAAGTTATTTCGTGTCCGGGTCAGCAATGTAAAGCAGTCCTTTGTGTGTCCTTCGTGTAGAATTATGTCCTTCTACGCTTTGGTTTCTTCAGGAAAGAACGGAAACTAATGTTGGTAAACGTAAATCAAATCACATACGTAGTAAATGTATGTATCGCTACTTCGGCGCCGTCATCTCGTTCTCGGTGTCGTCCTGGTGACGGCTGGGGTGGATAAACACACGAAGTCTATGTAATATTTATTGATGTTTGTTTATTAGTTTATTGATTCAACTGCGATTAAACACCAACATAGTCTGGAGAATGCTAAGAGAAATATCTGAACTACCTGCGTTCTCCTCCGCGGGGAAAATCGACCGCCATCATGCGCCACGATAATTTTTAACTTGGTTTTCAGTATAGCGTCCTAACAAAATATATACAGACAGCCAAAGTAAATGCGTTTTCACACTTAGTAGCTGAACTGAGTGGAAAATACAAGCAAAATACGACTTTCCTCCTGCGCCCTATTAGGTTGGATTTAAATTGCACTGATATTTTACAAATTTTACGTTGTATCGTCCCTTTTCATTTGTTTTAGGTGGCCTTCAGTGGGTTGTCTTATCTTTTTAACTTACCGAGTGAAGCACATAGAGTCTGAAACAAAGAAATACAAGTGTTTAGTTAGCTGATAAATTTGTTTAAAAAGTAAATTAATGAGCTTTTTCCGAGCTCTGAAATTAAAAAAGTTTGTTTGAGGTCTGGCCAAACTGAGGCGAATACCGCGCGGGACCTAAGACGACGACGACGACGAATAATCGCATGACTTACAGTTCGTGCCATTCAAGATGAGACCTGGCACACCACGTGGTTTGACTTGCGCGGTAGACGACTTATGGGTCTCTTTAGCGGTATGAGGTCTGCGCTAGGGCGTCATCGGGGCGGCGGAAACGGCGGCGGGAGGCGCGGTCAAGTCTCATCTTTCGTGGCGCGTATTGTACTTATCATTAAAACAATCGTCCTGCGCGGGTTTCGCCTCAAAGTGTCCAGAGCTTTACATAAAAACTGCCTACTAGAACCAATAAAAATACCGTATGTAAGTATCTAATCAACTAAACCCAAATTAGAAGGTACTTTTTGACTAGGTTGTATTAAAATATTTTAGGCCCTTTTATTGGACACGATCACATACCTTTACAACCAATATTGGCTTTCAGTACTGACCAACATTCAACCTGAATATTTTAGGCATACCAAAGAATACCCTTAGCTTTCATAAAATAAAAGTAACACAAAGGAAAAAGGAATTTGGTATGAAAAGAATTTCTTTGGTTGACCAAATAAGAAATATTTCTAGACTATAAAGGTAAACACAAAGAAAGACGATTCTTGTTATAATAAAATAATCCTTAGTTAAAGGTAACTAGGGATTATTTTCAAAATAAAGGTATTATACGACAAAAATAATCAAATACTAATATTATAAAGAGGTAAAAAGTTTGTGAGTTTGTATGTGTGGGTCTTCGAAACGAATGATCTGATTCCAATTTTTTTTTCACTAAGGGCAAGCTACAGTGTTGCCGAGTGACATAGGATATATAACAATAAATTAAACGCGGACAAAGTCGCGGGTAGAAGCTATGTGAAATAAAAGAACGCCTCATATTCTCATAACTACCCTTATTTTACTCTCAAAACAAGCACACACGCACAGCGACATGTTATAAATCAAAATAATTTTAACAAACCCTCTATGCTGGAATTCCTACCCCTCGAGCGAAAACGAGGGCAAGAGCCCATATTTCTTTCAGCAAGAAATACCCACGCTATATCCAGTGAAGTACTATGTTACGGCCTAGAAAACCATTTACTTTGAGGCAAAGTTTTCTAAAAGACATTTTTATTCCAGCACTGAATATGCGGGTTTTCTTCGCGAATAATACGGTGGCGGGAAATTTAAAATTTTAATTTTGGACCCGGAATTAAAAATGAGGATAGGACTGGCTAGGTACTTTTTTGAATAGGAATAAGACCACTATAAGATGTACGTACTTAAGAGGGTGGCTGCAGGTTGACTTTCACATTATTTTCACTGGTTTTAGACATAATATGTACTCCATTTGAAATAAAATTAAACATTTAACGAAACCGTACAGTCCGTTCAACCGATTTTGACTTCTATTGCGTTGGTGGCATGACAAATGGCAGTTGCAGTAAACAGTTGGTATTGTAACCACTTTTTTGCTTTTAATGCCATCCTTATGCCTACGGTATAGAAGTCAGAATCGGTTGAACGGACTGCAAAAAAGGTTTGTTTAAATGTCTAATCTTACTTCAAACTAGCTTCTGCCCGCGACTTTATTCGCGTAGAAGTCATAAGACACCAAAATATACTGCAATAACAGTAACATTTTTATAAAATATCCCTGTATACTACGTTTGTAGTTCAGTTCTCAGCATCCAAAATATACAGAGAGTCAGGACTGGTGACTCGGGAACAAGCGACGTACAGTTGTCCGTGTGAGAAGCAGCTTCTCTTGAGGTCGACACCCGCAACCTTCAACTCTTCAGTGTCGGCCCCTGAGACTTGTTGATAATCATCGCAAAGCATACGCTCACAAGGAACTGCACGCGCTTAAATTGGTAATTGTGGGGAATTTGTGGTATACGCGTGTTAGAATTTCCACCTCGATGATATTTCTCTGCAAAGACACGACTTTGAGCCGGGGTCTGTTACACAGCTTCGGCGGAGTTAAGTTCTGAAGGAGCATGATCGGCACACTGACCTTCAGCTGGATGACAAATAGAATATAGGCCATAATTAAAGAACACTTCTTGTCTATACGAGTAACGATGTGACGGTTTTTTCGTCTAACAGTAATAACAGCCGCACGAGTTGATCGATCAGGATAACCTGCGCTTGCCGCGGTTAGTCTGTGAATAAGTGACCAAGCCTGGAAGTCCGACAACCAGTCTTACCAAGCGTATCGTATTACCTAATAACTGGGTTGTGAAATTCAGATAGGCAGTCGCTCCATGTAAAATACTGGTATCCAGCTGCATCCGGTTAGACTGGAAGCCGACCCCAACATAGTTGGGAAAAGGCTAGGCAGGCGATATGTCAAAACATTGAGATTTATAGCACTGAAATCTCAATGTTTTGACATATCGCATGTACATCGGTAGACTGCACCCGGGCGGGTCGCTAGTTCTTTTATAAACATTACAGAAAACGGACACACTATCTACAATCTACTAAGTATATGTATAAACATGTCACATTATGTAGTGTACCTATGTATATGCAGTAAACTGTGCTGTTTTACGAGCTAGAAAACCATTTACTATGAAACGAAAGATTTAAAAGAAGACATTTTTATTCTAGCCGGCGAATGAAAACTTTTTGCTGATGTTCCATAATGTAGAGAGAAAATTCACGTTCAACCACTGTATAAAAGGAGTTAGTTTGCTCGTTTTAAAGTACATTTTGTCATATTTTATAGACAAAGTAGGACAAGTGAGTTACTTTGTCGTAAATGTACACATGTCTTACTTTTGTAGACATTATGAACAATTACAATGATAGTAACATATAACATAAAATTACGGCTGTATTCTTCAAAGGGTTGGGCAGAAATGTACCAATAGTGCACCCAAATTTCGCTATTAGGTACATGGGACTCAAAACTAACTAAAACTTATTCTTTATTGGCGTGTGGCTAAAATCGGAACTAAAGCTGCCAACTTGTTTTTTCTAAAGATTTTCTAAACAATACTGATGTTGACAATGATTTTTTTATGACTGATATATTATTAAAAAATATTGGACATAATTTTTTTATTTTTTTACGTAATCAAAAGATTACGGCAATACATTGACGTCACTCCCCGGTAGATTTTATGCTGACTTGTGTCGTTGCGAGCCCCCACTCCCCAACTTTAATGCGTTTTATCTAAGCCATTTTTTAATAATTATGATAAAGCAAAAAATACTTGTGTAATATTTTTTATTATCTGACTGACGGACTAAATAGATTTTTTCTTTTTCCCCAGTCAACATCCCTGCTGCTTACCAACAGCGCCCCCTGTCAACGTAATTCAAGAGCCAAAAAAATAAATATCCATGTAAAATATAGATGCTTAGAGTTTTTCGCTGACACTTCCCTCACTCGTATAGTCCGATGGGATGGCAATCCAACACGACTGGAGAAAAATCAGGCGCGATCAGAAATCAGACGATTAGCGAGACGCGAGTAGAGCTAGCAAATAAAAACGAGTTGGCGAGCATCGAGCAGCGAGTGCACGACGGCGACGAGCGATTACTCACTGGTATGCGTATGTGCGTAGCTTAAGTCTCGACTCTCAGCAAGTGTTCTGCCCGTCAAGCGAGCGTCGCTGAGAGTGTAGTCTATGATAGTTCTTGTCGCTGCGACATACGAGTACTCGCCGGGGGTGTTCACAGTCAGCGATCAACTATTATTATATTAATACGTGAAGCAAAAACTTTGTACCCCTTTTTACGAAAATTACGCGGACGGAGGAGTATGAAATTTGGCACAGTTAAAGTTTATACGGAGAAGGAGTGCAGAAAGCTAATATTTTTATATAATATAGATTAGAAATAAAATAAAAAACATTACACACACTACCATGCGTTTGACAGCGTTTGACACAAGATGGCTACCTTAGAATCATGACATTTAAATGAATTATGGTCGAATTTCGACCTCTGCGCGACCACTAGTTAATATAAATAAGTATCTTTCACTTACACGGGACCTACAATTTTTTGTATGTTTATTGAGTGAGAAAATCGTTAATAGCTTCCTCGTTGGCGGTGGGACAGGTGCCTTATCACTGAGGGCCTAGTGTGAGTTTTTATTACGTTTATTATTTTTCATTCGCGGTAGCGTTACCGTTCACTTGCGTCAATTTGTAGGGAATAATTGCGTTTCCCATTAAAGTCACTAGACAGCGCTTAATTAGAGGCCCTAGTGTGAGTTTATTTTAACGCGTTCGGCGCTCCGATTGGCCCTTCAGCAGTGAAGGCCAGTGAAGGGCCAATCGGAGCGCCGAACGCGGTCGATGCGTAAAGTCGAGGTGGTTAAAAGAAATTCTCACTAGGGCCTCAGTTCCAGTACAAATTGAAGTTTACGTTAACCCGATCGACTACGTATAAAAACTCGCCCTAGGCCCTCTGATGTTCGGGTGACGGTACGTCATACGAAATTATGTGGGTATTTACAACATCTGTGAGCAATTTGAGAAATTCATGACGAATCAGAAATAAGTGTGGCCTTCGTGGAGAAAATAATCTCAATGATAACGTCAAGAGACACATTGAGGAAGACTTTGAAACTCTCTGTCATCTGTGTCGAGTACATTTCTATTTCCTCTGACAAATGGCGAGGTAATTTAAAAAAAAAACATGTTTCTGTACATTTCCTACTACTGTTTATTAAAATATATAAATAATTATATTTTCTCAAACATGCTTGGAAATTCGAACATTATTTTGACAATAATCTTCGAGATAAATCGAAATTACTGTACATACTGGACAAAAAAAACAAAAATCCATATCTGTCGTGTTTAGCGGCCAAATAAATTACTATGAAAACTCTGTCGTGTTATTTAAAAATGGAACTAACTTTTTACTTCAACACATGGCCACCAAAGAGGTAACTTAACAAAGATATTATTTAAATTTCGAACTCGTTTAGCAAATAGAGCTGTTTAAAGTAAAGAATAAACAAATGAACATATCGGCGTGTGAAAAATTTTCTTTGTTCGTCATTGATTCTGAAAATTATAATTACTTTACTTAGTTAAAATTTCCGCGCATTGTTTGAGAAAATCTACACAAGCCTTATACTACTATACTATACAAGCCTTGGCCGCAACCAAGCATTGATAGACTCACGTATGCGTGCCGCGGCCCACATTTTCACGATCGTCTATAAATGCCCTAATTGCTGGCCGCGACACTAATGTACTAATTTTAACAAACAAAAGTAGAAAATGTAGAGAAACATGTTTTTTTAAAGTAATTAATTCCGTCTGAAAACTATTTCAAGCCTAACTAAAATTATACATGTTTTAGAGAGGTAAAATTTGTTTATAATTATGTTTGTAAAAGGTAATCACTGGAATTTATGATTGGATTACGAAAATTCTTTCACAACGCTATAAACCGCCGAGTGCCACAGATATTTTAAGGAAAAACAAAATTGTTTTTAGCATAATTATATTTGTAAATCCGACTTACACTTGGACGAAGTCGCGAGCAGAAGTAAGCAATGGTATCTACAGTGCTACCATACACCTACAAGTAGGAATGGGATTTGTCGTTTTATTCACTGTTGGACGTAGACGTTTTATTTAAAAAACAAAGACAGCCTGGTGCCTGAAACGAAAATGATTGACGCGTTAAAATTAAACGCAAGTCAAGTGATCCGATTGGCTGTTGATTATTTATTCAACCAATCACAACAGGTTACGCGCGTAACCGTTGATTTTAGAATCTGTTAGCTAATTGATTATTGATTTTGTGTTGATTTTCGTTCCAGAAATCGGGCGTTAGACTGATATTAGAATTAAAACGTTCTTATAATAAAGTAAGGTAATTGCCCCTCAGATTGGCGGATATGTCTGACTCGGAAGTATCCAGGGCTACACTTTACAGCATTATGAGCCGATCCTTAACATCATTCTCGTTAATAAAATCTAAATTAAAATTTTAATCTAGTTACAACGGCACGTAATAACAGTGGCGACAAAGATTCTTAAGCAATTATAATTAATTAAATCCATTCTCTCGTAACGAACCTTGTAACATTACAGAAGATGATCAGAAGTTTAATTTTGTAGGTACTAAACAGTGAAGAAAAACATCGTGCGGAAATAGGCATTACCTAGAAAGAAAACTGACACTGAAACTGAAACTGTTGACACTGTTGAAACTGTAGTGCTATTCTGTAACCATCTCACCGTGAAAACTTAGGTGAAGTGAGCTGTCATTCCACAGGGATTGACACTATTGACAGCTCACTTCACCCAAGTTTTCACGGTGAGATGTTTACAGAATAGCATGGCTGTTTTGTACTCACCGTCACTTGTCCCTACTTATAGGTTCATTAGAAAACCAGCGTCAGACAGCACCTGTCTGGCATTAATGCTGAAATGAATCTTTTTGGCGCAGCCGTGAGGCACACACTATTGTTGTTAAAATATTATTTTCACTTTTTTATTTTGTATTTTGTGTTTTACGAACTGTGTCGAAATAAACATTATTTTTTCTTTCTTTCTTTCAAAAACTTCGATGATATGTGACATTCACCAACCCGCACTGGGCCGTGCGGTTGATCCCGGTACACTCCCTCTCACAGAAGAGGCCTGTATCCCAGCAGTGGGGATGTTATAGGCTGAATATGCCGAACGAATATTTCTAAGACAAACAACAAAATTGCTTGCGCCACAGGCAATTTTGTTGTTTCTATAGTAAAATAGAACCTGGTTGACCGAGCTTTGCTCAGATATATAGATTATTTTCTTTTAAATTTTGTGAATGTGAGAACGTTGTAGACATAACAGACTGTAGTTTGTGGACCATTTAATATTTTGCTAAGTACCTGGTACATGTTGATGGGCTTACACTGTCCTCTCATACCTTTTAACACTGTAATTTGGAATTGTAAAAACTATTTACTTTTAAAAGAGTAACCGTGGGGTTTCTTGCCGGCTCTTCTCGATAGGAAACGACCAATTGGAACCGTGCACCTAGCTTCTGACGTTTCATAAGTGCCCTTGTAGGTTTATGTGAAATAAAATATTTAGAATTTTGAATTTTGATGAAAATAGAGAATGCTCATTTTATAGTATAGAATAGTTCATACTAATTCCATGCTGCCATGTCATTATTCTAAGGCAGTCATGTACTAAACTTTGGGCGACTGAGCTCTGCTCGGGTGAAAATACGGAGAAAACAAATTTTCCCAGATATGAGACATAGCTAGATCGATTTTTCGCCTCTGTAAACCCCTATATTGCAACTTTCGTCGAATCGTTAGAGCCGATTTCGAGAACGTGATTACAAATATAATATATTTATACAAATATTGCTCGTTTAATAGTATAGGATTAAAATAGCTCTAAATCTGAAATGGGGTCATTGAACTCATAATTTTTAATAACCATAGGCTATCCCAGAAAACGCTAAAAAAACGATTCCATGCTTTTTGTCGAGATAAGTGAACATAAAATGGAACAGCAGATTTTGTTCGGAATTTAAATGTTGGTCGTATGGCGGTCATCTACATCGCCACATGTAAACTACGCATCACACTGACGTCCGTCACCCGAGATCCTGCATCGCGCAAGCAGCATTTACCGCGCGAACAGCGATTCCAACATCAATCCTCGGGCAGTTGCCCACCAGACACGACACCCGTCTGGTCGGAGGATCCTCCCTTTTCTATAGAGGATGAGTGAACTTTACATCCTGTTCTCCATACCTATAAAGTCGCATTACATGCATTATCTACAATGCCACGATAATAATAAAAGCAGTCTGTCACAGCGACCACGATAAGACAGAAACACCAGGGAAAACCTCGGCTTCCTTTCTGCGATCAATCTTCAATCGTGACGCTTCTAAAATCCGTCAAATTATGTCTGTGATCAGTTCAGCTAGTTAATTATTCATCACCCCTTTATATCTAGAGCCTTCGAAATTTATTTGCGACAAATTGCTTCGGGGCGCACCGTTTTATATCGGACGATATGGGTACGATTCGACTGGGTTGTGGCGATCAGATAGGCAGTCTCTCCTTGTAAAATACTGGTATGTTGGGTTCTGCACTTAGTCCTTCAGTGGACCATTGTGCGTGAGCCATAAGCCATAGCGGCCGTTGGTGGTTATTCCAACCAGCCCACCTCCTTCCAGGTGTTTAATACTGGTATTGAGCTGCATCTGGTTGGTCTGGAAGCTGACCCCAACTTAGTTGGGTAAAGTCCAGGCAGGTGATGATGATGGGTATGATTTGACGCGCGAAATTTGCGGGATAAGAGTAAAAAACGCGGTCATAAAAATGTTTGGGAGCTGGATTCAAAGTAAGACAGAGTAATTATTTTTTATTATACTTATTTAAATTTAGTTGTTCTTTTTATTGATATAGAAAGGCGCGCGAACTGTTTACTTGAAATAAATTGTGCATAACTGAAAATAAATAATAATAATTTACCTACTTGAAGTACGTCGTGTCCTAACCAAAACCAATCATGGCCGGTAGCGATCGATGTTACCGTTTATATGAATTTTGACGTACGAACGCAACTTGATTGATCGCGCGACTATGTATGTAATATGTCATATAAAAGAGCGCGACGATCGCGTACACGCGCCTATAGCATTTGATCAGGACGCGGCCGTAAAGTTCCGGAAACTCATTCATTTTAAATTTGAATTGAATGACCTCATTTCGCCGATAATTTACAAAGCTTAAAACCAGGTACAGTTGTAAATACGTTGAAATAATAAATAAATATATTTACGCGTCAATAAATACTATTTTCATAAACAGTCGCTACCCAAAGTGTAAACGGATTGTTTAAGGAAAACAATAAATACATTAAGGTATCTTTTAAATTAAAGGAAGGGGCTATAAACAACCTTATTTTGAAACCAGAAGCAAGTATTTTGACAAGAAAGTTACAAGCAATATTAAGGATTATAAACAAAAAAAAATGTACCTTACCGGCTTACCACGTCTTAAAACAGTATTATTTTAATCTTACTTCAAAATGAGAACGAGATATGTATGTGATATACACATGACGTATAGCTCCATCTCTTTCTCCCCCTGAACTAAAAACTATCAATCCACACTGGGTTCGCGTGGTGGATGACAGCCCAAGCAAGATCACAGAGAGGCCTGTGTCCCAGCAGTGGGAACAGCATATGCTGATTATGCTTATTTTATGATAAAATGACATGTCCTACTTGACCACAGTATAGAAACAACGAATATTTTAGATGATAGAGCTCACAATTCTGTTAAAAAATAAATTGCTTCATAATATACAGGGTGTTTGGCAGAACGTTGAACATACGAAAATGGTGGATAGGTGGGGTCATCTGCAGTGTACTTTTGTCAGTTTGTGTTCAGTCTCACAGTGTAATTTTTTATTAAAAATGGGTAAAACAAGCATTTTACCCATTTTTAATAAAAAATTACACTGTAAAGTTAAGGAAGTGGTGAAACTAGAAGAAAACAAAAATTTTTTTTTTACATATCCAGAGGGCCAGAGCCAAATAAATTAGGGCTGAGTAAGTAGCAGATAACCTATCCACCATTTTCGTATGTTCAACGTTCTGCCAAACACCCTGTATATATATTTTAATAAGTATTATAATTTCATTAATCCATGTTGATTACATTGAAAGGTTCATTGTATATTTGACGCGTCATTGATACGCTTACTTTGATTAATTTGATCACTGATGTATAACTTTATGGCTTTGAAGGCCTGTGGTTTGGGTACGAATTAGTACTGTTATGGTGACTTGTCAGTTGTCACCTAAAGGTCTAAGATCCAACCAAGATACGACGTTCACCCATCTGTTTAATGGATGAAAAGTATTTTAAGTATATCAAATTTAGTATGTTAAAAAATATATTGCGAAAAGGTTTGCTAAAAAAATCCTGGCCAGACTATGATTAATTAAAAATTCATAAATGACTTTTTTTTTAAACTCCCCAACTTAATGCGTTATAACTAAACCATTTTTTTATAATATAATAAAGCAAAAAATACGTGCCCAATATTTTTTTATTATCTGACTGACGGAATAAATAGTTTCTTTTTTTTCCCTAGTCAAAATCCCGTATCAGATGAGTTGGGCCCAGTAGGTGGCCATGCCAATCGCGGCATCAGTGCCTCAGAAGTGCTGGTGATGGACACTTTGGACACTCCAACATAGGACATGAGTCAAATTGATTGCTATTCTCGTCCGTAAACACGATCCATAAATCTTTGGACCACCTTTACATTCAGTACATTAAAACTTTTATTACGATTTTTATTAACACTTTACTCAGTATAAGTGAGCATTTATATCTTTATTTAGGTACTAAACTGCTTACTAAACGGTGATCTTGGAACATCATCACATCTTTTTGCTAGCAAGGAAGCAAATAATAATTGTCGGGAACACTGCACAACCCAAAATAATATAATACGTATTACTCTTTGTTAATTTTAAGGACTTAACCCTTAAATTAAGCTACTTAAAGGTGGATCCGCAGTGGTAGCCCGTGAAATTCAATTTTCTTACGTTTTTTGCAATTTGCAGGTCCTCAAAAAAATTCAATTTTGATATTCTTCAATCTCTAAAATACATTTGTATTTTCTAAACATACTCATCGATACACTACTATAGTTCGCTGGTCGTCTTTTTGTGATATGCCGCGGCACCACTCGCTTCGCTCGCTCGGCTCGCGCATGGTTTGCCATGACAGTGTTGACAGTTCTAGCCTAACCTAAGTCATTAGGTTAGGTAGACAGAAGATCAAAAAGTTTTTAGAGGATCTCTTAAATATATCCCTATTTTTATTGCCATCCACATTGATAACCAAAACTTTTTTTTTTTAAATTTATTGTCCGTTTTTTGACTCTTACTTGATTTTCCTATAAGCCGGACTATACAACAGTATGTATCTACATTATGCCGGTAAACCTTTATGGGAAGCAGAGCCTGAAATTGCATGCAATATACGCCTATGCGAGCTCCACTACATCGAACAAAATAAATTAACTCTCCGATTGTTTTTTTCAGAGGAGACAATCAAGTAAATTTTTGTTGTGAAAGCTTTCTGAATTTTATTAATCCAGTTGGCAAAAAAATTACGAGCGTTTGAAAGTATTGTCTTATATCTGTATATTATTTTCCCCTGCAGGTAAATGACCTCTTCTCGTACAGAAAAGGCATGAGTTGACTACTAAGTTATTGTTGTAACTTATTGTCTACATTTCTTTTTCATTTCTCCTTTCGCAGGCCTAATGAAATAAATTTCTTAAAAAATAAGCAGTAAGTACCTTTGTACTCAATACTTATAAATATTGTATTTGTATCTATTTTACTGTGTATAAGTAATAAAATAAATAAATAAATATAATATACATCATAACATCACGCCAATATTGCCCCAAGGGTAATGCCATATTACTAAATTATTACGCACAATAAAAATAATATTGGTAGTGAGTAGAAAGATGATTATTTTTTCCTGTATACCAAATAGCTTTTTCCACTGTACTAAGTATGTATACCTACATACTGGTACAGTGGAAGAAGCTATTTTTTTATTAGCATTAAGACTATCTCCATTATCTGAAATGAGCCATGCAAGACACGTAAAAATTCAGTAATAGAAAGGGCAGCAACATTATCCTGTATACTAAAAACAATTTGCGACCACCAATAATGTACCATTACCATAATTATCACATTTCATCATCACACACGCTCACTCACTCGCTTTACAGCCGCGGGTTGGCCTTAGCTTTGTCAAGTATATTTCTCTAAAGTGACCTATTTCCGACTTATTCTCTCCATTTTCTCACTCCAACAGTTCTGAAATCTTGGTCTACGCCATCCAACTATCTGAGCTTGGGCCGCCCTCGACTTCTCCGGCAATCCGGTTTACTATCCAAAGCGAAGTTGGCCGGCAGAACAGATATCTGACTAAAGTCAGGCAGAAAGCAGATGGTGAGAGGACTGTAACCCCCTCTCCTATATTTTATTTTATTTCAGTCAAAGCTTCGAGGACAAAGCAGTCGTCAGTATGGCCGTGTTAGCAACATGAGCTGTGCAGGCTGCCTGGTGACGTCATGCAGGGAAGAACAGGCCGCGGTGTGCGCCCGCGACCCGACAGTTCACCCCCCTCTCTATGAGTGACTGACGTGCTCTATGCGATTTGTAGCATTTGTGATTATACGTGCTGATTTAAGTGTAAAAATCTATTTCATTGATAACACAGTGGTCTCGTCCATTCTTGCGACATGTCCTGCCCACTGAAGACGTCCTATTTTGTTGGTTTTTATTGCATTAGGCTCGTCACACATCTCGTAATTATCACATTTACAATGTAGTAATTATGGCTTAACTGTCTTACTGTTCATTGTTCTTTTTAGGCT
The DNA here is from genome assembly GCA_914767755.1 of Agrochola circellaris. NCBI lineage: Eukaryota > Metazoa > Arthropoda > Insecta > Lepidoptera > Noctuidae > Agrochola > Agrochola circellaris. The sequence continues at coordinate 10,789,274 of OU611863.1, read as the reverse complement.
GTGGCCTATAACTATTATCAAACCATTCTTAGCGATATGTTGAGTCAAAAGTCTCCCATGTTATTATTGTTTTTCTACCTTTTTTGCCTAGTGGAGTTTTGTGCCGGTTCTTCTTCATAGGAAACGAGTAATTTGTATAGTACACCTAGCTTCTGACGTTTTATAAGTGCCCATGTAGGTTTATGTGAAATAAAATCATTTGATTTTACTCGCAAGTTCGAAGGTGCTGAGCACTGCATCCAGGTTTTAGATTCCGAGATCAAAGTGATATTGGATTTTTTGATTATAGAATTTCTCCGTTTTTCATCGATGTCAATGAAATCGCTCTTTATTGTATGGGACGTGTATAGTATGAATTTTTTTTTTGGCTCCTGCTATAATATTCTCACCTAGCTCTGGAGTCAGGGTTTCACATTTTTCTTTAACCTGGGTTTATGGCAATAAAAAAATTAATAATTTAAATATGGGTGCTTTCATTATGCCTCGGTTGAACTCTTTGTGAAGTACAGGCGTTTCGCTATGTTGATGAACAACACAGAGCACTATATAATTATTCCTACACTCCAATCGAAATGAAAACAGAACAAATTTGAATTTCATGTTAATTGAATGTTTTAAACATAATTTTATTCAATGGCCCCTGAGAAACATCAGGTGTTTGCAGTCGCAAACTCATTTACAAGTCTTTTTCGAGTTCCAGTTTCATTCTAGAGTTTCCTTGTTTCAAGTTTCTCTACATTAGCTATTCGGGAACACGTTTGTTACTCAAATGATGGAGTGGGAAAGAAAGTCTTATCTGATTTTAAAGGTGATTTAATGTATTTTAATGTGTTGGATCATTTGGTTTCCTTCAAAATGGTTGAGCTGAACGGAATGGATCATGTTCGTGAACAGGGAGCGTCAGTACGAACTGGTCGTCTCTTAGCTGCCAGGGGTTATTTTAACTACGAATCTTATTTTGGAATTGTTTTTTTTGTCTACTTTTTGCATTGGACGCTTTTAACGTGTACGTCTTTCTACATCGTTATCACATAATATCTGTATATTTATAATTTCATCATGGGTGACTTAACCAACATTTTTCAACAATATTTTTGATTTAAAAGAGTGTCCATTTCCGTTTCTTTCGTTCCAAGGTACTGTCGTGGTCAGGCGCCAGTGTCCGCGATAGTACCTACTACTCTCTGGAATGCTATTAGCTTCATATTTTTGACTGACCGACTTCGTGGCAATACAAAAGTGCCTGTAAATGGTTTAATTGGAATAAATGCTTTGAGTTTGAATTAACTTTGTCCTAGCGATTTTTTTATTACCTCGTATTCACAATACTTACCCGTAATAAGCAGAAAAGTATGTACTATCGAAGAACTTCATATATAAGCAGTTTGAAAACAAAATCCCGTGAACACGATGACCATATCTGTTACCGCCCCGGTTCAATAGCCGCCAAGCGCTGCAAGCAGAAATAGTCCTTACGGTGTATATATAAGAAGTTCTTCGATGGTACATCGGTGTTCATAACAAGCAAGCTTGTTGCACATAAGACTTTAGGCTTACAATGGGCAAAAGGGGTCCATTCGTCATACTCAGTCGTACCAGCCAACCGCACTTCCATGGTCGTACCTAATTGACTTTAACAGCGCCTTTATTTCGTAGCAATTGGGGTGGTTTTCATTATTTAAGCTACGAAAGGCATGCCATTACATAGAATAATACTGTTAGCCATCTTCTAGCACGTCCCACACATCGCTCTCTCACACACACACACTCACACACACACATGCACATCGTATATTGAGAATCGCAAAGGTTTAATCTTAATCAATCTCCAAATCATAAATGTATGTTTCACTATTTTAAAATGTCTTAGCCAATTAATCATCACAATGTCTTCATTTTATTCTTTATTAATTTTTTTTGTATATTGGCACCTTATTTAGCTATTATTTAATCGTGTTTTTGCATTTTGTGCTGTCTTTTATATGCACCAAATAAACGATTTATCTGTCCTTCTATCTATCTATCTAAATATCAATAATAGAGGATGACCAATTAGGAAGTAGGTATACAACTTTAAATTAAGATTATTTAAAGTTGTACACTTTCGGATATATTTCTGCATGTATTATTCAGGCTTGGCAATTTTATACGATGAATAAGATCTGAATACTTTACTGCGCCTGTTTTATTTTTAAAAGTGCGATCGCTCCCACTAACAAAGTCACAAATATTCTGCTTTTCGTATTCAAGCTTGACGAGACACGTCCGTCACGTTCTGTTTTTTTTTTCTGTTCGGTCATCTAAAGGACCGAACAGAAAAAAAACAGAACGTGTCTCGAAATCCTTCGTGATCAAAATGGTATTCGTTACTCTTAATGATTCGTTAAAAAAATTGGGTCATTTTTAATTTCTTTTAAGAACTTCTGGATAAATTTACTGAAAGTATTGCGGTGGTCATGGTTTTATAGACTGTGCATAACGAATTTGCCGCATTTTAACTAAATAATAAACACCAAACAACTGCAAAATTTTGCGGCAAATCAGAATGAGGGCAAAAAAAAGTTGTATACTTCTTAATTGACCACCCGTTACAAACAAAAATAATAATAAATTCGATATCTCTATTCGATACTATTTGTAGGCAGGCCACGCTGCCCACGTTTCTATGTAATCCCAGCGCGGCCATTTGCTACAATCACAGGAAATTAGAGAGAAACAAACTCTATTACCTACCTACTAAAACGGATCATGATACATAAAATATTGTTTTGATATTAAATTTATTTATTATTGGTAAGGCACCTCAACGACTTACTCACTAAAACATACACATACAAAAATCACATACAGTTTTAGGTATTGTGAATTCGTCACTTACAGAAGTGCACAGCACTAGCAGAGAACTTAATGATTAAAGGACGTTTTAGTTACGTTCGTTGATTTAGTTACAGAGAAACAAAAGATAAAAAGAGAGATAATATGTTCACAAATACGATGGAAAGTATAGAAACATTTAATATAACAAAAAAGACCTAAAAAGAAGGAAATGGGAGTGTATACAATTTTGATTAATAGGCGGCTTGTGTCGCACAGAGGTCTTGAGGTTCCGAGCCGGTTAAAAGTCTCGCACGGAATTGATATTTAGTGGTAATAGAAATGATTGAGGCGAAAGCGTCGATGTGATTTGGATGAAATTTGGCACATGGGTAATCCATGATCTGAAGAAATACCTAAGATACCATTTATCCCGATATTCTCTCGGGATCAGAATTTATGCGGGTGAAACCGTGGGGCGCAGCTAGTGACGGATAAAAACAAATGGTTTCGAAAACGATCCTTAGCAGAAGTTTTGAATGCACTTTCGATGGCACGTATTTTATTAGCCTATCTCTGTGCATTAGACTAATTACTTGTCAATTGATTTAATACGTGAAATACATTTTTTTAATTTTTTTATTGTATATTTTTATGTCCTGAAAATCACTGTCCATTCCAAGGTTGCCTGGAAGAGATCGCAGTAAGCGATAAGGCCGCCCATTGTATATTTTATAGTGTATTACTTTTTCTTTATGTAATGTATAATCCGGTGTACAATAAAGTATATATAAATAAATAAATACGTATAGGTAATATGACACGGTTCTAAGTATAGTTATCGTATTCGTTAGTCGACCCGTACATGAACGAAGAGACTGCCTACGGATTTTCACAACCCAAACAAAGCAATGAAATAAAATCACGAAGAAAACTCTTGAACTGTTTATAAATATTGCAAATAATTTAAATACACATTTATTATTTCAGAATAATGATGTGCAATTATTGGTTATTCGGTCCATTGAGCGAGGTCGGCTTTGAAGTAATACTCCACGTTATTACCTTATTATGCTCTTTCAAGCACAGTGCTCGTATTTCCCGGGTCACGTTTACTTAAGGCTCCGTGAACGAAAAAAAGCCTTTGTCAATAACTTATCTAAGTGTAAGAAAGCTTAAAATAATTGAAACATTAAGACTGTGTAAGTATAAAAGTACAGTTTTCGTGGTGCTAAACCATTCGTGTTAATCACAGCACCTGTTAATAGTTGCATCACTTTTGCGCTCTCGATGATATGGTTTATTTCGCCTTTGATTTACTTAATGAAGATATTTTATAATCATAAAATATATTTTTTATTTTATTTCAAAAATAGCCGAAGACTCATGTGTGACTTTTAAATTTCATGATATAGTTGGCTAAATAATAGGAAAAAATACATTAATACGTTAAAAAAAACCTTCATTTTTTTCAACATATTATTTTCAACATTTTTCTGCTATATTTTTTATTGAAGTTGAAAATAGTAGTGCAGCTACATACAAGTAGACCGTATAACGATGTTGATGATATTTTTAAATGTTCAAAATCAAAAGTAGTTTCTTGTAAAAAAGTGACGTTAGTCTCGCGTGATTTTTCGGAGAACTTGTTTCGAATTTTTGTGATTTTTCATGAATACTTAACTTATTTGAAAAATCCCTTTCAGCCACATGCAAAACAAAGAACTGGACTTTTCAAATCACAAATAGATTTGTTTAAATTATTTTTCCGTTTTTCCCAAATGAACTAAATTGATCAAAATCAGTCGATTTCATGCACGGCCTCTTAAATAACAGATGAAGACAATAATAAAGACTATCAGCATCATCTTTTTGGACAGGATTTACTTACGAAAATTTTATGTAGCATCGAGTGCAATAATGATGTCTGTGCATTGTATGGCTGGCGGCATAAAAAGTAAGATTTTTTTTTTACTTACCACACAAACGCATTTAGTAAATTGTTGTGTAAGCAGACCTCATTTATTTGAGTTATCTGTACTTGTCTTTTTAAATGTAACTGGATTTAAAAAAAAATAAGTACAGAGTATTATATTATTATATAGTACAGATTGCTCAAATTGATGATCTCTGCCTGTCATTATATCATACATAAATTTCCTCAAAAGATCAACGCGGACAAATATAATTTGCATGGGCCTCCTATGATCGTACCTGACACAAGTCTGGACTTCAAAAGAGACCACTGTACAGTAATGCTTTCAGTATTTCATCTCAGGGGAGTCGATTATAAAACACCGACCACATTTAGTTTGAAAACATTATTATTATCTCTTTTGACATGTAAAAATTTATAGACATAAATGATCATTCAACATCTACCACAGAATAGTACAGAAGGCGCACTCCGCATTTTAGGTACTTGATAAGTGTGCGGTGGGCTCATCTTGTCGGGCCAATTCAATGAGCGTAACGTAGGAAGAGGCAACTTCTAGTAGATGAATATAACTGTAGTTAATTAGCGCTGAATTGTATTTTATTGTGTCGTAGCAAGACTCGCTTTTTATTTAAATGATTTTGCGGAGTGAACCTCTGTGCATTAACATCGAAATAAGCACTACAAACATCTCAAACCAGTAGAAAGCTGCCCACTATTCAAAACCACAAACTTTCCTACTAAACATCCCTAATATTATTCAAGCATCTATTTCAGGCTCCTATTCAATTTTATAAATAAGCGCCCACTTTTCCCTCAGAGTTCACAAGAGCAGTAAATAGTGCTGGAAAATCGATCCTCTTAGGTTAATGAAATGTGAAATGTCTAGGAAGAAAATCTAGCTTTCGTGAAATGAAAGCGGCCGAAGAGAGCTCAATTAAGGGAATTGAATTAAGCTATTTATACGGTTATTGAGTTCTCCTCTACACAAATGTTTTATATTGTTTAGTAGTGTCGCCAAGTGGTTTAAAATTTCTACATTTATATCTGAAATTCGTATGGTGTACATAATAAGAACCGGCCAAGTGCGTGTCGGACTACACACAAATAAGGGCTTCGTAATTAGGATGAATATATACCAAAAAAAAACTTAACATTGTGTTTGAAAAACTTGTTCTCCCATACATTCCAACTGCAAATGTAAGTTCGTACGTACAATATTGGGAGATTTACAATGTTATTTTAAGACGTAGACTGCTTATAGGTTTTCCTGTAAACTTTAATATAGAACTAGATTTCTACATTTTTTCAAAATGTTAGGCTCAGTAGTTTCGGAGATAAAGAGGAGAATCGTTATTTTTAATATATTTTCTTAAATAATTTTAAAAGTATTCATTCTCAACCAAGTAAATAATGCAATGAATGTTGTTGAACTGTCAAAACGAATGTCATTGCCATTGTGTGTCACGCAAGTACCCTGCTGGTTTTCGATCATTATCTACGTTTTTCTGCGATGTTATCTTGTCTACAGAATATTATATTTAGTACCGGGTAAGACCGAGCTCTGCTCGTGTGAAAATAGATAAACATATCGTCCAGCGCGCGTAGCATGAACACCGTAGAAACGGGTTTCGTCGACGGCAGAATAGACAAAATGAGAGATTGTGATTGTTTAACTGTCACTTAGTCTATTCTTCTGTCGACGAAACTCGTTTCTATGGTGGTCATGCTACGCATGCAGGTATACTAACATTGTATCACATTTCCGAGGCTGTGAAAATGGAGAAAGCTAATTTTCCCAGATATGAGACCTAGCTAGATCGAGTTTTCACCCCCATAAACCCCTATATTGCAACTTTCATCGAAATCGTTAGAGCCGTTTTCGAGAACGTGATTACAAATAGATTATATTACAAACATTGCTCTTTAAATAGTATAGGATAGGATTCTACGCATATTAATTACAGAACCAAACCTTAATCACCAATACGAAGTCAATATCTCTTCTCACAATAGCTCTACAGTAGAGATTAATAAAGGCTTTCGTTCAGAAGAGAGATTATCGGCCTAATCTCTACGCTCGACGGAAAAGGTAGAGACGGCTAAGAAGGAAATTAATTAACGTTTTGTTACCCATTGACCTAGAAATGTATTAGCCAATAATCATCTGTACGCTTCATTTACTTTGTTTTTGGGGTCTTTGTTATAGGTACTTAGCTTTATGATAGGTTTGAGAACGTTCTCGATTTTTTTAAGACTAACCGACTACGACAAAGTCAAAAGGAAGAGTTATTACCTTTATCTACCGCTTATTAGATACAGTTAGATAAATTAATTATTAATGTTTTTATTTTCGCTTGAGTATAGATTTCGATTGTTTTGTTGGTATATTGGCGTGTGCTCAGTCATTATGGCAAATAAATTTATTCACTGTTTTGTGTTGAGTAATGTAAATTATTTTGCATACTATTGTATAGAATCAAGTTATTTTTTTTTCTAACTGAACAGACAGCAGTGCTGCTGGGGAGTTTGTAGCGCCACTTCTTCTTCCCAGCTAAAGAACTAGGAAGTGGTAAAGGGTGGGCGTTTTAGGGGACTGTCTTATGTAATTTTGACATTCGAAAAGTGCTGATTCTCAGCCTAGTTTGAATAAATGACTTTTGAATTTGAATGAATGACTGTTGTGATTTGAATATATACGGATGTTATTTGAGTGAATTTGCAAGGGTATTACTATTTATATTATGCTACAAGCAAAATAATAGTATATAAGTTGTAAGTACATAGTTTAGTTTATTAGTTTAAGTTCTTAGCTGTCGCATTAGGATAAACCCTGTAATGATAGTTTAAGCTGTTATAAATAAATAAATTCAAGTTGGAAAACAACAAATAGATTTTGTATTAATATATACCTACCTGGAAAATAAATATACTATTTCTAATTTGGTACCTAGGAGGTCGTCTATACCTACATTAATGAAAGAAATAAATAATAAAGTTTATTTAGAAACAGTTCGTGAAACACAAAAAACAAATAACTAAATAAAAAAATGTTTTAACACCAATAGTGTATGCCTCACGGCTTCACCAAAAAGGCGGATTCACTATCAGAAGGTTTTCGGTTCCAATAGAAAAACTATACCGCTTCAATAGAGCATATGTACATAAAAACACGTTCAGATATAGTTTTTCATTTTGTACCGGCCAGCATTTGTAGCGGCCAGCCGATTGGCGATGAAAAAGAAGCAATTGAATTTGTCAGCAGATTGCTATCCCAGCAACTCGTTAAACTTAATTAAACGAAATCCCTTAGTTAGCACTTAGGGCTCGGATTATTGTGTAGTCTGTTAACTTGCTATCTTGTTGGTCTCATCTCTTTTAAAATTGTTTTCAAACACAAAGACTTATAATAAAATACTTTTTCAGCGTTTCTTCTCAGACACCACACTCATTTTGTTGTGTAACATCTAAATTTAAGCTTCTTAAGACATCTTCGCGGGATTATAAAAATAATTATGATTTTTATATTGATAGATACAGAAGCCTACAAATTTAACATTTTTTATCACTTATTACTAGATTTAATTGCCGCCCTATCCCGTGGAGATTTCGAAAAAAAGAAATGCTCATCTACATAAAAATGGAAGCTTCTGTGCCAAATTTTAGCTTTCTAGGTCATAGGGCCCAAATTTCGACCCAGAACGCTCGGCGTTTTTTTTACTTACAAACAAAAATTAAAACTAAAAACATTATTAAAATTTAAAAAAACTTGCGGAACTCTTGCTCTGCTCATCTTGAAGAACAGACCTAAAAAAGGATTTTCCTTTTTAGGTCTGTTCTAGTGTAAGTTCTATCTGTTCTAAGTGATATAATTAAGCATGAAATATATGTTAGTCAGTAAGTGCCGACACAAGCGAAGAACAAGCTTCCATAACAACATCATCATTATTGGCAGCTTTGCATCTTTGTTGTTTGTTCTTGTTGCTGAGTATAGATCTGCTCCCTTTTGTGACATGCTTCCCTGGTCGATGCGAGTCTCAACCAGCACGCGTAGCATGATATATATAAACGGGTGTTTACGGGTTTTGTCGACGGAAGAATAGACATTTTGTCTATTCTTCCGTCGACAAAAACCGTTTCTATTGTGGTCATGCTAAGCTTGCAGGTCTTTTTAGTGATCTTCTGATATCATCCACCCATTCCAGATATCCCCAGTATCTAAAACAACAAATTACATGCCAAACACTCGCCCATAATAAGGAAAAAAATCAACAGTTTGAATAAAAACGTTCGTTATATATCACAGATGGCTATTAAATTCTCTAGTACGGTATGCCAACAATGAGTCTCTCAATTGGTGCATCGGAATGAATGCACAATCGTTCGAATGTGGGTCGCCGTCACAATGATGGCAGAGTCAGGAAGAAGTATTGTTTGGATGTGGTAAGGCCGGATCGATTTCTTCTTTGAAAATTCTAGATGGATTGAGAAATTCTCTCATGGATTTTTGAAGTGGGATTGGTATTTGTTACTCTCATGCAAGTTGGTGGTATCACTATGCCTACTTATTTTCTAGGTAAAATCGCAAGCACATGTGATAATCAAACACTGTCTCTACGATTGAAATTGCATTGAAAACACCTTGCTTTTGTAGGTGTTCATTTTGTAAGTGCGTGTAAGTGTAAAGTATCGTGCAAACTAGCGCGACGCGACACCGGTTATTTGTTATACCGTGAAGTTTTCTTAGAAATTGTATTGTTCGAGTCGCGTCGCGCCGTCGCGTCGCGCTGGTCTGCACGATCCTTTAGTTTTTGTGGAGTATGTAAGGAACGTAGTAGGTGGCTGCAGGTCTGTAGTTTCTACCTACCCCCATGGGAATAAGGCGTGAGTTTATGTATGTATTAATGACATTTTGGTTGCTACTAGCCAGGATGCCGTGGATATCGCGACCCCGGCACACAGGCAACGGAAGGAACACGGGTGGGTTTTAGTCAGTAAAAGCCTGACACGCCCTCCCGCTCCGCCCACAGCGGGAGAAGTTATTTTCCCACCCAAAAAAAAAACGTTTTTATACCTTTACAAACTACATACTTAATGACAATGAGAGTACATCTGTTCCGTCATCGCTTAAAATAATTAAAGTCACATTATGAATTACGAGTGCAACGTGTCTTAAACGTTATAAGTAGCTTGAATAGTCTTCTTTGTCTTATGTTTATACGGGCTTCACCCACGTGGAGATATGTCCAGGTTAAAAAGTATCCTACGACCTCGCTGTGTGCCTAATAAAAAGGTTACAGACAAAGTTACAATCGCTTTAAGGGTACGCTAGTCGGTCATTCTTCCATACAAACGTAGTATGGTAATAACTCGTCTGTTTGGCGGTTCAAAACTACAAATTATATTAATTTGTTTTATCATTATCTAGCCGTGTATGGAAGCAGAATTGGAAAAAATATTGGTTTGGAAGTTATGAGCGTCGAAACTTCCATATTTCAACAATAATTTGTTTAACTCGTCAATTTTTTTTAACTCGTCTTTGGGCGTTAATATAAATAACTTATGTAGAAAAAAAGTGGCTAAATAGAAACCGTAAGGGGGTAGATAATTTATTCAAAAATTAAAATAAGTTTATTTTGAGTAAATACACCCAGTAGTTTTTCCATAATATCTATACGCCCAAAGGTCTGTTCATGAAATTTTACGCGCTCGTGTCGTTATAAATCATCGTGTATTCACTAATGCATGCATATTAGTCACGCCCACCAACGAATTCGAGCCGTCGTCTAGTGCACCCTTAAGTATGGATGATTTGTGTCTTTGAGTATTGCCTCTGGTTGGCTTTGCAAGGCACGGTTTTAAGTGGCAATACCAATACCAGTTCTGAGCTAGGGCCGCCTACTTTCTTAGTTAATTTCATCTGTATCAGCTAATCGTTGGCTTGGTTGAAAGGAAAGAAAGATGTTCCGGATACTCTTTTTACCAAGACTTCACATGCACTATGCATAACTTGGATGAATAGTCCAAATGACATCACAAACAATAATTAATAGTCGCCCTCGTAATTGCTTGACCACCCTAAGAATTCACGTCATAAAACGTCAAAATAGTTTTTTTTTGCTTTAAGACCAATGCGACGGTTAGACAGTTTCAACCTTCGTGAAATTTCAATTTACTGTGAGTTTTGGAACGAATGTCTTCAACGCGGCTTGTGGTAGGACTTGACTGGTAAAAATTGTCACGTAACCAAAAAGGGTCATGCGTGAAAAAGTCAGCTTCAAGTGTCAAAAGATTTTGTTTTTTCTGGTATAACTTTGTAAGCTTCTAAAACTTGTACTAGATGGCTCTGTATATATATAATACATAATTTTTTTTTTGTCAAAGGTGGTAAAGAAATTACGAGCTTGACTCACACAGTTTGGTATCGCCATGGGACCTCTTCGTACTCAATGTATCTTCTGTTATTGTTAACTGTATTGACATTTGCAGTATTGATCTACCACATAAGCACCCCGTGGGATTTCCATCTTGATATCTACTAGAGAATTATGGCATTGATTCCCGGAGCGCTTTTGTCTTTTTATAGGCTTCGATTCCTCAGTATAATCTGGGTCGTTTGTTTTACTAAATACAGGCTTACCTATCACATAGCCGTTATCTACGCATTCTGAACATCAAACTTGGTAACATTGAGTAAAAATGATTACTGGGATACGACTTTTGTTTTTCGTGTAAAAATCGCTGTTTATGGCAGCGTTTAATGTTACACACGCAAAATATTATACTTATGGGTGCATTCACGGTACACGACTTATTTAAAGTTAATTTTAACATAAAACAAAGTTTTTTTTTGTGAAAAAAAGATGAAACTTTGACCTTCAACATGAACAACTAAATGATTACAATAACGGGGAGTAAAAGTAACTTTCAGCTTCGTTAAGCGTCTTTTTACACCCATTATATTGTGCTGCAACATTATGACTGCCAAGAAAAGAGAGAGAAGGAAAGACCATGGAAATATGATATTTTTGGCAAGCACGGAACTAAACTCTGTGATGACGACTAATAGATATATGTAATAAGTAAAACAATAAGTGATACGTCGACTCAAATTAATGGAGATAAGGGCATGACGTGTGGCAGGATGTCAATGAACATACTGCCTCTTTGGTCCAGTGGTAGCAAACGCGACTACTGAACGCGAGGTTCAGGCATAAAATTCAAAAGTCATTTATTCAAACTAGGCTGAGAATCAGCACTTTTCGAACGTCAAAATTACATAAGACAGTCCCCCAAAACGCCCACCCTTCACCGCTTCCTAGTACTTTAGCTGGGAAGAAGAAGTGGCGCAACAAACTCCCCAGCAGCACTGCTGTCTGTTCAGTTAGAATAATTGATTTACATTACGCAACACAAAACATAATTTAATTGATTAGCCATAATGTCAGCTAGCACAAGCCAATATACCAACCAAAATTAAATAATATATAATAACATACAGAATAATGCAGAAGGCGTACTCTGCATTTTAGGTATGAAGCTACAACTACGCGACAGGCTCGTCTTGTCAGGCCAATTCAGTGAGCGTAACGTAGTCAGAAGATATATTATAAGAGTTACGCGATAGAAAGAGAGGCAACTTCTAGGTGAATATAGCTGTAGATATGTTAGCGCTGTGCAACCTGAATTGAACTTTATTATATCGCAGCAAGACTCACTTTTTATTTAAATGATTTTGCGGGGTGAACCTTGTGTATTAATTTGTGGTTCAGGGTAAAATCCTCAATCGTGCAAAGTTTTAAATGGTGTTTTCTGGTAAATCCCAGTAGTAGCCCAGAGTCTGGATTTGTTGAAATGGCAATATCCTCACCCCTATTATATTGTGACTTACATATAACTGGCGAAATATGGATGTACTATAGGTCCACCTCTTAACCCTTCGAGGAATACAGTCGTAATGTTATGATACGTTTTGTTTTGCATTACAGATAACTAGCGAAATGTATGTCTACTCATCTCTGCCTACACCTTCGTGTAATACAGGCGTAATTGTTATGTATGTCGGAAATACGATACTGAGTTGAATAATCGGGTAACCAGCGCCGCTTGGCGGTGCTCGACAGAGTCTAAATTATAACGCTCGGACCGGCCGCAGCTAAGTAGACTTCGTGGGTGGCGGTCAAGCAGTGAAGACGTTTAGAAACTGTCGCTCGTTTCGAATAGTTGTGTCGTGTACCTACAGTGTGTGAATTGCTAGTGTGATTAATTTGATAATAAATTATAATGTGATCTGAACTGCAAATGGTTTTTCTATTGCGCAATAACCAACACTACCCACAGTACACCGACAGTAGTTCAAATACGGCGGATAATAACGAAAGAGACGCATACTCTCCTCTCATGTATTTATCGAATATCAGAGTTAATCCACTCAAGCGCTTTGCAGAACAATATTGTGTTCAGCGTGCAAGCAGTAATGAACTGGTATTGTGTCCCAAATTGCTTTATTGTAAACACCTTGATGATTCGAAATTAATTTGTTGTTGGGGACAGAATTATTAACAATTTCATCCTGTAGGTCTCCAATTATATAATGTTTACATTATTGCACTGATCGATGCGTCTGGCAGACCAGCGGGATAATTGTGTAACACATTAACAGATCTTCAACATTAATTGCGTTATTTACGTTTTTGAGCAGATAAATATATCAAACACTAGCTTCCCTCAGGGCTCCACCCGCGTGATATATCTTTAAAAATTATATATAGCCTATGTTACTCAGTAGTATTATAGCATTCTACTGGTGAAAGATTTGTTTTGAATTTACTCATTACAATCAAAAATCATCATTCATTGAAATATGATATTTTTGGCAAGTACGGAACTAAACTCTGTGATGACGACTAATAGATATATGTAATAAGTAAAACAATAAGTGATACGTCGACTCAAATTAATGGAGATAAGGGCATGACGTGTGGCAGGATGTCAATGAACATACTGCCTCTTTGGTCCAGTGGTCGCAAACGTGACTGCTAAACGAAGATTCAAAAGTCATTTATTCAAACTAGGTTGAGAATCAGCACTTTTCGAACGTCAAAATTACATCAGATAGTCCCCCAAAACCCTTCACCACTTCCTAGTACTTTAGCTGGGAAGAAGAAGTGGCGCAACAAACTGCCCAGCAGCACAGCTGTCTGTTCAGTTAGAATAATTGATTTACATTACGCAACACAAAACATAATTTAATTGATTAGCCATAATGTCAGCTAGCACAAGCCAATATACCAACCAAAAATAAATAATATGTTATAAACACAGAATAATGCAGAAGGCGTACTCCGCATTTAAGGTAACGTAGTCAGAAGATATATTATAAGAGTTACGCGATAGAAAGAGAGGCAACTTCTAGGTGAATATAGCTGTAGATATGTTAGCGCTGTGCAACCTGAATTGAACTTTATTATATCGCAGCAAGACTCACTTTTTATTTAAATGATTTTGCGGGGTGAACCTTGTGTATTCATTTGTGGTTCAGGGTAAAATCCTCAATCGTGCAAAGTTTTAAATGGTGTTTTCTGGTAAATCCCAGTAGCAGCCCGGAGTCTGGATTTGTTGAAATGGCAATATTCTCACCCCTATTATATGTGACTTACATATAACTAGTGAAATATGGATGTACTATAGGTCCACCTCTGTCTAACCCTTCGAGGAATACAGTCGTAATGTTACGATACGTTTTGTTTTGCATTACAGATAACTAGCGAAATGTATGTCTACTCATCTCTGCCTACACCTTCGTGTAATACAGGCGTAATTGTTATGTATGTCGGAAATACGATACTGAGTTGACTAATCGGGACACCAGCGCCGCTAAGCGGCGCTCGACAGAGTCTAAAATATAACGCTCGGACCGGCCGAAGCTAAGTAGACTTCATGGGTGGCGGTCAAGCAGTGAAGACGTTTAGAAACTGTCGCGCGTTTCGAATAGTTGTGTCGTGTACGTACAGTGTGTGAATTGCTAGTGTGACTAATTTTATAGTAAATTATAATGTGATCTGAACTGCAAATGTTTTTTCTATTGCGCAATAACCAACACTACCCACAGTACACCGACAGTAGTTCAAATAAGGCGGATGATAACGAAAGAGACGCATACCCTCCTCTCATCTATCGAATATCAGAGTTAATCCACTCAAGCGCTTTACAGAACAATATTGTGTTCAGCGTGCAAGCAGTAATGAACAGGTATTGTGTCCCAAATTGCTTTATTGTAAACACCTTGATGATTCGAAATTAATTTGTTGTTGGGGACAGAATTATTAACAATTTCATCCTGTAGGTCTCCAATTATATAATGTTTACATTATTGCACTGATCGATGCGTCTGGCAGACCAGCGTGATAATTGTGTAACAGATTAACAGATCTTCAACATTAATTGCGTTATTTACCTACGCGTTGTTAAGCAGACAAATATATCAAACACTAGCTTCCCTCAGGGCTCCGCCCGCGTGATATATCTTTAAAAATTATATATAGCCTATGTTACTCAGTAGTATTATAGCATTCTACTGGTGAAAGATTTTTTTTGAGTTTATTCATTACAATCAAACATACAAAAAACTTTTTACAAAAAAAAAAACAACCGACTTCTGACTTTGTAATGTTTTTTTTAGAAATCGGTTGGTATTTTTTGGTAAAAAGTTTTTATTTTTTGACTTTTTAGTTGTGGTACCTCCCCACACAAATTCGAATACCAATACCTGCTATGTAAATAACAGTGACAGGAACTTATTACATCATCCATATAGTCGGAAAAATACGTATTATTCGGTTATCTACGCTTTAAGCCTCGTGCAGACTGGCGCGACGCCACTCTAACAAAACAATTTCTAAGAAAACGTCAAGGTAGAACAAATACTGGTATAGCATCTCGCCGTCGCGTCGCGCCAGTCTGCATGAGGGTTTACACTATGCGATTTAATTGCCTGTGGCATATCATTACAACCACAATAAAAGTTGCAGCGTCTAAACAGTGTTCAGACGATACAAGTCATTTGTTGCTTAAATTGTATTATGTGACACAGGCAAGAAACTTACATCGTGTAAATTGGGATTTAGGCTGCCTGTCCGTTGATGCGGAGCGAGGCAGCGGAGCGGAGCGAGGGAGTTATGCGGAGCGGAGTTGCGGACTGTGCGGATCTAGGACGAGTAATTTGAGCGGGCTGCAATACCCCGCGCTCGGGTTTTTCCACCTCCCCGCTCCGCTTCCCGGTTTTGTATGAATTTTTAAACTAGTTCGCAAATCCCTGTCCACTGAAGCGGAGCGGAGATTTTATGCAATTACATTGGTTAGGGTGCGTTTCCACTGAAGCGGAGACGAGCGAAGCTGAGCGGAGACGTGCAATCACAATGGTTGAAATCTTCATCGCGTCTCTCGTCTCGTCTGTGATTGGACGATTCCTGCACGTCTGCGCTCAGCTCCGTACGTCTCCGCTTCAGTGGAAACGCACCCTTAATATTGGCACAGCTCCGCTCCGCTCCTCTCCTCTCCGCTCCAGTTGGCCTTACGGTCTACACAGCTGATTACATTGAAAAACAAAACACAACACAATGCCACACACACATACAGTGTAAAAATCACCAGTCGTTAAGGGCCGTTTTCATATAACAATAACGACACGATATCGTTGGACTGGTAGTTTCATACGGCGGACGACACAGTGTACTGTTTCACTGCTGCCATTATTACCTCGAATACACTATTATACTTTTGGGATGTAAGCTTTTGTTGGCGCAGTGCGACTATTCGAGGCTGCTGTGACATACCGCATGACAAGTGACAAGAAGCTGTTGTTTACATATTGCCACATACTGATATCGTCCCGATATTGTCGGCCAATATCGTCGCCTTCCAAGCTGACGATAACTCGGTGTCGTTATCGTCGCAGTGTAAAAACGGCCATTGAGTCCACAACTTGGCACGGGCCCATGAATGAATGGGCAATTATAATTAATTATTGCAATAAAACTGCCGTATCCTATAGTATTTATTGTTAATGTATCGTGTGCGCAGATTGCCAATTACATCTCTTCCGTTCATAGTTCAATCTTTTCATTTCGTTCACCCGTTTCTGTTCTATGTAGGGTCACAATTGTAATGATTGATGATGTATTCAAACTCAAACCCAAACTCAAAGCATTTGTTTTAAATAAACCAATGCAGGCACTTTTGAATTGTCAAGGGGTCGGTCAGTCAGAAAGATGAAGCTAGTTGCCCAGTCCAAAGCGTTGTAGGTACCTATGGAGAAGAATGGGCAAAAAACTCCACGGACACTCTTTTAAATAAAAATATAGTTACAAAATATTGGTTACATCATTCATGTTGAAGTTATACATGTGAGAACGCTGCAAGCGTCCGTAATAGAAATAAAGTTAAAAAAAAACAATTCAAAAATTTAATTAAATTAAAATATGCGGTGGCAGCTAAGAGATGACCACTCACTACTGACGGCGCCCATTCACGAACATGACGCATGGATTAGCACCATTTAGCTCAACCATTTTGAAGGGAGCTAAATGATCCAACACACGCGCACCGTCAGCGAGACATTAGAGTGAGCATGACATACTCTCAGCCGCCAGGGCACATTCAAGTCAATGAAAGACATACCCAGTACCTAAATGGTAGCTTTATTGTTGGCACACATGTGCTTGATTGGAAGTCCAGTTGCATTATTGTGCGACCGAATAAATATTAATTGATTGGATTAAAGTTATATGATGTTATATCTAAGTTATATCTCCATACGGCTATTTGACACTTCCCGTGACCCAAGGGCTGGTTTTATCTTGGGCAGAGACTAAGCATTGCCATACAACGTGGCAATGCGGCCAGCCTCTTGGGTACATTACCAGTCCACAGCGATGCGGATGAATTTTTCGATGCTATATTTTAGTTTGTAAATAGTTTTAAGTAGTTAAGTTGGTATATAATTTTGCTACTTTTATTAATTAATTAGTTATAAGTTGTTTGTACCCACATGTAAATAGTTTAATATTGATGTATAGTAAAAAAAGTGATTTCAATAAATGATTGTAACAATGTTGAGTTTGAATTTGGTGTGGACTGAGTTTTTGTCGGAAAGAATGAATCTGTTATCTTTATTTATCAAGTAGCTTCTGCTCGCGACTTCGTCCGCATGAAATTTCGGCCCCCACCCACCGCGTCGCATCCCATCGCCCGCCCGCGCTGTTACTTCGTTTTCGCTTAGCGTTTTTTCTGACTTTTTTTCTTTTTGCTCGGCTCCTAAGGGTCTTAGCATGATTTTACATACCTTCCTCAAGAATTGGACTATACTATGCAAAAATATTTTTTCAAATCCGACTGGTAGTTCTGGACATTACCCCCTACATACAAACAAACAAATGTTACCTCTTTATAATATTATATACAAGTATAATTATAAATTATATATTATAATATTATATTATTTAGATATTATAAATTACATTAATATTTATTATATTATAATATTAAGTATAGATCAAATTTTAGTACCTTGGCGACCGAGCTGTATTCGAGTGAAAATAGAGAAAAATATTTTTCACAGATATGAGACCTAGCTAGATAATTTTTTCGCCACAGTAAACCAACTAATCTAAACTAAACAACGACAAAAAATATTGCAACTTTCATCGAAATCGTTAGAGACGATTTCAAGAACGTGATTACAAATATAATTTAAACAAATATTGCACATTTAATAGTATAGGATGAACATGACTGACAGAATCGGTGGCAACAGCTAAGGACCCATATGAGAGTTCAGGAAAAGAGGGATTATAACGCTTTTAAGCTATGATAAAGTTAGGAAAAACAAAAAAAATTGGTGCGATCTGCTCATTTGTCGACATATTAAAACATCGAAATGTCTGTGCCATATCCAAGTTAAATATTAATGTATTAAACACATAAACCTTCCGGAATATTCTCTTAATGATGATGGAAACAGCATCAAAATCAAACTTGTGGTTTTGAAAAACTAAATACGGACATACAGACACGAAAAACAACTTTGTTTCTTACTATTTATTATTAATAGAAGAACGAACAGACTTCGTTTGTGCAAAGTTAAATATGGAACAAAAATAAACTGGGAATCTAATATCTGAAAGACCTCATTCAAACATTGCAGATTCACTGCAATCTCAATGTTATTCTAATATTGTCATCATTGAATGAAAATTATAGTTTAATAGACCAGCTATCTAATTACGTTTTTTTTTTTTGTAAACGATTACAACTAATTTGTTTCATTTTGACAGTTCAACAACACAATGCGTTATTTACGTTGTCGAGCAGATTTTTTTTCGAACTTACGAAGTAATGGATTAGCAATCTGTTTCAAAACGATTCAGATTCTGATTGATTGCGTATTACACAATTAGGGTACAGGTGCATTTGAGATTTCAATTGCATTGTTTTCGTTGTGTTACTTACTTTTTTAGACATTACAGACGGACAAATTAAAAATCGGTCGTCACACGTAATCTATTCAATTTATGGCTAATAAATTGAATAGATTACGTGTGACGACCGATTTTTAATTTGTCCGTCTTTGATGTCTTATTTATATACACTCGAGAGCAATGAATCCGGGTCACTTAAAGAATGTTAAAAATCTCGGAAACTAAAAATGATAGGTTAATGCAATAAATTGTATTTAATAGACAATGTAATACTCCTTAAGTGAAAGTTAAAAAAATATGAGTCACCATACATTTTATTAACACAAAATTATATAAAGAAAAAAACTGCTGATCTCTCCTTAAAACAAAAATAGGAAACATTAAATTTTTGAACTTTATTACGATTTTCTTGAATTTTAATACTTCGTATTGCCTCCTCGTGCTTCCATTACTGCGTTTACGCGGTTTGGCATGCTGTACACCAAGTTCCTTATACGATTTTGGGGAATATTCTCCCATTCCTCTGTGAGAGCAATTTTGAGCTCACGAAGCGTGATTGGGGGAGGGTTTCGTTGTTTTACGCATCTGCCTAGCTCGTCCCAAGCATGCTCGATCGGGTTGATATCCGGGCTGCGCGCTGGCCACTCCATACGAGTAATGTTCATCTCTTGAAGGTAGTCATTCACAATCCTACCTGTATGAGGTCGGGCATTGTCATGCATAAATATAGCATCCTCACCGAAATTGACCATAAATGGACCAACGTGATCATTGAGGATTTCTTCCACATATCTTACGCTAGTTAAAGAGCCGTTTTCTATGATCACCAGCTCTGTGCGACTTTCAGAAGAAATTCCGGCCCACACAAGTACAGACCCACCACCGTAGGCTACTTTTTCTTCGATGCATGCTTGCTTGAATCTTTCCCCTGGTCTTCGATACACTCTGTGTCTTCCATCGTGCTTGTAGAGCATAAATTTTGATTCGTCGGAGAACATAACTTTTGACCAATCTTCAATACTCCAATTTACGTGGCTCTGGGCATATCTTAGTCTTGAAATACGATGCCCACGCTCCAGTTTAGGGCCGTTTGCAGGTCTAAGGGGTTTTAAGTTAGATTCAGCAAGCCGACGTCTTACTGTCCATGCACTTGGGTTACTTCCTCCGAGGCGTCGAAACTGATTTGTGAGTTCAGTTCCTGTGAGAAAGCGATTTCGAAGCATGGTGTTCACCAAGTATCGGTCTTGTCGTGCTGTGGTACACCTGGTTCTGCCCGTTCCTGGTCTGCGTAGGTTAGAACCAGTTTCTTCGTAACGTCGGAGAACTCTTTGTACTGTTGACAGCGACACACCGACAGTCCTGGCTGTATCGCGCTGACTCCGGCCGGTTTCCAGCATTGTAAGTATTCTGGTGCATTCTTCAGGCGTAAGCGACATAATTTCAGCTTGAATAATGAATATAGAGCACTATCAACATGGTTTATGTACCCACATAAATGACAGATTACAAACAAAAGCAAAACCAAATGCTGTAATTTCGTAGTTCCATCTTCGAAAGTGGCCCTTTTTCAAATTTGATTTTTTTATGATATAACTTTACAATAACTAAGAAGTTTTAATACCTTCATTTAAGGAGTATTACATTGTCTATTAAATACAATTTATTGCATTAACCTAGCATTTTTAGTTTCCGAGATTTTTAGGATTCTTTAAGTGACCCGGATTCATTGCTCTCGAGTGTATTTTTAGCTGGCGTTTTTGTCGTAGCTCGGTTTTAGTTTTTTTAACTTTTATTTTTATTTAAATTATTATGGGGCTATAATTTAATATATTGTTTTTAAATTTATAACTAAGCCCTTTCATTTGATATTTTTTGTTTTTTGTTCATGAATCTATTTGATGTGATATGACCAGCGGACGATCAAGACGCTTCCAACGATACCTCATTTGTCAAATTATGGTGTGTGTCTGGATTGAGGAGCCATATCTCATATCGGAACGAGGGTACTACCAATATTTAGTAGTAAATTAGCCGATTTTGTAGACCGGATCCTGGAATTTGTAGTAAAACCCTTAAAAAGTTATACGACGTTAAAGGTGGCTCCTCAATCCTGACGTCTGGATTGAGGAGCCACCTTAGAACTCGAAAACTAGCCAACGGATATTTTTGAAAATTTTGTAGGATTTAGTAGTACTTTTTCTTTTTTTTTAACTTTTCTGTTGTGAATGATGGATACGAGGCTTTTGGCTCATATGTAAAGTGGTATTGTTTTGTTTTTTTTTTTTTTGTAATGTGCGTTTGGTTTGTGCAGAATAAACACTTTTTCTTTCTTTTCTTTTTCTTTCTTTTGCGTAATCTCTACAAAAAAAATGGGGTTTGTACGGTCGAATTTGAGATAGCTACAACGTTTTGATTTTTCATAAAAAACCATAAATTTCACCGCGCTGTATCTCGGAAAGTTATCAACCAATTACAACATATTTTTAGTATGATTTAGTAGTAAATGAGCTCGAATTTGTACAATAAAAATAAAATGGAAAAGCTATATAATTTCGGTAACATAACACATTTTATGTGGCTCCTCAATCCTGACGGTCTATAGAAATGATATGTTCGTAGCTACTAAAGTAGTTGATCAAATCGGATAACAATAACACCAATATTTAGTAGAAATTTCTACTAAATATTGGCGTAATCCAACATCCTGCGCATTCAGTATTTCAAAAGATATTAATAAAATAAACATTCCTTAACAAATTATTGAATAGGGTGACCATAAATAATTCAAACTATGATCATAAATAGAGTTTTACTTACACATGAATAATTCTTCACCAATCAGTACTTAAATTATGAACACAATATTAACACCAAGAATTTAAAAAAATAGATAGATAAAAATTCAGCTCAAACACATAACACACAATGAGGGAATACATGCTGGCGATGAATGAGTTAATAGTGAGTGCTAGTTCATGTTCCTGTGAGCGATCACAATCAATTACTAACAACAGCTTGTACAATAGGCAGCCCTCACCGGCTTGTTTGATGCCAGCATGTGATACTTCATTGCAACAAAGTTATAGCTCTGATCGTTCCCCTAAAACAACTAATGTTAATGTAAAAATTCCTAATTGTGTAAAGTCCCAAATAAATAGTGATATTGTGATATTTAGTGATGACATTGGGAAAGACATGGGCCAGTTATTATCAAATATTTGCAAGGGACAGTCAGTTACCAATTATTGTATGCCTGGCTTAAGTTATGTTGATATAGTGACAAAGATTATTAGTTTAAATTTCCACCAGGATACAACGTTGATAATATTAATTAGTAATAGAGGAAATGTGAATCAGGACAGCCTGCTTCATTACATTGACAAACTGTTTGAGCTAGACTTAAGACAGATTGTTATGTTTACATTTCCTTATAGTAAAAGTTTGCCACAGAAAGAAAATAATTTTAGGCACAAATTAAATGTAATGATCAATAATTTGACATTACAGAATAATAATTTTCATGTCATTGACACTAACAAGTATGTTAGTAAATATTTATATGTGACAAAATACAAATTGTATTTAGCAAAATGCTTGAAAAGACAAATAGCTTTATCGCTATACTTTTTTTTTGTTGATTTATCAGCCAAGAAATTGGCTAATAAAACAGTAGCTTCTATTGAGCAATTATCTGACATTTTCAATGATTCAGCCAATAACTTGGCTACACAACTTAACATTACTTTAAATTAGAAATTGAGACAAAAGAGGAAACCTCTTGCATAATTAATGGAAATAATTTAAATTTAAATACTAGTCCAAATCATCAAAATGTCAGAATAAGTTCTAAATCAGTTAACCTGGTGCACCAAAATATTCAAGGTATGTTGAGAAAAGACCTTGAAATTGAATTATTCATGAACTGTAACAACATTGATATTTTATGTATTACAGAACATTGGTTAAAAAGCCATCAGTTCATGTTTAATTTCAGTAATCACCAGGTTGGTAGTTCATTCAGCAGAGAAAATGCAATACATGGTGGCTCATTAATACTGTTAACTAAACAATTTAAATTCAAAGAACGTAAGGATATTGTAAGCCTATCTGTTGAGCGGACTATAGAAATAGCTTGTGTGGAGTTGGAGCGGCTAGTTGTATTGAGCGTGTACCGGCCTCCGTCATCGATTTATGATTGCTTTGAGAGTATCATGGATGATGTGTTACAAAAGCTTGGTAAATTAGGGAAAAGTATAATTGTTTGTGGTGATTTTAATGTTAATTTATTAGAGGACTCATCGATGAGCTTAAAAATTAAAAATTTATTTCAGTCATATAACCTTAATCATTTATTTTTGGAGCCTACTAGAATAACCGCCACATCAGGTACATGTTTAGATAATATATTTACTGACATATTACCTATTAATAAAAAAATTATAAGTCAACTAGATTCTGACCACTGTGGACAGCTGATTACATTTAATAAACCAGATAAAAAAGTGGCTAAGAGATATATCACTGTAGTGCCAAAAACTGCAGGTCGCTTGGAGAGTTTTAAAAACAAACTTAATAGTAAATTACCCTACTTGCCTTATTGTGATGATCCTAATGAACTGTACAATTCCTTTTTTGCCATGTACTGTACAGAATTTAACTCAACATTTAAACCAAAGCAGATCTCAGTTAGTGGTTCTGCAACTTTCAGTGAATGGGCAACTAAAGGGATATTTAAGAGTAGAATCAAACTCTTTGAACTGTATGACGAAAGAAATTATAATAAAAGTAAAGAATTTTGTCAGTATGTTAAGAACTATTCCAAATTATTTAAACAAGTTTGTAGCGAAGCTAAGTGTCGATATTTAAGCTCAAAAATTAAAAACAGTCAAAATAAAATAAAAACTACTTGGGAAATTATAAACAATGAGACTGGAAGAGACAGAAAGCGTAGTAGTGACTACAGCCTTAATATTAATAATACAGTTATTAAAAAAGATTTAGAAGTAGCCACAGTTTTTGAAAATTTCTTTGCAGATATTCCAGTCTCAACCACTAAATCTTTAAATTCTTCACCCACTGTTGCTGAATTCCTTTTGAAAGAAAATGTTGATATTTGTGACCATGAGTTTAATTTCGACTATGTTAGTGCTCGAGATATTATTAAAACTTTCAATACACTCAATGTTAAAAAAACTGCTGATTTATGGGGAAATTCCGTAGAGGTTGCAAAATGCATAATCAACACTGTAGCGCCTGAATTAGCAATTATTTTTAATAAATGCATTGACTGTGGTGTAATTCCTGACTTAATGAAGAGTAGTAAAATAATACCTTTGTTTAAATCGGGCAGCACATCAGACCCCACGAACTTTAGACCTATTTCTGTGCTTCCCACCTTTAGTAAAATATTCGAAAAATTGATGCTAGATCAATTGCAAAGACATTTTAATAAACATAAGTTATTAAACAGTAAGCAATTCGGTTTCACAAGGGGTCGCTCGACTTCCGACGCTGGTGTTGAGCTTCTTTCACATATTTTTGAGGCCTGGGAGAGGTCACATGATGCCCTAGGTATTTTTTGTGACTTATCTAAGGCTTTCGATTGTGTTTCACATGATACATTGGTCAGGAAATTGCATCACTATGGTGTTAGAAACACTGCCTTGGATCTTCTTATTTCTTATTTGGATAATAGGATCCAAAGAGTAGACGTTAACGGCAAGCGATCCCCAGGTTCGCTTGTCACTATGGGAGTTCCGCAGGGCTCAATTCTTGGCCCTTTTTTATTTCTCGTATATATTAATGACCTACCTTGCCTTATAAAGAACAGTCATGAAATAGTGTTATTTGCAGATGACACATCACTTATATTTAAGCTTAAGCGAAAACAGACCGTTATTGACGATGTAAATAATGCTCTCTCTAAAATTGTGCATTGGTTTAGTGTTAATAATTTACTTTTGAACGAGAAAAAGACTAAATGTATTAGATTTCTGACACCTAACGTTAAGCAGGTGAAAACCAATGTACTAGTAAATGGGACAGAATTGGATCTTGTGGACACCACTGTGTTCTTAGGTATTACTTTGGATTCGAAGCTTCAGTGGGGACCTCATATAACCAAATTGTCGAAGCGGCTAAGCTCTGCAGCCTACGCGGTGTATAAAATCCGTCATTTGACTGATGTAGAAACAGCTCGATTAGTATACTTTAGTTATTTCCATAGTGTAATGTCGTATGGCATTTTGTTGTGGGGAAATGCGGCCGACTTTCAGGCTATATTTGTGCTGCAGAAACGTGCCATTCGAGCAATTTATAACCTAAGTTGTAGGCATTCACTGAGGGATAAATTTAAGGAAATAAACATAATGACGGTCGCGTCTCAATATGTATATGAGAACCTGATTCATGTAAAAAAGAATATAAATCTATATTCTAAACACAGCGACATTCATAGCTTAAATACTAGAAACAAAGATTTATTTCTTGTGCCGAGGACTAGGCTCCAAAAAATTAGTAATTCATTTAAGTGCCAAAGTGTACGTTTTTACAACAAACTCCCAAGCCATGTCAAAGAACTGAGCCTCAATAAATTTAAATCATTTATTAAACAGAAACTATGTCAAAAAGGTTTCTATAAAGTTAAAGATTACTTAGACGACAAAAAGGCTTGGGACTAATTAAGCTACTCCAATGTACCCCAAGCAACAAACAAGTGTTTTTAGAATCAAAGACTACATCATACTATATGAGCTCATATAATTGTTTGGATTATTTTATTTGACTGTAAGTCAATTTATTTTAAATTTTTGTTTCCATTTATTGTTGACATAATCTACTCATTAAAATGTTTTTATTTTATGAGTTGATTGCAATTTGTGCTTATGTAAATTATTTTTTTTTTGCATTATTATTATATAGAATCAAGTTTTTCTAACTGAACAGACAGCTGTGCTGCTGGGGAGTTTGTTGCGCCACTTCTTCTTCCCAGCTTAAGCACTAGGAAGTGGTGAAGGGTGGGCGTTTTTGGGGGACTGTCTTATGTAATTTTGACGTTCGAAAAGTGCTGATTCTCAGCCTAGTTTGAATAAATGACTTTTGAATTTTGAATTTTGACTCCTTTTTTGGCTTCGCCACAGTCGGGTTATACAAAAAATTAAACTCTTTACAATCATTCCTACGGCTCAGTTTAAATTGTCCGAATACTTCAACGAAATCATGCCATTTGAGGCCAATTCTAACTTAGTGAGTTGAATTGTTGACTCTGGTGATTATACTTGGACAGGCTTTCGCGCCCTACCGCCGGCCTCGACGTCGTCGAGGCGGTCCGGCCGGTGCTCGACCGCTGGCTCGGGAGGAGGCACGGCTCCCTGTCGTTTCGGGTGACGCAGGTGCTCTCGGGGCATGGTTGCTTCGGGAAGTACCTGTGTCGCATAAACAGGGAGCCGGACGCCCGGTGTCACCACTGCGTCGACTGCCGGGAGGACACGGCGCGGCACACGCTGGCAGAGTGTGCCGCTTGGGAGGAGCCGCGCCGTGCCCTCATCTCAGAAGTAGGCAGTGACTTGTCGCTGCCGGCCGTAGTGAACGCTATGGTCGGCGGCGCCGAGTCCTGGGACGCGGTGGTCGCCTTCTGCGAGACGGTCGTCTCGCAGAAGGAGGCTGCGGAAAGGGAGAGGGAGATCTCGTCCACTCACCCTGCCCGCAGCAGGCGCACCGGGCGTCGGCGGAGGGCGGACAACGCCCTCTTCCGGCCCCCCTAAATGGGTCCAGGGGCGACGGACTCGGGGACGTCCGTCGCCCCCCACACATCAGGACCCGAGGTGGCGGCGCGTAGTGTTCCACGCGCGCCCCTCTGAGACGTCGCGGGGGGAGTCAAACACCTCACTCCCCCCCCTGACCCGAGAGGAGGCCCGCAGTGGCGGGCCGGCACCGGCCGGTGGTTGCGGAAGATTCTTTCGTTCCCGCGACCCCCGGCGTAGGTGTGAGTCGGAACACCGGGGTGGTTTTTAGTCAGTAAGAGTCTGACAGACCCCTCCGCCCGCCCCAGGGCGGAGGACATCCATGAGGATTTTCCACCCCGGGAAAAAAAAAAAAAAAAAAAATGGTGATTATACTTCCTGTAAATACATTATTTGATAAGTCGTCAGTCTCTTTGGTACATTATCAGTCGACAGCGATGCGGAATTTTAAGACACTTTATTTTAGTTTGTTATAATTTTAGTTAGGATATGGTTAATATATGAATTGTTATTTAATTTATGTATTAGTTCCATATAAAATACTGGTATTCAGCTGCATCCGGTTAGACTGGAAGCCAACCCCAACATAGTTGGGAAGAGGCTAGGCAGAATGATTGATTTTGTTTATAACCCGTTTGTATAGTAGGTACTAAAAAAGTTAGAGGCGCCTGTTACGAGTATGGTTCCTACACACTATGCTGGCGGCATGGCCGCCGGATTTTCCGGCTTTTGTGCCTTCATTTCCTTTGCGATCCTTTGTGCGGCAGGGCAGTGCATTACAATGATCTGTAAATTTTCTATTAAAAAAACTGTTAAAATGTTTAAGCGTTACCCTTAAGCATTTTAATGGAGTTTGTATCATTTATGTCTAACCGATTTTTTTTCTAATCTAATGCTTGTCTATTACATTCTTTACGTTACTATAGCAATAATGTTAAGTAATAAGTTTAACAAAATAACAGCGAAACAATAATGAGTTTAAAATCATAACGTACGAATAAAAACTTTGACGAAGACAATTTATTTTACTATACACGAAGAGGTCATGTTTCTGCGGAGATTCCTATCACCGCGATTCAGCGGAGAGTGGTAAATGTACAACGCCATCTAACGATATATCAGGAACTAAAATATTGTTTAAATAATCAAACTAAACATAAGTTTGTATAAAATAAGTATCATTAAATTCATCACCGGTTACTGAATTTCATTTCATTAGGTTCATTACATAAATATCCTAACTATATAATATTATAAATGCGAAAGTGAGTTTGTTTGTTTGTTACGCTATATCGGCCGAACGGATTTGAATGAAATTTGGCACATGGGTAGAGCATAACCTGGGTAAGGACATAGAATACTTTTCATCCCGGTATTCGCACGGAATCGAGACTTATGAAGGTGGGTCCGCGGGGTGCAGCTAGTATTTCAAATAATCTAAAACCACAATAACATAAGTTACACGTAGGTAATCGTACTTGTAGAATGATTTATAAGCAAATAAAACTACTTATTTCAAACAATAGTCTTCTTTGAATTATTTATGGTCACCCTATTCAATAATTTGTTAAGGAATGTTTATTTTATTAATATCTTTTGAAATACTGAATGCGCAGGATGTTGGATTACGCCAATATTTAGTAGAAATTTCTACTAAATATTGGTGTTATTGTTATCCGATTTGATCAACTACTTTAGTAGCTACGAACATATCATTTCTATAGACCGTCAGGATTGAGGAGCCACATAAAATGTGTTATGTTACCGAAATTATATAGCTTTTCCATTTTATTTTTATTGTACAAATTCGAACTCATTTACTACTAAATCATACTAAAAATATGTTGTAATTGGTTGATAACTTTCCGAGATACAGCGCGGTGAAATTTATGGTTTTTTATGAAAAATCAAAACGTTGTAGCCATCTCAAATTCGACCTTACAAACCCCATTTTTTTTGTAGAGATTACGCAAAAGTACTACTAAATCCTACAACATTTTCAAAAATATCCGTTGGCTAGTTTTCGAGTTCTAAGGTGGCTCCTCAATCCAGACGTCAGGATTGAGGAGCCACCTTTAACGTCGTATAACTTTTTAAGGGTTTTACTACAAATTCCAGGATCCGGCCTACAAAATCAGCTAATTTACTACTAAATATTGGTAGTACCCTCGTTCCGATATGAGATTGGCTCCTCAATCCAGACACACACAAATTATGATAAGTAGTTTAGAAGTATGAACAGATAAACATACCTACCCACATACATACATACCTACATATCGGTCTAAATTAAAACCCTCCTTTTTGATTCGCCGTAGTCGGGTAACAATACTCGTATTCAGCTGAATCCGGTCATACTGGAGGCCGACCCCAACATAGTTGGGAAAAGGCTAGGCAAATGATGATTTGTAACAACAAATTTACCCAAACAAACATGTGAATTGAAGATTGAACGAAGTAGGTTCTCCATTACCACCAAATCAATCTGCCTAGACTTTTTACTTACTTTTTTTCCCAACTATATTGGGGTCGGCTTGCAGTCTAACCGGACGCAGCCGAATACCAGTATTTTACTCGGAGTGACTGCCTATCTGACCTCCACAACCCAGTAACTGGGTAATACGATACCCCTTGGTAAGACTGGTTGTCAGACTTTCGGGCTTCTGACGA
Organism: Agrochola circellaris; assembly: GCA_914767755.1. Classification (NCBI taxonomy): domain Eukaryota; kingdom Metazoa; phylum Arthropoda; class Insecta; order Lepidoptera; family Noctuidae; genus Agrochola; species Agrochola circellaris. The sequence goes on along the minus strand of OU611863.1, from coordinate 10,759,635 downwards.
CCGGTAACGACTATCAAAGATCCACGAATGACAGCCGGGACCAACGGCTTGACGTACTTTCGGAGGCACGGAGGAGTTTCAGTATGTAAAGATGGTCACCCATCCACGCACTAACTCCGGCAAGCGTAGCTTAACCTGATGGATCGACCCGTGCAGCTGTTATTAGTCAGCCATGAGCTCCTACTCTACTAGGTACTCCATAGCCATGATTTAATTAAAACTTATCACGAAGTTCATTACCGTTTTAATGAACTGTTCTGTGTTTACTTTGTCATATAACCTATAACAAACATACAAGGTGTAAAATCTTTGTATGCATATAGATTTTTTTGCTTAGCAGACATCATCATCACCATCATCATTGGTGGCCTTGTTTTATTTATTTATTTTATTTATTAAAAAACCAACTTACATTAACAGTTTGCACCACACATACAAGTTATAGGTCAATATCTATTAGTAATTGGTTAATTACACACACAATCATAAAATTAAAATTAGATTAAATTACATTAAAGTAGACAAAAAACACCCACTGCTGATAATAGGCCTCCTCCCTTTGTTTAGCAGTAAGGAAACGAAAAGAATAATTTGCAAATAGCTTCGCCCGCATGAAGGATGAAAAACTACAACGTTTTTTCAAAATATATCCACGGGAACGTACTATCACGATAAAAAGTAACCTATGACCTATGGAGATCATGGTCTACCCGAGTGCTCATCACCCCATATTGCCTGGCTCGGATAGCGGCATATTTTTTCGAAACAGTTTCGTCTTAAAAATCTAAGAAATGATTTCTTTCGAATGGAACGTTTTTGAAGAACAAAATTTTAATCGTTCTCGGTTACGGTTAAAACGTTTTCTAACCGTTTTTTTACCATTTTTGGGTTGATCGATAGGAAACTCACAAAACAACACTAATCTATACGTAAGCGGCAAGCACATTGGAATAAATGATGTAATGAAATGAAGATAACGTACAATTTAACTAAACAAGTTCGTCCTTCTCGGAGCACGCCCCGTGCGCGGCAGCGTCCTACGGAATAAACCGGATTTTCAAAACGTTCTCATTTCATTCTTGTTCCGAACAAAATGTTATACTGGTTGTACAAAGAACTATTCGAAACGTTTAAAAAACGTTATTTTATATAACGTTTCCGCGCCCTGGTCTGGCAAAATGAGGGTGTAGGTACCTACTGTCACCTTTGCGTACCCATTCGGAGATTGCCAGCGTAATGTTATGCTGATCACTTAATATTTTCTTAATCAAGATCGTTTTAATATCAAGTTTTTATTAAGCCTTATCAAGTGTTTTTTCCACGACATGTTCATTAATGTCTCTAGTTTGCTACTCTGTAATAGTCGTCGGTAACTCGGAACGAAAGTAAGGAATTTCGTGAAGCTAAAACAATGAGGAATATTTTATATTTCTTTATAATTCATGGGCTTTGCGGTAAGTTTTTTTTTTACCACCGTTTTATTATCACATATTTTATCTATGGAAAGAAATGGATCACTTTAAACGGGCAACCCTGTATACATAGACAACTCAGTATTAAACGTTATCTGTCAAAAACTTCATCCCGAAAGGCGAAAGCGCCAGGGTAACATTCGAAATTCAAATTATCTCACGTTGTTTGCGGGTCAGTACCTATACGGTTGTATGATTCTCAAAATATGATTTCCCACCGTACCAACAAATATACAACTTTAGTTTTTGTTTACTCTAAGCCTCTTAAGGGTCATTGCACGCTGAAATCGCGAAAAAAAAATCAGCTGTTCCCTACATTTCGACGAGATATACGAACATAAATGTAGGGAATAGATGATTTTTTTTTTGTTGGTCCTATAGTTAAAGTTGTTCATAATAATGAGTAAAATGACCCCTTGAGAGGTTTAGGGTAAACAAAAACTAAGGTTGTATATTTAAAGAATTGTAATCATAACATAGTCATCAATAAAATTATTTAAGTTCAAATTACCTTTTTGAATGACTATTTCATGGAATCATGACATTTGACGTCGATTTTACCTTGAGTTGTATTGATGATTCTATAATCCTATGAGGAACAGGGTGTAAAGTTAACGCTTGGGGAGTTTGTTGCGCCACTTCTTCTTCCCAGCTAACGCACTAGGAATTGGTGAAGGGTGGGCCTTTTTTGGGGGACTGTCTTATGTAATTTTGACGTTCGAAAAGTGCTGATTATCAGCCTAGTTTGAATAAATGACTTTTGAATTTTGTTTTTTTTTTAAATTTTGCTTCATAGAAATCCCTTTTCTATGGAGCGTTACACCTCTGACCAGACTGGTGTTGTGTATGGTGGACTACTGCCGGACGATTGATGTCGGGACGTTCTATATATGCTAGTCGGGTGGTAAACCCTGCTGATGCAGGATTTTGCATGACGTCAGTTCGCATGTAGTAATTCTATTAAATTATTTTTTATTTATATTCATTTTTTTCTTTAATGATTATAATTCGGTAAATAGATATTGGTTACGGACGCGAGACGTATTTCGATCAACATACAACTTGACACTGACAATTCAATTTGGGGGCTATCTTAGCGCATCCCCTTTAAAATGAATGCTGGCCCCGAATTCTTAACAACAGCTTCACGAATCGAGTTTTTCTATCACAATTTATTTAATTTTATTTTATTTATTTATCCCTTCATTTTTAAATCGTGTAAAAAGGAGTGTGTTTTTTTTTTTAAATAGATAGGTATATGAATGAATGAATGATCATTTATTTGTCCGAAACATGGGTATGCACACACAAAGCATGCAAGATGTTATGTCACGCTGCATAATTTCTTTTTTTATCTGACAGGTTTTACGTTTTTGCATTATAGGGTTACGAATCTACATGTCTCGCCATGGATTGGCATACTAAGACTTTACAGTTTTTATTTCAGTGGGAATGTTTTTGTCTCAAGATGCAAGAGAAAGAGCAAAAGACCCCCAGTACAACGTGGTTCCGAAACAGACTGAGCCGGTGGAGTATTACGATGAACCTCATGACGTCAGAGTGGCAACTGCTACGCAGATGAAAATCACTGTGCAATGGACAGGTATGATTTTTAAAACGTACTAGCTGCGCCCCGCAGTTTCACCCACATAAGTCTCGATCCCGTGGGAATTTCGGTATAAAACAAAAAAAATGTTTAAATGGAAGTTAATGCAAATTAAAAAAAAAAAAAAATTTTACCAAAATCAGCTAATCCGTTTCAAACCTGCATATATTTTTTTTTATATTTCAGGTCATTTCTTACCTACATGGAATTGTGTGTCTACTGTTTCTCGATTTAGGAATCCGGGAGTGTATTACTTGAGGGAGTGGAGTCCGTGAATCGGCAAGCGTTGTGTGATGCCGTCAGTTAGGAGAGGCCTATGTTGATGGACACTTAAAAGTATTTTTTGTAAATGATTCGATAAAATATATAATCTAGGCTGGAACTTCATTTGTTCAGCTAATATTTTTCCTTATTTCAGAAATTATGCTCCTCATGCAATATGCGTTTATATGAAGAAAATGGGATTGACACACTTTTATGGTTTATGTGCAATTAACCTACAATACTGTTTAATTAATCAGCAAAAGAGAATAAACGATGGGTCTGCCTCTCTAGATGGTACGTACTATTGTCATTAGCAATTGATTCATAAGACTTATTATTTGATTTGCACGAAATAACTCGTCAGAAATGGGCGAATCGACGCTTTTAATAATATATAATGCCAGCCTGTTACTGTCCCACTGCAGGGCAAAGGCCTCTTCTTATACAGAGAAGGCACGAGCATTGATCACCACGCTTGCTCAAGACGGGTTGGTGATTTCAGACTTATATTAACTATAAGTCCAGGTTTCCTCACGGTGTTTTTCTTCACCGATGTCAGTAATGTCCAAGATAAACTCAGAAAGTACATATGAATTGAAAAAGTCACATTGTTACTTGCCCAGATTTGAACCCACAACCTCGTGCATGAGAGTGAAGTATTGAAATAAAAACTACAGTAACGTTGATGCGACGCATTTACGGTCAAACGAACGCATATTAGAACTTGTATTGTGTATTTATTTCACTTATTTTGCTCATTGTATGCTGCACCGGTTGACGTCATCACGTCAACGCCAGCTGTCGCTGAAAACCAGCGCTGTGGCTTTGTCTCGCATAGGATCACAGCATTATGCTGAGCGATGGCCGTTTTACGTGGATGTGACGCATATTATCCCCCAACTTGTTCTTTCTGAAATAAATGTTTGTTCTTTTCAAACATAATATTAGATCCGAAGGGTATCTTAATACAAGTTTATTTCTAGAGTGAGTGGAAAATACACTTTTTTAAATTTTCAGATGAAATATACCATAACGGCAAACATTTCGGTTGTCATTATTACGGAGGAAATGCCAAGTCTGAAAGACAAGCGATCATAAGGTACTTCAAACTTGGTGGTCTTGATGCTGAAAAGGAAGAAATTACGCAACCGTTTGAAAATATTGATTAATACCTATGGTTCCAATAGTATGCATTGTAAAGTTTAAAATATATATTTATAAATTAAATCTTTATTGATATTTCATTTTCTATCCACTTCCTTACGCACTTTGACGTGGAGTTCCGGACACCGGTCCCGTGTTACCAATCACCATCGCTCATTATAGCAGCACGGTTCCGACACGGCAAATAACTTGTCATTCAAGTTAGGATTTTAAGTCAAATGCATTAGTCTCTTTGCAAGGATGCCAGTGGTATTAAATGTTTTTCCTGTTCCACCAGGAGCATCCAAGAAAAACATTTCACCCTGACTGAGCCCAACGCTTTGGAGAACGGTGTTAAAAAGGTCCCTCACTCTGAGGTGAACATAGATAGGTGGTTATCGTAGAAGATGGTACTTATTGCGCCTGTATTATAATTAGTTTCGGCGGCGTATTTCCAATTTTCGCAGTCTTGATGTGCCCATGATTGCGGAGCCGGTAACCCATACTCGATCAGTAGATTGCCACCGATGGAAATTACCACATCTTGCTACGTGAATTAAAACAGCTGTTAAGAACGCGTTCATCATTTTGTTCAATGTCACCTTCAGTAGTACGCTGCAAAGTTCGTAAAAAGTCTTCGGATAGATGATGTCGATATTTCTCCCATAACAGAACTGGGTTTGCGATTCCACAAAACACTAAAGTGATGGCAAACAAATGCCGCAGACTACTGGGATTGTCGCTCATGGTGACCTTCTCCCGGTGTTAGTCACTGTCAAAAAGGTGATGTGCTACGCAGGCTGCGCGGGATTTGGGATACTCCTCATCATCAACTGTCCTTAGGAACGCAAACGACAATGGGCCCTGTACTGTGTGAAGTAATAACCGCAAATAATATTAAAAATAGTGACCATTTCTTTGTGTGTCATCTGACATTATGCTGAGCTGAGGCCCTTTTGGCATTATAATAATTTGTTTTCTGTTTTTATAGTTTTAAGGTGTATTTAATTTTTTAATTTTTATAATGCCAATAAACGCATTTTTCTTTCTTTCTTTTCTTTTAGAAAATTTTTACACAGCGTAAAATCCGGTAAATAATGCTAGGTACCACACTCGTAGCAACTTCAAAATTTCACGTCCACACCCAGATTTTAAAATCGCTAGGACAAATCTGTAGCAATATTCTATTCCTTACCAAGTTTACCTTTTTTAGTGAATTGGATATTAATTAATTACTTATTTTACATTTACTTACTTATTATAAGTATAGATATAGATTTGAATAAAAGTCACACGGGTAGACCATGACACTTTTTATCCCGATAGTACGTTCCCAAGGAATTATCCCTTGGGAATGTTTTACGAAATGATATCGTTTTCCGACCACCAACGTGGACATTGATCGGTAGGTAGTTATATTAATAGTAGCTTTTGCCCGCGGCCTCGCCCGCGTGTCGGTGAGAAATTCATCACATTAACCCAATGTGTTGATTTGTATTAATAACATAACATTACGCCTGTCTTCTCCCAAAGGGTTAAGCATACCTAGAGATACCTTATCAATTATATTGTGGCGGCATCTACATCTAATGCGAACTACGCATCAAAGACCTGACGTCACACAAATCCTGCATCGCGCAATGAGAGTTTACCGCGCGAACAGCATAATATATATAAAATCATCTTTCATCATTTGATATGAAACATTTGCAGTGCCTTTACAGGGTGCATGTCTTAATACTGTGTCATGAAATTTTAATTCATGCCTACTACTAGTGTTTTACATGTTAGCAAATAAATAAATAAATATAACTTCCCCATATATTATATTAACATGAACCGTTGGACACTTACCCGCCAGACACGACACCCGTCTGGTCGGAGGATCCTCCCTTTTCTATAGAGGATGAGTGAACTTTCCACCCTGTTTTTCAGGCCTCTAATATATCAAGATCCGTTTTAATTGAATGTTTCGTTATCAAGATTAGAATCAATATTAATGAGGAATTTAACGTCATCATAATTAGTTCATTACCATCTACTAATTAACTTCTTATTAGTCGACTTCTCGTTGATAACTTAATCTTTCAGTCGATGTGGTTGTAGTGTTGACAATGTTTCTTAAAAATTATGTATTTTTTTCTTTTTGTTTGATTGTGTTATTTATATATGCTTTCAACGGTAAGAATTTTTCAATTTACCAAAGATTTTAATATGGTTAAATGTTATATAAAGCTTCGTACAGACAAGCGCGATGCGACACTGCGGCGCGACACCGGCTATTGTTATACCGTGAAGTTTTATTAGAAATTGTATTGTTCGAGTCGTGTCGCGCCGTCGCGTCGCGCTGGTCTGCACGAGCCTTAAAGCAGGGCAGGGACATCGATGGACAACTTGTTACCATGGTACATGATTCTAGAGTAAAAATGTATGGAACAACTATATTTTGTTTCCATAACCGACGCAAAATGTCAACACAGGTCCAGAAGGGCCGCCCCGGGTGTCGGGAGTCACGAGCCGACTTCCGGCCACCGTAGGCGCGGGCTTGCGGACGGTGAGCAATGGGTAGCTCGCCGTCCGATAGGGACCAGGCCCGGGTCGACGGCGCGTTGTGTTCCACGCGCGCCTCAAAGAGATGTCAGCACTAACTGACGGGGTCCGGAAGGGTCAATGCCTGCCGGGGTTTCGGGTTTGTCCGAAAGGAATATCGTGACCCCGGCACACAGGCAACGGAAGGAACACGGGTGGGTTTTAGTCAGTAAAAGTTTGACACGCCCTCCCGCTCCGCCCAGAGCGGGAGAAGTTATTTGATAATTTCCCATGCTCAAAAATAAAAAAGCTATCAATTGTAGATCTTAGTCGGTCATTACGGGTAGTCAGAAGCCTGAAAGTCCGACAACCAGTGTTACCAAATGGTATCGTAGTACCCAGTAACTGGATTGTGAAGGTCAGATGCTCCATGAAATATACTGGTATTCAGCTTCATGTAAATAGGTATAACTTTTAATGCGTAAAAAATATTATGTGGCATTTCAGTCCGCCTTTCAAATTGCCATGATGCAAATGCAGGGATGCGAGACAAGCGAAATGCCCCACCACCAGAGGCCCCAGGACCAGATGGATTACCTGTCAAAGCTGCTAGTCTTACAGACGTGCTGGATAATGTAATGGTGGTCCCACCAATGCCTTTTATAACAGTCTCAGTTCCATTACAATTTGAAGGTGTGGATTATGATATCTTACAAAACCTGAGTCAGAAGATTTACGACAATTTATATGATTGTTTCTATTTGCACACAAAATGCATCAGAGACTGGTACGCAAATAAATAAATAATATTATTAAAATTTATGTTATAAATTCATGATTTAAATACATCTTTTATCATCATTTTTTCTTCAGACAGGTATGTATGTAATTGTATTTATTTTTTCCGAGACATGGCCCAATATAAACAATCAACTCAACCAATCGCAATCCACTGCTGGACATAGGCCTCTGTCCCAGCCACCTTTTTAATGGTGTCAGTCCATCTAGTTTGGGGGTGTCCCACATTCGATTGCGGTCTCACTCCAGGACTCGTCTGCTCCACCTAGCATCGGTTCTTCGACAAACATGGCCAGCCCACTACACTTCCACCACCAGCCACTTCTCAGCTTCCTTACTCTGCAAGCTAACTTCGGTTCTTTTCCGGATAATTTTATTACTGATTTTATCCTTCAAATAAACTCCGACCATAGCCCGATCCATACCGTGCTGCGTGGTTTTTAATTTGTGGACCACCCGACTGTCAGTACACGTTTCAGGGGGCCTACTCTCTAAGCGAAATCCGTTAGGTTTCAGGTGCCTGTAATTGGTTTAATTAAAATATATGCTGTTTTATTTAACGGACTACAAAAAAGGAGGAGATTCTAAATTTGGATGTTTATATATTTTTTTTTTTAACGTATGGCGGGCTTAACTCCGTCATGTATAGACTGATTCACAAATATATTTTTTTGTTTGAAAGGGTTTCAAGGTGGTCCCATATAATATGATTAACTTTGCTTGGGTACTTTTTGATTTTGCTTCAATAATACGTATTTTTCCCAGTTAGTTTAAATGGATGATGTTCTAATAACTTCATATCACTGTTCATTACATAGCAGATTGTGGTATTCGAATTTGTGTGGGGTAGGTACCACAGCCAAAAAGTGAAAAGTACAAAGTTTTTTCAAAATAAAAAAACACTACAAAGTGAATAATAACTTTATTTCGTAAGTCGGTGGCTAAAAAGAATAATGCAAAACCAAAGACCGACTTCCGAAATAAAAATATTTTTCACTTTGTAGTGTTTTTATTTTTGTAAAAAAGTTTTTTTTAGGGACGATAACATGTTACATTCAATGTCAATTATAACTTTTTTCTTTTTCAGGACATATTTTCATACAGTTTGTGCTTATGATAGTTCAGAGCATTTTATAAATTTTTCAAACAAATGTCAAATGGATCTTGAGAATTGTAGGCATAGAGTAAGAAATGAAACTTGGAAACCATATGAAGGAATTTACGGAAATTATGAGAGAGACCCATGTAAGTTCAGTATTATTTATCATTATACCTTATTTTTATTATTTATTTATTTATATATACTTTAATATACAACAAAAAAAATAAAAAATGTAAATATATTTAAATATAAAATATGTAATTATTAATTACTTGTACGCGCTACTATCCATAGTTTTAGATTTTACCCTGATGTGCCCATCTTGTATATAATGATATAACTCAGCACTCTAATTGCGTAATACACGATCAATCACAATCTGTTTCATTTTGACAGCTCAACAACATTAATTGCGTTATTTATGTACGTTATTGAAAGGACAAATTTTTCGAACATAATTATGACGCAATGGATTAGCAATTTCCTTCAAAATTATTGATATGTATGTCCTCCGATTTCTCCGTCATTTGTGGACCGATTATGAAAACATTTTTTTGGATTAAAGGGTATGCTCTCAAGTTGGTCCCATATAAATTTTATCAACTTTACTTGGATGGTTTTAGAGCAAGTTATGTGGTTGATATGATGATAACTTCCTGTCATTGTTATTTACATAGCAGGTAATGTATTCAAATTTGTGTAGGGTAGGTACCACAACTAAAATTGAAAAATAAAAACTTTTTACAAAAAAAAAAACAACCGACTTCCAAAAAAAACACTACAAATTGAAAAATAACTTTAATTTTGGAAGTCGGTGGCTAAAAACGAAAATTCAAAGACACGGTCTTTGCTTTTCACTTTTAGCAATTTCCGAAATTAAAGTTATTTTTCAATTTGTAGTGTTCTTTTTTGGAAGTCGGATGTTTTTTTTTGTTTTTAAGTTAAAAAAAAGTTTTTATGGTTTATCATAGTACAATAGTTTTAAGTTATCGCTCAGCAGCTGGGCTCGGATGACTTGTAGCATAATCTGCTTTTCATGTTCCCACTGCTGGGACATAGTTTTCGATTAAAACCTGATGTAAGTAATAATAATCCTGATGTGCAATCGCAAAAACCATTCTGTATATATACAGAATGGTTTTATGTTTTAGTGATATAACTTAGTTCGATTAGATTTTTATGTTTTACCGTGATTTATTATCAACTAACAACGTTATTAAATATCAAAATAATAATATTCAAAGCAGACGCATTTCGGCAGTAGTTGGCACTAAATATGACTGAGTTCTTCTAATTAAGTAGATTCTTATTGCATACTACCACATTGTGCGAAAGAGACACACTACCGATCAGCGTTGTTCCTTTCAACACCGATCCTTTCGTACGTCTATTGGTAATGCAAAAGAAAATGTATGTACAATTTGAAACAAAGACGCCTGCAAAAAGTGACGTGCGCGGATCAGAGCACAAGCTCTGACTAGCGTTCTATATCTCGTGACCAACGCAACGCTTCCCAAAAGTTTCAAAAATCAATCAATTTTCAAAAATCATTTACAAGTGGACTTTTGATATTTTTACGCTCATAACGCGTATACTGTCATGGAAAACTAGCCTTTATTAACGTAACCGGTTTTTTTTTTAGGGGATATATCTGGTGGGACCTACCGCTACATTCATTTCTACCACGGTGATGGTGTTAGTTGTCAATATTATTGGTTCAGACGTCAGCTGCTGAATCTTTATAACGAAGATGAGCAAGAAGATTTTGACCCGGAAGGATAATTATTGTAACGTTAATCCGATGACAAAGTATTACGGATAATAATTCAACGAAAGAAAAATCTTACAAATTAGAAAAATATTTCCCATGTAATAAAAACGTTAAATGAATGAAAAATGGTTTTAAACGAACGACAACAATTCCTTGTTTTAGTTCAAAATAGTTAAGAATATTTTGTTCGGCTCCCAAGGGTCATACCATCCAGGCCCGGGTCGACGGCGCGTTGTGTTCCACGCGCGCCTCAAAGAGATGTCAGCACCAACTGACGGGGTCCGGAAGGGCCAATGCCTGCCGGGGTTGCGGGTTTGTCTGAAAGGGATATCGCGACCTCAGCACACAGGCAACGGAAGGAACACGGGTGGGTTTTAGTCAGTAAAAGTCTGACACGCCCTCCCGCTCCAGCCAGAGCGTGAGAAGTTATTTGATAATTTCCAACCCTCAAAAAAAAAAAAAAAGGTCATACCATGACATGAAATAGCATAAGGCTTCCTCAAGAATCAGGCTATCAAATATAAAAGATTTTTTTTAAATCCAACTGGTAGTTAGATATAAGCGCGTTCAAACAAAAAAACGAACTCTTCGGCTTTTTATTTAGTATATTTATAGATAATGTTAAAAATTACTTTAAAAATACATCTTTTTGGGGTTCCGTACCTCAAAAGGCAAAAAACGGAACCCTTAAAGGGTCACTTGTGTGTCTGTCTGTCCGTCTGTCACAGCCAATTTGCTTCGAATCTAATGCACCAATTTAGTTGAAATACAAATAAATTTAACAATAATTCTTCTTCTTTTCGTGTGGTTAGTGACTGACCTGGTGTCAGAGTTTTAAAGCCGCCCATGGGCCTCTGACTTGACTTCACATGCCGTCGATAAATATCTCTCAGGCATGCCGGTTTCCTCACGATGCTTTCCTTCACCGTTTTTGAAGGAAGTGATAATTACACAATACGCACATGAATCCGAAAAGTCAGAGGTGCGGGCCTTGGGTTCGAACTCGAGACTTATGACTTGGCAGTCTGACAGCCACACAACTAGGCTATCACTCCAAGTCGAATTCATATTTCGAGTTTCGTTTAATTTGTGAACGACAAAAACAAAACAATGGCGGCTTGTAGACGGTGAACAGTGCTGCCACCTATGACGAGCTTTCAGTTTTCAACCCTATTCCACAAAATGCTTACCAACAGCGCCCCCAAGTTAACGTTAGACGATCATAAAAAAATTATGCTTTACCAGGCCAAACCCGGAATTAAACAAAATCAAGAAGAAACAACTAAAACAAATTCAACATAAGAGCGAGATCTTCAGCAATAACTTCGAGACAAACTTTGCTTCCCTCGAAGAAATTAATAATCTTAGATTTATGTACATTAGCTGGGAGGAGCCGGGTGTTCTTTATTAGTTAAGCTTTCGGAAGTTGTCAGTCGCACTTAGTTCCAACACGATATTTTCAACGGTAATGTCATTTATTGCGAACAGAAGTTTGAAGTGGCAAATGGTTTTTGTCAACAATTTTGAATTACTCTTCTGAATGTTTCGTTTTGTTTGGCTTTGTTTTGCTACAATGTTCTAGTCGTTTTTTTAATAATTATGAACGCTCGGGCGCTATCTACTGAAGTGGTAACATCTCAAAACGTCGCGGCTTTTGTTAAGTTACATGTTAACGTATTTTGTACACATAAACCTTTCGGAATACAGTCTCTAAAGGATGGTGAAAACCGGATTGAAATCCATTTCGTAGTTTAAAAGAACTAAGGGAACACATACTTGGTATGATAGTTTTTACGCCGCCCATCATGGGCGAATTAAAAACTATAACACCAGCCATGCTATTCTGTAAACATCTCACCGTAAAAACTTGGATGGAGTGAGCTGTCAATAGTGTCAATCCCTGTGGAATGACAGCTCACTCCACGCTCACTTCACCTAAGTTTTCACGGTGAGATGGTTACAGAATAACACTGCAGGTTGAGCATTTAACTTGACTTCACATGCCGTCGAGAAATATCTCTCAGGCATGCCGGTTTCCTTACGATGTTTTGCATCACCGTTTTTGAAGCAAGTGATAATAATACGCACATGAATCCGAAAAGTCAGAGGTGCGTGTTTTAGGTTCGAACTCGAGACCTATGACTTGGCAGTCCGATGGTCACACCACTAAGCTATCATTGCTGTGTGCAAAGATGGAATAATAGTTGTGATTTGATTGTACATTTTCCCTGATTTTACCTAAACTGAAGCAAAACTTATGAGCGAGTTGTTTCCGAGATCAAGTGTTATCTTAGTAGAGGATAAGCCAACGCGCATAAAATGAACTTTTAAAATACACAGGCAAGGATTTTCCAAATTAAAAGTGCTATATCTTCCAAGTTTGCTCGAGTTGTTGTTATAAATCTAGCTGTACCTTATTGTAGCAGGTTAGTATAAATATCCTAGACTTCGGATGCTTATACTAACGTTATTTTGTCACTTTTTAGTTGTTATTGACTAAGGGTTTGAGATGTTTTCCGTTTTGCACCACACCCGTAGTTCGCATAAATAGCCAGGCCGTCACACTTAAACGTTTTAGTCCATATCTTGAAAACTGCTGAACCGATTTTGATGAAACTTGTACTGTTCCCTAAGATGAAGTAAATGTAAGCCAATATAAAAAATGGTCACGATCGGATTAATAGTTTCGGAGAAATGCATGGACAAACATACTTACAAACGTACAAACAACTATAAAATTTTGTATATTTGTTTAGAAGCCATATCATATATGAATGAAAATAAAAATAAAATGAATGAATGTGAATATTAGTTCCAATAATATTACTTATCTACGTGTCGATTGGATAACCTGCTTTTTTTTTAAGTCGGTAACAAGTATACAAAATATTTATATCAAGTCTTTTTAACCGACTTCTTAATTTGAAATATTGTTATTTTCTGTTTTCATAATTATTTCAAAACTGAATAAAGTTTCAGCTCAAACGCTATTTCCAGTGAAACGGTACATTAAACTGTAATAAATCCAAAAGTTATTTCAACCTATTGTTTTACCAAGAGAATCAAAATCCGAGGCTTTTAATATATTCAGTACCCATAAACCAATTGATAAAGTATCCCCAACAGAATAATTAATAACTGTACTTAATAAAAGTGATGTTTAGGAGCTCCGTAACCGTAACCGAATCTATCGGATATCCGAAATAAAAATCTATCCGTAACCGTAACCGAATCCGATATAAATGTTTCGGATAACTTCGGATAGGGGAGAAGTCTAGATGAGACACCTTACGACAAGTTCTTCTGCCCGGCTGGGCCGACACACTAGCCGCGCGCGGCACTTGCATGTTTTTTTTGTTATTTTTCTTTTACTTTACAATTTATTAGAATGTCCGTAATCGAAACTAACGGTTATTCTGATATCATTTCATATCTGTAACCGTATCCGAAATTTCATATCCATAACATCCCTACTTGATAATGTATTCCATTAACCGTGATATTACTGTTATATAAATTTATAGGTTATCATTTGAAAATGACAGAATTTACGTATATATTCTATGCTTAAGGGGGACAATATTCAGCATTTAGTATTATTTATGGTTTTACTGGACCAGCAGTGTAAGCATTGTTCTTTACTACTTTTTTATAATTCTACATAGAGTTTGGGAGTGCTTAAAAAAATACAAAGATGGCTGCCACCCTTACGTGCGAATACAAACGATACAAATTCTAGGAAATTAAATTAATTCATTTCAAATATACATCTGTTTGAGGCTGACTGTAAATACAGAGTAATGAATTTACTCCTCGTTGTTAAGACCGACACATAATTTTCTCAAAATAAGGGGAAAATGCAAAGTAATTAGCGTTTCATCAAACACAATGGAAAATAAATAAAAAGGTCTTCTGGCATTGTTTAAACATTTATCCACAGAAGATGATAAGTTAAGTAATTATCAAGGGACGCAGATTTGTTGTTAATCCCCCCCAAACTTTACAGAATGCGACCAATTTCGTCCTTGGATAATTGGAGACAATTTGCGTGCATTGACGGCTTTCAATGAAGAGGTTTTAATCAATACTGAAGTGAGGGGTCAATGTACGTTGAAATTAAAACAATTTCTAACATATTTTAGTATTAAAATGGATCGTTGTCCATTGTGAGTGGTTGAAAAGCGTAGATAAATAAATAATGATTAGTCTCCATAACGTTTGGTTATAAAGCTATAGGTACTATTGCGGACACTGGCGCCTGACCACTTTTCGACCTTATTGTCTAAGCAATCGCAAGTCGAAAAGTGGTAATTGGTTTATTTATACTGGCTAGAGCGAATAAGCCACGGTTTTCTACCACAGCGCTGTTCGCCACAATAAAGGTACAATTCTGAAGCCGTCTGCAGGTAAAAGCAGCAGGCGACATGTCGCCGCGACACAATACTCGTTTCTATGTATTTCTAAGAAATACCTTCCGTAGCTACAAACACGGTATTTCATAGAATTACTAGTAACCAGTAGGTGTAGTGGCGACAGGTCGCCTACTGCTGCTGCTTGCAGTCGGCTACGGCCTTCAGTGACGGGCGACATGAAAATGATGGCAGAGGGTTTTGACTTTACGGTGTCAAAAAACGCTCTCTAGGGCAACACACCAACTTACTTTCATACATAACGTTTCAGTAACGTCATTCGATGGTAAAATACGCCCGCTATGTGGTGGCCACCGCTGTCTTAGGAACCTAGTGTTTCCTAAGACTTTACTTAGGAACCTAGTGGTTCCTAAGACTTTATATAGCTGGACTTTAGTGTTCGGCAGATGTTGGTGTTTGATCTACTTTTGGACCTAAACATACACTTTGTCGATTTCTGTGAACATGTATGAAACAGCTGATTTTTTTATCGCTAATTTGTACTAAAAATAAAGGTGAAGAGTTTATTTTCTTGTATGTTAATTTGAACGCGCTAATCTCGGAAACTAACACTCGGATTAGAAAAAATATTTTTGTATTTGATAGCCTAAAAGCTCGTACGGACCAGCGCGACGCGACGCCGCGACGCGACTCGAACAATACAATTTCTAAGAAAACTTGACGGTATAACAATAACCGGTGTCGCGTCGCGCTGTCGCGTCGCTCTGGTCTGCACGAAGCTTAATTCTTGAGGAAGTCTATTAAGCATCACGCTACGTCCTTGAGGAGCCGAGCAACAAGAAAAAAAGTCAGAAAGAACGTTTAGCGAAAACGAAGTAAAAGCGCGGGCGGACGATGCGATGCGAGACGCGAGTACAATAATTAGCTGTTCCATTCATCACATTTTGACCGCGTAGGTATTGCACTTTTCTATGAAACAGCAGATTTTTTTTTAAATAACCGACGAAAAATATCAACACAGGTGGGTTCAGCATCATGTACTGAATCCATGGTATCAGTTTTCGCGTCGATGTCCCGACACCCTGTAATAGGTAATAGGTAATACGGGCTGATACCCGCAACTCCACGACAAAGCGCGTATTTTGCGTACGGGTGGGAAAATCGGTTATTCGATCCACCCCAGCTCCTCAAAGAAGGCCAGCAGCGCCTTGGTGTCACTGACAATCTCACGTAGGGTACCTGGGTTACCGAAGTACTTTGCACTGCCCGACACCCTGTATAGATTTTAGTTTATTTTTTGTTTGGATATTTTTTCCGGATTGGCGCAAAAATGTCTGAATGGATTTGGATGGGCACACACTGCCCTCCTAAGCCGAAAGGCGCTATCTAAATCGGAGTAAGTTTTGAGAAAATTGACTTTTTGTAAATTGTAATTAAAGGAATCATAAGGGTAGAAAAAACTTCTTAGTGGTTTTACTTTATGTTTTTGGTTAGGTAGCGCTGTTTGGCTTATACCATTAGATGCGTAATTGTTATAGCTATTTAATGGTATAAAAAAAATTAAAAGGCCGTATCTCAGAGATAGCGCCTTTCGGCTTAGCAGGGCAGCACAGATAATTTATAACCTGGATTATTACTGGTACTTTAAATCCCGGTAGTACGTTCTTTTTCCACAGGAAATATCCCAAAGCTAGTTCATAATGAATGAATAAAAATATTCCAATTTGATCTTATTTTAAAAGTGGTTCATAATGATGACTACAATGATCGCTTTTCAGGTTTATGCTAAACAAAAACTAAGGTCGTATTACCCAAAATTCTTACTTAAATACCCCAAGTATTCTAAATTATAATTGCTTTACCCCTTTTGTGAACTCATCCAATAAACCCAGTTCGGGGAGCTGCGGTTTTGTCCGAAACTAATAATAAATTTTTGGAACGAATTTCTCTTAAAATTCCTCTATTCTAAGTTAGTGGTAATGGTTTCGGAGAAATTATTTCATACTCTATTTACTTACAGTTTTAATATTTTAGACGTTCTTGAGTTATTGCCAATTTCTATTAGGTACTTATTTGACAAAAAAATCTAAATAATTATGAATAAGGTTTACTTTGAGGCACTTTACTTTGTGTAATTGATAACGTCACCACTGCTCTCAAAACCGTGGAGGAAAACTTCGTGAGGAAACCGGCATGTCCTAGAACCAAAAATTCAAAGACATGTGACATCCACCAACCCGCGGATCCATTGGACCCGCGTGGTGGATTATGACTAGGGTTGCCAAGTTTTTTATTACAAATATAGTATTTAACGACGTTTGCCCGTAAAAATATAGTAGGTATGCTCTAAAAACATTTTAATTCTTTAAATGCATATTTTTTGGTACTATAAACATTAAGCAGATATTTTTTTTCTCATACCTACTTAATATATTATATACACTGAAAATTTTTGAGTCTACATTACAGTTACAAAATACCATTAATTCAGTTCTTATGAGATTAATTAAACTGGTCCTATTACGATAATCTCTCCATTAAGTAGTGAAAAAAAAAAAAGAAGTAGTTTCGCCTACTATATTTATTCTTTACAAATATTGTATTTTGGCCTCTTATATAGTAGGATACTATATTATATAGTAGGGTTGGCAACCCTAATTATGACCCACTTTATCTCACAGGGAGGAGGCCTGTGTCCCAGCAGTGGGAACGCTATAGGCTGATTATGATATACAAATACAAGTAGTTTCAAACAAACAAAATAGTCAAGAGGTATCAAATTCGAACACGACCTTCACAAACGACATTGTTATTGTTAAATTAATATAATTGATCATCCAATTATGTAATAACCGTTTGATTGATTTTGATTTGATTGCGCTCATGCAGTAAACGATGTGATCTATCTAGATAGACGATTTAGATTAGACGATTAGTCTGTGTATGTGCAGAGCGACCAAAAAATTGCCAAGAATTGCTTGTTTGCGCCGAAACAAAACTATGCGCAAAGAAGCAAGCATTACGGTGCAAATAAAATATGGCGACAAAATTTTTTAGTACGAGTATTAGCCGATTTGGATTTAGAAACAGGCGTAATATGAATGATTTGTTGCACGAACTTGCTTGCAGACTGACTGCTGGAAGTATAGTTTGACCGAAATCACTGTACCGCGCGTTAGGTAGGTGCGCAACAAGACGTTGGGGTTTTGGAGGCCACTCATTCGTCAACGCCCACGGAGTTCTAAGGCGCGGTACAGCTGTTTCGGTCAAACTATAGCAAACATTTGAACAATTTGTGACGATTTGATTCGATCATAAACGCCATTGACGGTTCGGAATGAATGAGAGTATTAAATTTATTCTCGCTTTATTTATTTTGTATCTACTTTTAGTAATAAAAAGTATACCTACATTAGTCGTTGAGAACTATGATTTCAACCTTATTCCTTTCATTTATTACCCACAACTACATATGATGAAAACTTCAACAAAGGACTTATCCCAATTTATTTGAGGTCTGTCCTAAATGTATTTTTTTCATACTTCTCTGTTAGTCGTCATTTCGGTAGTCAGTCAATGGACTGACTGTGTGAAAGATGATATGGCTAGAAAGGTCTAAGCCATATCATCTTCCACACAGTCCATCCATTGTTTCTTTGGTCTTTCCCTACTCTTATAGCCGTCCACATTCATAATCAAAATTTTCCTCACGACGTTCCCAAGACCATCCCTCTATCAAAACAAATCCATCCATAAACAATAATTCTTCTATCTCTAATCTTTACGTATATAATAAACTAAGGCCGTACCTACCGCATACCACTTGGGGAATGGGGCATAGATATTAAATCCCTCACATTCCCCACAATTTCCTCTACAAAGGAGATACCCGTGACATATGAAGTTTCAAATGAGAAAAAAATGAGTCAGCGAACAAAAAGAGAAAAAAAAATACAGAAACACTTTGTGTACGTTTCGTGTATATTTTTGATGAATGCTCCGAGATTGCTTCCGTGATTTTAGAATAAAAATGCGTGGTAGGTTTGTTGGGTACTTAAGACGCAGATAATTATGTAGTTAAGTTGTGTCACTTTAGTCTATTTCAGACAAATCGGGAAATCGTCGTTTGACAGGAATAAATTAAATTTTGGTGATTTTTGGTCTAGTTTAGAGGCATTTGTGACAAGAGAATCGGCACAATTGAGTGAATGAAACGGAATCTCAAACCAATGTTGCTATCATAAAAATTATTTGTTTTTAATAATTTGCAACATCGGTTTCTTGTCGCGAGATATAAAAGTGTCAAAGTGCCTTAAGGCTCCTACAAACAGGCGTGTCGTGCTTGTTTGTAGGAGCCTTTATTCGAGTTTACTCGTCGTTTACAGTCATGCTAAGGATTAGAATGACGTCAGAATCGTAGACAAATTTCGGCAAAAACGAGAAAAAGAGCGTTCTCGCGCTTGTCATGTTAGCCATACTGGTCGCTGTGACAAACGAGTAGGTAACTACTCGCCAGTGGGCCGCGGCGTGAATAGTCAGCGATCAACTTTTGATATACGAGTACGTATGTATAGCTCTTTTACTTACACTGGACCTACAATCTTTTATACGTTTCTTGAGCGAGAATATCGTTGATAGCTAGTCGCTTCCTCGTCACTGGTGGGACAGTCCACTGACTTACAACTCTAGATGTATGAATTTGATTGATAGAAAACCAGCGAACAGCATCAATTGATTGATTTTCTAGTGAACGAAATGCCGACAAATATACTAAAACAATATCGGCGAGGAAATCGAAGCTATTTTTGTTGTTGCCAAGTAAAACTTGGGAAGGGAAATGACTGATTGTGTTTTTCTTAGAACTTTTCCTCTTGGATTGTCCCAAACATTGGTTGCAATGCAGCCAATGTATGTGTATAGGTAAGTTACAGTCATACTGTTCGGTCAAAACCGCTTTTGACTGCAAAAATCAGCGAAACTATGTACTTTTGACCAGTTAAAACTATTCTAAAAATCACAAAAATATACTTAGAAAATAATCTGTTTTTTAAGTTAGGTAGGTAGGTTTTTTTAGGCTCTTTTAAAGTCTTTTTTTCGTTGTAATTCTAAGTATGAGCGTTCCGTGAAAACTGATTTTTAACACAGAATATATTTCTCGACGGCAAGCCAAGTCAGAGGCCCATGGGCGGCTTTAAAACTCTGACACCAGGTTAGTCACTTACCACTCGAACAGAAGAAAGAAGGATACAGAATAAGTATGCATTTAAACTTAATAACGATTTCGACTGTAACATAATAATCACAGTGTATGGCTAGAATCAACACATCCCCGTTTTTGAAAGTTTGTAAAGTACACTATATTCAACAATAATTGGCTCTCAATGGAATCGAAAAAGTTGAAAAAGAATAGCGGCTAGATACCCAAATGAATGAATGACCTTAGGAAATAATATGCAACTGCATCTTCTGCCAACGGCTTCGTCCGTACATATATATTAATTACATATGTACATAATATAATCTTATATGATACTCAGTAATACTGTAGCTTCTCATTAGTGAAAGAAAATTCGGAATAGGATCAGTAGTTCTTAAGTTAAATTAGTTAAGTAATATCCCTTCAACTGACAGCTGTCAGACGTAAAAAAAAGAAGTCTGATGGTGACCTTGGCGTGGCCCCGCCGCTATTTTATATTTGCAGAATAATGGGCCAAAGCAGTAAGCTGTTGTTTTAACTCACATGGGTACCCTACTGCCCATCCTCTTGACGTAATACCTTTCTCTTTTATGACATACCCGTGGGAGCAAAGAGGATTGAACATTCTCTGTGGGAACACACGATACGAAAATATTGACGGCCGTAAATTCGTTGAGTTTTGCCGGCCAGAGACGGAATTTCCAACCGTGTCATCCATTTTCATTTGATGTCTAGTTTTGTTTTTGATTTGGCCCCTGAAAAGAAATGACGAAACAAACTCAGGGGTCTAAATCTCTTTTAAGGTCCAGATATAATCATAAAAAAATCGAAATGGCATAGAATATGTACATACATCTCAATATATTATTGTAGTGTAGAATAAATTATATTTAAATAAATAAAACCCACAAAGTAAAAACATGGTGTCAAAACTTGAAACACAAAAACAATAGCCGTTTACTCTTCAAAAAACGGCACACGTTTTCTACACCCCTTAAACAAAAAAAACAAAATTACATACCATACAAAACGAAAATGCATACACAACAAAATGATGCATAAAACTGCGAGCAACGGACAATGGGGCGCTGGAGCATCGTCCGTACATTGTGAGGAGCACCCAGCTTTTATTAAATGCAAACTAGTCAAGTGGGGATTGTACTGAACTTCGTTTTGATGAGATTTCGTTTTGTTTAGTTTAGTTTTGTCAGGTTGGCACAGTTTGGCAATCACCGTTTACTATGATTTTTTGGTTTAGAAAATCTGCTGTTCATGGACATTCATATTATGATCGTGTTAGTATTGCACTTTTGTATAGAACACTCGTGTTTTTATTAATATTTCAGTGTTGGTCCTATAGTAAAAGTAGTTCACTTTCATGAGTACTAAACTCCTTGAAAGTATGTTCCTCATTTAACCTAGGGTGCTGATAGATATGATTATTCACTTGTACCGGAACATCGACCATTAGCCGTTGTTAAATTTGTCGAACTGAACAACGAACAGAGCCAAACATCGCTACGAACATTTTCACGATCATTCTAGCGAACGCTCTAATCAATGCTTGTCAAAAAAATATTCTTCACGAAAATAGAATCGGCACAGTGACAGAATAGCTCGGTTCAGCAAAAAGCTCGAAGCAAATTTACTGTCCTTTCGCTAGAATGCTCGCTAAAACGCTCCCGTTTATTTTTCTAAATGTAACATTCGCTAGAATGCTCATTACAAGTGAATGCTCAAGTTTATCAGCACATTTACACACAGCGCACTGTATAACTGGGAAGTGATACTACCAGAAAATAATATACTACTAATATACCAGAATCCTTGCATATGGATTGGAAACTGTTTAAGTGTTTATTACTCGACAATATATTACTAGGTCCATAGATAGGTAATCATGTTGTATAATGGAACTAAGTCCGGATTCGGAAGAAAGGATAGGAAGTAGAGGTAAGTCAATGTTTCTCTCTCTATTAATATTGATTTATATGGATGAAAGGAATTTTTCGACGCCATTTAGTTTTTTGTCAGGTTTAGTTTGTAATGTAGATTAATTCGGTGACAATAATCAAGTTACCAGGGTTACAGAAGCACAAGACAGCAGACTAGAAGACCACTTCGAAATCAATAGACTATTATGAATTTATGGCGAAAACAGAACCAGAATCGTTCCCAAGAGGCCAAACGAAGCAGAACTATCCTAATAAAGACGAACCTCGGCAAATTTTGAACCACAAATCTACGCAAATATAAACGGATGGTTCAAACATTCAAAACTAACAGTAGGAGTTTCAAGCACAATTTGCACCATGTTATCGTAATAAAAGCGTTGAATTAAGTGAATAATAGTTCCCTTGGGACGCCACACCACATTGTCATGCGTTCAACGTTTTGTAAGGAATGTCCCACATTCCCTATGAATAACTCATAACGCTTTATTGAAGTCACCATGTTTGTGGGTATTAATAAAAACTGGGCCTTTGAGTTGGACTGAAGAAATGAGATCAGAAGTGTGAGGATATTATGAATAATTTGCTTCATTGCAATTCTGCTTAGGCGTGGTACCTATACAGCGTAGGGACATCGGCGCTCAAACTGTTACCATGAATTCAGTACATGATAGCTTGAAGCATGGTGTGACCGTCGGACTGCCAAGTCATAGGTCTCGAGTTCGAACCCAAGGCCTCTGACTTTTCGGATTCATGTGCGTATTGTATAATTATCACTTGCTTCAAAAACGGTGAAGGAAAACATCGTGAGGAAACCGACATGCCTGAGAGATATTTCTCAACGGCATGTGAAGACAAGTCAGAGTCCCCATGGCTGCATGGGCGGTATAAAAACTCTTACGCAAGGTTAGTCACTAACCGCACGAAAAAGAAAGAAAGAAGTACATGATTCCATTAATTTCTACGCTGAGTCTAGAAACGTGCTAAAGTTTGCGCGTCGATGATTACACCGTTTATATTTTTTGTGCGCGTGCGTGTTTTTAAAATAGCGCACGCTTCCCCGACTTCCTGTTACAGACTTTCGTCCCTTTTCACGAAATCACTCCCATAGACTTGATAATTTAATATTTTGATTTTGATAGCAGGAAAGCGAGATGAGAGACGAAATAAAATAAAAAACATCAAATCATTTTTATTTTGTCGTTTTTAGATATTGATATCCATCACGTCTGCAGTTTCGCTAGCTAATTTAATTTGACCCTGTATAGTCTCGACTGACAGGTAAAGTCAATCTGAGTTCGTAATTTATCTAACCTAACATTTAAACAAACACGAGTTTTAGGAAAAACAACTGTAATGCCTACACTTAAGGTTCAGTTTGCGCTACAACTTTATACTATTTTTATGACCTTATAATTGAGTTGATTTTTGTTTATGTGGAAATAACAATAATTAGAAACAAGGATTTAAATAGAAGGTCTATTCAGGAATAGATAGGAACTCAATATTTGTAAACATTTGTCGCGCCCTCCTGCCCCACCCATAACCTAATTAATCGCCCAATGAACAATACATGACACCAATCTAGTCGAAATTGATAGGAACGTAATATTGCGATGTAAGCTCATTGATTAAACAAATACTAATTAATGAGTCAACTTCTAATGTTACATCATATATCGGGTGTAAAAAGACACTTTCCGAAGCCGAAAGCCACATATTCTACCCATTATTTGCATCATTTTTTTCCACTAGACCATACCTGGGAATCCACTGGTTCTGGAGATATTGAAGGTCAAAGTCGCATTTTTTTTTTTTACTTTTTCACAAAAATGAATTCTATGCGATAATACGAAACTTTTTTCCAAACAAACATTACCTGAATTTTAGATTTATCTTAATAGATTACGCATTTGAAGTTACAAAAACGCAATGAACAACAAGTACCTACCTACGTAGCGTAGGGGCGGAGCTTAACTAACACTGAATCCGATCATTCAAGCGTGGGTTCGCGTTACATTGCGCGCAATAAAAACTTGTTTTTTTTTATTAAAAAAAAAAAAATTACGGTTCCCAGCAATAATTTTTGCGCAAAGCTACTTAGCTATACGTACAGTATGCGTAGTTTACGGCTTTGTGATGTGTCTTTTTACACCCTGTAGAATAGCTTTCGATCTAATGAACAGCTTTTAATTTATTATGAAAGTCTGTTCAAGAATTTGGGACTGTAACTTACAAATAATTTCGAAAAGCAAGCAGTGTACCTAATAAATAATCTCTATCCTGTAATAAATGTATGCACCTAATATTTGCACGCCACACTTGGCAGAATGTGATGATATCATTGACCGAACAACCCCGACCGACCGAACCGACCGACCGTAACAACCGTAAACCGTATAATGTACCATATTCTGACAAATAAATAATTATGATTATGTAGGGTATTGGTAATAAGTACAATATTTTGTTTAAGGAACGAAGTTTCTTAACCGGGTTGCGGTAGGAGTTGTCTGATAGAAGTCGTCACGTAAGGAAAAAGCGTTATGTCGCCGCCATGCGACTTTCTCTCTCTCTGTCTCTTTCTAATATTTGCGAGGGTGTGTATGCGTGCAAGTATCGCGTACAGCTGGGTCCGCTGTGCCAATTTTCCTATTTAATATCACGTTGACTGACCGTGCATTATATGTAATGCATTTCCGACTCGGCCATGACGTTCGTGCATTACATGTAATGCATTAGGTAATACCAATTACACTGGCTTTTGTGAAGTGGACGTTTGAACTAGAAAATATATTTTATACCATTCCCCCTCTAAAAAGCTTATTTTATTCACTGTTTTCAGTGAATAAAAAGCACTTTTAATCACTATTTTGGTGTTTGAATTTAGAACACATCAGTATTTTTGGAGGTTGTATAGCATTGAGATGGGGGTCGCATACCTCCATCTCAATGCTATACAACCTCCTTGCGAAAACATATTCGATACACAGGAAATAAATATCGCTTCACAAGTTGATTATTATTAGTAATAATAAGAAAATTACTCTTAATTTTAGTAATTGTTCCAATTTTAACGAGCATTTTAATTAATTCAACCTTCCTGTTTTCTTCATTAAATGTCTATTTTCGCTTAAATCTTTCTTTTTCTCGTAGTCATGGTATAAAGTATAGTATGCAACTCTTGAATAAAACGGATTTATATCGAGGGCCATGAATTACTCGCGTCGTTCAGGATTCTAACACTTGAATCACTCGCTACGCTCGTGATTCAATCGTCATGAATCACTCCCTACGGTCGTGATTCAGTCGTTAGAATCCTTCACTTGCTCGTGATTCATCTACGGCCCTCGCTTTAAATCCGTCTTTTATTCACTAATTGCATAATATACTATTTGGTACACGTATAGACAAGGATACAAGGAAATTAAAACACCAATATCCCGCGATTTTTTTTAAAATTTTTTTTTGACAGACAATGAAAACCATGAGTGCAAAAATAATCCGGACGTCTCGTGGTACGTAGTAAATTTTGCTTGGACAGTCAACGTGTATCAAAACACTTTAAAAAGCATGACCAACATAAACCATTATCAAAACACTTTAAAAAGCATGACCAACATAAACCATTTTAAATCGCAACTTTAAAAATTCTTGATTGAAAAGGCTTACTACTCTATCAATGAGTTTTTAGATGATAGAGGCATAAAATAAAATAATGTCCGATCACTTCTTATTCTGTCTTGTTTACGACGTTACTTGTTTGAAACAGTTTTATTTAGTTTGTAGGTTTTTACGCCAAATTTGTACGCCTTGCAAGGCAAAACATAGTGATACAACGCAATTTTTATACCATGTACCATACTCGTATTACCTATGTTCAACAAATAAAATACTTTGACTTTAAACATGTTAGCAAAACAGACAGTCCGCTACGACTGTTGAGTAAACAATATTTTTGTTTGAAAATCTCTTTTTTTTTTAATGAGTTCCGACGAGAAAGACGTGTCTGCTGTTCTAGCAATAGTAGATTTAGAAATCCATTTCTATTTTTAAAAACGAAGAAATAGAAATGGATCCCGTGTCCGACCACGTTCGATCAATATAAAAAAAAAAAAAAAAAAATATCAAGAACTGAAAATGTATGACAGTTTCGGTATAAAAAAAAAAACGATGTTCAGAAAGCCATTTTGAAGAGCTGTTATCGTTTGAATATAAGAAAAAGAAGATTACAAATATACTGAAGAAAAAATAAGATAAAACGACTTCAATCATAAAGATGATTCAATTCTACTGAAGCGTTAAGTAAGCAAAATTCTAGATAGCATTAAAGAAAGTTACAACATTTTTTTTCAGCAGAATTGCGTGTTTTCTACATAACATACTAAGATACATACGCAATACAGGCTATGTACACATTAAAGTTTATTTGGCAAGCAAAGCTCCCTATGTAGTAGGAATCGTTTGCCGAACTGCGTACAAAATATATACAAAATTTTGCTCGAACAAATACATGAGGTAGAATAAATGTAATCATTTAATATTGTGTAAATGTGTCTGTGAGTTTGTGGTGGACTGTTACTGTTTGTAGAGAGAGACAGATATTACATTATGAATTATTGTTGTCCATATTCGAAGACTGAGATTGAGCAGGGAGGTAATTAGGTTCTATTTATGAACTTAATTACTTAACTCATCAATCTAAATCTAGCTGCGCCCCGCGGCTTCACCCGCATAGTTCTCGATCCCGTGCGAATATCGGGATAAAAGTATTCTATGACTTAACTCAGATCATGGTATACCCATGTGCCAAATTTCATACAAATCCGTTCGGCCGTTTTAGCGTGAAAGCGTTATCTGCGGCCGCATCAGCGTCTATCGTGTCAAAGCAATGCGTGCCGAAGCTTCGTTTGTTTTGCTCGCTAAAAAGTTATCGCGTTAACACGGTGGTTACATTAGCGGCTTCGCCACGTTTATTATGTACCGCCACCCGGGCGATAAGTAATGATGCATGTGCTATAGATGGCGATAATACTTTTTCATTAAATGGTCAGTGCATTTGTCACCTATTAACCTCAGGTCAAACTGAGGAGAATCCCGCGGGCAGCGGGACAAAATTCGTTCGCGTCGATTATATCAACTAACTTGAGGTGTTCAAACTGGCAAGAATAGTCGTGTGACTTCATAATCATTAAAGCAACAGACGCTGTCTATCACTACCTGCATCCCCTGGAGATTTCGCCGTACCCCTAAACTAAATCTATCTTTATCTAATCGCTTTATTTTCTGCTAAGCAGCTTTTAATAGAGTTTGTTCAATCTGACCTCGAAAACAAACCCCGGTCAGTCTGCGTGCTACCGAATGGACTTCCGATTGACGAAGACCTTGACAATAATTTAGGCCTTGCTAACACTAAGGCCCACGTCCACGGCGCCGCCCGACGCGGCGCTACTAAAAATTCAACATCGTTCTCTTGCCCTGATCCCAATTTATTTGTGGTCAGCGCAACATTTTTTTTTTCCATACTTACGTATTGTACACCAGAAAATACATACCAAATAATAAACTCACTCTCTCTCTCTCTTACTTCTCTATTTGTCGTCATCTCGGTCACCCCTTTTCTAGCCACAATACCAATTTTTCAACACACGAAAGTTTCCGTACCCTATTAAGACCGAGCAAAAAACGCCGAAAAAGACACGTTTCTTTCATGGGGACCTTTAATTATTAATTTAATTTATTTTCCATCATTGATTGATATAGCGGCAATAGAAATACACAATCTGTGAAACTTTCAACTGTCAACCTATAACAGTTCATGAGATACAGCCCGCTGACAGACGAACGGTGGACGGACAGCGGAGTCTTAGTAATAGGGTTGCGTTTGGAAGCCTTCGGGTACGGAACGCTAAAAACTAACGCACTAATAAAAAATTAAAGGGTTAAAAACTAAAACACCAATGGTGTAGCCAGAATCGTTACAGCTGTAGTGTCAACCATTGTCATTTGGTATGAATAGGTTTTTATTTTTATTATTTTATTTATCTTTTATATAGATTATTTTCTTTTAAATTTTGTGAATGTGAGAACATTGTAGACATAACAGACTGTAGATCAGTGGACCATTTTATATTTTGGTAAGTACCTGGTACATGTTGATGGGCCTACGCCGTCCTTTCATACCTGTATAGCTGATCGAAGCTTGTAACACTATAATTTGGAAAAATTGTAAAAACCATTTACCTACTTTTAAAAGAGTAACCGTGGAGTTTCTTGCCGGCTCTTCTCCATAGGATACAACCAATTGGAACCGTGCACCTAGCTTCTGACGTTTCATAAGTGCCCTTGAAGGTTTATGTGAAATAAAATATATTGAATTTGAATTTGAACCAGTATTTCATGGCGGTCCGTACATTTTGAATGCCATAGAAGTCCGTACCCATTTCAGTTCGTAAAACTTGGACATCCTAGGAAAGTGGTTCTGTCATAAAATAACGGCCGTCATTATCACCAATATTTGACATTAAGGTGACAAAAACGCTCTGAATTTGAACAGCTGTTCATGTGTGACCCACTTAACTGATCACTTTTAAG
This sequence comes from Agrochola circellaris, assembly GCA_914767755.1. NCBI lineage: Eukaryota > Metazoa > Arthropoda > Insecta > Lepidoptera > Noctuidae > Agrochola > Agrochola circellaris. The sequence goes on along the minus strand of OU611863.1, from coordinate 10,730,837 downwards.
TGGTGTCGTGGATACAGGGCCTGAAATATAGAAAGCTAATAAAACAGACCCAACTAAAAACTACAACGGCAAAGCAATAAAATTTAGTTTTTACTCTTATCAAAATACGTAATGTTTGCAATAAAACGATTCAGTAAAACCGGGTTCTTTAGTGACGTCATCTAACAACCAATCATCATAACCTCCTCAAGATAATAAAAACAATTTTATAGTCTTATAGAAAGTCTATCTTGAACGAGATGAAAGGAAACATTTTATGAACTTACTAGCTTCTGCCCGCGACTTCGATGATGTTAAGTAGCCTACTAGTCTTCCTCAAGAATTCGGCAAACAAATGCAAACCAAAAATATTTTTTCAAATCCTTCGGTAATTCCCGAGATTAATTACTGCGTTTAGGAGCTCGTAGCTAAGTAATAACAGCCGCACGGTTCGATCCATCAGGTTAAACTACGCTTGCCGGGGTTGGTCTGTGGGTGGGTAACCATCTTAACACACCTAGACTCCTCCGTGCCTCGGAAAGCACGTTAAGCCGTTGGTCCCGGCTATCATTCGTAGATCTTTGACAGTCATTACGGGTCATTAGAAGCCCGAGTCTGACAAACAGTCTTACCAAGGGGTATAGTATAACCCAGTTACTGGGTTGTGGAGGTCAGATACTGGTACGTATTTTTCTATTCCTTTCTTCTTGTCTGTTTATATGTGTGTACATAAACCGTTAAATAAATAAATAAAAATCATCTTCCTGACTTCAACAAACAAATATCTATATCTCTAAAAACTGGCCATTTTTATTTGCGCCCATATTGACTTTTAATCAGCATATTACAGGCTACATTGTACCAAAATCTCAGCGAAATTGGCCAGATGGTTTTTTCCAAACATTTTGTACGGTGTCTTTTCTTCACTAGTTGTCTAGAATCATTATTAATTGTAACAGTTTACTCATCGATGTCCCTTAAACCGTGTTGTTATTGCACAAAACGATCTAAAACAAAATAGTAGACGTAATCTCCGCCATTCAGGGCCGCAGTCATTGAGCGCTCGTTACGGTCACAATTGTTAATGGACACGATATAATCTTACGTAACATAATACGGTAGGGATCTGTGTGATTTGAATTGCTACTGCAATACTAGTATTTAATACAATTCACTGAACAGAGAACTGACATAAAAAAGTTAGGTAGCGAAACTTTGCGGACCTGATGGGTATCGATATATAAACATACCGAAATAACAAAAAAAAATCCTTTCTGAGGTCAACGAACAAAAGGAACTACACTACCAATGTAGTGTAGTTACTTGAATTATGATTTATGAGTTACAAAAGCAGTTTTTGTTTTGCAAATCAGGTTAGCAAATTGAACTCATGTCTGTGAAGTTTACACAAAAAATCTTATTTTTATAAGAAAGCAAGACACTTATACTAAAAGATCAATAATTAAATTATCTTTAAAATGGTGAAAGTTTTAGAAATATACGCTAGATAAATTTAGCGCGATTCCCAGTTTTTTATCCGCGTTAGACATACTTTACAAATTTATTTCACTATATAATTTTTACATAATCTAAAATATTCCTTTATTACGTAATTAAGAAAATGCTTTAATTTAACATATATTTTTTTCAAATCATTAACATTACTCGTTTAGACGTGATCTTCAGTATAAATCATTAAAAGTCGGTTATCATGCTGATTTGTCCGTACAGTAAGGAAATACGTTCATTACTTTTCTAATCTATATTGTTAAACAATAATAATAAACACGTACATGCAAAGCGTGATGACAATGATAATGTGATAATAATATTGAATTCTATTAATACGAGACGTCTGATGCATATCAATAAGCTACTGCCTTATAAAAACTTGATTGCTTGAAGCCCTATTAAATCTAGCTATTTTAGTTACATTAAAATTTGTAATGAGTACGAATGTAACTAAGAACGAATGCTCCATAATAATCCATCCATTAATTAAAAAACATAATGCAATTTAAATCCAAAATCAACTAATTGAATCCAACCAAACTAATTCAATGTAATATTCCAATTGAATTTATAAATAAAAGAACAAAATACTGTGACATTTTTGTTGTATTAATTTTTACTAACTCTATATTAAATTCAATTTTTATTCAGGAACAATTTACATTGTGTTTGAAATCATACATAAAAAATAAAATAAAAATATGTGTCTTTGCATGAATTATTTACAATAATTCAAACGATTTGACATTAATTTGTATTTTGTATTATTTCCTAATTGCTATTTAAAATTGTAATATATTTTAAACGTGTGTAAATTAAATATGATTTACATCGCAATGTGACTGTAGAACATGGAGGACTATTATTAAAAAAAACATCTATGTACCTACTAATTACCCCTGTTTGCAAACTAATAAATGAATCGATTACAATTGACACCACCGTAGAAACGGGTTTTGTCGACGGAAGAATAGACAAAATGACAGTTATACAATCTGTTATTTTGTCTCTTCTTCCGTCGACAAAACTCCGTTTCTACGGATGTCATGCTACGCGTGCTTGGAGAGAAAGAGAGAGAGAATACTCTCAAGCACACCATTTTAATGATCAAAGAAAACTAAGATAGACAACGTTTAAAATATCAGGGGACGAAATCTGATGACACAGCTATTGAAGGCACACTTAATCCTTTCCTAGATAACGCTAACCCAGTATTTTCTTAATGATTCATTTCGTCTCGGAACCCAGACACCAATTAAGTCAGCGGTATCAAATTACTTGACGAGGATTGTCGTTTTTAATTACTAGTTAGTTTTAGATCATTGATAAGAACACAGTGGGAACAATGTTTAATATTTCAATTTATTCCATGGGACTATAACATACGTATTGCGATTATAGATGACACTAAAAACAAAAACCTACATAATATTGTGGATTTTAGGCAACTTTCAATAAATTATAATTATTTACAACATACATAAACTCACGCCGTCTTCCCATGGGGGTAAGCAGAAACTACAGAACGCCACCTGCTACGATCCTGACATACTCTTTTTGCCATGTTTACGTTCATACATCTGGTCATACAGGCACGCCAGTTACGAGTACTGCGCTCATGACCTTTCTGAAGAACATCACCAATAGGTTGCTATGTAGTGACTTTATTGAAAATGACTTCATATACAGTGAAGTCATTTTTGGCTAAGTCATAACTGCCGCACGGGTTGATCCATCAGGTTAAGCTACGCTTGCCAGGGTTGGTCTGTGGATGGGTGACCATCTTTACATACCAAGAGTCCTCCGTGCCTCGGAAAGCAGGTTAAGCCGAAAGATATTTGACAGTCGTTACGGGTCGTCAGAAGCCCGAAAGTCTGTCAACCAGTCTTACCAAGGGGTATCGTATTATCCAGTTACTGGGTTGTGGAGGTCAGATAGGCAGTCGCTCCATGTAAAATACTGGTATTCAGCTGTATTCGGTTAGACTGGAAGCCGACCCCAATATATTTGGGAAAAGGCTTGGCAGATTGATACAGTGAAGTAATTTTTATAAAAAGGGTAATAGACTCATTTATGATAGGGCCAAATGGAAGTAAAACTTCATAGCACTGCGCAGACTCCAAGTAGGTAGGATAAGTGAAGGCAAAATAATTAGATACAAATAGGAGTTACTATTGAAGGATGTGAAGGAAGGTGTAATTTAGTTATGCATGATATTTTGTTTTTACCAAAAATACAATTTTGAAACTTTCAGAAGTTATAAATCTTAGAAATAATGTTTATGTATACAATCAGCCTATAATGTTCCCACTACTAGAACGCAGGCCTCTTCTCTTGGTATAAAATATAATAATCTATTCTTATTTAAAAAAGTATTAATATTAATTGCCGTCTTAGATTAATTTGACGTAAGAACATTTAATTACCCAAAATATAATGCAAAAGTCAAAAAAAGGTCCACAGAACGATTTAGCTAACAAAAATGAAGAAGTAGGCAATTCTTCATCATATTTTAGTGCAATCCAACATGGCGGATGTAGGCGACATTTTGATTAATCCGTAAAAACCTCGGTGGTATTGTCAGACATTATAGTTTCAATACGACAGACCTTATGATGTGGTGTTACGATTCATAATTCAATGACTTCCGAGCCTGATTCAATGAAATTCTGAATATTTTTCTGTCGCTAAAAAGACGGACGATTATCAAATAAATTTCTGCTTCCCGGGTTTTTGCTAAGTATCTAAAATGCGACTAGTCGAAAGTTATTGAGGTATACAGATTTTACCTGATAATTAGTATGTGTTTCGTGTGATGGTCTAAAATGTCCTTAAATTAATGAACTCGAAGAAGACGCCACCGTGTCGCCTGTTAATTGATTTACCTAGAACAAACAAATAAAGTTAATTAATAGAACATCAAGCTTAAATCATTGTTTATTCAAACAAACAAACATAACATCACGTTTGTCTTCTCCGGTGGATTAGGCAGAGGTTCGCCAGTTATTTTTAAGTCCCATGTAATAGGGAGTGAGCCTGTTGCCATCAACTGGGCACAAATCCAGACAACGGGCTGCTACTGAGAAATTCTATGTGGAAAAACCCAATAACGCTTTGTTCGTCCCTGGAAACGAACTGACGACCTCATGCTCACCAGTAGCGCTTGCAACCATTAAGACTAACGAGGCGGCAACGAGGTATTATTTATCCAACTCTTCTACAAATAAAATTCTCGACCCTCACTGTCTAGAGTTCGTATCAAATCCTTCAAGGTGAAACATTAGTGCTCCTTGGCCAAATATACAAACATAATTATACAATATTCATAATACCCATGTCACCTTGACAGCTCATAATACGTAGATGTCTATTCTGTGTATTCTTGACAGATCAGATTCCTGATATTGCTTGGATGTCCAGGTATAAGCAATATAGAGGCACAATTTTTTGTGACACTATCGGCCTTATATGAGCAGGTAATAACTCTCGTAGGTACGCTCGACGATACATCAAGCTGATCATTTCCAGTTAATACTGGATATCAACCAATTCTCAATCCAATCTAAATCCTATACTATTAAAAAAAAACCTATCCTAAACCTATCCTTTTCCGAACTATGTTAGGATCGGCTTCCAGTCTAACCTGATGCAGCTGAATATCAGTATTTTACATGGAGCAACTTCTTATCTGACCTCCACAACCCAGTAATTGGGTAATACGATGCCCCTTGGTAACTGGTTGTCAGACTTTCGGGCTTCTGACTCCCGTAACGACTGTCAAAGATCCACGAATCACAGCCGGGACCAACGTCTTAATGTGCTTTCCGAGCCACGGCGGAGTCTTGGTATGTAAAGATTATCACCCATCCACGGACCAACCCCGACAAGCGTAGCTTAACCTGAAGGATCGACCCGTGCGGCTGTTATTAGATATTTAACCATAAGCTCTTCTTCAAATCCTTTACTATTTAATGAGCAATATTTGTAATCACGTTCTCGAAAACGGCTCTAAAGATTTCGATGAAAGTTGCAATATAGGGGGTTACGAGGGCAAACAATCGATCTAGCTAGGTCTCATATCTGGGCAAATTCATTTTCAACGTAATTTCACCGGAGCAGAGCTCAGTCGCCGAAAGTTTAGAACAAGATAGGCTACCTTACAATAATGACATGGCAGCATGGAAGTAAGTACCTACCTACTATCATGGCAGCATGGAATTATGCCTGGATGCTTTTATTCCGGTATTAAGTTCTGTTTACGTTTTGAGTTTTTATTTTCGCTTGAGTATAGATTTCGATTGTTTTGTTGGTATATTGGCATGTGCTAGCTGTCATTAGCTGTCATTAAGGCAAATAATTTTATTTATTGTTTTGTGTTGAGTAATGTAAATTATTTTGCAAACTATTGTGTAAAATCAAGTTTTTTTCTAACTGAACAGACAGCTGTGCTGCTGAGGAGTTTGTTACGCCACTTCTTCTTCCCAGCTAAAGCACTAGGAAGTAGTGAAGTGTGGGCGTTTGGGAGGACTTGTAATCCATGACGTAATTCATACGCGATTTCCTCATAAACTATATTGAACCCAAAACCATTTTGATTTTCCGGAGAATTTACTACACACCCGGGAAAAAATGGTCAGAAAATGTTCCGAGACTGTAAATCTCTTAGCAATTAATGAGCTTTTTACGATGGTCTGGGAGTAATGGATTCATTGAATGTTTCAGTTTCTCGTGCATAATGTTATCGTCGCATTCAGTTTGTTCGACAGACCCGAACACGTCGTCGCGCCGACAGAGGACGCCTTCCGGTCTTACGAACAAAATGAGTGACTAATGATCGCGATGAAATTCGCGCGACGATCGCTTCTATTAGGTCACGGCTTAGGGGTACACTGCACTAATATACTACAAAGTGGGTTAGAGTGATTGACATAAACGGGCTTATGATCTCTTGATAATTAAGATAATGAATAACTTACCTACTAACCGATTTGTTTTAAATCTAGTCTTGATCATAATGGATGTTTTTTTTTAAATTAACGCTAAAACTATTCTAACCTTAGCATTCAAAGTGAGTATGTAAACTGATTGCGTCTCTATGCGACTATAATAACTCTGCACCTTTAGACCCTCCAATTTCCAGGGAATTTTCAATATTGAAATCACGTACGCAAGGCACTTTGAATAGAAACCTTTCAACTATCATTTTGCACATCGGAAAATTTCATCAGGACGTCGTTCTGAAAGGAATGTGTAGTCATTTTTTAAGAAGTAGCTCTTTGTATAATATTTTAGCACGTTAGGGTATTTTTTTATCATAAGATAATATTTGCATAGGTAATTTAAAAGCTATCAGTCATAAAATAGATCATGCAGGGATAATTGACGGTTGGTGCTTCATTTCCTTTACTTATAGAGTCTTACCAGCCTCAGCGAGTTGGTTTCGGCCCCTCTTATGCTTACCAAAGGTCCGACATGCAAAAATACTTAAAAATATAATAATAATAATATAATAAAAGGTGACGAAATAGAATACAATTTGAGTGGATTTTGAAGAGCTATTTATAGCAGAGAGTAGGTACATCTACTTTTAAAATTAGTGATAAAACGACGACAGTTTTATTTTCAGTTTTTGTTTAAATAACGTTATAGAAGTTTTGTTGGTATACATCTAATTTGTGTAGACGAGAAATCTACTAAAATAAAAAATAAAAAAATTGTACAAGTAATAATGATTTTTATTTATTTACTAGCTTTTGCCCGCGACTTCGTCCGCGTTTCCGTCGTTTTTCGTAAAAAAGTACCATATGTCCTTCCTAACTAAAATATTCTAATATAATTATACCCAGAAATTATGTACAACTTACAACAAAAAAAGAAATGAAAATAATGCTGCAATGCCTGTGCAATACTATCTACCTATACCTACTTCACTTAAAAATAAATACCTATAACTACTATAATTAATAAAAGTATCTACGCTTTTACCTACTAATACAAAAATAAAATTGAACATAAATTAGCCAAAACTTACCTATCGGTATCTAAAAATCTATGCGTACTACTTCTACTTCTACTACTACTTCACCTTAAAAGAAATAAAATGCAAACTATTAATAATTTGTAATTTGAACGAATATTTAAACACTACCAAAACAACTAATACCTATTTTATAAAATAACAACAAAAGAAATTCAAATAAACTATTTAAAGACTAAAAATCGCGCTGATAAGCACGGTTTGTTAATATCAATTATTGTCTGTCAATAAGGTCGAACGCTCTGAACGCATCAACAGCCAAATATTGAATCGCGCTCGGACCTCCCGCCTTTTTATACCCTACCGCCACACCCGCGTCGAGCGCGGCAACCGTTACACAAAAATAATCCTTATGGCATGATTCAGTATTCACGCGCGACGGCGCGATGGCTTATTAGCGTATTTCATGTATAAGTTTGGTGTTTATAAACCGATTACTATGATTATTTTTTTATTGAATAGGTAATAATATGAACTTCTTTTAATTAGGGATGAGTGAGAGTATTATAAACGTAAGAGTAAACAAATATAATCAGAAAGCTCCGAACTGCTAAGCTATCGGGAGTTACACGTGTTATTGTGAGTCAACCATAAAAGATAGACATATGCTGTTGTGGGATATTTTTTGGATAATTTTATGTAGAACATTTCCGTCATAAATGATTTCTATGTAGCTTTAACCATTAAGGCTTCACACGCGACGGAAGCTGAAAAAATGGAGCAACTTCTCCCGTTTTCCCAACATTTCCCTTCACTGCTCTGCTCCTATTGATTGTAGCGTGATGAAAAGTATACTATAACCTCCCCAGGAGTATGAAGAATAATTGTACCAAGTTTCGTTAAAATCCGTCAAGTAGTTTTTGTTTCTATAAGGAACATACAGACAGACAGACAGACAGACAGACAGACAGACAAAAATTTTACTGATTGCATTTTTGGCATCAGTATCGATCACTAATTACCCCCTGATAGTTATTTTGAAAATATATATCATGTACAGAATTGACCTCTCTACAGATTTATTATAAGTATAGATTAAAGTTTTCATGCACAACATTACAGAATATAAAGAAAAAAAAAAAAAAAAAATGACGTTTATATGGGTAAACATGACGCAAAGAAAGAACAAATAGTCGGAAAATATATGTCACATCTACGCAAAACGGCTATCGCTCAGCATAATGCTGCGACCATAAGCGGGACAGCGCCCAGCGCAGATTTTTATTTATTTCTAAGGTGTTCCCAAGGCATTGTACAGAACAATATACATACTAAAAAGTAAATAATTTAACACCGTTTGTATTCCTATGTTCTACTTTTTTGTAATATGATTTTTTGTGCCTGTTAAAAATTTCTTGTGTGTGTTTACGTTAAAACAATGACGATGAACAAATCAGTTTCCAAATCCTGGCATGGGAGTCGAACGCACTGTTATTTTAGTATAATTATTTTTATTTCATTCAGTCGCGGTCAGAAGCTAGTTCATTTATAAAGATGCCTGTCCAACTAAGTAAAGCAAGAGAACACAAACAATAAATAATTATTATTTTATTTTATTCAACAAAACATTTAAATTTTTTAATGAAATCCTTCACATTTATATCGCGTTTTTACAATCATAATACGTCAAAGCAAAAATTGTTTTACATAATGTGAGAAATCCTTTAAATAAACAAAAAATTAACATGTATAAAAGACGATGCTCAACAAAAAAACTCGACACCAACCGAAATAAAACGTTCCACTCGACGTGACGTAATGACGAAAATTGTTAGACAATGTTAAGAAGAGTGCGGTGCAAGTAACAAGAACTTATACTTATTATTAAATTTCTTTAATTTAATTAAAATACTTTTAAATTATGTTTTTAAATACAGGGTGATTGGAAGATGGGTGCAAAGCTTTAAGGTGAAGATAGTATAGTGTATAGTGTTGTACAATTTAGAACCATTTAAGCCATGGTTGTCTTAGACGAAGTCTTACCATTTTTTTTTTTTTTAATAAGGTTTAAAAGACGTATTGTACAATTTTTTTATTTTTTCTGAGCTTTAAATGTCTATAAAAAAAATGTCTAATGACACAGAAGCCTAAAACATGTTTTGCTTGATTGCTTACACATTACTTTAATTAAATAAATAAAAAATGAATTCATTTATCATTCAATTTGGCCATAATTATGCAGTTTACATTAAATTTTGAGAATTTCCGAAAAAAAACTTAAAAATTTGGTTAAAAATATTTGGTAAGACTTCGTCTAAGACAACCATGGCTTAAATGGTTCTAAATTGTCTGTACTATCTTCGCCTTAAAGCTTTGCACCCATCTTCCAATCACCCTGTATATCTTTTAATAAAAAATAAAATTAATTATAAATAACAAGCTTAGATTCTACTACTAAAATTGACATAATAATTGCAACAAACACATGCCTTCAATAATCCATAACTATGTTATGTAGAGATCTTATAGATTGACACTATAAGAAAATCCAAGTTTCCAATCGTCCTAAACAAACTGGGATTCATTCAATATTCAAATTTATATCGAAAAGAAAGAAAACAACAAGAAGTATTGTTGATTCTGCACAAACAAAACGCACATTTAAACATAAAATACACACATACAAAAGTAGCCAAACGCCTCGTATTCAACCAATAAATAAAAGTTTGACAATGTTGTTCATTGGTTGATGTCAAGGCCACGGACCAAAGACAATATTGCGTAATTACTGTTGCGACATTGGCAAATGACAACAAAAACAAAATGCCGATTGCAGAGATAACTACTTTTGTAACAAATAAAAAGAAAAATTAAGCTGTGCGTTTGTCTTATAAGTATCTTGATACCTTGTTTAGCTACATATTCATCAGAATAAAAGTTGGCACAACTTTTGTTTACCATGAATATGGAGCATTTAGCAGTACCCGAGGCCTCGCTCACGTGACTGTGTTTTCTATCGCTATTATACCTTAAAGGGAAAATGACGTCAGAGTATGAATATACTTGTAATATCCTTTACAACATCGGTAGATTTTGTTACTAAAAGTGGTTAATATATTTTGATTTAACTATATGAATAAAATAATTATAATGAATGACTTCTCCTTCAATTCAAAATATAAAACATTAGCATGTTGCCAGCAATACTGCAACATTCCATGTTGCCAGCAACATGTTTCCAACAATGTTGTAAACATTGTTACCGTAACAAGTTTCTATGTTGTTTCCGCAAAAAGTTTGCAACAACAATGTTGCGCCATTTTGTTTCCTAGTGAATACTGAGCATTATGTGAGCAAACAAATCAATGGATTGAACACTAGAACAAAGAATTAATGCGGCTATAAAATACTACTGACAATTATACTGACAGCAATAAACGCATTAATTTGAATTTTAAATCATTTCCGACACGATTCACTGCATTCATTATGCTATTAGTATCTTCTTTAATAATAATCAATTGATTATTTGTCGATCATTTTCTATTGAATATAATGACGTGATCTATTCATGTTTTAATTAGCTAGATAAATTTAATGTAATTACAGTATGTGTCTGCCGATGGTATAGTGGTGGAAGGCCCTCACGCTCAACAATAGCACTGTTGAGCGTGAGGGTTCGAATACCAGGTCGGGAAGTGTTATTGGGTTTTCCATCTGGATTATTTCGGTAACAGCCCGGAGTCTGGATTTGTGCCCGACTAATGGCAATGTCTCGCCCCATATTACACGAGACATAAGCATATAAAAAATGTGAGTATACTACAGGTACACCTCTGCCTAGCCCTTCGGGGAAATACAGGCGTGAAGTTATGTTAATATTATATGTAATTACAATGTTTTGAATACATACTTATTATAAATTAAAGTCACTTTTCATGTCTTTCTGTGGGACCGCATTGTTCTTCTAAACTACGTAACGAATTTTTAAGCGGTTTTCATCATTGTTTATACAATCTAATCTGGAAGATTTATACGTATGATACACTAGCTTCTGCCCGCAACTTCGTTCACGTGGAAGTCGTAACACACCACAATATACTACAATAACAGCCACATTTTTATAAAACTTCCCTGTATACTACGTACGTTTGTAGTTTTGTACTCAACAGCCAAAATATACAGAGAGGCGGGGAGCAAGCTACGTACAGCCATGCTATTCTGTAAACATCTCACCGTGAAAACTTGTGTGAAGTGAGCTGTCAATAGTGTCAATCCCTGTGCAATGACAGCTCACTCCACGCTCACTTCGCCTAACTTTTCACGGTGAGATGGTTTCAGAATAGCAGTGCAGTTGTCCGTGTGAGAAGCAGCTTGTCCTGAGGTCGACACCCGGAGCCTTCAGTGTCTGCCCCTGTGACTTGTTGATGATCATCGCAAAGCAATACTCATTAATATTAAACTTATATAATAGAGAAATCTCGATGTTTTGTCAAGTCGTAAAAACCGTGTGAAGTTTGGGCTACGAGTGTTATAAACAAACAATCCATTAGGATTTTATTGCTTTTAATTTCAATTGTGGTCCAATTCATTTTGTTTTGACATACCATACCACAGTTAATTGGTTTCTGGCTAAAAGTAAATTCATTTGTTTATCTAAAATAAATCTATGTACTCAAAGTTCAGTTTGATTTTATCTATTTTCACCTCAGACTAAATAAAAAACCAAGACAGAGGCGCTGTCAACAGTGAAGTGAAACCGGTTTCGAAAACATGTGTGCAGTTTGTGTAGTGTAGTTTGATTGTCGTGTCATTGTATAAAGTTGTAAATGTGTACGTTTGCACGTGTTTGCACAGATCGGCGGTGTAGTTTTGGCATGCTTCACTGTATTGTTCGCAGCGCTCTGTCTTGGTTTTTTATTTGGTCTGAGATTTTCACTGAAATGGGGTGCAATCAAACTAAGCACACATTACAGCTGCGTTGCACCGCAGCGCATAACACATTTCAATACAAAAACGCGCAGTGCAGCCCGCCTGTAGCATGCGATTCGTTCAAAATATACGAAACTGATGTCGTCAGCTTTAAAATACAATCTACAAGTAGGTAACGTCCAGCGCATCCCAGGCAGTCAGGCCCTACTCAGCTTATAATTTTCCCAGTTCTGGAACACAAGTCTCCTCTCGGTGAGAGGGAGTGGGCCGTAATCCACCACGCGGATCCAGTGCGGGTTGGTAGATGTCACGTGTCTTCGAATTTTTGGTTCTAGGACAAGCCAGTTTCCTCACGATGTTTTCCTTCACCGTTTTGAAAGCAGTGGTGATGAAACAATTTACACAAAGTAAAGCGCCTGTCTGGGTTCGAACCTATGACCTACAACTCGTGAGTCGCGGCCATTACCACTGGGCCACCAGTATCGTAGGTAGTAGATCAGTACCTTGCTGACCAGCAAATATTTTACGACGAGATGAGCTAAACTCATATTGTTCGTGTTGATACGTTAGACGAGATTGAGTTGCGTGTCTTGAAGTTATTTAGCACATCTGACCTTTGATCTTTATCATGAAGCACGTGCAGATCGCAATCTGTTGTTCACATATTAGGAGAAAATTAACGTTACCTGAAGGCGTAATCATAATATTAGTACCTGCTATCCAGGTTGAAAAGAATACTTTATTAGGAATCTTCTTTTCAGACGGTGAGCAATGGGTAGCTCGCCGTCCGATAAGGACCGGGCCCGGGACGACGGCGCGTTGTGTTCCACGCGTGCCTCAAAGAGATGTCAGCACCAACTGACGGGGTCCGTTAGGGCCAATGCCTGCTAGGGTAGCGAGTTTGTCCGAAAGGGATATCGTGGCCCTGGCACACAGGCAACGGAAGGAACACGGGTGGGTTTTAGTCAGTAAAAGTCTGACACGCCCTCCCAAATCCAAGTTTTTTGATAATTCCCCACCATCAAAAAAAAAAAAGGTATCTTCTTTTATTTCATTATTGCGATATGGGTTTGCTGTTGAACTCGATCTCGCCTGATGGAGAGCGATGGATGAGGACTATGATGGAACGAGCAAGTCCAGAAGATGCCTGGCCACTCTGCCTTTGAAAGCTGGCTGGTTATACGTGGAAGGGAACACCGATACTTGCAGGATCTAGCATGAAAAGTAGCCTAGTCCTTCGACTAAAGTAGCGACGACTAAAGTAGCGTCCTTCTCCAGATTCCAGGTTACCTATCTGTCAAACCTAACGATCAGTCCAATGGTTTAGGTGTAAAAGGGTAACAGACAGACAGACAGACAGAGTTACTTTCACATTATTTTATAATACTAGTACTTATAGATTAGTATGGATTGGTCAACGTTAATTGAGGTTAAGGATTGTCATACTTCATTGTGTTTTTATTCAGATGGGTCAATGATTAATATCACCACTGCTCTACTATTTCACCTAAATACCCTACATTTATTTTATAGAATAAAAAAGTAGAATTTTCTATTCTTTTTTTTCTTGTGGTTACACAGAGTGTCAGGGACATCGACGCGAAGCCGGTTACCATGGATTCAGTACATCATTCTGAGCCCCGCTGCGTTGAAATTTTACGTCGATTATTTAAAAAAAACAGCTGTTCCATACATTTTGACCGCGTTGGTATTGCACTTTGCGACAAATTTCAACGCAGGGGGGTTCAGAATCATGTACTGAATCCATGGTAACCGGCTTCGTGTCGATGTTCCTGACACCTTGTATAGTGACTAACCTGGTGTCAGAAATTTCATGCCGTCCCTGTTTGACTTGGATTCACATGCCGTCGAGAAATATCTCTCAGGCATGCCGGTTTCCTCACGGTTTTTTTCCTTCACTGTTTTTGAAGCAAGTGATAATTATACAATACGCACTTAAATCTGAAAAGTCAGAGGTGCGTGCTTTGCGTTGTAACTAAGACCTATGATTTGGCAGTCCAACACTAGGCTCCCTCTGCTTTTGCGTACTATTCTATTCTGTATCTATTTAAAGAATAGAATATGTGTTCTCTTATGGAAGTCTTGGTTAAAATTTCAGATTTTATACCATCCTTAAACAACCGAGTACTATCTCGTTTGGATGCAAATATTCATACAAAATTCAAGCTATGCCTGGGCCTCCACTCGTGTGGAAACTTGTTAGTTTTCAGAGACAAATAGTAGCAGTTGGTGCTAATGTAGAATACATTCTATCTCTGTGCCAAAAACTGGCCAAACCCGTTCAGCTGTTTCGGCGTGATTCAGTTATAAAAACTTTCTCATTGCTTTTCAAAACAAGTTAACTGCAACGGCATACCTGAAGGTTATTTTGTATTAATAAAAGATCGTGCGCATTGTTCTCAATCTCTCAAAAAAACCTCTATTCAAATAATATTGTTTTATACTGTCGCGTTTTTTTGTTTAATAGATTTTGACATTACATAATTGTCGCTGAGATGAGATTGTGTCTTGAATTTGAACGTGAATTAGCCTTCAGATGAGGAACTCGTGGCTAAGGAATAATAACCGCACGGGTCGATCCATCAGGTTAAGCTACGCTTGCCGGGGTTGATCCGTGGATGACCATCTTTACATACCGAGACCCCTCCATGCCTCAACAAGCACGTTAAGTCGTTGGTCCCGGGTGTCATCCTACAGATCTTTGACAGTCGATACGGGTCGTCAGAAGCCCGAAAGTCTGACAACCAGTCTTACCAAGGGGTATAGGCCTCTCTCAAGTTGCACCAGTTTGACTAGGTGTATAGCCAAACAAGGTATTGGTAAGTCAAATATTTTACATCACTCTCTTAAGTATGCCACAAGCCTAAAAAGTTATTACGCACACAAAATTTTTTTATTAGCAGTGTAGTGGAAAGATTTATATCTATGCTGGTGTACCAAATAGAAAAGAATCGGAGTTACCGACTTAGCTTGAAGAGTAAGCAAGCTGAAGTGGCAGTGGGTTGGCCATGTTTGTCAAAGGACCGATGGCCGGTAGAGCCGACGAGTCCTGGAGTGGAGACCGCTAATCGACAAGCGTAGTGTGGGACGCCCCCAAGCTGGATGGATCGACGACCTTAAAAAGGTGGCTGGGACAGACTGGATGCGGAAGGGGGAGGACGCAGCCTGGGAGAGGTCTATGTCCAGCATTGGACTACTGGACTACGATAGGCTGTTGTTGATTGATACCAGATAGCTGACTGTAAATACAGTCAGGGAAATTAATATTGTTACGCCCTACGTCAATTTGCCGTGTTATAGCATTTTCATACAACTGTGAAATATTGATAGTTTTGGCCAATTTTGAGTTGGTAGTCAATGTCTGACTTATGAAAAAAATCATCATGAAAATTCTCATGTTAATTTTAATCGGATTAGACAACAGTTTCTAACTTGGACCAAAAACGTTAAAATTATTTATCACCATGGCTGTCAGTGGCAAGTTTAGACACATTGTGTGTAACTGAGTGGCAGACTTTTGTCTCCGTCACCGTCATAGGACCAATGGGGTTTTCTAACTTCGTCATTGTTCGACGTTTTTGTAAGAACACCATGATTTCCTGATTTTGTACTTTCGAGTATTTTGAATATATTTTCCCTTCGAAAATTTTGGCCGGAGTAACTTTTTATATTGTTGTTGTTTGCTTGTTTTTTTTGTTGTTTTGTTGTTGTCTGTTGTCCATATTAATATTACAAATGCCAGAGTAACTATCTATCTATTTATCTGTTACTTTCTATCTTCTGTAAAATTTCTATATTATTTATTTATTTTATTTAACGGTTTATGTATACACATATAAACAGACAAGAAAAAAGGAACAGAAAAATACGTACAAAGGTGATATAAATCATATTGGTGGTTTGGTGGTTTATTATATATAAATTACAGATCTTCTATATCTGTAATTTATCTAAAGGTAGAAAAGTATTTCTATTCTACCTTTTCACGTCTTAACGGCCCATCGCGGGCGAAGACGAAGGCAAAAACTAGTACGATAATAACGCTTGGATATTAATGGATTTTTTAAAAGTGATGGACATTAACGCAACGCTACAGAGCGACAGCGCATTAACGATCATCAATGCAGTTACCTTACTTGGTCACTTTGGCGATAATCCATGTATTTTATTTGGGAAAAAAGAAAAAATGAAATACTAGTAGGTAAAAATCGCTATTTGACTTGCAGTAATAGTTTATTGATTTATGTTTATTCGTCTTGAGCAAGCGTGGTGATTAATGATCGTGCCTTCTCTATATGAGAAGAAGCCTTTGCCCTGCAGTGGGACAATAATACTCGTACACTGTTATTATTAATGGTTTATTCATAACCTTACTAACTTTAAAAAACCATTTCAGTTTCACATTGTTTTACTACCCATTTTGTTTTCCTCTTTTTTTACCTTTAATCGTTTCCTACTACAAATATTGCCCTGCGTGCACTGTCGACCTTTGTAAACATAATCCTATCGGATACCTTCACAATATTCTGACGTAGGTATTCAGAAAAAAAGCCATCAAAATGTAATAACAGTTAAGTCAATACCGATCGCATCTATGATGAAGATACTATTACAGTGAAATAATATTGTTGTTTGTTTTGCAGTCGTTTTTTTTTTCGTGATTTAGTTCCTAACTTAATACTTTGCTACTTGTGACATGCAAGCCAGTTCACAAATCTGTGGACATCGTATTTTGTTATAACTGATTACAACAAAAGTGGTTAAGGCGTCGTAAATTTTCGTAAGAATTTCTTCTGAATAAGAAACTATTAGAAGCCATGCTCCGATAGTACCTATGGATAATTAATTGATGTGTATTCTATACTATTAAATGAGCAATATTTGTACACATATATATATATATATTTGAAATCACGTTCTTGAAAACGGCTCTAACGATTTCGATGAAAGTTGCAATATTTGGGTTTCCGGGAGCGAAAAATCGATCTAGCTAGGTCTTATATCTGGGAAAATTCGTTTTCTCAATTTTTTCATCCGAGCAGAGCTCGGTAGCCCAGGTACCTACTTAACCTAAATCCAGCTATATGGACCGACGACCTTAAAAAGGTGGCTGGGACAGACTGGAATAGTTTAACAAGACAACAATAAAATCAACACTGTTTACATAATTTACCGTACTTATAAACGTTGTGATTAACGTCGGCTTAAATGACGTTTAAGGGGACTACAGGACCTAAACGTGCCTAAACGCAAGTTTTATAATGCCTAAAAGAATATGATCCACTGCAGTAAACAAAATCAGAAAAATATATGATATTCTTCAGGATATATGCTAGTATGATAGTGTGTTGAAAACATAATACAACTAATTTGATACGATAGAAAAAAATCATGAAGATACCTCTAAAAATTTCTTTTAACGATTAAAAATCATATTAATTTACATGCAATCATTCTGATTTTTTGTCAGATTATTCTACAAGCTACATATTAGCATAATAGTGTTTTAATTTTCCAGTCCAATCAATAGATTTTCTGTAAATTGCTAACTGCTTCATATTTTGCAATAAATTACCTGCGTCGTGTCATCGCGCTTCTCTTTCATTTCTATGCAGTCCGACAGTGACCGCGCTTTAGCTGTTGTAAGCCTCTTAAGCGTGTCTTTACTTTAAGCAAAGTTTAAGGGGGTAAATCAATAGTTACCTTGCCTCATTTTGTACTCATTAATACCCGAAAATAAAATAAATAATTAAGATTATCAAAAACGAAATTTCAGTTATGTGATTTTGCAGTCAAGTTTTTGATATTTTAATTATTTATTTGATTTTAGACTTTTTAGTGTCCCGGCAGACTCTTATGAACAAAAACTGGTTGGACACAAACATGGCCCATTTATTATTCCTTATTAAATTTAAACTTTTTTTACCAACTTATTGTTCCTTATTAAATTTAAACATAATTATAACTTACATATACTTTTGTAATCCCCCTTTAATTTCCTCTATTTTGATACCCTACTCGATACGATTGGTTATTTATTTTAAATTAACGTATTACTATTTCCCGCTTAAAATCCGCCATTTTGTTTTATATTTCAAACACATAACTAAGGATACTTGGGTTTTTAAGACGAATGTAACGATACCTTAACTGTCGAAATCCTTCCTTAGCAGTCGGCAAATCCACAACGATTTCCTTTACAACGATCTCTTATAAATATTACCTAGTAAAAGAATAACTCCATAATAATTATCATATCGGTCTTGTTCAAGTACTTGAGGCTCTAAAACTGCGGCCTGGCCTCCAATTCCAGTTAAGTCACCCAAAGCTTTAGTTTCGGCCTCGCAAGGCCTCCTGAGGCCTTTGACATGAATGTCACGTCTACCTGCCTTAGAGGATTATTGCTAACTTTGTGTTCATCTCAATATTATCTAAGGTGATTTGCTCTGTTATTCCCGTTGTCTTTCGTTCTAAGTTTTGGTCATGAAATTTTTCCTGAATGGAGATCAAACTTTACTGAAGTAACTTTATTGTTTTAGGGTTCCGTACCTCAAAAGGAAAAAACGGGACCCTTGTAGGATCACTCGTGTGTCTGTCTGTTTGGCTGGCTGTCCGTCTGTCATAACCAATTTGCTCCAAATCTACTGGACCAATTTAGTTGAAAGGTATTATATGAATTTCTATGATCCAAACATGGACCTGTAACGTAAATAAATGAGTTTTGAATAATTTTCCAATTTCCCCCTAAAAGTGACCCCACTTTTCGGCGAAAAAGGGAAATAAAAATAAAAAGTTATACAAACTGTGTCGTGTGACATAACAAATAAACGGGCTTGTTGTGAGGAACTCATAGATTACAGGAAAATCTATAAGAAGTCTATGGTCTTAAAATAACATCGTAAATCTCTCATTAATGTGGGTATAAAATTACATTTGCAGTTGGAATGTACAAGAGAACATGTTTTTCAACTACAATGTTAAGTTTGTTCTTGGAATAAATTCATCTTAACTACGGAACCCTTCATTGTGCGTGGTCCAATACGCACTTGGCTGTTTAAAAAAAAAGTAAGATCTTTAATTTTTTTGTCGTTGACAAAGTGTTCAATAATATATCTTGATTATTGTTTCTAATTTGAAGTTTTGATGCCATTTACCAGACATTTAGCAACAAAATACCCTATATTTTGTTAAAAATACAAATAATTTTGGAATTGTGTAAAAAGCCTGTGTTTGTAGACATATTTGTGTCTGCCTACCCCGTAAGTTTATTTATGTAGGTATGTAACATAATATTGAATATCATCAATATTTACCATAATATATCACATCTATTATTACCCACTCATATTCATGATGACGAACATTGGAACTGAATTTGAGCTAGAATAATGAACGTTCCTATATCGCCAGCCTAGCTTCCATAGGTGACATTAATCGGCTCATGAATGAATATTTTGTGGTGACAAACGTGAGTCACTAACATTACTAAAACACGATACATTGTTACTCATATGGTGTTGATTTATTATACAACAATACTGGCTTTAGATGAATTTGATTTTACTCTCGGAAATGCATTCAAAGAGATGCTGGCTATTTGTAACAACTTTATTAAAACTCTTGCTATTAGTTTAGACTACAACACTATAAAAATATTTTGGCACGTGGCCAAAATCGGAACTAATGCCGCCATCTTATCTTTTTATTACGATTTCTGCGACAATTCACAAATGTTTACCAATAACGCCCCCCCAGCCAATGTCATTCAGATGCCAAATTGACGATCCTTGCAGAATTTTATTCAAATTGTGAATGTGTGTCTTCAAATAGC
Source organism: Agrochola circellaris (assembly GCA_914767755.1). NCBI lineage: Eukaryota > Metazoa > Arthropoda > Insecta > Lepidoptera > Noctuidae > Agrochola > Agrochola circellaris. Next base: position 10,710,585 of record OU611863.1, on the reverse strand, counting down.
CTTTGATTGGCTTTTGTTTTCCTTCGTTGTGGGGTTTCAATAAGCACACGGCCTATACAATTGACAATCGCTTTCAAAGCGTTTTGTTTTTCTACGACTTCCAATACATTTTTGTCATTTCCGCCATCATTACCGCTGATAAAATGTCACTTTGTCTAGGACCTCAGTAGCTACTACCAACAATCTACGTCCTCATCATCTAACTGCCTTATAAAAATCATCATGTTTAGTAATACAAGATTTGCAGCCTATTTTTCTCCTAGGCTTATATTAAAACTTTATACAAAAAAAACGACTTCCAAAAAATATACTACAAAGCGAAAAATAACTTTAATTTCGGAAGACGGTGTCTTTGTTTTTGAATTTTCGTTTTTTGCTAACGACTGCCAAAAAAGTTATGAAGTCGGTTGATTTTTTATTTTTTTTGTTAAAGAGTTTTTATTTCACTTTTTAGTTGTGGTACCCACCCACACTAATTCGAATGCCACTACCTGATATGTAAATAACACCGACAGGAACATTATATAACATCCTCCAAATAGACTAAGTGGGAAAAATACGTATTATTGAAGCTAACTCAAAAACTACCCAAGCAAAGTTAATAAACATTTTATGGAATCACCTCTGAAGTATGACCTACCAAACAAAAAAAGAATCATCAAAATCAATTCATAATTTAGAGTTATCGCGCAACAAACACACGAAAAAAAAAACTGTCGAATTAAAAACCTCCTTTTTTTAAAAGACAGCTACGTTGAGAGTAGCTATGTGCTCGATCATCCTATCTGCTAAAACATCGAACTTATGACCTCTGATTCGTTATTATGGCAATCTTCTTTGACCGTTCTTTCTGGCGGTCATTGTGTCAATTTGGACCAGTGGACGTTTTGGGCCGGTATCATAATAACGTGGTGAAACAGCTGACAGAAGATTTTTATGTTCTAGTTAACCAGAAAAACTTCTACCTACCTACATGCTTTCCGGGTTATTATCAACCAGTTGGCTTTAAGACTAATATTTCATTTTTTATTGAGTCTTATATCTGTCTACTTAATAGCGTTGTCGTCATCAACAATGAATGACCAGATTTTCGCAAAAAAAAACTTGATTTATCGTAAAAATAACAAGTTTACATTAATTTTTGATTGGTGTTTGTAAATAAATTTAAATGTTTCCGGGTGCGTAAGAAGTGGTATGAACTCATCATGTCAGCTGTTCGGCTTGGTATGTCAGTCATTGATAGACAAAGGAAGGAATCGTTTTTTTACGTAGGTAATGCTGGTGTTATTTAATGGAATGCCTGTTATAGGTTAGTTATTCATAATCTGTTGTGGCTTGTGGCATCTGTTAGCGAACGTTTTTGTGTGTTTTCATTTTGAATCCGCAAATCATTTTTGTTTTTTTAAGTTTGTCGATGCCCTTTCTTTTGCTTATCGCTAACCACTGCCTAACATACAGATGTTAATGTTCATGTTGATGATGTGATGCAATAACAGTATTTCAACGCCTAAAATGTGACCATCCAAGTAGTGTTATACCTTCAATGTTTACGGCCCTTCCCTCAAAGAATAACTTAAAAACTCTCAACTTAATATAACATTACATTCAGTCCTGTATCTCCTGAAAGGATAGCTGTTATACACCTCTCTTATAATACCCACATTTTGACAAATATATGTCCCTTGACTCATGGAAAATTCTATTGTTCTGGTAGAAATGTTGTTTGTTCATTGGTCTTATTCTTTTTTGTGCTTGTGTTTTTTCCTTGCTTCATGTTTACCGCAAATTAACGTATTTTCTATTTTCCTAAATCCAAATTCTCTCCCCCGTAGACAGGCGTGACATGACTCTGGTGGAAGTATTTCTTGAAAATGAAAACTTTACGAAAATTATTCTACCGCTGTCACGTCGCGCTTGTCTGCGGCAGCCTTCTGCCAATCCAAACTAGACCCAAACGCCGACTCACACAATTGAAAAGTCTCATTTCACCGGCATTCACGTTGGATACGAAATCCAGTAACACTCCTGTTTTATCCATATCTGTAACGTATTGAGTTAACGATCAAAACTCGCACTACGTCCAGTATACAATGTGAAATATAATTCGTTTGCATCCTCTTAAGGGGTCATTGTACTTATCATTATGAACAACTTTCACTATGGGGCCAACACCAAAATCACGAAAAAAAAAACAGCTGTTCCATACATTTATGTTCGCATAGCTCATTATAATGTATGGAACAGCTGATTTTTTTTTCGCGATTTTTATGTTGGTCCCATAGTGAAAGTTGTTTCACATTGTATAGGCTTAGCATTAACGCGCGATGTAAACGTAACGTAAACGATGTTTTAATTGATAATACTCGTTTCGCTCAGTTTTTTGATATATTGAAAACTTTATTCATATCTATGGTTGATACTGAAGATTCATACATAAAACGCCTTCTCATGGGGCTAGGCAGAAACTATTGAACGCCATTTGCTACGCTCCTTACAACCTCTTTTTGCTTCGTTTACGTTCATACATCTGGTCATACACGCACGCCGGTTGCGAGTACGACGCACCTGACCTTTCTGAAGAACATCACCAATTAGGTCACTATTTATGTCCTCCTAGGGCGTCCCCTCCAGACTTTCCACTCACATCTGCCTTGTAAATAAGGTTATTTACTGCCTAATTGCCTGCTTTTGTTGCCTAATTGTGCTTAAAACAAATAAAATTATACGTTGACTTGAGAATCTCCTTTTTTTCGTCGATTAAAAATGCACGACAGTTATTTTTCGATTCAAGAACGTTTCGTTTACTTCGTGCATTCGTGCTAGGCCCACTCATTCTTCTGTTTGTGAGTGTTACACAAATAATTTCTGAAAAACACATTTCTGAACCTCCACCAAAATATACTTTTTGTACTTGTCCAACCTCTTAGAATCCGTTCAATTCAGTTCAATTTTCGATCGTTTAAAAGGTTCTATCAATCTGCCTAGCCTTTTCCCAACTATGTTGGGGTCGGCTTTCAGTCTTATCCGATGCAGCTGAATACCGTATTTTACATGAAGCGACTGTCTATCTGATCTCCACAATCCAGTAACAGGGTAATACCCCTTGGTAAGACTGGCGTCAGACTTTCTGGCTTCTGACGACTCGTAATGACTGTCAAAGATCCACGAATGACAGCCGGGACCAACGGCTTAACGTGCTTCCCGAGGCACGAAGGAGTCTCGGTTTGTAAAGATCGTCACTCATCCACAGACCAACCCCGGCAAGCGTAGATTTACCAGATGAAGCGACCCATGCGGCTGTTATTACTTAGCCACAAGCTCCTCCTAACTTTTAAAAGGTTGAAAGTTAGAAAATCAACTGGATACAATTTTTTTCGAGAACTCAATGAATGGTGGTCAACGTAGTTCTTTAGTTATGGAAATTAGATGGACTAGTCAGTAGCGTGACGAAAAAGGCAAGCAGCTGAATATCAGCCTTCACAAACAGTTAAATACAAAGGGAATGCAAATTCTACAAGACATATTAATATTACCGTGTAGTTTTAAGTTGACAACTATTACTTATTGTAGTTACAATACTGTTCGAACGTAACAGAGAATTGGCAGTATTTGTTTGGTTTTTGAAGTCTTTAGGAAATGGGAAAAACAGATCATTACGGGTAATAGTTTGTAAAAGAGTACATCTATAACTATTGTCAAATAACTGTTTAAAACTATGATACTCGTACAAAGTAAACTATGGTTCAAGTGAAACAATAGACTTATTGGTGATTCACCCGAATATACTCGCCTGAAACGGGCAAAGCGACACTTTTAAATATATTTTTTTTCTTGAGGCCTCTCGCACGACTTTAATTTATTTTTAGGCGAATTGATTTGTATGAAAGATAAGATTCATTGTAGAACATTGTCTTGACCTTTTTCTCTAAAGCGGTTTTTTATGTTCGGATAGCCTGGAAACGTTCTTACGTAATAATTTATGAAGATTTTATTAAATGCCTCGTTGCGTGGGTCTAATATTCGTCAGCACTACTTCTGAGCATGAGGTCCTAGGTTGGATTCCCGGGTCGAGCAAAGTGTTATTAGATTTTTTTCGGAATTTATAAGTAGCAGCCCGGATTCTGGATTCGAGCCCGGTTGATGGCAATAGGCTCGCCCCGGTATGAAGGCTCCAGGCAAACAGGCGCGATGCGACAATAATAATTAAATAATTTCTAAGAGAACTTCACGGTCGAACAATTACCGGTATTGCGACGCACGACATTTCGCGCCAGTCTGCACGAGCCTTTACGTGGGACTTAAATATAACCGGTGAAATAAAGGTGTAAGTACTATGGTGCACCTCTGCCAAAGATTAAATAAAAAGCGATTCTTGCCATGATACAATAAAGTGCAATTCAGGTCGCACAGTACTAATTTCTTACAGTTATGTTCACCTAGAAGTTTCAGTACACTCACTGAATTGCCCGCTGCTTACTTGTAGATTCATACCCAAAATGCGGAGTGAACCAGTATTCATCTGTGCCTCTGCCTAATCCTTCAGGGAATGCAGGCGTGATGTTATATATTAAGAAGATGGGCAAGACTTAGTAGTCTTTATGACACCTACAGTTGAAAAAGAATAGTAAATTCTCAGTCGAGAACCTTACGACCTTATAAACACTTCCAAAACAAATTGAATCAACGTCTATTAATTTGAAGAAAAAAAACCGCAGTTTTGATAGCATTTAACAAATCAGAAACGCTACAAATCACTAAAGACGGAATTTACCATTCATTCACGTTTGCAAAATTTCCACAAGCTGTGACTTGTTGTTGTGACTAGAATTGGGATTTCCACCCAGAATTATGGCTGTAGGTAACAAGATGATTATTAAGACGGATGTAATCATTTGTAGATCTTTAAAAACGTTAACGGTAGACGGTAGGCCGAAGCCCGAGAGTCTGACAACCAGTCTTATCAAGGGGTATCGTGTTACACAGTAACTGGGTTGTGGAGTTCCGATAGGCACTCGCTGCATGTAAAATACTAGTATCAGCTGCATCGCGATAGACTGGGAGCCGACCCTAACATAGTTGGGAAAAAGCTAGGCATATGATGGTGACTCAAACTTCTTCTTTTCGAGTTTTTAGTGACTAACCTGGTGTCAGAGTTTTAAAGCCGCCCATGGGCCTCTGACTTGGATTCACATGGCGTCGAGAAATATCGTTCAGGCGGTTTCTTCACGATGTTTTCCTTCACCGTTTTTGAAGCAAGTGATAATTATACAATACGCACATGAATCCGAAAAGTCAGAGGTCAGTGACTTGGCAGTCCGACCATCACACCACTAGGCTATCACTGCTTACTGATGACTCAATAAAAGATGAGTAATCAATGAGACAATCTAGTATGTTTGTATACCGCAACAGTTCATGATCAATTACAATGCAAGAATATCAGCTGAGCCGTAAAGTATGTGATTGTAACTATTGTATGAGACGACAATCGGCAATTGGTTTAAATGACTCGTAAAGTCTGCTACTGCAATATTTTATTGGTATTTGATGTCTCGATTCTATGTCTTAATGTTAAATTAGCCAGTATTATTTTTCATCATTAATTAATAGATTATTTACCAGACCAGGGGTCAATGTCGTAACTCACTCACAATGCCTTTAATTTGAAATACAACAGCTCTATCTACGTATAAATATATCTATAAACAATGTCGCCCATGGGCATGTGACCGCCTGTATTTTTCTGAATATTCATGAAAAAATATCGATAATTAACTTTAATATTTTTCATATTATTCATTTTTTATTTTTTTTAGTAGCGTTTGCCATATCTCCGGTGTAATTGGCTCGATTTGGATTCTGTTTATTATTTCTAAAAGGTTATGAGTTATTTTATCGGATTAACTAAATTTTGTCGACTATGAAGAAAAACGGAGGTGAAGATATATTTTTCTAACAAAAATCTGTATTTATTTAAAAAACACAAGTAAGTGTTAGTTCATAAAATCATAGGAGGATTTTAAAAAACAATTAAAAAAAAAATTAACAAAATTAAAAATAATATAGACCTGCGAATCGAAGCCTGTACCTCATGCTCAGCAGTAGCGCTTGCAACCAGACCAACAAGGCAGTTATGTTTATGATACATTTAAATTTAACTTAGATATAGATAGCACTGAAATCTCGATGATTAGACATGTTGCCACATCAGTAGATTGCACCCGTGCGAAGGCGGGGCGGGTCGATAGTACTCTATAACTTCATACAATATTAGACAAATTCGTTTGCTCGAAAATGTAACTGATGCAATGAATTGTCAAAATTTAAAGGATTTGTGACTGCGAGGCTGTTACAGTTAGGCTGTTGGGTATACCAAAAGTAAGAATAAATAATCTCTAAAGCTGCGGTTTCCTAGAAGAGCGGTGGCCGCACATAACGGCCGCAGTGACGGCTGTCATGAAAATGACAGCAAAGATTTAAATCGTTAGATTCGCCCTAACTCGTCAAAAGATAGTCGCGTTTCTATTTCGTTTTCACACCTCTGACACACAATGTCGCAGTGACTTAATTTGATTATCATGGAAACATTATTTAATAATATGTGAGCTCACTCCTCTTAGTATGGACACTTTTTGCGTGACAAAAGTACCAGGAAGTATTAAATATGAAAGTACTAGAAAGTGGTGAAGGGTGAGCGTTTTGCGGGACTCTCTTTTGTAATTTTGACGTTCGAAAAGTTAAAAGCCTAGTTTGAATAAATGACTATTGAATTATGAATTTTGTATTACAAATCTAGCGATTTAAATATTAGGGCGGCGGGGTTTGATATAACGGTGTCATAAACGCTCTCTAGGAAAACACACCAACTTACTTTCATAAATAACGTTTCAGTGACGTCACTCACCGGTAAATTGCGGACACTATGTGGCGGCCACTGAAGCTAACCGTAGCTTTAGGCTATGTATGTCTTGGGCACGCCACAATTGTGGCGATAAGTCCCCTCTTTGAGGACTGGCTAGAGAGGCGCCACGGCGTCCTCACCTTCCGCCTGACACAGGTCCTCACCGGACATGGTTGTTTCGGGAGGTTCCTGTTCAGAATAAAGCGGGAGGAAACGCCCGGGTGTCACCACTGTGTGGATCGCCCGGAGGACACGGTGGAGCATACGGTGGAGGTCTGCCCAGCTTGGGCGGAGCACCGCCGTGTCCTCACGGAGGCGATCGGCGGCGGCGATCTCTCGCGTCCGGCCCTGGTTCAGGCCATGGTCCGGAGCGAGAGTGCATGAGAGGCCGTCACCTCCTTCTGCGAAGCAGTAATGCTCGCGAAGGAGGAGGCGGAGCGCGCGAGGGAGAGGCAAAATGCGCCCCCTCGCGCCCCTAGTCGCCGCAGGAGACGCCCCGGGCGTCGGGAGTCGCGAGCCGACTTCCGGCCACCGTAGGCGCGGGCTTGCGGACGGTGAGCAATGGGTAGCTCGCCGTCCGATAGGGACCAGGCCCGGGTCGACGGCGCGTTGTGTTCCACGCGCGCCTCAAAGAGATGTCAGCACCAAGTGACGGGGTCCGGAAGGGCCAATGCCTGCCGGGGTTGCGGGTTTGTCTGAAAGGGATATCGCGACCTCGGCACACAGGCAACGGAAGGAACACGGGTGGGTTTTAGTCAGTAAAAGTCTGACACGCCCTCCCGCTCCACCCAGAGCGGGAGAAGTTATTTGATAATTTCCCATCCTCAAAAAAAAAAAAAAAAAAAAAAAGGCTATGTATGTCTATTAGATAGTTATTCGATACGACCGTTACCACAGAACCGATTTGAATAAATTAGACGTTTTCCTATATTATGTCTTGATATAGAGTGTCCTTTGCTCATATATAATGCCTTAGCTGGATGAGAGTCACAAGATATTCAATACGGCGGAGGCTAGACATCATTATTTCATAGAGGGTTTTGATACCAATTTCTTTTGTTTTGCCAACTACTATTTAATTTTATCTTGTACCTACTCACTTTTTATTATTTGCATACCCATGTGATGGTTAAACATGGAGAACTTTATTACTGTTAAACAAAAAACATCGATGTAGTATATCTGCGGTGCTATTCTGTAACCATCTCACCGTGAAAACTAAGGTGAAGTGAGCGTGGAGTGAGCTGTCATTCCACAGGGATTGACACTATTGACAGCTCACTTCACCCAAGTTTTCACGGTGAGATGTTTACAGAATAGCATGGCTGTACCCATGTTTGCAAATAAATAAATGATTTTAATGATTTTTTAATTTTTTAATGATTTTAAAATAATATTCTGACGTCAAAAGACAACACTAATACTAGCTTTTGCCCGCGGCTTCGCCCGCGTGGTTGTCGGAGAATATCCCACGGGAACGTACTACCGGGATTAAAAGTAGATACTCTATGTATTAATCCAAGTAAACAATGTATATTCTCTTCAATTAGACCTAAAATAATCAAAAATTTACAGGTAACACCGATAAATTTCGAAAAATGTCGAAAGTGACGTAAAGCGCGCGTCAATGTCAAACCGCGGGGCTAGACCGATTCCCGATCCCGATTTTTCCTCTTGGTTTATGCGGCGCACGCCAGTAAAGCTCCCAGTCGCCATGATTTTTTCGATATTTTCAACAATCATCGTCATATTTCAGTCAATTTACGTAAAACCTAATGAATTATACACCTAAACCTTCTTCATGAATGACTGTCCATTGGTGAAATCCGTATGAAAATCCGTTCGGTAATATTTGAATTTATCGTGTTCAGACAGACAGACGTGGAGGCTAACATAATAATAACATTATGTTAGTAAAATAAACTCAATCAATCAATCAATCTTTATTCGTGAACACAGGTATTACAATCAAGGTCTTATGTATACATTTTAGTCGAGCTCTATGTCCTACCAATGAAATTGGTGTACAAATATATTAGGTTTTTAATAATAATTATGTTTGAATCTACACATTACAAAGTCACGAATGATCGAGTAGATAATGTCAATTAATCAGTTATAATTTTATTTTTACATGCATGTCAATGGTAAATTATATTAAAGGGCTAGTAATTTAATCATATTATAAATAATGTCAATTAGGTATATGTATTATTATTTATAAATAATTAATCAATTATAATTTATTTTTACATGCATGTCAATGGTAAATTATATTAAAGGGCTGGGTACATATTTTATTTATCACATTATCTTCACTCCATATACATTTTGGTAACTTATTATAGACCTTTGGAGCCATTACGAAAATACTGTTTCTTTATAGTGCAGTACTAGATCCAACTGTTTGTAACCGATCACAACGGCACTGACTAATTACTCGAGCAAATTTATGTAAATTATTCTTGACGAACATAGACGTTTCGTAGATGTACAACGATGGCATGGTTAATAATTTCATATAAAAAAAAGATATATATAGCTCTTATGCACCTTTTTGGCACTAAAATACTATATTCTTACCCGTGGCATTGCCCCAAAATATAATTCCATATCTCAATGTTGAGGATACTAGACCATGATACGCCGGATTGCTCGTTTGGCCGTTTTACTTAACATGTGCAAAGCATAGGAATCTTGGTTTAGCTTATTGCATACTTTGTCAATATGTAAATTCCATTTTAAAGTGTTTTCTATGTTTAGTCCAAGAAATTTAGTCACATTTGTTTCATTAATAATTTTGTCCTTGTATTTAATATTTAAGTCCAGACTGTAATTTACTCTTTGTTGAAATTTCATTAATACTGTTTTATCAAGATTTATAACTAAAGTATTATTTTGCAGCCAATTCACAACTGATAGTAAGGTAGAATTAATCTCAGCCTAATGTGCTTACGTCGTTACCATTGAAAAGTAAACTCTGTCATCTGCAAACATTGTCAAAGCATATGATGATGCTGTCGGAAAGTAATATAAACAATAAATAGGGGCGGCCCGAGTACACTACCTTGTGGTACTCCATTATTAAAAACTATTTTAAAAGCACTTCTAGAAATCCTACAAATCCTTAGAGAATTCACTGAAACCATCAGTTTCAGTGAATTCTCTATAGATTTGTAAGCTAAGCTAATATCATTTTGTCCTGTTGCCGTTGCGGAAATTGAATCCGCATTGTGTATCGAAAGTAAACATCGGGTCTGCACTATTTCTCGCGTAGATACTACGTTGCATTTTTAAAGCTGTAGGCAAAAGTCTAAAATAAACCACGAGTGAGTGGCCACGACGAAGTGGCTAGTACTTTATCCTAACTAACTAACTATCTACTCTACTCTTCTCTTCTGAAAACGGTGGAGCATAATCAGCCTATAATGTTCTCACTGCTGGGACACCGGCCTCTTGTCTGGAGAGGGAGTGGGGCGTAATCCACTACGTGGGCCCAATGCGGGTTGGCGGATGTCATATGTCTTCGAAATTTTGGTTCTAGGAAATTATGGTGCTAGGTTCTATATCCTTGCGATGTTTTCCTTCATCGTTTTGAGAAGACGGGTGATGAAATAATTTACACAAATTAAAGTGCCTGGTTGGGGTTCGAACCAACGACCTACAACTCGTAAGTCGCGGCCGTTACCACTGGGCCACCACTCGTTTCAGACTCTCGTAGCTTCTGCCTGTGACTTTCGTATGCGTAGAAGGCCATATAACATCCTACGGCACTCTACAATAGTGTAGCTTTCTATGAGTTAAAGATTTTTTGTAATCGAATCAATAATAGAGATTACATCTTCATCATCATCATTTCAGCCGAAAGACGTCCACTGCTGGATATAGGCGTCCCCCAAGCACCGAAACATCTAGCGGATACCTGCGGCCACTCCAGATCCTCGGGCACCATCGGCCATCTGTTCTGCGAGCAATGTGCCTGTCCACTGCCACATAAAGGCAACTTTAATATTAGTTTGGGCTATGTCGGTTACTTTGGCTCTTCTGCGAATCTCTTTATGTCTGATTCGATCACGTAGGGAAACTCCGAGCATAGCCCTCTCCATTACCCTTTGGGTGTCCTTTAACCTTAGTGCCATAGGTCATCACTGGCAACACGCACTTGTCAAAGACTTTCGTCTTGAGAATACCTCTTACAAACAAAATTTTACCTCTTTATAATGTAAGCCCCTTATTACAGAACCTTGCTCAAGACTCAAGCATGACTTAAAACGAGTTCCAATCAATCAAAAGGCTTTAAACGAGTTTTAAGTAGAGAAATATAAGTATAGATTTAAATTACATAATCAAACTACACTCGAGAGCAATGAATCCGGGTCACTTAAAGAATCCTAAAAATCTCGGAAACTAAAAATGCTAGGTTAATGCAATAAATTGTATTTAATAGACAATGTAATACTCCTTAAATGAAGGTATTAAAACTTCTTAGTTATTGTAAAGTTATATCATAAAAAAATCAAATTTGAAAAGGGCCACTTTCGAAGATGGAACTACGAAATTACAGCATTTGGTTTTGCTTTTGTTTGTAATCTGTCATTTATGTGGGTACATAAACCATGTTGATAGTGCTCTATATTCATTATTCAAGCTGAAATTATGTCGCTTACGCCTGAAGAATGCACCAGAATACTTACAATGCTGGAAACCGGCCGGAGTCAGCGCGATACAGCCAGGACTGTCGGTGTGTCGCTGTCAACAGTACAAAGAGTTCTCTGACGTTACGAAGAAACTGGTTCTAACCTACGCAGACCAGGAACGGGCAGAACCAGGTGTACCACAGCACGAGAAGACCGATACTTGGTGAACACCATGCTTCGAAATCGCTTTCTCACAGGAACTGAACTCACAAATCAGTTTCGACGCCTCGGAGGAAGTAACCCAAGTGCATGGACAGTAAGACGTCGGCTTGCTGAATCTAACTTAAAACCCCTTAGACCTGCAAACGGCCCTAAACTGGAGCGTGGGCATCGTATTTCAAGACTAAGATATGCCCAGAGCCACGTAAATTGGAGTATTGAAGATTGGTCAAAAGTTATGTTCTCCGACGAATCAAAATTTATGCTCTACAAGCACGATGGAAGACACAGAGTGTATCGAAGACCAGGGGAAAGATTCAAGCAAGCATGCATCGAAGAAAAAGTAGCCTACGGTGGTGGGTCTGTACTTGTGTGGGCCGGAATTTCTTCTGAAAGTCGCACAGAGCTGGTGATCATAGAAAACGGCTCTTTAACTAGCGTAAGATATGTGGAAGAAATCCTCAATGATCACGTTGGTCCATTTATGGTCAATTTAGGTGAGGATGCTATATTTATGCATGACAATGCCCGACCTCATACAGGTAGGATTGTGAATGACTACCTTCAAGAGATGAACATTACTCGTATGGAGTGGCCAGCGCGCAGCCCGGATATCAACCCGATCGAGCATGCTTGGGACGAGCTAGGCAGATGCGTAAAACAACGAAACCCTCCCCCAATCACGCTTCGTGAGCTCAAAATTGCTCTCACAGAGGAATGGGAGAATATTCCCCAAAATCGTATAAGGAACTTGGTGTACAGCATGCCAAACCGCGTAAATGCAGTAATGGAAGCACGAGGAGGCAATACGAAGTATTAAAATTCAAGAAAATCGTAATAAAGTTCAAAAATTTCATGTTTCCTATTTTTGTTTTAAGGAGAGATCAGCAGTTTTTTTCTTTATGTAATGTTGTGTAAATAAAATGTATGGTGACTCATATTTTTTTTACTTTCATTTAAGGAGTATTACATTGTCTATTAAATACAATTTATTGCATTAACCTATCATTTTTAGTTTCCGAGATTTTTAACATTCTTTAAGTGACCCGGATTCATTGCTCTCGAGTGTATTTCCACCCAAACAAAGAATTTCCACGAAGACAGTGAAAAACTCCTTCATTCCTCCTTTAGCTTTATTTCTCTCTATTACTATAAATCGTGGGACAATCCGGACGTTTCAAAGCAATCAATTCGATTAATTACCAATTAATTCAAGCGGTTGATAACACTACGAGCAATGAATTCAAAGGGAACGTAACGTATTGTACTGACCAATAGCAAGCGGAGATTATGATTTAATAAATTCAACTGACCAATAGCATAATTATCGAGATTATGCGGTCGTGTTATTATTGAGTGCGTATTGTTGAGGTTATAATTAATAATGCAATATTGATTGTCCAATTAATTTGCACGTTTTGTATGATTGGATTTGGATGAGCTTGGTACGAGATCAATCTTGCTGAGGTCCACAAATACGATATTCTGTCTTTGTAGTTACGTTAGGTGCTCGTGGCTAAGTAATAACAGCCACATGGGTCGATCCATCAAGTTAAGCTTGGCTTGCCGGGGTTGGTCCGTGGATGGGTGACCATCTTTACATACCGAGACTCCTCCGTGCCTCGGAAAGCACGTTAAGCCGTTGGTCCCGGCTGTCATTCGTCGATCTTTGACAGTCGTTACGGGTCATCAGAAACCCGACAGTCTGACAACCAGTCTTACTAAGGGGTATCGTATTACCCAGTAACTGGGTTGTGGCGGTCAGATAGGCAGTCGCTCTATATAAAATACTGGTATTCAGCTGCATCCGGTTAGACTGGAAGCCGACCCCAACGTTGTTGGGAAGAGGCTAGGCAGATATATACAATGTGAAATTTAATTCGTTTGCATCCTCTTAAGGGGTCATTGTACTCATCATTATGACCAACTTTCACTTTGGCACCAACCCTAAAATCGCGAAAAAAAAATCAGCTGTTCCATACATTTATATTCGCATAGCTCGATATAATGTAGACAACAGCAGATTTTTTTTTGTGACTACAGTTTGAGTAGAGTGGGCCGTAATCTAATCAACAGTCATGGAACAGCATCTGAGTATTTACTTATAATAACATTTAACTGTTGACTGCTTCGTTGGTCTAGAGTCGAAAGCGCTACTGCTGGGCGTCCTGGGTTCGGCATTAGGCTCGCCCCTTACTACATGGGGGTTAAACATAACTGGCAAAATGCGGGTGTACTATCGGTACCTCTGCCTATCCCTTCGGGTATGACAGGCGTGATGTTATGTTACATTTAATGGTCTACCCAACACGAAAATATTACACATTCTTCATAGTCATTCTCAAACGACACTCAATAGAGATCTTTTGTAGTTTATGGTTACAAGTATGTACCAGCCCGGGGTTTAAGTCTTAGAAGATCATCAATCATACGGTTGCTCGTCAGAATCTCATCGGTCATTGTGTGGCTACATCGCATGCAAGGGAATTTAACGCTAGACTGGACTTAGAAATAAAGGCTCTATGCCACCGCGTAGGCTGTTCACGAAGAAGTTACGCATACGCACGTTAGCTGCGCGGTTAATTTTGTTGATAGCCACGCATCCGTGCGTAGCGAGGCTGTGGGTCGCAATGGATGATCCTGTCTTCATTTTTATATGAAGTGACGCTCAGTAATTGGATGTAGGCAGCACTATACAGCTGAACCTTAATCCTAGTCCACCTATATACAAATCCATTAGAAAAATGCTGTCACAAGAATATAGTACATTACTGTGACGGCCTGCAACAGGGGCATTGATGGACGAAAGTGAAAATGTGGGTCGAGGCGAAGCCGAAGTACACATACGTGATTCCATCAATGCCTTTTTGCGGCCAAGGCTTGTATAATACCTTTCTCAAATAATGCGCGGAAATTCAAACAAAGTTAATTAAATATAAATTCCCGAACAACGATAATTTTTCACGCCCCAAAAGGTTAATTTGTTTCTTTTTTACTTTAAGCAGTTCTATTTATAACCCAAATCGAAATTTAAATAAAATCTTTGATAGGTTACCTCCTTGGTTGTTCGTTCCATTTTTTTGCCGGCCGCCTACTCGCATGTATTTGACCAGTACAGCATCTACGATTTATCTCTAAGAAGGTTGTCAAAAGAATGCTCGAACTTCCAAGCATGTTTGACAAAATATATTTTTATGCAAACTCACGAATTCAATGTACCTCATCCTACAACTGTGTCACATAAAAATTTGATGTCAACGTAAGATGTGCGTTGTGAAATGTTTATTGCATTTCATAAAATGTACTTACCTACCTATTATGAAATAAGTAAATCCTAAAAACATAACGCTGCTATCTGTGTCTCAGAACTAAAACTTGAGAACAACGTCATATTCAATTGAGCGATTATCAAATCTGTGGGAGTGATTTCGTGAAAAAGGACGGAAGTATGTGATGTGTCACAGAAAGCCGGCGAAGGGCGCGCTATTTGATGACAAATGAGCACTTGGTGCTAGAGTTGGCCGTCAGAAACGACCTTGAAAAGGCCCCGCCCCTTTAATGTTGCTTATTACCAAAGTGAGATGTCAGATGTTAGGTACACATCATAAGCGATTACTGTAACGCTCGCTCGTTTTTGTGGTCAGTATTTTAAAGCTCACAAATAAGAAGATAATTATTCAATCTAAACGCAACATGCACTGAAATATACGGAAACTGCATGCATCTTTATTCCAGTAATACAAGTTTATACATGTTACTGCAACACCCGCCTCCACCTAACTTCGTTCAGCCCCAGGAGCATCTGCCACCCCGACGTGACCTACAGTGGTCTATATGGAACGCAATTAATTGACTGCGGACCCAAGTAGGCAACTGCAAGCACAATCTAACAAAATGGGGGATAAAAGATCCCACCGATATCCCAGTGTGAATACGGTGCTCCGGTCCAAACCATGTTCTATATGTTGGAGTGTCCAAAGTGTCCACATACCTGCACTTCTGAAGACCTAAAAATGCCACTGATGTCTCGATTGGCGTGGCCACTTACTGGGCCCAACTCATTGAACATAAAACATGTATTTAGCATCGATTCAAAACGTAGAAGAAAAAACGAATGGGAACTTATATTAGCGAAATAAACAAATTACGTTCCAAATTAGGCAACTTTTGCTCATCATAATTAATTCCCAAAATTCCAATTAACCTTTCCATCTTAGATCTCTCATCAATATCAGTATCTCTTTTACCCACATTGAAACCTCATACACCCATCTCTATCTACTCCCTATTGATTTAACACCATTAAATGCCAATAGAGATAGTAAGTCTACAGTAATGAATGAACGGTTACTGACAAGAGCATAGACAACGTTAGATAATAAATGGTTTTGTAGTGCCGTATCGATTGTGTACCGAATCATTGGACACGTCGAAGCATTGACATGCCAGTCACCTTCAGGCAATAGTTTCTATCTAGTTCGAAATATTAATGGTGCTGAGCAGTATTACAAAGGATGGAAAAGCAGGCTGATATATTGTGAGTGGAGTTTGAAATTCAGTATACATATTTGTCATAGAGATGGGTAAAACTGTTTTAAAAGATACAGTGTTAAACTCTGCAAAGGAGCCTTTATAGGTAAGCGTGCTTATGTCCGTCTAGTGACCGATTCGTATTATAAACGGAGCGTTATCTGTTAATATAAGACTTGTATCTTTACCAATAAAATGAAGCAAATACCTCATAGTTTTGTTTAGTAGACTCTTCTATGTGGACTTTCCACTTCGTCATAGTTGCATTTTTTTTTGTATTTATTATTTTATACAAAGTACATTATAATACATATTTTAGTGATATTTATTTTAAAACTATGTATGTAAGTTTATTCTCATAATGTATGTTTATACTTAAATTAGTGAATAATTAGGTGTTATTATTTTCTGTAATTTATTTTCTCTTCTACTCTTACACACGTTGTCTACATCTCTTTAACTACTTTCCTATCGCAGGTATGCTGGAAGAGATCTCTTTAGAAATAAGCATCACCTTGGTACGTATTTTTCTGTTAGTTTCTTCTTGTCTATTTATATGTGTGTCCATAAACAGTTAAATAAATAAATAAAATTAATATGGTCTCTATGCAAAGATTCGTAAACAAATTTTACCTGTGATAGCTATGTAGCTATCTATTTATATGCCCAGTTCGGCAGTAAAAATACTTACCATTGGTAAGCAAAACGATTCGTTTTTGTTTATAGGAACTGAGCATATGTAAGACACCCTGGGTAGTAATTTTGCTACCGATCTTAGCATAATCAGCCTATATCGTACCCACTGCTGAGACGCGGGACACTCTTCTTTGAGAGGGAGTGGCACCACGGCAAGCGGTATGCTTGCCGTACATCTTTGACAGAGAGACCAACAATCAGTCTTACCAAGGAGTATCGTGTTAACCAGTAACTGGATTGTGGAGTAAGACGGCAGTCACTCCATGTAAAATACTGGTATTCAGCTGCAACCAGTTAGTCTGGAATTCGAGCAAATTGATTGGTTTTAAAAGTTATATTTCCAGCAGTGAACAGATAAAAAAGAATATAATCTATCAAACGTGCAGGGTTTCCCTAAATACTCGTACCAAGCAAAAAAATCTTCAACGCGGAATCTCGTGACTCACGAACAAATAAAAGAATATCGTAATAGATATGCATTTGTTTTCGTGTCGATAAGCATATCAGTCAACAGTGTTTTTGCAGGCACGTCATAAAAACTTTTAAGTACCTATACTAGCGACCCGCCCCACCCTAGCACGGTTTTTACGACTTTCAAAAAATCGAGATTTCTATGAGATTTGTTAGGAAAATATTAAATTTTTACTTTTAATATTTTTACATTTTTAATGAGTTTATGAATATTTAAATTTAATTAATCACAATTTTATTTTCGGTTTAGAATTTAAAATAGTTTTTAATTTAAATGTATGAGTGTAAAACTATGGACTAGAATTATGTCTGAAATAAATGAATAAATTAAATTAATGTAAAAGACAGTACAATAACCCATCCAGAATAAAATCTTTAAATGATGGTAAAAACCACACCTAAATCCGTTGCGCAGTTTAGTTCAGACAGACACGAAAAGCGATTTTAACTTATAATATGTAATATTAGATTAACCATTCATAAGGGTTGTTGATGATAGGTTGTATTGTAAAGGCTCGTACAGACCAGCGCGACGCGACGGCGCGACGCGACTCGCACAATACAATTTCTAAGAAAATTTGATGGTATAACAATAACCGGTGTCGCGTCGCGCTGTCGCGTCGCGTTAGTCTGCACATAGCTATATACAGGTAATTGGTTTCTTTTTACAGATTTATATGATTTTATAAATTTACAATCAAAACTGTCGGTAGAATGGTTTTTGGTCTAGGAGCATACCTAATTTATATTTTATCCTTGCAAAACAAGAGATTTTCTTTTGAAGATAACTTTCTAATCAGTCCAGTTCAGTTCATTTCTTAGCAGTAAGATACTGGATTTGTAGTGAAACAATATTAATAAATAAAATAATAAATCTTAGTTGTAATAAAACTGATTGTTGTAAAAGTAATCCAATAAAGACATTAATTTGTTCGTTTGACATCTTAACTTTGACATAATTGTAGGAGATAGGTTAATAAAGCTATATCTGTATTCTAGGTAAAGGCATTCACCTAAAGTCTCCGACTAAATCAACTTTAGACACAAATTAGGACGAATTTAAAACAGAAATGGTAAAACGAGATGCTATCTGAGTAAATTTGGGCAAACTTCATTTGGCCGAGATAAAATTTGAAAGATAAATTCTCAAATAAGGCTGGGGATTACGTCAGTCTTTTTGTTTTGAAAAGATTAGAAGTCTAATAAACTTTTTTGAGCCCAAATAAAGTAGGCGAAATAATAAATGCCGACAGTTTTGGCACAAGAGTCAGAAATTGTATTTTTTTTTTGCAAATAATCAATGTTTTTTAGAAAAAACTTAATTTCATTTGTAGTTTGCGCAATTGAATTTTAGATATCGTAAAATTCAATTGCGTATCTATGCTAAGTAATCAAAGTATGAATAATGTTCAGATTATCTGCTTTTCGGTCTCTAGAGCTTTATTTCGAGGCTAGCAATGTAAATAGGTAGGTGGGTCCTACGAGTCGGGATACTGCATTGCGCTCATCCCTGGGGACAAGCAGTGATGGCCCAGTGGTAACCTGACTTACGAGTTGTCGATCGTGGGCTCGAACCCAGGCAGGCATTATCCTCTAAGTATGTATATTATTTCATCACCCCTACTCTCAAAACAGTGAAGGAAAACATCGTAAGGAAATCGGAATGACCTGCAATCAATTATTTGAAGAAAATTGTGACATCTTCCAACCGGGAATACCCCTCTTAGCATAAAATTTTAAGGCATAATATTGTTTGGCATAACGTTTTCTCATAACTTTTATTAGCATAATAATACTTTGGCATAATGCAACGTTTAGCTTATCTGTCATTAATGAGGTCTAATTTGTTTTGGCATAATTTAGAGTTGCATAAATTTTTAAGGCATAATATTTATTCGTCTATTAATCATGAGCCATAAATATAAAAATTATTTATTATAATTTAGGAATTACTCTATTGGATTAGGTTAAGTTGCGGCGGGCGCAGCCGCTATCATGTTTGTTTTTATATGAGTTATATTATAAGGGTTTATAATTTTGATTCCAAAGAACATTATGTGTAAATATCAATGCGTTTATAATATTATACTTAAAAAAAATATGCTTTACTATTATTATACCAACAATATTTATGGCAAAACATTTATGCCTAATAATATAATGCGTAATGATCATTATGCTGAATTTCGTAATGCCCATAAATTTTATGCTTATCATTAGTAAACCTTATCAACCCGCAATGGGCCCGCGTGGTGGATTATAGCCCGCTCCCTCTCGCAGTCGCAGTCGCAAATGTGTGGCCCAACAGTGGGAAGGTTATAGGCTGATTTTGGTTTTGCTTATACCGGTGACAAAAATGAAGAGTTTCAGAAGCCTGTAGCTTTGTCGGCACCTACGTCGTACTGTAACCCAGCAATGCCTATCGTCTTTCTGTGCATATTCAAGAAGTAAGTACTTCTCTCGTTTCGGTAAAAAAACAGAATATTTCATGCGGCATTAATAATATTAGGCTGTCAGAAAGATGGTCGCCTGTTTGATTCAAGGACTAACAAAGACAATGATAAGCGGTTTCATTCTTATCATTGTCTTTGTTTCTATTGCACTATATGCTAAATTATAGCATATAGCGCAATAGATACAATTACTGAACAAACTTCAATATTGTAATATTTTTTCTTTAGAAATACTCGGTCAATCAGTGCTAAGAATCGTTCGCCATCTTGTAAGTTTATTGTCTTGTCACGGCTTGCCGCCAAATGTTTCGGTCAATAGTGAAAATATATAACGAAAAATCATTATGATATGAATAACCTAATCTAATTTGGAAGCAAATTCTAGAGTGCTTATTCAAGGACTGTCATGGTTGCAGTTTCTATATTAATTCTCGTTTACTGCGGCATTTTGCTACCGTTAAACACTTAGCAAATTAAGTGGATTTATTATCATTCTATTTGTGGTTATCTCAACAAGCACTTCTATAATCAGCTGATATTGGTTATTCGTTGGTTTAGCGGCATGCGTTTGGTCACGATCCTACCTGATAGTACTTTAGCGATGCAATTAATGATTAATTTAAAGAGAACTAGCTTCTGCTAAAGAGAACACCCACCGCATCGCATCCCATCGCCCGCCCGCGCTATTACTTTGTTTTCGCTTAGCGAACTTCCTGTCTTTTTTTCTTTTTGCTCGACTCCTAAGCGGCGAAGCGTAATGTTACGTAGCCTAACCTTCCTCAAGAATTTGGCTATCTAATGAAAAAATATTTTTTCAAATTCGACTTGGTTCCGGAGATTACCCCTACATACAAACAAACAAATTTTACTTGTTTATAATATTAGTAAAAGTATAGATTTGTCCAATGTTCTATTCAAGATGAAGTTTGCAAGTACTTCCGATTGTCGTGACAAAAACAATGCGAAAGAATATGAAGAATGACATATAACAAGAAATGGGGAGTAAGTAGGAAATTCGGTCCTACCAGGGTTGCGAGTGAATATAAATTCGCTCCTGCCAGGGTTGCGAGTCCCTGCCAGGGTTGCGAGTTTGTCCGAAAGGGATATCGCGACCCCGGCACACAGGCAACGGAAGGAACACGGGTGGGTTTTAGTCAGTAAAAGTCTGACACACCCTCCCGGTCCGCCCAGAGCGGGAGAATTAAAAAAAAAAGGAAATTCGATTGTGTAATTGTGCATTGCTAAAAGAAAAGATGCAGATGAAAGATAGCATGGATGGATTTTGTGGATGATGATATACGTATAAATGGGAAGGGTTGAAGTAAACTCTGGAGATGAAGGCTCTAGAATGTGATGATACCATTGACTTATCTTAACCTAACATTATAATCAAAAATCATTTACTCAAACGTGGCTGGGAATCGGCACTATTCGAACGTCAAAATGACATAAGACGTCAAATGATGTGACACTTCCTATTGCTTTAGCTGGGAAGAAGTGGCGCAACAAATTCCCCAGCAGCACTGCTAATTGTTCAGTTACCAAACTTAATTCTATACAATTATATGCAAAATAATTGACATTACGCAACACAAAATATTCAGTTAAATTATTTGCCAACATACAGTAAATAATTTAATTACATTTGGTGTATAAACATATTTTACATTAATTGGTTGTATTTATTTGTAGTTAGTTCATGTGTCTGTATTTAGTTGAGTTAAATATTGTAAAACAACGAATAGTTCTAGAGATTTACATAATAAAGGGAACTCTAATTTCTTGTATACATACATACCAACAAATGTAAAATGTACTGTTTTCTGACAACTGATGGTACATATATTATCAGTTCAACGATTCGTAAATATATGAATAGTTAAAAGCATTATCAATAGAATATAGACAATAACAGGAAATTTATTTAATCAATTCAGTAACTGGACCGTCAAACATGAACTGTATCGTTCTCAACTACTTCTTTGAATATTGCCAATGCAATTTTGAGCTTTACAAAGGAAATGTGCCAGAGAATGTATCTTTAAAGTTTCTATCGAGTCTAACTTCCGCTCGTGGACCTTCCTGGATCGCTTCATCTCTAACCGGAAAACCAAGCAGTTTTTTGTATTCAAATCTCCTAATCCAAATAGGTTCAATAGTGATAATAAACAGCAGACAGATTTTTGTATTAATTAATTAGTAAGGTTCATGATCGAAAATATAATTCAACAAATTTTACGACAGCTCTGTTTGATCCCGAAGCAAGCCGGGCAACCCCGTAACTTAAAAAAAACGTCATAAATTTTCAAAATCTAAAATGATATTCAAACCCGTGTGCAAAGTTAGTAGCGATTAGGGTTTTTTTTTTTTTTTTTTTTTGAGGATGGGAAATTATCAAATAACTTCTCCCGCTCTGGGTGGAGCGGGAGGGCGTGTCAGACTTTTACTGACTAAAACCCACCCGTGTTCCTTCCGTTGCCTGTGTGCCGAGGTCGCGATATCCCTTTCAGACAAACCCGCGACCCCGGCAGGCATTGGCCCTTCCGGACCCCGTCAGTTGGTGCTGACATCTCTTTGAGGCGCGCGTGGAACACAACGCGCCGTCGACCCGGGCCTGGTCCCTATCGGACGGCGAGCTACCCATTGCTCACCGTCCGCAAGCCCGCGCCTACGGTGGCCGGAAGTCGGCTCGCGACTCCCGACGCCCGGGGCGTCTCCTGCGGCGACTAGGGGCGCGAGGGGGCGCATTTTGCCTCTCCCTCGCGCGCTCCGCCTCCTCCTTCGCGAGCATTACTGCTTCGCAGAAGGAGGTGACGGCCTCCCATGCACTCTCGCTCCGGACCATGGCCTGAACCAGGGCCGGACGCGAGAGATCGCCGCCGCCGATCGCCTCCGTGAGCGATTAGGGTTAAGGGCTTAAAAAAAAAAAAAAAAAAAAAAAAAAAAAAAGAAACTATATTATTCAAAGCACTCGACTATTCATTAATCATATTCGTTAATTAATCAAATTACTAGGTATATCCGAGACAAACCAATATAATCCATCAATTTCACGGAAGAAACTCATTTACCTACAATAAAATTACGTATCGATAATATCATATCGATTGATATATGAATCATCAAAGCTTTACGTAAATAAATAATATTTCGACACTCGATTCCAATTTATTGACTATAAATCTTGCCTATTTATATAAAGGCAGTGCGCACACGAGAGTTAAAATTGTTGCATACAGAACAATAATTTTTAAAACAGTTTTGGTGTGTGCGCCATCATTGTTTTGTTGTGTTTTATTTTCATCGTGCATATAATTTTATACAAAGCTTTTAGCGATAGTCTTATCTTGTCTTATTAGCTCAATACACAATTATTTATTGTATTAGGTACAAAATGTGTTTTTTTAACCACTACTTGGAAGCTCTTGGCCTGCATTTCACTTGATGGTCAGTGATGATCAGGCCGAAGATGGAAGCGAGCTTCACCCGCAATCCTCAACCACAGAGGAACTGCCTATCATACCTCTAACTGCCGAAACACAACCATGCCGTTAACATGGTTGTTATGGCGACAGACTTAGTTAAGATGGTGGTAGCTAGCCAGGCGGACTTAGAACTAGCCCTACCACATCAACATCATCGAATACATTTAGGTGGCTTAAAATCTATGCCGACAACCATAAAAGTAGTGCGACGTAGCCGATGTTTGCGATGCGACGTCGCAACGCTTTTATGGGTGTCAGCCTAACAGTCTTGACTCAAGTCTGCGTACAGCCTCAGTGCACACACTCTAGGAGGCAAACGTTTTGTCTGTTGAACAATTTTGTAGCGAGAATGCGCCGTCACCCTTTTCATAGAACTCTCTGTATTCTTAAGACATTGTCAACTCATGTCTGCGCACAGCCTAAGAATCATTTTAGAAATAATAATTGAATGTCTATTTTTAACAGGTGCTGATGTACCAAAGACAGCTGTGTGGTATTTTAATTAGAATGGGGAAACCCATATACTGCTGCTAGGGCTATAGTGGCGAACAGGTTATGTCAAGGTTAAAGGCAGCCATAGCCACCTTGTATTCACAAATTTCCTAATTTTAAAGCCATTTATGGTGATTTTGGCGGTTGACATGTTTTAACGTATGAAGGAGATGTCTTAAACAGCAGTGGATTTCTGCAACCGCATAGACTAGTAACAATATCAAACCAACTCTCTAAGATTCTTCACTTTAAAGGGACTTTGGGAAGAGAGATGTTTGTTTATACAATTATTTTGCGATAACCAAAAATATTATGGAAGTGTTTTTTCTTAGGAATAAGTCTGAAAAAAATCACATTAAATAGTAGATTGTTTGCCTAGGGAGCAAACAACTATTTTAAAGGAGATAGTGTCTCTTTGAATCCAGAGCGGAGCGAAGGATTCTAAACTAGAATCCAAAATACGTCACTCGAGCTTAAGATTGTGTTACTTCCGAGGTGAATACTACTTTCTACCTCTATGATAAAATAAGTAAGCTTTATTTATTTTTTTATATGGCTCTCGTGCGGTTTACTTTATCATACAGTCGGTTACTTGGTCATACAATGTTCGTGATTGATCTCTTAGGTACCTAATTAAAACTTTCACTAACAATATCCGCATTCCAAATCCAAATCACTTTTTGTCCCTAGGGATTAAAGACCTATTTTAGTCCCTGTTTACAAAGAATAAAGTCAAGTTAAGAGCAAAACCTACAAGCGACCAAATCAAAATTAATTGAAAACTTCACAAATACCAAAAAAAGACAAACGATTCTCGATAAGTAAATAACAGAACAATGCGAAAACGAAATCAATTATCACGAAACAGTAATGAAAGGCGTCAAATATACACTGTAGGAACACACGACGAAATATATCAAGCTACGATACTTATCCAGTATAAGCTTATCTCGCATTGCATAGGCTTACCGCAAAGTGACAGGTCAACATAAACTGGAAATTATAGATAGATATCTTTACATAAAGTAGAATATTTTATCTAGCATAGGTAACTGATTGATATCCTCACTTGATGATTTTTTTTTTGTGATATGACAATGTTAATTGTTTATACGTGTCTCAATAATCGGAGGAATAGTTCAATGGTTTTCAAAGCTATTGATAAAATTAATAAGCTAAATAATGAATCAAATAGGGAAGATGGAACTGGAAATAATATAGTCAGAAACAACGATTAGGAGCCACTCCCGATATAAAGACAAGAAGTTAAATAACAAACAGTAAAAATAAAAAAACGTTTATTATAAAATGGACACTAAAATACATTCACGTTTCAATCCACAGATACTTATGAATATATACAATCAAATGTCTGGATTCTGTAGACTTACAGAGCATCAGATAAATAATAGTCGTAGTAACTATGATTTATTCCGTGTCTTCAACGAATTATGCTAGGTTCGGAATTTTAATTTCTACTCTGTGATAAATTGTTATCAATTTCATCCACTTCATAATCATCATCAATTTTAATTTATATTTCTAAAGCGAGATTGTTTTTACCTTTAATCTTTGTAGATCCTTGCGTTTCAGATGAACCTGAAAAAGAAAGATATCATTAGTAAAACACTTATTTAAATCAACTTTATAAATGAGTGACTGCGTTCAAATTCGGTAATAATTTTTTACGAAATAATAAAACCATTATATCTAAGGTTCAAGTTACGAGCATTTGATTTAAATGGGTGGCTGCACCGAAAATCCGTTTATCATTTTTATAGCTCTTTTTAACGATCATTCGTCTGGCGTGTGTTAGACGGGAGATGTCGGTCAATGATTTTTGAATGGTCCAAATTAGAGGGCGGCACAATGACAAAAACTGTTGCAGTATCATTATTTTTTTCATTGCACAAAATAGCATTGTCATACAAAAACAAAATTGTCGAATACGAAAAAATAACATTACTGAAATTGCATGCGTATTTTTGCGATGCACTTTTAATTGAGCAAAATGAGACACGGTAAGTAACTTGGTAGTGATAATAATTAACCGTCATTGGCTTTTCCGTTTTCCTGGAAACTGGTCCCATGGACTATTATTAACATAATTACTTAATTACCTACCCTTGAATTCATAGGCGAATTTTGTTGGTCATTAAACCGGCTTACAGACTCATCATAATATGCAATAATTGGATGATCGTGGGCCTTCATAATTGGCCAATGATCGCCTTCAATTAATGGCAGTAATGGCTACGCTTTGAAAAGAGATTGATGAGCGCCTTATTAATTACTGTATAAGTGACAAGCGGCTGTATTTGTGCTTATCTTTGTTAGCCACCTTTCATGACTCTAAAAGAAACTTATAGAAACCTAGTGGATCTTCGATATGTAAATCAATATGATGTATTTTATGCATTGCTTTTAACATTAATAATAATCATAGAGATTGACTTTCAAAATTCACCAACATCGCCACTTATATCCATTAATAAAAGAATAGTAAATGCATAATTATTAAAACCACAAACGATCTTATTATTTTTCATACATACGTAGCCAAAAATATTCAAATCTTTTTGCTCTCTGAAGATTACTCACACAATAAGTGTCGATTAACTCTCACCTTGCTGCTATTAAACTCATTCATCTGCTCTACAATGCATAGCGAGACAAGTGCACTTTATCTTCTCAGTAACCTGTAGCTGTTTATTTTTAATAGAGAGTTATAGGTGAACATTTGTAGTATACATCGTAGTAGAATTTGTTTTGAGATACATTCAATCCTTACTAACATTATATATGCGAAAGCGAGTTCGTTGATTTATTTGATTTTTTGTTTGTTACGCTTTCACGCTAAAACGGTACAACGGATTTCTATAAAATTTGGCATATGAGTAGATCATGACCTGGGTTAGGACATAGGATTTTTTATCCCGATATTTCCACGGGATCGAGACTTATGCAAGTGAAACCGCGGGGCGCAGGGGTTATCTCACAATGTTTGCTATTTTTTACAAGAACTACACTGTCCAGTCCACTGCCCAAGAATCACAAATATTGTACACAAAAATAAATGACTGTGTTGAGGTATTTTCGCAGAGGTTTCATTTCAGTCTGCATAGCATTCAACAATATTTTTTCTAGTATACCTCGCGAAGAGAGTAAACAAGTATCTATCAATAAAAACGTTTAGTTAGAAACTACGTTTCCTGTAAAATCCATACAATCTTGTACAGGAAAAACTAATATTTTTTGTAGATATGTATCATACAAGGACAAGTCCTTGTAATCGGCATAAGAAATCTAATCGGACGCTAGTTTTGGCCCAGATATATGTATCTGGGCCAAAACTAGCGTCCATTTAGATTTCTTATACGATTACCCCCGCAGTATTACGAGAGATTAATTACCCCAAAAAAAGGCAAAGAAAATAATGTTCGACTGAAAATCTGTATCCGAAGCGAGGCTATTAAATTGGCCTTCCTAATGTTCAAAATAACAAATGGTTTACGTGTATTCAGAAAATAGGTAGTTCACGTACGTTTTATAATATTTTAACCCGCGTAAGTGGTCAGCAATTCACCTGAACCGGTTTATTCAAAAAAAATGTTTGCCCATTACCGCGTGAAAAGGCTTTTGTGTTCCATTTTGAATGTCTGTGTGTAATGGTTTACGTTTTTTAATTTTATATTTTTCTGGCTATTGTTGCGATTAATTGTGTGGGTTTTTGAGGTTATGAAATTAACAATATTGCTTTTGTGTTCCGAGTTAACTTACCTAACAGAGGTTATTTGGCCATTATGTTTGGATGATAAAAGACTAAAATTAAGTAACTGTTATAGAATACGATAAAGTAAATACTTTGAAATTAACATAATTATGAAAAACTGTTTAATATCTTATACGACGTGCGCCTCGCGGTTTCACCCGCAGAAGTCTCAATCCTGGTCCTTCTCCAGGTCATGGTCTACCCATGTGCCAAATTTCATCGAAATCCGTTAACCCGTTATTGCGTGAAAACTTAATAAACGAACAAATAAGCAATGAAACTCACTTTCGCAATTTTAGTATTAGTTAGGATGACTAAATCCAAATCTCCCTTATAAAAGAAGCGCAACCGTTTAACTATGTCGCATAAAAACGTATAACACAAAATCCAATCCGAGATTTCGGGTCCAAATCTCCGAAACTGGCTCAATATCTTTTTACCGAAAGACCTCTATTGATTCGGGAACCCGACTTAATAAAGTTAGGGGTACAACACCCGGAAAAAAAACCGGGAAATGTAGAAGTTTCAAATGGAGAACATCAACGATGGAACTGGATTAAGCTATCAAAATCTGGCATCAAGGGATCCTTGGCAATCGGGTTCTGACGACCGATCCCAATCCCTAAGGCACCATTCTCACAACCGGCGATTTACGAGAAGGGACTAGATCTAGCAACTAAGAGCGAGCAACGAGAACAACGAGCAGTGAGTGCGTGCCGCCAGCTACGAGCGATTACCTACTCGCTGTTATATGTATATACAGTTCGATTCAAAATTCGTGGCGGCTCGGAAATGTTCTACTCGCTGCGCAGTACCCGACCTCTCACCCCCGCTGATCCATGAATTCGTTACAGCGCAGCGACTCGCGTCATGTTCCGAGCCGCCATTAAGATTGAATAGGGGTGTACCAAGCGTGAGTCTCGCGGCGAGTATTCTACCCGCCAAGCGAGCGTCGCTGAGTAAGTGCTCTCTTTGAGAAGCGAGTAGTGCTCGCAACTCAAAACGAGTTTGGCGAGGAACGAGCAGCGAGTGCGCGACAGCAACGTGCGATTATGCTCGCTGGTATGCGTATATTTACCAAGTGTGAGTCTCTCAGCGAGTGTTCTGCCCGCCAAGCGAGCGGGAGCGAGTAATAGTTCTTGTCGCTGCAACAAACCAGTACTCGCCCGCAGTGTGAACAGTCAGCGTTCAATAATAATTATTATAATATTAATACGCGAAGCAAAAACTTTGTACCCCTTTTTACGAAAATTACGCGGACGGAGGAGTATGAAATTTGGCACAGTTAAAGTTTATATGGAGAAGGAGTGCAGAATCCTATGTAACATATATTTGAAATAAATTAAATTAATAAAAAACATAACACACACTACCATGCGTTTGACACAAGATGGCTACCTTAGAATCATGAAATTTAAATGAATTATGGCCGAATTTCGACCTCTGGGCGACCACTAGTCGTAGTATTTATATTAAAATATATCTCGTTTACTAACACGGGACCTACAATCTTTTATACTTTTCTTGAGCGAGAAAATCGTTGATAGCTAGTCGCTTCCTCGTCGGCCGTGGGACGGGTGCCTAATGTCGATGACATGTATACATCTATGTATGTATACGACTTTGTCTTGTAATGTCTTTGGGTTTCCTTATTTACTTGATACCGTTTTGTTAACGAGGAGAATCCAGATGATGATTGGATGAACTAATTTTATGGATTGAGTAGTTAATCAAGGTTTGTATTTGGTTGTCTACGTGTTGATTAGAATTAATTACATAGAGATAATTGAAACGGCAAAAGTTGTTTCGCTTTTGGCTAATAAGTTCATGAAAATGCTTAATGTGCGCCTTATTTGTGCAAATTAAGAGCGTTTATTCTGAAAGTTGGCAACGTCGTAAATACTCGTAGCTGTCAAATATTTACCTGTTTTGATTAATTTGGAAATAATACTGTATGGAAATAAGAAATGTGGCTAACTAAGTTACTAGAATATTGATTATGTTATGCAATTGTAACATTAAATTTGATGTTGTACCCGTTTCAGGCGTAAAAAAAGCATTTGGAAACCTTTCAAATGCTTTTTTTACGCCTAAAACTAAATATTCGGTGTTACAATATTAATTATTGATATGATTGTGAATGGGTAAAAATACTGACGCATTAGTTGATAAATTCAAAGTTAAATGCCCCAACCCAAATTAGAGGTAATTCTAATTGTTCAAAGTCTTTGACCCCAGAAATACCCAGCGTGCGCCGTACGGACAATAGGAAGTAATTATGTCGAACTATGCTATTATGTAAACTGCGAGTTTTTGACTTTACCTTACAAACGTTATGATTATAGTCTTCATTAGAACAACTACAAAAATAATTGTCTAGTGAAAGTTAAAAAGGGCAACTGTCTTTGGTAATAATAATATTAGGTCCCCCCACCTATGAAATCAGCGTTTTGTATGGAGAATTTTAAAGAAGTTGCATTTTTCATACTAACATTTTCTTAATTTATATAACAACCATGAACACTAATGTTTTAAAACTTTTATGCACTAATATTTAAAAACTAAGATAACATATTAAGCCACTTAGATTAAGCGACAAAAATAAGTTTTGGCTAAGTTAAAACAAATAGTGGTCATTTCTGCTAACAACATGAGGAGTAATTTTTAAGATATTTTTTTATGTTTAGAAAACTATAAGTAATATTTTTTTTTTTACTTGTGGTAGTTGTCTATGATGGTCATTATTCGATATAATACCAAGCAATTGATGAATATTTTATATCATAGAAGTGACGAGGTTCTCTATTTATGAGAAAAAAAACGCCAATTTCATAGGTGGGAACCCAATATTATAGTAAGTGTTTTATACATTGTGTGTGTGTTTGCATGTGTTAACGTTATCATAACAGGTTATGTTTTATGTTTAAAGAATATTGTTTTTAGAATAAAATCATTGTATTTGTTAAGCTATGGTTTCATAGAAGAACGGTGGTCGCCACATAGCATCTGTAATTTACCGGTGAAAGACGTCACTGAAACTTTATTATTTTGAAAGTAAGTTGTTTGTTAGGATTTGACACCGTAAAGTCAAATCCCGCTGCCATTATTTTCGGGGTATTTCTCGCAAACGCACCAAATGAAGCGCACCAAAATTATTTAACCCCCGACGCAAAAAGAAAGGGTGTTATAAGTTTGAACGCTATGTTTTTGTCGGTGGCACCGTAGCTCGGCGGGTGAATCGATTTGAAAGCAGTTTTTTTTATTTGAAAGCCGGTTTTGTAGCGATGGTTCTTAGATATGTTTTATCAAAATCGGTTCAGCCGTTTGTAGATTATCAGCTTTTTCTACTTGATGAATGGATGTGAGTGTCTTCCACAGGTCTGATCGATTTGAAATTTGGTATTCTGTTACTTCAATGATATTAGAAGAACAGTTACCTTGAACTGATGCTGCAGCATCACCTGGAATTTGCAGGATACCCAACTTACACGATATCTGTGCAGTAAGTTGGTAAGGGCCAACTTACTGCACAGGTATTGTGTTAAGGCTTATTGGAATGGTCTCATTGAATAGGTTATTATATTACGATAATGAACAGAGTCTGGTGATGGAGTAGGAAAGAGAAATGAGTAAATGTTTGTGCCGGGGTTTTTAAATTTTAATATAATTTCACTAGTTTTCCAAACATTATCTTCACAAAACTACACTGAGTTTATTCGACGTAATTCTTGGCATTTGTTACATCTGAATGTCATCCCGTTTTATAATCCACTCAGCAATAGTACCTACGTGAAATATCAGTTCTTTTTGCTCATCTCAATTTCACGTGTAGTGTCATGTGCCAAATTGTCAATCAATCAATTGGGTAGTGTTGCCAGTTGCCAGCCGGTTTTAGTTTTCACTTTTGTTGAACATATTTGGCAGATGAATGAGGTATTAAACATGTATAGAGCCGTCAATTGACATCTTAATGACGTTATAAATTGCACGTGTCATCAACTGTCAACATTTGTGAGATAATTTTAATCTGTTGCCTATCGTTAAGTAATATTATTTATGGTTGTATGTTCGTGAATAAAAATCTCTTGAATAATGAAACCAATAATTTAAGTTCATAAATTATTAACGTTTCGAATTTTATTAGTTACATAATCGTGGTTTTGTTGAAATTTTTATTTGACTAATGGTTAAAACGTCAATAAATCTAAGCAGATTCGAGACATAAAGGCACACGTGTTTAAAAGTTCTGAAGATTATTTATTTCTATGTCAGAAGAGTTAATTTTTTATACAATTTCACAACGGCCTAGCTTACAAGTCGGATCTTGTGATCAATATTTCACATTTTGCCCCCTTTCCGTACTTTCAAGTTATTTTTTCTTACCCGATATATAACATCATAATATTAAAATGTCTCAATTACCTAGGTTTTACTGATGATATTACAATATTTTAGTGTCTGAAAATGATAACGGAAGGTCGTGATTTGGTGCTAGTTATTTTAAGAAAAAGAATTCCTCGTCGAAACTTGTTTAACTTTTCTTATTTACCGTATTTTGTCAAATAATTGATGTTTCTAGATTATCTTTCAGTACAATAAAAACCCATTCAATTTTGTTGGCACTGTTCCTGATACCAGAGGCGTTTTAGCTCAACTTTTTTCCTTTTTATTTCATTGACCATAGAATTAGATACTGCCAGTTGCATGACTGCGTTTTTTGGATTTTCACGAACGAATACTACTAATTGGATTATATTGTAGCCAACCTTTTTGGGACAACAGTATTTTTTTATTAAATCTATTTCACACATAACTGGCGAAAAGCTTACGGCTAAGCTTCGGTTCTTTGTTTGGATAGAATTAATTAGATATTTAATAAAAAGTAAGTATCGTGCAAATAAATCTAGCCGTAACACCTACTTTAAACTCTCTTAATACTTAAAACTTAAACTCAATCACCTCTGTGGTTTAGTGGTTAGACCACCTGTCTCAAGCCCAGAGGTCCTGGGTCCAATTCCCAGTGGGAGCAAAATTTTCTACTCTTTTGGTTGGTGGTAGGGCTAGTTCTAGTCCACCTGGCTAGCTACCGCCATCTTATCTAAGTCTGTCGCCATAACAACAATTATAAAAGCGTTGTTGTGTTTCGTCAGTTAGAGGTAAGATAGCCAGTTCCTCTGTGGTTGAGGATACTGGGTGAAGCTCACTTCCACCTTCGGCCTGATCATCACTTACCATCAGGCGAGATGCAGGCATAGAGCATCCCGTTTTGGTGAAAAAAAAATGGTCAAAATAAATAAATTTTGATGTACCTACATAGGTAGGTATAATAATAATAATGTAATCTAGTAATCTTATTTCAAATGGAGTACTTATAGAAGTACTCCATTTGAAATAAGATTAGATATTTAACTAAACCTTTTTTACAGTCCGTTCAACCGATTTTGAACTCTATTGCGTTGGTGGCATGACAAATGGCAGCTGCAGTAAACAGTTGGTATTGTAACCACTTTTTTTGCTTTTAATGCCATCGTTATGCTTACGGTATAGAAGTCAGAATCGGTTGAAAGGACGGTAAAAAAGGTTTGTTTAAATGTCGAATCTTATTTCAAATGGAGAAGTTTATCTGGCTTTCCCTCGACCACAGTCTTTTGTAATCGAATCAAATAAGTATTCATTATTTGAACTGAAATAGGCTAAAATCAGAATTTGAAGAATTCGGCAGTAATAACGGAGGTTTACGCAGAATAAATAGGTAATACCTTTGCCTAGCAGTTTACATTTTAAAACCATCATTTAATTTGGAAATAAAAATCTTCCGATTCACTTAAACTGTTTTCTCTAAGTTAGCCTACAAATGATGAATAACCACTTTTCTATAAACTCAAATGACATTTATATAATTTAACAAATATTAACAATAGGTATATATATATCAAATCAGCTGTCCACGTATGCCAAATTGAGCACCTGAGTGAAATGGGTTGTAACAATCCAGCCATAGGTCACTGACCTTTCAATCTTTTTATTAATAGAGGTGTCGATCGTACCGAAATTTATATCTTCTTATGATTTAATATAAACATTAAAGATATAAAAATACCACCTGGTGATCTGTTCGAAGAGAAAGGTAAAATCGTGATCAATATTATACTTTTATAGTTTTAGAACAAAAGGTGAATTCAAAGATAAAGGGCCAAAGAATTAGGTCAATTATTTTTGTTCAAAGACTTTGGACGATTGCCAAAAATAATTCATGGTGTGTTAGAGATAGTATTCGTTAAAATGTGTCAATTTGTTTATTGTTTTTGTTAATGTTGGAATAATAAATACAGATGCCTTGAATCTTGAAATAACTGCTGACGGGTAAAAACTGAGGCTTAGTTTTAATTTCTAACCGGTCAGAAATCATTTCTTAATGATATTCCCAACTTGTTCTTTTTTTGTGTTCGTGTCTTTTTTTTCGTATTATTTATAGCTAATAAACGTATTTTCTTTCTTAAGTATATCATAAATAACTAACTATACATTTATATTAAAACGATACCCTTGAGTTCATTTGATGAATCAGTTTATATAATAACAGTAACCCTATTAGTTTGGAGCTTTGAGAGATAGTTACCTATTAATATTCCTATTAATTAAAAGCCACCTTTAATACACAAGCAAAGATTGTTTATATACAGAATAGATACCTACCTACTCAATTTTTCACCATCTAACACTTTGAAAACAAAGATACGTTCCAAGTTTATTGACGTTTATACTAATACCATTTATCAGAACACCATGTTCTAAGTAAATTAAAAACATTATGAACATAACGTTACTATTGGAACAACTGTTCTAATATGTGACGTGTGTGGTTCATTTGTTTTAACTTTTTACCCTGAATACAAGGCAATAGATGTAAAATATTTTACGAACGCAAAATTTTTATTTATTTTTTTACAACCGACCTCTTCCTTTTGTTTTTTAATTAATAACCGACGGTCAATTTCTACGCTGGGGGTTAAGAATCATGTGCTGAATTCATGGTAAAAAATTTCGCATCGATTTCCCTGATATTTATACGTCAACTAGTTATTTCTTTGGTTATCGAGCTGCCGAAATATTCCCGACGATAAAACTCTATGACACTCTGCACAACCCGTAGATCGAACTAATGAGGAAGCGCTATGGAGTGGTTCTAGGGACCACTAACCCAATGAGATAGACCAAAGTCAAAGCATTTATTTAAATTAAACTATTTATAGCCACTTTTGAGGAGTCTGTAATTATCATAAAAGTTGAAGCTAGTTCCCGTTCTAGAACGTAATCTCTAAAGAGAAGAAAGGGCAAAATTATGATACTTCAATCTAAAATCCGGGGGCTCGTGCCTAAATAAAACAAACGCACGGGTCGCTCTTCAAGGTTAACCGACTCTTGTCGAGGTCGGTCCATGGTTGGGTGACCATGTATTAGGTACAAACACTGCTAGTTCTTTGACAGTCGTCTCGGGTAGCTAGACGCCCATCTGACAACCGGCCGGCGGCCCTGCCAAAGGGTATCGTGTTACCCTGTAACTGAGTTATAGGGGTTAAATAGACATCCGGTCAGACAAGAAGACCACCTGAACATAGTTGGTAAAAGGCTTCGTAGATGATGACGATTTAAGATACATCAATGTACTGGTAGGAGACTAGAGGAGTCTCCTCGGGATCGTAGTATTAATATAATATTATAAATTCGAAAGTGTATTTGTTTGTTTGTTTATACGCTTTCACGCTAAAACGACTGAACGGATTTAGATTAATTATGTCACATGGGTAGACCATGACCTGGGTTATGACATAGAATACTACTTACCCCGATATTTTCTAGGGATCGAGACTTACGCGGGTGAAACCGCGGGGTGTTGCTAGTTGAGTTATTATTATATCTCGAAATTATTCTTAGAATTAAAATTACTTATTGAATCCAAGCGGGGGTCATCCGAGCTGACTTCTTTTCTATGCTAAACATGCAATAGTTTTTTATCTCGTAAAGCAATCGAGATTAGAACTTATACAGTATCTACAGTTACATCACACCTACGCACGGTTTACACACATCGCACGGGTCGATCCATCAGGTTAAGCTTCGCTTGCCGAGGTTGGTCCGTGGATGGGTGACCATCTTTACATACCAAGACTCCTCTGTGCCTCAGAAAGCACGTTAAGCCGTTGATCCCGGCTGTCATTCGTGGATCTTTGACAGTTGTTATGGGTCGTCAGAAGCCCAAAAGTCTGACAACCAGTCTTACCAAGGGGTATCGTATTACCCAGTTACTATTTTTGTGAAGGTCAGATAGGCAGTCGCTCCATATAAAATACTAGTATTTTGTAACACCTAATATATAATATGTACCTACATTCATTGCAAATAAATAAATCTATTCTATTCTATTCTATTCTATTCAGCTGCATCCGGTTAGACTGGAAGCCGACCCCAAAATAGTTGGGAAAAGCCTAGACAGATTGATTGACATTCTTAGATAGTTTTGAATGAACCACACTTGTTCTTGCCCTTGATATTGCTTGAAAAGTTGAGACATTCAGACGATCGACTAAGTCGTTCAGTTGATATCGTGCCAAAAATGTTTTAGTGAATTCGGCAATTTAATTTAGTCGATTGACTTCGTATTTATTCAGGCTTTTGTAAATATTTTTCTGTTTACTGGAACAGTAATTTTAAATACTTTAGATAATCTCATTGTTTAGTCAAAAGTCCTTTTGTTATTTTATTTTTTATCAAGTAGATGTTCACTATTTCATTTGTTTATTTTTCGTAGATTATGGGCTTCGTATTTTCGTCTATAAAACTTAAATGAAAAAAGTCATGATTACCGTTAATTTTATATTTAATGTTTTGGTTAGCTTCCTGCAGGTTTTATCCTAACTAATATTTTAATGCGAAAGTGCGTTTGATTATTTGTTTGTTTCGCTTTCACGCTAAAACGGCGGAACAGATTTGGATGAAATTAGGCATATGGATAGACCATGAACTGGGTTAAGACATAGGATATTTTTTTTATCCCAGTCGTACGTTTCCGTGGGATAATTTCCCACCGCCACCCGGACGTTGCCGTGTGCAAAAGCTAGTACATAATAATACTCGTATTGGAGATACACTGACTACAAAATACTAAAGAAACCCATAATGATATGTATCAATCTGCCTAGCCTTTTCCCAATCACATCGGGGTAGCCGAGCCTGACGTGATTGGGAAAAGGCTAGGCCATTCTAACCGGATGCAGCTGCATACCTGTATTTTACATAGAGCAACTGCCTATCTGATCTCCACAACCCATTAACTGGGTAATATGATAACCCTTGGTAAGACAGGTTGTCAGACTTTCGGGCTTCTGACGACCCGTAACGACTGTCAAAGATGCACAAATGAAAGCGGCACCAACAACTTAACGTACTTTCCGAGTCACGGAGGAGTCTCGGTATGTAAAGATGGTCACCCATCTACTGACCAACCCCGACAAGCATAGCTTAACCTGTTGTATCGACCCGTGCGGCTGTTATTACTTAGCAACGAGCTCAATACTCAATACTTTATTTGCATTCCACAATGTGTACTTAGGTGGTAAAATAAAGTTATATGTGATCATTATGGACCCTGTCGGGCACAGCAAAATAGTAGGAGAGAAGAAGTTTTGAAAGAACTTAGCTTATCAGTCTTCTGAACTAAATCTAATATTATTGTATTAGGTTTTTTCCATATACCGCATGACTTTTTTTACCGTCTCGAAAAAAGTAGGGTATAATAGGTGAACGGAGTAGAAGCCTATGGCATAGAAATTTTAATGTTTTAATTTTTTTCAATAACCTGGAATGAAATTGATTTATCGATAAATACCAAGCATATAAAGTGAACTTATCACACCAGAACATTAAAAATAGAAAATAAAAAAGAACCCTACCCTCATACGCACCCTACTAGATGCGTGGAATTTATCATGATATATGATGGATAGTTTTCATGTTTTTTTAAGGATATTTGGAACTTTTGTATCTCAATGGTACTAAACAAATATTCCCGGCTATGGCTTCTGTTCCATTTACACAACACACCATATTATTCTCGAGACGGTAAAAAATTTCATGCGGTATAGTTTACTGTATTAATACTTATTTTATCGTTTAAATATTCGTTTAAACTATAATAGCATTTTCTTATTAAAAATTGTTTTACTTTTTTTTTAAACATATTAAATTTATGTTCCTTTTTTATTAATTCAGGTACTTTATAATATATTTTTTATGGACATTAGATAATGGACTAGGAGAATGTATTTTTAACCGAGAAGTTGGAATGTTTAATCAAGATTTATGTCGGAGTGCTCCTTAGCCACGAGCATTTTGACTATGCTTATAGATAATTAATAATATGGCGTATGTAAATACAGTACATACTCTTCAAAATTAACATACAATTAAAGTGTAAAGAACTTCATTATACGTTCAATGACATTCACTTACAAAATCAATGTGTAGGTCACACAATTGCTTGAAACTGTGTTTAAAATGTATAAAATTGAGCAGCCTTTAATGATGATCAATGATAATTTTGAACATGATCATGAGTATTTCTCAAAAAAGTGTACA
This sequence comes from Agrochola circellaris, assembly GCA_914767755.1. NCBI lineage: Eukaryota > Metazoa > Arthropoda > Insecta > Lepidoptera > Noctuidae > Agrochola > Agrochola circellaris. The sequence continues at coordinate 10,672,294 of OU611863.1, read as the reverse complement.
TCTTTGGAAAAAAAAGTGTGCCTCGAAATAGTTAAAAAGTTAATGTTTTTATTTAATCATACCAAAATAAAGACATCATTGTGAAGTACATATATTAATATGTAGGTACTTCACAATGATGTCTTTTTTTTTAAATTATGAAGTATCATTAGTATATATCTTATTAAAAACTCTTTTTAATTAACTTTCGCAAATCCATGTATTTTGCCTTCCATACGAAATTGAATTGCAACCCTACCTAACTCATATTTGTTAAACTTCATAAAATACGTTATGTCACGTTAACATTGTACATTTTTGTGTATTAGAGACCTTGATTAAATGTAGTTTCTGTATTTAAGTGATTTTCTACGGGGTTTCATAATAAAAAATTATAAAAATGTGAAAACAAAATGAGTCGTATCCATTAACTTTTTAGTAACTAACTAGTCTTTAGTTACGTTTTATTACTATTATACCACGTTATTTCTGAATGCTTCCGTAAAATTTTAAGACGGACAACACTGGCTTCTTTCTGATTAGTTGTTGATCTGGCATCTCCGCCACAATTTTTTGTGACAAACAGTAATAAACGTTTTGTATATGTGGTCCTACTTTTTCGTTACTGGAAATAAAAATCAATTTTTCACAAAACAATAAGTCTTGATTTATATATTTTACTGTAATACGTGTAGTACGAACATTAAAGGATATATACTATTTGCAGTCCAGGATATAACAAACCATTGACTTCTTAAGTGTTTTTATGAATTTCGTTATGTTACGAAAATAATAATAAAGAGCTAGATGTAAACGGTTACAGCCAGCTTAAACATATTTAACATTCACTGCCAACAATTCATAAAAAATGTTACTAATTTGGCAGTGAATGTTGAATAATATTAAGTTATACATTTACTATCTAGTTACTAGAAGACAATTTCGTAACAACGTTTTCGTTACCTACGTATATTTATTTTGAGAAATACTCTCATTTCTAAAGTTGATATTTGACCGTCCGAATTTTTATAGGGAATAATTATATAAAATTCGTCACGTCAGTCGGTTTAATTATTCAAGTTACAATGCATCGATTGTTAACTCGACTTACTAATCTATCATTATGTAACTAACCGTTTTACGTACGAGCATTACATTATCCATGTCTGAATTGTCCTTTGAAAATATTCTATTCAAATTCAAATTCAAAAGTAATTTATTCAAACTACGCTGAGAATCAGCAATTTTCGAAAGTCAAAATTACTTAAGACTGTCCCCCAAAACGCCTACCCTTCACCCCCACCTATAACATGTAATATGCCTGTTAAGGTGAGGTAAGCTGCCTGAGATGGTGCATTTTTATCCGAACCGAACGCGTCGAACGAACCGAACGTAACGAATCTTAGAAATCTTTATATGAAATTCTATGAAATCTCGCACACTGCCCGCGTCGAATCGTCCGAATCTGGAAGACCGTTCTTAGCGTTCTCGCTGACTTCGATTCGTTCGACGGGTTCGATTTAGATAAGTGTGCGTTCACCTTTAAGATACAAAATTAAAATGTTTTTGTATCATAACAGATAAATTATAGTCAGCAAGTTTAATAGGTCACGAATACTACCAAAGTAAAAAAAAATAGAAATAGATATTTCACGTTTACCGTAAACCTTTGGGTTATTATCAGCAACGAACACAAATCTTGAGAAAACTGTTTTCATCCCACGCTCAGCTGCCCTTACATTCATCATATCATTTCGAAACGTTTTTAGATTTACGACCGACGAAAATAAAATATTTTGGCATTGTCTTTAAGCGAATGTTTTGACTGCAGACGGTTTAATAAACTCGTGGAACTAAAATGTATGGAATGATGAGATGGTTCCATTATGAATGTTATAATCTAGATTCGAATCTAGGTTTGCATTGTATGGTTTTAGTAGTTGTAGGTAGACACTTGTGAAGGAACTCGTCCGGGGCAGTACTTAGAAAAGAAAAAAATAAGAAAAAATTGTTTATTCTTCAAAAACAAGACGCATATTACAAAAACCGGCCAAGTGCGTGTCGGACCACGCACTTGTTTATCCCAAAAACAAACTTAACATTGTAGTTGAAAAACATGTTCTCCGATACATCGTTATACGTTACGTTCGATTCTCCAACTGCAAATGTAAGTTTGTAATAGCAAGTAAATAAATTTTTATGTGATAATACTACATATTAACAATTTTCGAACGTAATCCTTTATGTGTACTACGACCTTGCGTCTTGCCAAATTTTATGATTCGAGGTCAACGGGAAGTACCCTTTGATTTATTTGCGAGTATCAAAATATAATAAATGGCCGTATTTTTTTATTGCGTTTACTTAAGGGCTCGTGCAGACCAGCGCGAGGCGACGGCGCGACGCGACTCGAACAATACAATTTCTAAGAAAACTTCACGGTATAACAATAGCCGGTGTCACACCGCGCTGTCGCGTCACGCTTGTCTGTACGAAGCTTTAGAAGCTTGATTTTTTTAGAGCTCTAAGGAACTGGAGATCTATGTATTACGTATTGATTTCAACTTGATACCTCTACGCGTTCCTGAGAAAAACGGTCTTGATAGACTGACAGACAGACGGCTAATGAAGTAATCTTATAAGGGTTCCGTTTTTTTCCTAAAATACAAACACTAAAATAAAGGAAAAAGGCCTCGAAAAAGAAAAGCAGAAATAAAAATCATTTAAAAATATATAAAATAGTGACCCATCGGCATCAGGAACAGGGTCCAAGCTGCCGGTGGTCAGGGCTCTAGAGAGAAGAACCTCTTCACGATGCGTGCCGTGTCAAAGAGTACTGCTTTCTGAATCAAGCCCTTGACCCAGCCGTGCAATGAAAGCCTCCTGAAGTGTTGGTGGAGGCTCTCCGCTATTAGGCCATTAACCGTTATGATCATCGGTACAATGATTGCAGAGTCCACGTCCCACATGTCGCCAACCTCGTGTGCTAAGTCAAGATACTTGTTTTTTTTGTCTTTCTCCGCTTTCACGAGATTCTCGTCATGAGGGACAGCGATATCAACAATCATTGCACGGCGCTCTCGTCGATCTATCACCACAATTATATATTATTATTTTAATTCTGTTATCGTAAATATTATCTCGTTTAAAAATTTTATACAATTATTGTGATCTAATCAAAAGTAAAAACAATGAAAAATGCTTGTAAGATATATTTTTTCCCAAGATTCGTTTATGTTTTGTCTTATTACATTACGGTGGTCAAGGTTACAATTACATCGTTGTGTTAATTATTGAAATCTTACAAAAGGATTGTGGCTAAATAATAACAGCCGTACGGCTTGTACGGCTGTCGAGACTTGCCACGGTTGGTGGATGGGTGAACATCTTTACATACCAAGACCCCTCCGTGCCTCGGAAAGCACATTAAGCCGTTGGTCCCGGCTGTCATTTATAGATCTTTGACAGTCGTTACGGTTCGTCAGAAGCCCGAAATTCTGACAACCAGTCTTACCAAGGGGTATCGTATTAGCCAGTTACTGTGTTGTGGAGCTGAGATGGGCAGTCGCTCCATGTAAAATACTGGTATTCAGCTGCATCCGGTAAGACTGGAAGCCGACCCCAATATAGTTGGGAAAAAATTTAATACCAATTTTTTTTTTATGGAAATAGATAATCCAGCTATCGCTTAGCGCGATAGGAATATCAAATAAGATACGTATAATATTATGCGTATTTTTTGCGACCAAAAATACAAGAGAAAGAGAAACGCGTAAAAATGATGGACGCGTAAAGTATGCGGCAGTAACGTAAAAATGAGCAGACCATAAGCCATTTGATAAATAATCTTATTTGTGTATGTATCTAGGAAGGAGAAAAACCCAAACTCCTCTCTCCCTTTAATTTGTATATGTTTATATACATATATATATAATATAGGTATATATTATAGTAAATATGTATGTATGTGTATGTAGTTTGTAACCTATTTATGTATTGTTATACTTATTTTAGTTATAATGCATTAGAATGTATTTTATTTTATTTTACCTTTGTTCCTCTCAAATAGAGCACCTGCCATGTAATCTCTTCACCACCCTTGGTTGACTGGTAGAGAATGCCTAAGGCATTAAGTCCGCCTTTGTACTTTTTGAGTGTGAAAAGTTTAAATAAATAAATAATAAATAAAAACAATAAAACTTTATTGTAAATGCGAAATTACACATGTCTGGTAGCTGGCACACTTGCATACCAGCTCTTGTACGTGCTAGCTACTTTCATCTGTATACGTTAACTGGCATGCCTGTTCCTGGCATGCAAGTAGATTGCACTACATGTGATGTACTGGCATGCAATATGAGGGACCCCGGCTGTGCAACCGGCATGTGTCAACGTACGCGACAGCTACAGGCATGCCAGTAGCTGATAGGGCTATTCTGTAAACAATCTAACTAAACGATGTGTGTGTATCTATAGCCATTTAAATAAAAAGATGTGCGCATTATAAGTACCTACTACATATTGTACCTACCTTCTTACCAAATCGTTTCCAATAATAAAATAATATTCATAAAATCATCCATCATGATCTGTTCACAGATTAAGAGCAGTGGTGGTCCAGTGATAACGGTCGCGACTTACGAGTTGTAGGTCGTAGGTTCGGACTCTGACAGGCGCTTTTTTTGTGTAAATAATTTCATCACCACTGCTCTCAAAACTGTGAAGGAAAACATCGTGAGGAAACCGGCATGTCCTAGAACCAAAAATTCGAACACATGCGACATCTACCAACCGGGCCCGATGGTGGATTACAGCTCACTCCCTTTTACAGAGAAAAGGCCTGTGTCCCAGCATTGGGAACATTATATGCTGATTATTCTTAGGCATCATATTATTACAAAATTCAACAGTCAACAACACATCTTTTTTTTCCGCTATTTTTTTCCTCATCTACATTCGAATCATAACAAAGTAATAATATACAAATATATTTTTGTCGTACATTCCCAAAATATACAAGCAATATTCTGTATGAAAAAGGACTGATTGTCAAACAGTAACTTACTGAACTTCGCCAATATTCTCGGCCTTATATTAACTTCTATATTATTACATACACTACCGCTGTTCGGTAGTCATGAGCACGTACGAATCTTTATATCCAAAACACTTCAAATAATCCTTTGTTCTTTTACGATAAAACATTTAGGCCCCTTTTTCTGGGTGGCACGTTCTTCTGAGGCGTTTTCCCTTGATCCAATTCGTTAGTTCTATTATTATGTACCTTTCTGAAAGAAAAAAAATACCTTTCTCGGGCTAAATCTACCTTTCGCTACATTGAATTTATTTTATATAGTTTTTCAGTCACAATTTATCCATTCTTGTGATTATAAATATACTAGCTGCACCCCGCGACTTCACCCGCATAAATCTCGATCCCGTGGGAATATCGGGATAAAAGTAAAAATCCTATATCCTAATCCAGGTCATGGTCTACCCATGTGCCAAATTTCATCCAAATCTGTTCAGCCGTTTTAGCGTGAAAGCGTAACAAACAAACAAACTCACTTTTGCGTTTATAACACTATTAGTTAGGATACCGATCCAGCCTATATGTGTGATAAGACTATATATACTCCAGTAAAGTATCCCTTGATTTGCCAAGAAGTATAAACAAAGAACGTTCATGTCCAAACAACACGAGCACAACAAGCACCATTGGATGTATCAGCTACATGTTAAACCAACTCTATCAAACCCTCTGTACCCCTGAACTGTACCTATACCGATGACCTGAAGGTCTAAGGTATCCAATGAATGCCAGAAGCACAGAACCGGTCGATGTGGCGACGTCTATTGGAGGCCTACATCCAGCATTCTTTCGAGTGAATGATGTTATTGATGATGATGAAGAAGAATATTGCTGTATCCAAATCCTGTCAAAATAATATCTGCCCAGTTCACAAAAAAAATTAACATCCCATCCATCACCGAGCACTTTAACACTAAACGTACCAGAGTTAACGCAATTAATGTTACTAGTAGTTCCACTCTCCCTAAGAGAAAACGCGTTAAGTGAAAATAGAGGAACTTTAACTTAAGTTAAAAGCAACATCACACGGGCTCCCAAGTGGTTATGCATTTGCATTCAGTTTAGAACTTTCGTGTATAATTAAGGTGACGCTTATGAGCGCTCGGCAGTTGCATGTTGGGTTTGGGATATCACTTGGATATTCTATGCCTTTGGGTTTGATGATCGCTTTGAAACGCTGGCCTATTTGTAGGCCAAGGAATTTGTTTTTGCTATTCAGAGTGCCAGCCTTTTGGACACTTTTTCCGTTGACTTGAATTTTTTTATGACGCCCAGGAAACTTTTACCCCTTTTTAATATAGTTATAAGTAATAATGTATATTTTTGTATTAGCTTGTATAGGTAATTTTTTTTGAAGTCGTACAAACCTGAAGCCTGTTTAAACGTGCTTTTATGAAAGTGTCACTCTACCTACTGGCAGTGTGGATTCCTAATACAAGGAATCGAGCGTCTGCGCTGGACTAGAAACCGAATCGGGAAACCGAGTCGGGAAACCGTACGTTTGCGGCTAGCCTAAGTGTATTCTATACCACAGACTATACCATCATGCAGTGCGCCCGCGTCCCTTCCGTGAGCCGATTGCAATATGTACCTATTTACGGATTTTATTTGTTTTTAATTTATATTTTTATTAAAAAATATTTTTTATTTATTTATTTTATAATCCCCTAGTGGGATTTATGTGTCCGTAGGTGTGTCGGTGGCATCACAGCGGGCCCTATCAGAATACCAGCAGATTAATATACATTTTTTCTTTTCATATATTCGAATTCTTTTTTTGTTAGATTTAGATGTTCTTTTTTAGTTTTTTTTAATACTGTTTGTATTTCCTGTGCGTGTCCCAAATAAGATATTTTTCTTTCTTTTCAGAAGAAAATGTGTATGGATAAAATAAAAAAACGCACTTCTGTTTACGTTTTCCGTAGTCGTTTTCGTGTAGGTAGTTATTCTCACTAATAGTTTCCGCTTGGGGAAGGCAGCTAGAAGTGTAGGGTTATCGACTAACTCGTTAACTGCCCGCACCACTTAAGGAAAAGGGTGCTTGAGTCTCTCGTGGAATGCACTCCGTTAGAACTTTGCTTTAGCACAAAAGATTTTGAAATTTGAAAAGTGAAATTTAAAATTGAAATTTGATAGATTGAATCATTACATTTGCTTGAACCGTACTTAGGTCTTGCAAAAAATTGCTGAGACAGAAGAATGAGCTCACTGATCCCGAATGTAACGATATATTCGATTTACAGTATGAGTGAGCGAGACAATTCTATTTAAATGTCTTTGTCAACGAAACAGAAACGAAATCATCTTTTGATGCGGTCAAGCAAATCTAACGATTTAAATCTTTGTTTAGCATGGCCTAGAGGAATAAAGACATTCTGATTATATCCAATAGCTATCTCCAATGACTTTAGCTAATTCAAAATGCAATAACATTTTTTCATACTTTTGTTTTTGTTCTATAGATAACATTATATTGCATTTTTACTAGCATACGCATACTATTAATTTTCCATAACTTTAAAAAGATAGGAACTACCTACATTGTAATACACCCCACTTTTCGATAGTCATAACTATGAAAAAACATGTGTATCAGTAGAAACAACAAGTCTAGATAATCATATCAATATTTTCCCACATTATGTTAGCCCTTTGCTCGTGAAAGACAAATTGGTCCACGTCTGGTCCCGAACAAATGACAGGCACGTTTCAGTGTCACCTGTAACCACAGGGACATCATGGCTTCACAATGTTATATGTCGTGTTACACTAACTATAAAGGCGTCACTCCACAGCAACCCACGCCTACGCTACGCACGTGTACTCGCTTTTTATTAAAATTTTATTTTATTTTGGGATAATAAATATGGGTGCGACTGTGACCAAAAGTCATGCTACGTACGAATTTCAGAGGGAAGGAGAGGGTTCCCACATTCGCTCCGCGGTTCATTTGTTTACTAGCCAAGTAAACAAATGAATCGCGCAGCTAAAGCCTCGCCTACACGCGACTCCAACAAAACAATTTCTAAGAAAACTTCACGGTAGAACAATTACCAGTGTCGCGTCGCGCTAGTCTGTACGAGGCTTGACGTGGAAAACCTCTCCTGCATATCTTACGTAGCGGTGGACGGTCGATTTTATACGTAAAGTACAACATAATGCTTTAATACACGTGCTGAGTGTCTTTTGCTTAGAGATTGAGACCTCTCTGTGACTCAGACCTCGCGATAGTATCAGAATGAAGTTTGGATTCTTTTAGGTTCTTATTTATTTATATATACTTTATTGTACACCACAAAAATACATAATAAGAAATAATAATTATGCACTACAATATATATAATGGGCGGCCTTATCGCTTTCCATGTCTTCCAGGCAACCTTAGAATGGACAGTGATTTGCCTGGACATAAAATGGGGCTGTCGTTGGTGCAAATAATAAGTATACAATATACTAGAAAAGATACACAGATAAATACATATTTTAAATAATAGATACACAAATACATACATACTAAATATATAAGCAACGAAAATAAATGAAGACTATAGATAATTACAGTTACGAGAACAAGATCACAACGACAAGTAATGTTCCTTCACAAGTCTCTACTGCTTTCATATAAGGAATATTTTAACGAGCAGGAAAGTTATCATGACCACCATCATTTCAGCCGAGACACAGAAAATAAATAAAGAAAATACACGTTCACTGTCACTGTGATTTTCTTATTTAGCGGATTCTCGCAACAAAAGTATCGCGCGTAAGTATTTCATTTTTCCAAACTTTTAATTTCTTCATTAAATACGACGCAAACGCCAACAATTAAGAAAAGGTTAAGATCATGTTCAATTCTAAATACTTTTGGCAGTGACCGCCCTAACTAAGCGAAGTGGATTCGTGTATGATGAAACAAGACCCCACTTATATTTTGAAAGGTCACCTTTTGATAATAAAACGTATAAGACGGGCGTACTCCACAATTAAAATTTTATTGCGTATTGTACGATCAATCAGAATCTGAATAATTTTGAAACTGATTGCAAGTCCATTGCTTCACAAGATCGAAAAAAAAATCTGCTCAACAACGTAAATAACGCAGTGAGTTGAACTGTCAAAATGAAACAGATTAGTCGTAATCGTTTACGAAAATGAGTTGCGTTAGATAGCTGGTCGACTTTTACGAGAGTTACGGGAAAGGGATCTCCTATTCTTAGCAGCGACCACACGTCTCCCAAGCTCACCTGGGGAAGTGTTACGACCATACCTATTTCTGCAGCCGGTCGATTCTGTAAAAATAAACTTAGGTGAAGTGAGCTGTCAATAGTGCTAATCACTAACATCCTGCCGGTCGATTTGTGACAGTGACAGCTCACTTCACGCTCACTTCACCTAAGTTTCACGGTGATATTTTTACAGAATTGACCGGCAGTAATGCAGAGTTGCTATATGCGTTCTGGTTCGAAGACTGAAGGTGCAATACATGAGAAATTTCAGCTGCCAACGACTCTGCAATGCTACTGGTTTTACAGATGCCCTTAGGCGGCAGTAACAATGGTGTTGCGTTGGCATATTTGCCACCAAATAACATAAATAATATCTTGAACAAGATCACTCATTCTTCCGCTTGTCGTACTATCCACAATATTTACAATGCCAACTTGTACAGTCGAACAAGTTATTTGGTATACAGGCAACTAACTTGCAAATTTGTAAGAATGTTGTGTCAATTCTTTTTCATAAGTCCTTCAAACAATTAGAAAATAAATGTGTATTCCCTCAAACCGCACTAGGCCCGCGTGGTGAATTACGGCCCATTCCCAATCTCAGAGAGGAGGGCTGTGTCCTGGCAGTGGGAACATTATACTGATTATGAAATTCTTTTAGGCTCACTTGTGCGTTCATGGGTTAGCCAAATAACTCGGAGTTAACAGCTAAATCAGGATAAATAAAATTAAAAAGTATTGGATTAACCCTGAGTTAGCTGTTAGCTCCGAGTAAGCTGTTAACGCGCAAGTCGGCATTAAATACTTAAAAAATTGGTCGCAATAAAAAAAAAAAAATATATAATCAGCCTTTAGCGTTGGAATTGATGCTAATTATATTTCTATTTTTGCTGCTGCAAAACAACAAAATAAATATTGGCACTATATTGGAAGTATTCATATTTTTGCCTATACAATGTGAAATTTAATTCATTTGCATCCTCTTAAGGGGTCATTGTACTCATCACTATGAAAAACTTTTTTTCATTTTGATTTTTTTTTCGCGATTTCAGTGTTGGTCCCATAGTGACAGTTGTTCATAATGATGAGTACAATGACCACTTAAGAGGATGCAAACGAATTAAATTTCACAGTGTATATCAAATAGCTTTTTCGACTGTACTGTTATCAACAAAGTAATACTATCTTCTGTGTAAAGACATTTACAGCTGTTTTATGGGTTCCCATTGTAGTGTGGTGTGTTTTTCTGTACGGTCGCTCTACAAAGTTGAATGGTGATTTCATTATAACTGTAAATAATTCTGACGTCGTCTGACGTAGGCATTGTCTTGATATTTTATGGTGTAATTTCTTTAAGTTGATTGCGGGCAGTCATTTGTGGTTTGTTCATGATATTTATAGATTTATTTGAAGCATCTGAATCTGCTAACGTAGTAACTTTTTGTTCCGTTGATGATTAGTACTTGTGAGTTCAGTTTTAATATTAGATTTTAGTATTTCTTTAGTTCCGTGTGGTGCCGGACGTAAAGAATAGTACCATCCCATTTCTTCCCGTAGGTGTCGTAAAAGGCGACTAAGGGACTCACTAGAGAATGGGCAGCAGCGATCTCTATGCATTTTAACACCAAACTGCGATCGCCAACCCGCTTGTCAAGCGTGGCGATTATGGCAAACCCCCCCATTTGGGGGAGGCCTATGTCCAGCAGTGGACGTCTTTCGGCTGAAATGATGATGATGATGATGATGATTTCTTTAGTGGTGACTCCAGATTTTTCAGTAGGATCCGTACACGACGTACGCAACCAGTCATAAACTTATTAAGGCGACGATAACCGACTTTTAATGATTTAATACTGAAGATCACGTCTAAACGAGTAGTGTTAATGATTTGGAAAAAATGTATGTTAAATTAGAGCATATTTTTAATAACTTATTATAGGAATATTCTAGATATGTTTATATTACATAGTGAAATTAATATGTAAAGTTATGTGTAACGTGGATAAAAAACTAAGAATCACGTAAAATCTATCAAGCGTGTTTTTCTGAAACCTTTTTAATGATAATCTAATTATTGATATTTTTGTACACGTGTTTTATTAATATAACTTTTGTTTTATTTATAATAAAATTAATAATGCGTCCAATTTAGGACAGCAATCCTTGATGGGCGAGGAGCTCTAGTTACTTTTCGTTTTTTGCTACCGACTTTCAAAATTAAAGTTCATTTTTTCACTTTGTAGTGTTTTTTTTTTAATCGGTTGTTTTTTTGTAAACAGTTTTTATATTTAAATTTTTAGTTATAGTACAGTTACTCACAAGTCTAAAATGAAATCCATGACGAAGTTTTTCTTGAACAATTTTAGAGGGAGAATCCTCCGACCAGACGGGTGCCGTGTCTGGCGGGCAACTGCCCGGAGGTTAAAGTCAGGAGCTTGTATATATCGTCGCCGTGCAGTGAAAACCTCGTGATTGCAATAAACGTTATTTTACAGGGAAGATAATAACTGTCTGAAGAATAGCCGTCATTGACGTTCTCTGATGTTCTCGTTATCAACGATAGAAGGCATTAGAAGCACCTTAGAGCTGTTCACTGTCTGTATTTTGTTCTAAGCATGCATTACTAGGTTTTCTACACAACAAATAAATAAAAAGAAAAGCAATTAATTTTCCTTCACGAGGTTTTTACTGCACGGCGACGATATGTCGATCGCGCGGTAACCTCTAATTGCGCGGGTCGAAACTGGATGAGGCTAGCACAGGAGCGTGGGGATTGGATAGATAAGAAAGGAGAGGCCTATGGCCCAGCAGTGGGTAAAGTTGGGCTGGGGATAATGATGATGTTTCCCATGAGGAACAGGGTGTAAAGTTCACTCATCCATCATAGAAAAGGGAGGATCCTCCGACCAGACGGGTGTCATGTCTGGTGGGCAATTGCCCAGAGGTTTGAAGTCGTGAGCTTGTACCTATATAATATGTCCACCGCGCGGTAAACTCTAATTGCGCGATGCAGGATTTGTGTGACGTCATTATGTTGTGTGACTGACGTCTTTGATGCGTAGTTTGCATGTGGCCATGTAGATGCCACCACACTATTATTATTATACTAGACTATTTATTGAAGTTTGTATCAATGTAGTACATGACGATGTTAATTCTCTTTTAATTTCTTTTACTTATTATTTTTCGCAATTTGCCTACCAAACACATTTTTAGTTAAATACTGTTCTTTGTCCTAACCAGGGGACCACACAACGTAATTGATTTGCATAACATTACAACTGGAATTAGTCTCAGACCTTTGGCCTTCGATTTTCACCGCATAGAATGAACATGTAAATTGTATTTGAGATTTTACACATGTAAGTAGGTAGTTGTTAACAAAATAATGTGACATAGTGTTGATATTTGAGAAAATCATTTTTTATGAATAATTAGTTGGGGCCATTGATTCATTAATATATAACATAACAGCACGCCTGTAATCTTCGAAGGGTAAGGCAGAGGTGTTGTAGTTCACCCTCATTTCGCCAGTTATAATGATTAAGTCTCATGTAATAGGAGGCAAGCCTATTGCCATCAACCGGTCGGAAATTCTGACTCCGGGCTGCTTTATTAAAATATTTTTAGTTAAACATAAGAAGGTAATTACGTTATGTTTAAAATTTAATCGTTTTACTAATAACAATTATGTATTCAGATTTGCAAGTAAAATCCGTTGTGTGTTTGCGCTTCACAGATAAAACCTACCTACAGTCAAAATAAATTGACTTTACGTACGGTATAATGTTTGCTTAAAATAATAACAAGTTAAAAACAACACAAACAACTTAACAATTAGTTAAAAGAAAAAGAAAAAAACCCCAAATAACATTAGAGTAGAGGTGACGAAAATGCTAGAACGTTTAAAAACAAACATTTCGATTTTCGGTTTAAAATGCCTATTGCTAAATTAAATATTTAGTTAAAAACGTAACACATACCTTGCATAATGTAAAATATAATTTGGTAATATCGATACGAATAAGTTTTTATAATCCGTAACCGCAAGTCGTAACTACCTCAATAATTGCTTTTACGTTGTGACACTACCAAGTATAATTTTGGCTAGACTGTAGCCCTTAATTCAGCCAATTAGCTAAAGAAAAGAGTATTGAATACTGAGCCAAAACCAAATCGACTCGAAACGGTCAATTGTTTGGCAATTACAGCTAAGAGCCATTTGGGGTCAAAATTCATGGGGTTCGAATGTGATACATCTCCATTTCAAACGAGATTTCTCGCTAACTGTTCGACACTTTGCGTGACCTGCTGGGTCGTTCTTTGGCCAGAGAATTAGCATTGCCATTCCACGTGGCAACGCTGCCAGTCTTCTGGGCTTATTTCTGGATGACAGTAATGTAGAGGGGTTAATGTGGAGGATGTTTATGTGGAGGGGGTTTAGTGCCTAGGCCAGGAGCTATACGGTCAAGTGGCACGCGTCTTCTGATAGCGTCTATGGAGAAAACAAATGAAAGAAGAAGTTTAGAGTACGCCACGACTCCACGAGTCGTGAGTCACCAAACAGGTAACGGACGCGCGTCTCGCTGGACGCAAATCTCATCGCTCGAAGCGGTGAACTGGGCCTTATTGTCCTTTTTGTTCATGTAAGTTGTTATTTATTCAATTTAGTACCTACCTGGCATAAATAGTAAGTTTTATGATAATATAGTTGATCGAAATGAACAAACCGAATACCGAAAATAAACCTTTGATTAAAAAGCATCGTGCAGACTAGCGCAACGTGACGACGCGACGCGACACCGGTTATTGTTATACCGTGAAGTTTTCTTAGAAATTGTATTGTTCGAGTCGCATCGCGCCGTAGCGTCGCGCTGGTTTGCACGAGCCTTAACTAAGTATCTCTAATCAGACCAAGATTATGTTTGGACTTTAAAAGAGACTGTGACTTCCGAGTAGCATAGCAGTGATAGCCTAGTGGTGTGACCGTCGGACTGCCAAATCATAGGTCTCGAGCTCGAACCCAGGGCCTCTTAATTTTTAGGATTTATGTGTGTATTGTATAATTATCATTTGCTTAAAAAACCGTGAAGGAAAACATCGCGAGGAAACCCGGTATGCCTGAGAGATATTTCTCGACGGCATGTGAAGCCAAGTCAGAGGCCCATGGGCGGCTTTAAGACTCTGACACCAGGTTAGTCACTAACCATACAAAAATAAGAAGAAGACCTCCGTGTTTGTTTCTGTCTTTCTTCTCAGAGTACTCAGATAGGAAACGCCGACATCATCTCATTTAAAAAAAATATGACTGACGTGTCAAAGTGTTTGTACACCACGGGTACATATCAAGCCATACATTTCCAGTTTAAGATGATCTTGCATTTTATATGATTTCCGTACATTCAGAGGTCAACTTATACTGAAAATGTATCAAAGCTTGTTAAGTAGCCGTATGTACAAACTTACTTACATAAATAAAAGCGTTTTCATTCATCAATCTTAACCAACAGAGTTATCAATCAAACAGTCAATTAGTTACATCAAATAACCAGTAATAACTTTGGTAAAATAATCTTAGATATTTTTAGTTTGAACGAATTATGATATTAGTCTGAAGAATCATAAAATTGCACCTACACAAAATAGTTAGCATTTTTTTACTCCTGTACATAACTCAAGTCAATTTGTATGTTTAGAATCACAACTTTGCTAATGAAATGTGGGCTCAACTCACAACATCACGTCAATTCTCGTATTTAAAAACTTCAAAAATCTAGTCTCATTCTCATCTTAGCCAACATCAATGTCAAAAATGTACGTAAAATTGATGTATTTTGACAGATAGACACAGATTAATGCGAACATTCTTGGAAATGCGGGAGTTGCCTCTCTAGACAATTTTAAAATTTAACAAAAAAATTAAATAAAAAATATTATTGCGACATAATTATTAATAGAGATTATTTTAGGTGAACTCTGGTCATTGGCATTTGTCAAGGACATAAAAAACATTAAAAAGAGTTGGAATCTTTTTTCGATATCTTGTCCATTTTGCTCTTTTTCTGAATAAAGCTTTGTGCAGACCAGCGCGACTTGTCGCGCGAAGCGACACCGGTTATTGTTATACCGTCAAGTTTTCTTAGAAATTGTATTGTTCGAGTCGCGTCGCGGCGTCGCGTCGCGCTGGTCTGCACGAAGCTTAACTCCAATGGACGTGAAAAAAAAAAAAACGAATGATAATCGACTTACGCATAATAATGTTAATTGGAGAGCTCCGCACAATAATATGTAAGTTCAGGAAGGCTATAGTCTCATATTCATAGTAAAAACAAAAGTTGAGAAACTGTTTTTAAACATTATAAGTCGCAACATCAAAAATAATTTTTGCTAGATATTTGCTTAGCAATTTTTGTTTACCATGAATATGAACTTGTTCATGATGCCAGTAACACTACTTTTTAACAGACCCAAATAAATAAATTAATGAATCGCAGTTTCACAGCAACATGTTTCCCGCAACATGAAACATGTTGTGCAACTTTTGTTTCCTATTTAATACGGGACTTAAGAAAAATAAGCTTTAAAAAAAAAGTCTAAGTAAATTAATTCCGAAAATTTTCTTTAAAGGATATCGGCCCCAGGAATTATCTAGAAACATTTCTGCATAACTGTACCCTAATGGCCTAGTACACGATCAATCAGAATCTGAATCGTTTTGAAACAGATTGCTAATCCATTGCATCATAAGCTCGAAAAAAAATCTGCTCAACAACTTTAATAACGCAATGAATGTCGTTGAACTGTCAAAATAAAACAGATTAGTCGTAATCGTTTACGAAAATATGTTACGTAATTAGATAGCTGGTGTTAAATTCATTTGTAATTAAAATTATTTCTTACATATACACGTACATTTACAATTTAACCCTTCAATCCTAATCCCACTTTCGCTACCCATCTGTTTAACTTTAGTTTTGTTTCAATTAAATTTACAACTTACAAAATATAGCGAAACAGTATCTAATTACATGTTCTAAAAGGTTCACTTGTATCCCTTATAATTAAATAAGGTCTGTCCCTCATAGATAAATGTATACAATATACAGCGTGTTTTGAAACTCCTGAAATTCCTTAATACGACATCTACTTGATGTAGCTTCCTTTATTCCAACATTGAATTGATTAAAATAAAAAGACTGCCCCGTTGTCCAGTGGACGCAAGCGCTACTTCGGATTCCATATTCGATTTCCAGTTCGGACAAAGTGTTATTGTGTTTTTTCTTTCAGGAATTTCTCACTAGCAGTCCGGAGTCTGGATTTGTGCCCGGTTTATGGCAATAGGCTTGCTCATTATTACATCGGACTTAAGGCGACGATAACTGACCTTTATTGATTTTATAATGAAGATCACGTCATGTTAATGATTTGGGAAAAATATATGTTCAATTAGAGCCTTTTTTAATAACTTAATATAGGAATATTTTAGATTATGTTTATAATAGGTCTTTACCTATGAAATTGCCGTTTTATATGAAAAAAATTAAACGAATTTTTTTCATGTATTTTTTATTTGTATTGATCGAAGTAATCACCCATGCAATCAATGCATCTTTGCCAACGCAGTGGCAGTTTATTGATGCCCTTCTTAAAGAAATCAGCTGGACGGGAGGCAACAAATTCTTCAGAGGCATTTTGTACTGCCTCTCGGGTATTGATTTTTTTTCCCGCCAAGAAGTTATCCAAATTCTGAAAAAAGTAGTAGTCTGTAGGCGCAAGGTCTGGTGAGTAAGGCGGATGACGGAGAGCTTCCAACCCCAGTTCTTGCAAGTTGGAGACCGTCTGCTGTGCAGTATGAGGTCGCGCGTTGTCGTGCAGTATCAGCGGAGACGAGCGATTGACCAATGCTGGTTGGAGATGTGCCAGCTTCTCCATCATTGTGTTCAGTTCTTCACAGTACACATCTGCAGTAATGCTCACCCCGTTTGTTAAGAAGCTGTGATGAATCACACCGGCGCTAGACCACCAAACAGTGACCATCACTTTTCTAGGGGTAAGTTTTCGTTTAGGGCATTGTTTAGGTGCTGAACCAGGATCCAACTAACTTGCTGAGCGCTTGCGGTTATCAAACAGAATCCATTTTTCATCGCAGGTAGCAATGCGGTTCAAAATTCCTTCATTTGTGTGTCTGTTGAGCAGTGCAAGGCACGTCTCGACGCGTACTTTGCGCTGGCGATCATTGAGTTCGTGGGGCACCCATTTGTCAAGCTTTTTTACCTTGCCAATTTGACGCAAATGGACCAATATTGTTTTGACGCTAACGTCGAAAGCTGCTGCTAATTCAGCCGTAGATTGTGTATCATCAGCTTCCACAATCGCCTTTAATTCGTCTTTGTCGACCAGTCTTCGGACGACCGCGAGGTTCATTTTTCAGGTCGAAATTTCCAGAACGGAAGCGAGCAAACCAATAACAGGTGGTGCGTTGGTTTTTAGTGTTAGCTCCGTAAACGTCGTTGATGTTGCGTGCCGCTTGTGCCGCGTTGCTGCCACGACGGTACTCATATTCCATAATTACTCGAATTTTTAACGTATCCATGATGACGAAAAAGATTGAAATGCGATGAAAATGTAACACTAATCAATAAACAAATGACTACTTTTGGAAAAAAAAAAACATGTTTTTAAAATAAAATTAATTTGAAATTAGAATTCTTCGCCAAACAAAAATTATTTTGATTTGAAATGGCCAGTACTGCAGACCGGCAATTTCATAGGTAAAGACCTAATATTAAATAGCCAATTAATTTTTTTTTAATATATCTAACGCGGATAAAAAACAGAGAATCACGCAAAACTTATCGAGCGTATTTTTCTGAAACTTTCACCATTTTAAAGATAATTTTATTATTAATCTTCTAATATATGTTTTATTCAAATACCTTTTGTTTTATGTATAATAAAATAATAATGCGTCTAATTTGGGACAGCGCTCCTTGATGGGCTATGGCTGGACGTACGACGAGTCGCGTGAAGTCAGTACAGAACACGCAAGCTAACCACTCAAGGTCACTGGCATATATGCGTCTTAAACATTACGCGAAATATGGTTGTTCATTTATAGGTACACCTCTGCCTACCACTTCGCGGATTACAGAAGTGATATGTTACGTAAAATAATAGTAGTTTATGAAACTGTTACATAATGAGGGGTATTAAAATACGAGTGCGTGATTAATAGTATCACACGAGTGTTTTAATACCTAGTTATGTGCAGTTTCATACACTAGTTTATCTACTCTCATACATTGTGATTGAACCTACTAAATAAAAGATCAAAGTTAAAGAGCAAGAATACAAAATTCAGTACAATTTCACGTATGAATGGCGCCTGAACCCAGCACATCACCGCGCATGCGCTAGAGCGGTGCTGCTGTCCCCTGCTAACGTTCCATTACAAAAGTTGATGGAATGTCTTTGGTGATATTAACTTCTTCTATTAGCCCTGTATCGTAATAGAAAAATAGTACCTATATTATGCAATTAGTGAATAAAAGACGGATTTAAAGCGAGGGCCATAGATGAATCACGAGCAAGTGAAGGATTCTAACGACTGAATCACGACCGTAGGGAGTGATTCATGATTCAAGTGTTAGAATCCTGAGCGACGTGAGTAATTCATGGCCCTCGATATAAATCCGTTTTATTCAAGAGTTGCATAGGTACTATACTTTATTCCATGACTACGAGAAAAATAAAGATTTAAGCGTAAATAGACATTTAATGAAGAAAAAAGGAAGGTTGAATTAATTAAAATGCACATTAAAATTGGAACAATTACTAAAATTAAAAGTAATTTTCTTATTTATTACTAATAATAATCAACTTGTGAAGCGATATTTATTTCCTGTGTGTGAGTATGTTTTCGCAAGGAGGTTGTATAGCATTGAGATGGAGGTCGCATATATAGATGTGTTCTAAATTCAAACACCAAAACAGTCATTAAAAGTGCTTTTTATTCACTGAAAACAGTGACTAAAAGTGCTTTTTATTTACTGAAAACAGTGAATAAAATAAGCTTTTTAGAGGGGGAATGGTATAAATAAAAATGTTTTATAGCATTATTTTGTTAGAGAAAAAGTATTATAATATGATTCTATTTTTAAATTTCGGTATTGTGTTTATAAAGTATGTCAGTGTAAACTCGTTTTGAAGTTTATAATTCGAATATTACGATATGAGAGTAGATAAATACATTTTACTAACTATTTATAGGTTAGGTTAGATTCTTTAAGATTCAACTAAAAATATAATAGCTGGTGTATCACGCAGTGTCAACTGATTTGTCGCACTTTGATTAGGTACTTTATTTGTAGCATTAAGATATCACAACGTTTTCAGTGTTAAAATAGTGTAAATTAATATCTTTATTGTCTTTTATCTTATCTAAAGCTCCGGCAACACAGACGTCATTAAAATTTACAAAAATCACAAGATTTATGTTAGTTTAATCAAGACAAAAATCAAAAGCAAATTAACATTATTTTATTTCACATAGACTTACATGGGTGACAAGTTAGACTCACGGTTTCAATTGGTCATTTCCTATATAGAAGAGCCGGCAAGAAAGTCCATAATTACTCTTTTTAAAATAATTGTCTTTTACGGTGTTTATAAATATGAGTGGACAGTGTAGGCCTGTCAACATGTCAACTATGTTGGGGTCGGCTTCCAGTCTAACCGGATGCAGCCGAAGAACAACAAGCCAAACAAGCCGAATTTCATCGAACGACTGGCCTATCTGACCTTGTGGAGGTCAGATAGGCCAGTCGTACGTGACCCAGTAACTGGGTAAAACGATACCTTTTGGCAACACACATAACGATTCAAAGATTGAATGACAGCCGGAACCAACTGCTTATGGTGGATCTGCAGTTGTAGCCAGCGAAATTCCATAAGAAAAAATGTCTTATTGAAAATCTCTTAATGAACAAATCTAACTTAGAGAGATAAATTAATGATTCTAATGATTATAATTCTGTTAATACATATTTGTTATGATCGCGAATCATATTTTAATCAACATACAATCTGACATTGAAGTGTAAATTGCAAAAACATAAGAAAATTTGAATTTCGTGGGTTTAACTGCGGATTCACCTTAAGGGTACGCTAGTTGGTCATTATTCCATACAAACGTAGTATGGTGATTACTCGTCTGTTTGACAGTGTACGTTCAAAACTAAAAATTATATCAATTTGTCTTGTCATTATCTATCCCTGTGTGGAAGCAGAATTGGGAAAAAAAATTATGAGCGTCGAAACTACCATATTTCAACACTTTCTTTATTTCTTCTTTGGGCGTAAATATATAACTTATGTAGTAAGAAAATGGTAAAATAAAAACCGTACAGGGATAGATAATTTATTCAATAGTTCAAATAATTTTATGTTGAGTAAATACATTCAGTAGTTTTTTCATAATATCTATACGCCCAAAGGTCGGTCATGAAATTTTACGCGCTCGTTTTCGTTATAAAACCTTGTCTATTTCACTAAATAAATTAATAAATAAACGAAAACGAGATAAATAATTACTAAATAACTAAAACTAAATAAACATATAATTAGACGGCATTTGCATTAGCATGCTTATTAGTCACGCCCACCAACGAGTTCGAGCCGTCGACTAGTGTACCCTTAACATGCATTCTGTGGTTTAAAGAAATACCACGCATGGAGTAACACCCTGAATATAAATTTAAATACAGAATACATATACCCATATACTTACATAAGCACTGTCGGGACTTAGAAATTGGACGTTTGGTTAGTGTGAAACTGATATCGGTCGCTTTCAAAGACATGATAGGGTGTTTACCAGATTACGGTGAAAGGTAAGTGTAGGGTCTTCTTGATAAGTATGTAATAGATTATGGGCAGCTTATCAAGATGTCCAGTAGACATGTGGGTGGGTGGTACTGTGACCTAAATTGGTAAATTGATTGAGCGATTTTATAAATGCTCTCAATTAATGGGATAACTTATAAAATTAAGATTCTAGTTTGTTTACTACTTAACATATAGTAACATCACGCCTGTTTTTCTCCAAAGAGTTTGTTAGTTAGGGCTGTCCAGAGAATACGTTCCTGACACCTGTCAATTTCATACTATCGTATTTTGCGAATTTGATCCTTATTACTACTAGAAATTGTCCAACTGACAGGTGTCAGGAACGCATTCACTCGACGGCCGGACTGTAGAACGACCCCATTTATTACCTATACCTGCCTATTTCTGATATAAAAATACGTTTCAGAATGACAAATATAGGTAATTATTTGTACAGGGTGTCAGGGACATCGACGCGAAGCCAGTTAGCATGGATTCACTACATGATCCTGAGCCCCACTGCGTTGAAATTTTACATTTTGACAGCGTAGGTATTGCACTTTTCTATGAAACAGCAGATTTTAAAAAAAATAACCGACGAAAAATTTCAATACAGGGGGTTTCAGAATCATGTACTGAATCCATGGTAACCGGCTTTGCGTCGATGTCCCTGCCACCCGTATAGTACAGAATCTTTCAAATCTAGCCGTTCCAAATGAAATACTTTTTGTTTATTTATACACGTAACATAACATCACGCCTGTAACCCCCAAAGGGTAGGGCAGAGGTGTACCTATAGTCGCGAGCCGACTTCCGGCCACCGTAGGCGCGGGCTTGCGGACGGTGAGCAATGGGTAGCTCGCCGTCCGATAGGGACCAGGCCCGGGTCGACGGCGCGTTGTGTTCCACGCGCGCCTCAAAGAGATGTCAGCACCAACTGACGGGGTCCGGAAGGGCCAATGCCTGCCGGGGTTGCGGGTTTGTCTGAAAGGGATATCGCGACCTCGGCACACAGGCAACGGAAGGAACACGGGTGGGTTTTAGTCAGTAAAAGTCTGACACGCCCTCCCGCTCCACCCAGAGCGGGAGAAGTTATTTGATAATTTCCCATCCTCAAAAAAAAAAAAAAAAAGAGGTGTACCTATAGTACACCCACATTTCACCAGTTATGTCTTAGTCCCACGTAATAGGGGGCGAGCCTATGGTCATCAACCGGGCACAACCGGGCTGCTACTGAGAAATTTCTAATGGAAAAACCCAATAACACTTTTACGAGACCTGGGAATCGAACCCAGAACCTCATGCTCAGCAGTAGCGCTTGCGACCACAAGACCAACGAGGCAATAGATGGCGGGAGATTTAATAGTCTTTTATTAAAACTTGGGAGAACTGGAAGTGAAATCAGGCAAAAGATTCGAAAGAGAACTTTCGTACATTATTTCTTGTAGTTTCAGTTTTCACTTAGCAATTCATTTTACAATACTGACCCTGAGTCCCTGAGACAGACTCTTAATTCACTGACAGTTCTCTGTACCATTAATTAATTTAGTATCCTACTTTGACAGACAATTTATCAATCAGCTCTCAATTTAGACCAATATAATTATTCCACATTGCCCTAAAATTTGTGAAAGTAGTTCTAATTATTCAAATATTGTAATGTGCTGTACCATTTCAATCTCAATATTATTTGACAGAAATTGACGTGTTACGAATGAGCGAGTTTTTGGACTATCATTATTATTCAAAATTAATAATACTGTTCAAATCTATTGCAGTTTTCATAAATAATCTTCTTTTCGTGTGGTTAGTAACTAACCTGGTGTCAGAGTTTTAAAGCCTCTGATTTGGTTTCAAATATCGAGAAATATCTCTCAGGCATGCCGGCTTCCTCACGATGTTTTCCCTCACCGTTTTTGACGCAAGTCATAATTATAAAATACGCACATGAATCCGAAAAGTCAGAGGTGCGTGCCTTGGGTTCGAACTCGAGACCTATGACTTGGCAGTATCACTGCTATTCTTGCTGGCTTGCTGCTGTTTTCTGCTGCTGCTTGCTTTTTCATAAATAATGTTTAACACGAAGAAAATATCATAAACAAACAAATACATATATTTGAATATAAAAATGACTTATTGCACTTTTGTATGAAACGTGGACGACCTACAGAAGATCGCAGGGAACAGTTGGATGAGACTCGCACGGACTAGGGAAGCATGGTTCAAAAGAGTGGAGGCCTATACTCACCTGTAGGTGAACAAGGCTGCCAATGACGGTGATGATGAAACGTATTTGTTTGATATTTCAGCATTAGCCCCATAGTAAAAAAAAAATATTCAAAAGTACTTTCGCCCTCTACAAGATTGATAGACAACAAGATTTTGAAAAAAATAAGACAAAGAATACAGAGGTTTTTTTTTTTTTTTTTGAGGGTGGGAAATTATCAAATAACTTCTCCCGCTCTGGGTGGAGCGGGAGGGCGTGTCAGACTTTTACTGACTAAAACCCACCCGTGTTCCTTCCGTTGCCTGTGTGCCGAGGTCGCGATATCCCTTTCAGACAAACTCGCAACCCCGGCAGGCATTGGCCCTTCCGGACCCCGTCAGTTGGTGCTGACATCTCTTTGAGGCGCGCGTAAAGAAGTGCCCAAGTAAAGAAACGCCTAAACCAATCTTGTTTCGATTGAGTTCGATCTTCATCATAACCCTAGATATTCTTTAAGTATATCCTATTTCATGTGTCTGGTTCATATACCAAAATATGGACACTTAAAGTCTGAAATAAACGATTTTTATTTTTTTATTTTATGATTATCACGCTTACCTTTGTTAAATCAATTATAACGAGGCTGCTATAAAAGAGCCTCCTCTAATGGCGGTAGGTACACAGGTACTAAGCGTTTGACAGGTATATCCTGAGCAGTCAGATGAGAACCATTATACTGAATAGCTTATCTTTTTACAAAAGGCAATATTCTCATATTATGCTAATACGAAAGAAGAAGAATATCTGTGTTGACCATTAAACCCTTCGCCTATTTTTGGATACCGACGCAAAACCCTACTCTTAATTGACTTTAAAGTTCGCTTACGATGATAAATTACGGATATGTTCTAGATATTATTTTGCTTCTTCATATTTCAGGCGCATCCACGTTCATAATATATCATCTAAACTTTTATAATATTATTTAGGGAAAATATTAGATTTTTTGTATGTTACGCTTCACGCTAAAACGGTTGAACGGCTTTAGATGAAATTTGGCACATGGGTAGATAGATCGATATATCGTTTATGTCCTGTAGATCATGACCTGGGTTAGGACATACGATACTTTTTATCCCGATGATCCTACGGGACCGAGACGTATGCGGATGAGACCGCGGAGCGCAGCTCGTGGAGTATAATTTGATTATTATAGTGGTTTTACAGAAGCGTAACCTAATTACGTAATACACGATCAATCAAAATTTGAATCATTTTGAAACAGATTGCTAATCCATTTCTTCACAAATTCGAAAAAACAATCTGCTCAACAACGTAAATAACGCAATTAATGTTGTGGAATTGTCAAAATTAAACAGATTAGTCGTAATCCTTTACGAAAATGTGTTACGTAATTAGAATGGGTGAAGTGGCAGTGCTTGGGGGAAGGCCTATGTCCAGCAGTGGACGTCTTTCGGGTGAAATAATGATTATGTGTTTATACTAACTCGAAACATTCTGATTTTGTGATTTAAGATTTAACTTATAACATCGTCCATGCGAGGTTTTAGCATAATTATTGATTCATGCATAAAGCTAAGCGCTTAGATTTATAAATTTGTACGAAAAAGCGTCAGAATAACTTTATTAATATTTGAGCCCCAACTTAGCTTTATAACCCCAATATTCATTTATTAAAAAAAAGGTTTAGTTCCAATATTAACAAACCCTATAACTTAGTTAATTTAGTAACGTCTAAAGAAGAAAATATTTCGCTCGTAACTTTTCCAAAATTTAATGAAACATTGTTCGCTTTTAAAACTAAAATAGGGGTCTAATAGCCCTTTAAAAGAGGAATCTGCTTATTTGGGTCCCGACCTTTTCGCGCGTAAAAAGATAGTTTATGTTTTCGTAAAATTGCTAATGCTAAAGTTTGAAGTGTGGCTATAAATAGACTTCGTAGATACGCCGAATATTTCGTGTTTTAAAAGTTATGTACCTACAGTTTTTCAGTCAGTTTTATAATTATTTTGTAAGTACCTACCTACTAAAACATACAAAGGAAGGTATTATGTGGTGAAGTAGGTACCTTAAGTAATTATTATTGTATAGGTACCTATCAAGTTAAGATATAGTATGCACCTGGGAACTTGCAAATAGGTAGAAGTAGATATATGCACAGAAAAATAAAAATATTCCAATTATTGAAATCCATTGAACAAAATTACTTCAACAATCAAATAACTCCGACTCACTAATTAAATACGACACCATAAAGCTTCCAACAATCGTTGTTAGTTCTTGGATAAACTAACAACGGTTAGTTCTTATAACAGCCCTATCTAAATATATAATTATAATTTACAAACACAACAACATTGTTGAATCAGCAACGGATTTCCCTTACTATAAATAATAATCTATTTAAATGAGAGAACTAATAGCGATGAGTTTAATCCTTTGTAAACATTTGATATCAGAAATTAAAATACATTCTTACTCTGATTACTATCCAGATCTAGTGGCCACAAGAGACTGCTAAGCGACAAATCGACATCAAAAGTCATTTATTCAAATTAGGCTCAGAATCTGCACTTTTTCAACGGCAATATTCAGTTCCTTAAAACGCCCGTCCTTCACCTGGCGCGCTTCGTTTTAGCTGAGAAGAAGGGGCGCAACGAACTCCCCAGCGTGGGGCCCTGATCATATTCCAGGGAATAATTATGATCCAGGGAATCGGGCAAAAAGTTACTTGGTTCCTCCATCGGGTTTTTTCAGTAGTAGGTACCGCAGAGTCTGAATTTGTGCCCGATAAATGGTAAAATTGTCTCTCCATGTAAAATACGTACTCAGCTGCACCCGGTTAGACTGGAAATCGACCCCAACATAGTTGCGAAAAGGCTAGACACATGATGATGAAATGGTAAAACTGCAGCTCGCCTCTTACTAGATGGGACTTAAAAACTGGCAAAATGTGGGTGAAGATTCTACTTATAGGTACAACTTTGCTTACTCCTTCGATAAAACAGACACTACACGTGATATTATGCTATCCTACATATTTAATACGCGAAAGGAAACATATCTTTATCTTATACGGAAATTGAATCCGTGACTTATGAAAGTGTACGCTTCTTCGATGTGCCATTAAGGTCGCTTCTAAATCAAAAAGTACGATAACAACAAATTAGTCCAACCATTAGCTAGATCAAAACAACTTAGATGTTCAGTAAATGCGGCCATCTATTTGTATACGGTAACATAGTGACTAATGAAAGAACTTAACCTAATAAATATTAAGTACCTGGTCGACCGAGCTGTGCTCGGGTGAAAATAGAGAATGCTCATTTTATCGTATAGGATAATTCATACTAATTGCAGGTATAGTACATACTAATTCCATACTGCCATGATAGTAGGTACTTACTAATTCCATGCTCCCAGGTCATTATTATAAGGTAACCATCTTGTTCTAAACTTTGGGCGACCGAGCTCTGCTCGGGTGAAAATACGGAGAAAACGAATTTTCCCAGATATGAGACCTACTTAGCTAGATCGATTTTTTGCCCCCGTAATCCCCTACATTACAATTTTCATCGAAATCGTTAGAGCCGTTTTCGAGAATGTGATTACAGATATTATATTATACAAATATTGCTTATTTAATTGTATAAGTTAGGTGAATCACTTGAGATAATCTACAAAAGCGAAATCCCATTCAGTCATCATGAATTGAGTAACTAAAAAACATAAAAATGGAATGTGCCCGGTGTATTTCAGAAAACTTAGAAATGGGTTTTTAACGGTTTATCATATGAGAAAGTTGTTAAGGGTTGAGAAAGTCAAACGGGGCATTTTGGTATGGCAAAGGAGTCGAAGGCATTAGTTTGTTTAAGAATTTGAAATGGAGGACACCCGCGATTCGATAGAAAATAAGCTTGGTAGAACAATAACAATCTTCTTTTAAAATATATCGGAATATCATAATTTCAGCCGAAATACGTCCACAGCTGGACGTCTTGGACGTCTATAGGCGTACCCCAAACACCGCCAATTCGATCGGTTCTGTTCGACCCGCATCCAGCAGAAACAACGGAACATATCATTACTGAAAAAAGAATTGATATCTATGTCGCTAACAATATTTTTTTATCAAATAGATATTTGTTGAATTGAATTTCTTTTCTTACGGTTATCGGTATCTTTATTTTGATGACGTCTTTTTCTCTATGTCTATGATAAAAACACTACATTATTACTTTCCTACAATGCAAAAAATAACAGCACTTATGTACCTACACATTTTTCACGTAAAATTGACCCCACAATTCATTTCCCCAGATTCCAAAATTGCTAGCACCCAAATAGCCAACTGTCGTACATTTTGCGATACATTTTTTCTAATTTGCTCCCCTGGCTGACAAATTGGGTGCTTCATTACATAGCCACAGGCGGTTTCCAAGACCAGTGGCGAAAATAAACGAGAATTTTTGACCGTGAAACGTAACGTCCATGTAACTGGCATATTAATAATCTGGACGCTCTGCAAATGCTGTGCATATTTAATTTGAGTGAATGAAAGAAGTGGTCACTTTAAATAGAAACGAGCTACCAGGGGGCCTAATAAAACGGTCACTTTGGCTGAATAATATGATATAATAATATGATATGATGATATTATGATATCATCATATTATCATATCGCACCCCTAGATGAAGACTCCGGCAACTCAAAAAACCAAATTTTTCAGAAATGACGATTGATGTAGGTATAGGTGTTCGAGTCAGGAATTCGAAAAAGCCACTAACTCGAAACTCGTACTTTTTGAGTTAGTGGGGTTTTTATCTAGGGGTGCGATAATTATGATATAATAATATGATATGATAGTATTATGAATCACACAAACTGTCACAAACTGATAATTAATAATAGTAGCTGCGTTCAATTTTTATTACGCAATTCATTTGTATTATAATGAAAGAATATTTAAACTGTAGAATTATAAAATAAAAATCTCATTTGATTAATAAAAACTGTAAAGAATTTTTTTCCGTTAAAGTTACGGTCTTAATTTTTTTCATGCGGCAATATTTACCCCAAATATGATTTTGATAAAAATTTAATTGAACACGATTCAGCTAAAATATGTGTCACCATAGAGGAATTACTAATGATCTGCTGGGTATTCAGAAAATGAATTGCTTTTAGAGTAATTGCTTAATGGGGACATTTTAAGCCCCCAGCTCCTACTTCGTACGGGTGCAATGTAAACACAGATGTGGTGACATGTCAAAACATCGAGATTTCTCTGCTATAGCTAAGTTAAATACACATATACTTTCCGGAATAAATTCTCAAAATGATGGTGAAAACCGCATTCCAATGAATTTTCTAGTTTATATTAATATCTAAGCGGTCACACAGAGAGAACCGAAAAACAACTTTGGTTACTACGTATATATTTATAGAAATATTTACTTCGACAATACTGTTTCATTGATAATGAACAACATTCGATCTTAGCGACGTCTAAATTCGGTGAAGTGAGGTTAAGTTATTCAGTTAAGGGCTGATTTTTCAATAGTCAAATAAATTTTATCTGAACAATAAATATGACAGTTTGACACATTTTCTATACAAAAGCTGTAAAACCACAATATTTATTCCTCAGATAAAAGTTATCAGACTATTGAAAAATCCCCAGGCGAAAGAATGTTCTTGGCAGAAAAAAGAAGACTGTAACTAATGTAATGGAATGAAAAGTAATTAGTTTTATTTAGAAGGCATTCTGCGCATAATAATTTAGAATTGAACTTGTAGATAGAAGTTTAAGATAATATTCACGTTGTGGCTGGCTGCCGTAAAATTGGACTTACATATTTCATTAGTACTTTTTACTCTAATTGAACTGGAAACTATCGGCCGATTCAGTAAAAATATCACCGTGAAACTTAAGTGTAGTGAGCGTGAAGTGAGCTGTCAATAGTGCTAATCCCTAGCATCCTGCCAGTCGATTTGTGACAGTGACAGCTCACTTCACGCTCACTTCACCTAAGTTTCACGATGATATTTTTACTGAATCGACCGGCTGGTTTTTCACAGCTGTTAGCTACTTAACCTGTGTTTTGCGGTAATCCAGATAATGATATTTGTTACTTCCAGTCGGGGGTTCGGCAAATGTACAAGTATCTCCCGGGCTCTCGTAGTACTAGAAGGAACAATGGGATTTTAGACGGAGAGTCCATGAGGATTGCTCAACAAAAGGTATTTGTAAGTTACACCACTTAAAAAAAACAGTGTGTCGAGCCAAGTTCATCTATCTCACACCCCCTTTGCCCTTCAAATATAAAATCGAACATTGTATCACCAAAATGTTCCCACACAACCTTCAAAGATACACAACAACTTTGTTGAGGCTATTTCGGCTTGCCGAACATGTTTACTTTGAAACTAATATCAAATATTTAACTCTAAATGTCAGTCTCGACTTTAAACGGGTTAAATTGTCTCTTGTGTAGGTAAATGAAACCGTTTTAAAGTCAGTCTCACGAGACGTTGTTCCGAGTTTTTTATACTACAATCTTTTTTTTTTCTTTTTGCTTTTTAATGTTTCTTCTAGTTTTGGACAAGAAATAATTAGGTTTTCAGATTTGTTTTGTTTCTTTAAAAGGTCTGAAATGTTTTTAGGATTCCGTAGCCAAATGGCAAAAAACGGAACCCTTATGGATTCGTCATGTCTGTCTGTCTGTCCGTATGTCACAGCCACTTTTTTCCAAAACTATAAAAACTATGCTGTTGAAACTTGGTAAGTAGATGTATTCTGTGAACCGCATTAAGATTTTCACATAAAATAGAAAAAAACAATAAATTTTGATGGTTCCCCATACTTAGAACGGAAACTCT
This sequence comes from Agrochola circellaris, assembly GCA_914767755.1. Lineage (NCBI taxonomy): Eukaryota > Metazoa > Arthropoda > Insecta > Lepidoptera > Noctuidae > Agrochola > Agrochola circellaris. The sequence goes on along the minus strand of OU611863.1, from coordinate 10,642,001 downwards.
ATTTTTTTTTTTCATCAAACCTTTTGTTTGGGATACATATAGATAGGTCTTCAAAAATGATATTGAGGTTTCAAATATATATTTTTTCTAAACTGGATAGTTTGCGCGAGAGACATTTTACCACTTCCAAAGTGGTAAAATGTCCCCCCCCCCCCTCTAACTTCTAAAATAAGAGAATGATAAAACTAAAAAAATATATATGATGTACATTACCATGTAAACTTCCACCGAAAATTGATTTGAACGAGATCTAGTAAGTAATTTTTTTTAATACGTCATAAATCGTAAACATCGATCAAAGTTACAACGAACTACAAGAACTTTTATATTATGTTACTTTCTGCTACGGAACCCTTCATGGGCGAGTCCGACTCGCACTTGGCCGCTTTTTTTGAGTTAGTAGCCTTCAGTGTTTAAATTTTATTTTATTTTACAAGTACCATTCGTAGAATTTAAATCTACGTTGTGCTAAAAAAGCCTTCAAATATTACTCATGCATAATTATACAATCTTCTATTATATTAATTGCTTTACCTAGGACCTACTGAGTGCGAAGGCGGCCCGCGAACGAGCCGCTTTGATGTGTTCACTGAGGGAAAGTTGGTGGTCAAGGATCACACTTAGGTGTTTTGTTCGCTTCTCCCGATGGAGTAGCTGGCCATAGTGGCAAGTGTGATTGGTAGTGATTGTTTGGGAAAGGGGGATTGTGCCGCGGTCTCGACAAGAAAACTGCCCGGCTCTTCTCGGGGTTCACCTCGATTCTGCATTTCCGGAATCAAGTGCCTAAGACGTTTGCGGAGGTTTTAATATCTGTATTTCTTATTTTTATTAACTATTTCAAATTTGGCGTCCAACTTTGCTATAGCAGAAGAACTGCCGAATTGACGATTCGCCAAAATAACTCACTGACCTACTAAATTTAATTAATAAGCAAATTGCAATGACATCAAGATAACCTCTCATAATTATGGTTATTTTTTACCATTGTTTTTATTACATTCTGATTATTTTTAACAAAATAATCTGTCAAGATAATAATAAAATTAATTATTTGCATTAACTTTTTGTTACTCGCAAAACAAACTTGAAATCTTGAATATTACTCGTACCTCTGTTTGCATTGATTTTTTTTCTTTAAAATCTAGCTAGGTAACTATATTTATCTTTAAAACTGCCTCATCGGTCTAATGGTCATAAGGGCTACGGTTAGCATGAAATCCTGGATTCGATTCCCAGGTCGGCAAAACCGTCATACGTTTTTTCAGTCAGAAATTTCTCAGTAGTAGCTCGGAGTCTGGATTTGTGCCCGGTTGATGGCAATTGGCTCGGGTTGAAATGTGGGTCTACAATAGGTACAACTCTGCCTAACCATTTGGGATTTACAGGCGTGATATTATGTTATGTTTATGTTATCTTTAAAACGTACAAAATACTCTAAAACATAAAAAACGTGTCTCAAAGAAGCCGTGTAGAGTATTTACTAGGTACCTTTATTGTATGTTTACAGTTAATAAATTATGTATGCGATACGAGTGTATACAAACTACGTAAGATCGCGGCAAGTAAAGAAAAACTTAGTTGAAGCAGAACCTGTGTATATTTAGTTCTACATTTACGTCTATCTCCGTGCCTCAGAAAGCACGTTAAGAGCGTTTATTCTGAAAGTGGGCAACGTCGCAAATAGATGTCAAATATTTCGTTGTTTTGATTAATTTGGCAATATTACTGTATGGAAATAAGAAATGTGGCTAACTAGCGAACTAGAATATTAATAATATATATTCAGCTGCATCCGGTTAGACAGGAAGCTGACCACAACTTAATTGGGAAACGCTAGGTAGATTGATTTGAGATACGTCTGTCTACTAACTAACTATATTATCTACTAATTAATGTGAAGGCATTATCCAGGCACTGTATTCTCGCGAGAACTCAGGACTCGAAAAGGAATTGAATGAAAGAAAAAAAAATGGTAAAAATAAGTTGCTCAAAGAGTCATCTAAATCTCATTAACAGTAATTATAATCCCATTAATTCGCATTTGTAATCACTGATCCGTTAATTATGTATTATAATTAATTTATTATAATCATTGCACACAATGAATACGCAAACAGTATTCCAGCCAGATTGACAACTTCGTCTTCCATTCATTCATTTTGTCATTTCTACAAACACAGTAATTTTTACCCGATTGTGGCGGAACCCAAAAGGAGGGTAACGTTTTTACTAAATTAGAAGGTGAAGCTAGATAAGGTCTTGAAGCGTGATTGCACACTATTGCCCGTCTTTTTTTCAAACACAATTGTTTTGTCACGCCTAAAAGTATGGATAGCAAAGGTCCCTATTTTTCTCAAAACCACACATCATCTACCATTATCCACGGTACTAGAGATCCACAGAATTTCATGTTCAAGAAAAACAGAAGACAAATACCCGTATTTAAAAACGTTCAAAATCTGGTCGCAATCTCATCAAAGCGACAATCAATTTAAAAAACTTGAGAAAACTTTTGGTTAATATTAGAAGTATTTTACTTTACTTGTTACTTTAGTTTTTGATTTTTATTTTACTTGTTCCTACTTTTTCATTTACTTATCCCTTTACTACCTATTAGCATACCTGAGACATATTTCTCGACGGCACGCGAAGCCAAGTCAGTGGCCCACGGGGGCTTTAAAACTCTGACACCAGCACGCGTAGCATGAAACCCATAGAAACGGGTTTTCTAAGGTCTTTGTCGACGGAAGTATAGACAAAATGACAGATTGTGATTGTTTATCTGTCATTTTGTCTATTCTTCCGTCGACAAAACCCGTTTCTATTATGGTCATGATAAGCGGGGCAGGTTAGTAACTAACCACACGAAAATAAGAAGAGCTATTAACTTTTCTAATAAAACATCAGCTCACATACCTCCATTTTCAAAACGCTGTCCCATTTTAAACGGATGCCCTGTCTCTCGTGAACAGTTTTTTCAACTAACACAGAATACAGGTGATATTTTCCACTAAAGTTAAGTACTGTATTGTATTGTATTATATAAAACTGTACTGTTTTTGCAACAATAAATAATTATTAGTACCTGAGCGACCGAGCTCTGCTCTGGTGAAAATAGAGAATGCTCATTTAATAGTATAGGAAAGTTCATACTAATTCCATGCTGCCATGATAGTAGGTACTTACTAATTTTATTCAATGCTGCCATGTCATTGTTCTAAGGTGTCATTATTGTTGTTCTAAACTTTGGGCGACCGAGATCTGCTCAGGTGAAAATACGGAAACGAATTTTCCCAGATCCTAAACTAGGTCGATTTGTCGCCCCCGTAAACCTCTATATTGCAACTTTCATCGAAATCATTAGAGCCGTTTTCGATAACGTGATTACAAATATATATATATGCAAACATTGCTCGTTTAATAGTATAGGATTATCAATTTTGACAGATTGAATCTGAGATTAGAATACGAATGATTAAAAAAATACTGGAATTGCTCTTATGGTGTCACACTACGTCACTTTTAAATAAAGAAATACTACAGCCAATCAATAACAGTTTTGATATAATGCCACATAGATACTCCAATGACGTTAGTATTGATTTATAGAACCTAATGACAGGTTACCACTTTTCCCTCGCTCCATTTGTCACCAAGCTAGCCAGATACTGGAAAATCTACATTACTTACATAGGAATTTCTTTAGCACTCGAAGATTTTTTTTAAATTAAATTTAGAACATAAAGTTTTTTCTTTTCGGGAAAGTCTTAGGATGGACGAAATTCAATACAAAAAATGTCTATCATTCCTACGAAAAAGGTGTATTCAAAAGGGTAAATAACCTCTTTTTATTTCCTTGTTACTGAGTACTTTCCGCAATTTTACTAAGGGCGAATTTCACCAATGAGACTGAACACGATCAGCACATCTAACCGGTGTCTGAGCTATCACTGTCAATATTCTATAAAAATGATGACACAGACAGCTCCTGAACGCGGTAGATGTGCTGATTGCGTTCAGTTTCGTTGGTGAAATTCACCCTAAATAGGTACCATGTAATGGAAACGCCCAACTGGTTCCGTACTGAATGGAAGCTTTTAATCATGAGCTCTCTTCGAATTTTCTCTGTAAGTAATTCGTAGCTAAAGTAAACATACTACACGGAATAGTATACATTGGATTTGCATCAAAGAAAAAGCCTGTTTTCTTTAGTAAAAAAAAAACCAAAAGTTTTCTAAATATGTCAGTCGTAAAAAAAAAATGATATTACGGGTTTTTCCATTTAAGAAAATCTCCCCAATAGTCCGCTAAGTATCTGGTTTTATGCCCAGTTTGTGCCAATAGGCTTGCCATGGCATTAATTACAAAATTAACTCACGAAAATCAGTGTATGATCCCTACCTCTGCTTACTCCTTCGGGGACAAGAAGCGTGATGTTATTTTACGTTGGTAATTGTTTGATTTATCACTCGTCAAAACAAAGTGAACAATATATTGAAAATTTCACTTTTTGATTCATTCGCAAAACCCAATATCACTATCTACAAAATGTGTGGGAACTTAATATGTGCTCCGACCCATTTTTTGCTACCTTTACTATTATAGAACTGAAAAATAATAAAAAAATTGTTAATACCTACCTTATATTGGGTACCCATAATATGTAGGTACGAGTATCAGAATTAAATAATTTCAAAAACGATTTTTAAAACTAGTCAAATGACGAAAAAGTCAAAAGACGAAAAATATTTTCGGATTCGCTATGAAATTTTTCATTTAAATTTTAAATAAGAATGATTTCATTAAATGCAAATGAGTCACTTTTACCCCTTTCATCATCTTTTATAATTAAATGATCACCGTTTTTTCATCAAATATCGTTGTATTGATATAAAGTGGACTATAAAACTGCGTGGATTTGAAAATCTGTCTCTATTATTAAGAAAAACTATAAAAGTCGCCAGTCATGTCCCAGTTGCAATAAAAATCATTTTACATTTTAGTAATCGTAAAAATCTGTTTTTATTAATAAACATCATAAAATTGTTTGAGATCTTCTTGTTTTTTCTTCGTTTGAGATCTTCTTCGTGATTCTTATGAAATAATTACGAGGGGACAGACTGACATAATTAATCAATCAAAAGCTGGGAGTCAAATTGATTGACTTATCAATGGTCCCAGACATTTAAATTTTTGATACTTCTTGCATTATGTCATCTCGTGTGAAGAAAAATATTGAATAAATGACAAAAATATTTTTAATTACTTAACGTAAATTCTTAATTATGTACGTAAACGTAAATGTAAATATAATGGAAGTAAACATTTTTCCTAAACATTCCGGGAAATAGAGGGAAAATATTTCTAAATACTTTACTCACCCTTTATCTCTGTGTCGCAAAAATCTCAGGGAATAATCACATTAAAAAAATCTTCACCACATTCACATCACTAGACACTCAAAAAAATTGGATCTACACTGTCACACTCGGTATTAATTTATCCTTCACAAATAAATTGTCTAAATATACATTTTCAGTCACTGTACGAGAATAGTGCGGGCACCCGAAGAGCGAATTTTTCACTGGCTGAGTGACGTAACGCGGGAACGTGCGAACGGCGCGACGATCCGCGGGCGACTAGCCTGGGGCTTGGCTTGATCAAAAGCGCGGGAAACGCAGACGAAAAACGCGCGAATTTCACCACCGCCATAATGTATTCGCACCATCGCGAATTCTCTTTTCGGAGTTCCGCAATCGGGGGGTGGAATCAATCGTCTTTTTATTACTTACGATCTAGAATTTAGCTGTGGCGAAGCACTCTGTAAGTGCTTATTCGACTAATTTGGATTTACAGTCTGCTATAAAAGAGGCGTTGTACTAAAACTAAGGCTTGTATTACTAGGACTAAAATTTAATCAAGATTCAATCATCATTCGTTTTTTAGTAAGAATCTGTCTTCGTTTCGTTTACATTTCCAACTTAATCAGGCTGAGTGCATGCATTAGTGTACTTTGAAAGAATGTAATCCTTTAAACGCGAGTCTATCAGACACCATAATGAACCTTTTTGTTTCGAGCTCTGCATTGCGTCGTTATGCGCTTATTTCGACTAATGAAATATGAAATTACTAAAAATTTGTTTCACTTAAAATTCTCGCTTTTATATTTTGTTCATATATCACGTAGATTTATTGTTTAGTACTGGCGCAGAAATGAAATAATAAATTCACGAATGTCATAACTGAATTTCTCAAGATCTAGCTGATAGAAAGTGGTCGCTATGCCAATATTATTATATTCTATTTGTATTTATAACCTTAATGTTTATAACCATTTTGTGTTGATGAATGGCCAAATAATTTTGCTAATTTTAGAGAGTATTTACTTCAAAACTGTTGGAAATCGATGTCTCATTTTAATCAAAAGTAGGCATTTAATTTGCTGAAAACATTGCGGGGAAACCGGCATGTCCTAGAACCAAAAATTCGAAGATATGTGACATCTAGCAAACTGGGCCGCTTGGTGAATTATGGCCCACTCACTCCACAAAGAGGAGGGCTGTGTCCCAACAGTGGGAACATTATAGGCTGATTATGTTATGTTGTTTAATTTGCGGCCAGTTTTCTCTAAAACTCGTATCGCGATAGCACAAATTAATAAAAACCACAAAATATTTAAAAGCGGAACCCTCATGGTTGCTATACTCCATAGGTTTAGGTAATTAAATAAAGGTAAACACAAAAAACCACGTGACGAGACAGCTGTCCGGTAACCGACTAAACGTAATACCTGTCACTTCAGTTGTCGTGCTACGTCAAAGTTGTACTCTTCAATTTAGCAACGTTATAATTCGTTGACGTTTAGAGTTTGGGCTCTTTACAATAGACAGATTGCAAAATATTATATTATTATTATGAATCTTACTAAAAAATTGTGCTAAAGCAGTAGCATCTACGAAAAGTAGTTTAAGAATAAATGATAAAGTTTAACATAGATAATTATAAGAGGAAACTATTGTAAAATTCTAAAATAAATTTAGTTTGGTTTATCGTATTTGAATCTGGAAAGTGTCAACTATAAAAACCCTTTTTATGATTTGTTTACCTTTATTTAACTACCTAAACCTATGGAGTGTAGTTATTTTTTTTCCAAAGACATCTTTGTCAGCGCTGTTAATATGAATGTCAAACGTACTGAGTGTGTTACAGAGTAAAAACGTTTTCATTTCGACAGTCACGTACGTGTCTAAGCTTGAGGACAGTTGGTAAATGTCAATGTCATCTGTCAATTTAGTTGTAGCGTGTAAATCGTATTTATTTTTAGCTAGATTTAAATGTTAGTGTAGAACAAATTTGTTACAGTTAGAAATCTTTATATTCGGGATTAGAATTTTCAGTCGCACTTTTTGAATATACTAGTGAATATAGTCGTAGTTCTGAAAATAATATTGAGGTGAATTCTATTGTTCTTTGTGGTTTTTAGAATTAGTGTGTGCTTGAGCCCTGACTTCTTTGTCACTTCTTGTTTCTTCTTTTCATGTGGTTAGTGACTGCCTGGTGTTAGAGTTTTAAAGCCGCCCATGAATCTCTGACTTGGTTTCCATGTCGTCGAGAAATATCTCCATGTCGTCAGAAGCCAGAAAGTCTGACATCCAGTCTTACCTAAGGGTATCGCATTACCCAGTAACTGGGTTGTGGAGGTCAGATAGGCAGTCGTTCCGTGTAAAATACTGGAAATTCAGCTGCATCCGATAAGACTGGAAGCCGACCCCAACATAGTTGGGAAAAAGCTAGACAGATGATGAGTGGGCTTGCAGTAAAATATAGGTAGGTACTAAAAACATGCCTGTTCGGAAAATAAACTCAAAATATTTTTGAAATGGTCACGTAAAATCAAAAAAGTGCCAAAGTAAACTCAATCATGTAGAATAATAAAAAAAGCCCACTATTAAAATATTCCGTTTATCGCAAAACGGAATATTTAATAGTGTGATATTACAGATTTATTTACTATCAAAACAAAACTCTACATCACTCAATCTATATGAATGTATCGTTTTGTAACTGATTGAAAACATTGTTTTTATGAATCGGGTAGGTCAATCTGGATCAATAATTTTGTTCTCCCGAGCAATTAATTCATTTATAGTTATATAGTTTAAATAATAACATATATCTAGTTGTAATAACGAAGTTAAAAGGAAAACTATTACTGCTATACTTAGGCTTTACAAGTTAACGAGTAATGGTCGACCAACTTAAAGGTGATAGTTTTTTTTTGTCCGGCGATTAGGCCCTCCAGATTGTGGGGTCTATTAATGAAACGAATGTTTATTTGTTCCTTATGATCTCTAGATTACAGTGGTAGTTATCATTATAGTTTGTCTAACGTGAATACTGAGAAATACGATCATGACCCAAAAGTTCACTAAAAGAGCTATTGTTATTTAGTGACTAGGTTGGCTTCACGGGTATTATAATTTAGTAAAATAGTGCACTGTTTAGGAGTAAATAGTAGGATATAGTAAAACCAAAAATCAAATAAGTAATGAAACATTTTTATTACTGAAAGTTTATTAATTTTTTTCAACGTCAGATGACTTGAAGTAGATAGTATTTCAGCTTCATCTCTTCATCTTGATACTGTGTCTGTCAAAGATGAAAATACTTAAATACCGCACGCTCAACATTAGACAACCAACAGCACCAACTTCTGCCTATCAAACAGGTGCAACAGTATCCCGCAAGAGTAGCTCTAGTGTTAGAAATTGAGGATTTGTGTAAGAAAATAAGCCTATTCGAACAAATATTAGTAGTGTGCTCATTGGTGACAATGTCTTCGCACATTGCATTGAAATCTTACTGAAAAATAACACAAACCTTCTGGAGTAAATGCTGTACCATCCTGAAGATTCCACAGTCATTATAATCCAGCCACACAGGAAAAAAGAAATATCAATTTCATGCAATTCGAAAGAAACGGAAAAAATAAAAAGAATGAAGGGTTGTTGTCACTTGACACTTGTCTTTCTGACGGTGTCAGATAGTGATGCGCTTTGATTTTCTTAAACTCGTTACTCGAGTAAATCAAATAAAATAAAGGTCAGTTTTCTCTCTAAGTGCCACTCGATGTAGTCGTGTTTAGTTAAATATCACCAACACTGCCACACTAGTTCAATATGTAGATATAGATATATTTCGTGTAATAAACCGCCAAAATACTGTGATGTACAGAGTTACAGAGTTTTATTAAGACTGAAAATATACGTTCTGTGGGTTAGTGCTGTCAGTTGATAACGTGTAGTTTTGTCATTAAATCTTCATCGAATCGTCATTGATTATCAGATTGACAGTCTGATGTGAGTAGGAGAAACACGCTCTTTACAAAGTCGAACAAAGCTGATCTTAGCCGAATGTCACTGACTTAAACCAATGTACCCATACTCAACGGTTGCTGTATTTTGGATTATTTTCTTTTAGTTTTTAGTGCGTTTCATACGTGTGAAGCTGCTAGGAATCTCACTCTAGAACCTATACCTACCTTAGATTCAACTTGAATCGAATTACAGAATCGGCAAAATCGAGTGCCTGATCGTATGAGACTGATTAACAACACTAAAATAAAACTGACAAGCAGCCAAAAACTACATTCTGTTTCACGTTAATTTTTAAAACACTTTACGCAGAATGAATAAACTTAAATTAGTGAACCTGCTGTATCGTCAATGGTTATTTTTTTTAACTTAGTAAATACAAATTCGGTAACCACCTCGAGCTATTTTTTTTTTTTCATGTTGTCGTTAAATATGCTCCAATACATGCATTTTTGACATTGATGACCGTAACTGGAATTGAATCAATCGAGTGCATTATCAAAATATTTTCTTTTTTTTTCGTTAATCCGGTTACACTTTAAAAAATCGACCATTTTAAAGTTTTTCTAGGTATAATACGATTAATAGACGTTAAAATACAGGGGGCCCAAATAAAACTATCTCCTTTGTAGTTGGTATGTATGGGAGAAAATGTTTTTCAACTACAATGTTAAGTTTATTCTTGGGATAAATTCATCCCAACTACGGAACCCTTCATTGTACGTGGTCTCATACGCACTTGGCCGGTTTTACTTATAATATAATTGTAAGTCTGACACTGTTGGGCAATGGACACCTTTGACCAATATTGTCATGTTGAATGGCTATTTTTACCTGCACGTAGTGATTATTTTAGTCTAAAAAGCTAAAACCCGCGGATCAAGCTTAGTACGTAAATATTCTGTCAAAGTTTTGCAGTAGGTAATTGAATTTTAGATTCTGTTTTCAATTCGTTAACTGAACTAGGTTTGGGCGGGGCGCGTCTGTCGTATGCTAGATAGTTTATGGGCAAATACAACGACAGGCTGGGAACATCCTTGACCAGTCAGTTTGGGTTGACAGTTTATAAAAATACTAGTAGAATATTTGTAATAAATTGAGGAGATCGATCGAAATGTTTAATTTGGTAGAATTTAATTTTGCATTTTTTTCCATTGATGAAGTAATATTTTATTAACAAGTAATGCTTATATACCGTAGGAAATTATCATACAACTAATTTTTTATTCATACGAATATTATAAAGATGTAAAATTTGTTTGTTTGTATGTAGGGGGTAATCTCCGGAACTACCAGTTGGATATGAAAAATTATTTTTGCAATGGACAGCCCAATTCTTTAATAAGGTAATAGGTTATGTAACATCACGCTACGACTTTTAGGAGCCGAGCTAAAGAAAAAAAGGCAGAAAGAACGTTAAGCAAAAACGGGGCCGTTTCACGTGGATAAAATCGCAGGCAAAAGCTGTAGATTAAAATAACTGTCTGTGGCGAAAATAATGCCGATTTATTTTCGTAAAAATCTTAAGCTTCTCGAACTCATGGAGTCTTTAAAACGGAGAGAACCTTGATTACCAATGTCAGCTGTAAATCTGTGATGTGTTGTAAGCCTATAGAGGTATGAGGAACATGGTTTAAAGTTCCCTCAACCTCCATAGAAAGGGAGGATCCTCTAACGATGGGTGTCGTGTCTGGTGGGCTACCGCCCGACGGTGAAGTCGTATACACTCGTAGCGTGTAAACCCTGCTTACGCAATGCAGGATTTTGCGTGATGCGTAGTTCGCATGTGGCGATGTAGATACCGCCACAACCCTTGAATTTACTTGGTAAATATACTTAAGGATTCTTTTACAATTCGGCGCTGCGCTAAAGCGTTCTTGCGATACTGAGCGCACATCGCCGGCGCAGTGAAATGTATAGTACTCTTATTTTATTAAAAAAAAATATAAATAGCAATAAAAAAAACTAAATTGGTTGTTTTTAAGCACATATTGGAGATTGTTTTAGTATAAATATTACGTCAAAATGATGTAGAACTTCGGAGATATTCAGACTTGTTTCCAAACCTTATCAGTAGAAAATTGAATTAGGTCCAGTCATTTTTTCTTTATATAAAAGTCATATAACAAAAATGTATTCTATTATTATAAAAGTATCGGATATTTGTAATATGAGAAATTGTTTTAATGAATTATATTCAACAGAATCCGCAAATTAGAGCTCTCAAATGAGCTCTACATGAGTTTTTGCCAAAACATGCATCAGGAGAACGATTATTGCTGGATAAATAAATAAATAATGAAAAAATCGCTTTAATATTATTGTAGAAGAGAAAACGGAACTATTTTTACAAAGTAATTGTTATTTATACCAACCAACGAATAGTATTCAAATTCAACAAGGAAATCATGCATCTACGCGCATTTTTGTAATACGCCTCTTAAGAAGCGGGTATTCGAACGACTACCCGAACTTACCTTTTGCAGAAATAAAATCCGTACTTTCCACAACCAGGAAAATCTTTTAATATTTAAAAAATCATAGTAACTTGTATTTACTCGACCATTTCCCATGAAAAGCACTCGACGCTATTGTTAAACAGTTGATGGGCCATTTGTTGCCAACATTACGTACATAGTTGTCTTAAATGTACACTGTTGTATAGTTGACACACTCTAGATAAAAGCATAGTTCATGTGACTATGTAAAACTCTGGTGTGGCGTATGTTGTAACGTTCAATAGTGACATTGAATTTTAAATAAATGAGTAGGTATCAAAGAGTTGGGAAGACAGGATTATGTTTTCGTAACTAAGATGGTGGTCCTATGGAGAAAGTTGTTGAGTTTTATGGTCTTTACCACACCCATACGACTAACTCGCCATATGACTAAATCGCGCTGATAACGATCCTAGCCGAGGTGGGCCGAGCCGTAGTCCTATATAAGTTAGTTTGTCGGGCGAAGTGTCTCACTCTGCTCTCGACGCTTGACGTGTCAACACGTCGGGTCCGGGTTCACAACAAGTCAATCGTCATCCTGAGGATGTCTCATTGAGAGGTGAAACACGTTTCGTTTTCGTGGCTTCTTTATGACTCTTTAAGAACAGTTTAGCGGATTAGGTTACTAAATATACGTCGTCTATTGTATTTTATAATGGATTTCCGCAAAGTGACGCCTGAGTCAATTAACTATACGACCAAACCTTTCTGGTACACGCAGAATAGTACACCTACATTTCACCAACTACGTTATTAGTACCCTGAATAAGGGGCCACCCCTATTTTGATGGCATATATGTCGTACCGGGCATACACCCAGACTCCGAGCTGCTAATGAGAATTTCCTAATGGAAAACCAAATACCCAGTCGCGGCTGCTACAACTAAAACAACGAAGCAATTACTTCTATGCTGCAGACAACCTCTGTTTCACTGTTTATTTTGTGTTCGCTGCGCAAGAAAACTGCTGCCTTCTGGGCCCATATCCCACAAGGCACGGAGATGCTTCAACCGACTAGCGATTCCTTGCTACACCCAAAAGGTATATTAGATCCGAAATTTTCGTTTTTACTGAAATTCATATAATAATAATAAATAAACAATTTTTCATTTCTCTTCCAAAAAAGCGCCCTATCTGCACTAGGAAATCCTGTCACAAAGATTACCAGCCCCCCTCCAAAAAAACTGATTGTGTATTGAACACATATCATTATCATCATGATATTCGCTCGCCTCGTTGGTCCAGTAGTCGCAAGCGCTGAGCATGAGGTTTTGAGTTCGATTCCCAGGTCAGGCAAAATGTTATTGGGTTGTATAATTTGGAATTTCTCAGTAGCAGCCCAGATTCTGGATTTGTGCGTTGATGGCAATAGGCGTAATGACGCCCTATTATGTAGCACTTAAACATATCTGGCTAAATCTTGGTGTACTATAGGTATACCTCTGGCCAATACTTCGGTGAAACAAGGCGTGATGTTATGTATGTTATTCTATATATACAAAGTCTTAGTTTACACTTTTTTTGTTTCCTTTTTTATATTTTTTTTTTTTACTTGTAGTATAATTAATTATTTATCATAAGTACACCAACAGCACAGTCACTGACCATTCAAATTAAATAACATAGGTATAAAATTAAAGTTTCTGTAACCATGCAAATGACAGGTAGGTATGCATGACATTCACGTGTGAAAATTAGAGACAAAGGAGAACAATATAAAGTATGTCTAGTAGACATTTTTTTTTTTTTTGTGATTTCGAAATTATCCAATAACTTCTCCCGCTCTGGGCGGAGCGGGAGGGCGTGTCAGACTTTTACTGACTAAAACCCACCCGTGTTCCTACCGTTGCCTGTGTGCCAGGGCCACCACATCCCTTTCGGACAAACTCGCAACCTGACATGGTCTTTGAGGCACGCGTGGAACACAACGCGCCGTCGCGTCGACCTGGTGGCCGGAAATCGGCTTGCGATGTCTAGTAGACCTAAATCTACAAAACTTCAAAACAAACTAATTTCAGATAGATATGTAGACGGGCACTCATCACACTGTTTAAATAGGGAGCGTCTGTATGAAGCGAAAGTCATGGCGAAAATATCAATAGGGTAATCCGTCAAGTTGGACCTTTCATTATATTGCCTTACCATATGTGTGAGGGGGTGAAATGTAGTATTCAAGGTAGATGTAGGTAATTCAAAAATACGATGATGACGCTTACTACGTTGGCTAGGCCTAAAGTTAAAATAGTTTATTAATTGTGCATTTATGAAACCGTTTATAATTTTATACCCAACTTAGAGCCTTGTGGAACACCAGAGTCCGGAGAAAAAGGTATACATTCATAAACCGCCAAGGAAACTATTTCAGAACGACTTACTAAATAACTATCGTACCACCGCAACAGAGAGCCGTGAATACCAGCGCAATTCAATTTTATAGAAAGAATTGAGTGATCAACGCCATCGAAGGCTTTTACAAAATCTATGTAAACAGCGTCAACGTGACCCCTAGCTTCAAAGGTGTTACTATGAAAGTAGTGTAAATAAGGAAGTGAGACATGGTACAACGGTTAGATACAAAATCATGTTGCTTTGAACTAACTATATGACGGAGGTGGGAATAAACTACATTGTATATGAGACTCTCTTATCTTTGCAAATTGTGATATAATAGAGATCGGTCTATAGTTAGTTACGTCATTCATACTATCGGATATATAGTTAGATGAGGAGTAACCTGGAGACAAATCACCAGGCTGTTGATTACCACCGCACACAAATGCAAAATAGTCTGCAAATAGATCAGGTACACCACTACCACCCTCACCAACACGATCACTCCATGAAACCTGGTCAGGGACACCTCTGAGAGGTTTTTTAGACTTAGTGTAACGCCAAAAAGCTTTTACATTAATAATATAAGTTTTTAAATCACTCTCAAATCTTTCTAAATAATCTTTAAAACAGTTATCCATAGCATTCCCAGCTCGCATCCGTAACAAAAGTATCGTAATCCCGAGGGTTTTTGTACCCTTTAAACGGAGTCCTATATTTATGCTTTTCTTTAAGAAGTTTAATCAATGAAGCTGAGAACCAAACTGGATCACAATTATTCTTAGGTTGACCCTTCGGAGTATATTTATCTATATTTTCCCTTAGTATAATATAAAATGTCAGAACATAATCATTACAACTCGAATGATAATAATCCTCCCAATTTATTTTACATAGATCACGAGCAGTTGCCTCATAGTCTGTTTTAGTAAAAATATATTTAGACTGTAAGATATTATAATTTAAATTAGAAGTTGAAGTTTTACTAAGGGCTAATTCTTGGGGGAGGGTTAAGCTAATTCTTGAGGGTTTACTGATGGGGGATGCGGAAGAAACGGAAAGACTAGAATTCTCATCCACCAAGGTGAGGTCTAGGATATTATCATTTAAATTGCAGACGCTATTCATTTGAACATAACCGATGATGTTTAGGAAGTCTCTCAACGCTAATAATATAGGGTCACTAATACCTAAAAAGGATCATTAGATTGAAGCCTTTTCACATTAGGAATATTAAAATCATCAAGAATCAAAGTGTTGCAATCTATATACCGCAAGCAAATTTTTTCAGCCCTGGCCAAGAACTGAACAAAGACATGGCAAGGTATATAAAACGGTAAATAAACAAAACAAATATTCATACAGACGCCACTAGCACTTATACATAACCACATATTCTCAACGGAGGTTTGCCTCTCAGCTTTATTAACAAAATTATACTTATTACTTATAGCTACCAATATCCCACAGCCATAACTTTTAGAGTACAAATGTTTAAGCTGTGCACTACGATCACGGCGTACAACAGTATTTGTTGTGTTGTGTGCCTTTTTGTCTGTGCTAAATAAATGAATTTCCTTTCTTTCTTTCCTATTTGCGTGACGTATATCACAATATAGTTAGACTATATTTATCACCCCCAACAGCCTCTTAAAAAAAAACATTCTTCAATTATCACTTTGCTCCTATTTCTTTATGTATACGTCATTACAAGCCAATTATCATGTCATTAACTTACTGAAAGCAGGCTTCAAATTACGTCATTCAGTTTTTAAAAGACCATAATGTAAGTAGGCTTTTGTTTCAAATATGAAAGGTAATGATTACTTGTATTGTTGACCGTTCGTTTCGTTGTTATGGTTTTACGGAGTTCCAGTTTTAAAATTGTGTTTGTTGGACGTTTTAAAGAAATTTTACAGCTGAATATTATGTTTATTAACTTTGTGATCTCGTTTCAAACACCGACTTATAAGTGTAATCGGTCGGTAAATGAAAGCAGTGGTGGCCCAGTGGTAACGGCCGCGACTTACGAGTTGTAGGTCGGTAGGTTCAAACCCTGACAGGCGCTTTACTTTGTGTAAATTATTTAATCACCACTGCTCTAAAAACGGTGAAGGAAAACATCGTGAGGGAAATGGCATGTCCTAAAAACTAAAATTCGAACACATGTGATATCTACCAACCAGCACTGGGCCCGCGTGTTAGATTACAGGCCACTCCCTCTCAATGAGAGGAGGCCTGTGTCCCACCAGTGGGAACATTATAGGCTGATTATGCATGCATTTTATGTATGTATACACCTACCAACTACAACACAGTATCTAATGATTAATTAATATTCTATGCAATCTTATTCGAGTGGTTATGATTGAATAGCAAATAAAAGGACGTTTCCGATACCAAAACATTTAAGATAGCTTCTAGAATTATACTTATCCATTATTATCCTTTACCAAAACAAGTCAGTCGAATTGTGTTTGTTTTTCTCTTGGCCATTAAAGATGGAATCGTTTCTTCAAATTGACGTCACAGTACAAAGTCACATTGGCGCGACATCATCATCATAATCATCTGAAAGATGTCTATCAATTGCTGAACAAAGAACTTCATCATTGATTTCTACTTACAACTCAACAAAGATAATACATGTACATCGTCCAAGCAATAATGCGCAATTTTCAAAGAAAGAAAGAAAGAAAATACGTTTATTTGCGGTAAACATGACGCAAGGAAAGAAAATAACAATTGGGGGGAAATATGCGTCACATCCACGCAAAACGTCCATCGCTCAGTATAATGCTGCGACCCTATGCGAGACAGAGCCCCAGCGCTGGTTTTCAGCGACAGATGGCGTTGACGTGATGACGTCAACCGATGCAGCATATAGTGAAACAACAAAATAAGACAAAAATACAATACTTAGTCCTAATTTTTTATATAAATATAAACAAAATCTTTTTAATAAGGTTTTATAATGTTAGTCTGTATGTAATTTTATATGTTCATCAATATTTTCGTCAAAAGTGGCCCATTTTTTTTTTTTAAACTTCAAAAAGATTCGTTTTGCTTCGTTTACGTTCATACATCTGGTTATGTAGTATGTCATACTACGCAACTGACCTTTCTAAAGAACATCATCAATAAGGTCACTATATTAACCTTCTAGGGCGTCCCCTGCCGCCCTTATAAACATTTACTTTTCCAAAAAACTCTTAACATAATCCAGCAAGTTTGGAAACCATTCAAACTTTTGCTCCCACTACAGAAAATGGTTCCAAAGATTCTTCTGTACGAAACTCAATTGCTGAGCAAATTAGTTTTCCTAGGTCAAAGGGAATACAAGTAAAACGTGTTGGTTAGGAGTAACGTTCGGTATAGCCGGACCAAACTAGTTGATCTTGTTATCAAACAAGCTTCAGGCTAAAGTGATTGGTGTGCTAAATGATTTGAAAGCTGGCAAGATTTCTTGGTTATTGAATTAGAATCTGAATTTATCCTAACTATACTATAACGGGGTGCGGGGGCCAATTAAGAAGTATAAATATTTTTAGACCCCATTCTGGTTTGCCGCCAAATTTTGCAGTTGTTTGGTGTCTATTATTTAGTTAAAATACGGAAAATTCGTTATTCACAGTCTTAAAGACCATGACCACCCCAATACTTTCAGTAATTGTATCCTGAAGTTCTTAAACGCATTTAAAAACGACCCAACGTTTCTAACAAATCATTAAGAGTAACGAATATCATTCTGATCACTGAGGATATCGAGACACGTCCTGAGTTTTTTTCTGTGGGGTTATCTAAAGGGACGTGTCAAGCTTCAAAATGAAAAGTAGAATATTTGTGACTTTGTTAGTGGGATACCTAATAAGGTATGCGAAAACTTTTTAACATACATATATCACAATATAATGAAATCGCAACATAATATATTAATACAATAAGGTTTCGCGGCGAAGAAAAAGGTTTAGTAAATTATACGTTGGTGCGCTTTACAGGTGACGGATGACAGACTTCATGTCTTCAATAAAAAGGTGCGCGTCGTCTGTGGCTTGTAGTACATTCTATAAGCTGCTTCCTTATTGGACGAGCGGATTGTGACGGGCGCGGTTTGAAAGATCGCGTTATAACTTAATGAAAAACACGATAAAAACCGATCGCATTTTTAAGAATAAAACAGGAGCAGATTATTCAGATCTTATTCACCGTATAAAATTGCCAAGCCTGAATAATATACTTATAAAAAAATGTAATTTATTCGAAAAGTTTAATTTTCTTTTGTATCAAAAATAATCTTAATTTAAGGTTGTATACTTTCTAATGGGCCAGCCTGTATTATAGATGTGAAAGTGAGTTTGTTTGTATTTTACGCTTTCACGTTAAAACGGATTTGTACGGCATATTGGTAGATCATGACCTGGGTTAGGACAAATAATACTTTTATCCCGCAATACGTTCCTGAGGGATGATTTCCGACATCCACGCGGGCGAAGCCGCGGAAAAAGCTACCAGTTTGATAAATCATGAAATTTCTAAAGGGCAATCAAAATAAGTTTCTTTTGAATTTGTCGATTAACTTTTTTACCTTCACATATTTTTATCTGAGGAATAAAAAGCGCAGTTTGGCACCTTTTGTCTAGAAAAAATACAGAACGTCATATTTATTCTTCAGCTGTAAGATATCTAAAAAATCAACCTAAATCTATAAATCTGCAAAGCTCTTCTCACACCCGAATACTGAAACGCCACTCAAAACTTAAGCGTTACTTAAAACTAGTTTCAACCAATCAAAAGGCTTTAAACGAGTCATAAGTAAAGTTTTGAGTGGCGTTTCAGTATTCGGGTGTAAGTCGCACATCAAAATTATGCTTGGCCAGCTGGACCTTTAAATATGCCTGATATAATCACGATGAACACCCGACTCAGCTGAAACTAACTGCAAGAGCTAAAAAAGCCTATGTGAAAAATCAAGATTGGATTTTATGATTTTTGTGCACGCAATCCCAACAAACCAGAGGGGTAATTGCGTAACAAACTCACAATTCCAATTTCATTCATTTTAACAGTTCAACAATATTCATTGTGGTATTTACGTCCAACCAACTTTCCATCCCTATTAAACACATTCTTCCCCAAAGCTTTGAGGCTTTCATGTTTTTTATCCGGATAGTGAGGGATTTACACGGGTTGATTTTAGCCGTGCGGCAAGTCACTATTCGCATCGATTGTAAAAATCGAATCGCCACCCCATTTACACCAGTTGACAAAAATTGCATATGACTTGATCATTTCCGAAGAAAATGTTGAGCAGAGCGGGTGTTTTACGTGCAAAATGGTTCGTAGTTCAATTATTCAAGAGTTGCTTGAGTTACAAAGAGAGAAGAAACAGAAGGAAAAGTAAATTTTGGGAATGTGAATGGATTTCTCGACGTAGAGTACTGGGTCCTTCGGATACTTTGCTGATGGAATTGAGTTCAGACAATCCTACTTATTTTAGAAAACGATTAAGAATGACTACTTTTATCCATGGTTTTTAAACGGTCTGTACCGACAACGTAGCTGAACAACACAGCGCTAAACACATCATGCAACTGACCATTTAGACGGTCGATTTTTGTCACCCGCCTCATGCGGCTTGTCGCCGCACCACAAAAGTCGGATGGCAAATTTTTTAAGAAAATCGTCTACTTTTACAATTTTTGTAAATATGTGAGAACCGTGCACAGTACCATCACATAAGTAATTAATTTATCTTTCGTTGCTACATTTTTATTAATTCTTCTTTTTACCTATTGTGGTAACGTATTTTTTTATTTTAGATGCATCTTCTTCACATATAATTATGTACCTAATGTACCTACATATACAAATATTGTAACACTTTTTAAAAGAGTAACGGTGGAGTTTCTTGCCCATTCTTCTCCATACGAAAACTACCTTTTGGAAGGGGCGACTAGAATAAATTAAATTTTTTGTAAACTTTGACGTTCAAAAGTGCCTTACAAGGGCCTATTTGAAATAAATGATTTGACTTTGACTTTGACACCCAACTTTGGGGCTTGCGATTTTAGTCACTAGTCGGCCTAGTCGAATTGTAATTTACACGATCTGCAAATGTACTTAATTATTATTATAACTAACAATATATTTAATCTGTTTGTTTCAGTGTACTAATCCCGTCAATAAATCTCATATTAAATTCTATATTTATCAACCAACTAGTTTTGGATTTGGGTTTCTGTTTCTTTTAATTATTTTTTTTTGCACGTTTGCTCTTCACACCTCTGAAATTAGCAGAATAGTCAACATCGACACCATTTCCATGGAGAAAAATAAAATAGTTATTTACGTTGTCCAGCAGAAGAATTTTTCAAACATTTATGAAGGAATAATTTCTGAGTTTTTTCGAAATCCTTCGTGTTATGATTGAATTGGGGTGCCAAACAAAATGAAGGTGAATATACTGCTACATTTAAATCTCCTTATACAAATACAAATAAAGGCAAGTACCCAAAACATTTCACACGGATTTTTGGAACCGAAATAAAAGAGAAAATTCTAAATTAGTCAATTATCCGCTACGATCCGGTCGAAATTCCCCGCTGTCATTGATGGTGCTATTTCGCTTTTGCTCCTAACTGTACTAACGTATTGTCTGTAATTATGTGCCCGATTGTACTCCAGGAGATAGGTTTCGATTCTTACTTATTTTTTATTCGCAGAAAAGCATTTTTCCAACCAATTATTATTGGTCTAATTGAAGTAAGATATTGAACTTTTGACTGCTGTTTTAGTTATAGGTAACTTTTTTTGTTATTAATTCGTAATTCGAATGTTAAATTAACATAGAAATAGTTTGAAAGATGCAATCAAAGAAGTTGTTAAAATAATCCCTTTTCAGAACTCATTTAACTTTTTACATTCAACTTCAAGATTTTGATCCGCATCTGCGATCTTCTTCATTGCAAAACGTTTTACGTTGAATGAAAGAAAGAAAGAAAGAAAAATATTTAATTTGGGACGAAATACAAACAGTAAGTAATAATAAAAATAAAAATAAATATAAAAAAGGAGAATTTAAACACTAACAGAATAATAACGACCTGTGCGAGGCCAAAAAGGCGATCCTATCTCAGCATAATGCGGCGCAATTAAAAAAAAAAAAAAATGGTTGCCTGTAAAGTCGGTTTTACGGGCGAAGATTTTACGTGACAACGTCTTTTTATCGGCGGTGACTCATCGTAACAGACGTGAGCGGGCGTTACACTTTTTCATGAGTGACTCCGAGCCGCAACCTAATTTAAGACGTTGTCACGTCAAAATTAAAACTGCAGCGCTGGTATTCTGATAGGGCCCAAAACTCGTTACCCAGTATGAATTTATTTTGAACACTTACTACTTATAATTAGCTACGAATATGATTGTATACCGAGACTCCTCCATGCTTCGGAAAGCACGTTAAGCCGTTGATCCCGGCTGTCATTCGCAGATCTTTGACAGTCGTTACGGGTAGTCAGAAGCCCAAAAGTCTTATCAACAACCTTGCCTTACCAAAGGGGTAAGGGGAGCAACTGCCTATCTGACCTTCACAGCCCAGTTACTGGGTAACAAAGATCGGGTAGGCAGTCGCTCCATGTTAAATACTGGTATACAGCTGCATCCGGTTAGACGGGAAACCGACCCCAACATAGTTGAGAAAACGCAACGCAGATTTTCAGGACATCGCCAAGCGATTTGTCAACTCTTCACCTGGCCAGAGGGCTAGCGTATTTTTAGGGCAAAGAATCAGCATTGCTATCTAACGTGGGAATGATTATTATAATAAAGTCAAAGTCAAATCATTTATTTCAAATAGGCCCTTGTAAGGCACTTTTGAACGTCAAAGTTTAGTCTAGTCGCTCCTTCCAAAAAGTAGTTTTCGTATGGAGAAGAATGGGCAAGAAACTCCACCGTTACTCTTTTAAAAAGTGTTACAATATTTTGTATATGTAGGTACATTAGTTACATAATTATACGTGAAGACGATGCACCTAAAAAAAAAATACGTTACCACAATAGGTAATAATAATAATAAAAGGTCCGGGACCCCAGGGTCCCGAGATATGTCAAAGACATTTAAATAATAATAAGTTTCATTGATTCATAAACAAGTGTTACAATATTTAGGTGTGACACTGGATCCCGCACTAGGATACCCTGTGTCGCAGGATCCAGTCTCTTTCGACAGATAATGAATTATTTAAGATATTTTAACAAATGCAACGGTTTCAGTAGGTACTTAGATATAATTAATTAATTAATTTAAACTTAGAACTAAAAGGTAACCAAATGTATGTGTGTGTGATGAGTGTATGTTTGTGATGAGTGTGAGTGTGTACGTGATGAGTGTAAGTATGCAGTGATGAGTGTTAGCGTGTATATGATGATGAATACTTTATTAGTAGAATGATAAAAGATTAAAAAGGTAAAAAGAAGAATTAATAAAAATGAAGCAACGAAAGATAAATTAATTACTTATGTGATAGATGCACGGTTCTCACATATTTACATAAATAGGAAAGTATGTTAAGTCTTTTAGTTATATTTCGCTGTTAATAAATTCCTACGCGTGAAAAAGTAATATTAAATAAGTATAGAATAAAAAACCATTTTCTGCGCATTGACTATCTACCATATTAAGAAGAAAGTCGTTTAAACATTTTATGTGACTTGTATTTGCTCTTATAATGCCTCAGGTTTTTAACCTGAAACTTGGTGCTATGTAATGTATCATGAATTTTTTTCCACGAGTTCTTTTTATGCAAAAATTTTCCTAGCATTTTCCACGAATTCCATTTAAGCCCCCATGATTTGTACCAAATTCATAAATCAAAACCCAGGTCTATTATTACTGTGTTCACGCTTGCCCACTTTCAAATCTAAAACACACTGAATACCTAAATAATAAATACATATTGTAAGTAAGGAAAATTGTAGTGTGTGGGCTGTGATTGATTTCGTTGAGGTAGTTTTCAAAAGATTAATGATGTACATTTACTTTTATATGTATTACAATACATACTGAAGATAATTACAAGATGGAAAACAAACGGTAACATAATTATCTTAATGTTTTGACCAATATTAATCCTTGGTAGGTCAAATGCCTCATTAGGTAGGTAGTGATAAAAAACAACGCTGCAATATTCTGCTTTAATCTTAATCTCGCGTCCGGCCCTGGTTCAGGCCATGGTCCGGAGCGAGAGTGCATGGGAGGCCGTCACTTCCTTCTGCGAAGCAGTAATGCTCGCAAAGGAGGAGGCGGAGCGCGCGAGGGAGAGGCAAGATCCGCGCCCTCGCGCCCCTAGTCACCGCAGGAGACGCCCCGGGCGTCGGGAGTCGCGAGCCAACTTCCGGCCACCGTAGGCGCGGGCTTGCGGACGGTGAGCAATGGGTAGCTCGCCGTCCGATAGGGACCAGGCCCGGGTCGACGGCACGTTGTGTTCTACGCGCGCCTCAAAGAGATGTCAGCACCAATTGACGGGGTCCGTACGGGCAAATGCCTGCCAGAGTTGCGAGTTTGTCCGAAAGGGATATCGTGACCCCGGCACACAGGCAACGGAAGGAACACGGGCGCGTTTTAGTCAATAAAAGTCTGACACAAACTCCCGCTCCACCCAGAGCGGGAGAAATTATTTGACAAAAAAACCGTAAAAAAAAAAAGGTGCTGTATCCAATGTGTACCAAAGGGACCTTATTTTTAAACTGTCGGTTAAACCGTCCGCAAACAGGTGTTTAACCCAATGATCAAAGTAAAAATCTAATGTCAAACATGATACAAGAAACCTCTTATTCGAAATATCATTATAGAATAGTTGCACTAATATAAAGTGGTTTATTAAAATATATCCTAGAAGCACATGATGCCTCCTTTACCAAGCCTATGTCCCGAACTACAATCGGAGGGCGTTTGCAATTAAACAGCACGAATTCTACTCGATCAAGAGGCGGCGGCATGTCGAACACACGCGTTCTGACGTATAGCACTACATAGCCCAGAGCAACGTCCAAACACCAAACTGAAGCTTGTTTCCACTGTTTTGGAAATAACAAGCCTGTTTGATATTACAAAGAACTGTCGAAAACAAAAGAATAAAGTTTTTTAATGGTGATTCGTAAACGTATTTGTTCATAAACTTTAAATAGGTTTAGGTCCTCCAATTTTCGCTACAAAAATGGTCAAAGAAGAATCGTCAAAATCACAAAACTTTCCAGGAATAAAGCTGAGATAGTAAGAACTCAATTCTTTGCTGAGAATATAATTATATATAAATAGTTATTAAAATGAGCACCGGTTTTAGTTTTCTATTTAGAACTTAAAAATCTAATATTTATGAATATTGTTCATCGATGCTGTTGTGCCTTTTTATAGGATTCATGATTTTAACCAGCAAAAATACTGTCCAATGCATTTACCACTACAGATGCATAATCAGCCTACAATTTTCCCACTGCTGGGACACAGGCCTCTCTGTGAGAGGGAGTGGGCCGTAATCCACCACGCGGACCCAGTGTGGGTTGGTAAATGTCACATGTTTTTGTATTCTTGCTTCTAGGATTTCACCGTTTTGAGAGCAGTGGTGATGAAATAATTTATTCATTTTATTTGCGTTCCACAAGGTAAAACAAGATGTAAACAAAAGCCTAAGAGCCGTTGTAAACCCTGTCAGGGCACAGCAAAAAATATTTTTAGATACCTACATAGTAATCTAAGTCGTAGAAAGTTTAAAATAAAATAAAATTGTACAAGATATCGGAATAATTACATTCGCATATAAAGCCAATAACAATAAGATAAATAATTCTATTATAGTTAAGTAGGTAGCTGTTTTCTTAAAATACTAATGTAGATGTGTAGATTAAGTTAAAACTTAGGTAATATTATTACAAACACTTATTTTAGAGTGATCATATTTACAAGTTATTAATAAAGGGATAAGTTTCGTGTATCACAATTTGAGACAATTTATAGATTCAGTAGGTAGCAATTTATAACTTAATCATTGTGTATTTAGTAGTCAAGTAATGTTTAATTAAATAATATTCTTGGTAAATATACACATGTACATATTTAAGAATGTTTGTAATTATAGTCTTTCATTGTAATTATATTCTTTCATTCAAGTATTCGTTCACATTATAATAGCTTTTGTTTATCAGAAATAATTTTAATTTATTAATAAAGATGTTCTATTATTACTTCCGGTAACATATTATATATTTTATCGACATGTCATAGGTACATTTTTAATCTGGATGTAGGTATGTTTAATCAACTTTTATGTCTTAAAGTAATTTTTGTTAGTGTCTTCTCTTTTTATGAAGAATTTCGATAAAATTTTGTATTTTTTTGTCCTGGGTGAAATGTAATTATTTTTAACTAATTAAAGTTATTTTCTAGGTTATGTTCCATCATCTAATGAGTAGTAGCGTCAAGTATTGAAATTAATTTATCATTAAGGTTGATATTAGTTTGGCATGAGGCAAGAATGGATATTTAACATCTGTTAAAAAAACACAAGCTTCACTGATATGCTTCGGGAGTTCGTTATGTAAACTAAGAATAGGAAGCAACCTATTACACTACCCTGCGGGATTGAAGCGTTTGTTGGTATGTTTTCGAATCGGAACAATTCTATTTCGTTAGTTTTTTGGTTAATATATTCTAATTCCACTAATAGCTGTAAATACGATGTGAACCATTCATGACATTTACCACGGATCCCTATACCATATAGTTTGTTTAATAAGATGTTGAATAGGACTTTATCGTAAGCTTTCGTCATATCCAGCAGTAATCCTATTGCAAATTTTTTGGAGTTAATGATATCGAGGGTTTCTTGTATGTATTTATAGACGGCGAGGGTTGTGGGTCAGTTTTTTCTGAAGCCATTTCGACAGTCATTAAATATACGTTATTTTTCACAATAAGACACGGTTGCACATGGCTTATTCAAATATTTTTGATACAGTTGGTAGGACAGCGATGGGGCGTTACTTATTAGGGTCAGTTTTTGCATTTTTCTTGTGTATTGGCTTTACAAGGGCCTTTTTCAAGAGGTTGGGAATAGCATCTTCCTCAAAAGATTGATTTACCAGTTTATAGAATGGAAAAGTTAAGTCATCCGCACATTGTCTCAATCATCAACGCCATAGCTCGACTCATGTTTTAAGTTTTTTATTAATTAGCCATTCACCTCGTAAGGATCTGCTGGACTCAGAAAGACCGAATTCTCTGTCAAGTAGATATTATAGGTGTTTCTTTTGGGTTACTGCCAAATGGGCTCGTACTAGTTTTCCCAATAGAAGCAAAGAAATTATTAAAGATGTCCGCTACCTCTTTGGGCTCTGAATTCATAATTATTATTGTGCGTTTGTATAGTTATATTCTGTTTTACGTAAAGTAAAGCGCCTATCTAGGTTCCAACATACGACTTACAACTCGTACAGTCGTGGCAGTTATCACCGGGCCACCACTGCTCCACTACAAATATTGTTACAGATGGAATGAAGAGCAGTTTTAGGGTTCCGTAGTAAACTGGGAACTCTTATAGTTTCGCCATGTCCGTCTGTCTGTTTGCGGTTTAGCTCGGAGACGGTTAGTACTAGAAAGCTGTAATTTGGCATTTATGTATACATATTAATCACGCTTGTCGGCGTGTAGTGCAGTGGTAATATAAAATCAAGAAAAATAATATTTAATAATAATATTTTTTTTACTGTACCTCCCCTACACGTAAAATGGGTGTTTTTTTTCTTCTCATCTACCCCATAATCGACCAACTTAAATTTGCAGTTTGTTAAACATGATCTCCCCATACATTCCGTATGGGAGAAAATGTTTTTCAACTACAATGTTAAGTTTGTTCTTGGGATAAATTCATCCCAACTACGGAACCCTTCACTGTGCGTGCTCCGACATGCACTTGGCCGGTTTTTCATAATCGCGTGGCATTAGGATCGTTCCATTTTCATATTCAACATTGTACTATAAGAAGCAAGAATTTCCACAGAACTTGCCTATACTAAGTCGGTTGACAGCCCAATATCGATCTACCGCCACACCTGCTTCTAATACATCAATGAGCTTCCCAGAAACATCCAACCAGATACCTCAAGTATACATATACATATTTAATGCTATACACGAAATACATATACATCCTACGGGATTTGCGGCGAACGCTTAACACAACAATCCCAGGCAATGACCGCTAGTACACGTACTTAGCACAAAACACATTAGTTATGTACCTAAACCTACCCTAGAAGGAATCCTCTATGACGCATGTAATATTGATGTGCGTTTGTGGTATACTTGAACTAAAATGGCTGAAACTACGTAAAGGTATATCTGTGCACGTGTTCAAATTGTAGTGAATTTTGGATTGAAGGATTTAGAGTACTCAGTCATAACATCACGCTTATATTCACTAATGTGTTGGGTAGAGGTGTATCTTTAGCACACCCACATTTCGCCAGTTATGCTTAAGGCCCATGTAACAGGGGGCTAGTTTAATGCCATCAACTGGGCACAAATCCAGACTCCGAGCTGCTACTGAGAAATTGATGTAAAAACCAATAATACTTTGCCCGACCCAGGAATTGAAGCCAGGCCTCATTGCTCAGCAGTAGCAATTACGATCACTAGACTACAGAGGCAGTCAGAGCACTCCATTGTGCTTATGACCAATATTTTTGTGGGAAAATACGCGAGTAACTACTGGTTGTCTAGATCAGCATGGTTCACAGCATTCCTAGTTGGTATAATACTGATACCTGATGCAGTAACGCTAAGCGTTACTTAAATGAATACCTATTTAAAAATGCGGAGTTGGACTTTCAACCCTCGACTAAGCGCCGAAAGTTGAATATCCAACAGCGCTCTAATGATATCACATTTATTCTGATTTTTATAGACATTTTTGCCGTTTCAATTATTGATTTAAAAGCTGCAGCATCCACCTTAACAGAACCACGCCTAGTGAGGTCCCTCACCTAATGAAGCATATTATAATGGATCAAAGATTATAAAACCCCTTGATTTTGATACAACGCTATCACAGTTTCCGATACTCGAAGATTTAATCATCTCAACAAGTCAAATATTTTATCAGTGGATCGTAGGTACAGTCAGCGACATAAGTTGATTAACACAGTTTTTTAAATCTTTATTATTGATCTAAATATTTAATTATAATCGGAACAGAAGTCAAATTAAAAGAATATTAACTCTTAGCTGTTAATTGAAAGGCTGAAATACAGATACATTTTCACGCTAAAATGGCTGAACGTATTTGGATGAAATTTGGCACATGGGTAGACCATGACCTGTAGAAGGATATAGGAACCTTTACCTTTAATCCCGATATTCTTACGAGATCAAGACTTATGCGAGAGAAACGGGGCGCAGCTAGAAATAATATAAAATTGCTAATTCTATGAAAAGCCTTTTATTACAGAAAAGAGTTAAAAAAAGAACTCGCCCATGAAGGGTTCCGTAGCAGCAAGTAACATAATATAAAAGTTCTTGTAGTTCGTTGTAACTTTGATCGATGTTTACGATTTATGACGTATTAAAAAGAAACTACTTACTAGATCTCGTTCAAACCAATTTTCGGTGGAAGTTTACACGGTAATGTACATCATATATTTTTTTTAGTTTTATCATTCTCTTATTTTAGAAGTTACAGGGGGGGGGACACATTTTACCACTTTGGAAGTGTCTCTCGCGCAAACTATTCAGTTTAGAAAAAAATTATATTAGAAACCTCAATATCATTTTTGAAGACCTATCATTGTATACCCCACAGGAAAGGGTTTGATGAAAAAAAAAATTGAGTTTCAGTTCTAAGTATACCTACCCCCAAAATTTATTGTTTTTTTTTTCTTTTTTTGTGTGAAAATCTTAATGCGGTTCACAGAATACATCTATTTACCAAGTTTCAACAGCATAGTTCTTATAGTTTCGGAAAAAAGTGGCTGTGACATAGGACGGACAGACAGATAGACAGACATGACAAATCCATAAGGGTTCCGTTTTTTGCCACTTGTCTACGGAACCCTAAAAATGACCATCAACCTGCCATTACTATGTTTAATATTCATTCTTGTGAGCGAGAGGGTCGAGTTGACCCCCTTAGCAACAAAAGTACCTAACAATGATGTCGAAACTTTAAGTGCTTCTACCCCATCTGGCTTCTAGTCTCCTTAATAGCGATACACCTGATTTTATATTCTAAGTTTGGATTACTAAGAAGGATGATAACATATTTCTAGGGTTCTGTGGAAAAGAGCAAAAGAAAATCTAAAGTAAAACGACTCAACATACTTAACCGAAAGTATGCTGAATGGTTTTTGTGTTTTAGGGTTCAGTAGAGAAGTAGCAACGACAGAATAGTATCTGTCTCATAATAAGCCTATAATGTGCTTCCATAGTGATCCATACAACACTGATGACCGTGTACAGTGAATAAACCGTAATTTTTCGTGGAAAGAGAAACGTCTGTGCATAGTGCCTAAAGAGATTTCCAGGACAAAAAATTTAAAATGTTACATGTTTTGAGCAGTGTCTTGAATCGTCTGAAACTGTTTTGTACTCACCGTCACTTGTCCCTACTTATAGGTTCATTAGAAAACCAGCGTCAGACAGCACCTGTCTGGCATTAATGCTGAAATGAACCTTTTTGGCGCAGCCGTGAGGCACACACTATTATTGTTAAAATATTATTTTCACTTTTTTTGTTTTTTTTGTTTTTTGTGTTTCACGAACTGTGTCCAAATAAACATTATTCTTTCTTTCTTTCTTTTCTTTCTTTCTTTGATTGAAAGGTATTGAGGTGAACGTCTACTATATCAAATCCGTCATCGTTTAAGTAGTTTTTAAGTGACGATAACTGGGTACTACGACATCATTATCAAAATCAACCTATTAAGTTCCCACTGCTGGGACACAGGCCTCCTCTCAATGTAATGTAATAACAGCGCTTCACTGTCATAGTTTCAGCTAAGCTAGCATTGTTATTGATTAGTTTTACGGACATTCCTCGCTACGCATCCTCGCTCATCTCTGGTGGATTCACAGCCTATTTCTCTTCATTGAGAGAATAAATTACATTTAAGCTTTTTAAAATTACAAAGTATCTAAGGGGTGTAAAAAACGCTTACCGAAGCCGAGAGTCGCTTTTTCTTCCCGTCATTGTGTTAAAAAACATTGTGCTGAACTATACCTGCCACCATAACCTTCTGATTGCGGAGACTAAATGTAAAAACTATTTTTGATATATTTAGATGTAGATCTATTTTTGATATTATTTGTAAACTATTGAAGACTAAAGTTCAAACTATACTAAAATAACATTAATCTTCGATGACGACGACGTATTTTATTAAGCTAAAAATAACCATGTTAAGAAGAAAATATCATAACCCTTCACGAAATAGGGCACACACTGATGCATACAAAGCGTCTTTATTCTTTGTTTTTCATCTAGTTTGAAAAAGTGCAGCATGTGGGTCAGTTTCCTAGACACAAAAAGCTTTGTTCCTCATGCATTTACCTCAACACACTACACTATAACCACGAACTACCCACAATATGTGTACTGTATTGTAGACTGTAGTTCTCAAAACAGTATATTCAAAGATATTACATGGTCACTATCAAGAAACTTTGCATTCAGTATACGTTTGGCCTAAGTCATAAACTACAGAATTTTGGCCAGTCAGAATTTTAGTCTATTGGGTTCCTGAGAGATCGTAAAATGAAGGTTGATAGTAAAATCAATGCTGAAAGTAAATCTGGGTTTATGTTATGTCTAACAAACTTTGGGTACAAAACTATCCGCTATCTAAAAGTAATAAGGGGTTTCTCTGCAAAGCAAATAGGAATATTACTGATTCATGTTATGTGCTGAGCAAAAACAATCTAGTTTTTATGTATCATAAGGATCTGATTTCTTTTTTTTTACTAACTACTGTCGCGGCCATGTCCGCGTGTTTTTTTTTTTTTTATATATCCTTGGCAATACTGTAGCTTCCCATTAGTGAAGAAATTTTCGAAATCAGATCAGTAGTTACGAAGATTTTCCCCTACATACAAAACCGCAAATACCACTTTATAATATTATGACTAAAGTAGAATAAAGTATTATTTATTTATGTACACAGGAAAAAGGTTGGGTCGCACTAAACGCACGATGACATCGCAGCAGGCCAAGACGGAGATGGAGGGACGAGCTTGACTCCTACCAAAAGGACACTGCCGTCACTAGTAATAGACAGAATTGTGTAAAAAAGGGAGAGGGAGGCCATTGCCCTGCAGTGGACAATTCAGACTAGTTAAGTTAGTTAAGACAGTAAAATAGATACAACAAATACGAGATAACTATAACTTTTGAGTACAAAGGTAAAGGTTTTTAGTTAATTTTTTCTATTTGTATGCCTTATTATTTTAATTTCGATTTCTAAAATCGCACTTTATAAGAACTTAACTATAAAGCGAGCTAAAGGTTTGATCAACACAATGATTTAAATATCCACTAATCCATTCTGGCCCCACGTGGAGGATTACAGCCCACTCTCACAGAGAGGAGGCTTGTGCCCCAGCAGTGGGAACATTATAAGCTGATTATGTTATGTTACGTATTTATGGCTGAAATATTGTTTCTGCTGATGCAGTACAAACAAATAAACCCGACAGCCACAGCAAACAAACACGAATACATACCAAACAGAACAACATGTATTTGCAAGTTAAACACATCGTTTTATATTTTTGATATTTCTGTTTGCAACGGAAATATATTTTGTAGGGCAATATTTTAATTTCATGTAAAACAAGAAGAAAAATAACATGACATAATATCACGCCTTTAATTCCTGAGGGCTTAGGCAGAGGTACACTTATACAGTGTACACAAACATTTCACCAACCGTTGAAGAAAAAATAACACTAAATAAAAAATAATAGAACAAAACGGACTGCATTAAGAGCACTGAAAAGTGTTAGTAATAAAAAACAAATTAAAAGAGATGAGAACAAGATTATGTAGAAAATAAATAAAACAAGCTCTCAAATCATAGCACGCCAGTTTGATTTTATAAAAGTAAAACATAGCCACCATCACACGACCTAGACGAGTCGATAGACACTTCAAGTATTAATTAAAATTCATCCAGCCGTTAGAATGCTACGAGGGAATAAATAATCCCACATACAAAGATAAAAGATACATAGATACTCGTGAAAACAGAACTCAGCACACATAAAAGCGGTTTGAAAGAATTGGTGATTGTACTTCTTCTTCTAAAGAAAGAATAATATATTATTTAGCAGATCGTGAAACACAAAATACAAATAAAACAAGAATTGAAATGTTTTAACAAGAACAGTGTGTGCCTCACGGCTGCGCCAATAAGGTCCATTCCAGCATTAATCCTGACAGATGCTGTCTGACGCTGGTTTTATAATGTACTTTAGGAACAAAGTGACGGATGAGTAATAAACAGCTTAATTTTATTTTTGCTTTCTGCTTGCAGGTCATCCTAGGAGGTTATCGGCTATAACCGCCGTTCCTGTGGCTGCCTGAATAAATTAAGGCCTCCAGCCAGGGCATAAAACTTAGAAACTAAGCAACTACACGCTAAGGGCACCCCCTGTGGGGTACGGACCTCGGCTTAGGACGTCGCTGGGGGAGGACAGCAAAGGACAGGCTGGATCGGATTAATATTATTATTAGGGGAATTTAAAGCTACATGCTCAGCGGCGCGGGCTGACTCAAGCAAGTTTTGGGGCGGGGATGGACGGGGACGTGCAGTAAGCTTCGCCAGCGAGGACGAAAAGATGGCGGTCGGTTTTTGTTTTTGTGTACTTAAGCACTGGTTTCTCTACTACTCTCCTGGAACAGGGTTGTGGGGTCGTCTGGGATAGTGAGAGTATGACTTGATCGGTGAATCTTACTAATGAAGGAGGGAGTCTAACGGACGGCTGCCGCAATCAGGGAATTATATAAAGTCCCGTTAAAATAGATGGACAAACTTTTAGAAATCATTCAGACTACCAAAATAGGGACAATGGTAATAAAAAAAATAGAAAAACGTATTAAATACTTACAAGAAAAAATAAATTATATATGGCATTGGGTAACCAATTTATTACAAAAAAATTTGGTTACCCAATGCCATTTATTATTTTAGGTCAAAATAAAATCACTTTAATCTGTGTTTTTTTGCTTGGATTTCTTTGGTCAGATGTACTGAATGCTGTATTAAAATTTGTCCATATATTTTAATGGGACCTTATATACAGCTTTAACGTAATACATACATTTTATAGTTATAAATGAATACGTAAAACGAAAGGAAAGTACATATATAACAATAGATGAAGTACAATGCTATTAGAAGGTAAAGCAACGAGCGTGAGCAGCCAACCGCATACCGAATATACAATGTCAATTTAAATTAGCTAGCGAAACTCCGCAATCGTGAAGGGTATAGATATCTACACATTTATATTTTCGTGGCACAGAAGGAATTATGTTTTAAGTTGAGTACTGTAGACATCCAAATGTCCTTTCTTTAGCATTGTTTGTCCAATCGTTGAGCTCCCTAATTTCATATCTGTGCACTGACAGGAAAGGTCCACTCAATCTGTGTGGTTCTTTCCACAAAAGACCATTTCAAACCAATCTACATGAACTGACCAAGATTATGTCTGGACTTTAAAAGAGACTGTGACCTCTGAGTTTGTTTCGGCCTTTCTTCTCGAAGTAGTCAGATAGGAAACGCCTCATCTGGTTTTTAAAATATTATTGACGTGTAAAAGTGTTTGTACAAACCTTATTACAGATTTTTTTTTACGGTAAATAAAATCATTTCATTTGATCAACTTGCACCACACTATTGACGTGCCGAACAATACCAAAACTTACCTACCACTCAAGTGTCGCAGTTTGGGCTCTAGTACCAAAGTCCTCATCAAACTTTCAGTCGTTTAGTGTTCATGCGTTATCTTCCAAGTTTCTACGGCACGACAGGTTAATGTGCCAACTTAACGAAGCTTATGAAATATCTATTGGATTCTGGGAGTGCGTCGTAAGGGTTAGCTAAATGATGTATGTTTAAGACGAAGTGGCGTATTGGTGAATATATTGTTTATTTATAATACGAATTTTCGTCCTATGGGAAAAGGCGTAAGTTTATGTATGTACATACATACATACGCCTTTTTCCCATTGGACGAAAAAATTTAATAATGTAATAACATACATAGGTTTTAATAATTTTAGTTCTGTGCTTCGTTCAGTGCAATTTAACCTTTATTTTTGTTTATTATAATTTACGATTTAAGTTTTGACTTTCACTTTGATCTCAATATTAATTTAGTTTTATATAATCGATTGCTTATATTTATAATTATTTAATTATTTTTACAACACAGTTGGGAAAAGGCTAGGCAGATTGAGATACGAGAAGAAGGAAGAAGTCAAGCTTTGCGATAAAAAAACATTAGAAAGATCTAATCTATTAATACTTTCAGATTAGATCAGAAGGGTCTATGCCCGTATTTTTAAGAACGTTTGTATTCTAGTATCATCTGTCACAATCTTTCAAAGTTACCTCTAATTTACCTACATTATTGACAAGTTTTTATCATTGGTTCACGTTGAGATGAGATTGAGACTAGATTTTAAACGCTTCTTATTTTTGGGAAGTGGCCTTCTGATTAATTCAAGCTTACAAGTTATCTATGACTCTGAAAAGTACCAGTTAAGCTCTACCTGTCGGTAAATGCAATGGGAACATGAAAATTTCTAGCTAAATCATTTATCTCCAGGTTGGAAGGAGGCAGATTAACAAACTTCTAAGGTTAAAAATGGAAGGTTAGCAGCGTTGAAGTAAGAAAATTCTTTGTCTGCGTTTAGTTAGTTGATATATTTTGTACCAGACATTGTAGATTTTTTTAACAAAAAGAAAGAAAGAAAGAAAATACGTTTATTTGCGGTACACATGACGCAAAGAAAGAACAAAACACAAAAATAAACAATTTGGGGGAAAATATGCGTCACATCCACGCAAAACGGCCATCGCTCAGCTTAATGCTGCGACCCTATTTGAGACAGGGCCCCAACGCTGGTTTTCAGCGACAGCCGGCGTTGACGTGATGACCATGCATAGTTATTATCATATTCAATAATCAGCATATAATGTTCAAAATGCTGTAACACAAGCCTCCTCTCTCTGAGACCGAGTGGGCGAGTGGTGTAATACACCAGGCGGGCCCAGTGCGGATTGGTAGATTGTAGATATTACATGTCTTCGATTTTTTGGTGGCGGTTTTCTAACGATGTTTTTCTTCGTCATTTTGAGACCAGCCATGCTATTCTGTAAACATCTCACCGTGAAAACTTGGGTGAAGTGAGCTGTCAATAGTGTCAATCCCTGTGGAATGACAGCTCACTCCACGCTCACTTCACCTAAGTTTTCACGGTGAGATGTTTACAGAATAGCACTGCTGTACCCTAATTACGTAATAGACGATCAATCAGAATCTGAATCGTTGTGAAACAGTTTGCTAATCCATTGTTTCATAAGTTCGAAAAAAAAATCTGCTGAACAACGTAACGCAACGAATGTTGTTGAACTGTCAAAATGAAATAGATTAGAAAATATGTTACGTAATTAGATAGCAGTGCTGATGAAATAAATTACACAAAGTAAAGTTGAATTAAGAAAAACAAATGATAGACTTAAATTTAAAAAACAACAGACTGTGAATTTTACTATTTCAGAAATGTTGTTATTCAATTAACGAATATTTAGGGCTTTATTTTTATTTTGACTTTTTAGGGTTAAACGTATTTCATATACCCAAACACGGACGTATTAAGTAAATAAATACATTTTGAATATGGGGGTCACTTTTAGGAGATATTATAAGACAACAAAAAAAGTTTTGCACACTTGTAACATCTGACATATCAAATGAAAGGGTTTTGGGGTGAGGGCCTCAAACATATTTTTTTATAACTTTAAAATAATTGGTTTGAAAGTTACTTAAGAAAATTTATGAAAATTGACTATTCCACATCCTTATCTCCGAAACTATTGAGCCTACATTTTTTATAAAGAACAAAAATAGTTTTATACTTATGGATTACAGGAAAAACAATAAGAAGTCCATGAACTTAAAATAACATGGTAAATCTCCCAATACTGTGCGTACAAACTTACATTGCAGTTGGAATGTTTGGGAGAACATGGTTTTCAACTACAATGCTAAGTTTGTTCGTGATATAAATTCATCTCAACTACGAAACCCTTCATTGTGCGTGGTCCGACACGCACTTGGCCGGTTTTTTTATTGAGACCAAATTAATTTGGTAACCACCGGCAGCAAGAATAAAAAAATATTCTATTCTATTCTAAAGTTGTAAGTGGTACGAAGTCGTGTTCGCACCCAAGACTTCCAACACGTAAGTCGGTGCCGTTACTAAGCCTGCACAGTCCCAGGCCACAAAATAAATCGATTTTAAAGTCTTAACATTATCGACTCAATAAATTTTGAAACTTTTACAGCAAATTCCAAGAAGGCTTAGCATCGAATGTTTAAGAACTTCAACTTTACGGTTAAAGTCACCAGAACAAGGAGCGTTCAAACTGGGTGGGTATACGTTTCTCAAGGTCCAATTACCTATTGGAAAGAGCTCTTATTTCCAGGAAGAATCCTAAGCTCTTTCAATAGCGGGCAAAAGTTGGTATTAGAGATTTTAGATAGTGACTTAGAGTGCAATTACTGAGAAGATTCCAAGGCTTATATTTGAACCTGCTATATAAGATGTGCGTTGGTAGATATTCTTATGTACTCATGTTATTATGAACGTGAGAATATCTGTTATTATGTATTATAATGAAAACGAAGTAAACGGAGTATTTGGGTTTGTAGCGCCAGGCGTTCTGTAGTTTCACTTTGACTAAGTTTTGAGTTATTGTGTGCATATTGTTGGCTTGACTTCCTCGTCTGTTCAGTGTTCGCATCAGTGACTGGTGAGCATGGAATCCTGGGTTTAATCCCCAAGCTGAACAGAGTTTTAGATCTATCAGATTTTTTCAGTAGCAGCCCGGGGTTCTGGCTTAGAAAAATAGGCAATAGAGTTGCACTCTATAACAATGGATTTAAGCATACCTAACTAACGAAATGTAAGTGTTATTTTATACACCTCTTAGAAAGAGGTGCATTAATAGAACACTGAACCTTTGGAAAGACAGACGTGTTGTTATGTTCTTTAGTACCTACCTTTTATTCTCACATTTAGGCCCTTAGCTACATCTTTTATTGATTAATTATGAAAATCCTCATCAAATGGTTCAATTCAATCCATCTCGTTAGTTTTTCCTAAATCAACATAAAACTTTTCAAACGTTCCATAGATAATAAGACTTATTTTCATCTACATATGTATGCCGTATTTGTTTAGGTATGTTTGTACGAAACTAATGTAAACTTCCACGTCAATTTTGGTTTTGGTACTCTGTTTAAGGCCACAGAGCAATGAATCGCCGCACGGGCAGCGTCAGCGGGGTACTTATAAAAATTGTTGCACCGAATATGCGTTTAGTCCCGCTCCGACCCTTGCTCGAGCAAGCCCGCGCGGCTGAGCATGTAGCTTTAAATTCGTCCATAATTAATCTTGATCCGATCTAGCCTGTCCCTATTGCTGCCCTCCCCCAGCGACGCCTTAAGCCGAGGTCCGTAGCCCCAAAGGGTGCCCTGCGCGTATCGTCGCTTGGTTTATAAGTTTTGGCCCTGGTTGGAAGTCTTAATTTATTAAGGCACCTACAGGATAGACCGGTTAATCAGCCGACAAACTCCTAGATTGAACATGATGCCATGAAAAAAACCGGCCAAGGGCGTGTTGGACCACGCACATTGAACAAACTTAACATTGTAGTTGAAAAACATGTTCTCCCATTCATTCCAACTACAAATATAAGTTTGTTCGCACAATATTGGAAGATTTACCATGTTATTTTAAGACCAAAGACTAATCTATAAGTATAGAACTACATAGTTTCTGCATAATTTTAAAATTTTTGGCTCAGAAGTTTCGGCGATAAGGGGGCGACAGGTCAATTTCCATTAATTTTCTTAAATGTCTTTAAAATTAGAATTTTAATTTGTTTCAAAATTATTAAAAAAAATATTTGAGATCCTCATAACAAACCCTTTTATTTCATATGTCAGATGGTACTCGTACAAGTGTGCAAATCTTTTTTATTGTCTTAGAATGTCTTCCAAAAGTGACCCACATATTCAAAATGTATTTATTTACGTAACACGTCCGTGTTTGGGTCACAGAAATTGATATGTTTACCAAATTTCAACTTAATAGGTCCACTAGATTCGGAGCAAATTGACTGTGACAGGCGGACAGTCAGACAGACACACGAGTGATCCTATAACGGTTCTGTTTTTTGCTTTTGAGGTACGGAACCCTAAAAAGTGCGTCGAGTGCACAACTTCTGCCACGGACCGTTTCAACATCAAAGTGGTCAGTTTCTATATGTCATTAGTGTCGTAGATCGAGTAAACTGTGACACATTTGGTTTGTATGGAAAGTGCTGACAATGCCGCCTCCAGCAGCGGCCGCCGAAGCGTCTTCGCGCTCTGTGGTTACGGCCCTTTTAATCAAACAAAACTGGCTGACTCTCGACTCATTAGCATCCTTCCAGGAATTTAAAGTACTCATGAACAACTTTTGCTAAGGGTCCAACTCGGAATTAATAATCATTTTCAAACTCAAACTCAAACCATTTATTTAAAATAAACTAATTACAGGCACTTTTGAATTGTCAAGGGGTCGGTCAGTCAGAAAGATGAAGCTAGTTGCCAGTTACAAAGCGTAGTAGGTTCCTATGGAGAAGAACGGGCAAGAAACTCCGCGGACACTCTTTTAAATGGGTAAGTAGTAATTCAGGAGTAGGTACTTTTGCTTAATGAAAAGAAACAAAGAAAAAAATGAACGTTGAATGTTGTTGTTGGCTTGCTGCGCGCTTTAAGCTTCGTACAGACCAGCGCGACGCGACAGCGCGGCGCGACACCGGCTATTG
Organism: Agrochola circellaris; assembly: GCA_914767755.1. NCBI lineage: Eukaryota > Metazoa > Arthropoda > Insecta > Lepidoptera > Noctuidae > Agrochola > Agrochola circellaris. The sequence continues at coordinate 10,602,646 of OU611863.1, read as the reverse complement.
TTATACCGTGAAGTTTTCTTAGAAATCGTATTGTTCGAGTCGCGTCGCGCCGTCGCGTCGCGCTGGTCTGCACGAGCCTTTAGTTTTTACTATCAGTGCAGCAATCAATTGTTATATAAACAAATAAATAAATAAACCCATGAAAGTCAAAGTCAGCCTGTAAACTTGATCATTCAAATAATTGGTGGTACTTTGTTACTTATTTTGTTTTTACTTTGCTAATATAGTTATATGCAAGTAGCAGACATGTTGCGTCAACCGTAAATAAATTGGGAACAGAGCGAGGACTATGACTTGTTGTACTTGCATTTACTCTTGTACATAATAAAAATAACACGAGACATAACATCACGCCTGCATTTCCACAAATGGTTCGGCAGCGGTGTACTTACAGTACACCCACATTTAGCCAGCTTTTTTTAAGTCCCATGTAATAGGGGGCCAGCCTATTTTCTTTAACCAAGCACAAATAAAAAAACTCCGGGCTGCTACGGGGAAAATTCCTAATGGGAATACCCAATAACACTTTGCCCGACTAGGGAATCGAACCCAGTGCGTCACAGTCAACATTCGTGCTTGCGACCACTAGAGCAACGGGGCAGCAGTAAAATTCTCTTATCAATAAATTCATACCAACAATCTTAAACGCTAGACTATCTCCAAATCAATAAACCGATGATAACAACCCAGTAGGGTGCAATTAATTCGGCTATAACACTAACTTCTAACCAACGCTTAGTGGGGGACGCCCCAATGCTCACTGAATACGTGGACTCTAATATAAATGTGCAGAAGGTCATCTTTAAACGACGAGCAAAAGGCACGCACACATAGGTTAGGTACTGGTCAACCAAAAAGGGTATGCGCTTCGGCAATCTTCGTGTAGCCGAATTAGCACGAACGCCACAGAGAAACCGGGGCACAGAGCCTTTTCTTTGGAAAGCAGTAGACACATTTCACGTAAAACAAGTGCAAGTGCATATGGGACTGACATTAAATTTGTTTCGAGGTGATCTGGCAGAGAACTGGCCATATTAGACGTAGGACCGATGACCGTTGGAATAGACGTGTTCTTGAGTGGCGACCGCGAATCGGCAAACATAAGGTAGGACAACCTCAGGATAGGTGGAGCGACGATCTTCGCAGGGCGGCTGGTAGTAGCTGGATGAGAGTTGCAGAGAATCAAGCTGAATGGCGTGAAATTGGAGAGGCCTATGTCCTGCAGTGGACGGCTATGGCTATGGTAGTGACGTACTAACTAGATTTTCTATTTTTATTTTTTATTATGTGTTAGTTTATTATTATCTATGATTAATTTGTGTATTTTGTCTATGGGCCTCAGTTGCCTGAAAATAAAGCAATTATTATTATTTTTATTATTATGGGCTTTGGATTGATTTTAAATCACCTTACCGTCTACGTATGCACACATCTGTTTTCGCTAGTTGTTTGGACATGGCCTTCTGTACTTATTTATTTTGTTACTCGAGTGAGACAAACCATTAATTTATGTCACGGTCAGCCCCGCCTAAGTTTCATCAGAGGTCAGTTTCCGAACGACGATTAGTGATTGATTCTGTCTACTTATCTTGATAACCTTGGGAAGATTCAATGGACTTTAGGATAGATTAATTGTAGTTATAGTCGGGAGTGTTAATAAACTGTCTGGCAACAGCGACATCATAACGAAAAACAATCAGGAATCTTATAACCAGTTGTGGATGTAAGCAGGCAAAAATGATGATTACATCACATGACTCAAAATCATAGTCACAAATCAAGAAGTCGTATAATACGACCCTATTGTTACTAACCGGGAACAAACTGAGACATCGAGTTATTAACTACCTCGTTGTGCTAGTGGTCACAAATCCTACTGCTGAGCATGAGGTCCTGGGTTCGATTCCCGGGTCGGGTAAAGTGTTATTGGTCTTTTCCATCTGGAATATCTCAGTAGCAACCCAGAATCTGAATTTGCAGTTGATGGCATAAGGCTCGCCATCAATAGGGGCAACGTGATAATGACCTGTAAATTGCCAAAAAGAATAATTTCGCGGGCAGCCCGCGAAATTATTCTTTGCTGCGGTTCCACCATAAATCTGTCTCGCATAGGGTCGCAGCATTATGCTGAGCGATGGCCGTTTTGCGTGGATGTGACGCATATTTTCCCCCAAATTGTTTATTTTCGTGTTTTGTTCTTTCTTTGCGTCATGTGTACCGCAAATAAACGTATTTTCTTTCTTATAAACTAAAATATAATAAAGCATCCTAATGTTTTGTCAAAACTTAAAAACTGTCCAAAGCAGGGGCTGGTCGCTACTTTTTTATCGTAAATCATAAAACCATAGATAAGCAACAGTGGCTCCACCGTTAGCGTAAACACGTATCTAAACAATAAAGTTTTACTTGAATGCACCGCAGTAAACTTTATGTGCTACAGAAAAGTTTGGGAGGTCGCCAACTACTTTCGAAACTGCGGTAAGTCTACTATATACTACATGTAACATAGGTACTTTATTACATACAGTTCATTATGTTACAAATAAAGTAAGTTAAGTGTTTGGACTTAAAAATTACTACAATGGCGGCATTAAATTATTATGATGTCTTGTAACGTTCAGAATCAGAATACCAGCGTTGCGGTATCAATTTTTTTAAATACCGCAGCATCATGCTGAGGTAGCAGCTTTATCGGCCTCGCACAGGTCGTTGTTATTTTTTTTTTATTATGAAAAATATGTTAACGTATTCAAGGACACTGAACGAAGTATACACAATAGAAATTTTATTGTTTTATCGCCTATGGGCAGTTACTGTCTCTCAAAGTATTAATTTTGTTAGTTTTAAATGTTCCTTTTGTTAACGGTTTGTATTTCCTGTGCGTGTCCCAAATAAAATATGTTTCCTACTTTTTTATGAATTTTCCGTTAAAATACCCACTTTCCCTCAAAAGTAAACTCATGGAAATTCTTCTCACCCCCACCTATGAGGCACAAACGTGGTCATTAACGAAGCTTCAAAAGTCGACACTCGGTGTCTGCCAATTAGCAATGGAAATAAGTATTCTCAGAGTCAAACTTACTGACCGTATAGAAACAGTACACTTTGTTCCAAAACTCAAATCTCAAACGTAGGCAACACAACCGCCAAATAAAAATGAAACTGGGCAGGCCACATCTGCCGCATGTCGTAACAGAATTGGGCGAAAGTAGCCACAGATTGTGAACAACTGGAACCGGGGACGCGGTAGTCCCCGATCGCGGGCGATTGCGTGACGAGTTACGTAACGAGAGCTTGTATAAGGATTTGGCTCTAATTGCAATAGAGATGCGAGTGAACATTGCCATTAAGTAGTACTTATACGAGTAATTTTCTGAAAACCTTCCCACGTAGAGTATTTTGAGGAAAAGCAAATTTTACGAGCGTCCTAAATGCGACGTGTCAGAAATGCTTTAACCGGTAAAGCCCTGGGTGACCCTCAAGCACGTCAATTAGCACGTTAATTAGTTGTTTATCAGGCCTTTAACGGTTAAGGCAGATTTTTGCTACAAAAATAGTTCTGTAAGATAAAGAAACGTGCTTAATCGCATGTCTATCCATGTAGCTAGTACATTATTTGCCTACAAGCTTGCTGTTCTTGCGACTTTGTTTACATAGAAAAATCTATACAAACAAATGGGTATTTGTTAACCAGGAGTGCAGTTTTTTTCATATTTACAACTTTATTTTGGCTGTGCGTTGTCTGTCAGTCAGTCATTAAGTTAAGGAACCGTTAGATCAACATCTAACTGAACCAACAAACATGAATAAATGCAAATGTTTGTTGGTCGTAAATATTTACTGGATTCTTTTATTACCAAAAAAATAATTTATTTAGAACCGAATCAAGATCTACATAAATTCTATAAGGACATAAATCTGTGATGTGCTTTACCTGATAATATTCTCATGGATGGCTCATAAAGCCAATACTTTCTGATTGAGTGCACGCTTGCAGTTCGCTGGTTAGACGGGCAATAATATGGATGGGCTACCGTTTATCACTGTTCACGAGTTCACGTTCAGGTGTGAACGTTGTTTGAATATTTAGCAGAGCATTTATTGATCGTGATATTTTACGTTCCTTTATTTTTCGATTATTATTCTATAGGAAGCTAAAAGTGTGTTATTCTTTATGTGCTCCTTTAATTTGGTTATCCTTGCCAACCTCAATCTGTAAAAAAAAAACTTTTTGACATTGATTGTAGCTGAGGTGAGATTGCGACTTGAATTTGAACGTTTTTTGAATACGAGAATTGGTCGTCAGATACCAATCATTTTACACTCAAAGAGAAACAGTGGAGTCACATGAAGCAAGCAGGTTTTTTTTTTCTTAGTTGTGCTGCTGGACTTTGTTGCACCACTTCTTCTTCCTAGCTAAAGCACTAGGAATTGGTGAAGGGCGGGGGTTGTTGGAGACTATCTTATGTAATTTTGACGTTCGAAACGCCTCTGCGTAGTTTGAATAAATGCCTTTTGATTTTGAATAATTAATTGTTCTTACGCATATTTGATGCACTTTTATCTAGAATCCTCAAAACATAGAAAACTGAGGCATCGGAATAATCATCACCATCATCCACAGCCCAACTTTACCCACTGCTGGGCCATAGGCCTCTCTTTTCTTATCTATCCAATCTCCACGCTCCTGTGCTAGCCTCATCCAGTTTCCACCCGCGATGGCAACAATGTCGTCCACCCATCTCGCTGGTGGACAACCGATACCTCGTCTTCGAGTTCTTGGACGCCACTCGGTCACTGCGCGCGTCTCCAGGAGTCGTCTCTAACTCCATTTGAATTCCATAATTCGTTTTCCGATATCGAACTCAGTTCTACATTATATATCAATAAAACTATCAAATAAGTAAATACTTTCTGCTTAACCAGCCATGTATATCAATTTCAGTTAGCCCACAACAGTATCTGTAATTCATCAAAAAGAGAAAGACACAAAACACAGCATAGAACGAGCCAGCACTCAAACATAACATTTTCAGTATTTTCTCATTCATGTCTTTCATTCATAACCTTTTTGAACGTTTCTGGTTTGAAAATATGTGGATGCAAACCGCTTGGTTTTTGATATGAATTGGATTCAAACGTTTTTTTGACCCACTGTTTTTCAACAACAAAATTCGCAAAATAGGACACAGAAAACTAAGAACTGGTTATAAAAAAATATTTTGTGCTGCATATAATAACGAATAGACTTGCTTTTAGTCTAATGTTTGTAAGAATGTAAGCCTACCCGCTGAGCGTTGTGTCTTGCATTCGTCGGGTTGCGCTTAGTTCTAAATTCTCAGTAGCAGCTCGCTGTCTGGATTTTTTCCAACCAGCACCTCAATATTACGTAACACAATTTCAATCACAATCCGAAGGATTTAAAAATAAATTGCTAATTAATTGCATTATGTTTGGAAAAGTTTTCTGCTCAAATCGAAAATCATAATATCGCAATCAAGAATTGAAATCAAAATCAAAATATTTCATTTCACATAAACCTACACGGCACCTCAGACCAAATAAAAAACCAAGCCAAACCACGAAAAATTGTATACAAATCTGCAGTCTATTAAGCTTACAACGCTAGAGGGGTCGCTAAATTGCTAGCTGATGCACAATTTTTTACTCAACTGCGGCAGAGCCCAAAAGGAAGGCAATATTATTGTAATACCTACTAGAAGTCGAACCCAGAACGACTCAAAGCAGTTTTCTTGATGACGAACATGTTAATTTTACTCAAACCAACATGTAGACTAAGATACACATAGGTAGATGCTTCGTAAAGGAAACCAATAATTGTGTTCAAATAACCATCTAAGTCGATCAACATCGTCGGTTCATGTTTGTATTTAATTTAAATTCATCTCATACTAAACGGCTTTCGTGTGAAACGTCATTATCGAATGTTTCGATATAATTATCGTTCAAATATTGGGTGTGACGTCTACCGCAAATAATGTTTTAAATTATCTTTCTTTTGTCAATTTTATTTTATTTTTTATTGCAAAGAACGCGATTTGGTGTTATTTTATGCAAATATTAATGTCAGCCCTCCCAGTACGAAGATTCCATAAAACAATACCTAGTGTTAGGTTTCAATTTATTATTACCTAATTGTTGGGGATTTTACTGGCAACACCGAAAGATTCAATATGTCAAAAATGGCGCATCAACGGTCTTCTGGTTCGGGCTTGCTTGCTTGATTTTATTTTACCATTTTGTCGGCGTAATTAATATGTATACTCATGCCAAATTACAGCTGTCTAGTACTAACCATCTCTGAGCTAAGCCGCGGACAGGCAGACAGATGGACATGGCGAAACTATAAGGTTTCCTTGTTTACTACGGAACCCTAAAAAAGACTACTAAACATCAAGGCACTTAGGCAGTATTATCATCACGCTTGGCAATTAAACTAACAGAAAATATCGCTACAGCGTATCTATCATAAAATTTCTGCTTCACGCTAAGGGCGAACCATAGCAATATAATATCTGACACCAACAACGTGGGAGAAAACTTATTACAGTTTAAAGTATCCGACGCTGATCAAAGATTTATATCGCAAGATTTGCCCTCACCGTGCTTAGTTCCGCGAAAAAGTGTCCATACCGAGAAGAATGAGCTCAAACTCAAGTCAATGCATCATTGTGTGTCAAAGCTGGCAAAACGAAACAGAAACGCGACTATCATTTATTTGATGCGATAGGGCGAATCTAAGGATTTAAACCTTTGACGCTGACACGTCCAGAATTAAATCCGCTTAGCCAATCGCGTCCGAACAAAATACCGCAAAGAAAAAACTGTAGCAACGCAAGAGACAGTTTATAATTTATTGCAGAAGAAAATAACTAGTTTCTAAACGAGAAAGGATTAGATTTGTCGTTCAGTAAGCGAATCGGATTTTCTTCAGAATGAAACTCGACTATTTCTTTAAAAATAAAGTTTGTGGGAAACTATACTGTATCATACGTTTTGTTTCTGCTTGGACTGTTTTTTTTTTTGCATGAAATTTCTGTTTATTCAAAAATATTACCTGCATGTAAAAATCAAATTTTGAAAAGTCACATTTTCAAAATTTGATTTTTACATGCAGGTAATATTTTTGTAGATCGTGAATTTATGTGTGTGTTTGTTTATATTTTTTTAATTCATCATCATTTCAGCCGAAAGACTTCCACTGCTAGACATAGGCCTCACCCAAGCACCGCCACTTCGACCGGTTCTGTGATTCTCGAGTCCAGTGGATTCTCATCGGGTCACCTTGTGGGAGGCCTTCCAACGCTACGTCTACCGGTACGCGGTCGCCACTCCAGAAGCTTTCGGCCCTATCTAGCATCTGTTCTGCGAGCAATTTGCTGCCACTTAAGTTTGGTAATTCTTCGGGCGATGTCAGTTACCTTTTTAATTGATGCTAGGGTATCGTTGCGCCAGTTCTTCTTCCCAGCTAAATCTCTATAGGAAGTGGTGAAGGGCAGACATTTTGGGAGTTGACTTATGGAGTTTATACGTAAAAAAAGTGCCGCTTTAGCTTAGATATGTTCCCGTCTTTATCTTGCACTTGTAGTTTGACAGTTGCGTGACAGTGATGGAGATAATGCTAAGTCAAAGTTCGAGCTAAGTAAAGTTATAAACCTCGGAATCATATGAGATCCTACATGACGTACGCTACAGCGTAGTGAGTAAAGTCCTTTAAACTAGTCCCAAGACTCGGAAACTTTGTTGAGATTACAGAATAAAATGTTCTATTAAGATGTTCCGTTATATGCTGAGTCAAGATCAGTTCAAGGCTTGAAACATTTTTTGTTATGGCTTCTTTTATTGGTACTTCCAATAGCAATATTATGATTTGCTGATCATTCGTATTGGATGATATAGTTATTGGAATAAAATATTCAAATACTAGTCGGTTTCGTGTCAATTATTAAAGGCTGTGTGGACAAAATATCGATGACCCAGTTTTCGTAATTGCTGAACTAATTACTCAACAAGCAATCGCTTACTTTGCCAAGAGTTCATAAAATTTAGTCTCGGTTCGCTTTTGCGTGAAGTTTTTGTACTGCTTTTATATTACCTTCTTTTCAATGAAACATAGACTTTTTGAATACGTATAGAAAATAAAAGCATCAATGAAAAAAAATACCGGTCAAGAGTGAGTCGGACTCGCTTACGAAGGATTCCGTGCCACCGTATATTATTTAGCAAATAAATGAAAATACTAAACGAAGAATATTATTATTTTTCATCTTAAATTTTAATAATCGCATAAATCAATTTGTATTTCTTAATGATACTATGAATTACAAAGTTATTTTTGCAGTTGCATAAAATCTCAATCATATTTAAATAAAATAACTTATGAATCGGGGTTTTTAGTATTTGTTGATTATATACAGTATATGATACATGTTAAAGAAATTTCAAATTGCTAACTTGTTTACTTGTTGAGATAGAGCTCGTACAAAAATGGTCTAAGCTGACAACTTTAATGACCCCCTATTTTCATCATGTATGAAGATAAAAAAATAAAAATAAATTGTTCTCTACTCTATGAGCTCTAGACAATGACACCCCACAAGCCAGGGTTAGATTTTTTTTTAATATCAACAGTTTATTGTATGGTGACCCCCTTTAATTTTTAATTGAATTTTTATTATGCATAATCTGTGAAATTTTAAACTGTCTACCTATTACGGTTCATAAGATACAGCTCGCTGACAGACAGACGGACAGCGGAGGCTTGGCACCCTTCACGTACGGAACTCTAATAATGCGCTTGCAGCACCGTACACGTGGTAAAAGGAAACATAAAAAAAAAGAGAGATTTAGTTTGAGAGACAGAGAGAGACAGAGTTATATCTTTCTTCTCTCTCACAAAATGTGCTTGCTTCCTTGAAAGTAGATAGTTTTTTTTGGGCGCCCTGTATTGTAACATCTACTAATCGTATTATGCTTAAAAAAAGAACCAATTTATATTTAAAAAATCACACCAATCCGATTGATCTCAATCATCAAGTCAGGCACAAAACCAAATTAACCCTCAAACACGACATTCCTTTTTTAAGTAGAAAAACCGTACGGCAGCGGCACAAACCGGCCATAACACAAAACCAATCGGCACGGATTCAAATGAAAATTCCGGTGCTCAGCCTATCCGACGTACGGAAAAAAAAACATTTCTTTTTTCGTTCACCGTCGACTCGTTTATTGAAAGTTTCAATGTATTTTTCGTGTAAACTGCAGTTCGATGCATTCTACGTAGGTACGGGAGGTAATCCGTTTTAAATAATGACTGATACGATTGAAATATGTGACGGCGCCGCGCAGAATCTGGTCCAGTTGTTTTTTTGTTGCTCAGAATTGAATTCGCTCTGTATCTCTTTTATAGGGTAGTGGTTATTGTGTTTTTATAGGTTATTACGTTGGAGAGTATGAGAAGGTTATTGGGGCTTTCGCTGCAAAAGTATTTTAATGCATATCTACTTAGGGGTCGGCACCAGAAAATCGTGTTATGGGTTTTGGATAAGTTTATATAGAAAACTTTAAGTAGTAGCCATGAAAAAAAAACGTTTGGCTAACTGAAGAGTTTCACCAGGCAGTGAAAAATTTGGATTGAGGATAAGCCTTGTAGATGATTGTTTAAAAAAATAATATCACTAAAATGTTCGCTCGACGTTTTGGGTTTTTCCATCAGGAATTTCTCAGTGGCAGCTCAGAGTCAGGATTTCTGCCCGGTTGATGGCAATGGACTGTTGAAATGTGGGTGTACTATCGGTACACCTCTGCTTATCCCTTCGAGGATCACAGGCGTGATGCTATGTTATGTAGGTATCTACTTAAAATAGGCATATTCTGTCATTCTTCAATGACAAGTTCTAGCACTGACTGTCACTTCAAACTCAAAACATTTATTTCAATTAAAGCATTTACAGGCACTTTTGAATTGTCAAGGAATCGGTCAGTCAAAAATATGAAGCTAGTTGCCCATTCCAAAGCGTAGCAGGTACCTATGAAGCAGAACGGGCAAGAAACTCCACGGACACTCTTTTAAATAAAATAAATTGTTACAAAGTATTGGTTACATCATTCATGTTGAAATTATACATGTGAGAACAATGTAGAAAGACGTGCACGTTAGAAGCGTCCGTAATAAAAAGATAAAACAAAGAATAATTCAAAAATTAAAATCAGCCATGGCCGCTAATAGTTAACCAGTCACAACTGACGGCGCCCGTTCACGAACGTGACGCATGGATCGGCACCATTCAGCTCAACCATTTTGAAGGGAACTAAATAATCCAACACTCGCGCCACCATTAGCGAGACATCTGAGTGAGCATGCGAATGAGTGTAAGTAGATATTTGCAAATACAGCAAACATCATCATATCATCTATTCCTACAGGCCGTCGAGAGAATGCTTTCTTGACACCTGTCACTTTGACAATTTCTAGTTGTAATAAAGATCAAATTCGCAAAACACGTATTCGTTAGTATAAAACTGACAGGTGTCAAGAACGCATTCTCTCGACGACCGGACTGAAGGTAATAAATAATACCTAGAAATATAAATGAGCTATTCCAGACTAATTTGACAACAAACAGAACGTACCTAAAACTAACCCTTTATTTAACATAGCTTCTGCCCGCGACTTGGTTTGCATGCCTATAATCTTGCTCAAGAATTGGGCTGTACAATGCAAAAATAATTTTTCTAATCCGACTGGTAGGTCCGTAGATTACCCCCTAAATGCAAACTTATTAACAAACAAACAAATTTTACCTCTTTATAATATTAGTATAGTATAGACAAACCTATTGATACAGAATGTGTCCAATTAATAGCTAATGTAGATGGATGACGAGATACATCATGTTCAATAATATAATCAACGAGGTAATGTGTTTGCCGTAGTCTGCCGTTGATTGATGGTGGGAGCACCCTTTAACCGAACGAGCCAGATTAATACGCAATCATCGACGGGTTAAGTGAAAGACGTGTCACGTCGGTTTAAGAGGGTTATGAAATTTTTGGGAAATTATTTTTTTATTGGTAAGGAGATAAATATTAAGGCCCTTTGTATACGGCACGGTGTCTTTACGGTACGGCATATAAACCGCATCGTAGAAAAAACGTGTCCATCAACAAGCTTCCATAGTGATCCATTCACCTCTGACGACCGTACCCAGACACGGCGTATAAACCGCGTCGTAGAATAAACGTGTCCGTTAATAAGCTTCCATAGTGATCCATTCACCTCTGACGACCGTACCTAGACACGGCGTATAAGCAGCACCGTAGAAAAAACGTGTCCGTCAACAAGCTTCCATAGTGATCCATTCACCTCTGACGACTGTACCCAGACACGGCGTATAAACCGCGTCGTAGAATAAACGTGTCCGTCAACAAGCTTCCATAGTGATCCATTCACCTCTGACGACTGTACCCAGACACGGCGTATAAACCGCGTCGTAGAATAAACGTGTCCGTCAACAAGCTTCCATAGTGATCCATTCACCTCTGACGACCGTGCCTAGACTCAGCGAATAAACCGTTGTTTTTCATGGCAAGAAAAACGCCTGTGCAAAGGGCCTCAAGAGTTTTCCAGGACATTTTTTTTTAAATGTTACATGTTTTGAGCAGTGTCCTGAATCGTTGATTGAAAGTTATTGAGGTGAACGTCTAATATATCAAATCCGTCATCGCTTAAGCAGTTTTTAAGTGACGATAAGTGGGTACTACGACATCATTATCATAATCAGCCTATAAAGTTCCCACTGCTGGGACACAGGCCTCCTCTCTGTGAGAGGGGGGCTGTAATCTACCACGCGGGCCTGGTGTGGGTTGGTAGATGTGACATGTCTTCGAATTTTTGGTTCAAGGAAATGCCGGTTTCCTCACGATGTTTTCCTTCACCGTTTTGAGAGCAGTGGTGATGAAATTATTTATACAAAGTAAAGCGCATGTCTAGGTTCGAACTCACAACGTAAAACACGTACGTCAGGGCCGTTACCAATGGCCCAACGCCTACTTTACGTAGTATGACAAAAATACTATAAAACGCTTAAAAATACAGTAGAATTATTTTATTTTATCTAGATCTGTGCCCGGTTGATGGCAATAATAGGCTTGCCCCCTATTACATGGGACTTACAAATAACTGCCGAAATATGGGTACACGTCTGCCTAGCCCTTCGGGGATACAGGCATGATGTTAGGTTAAGTGTGCGTAATTCTTTTGTTTTATATAAAGCTAAACTAAGCTAAAATTATTAACGAAACGTCCAAAACTAGATATTCAGAATGTAACTAAATCCGCTTAAGCCTTGTTCCTCTATAATCATCAGATTTTTTTGCCGAATTTTTCAAGCCGGTTTTGTTCGTCGTTTGTTTTTCGCAGAGCAGCTTGAAACTGCTATTTTTTGTTAACTATCTAACTTGTCAAAGGCCTCGTTAAGGCCGTGTCAGATGTAGTGAGGCCCTAACTAATCTCAGTCGAAACAAAACCGGTTTTCGACCGGCTGGGGCTTTGTCCCAGCGAAGGATTAATCTGTATCTGCATAGATATGTAGATGGAAATTGTGTCATTTTTTTCAGTTGTAGATTTATTTACTTACAGTAACTTCAAAGGCTTCTTTCTTCTTTTTAGTGTGGTTAATGACTGACCAGCACGCGTAGCATAACAAAAAAAATGCTATAATAAATAATTTAAATACGGCTACAAATATAACTAAACGGACGTGGAAACTTGTTAATGAATGTACTAAAAATCAAAAAACAGGCAATGTAGAAACTTAATCCTAAAAGTGAACAACAAAATGATAACTGATCCCCGGCAGGTCGCAAATCACTTCATTGACAGTTTTGTGTACAAATCGTCTCTCGCTAGCAAGGAAAAAGAAAGAGCGATGAGTTTTCTAATAGAGAGTACAAAAAGGGTAGAAAGTGATTTAACCTTTTGTACAACTACACCATCTGAAATTGCAAAGATTATTAGCAAAATGGCCAATAAGAAATCTTGTGGGTTTGATGATTTACCAATATCGATCTTGAAGGAGAATATAGACTCTTTGGCAGTCCCACTTTCTAATTTTTTTAATAAATGCTTCGAAGAGTGTGTCTTTCCAGACCAGTTAAAATTGGCTAAAGTAGTTCCTATATTTAAAAAAGGTATTAAGTCTAATCCGAAAAATTACCGACCTATATCCCTTTTGCCAACCATATCAAAAGTATTTGAGAAAATCATTAAAACGAGACTGATGGTACATTTAAATGCAAATAAAATTATTAATTTAAGACAATTTGGGTATCAGAAAGGCGTCGGTTGCTCAGATGCAATAAATACTCTTATAAATGACATAATTAATAAATTAAATGACAAAATGAAAGTGGCAGGGCTATTCATTGACCTTAGCTCTGCTTTTGATACGATTGACTATGAATTATTATTGACTAAACTTGAATTTTATGGCATCAGAGGCAAATCCTTACAACTTTTAAGATCCTATTTACATAATAGACAAATGTTTGTCGAAATAAAAAACATCGATGATAGTAATCAAGAAGTCATATACACCTCTAAAATTACAAACATAAAACGTGGTGTGCCCCAAGGCTCTATTTTAGGACCTATATTATTTATTATTTTTACAAATGACTTGCTTAATTTTATGCATTATGTTCAACCAGATGTAAAACTGGTTGTATTCGCAGATGATACAAATATAATAGTTGGGGCGAATGATTTAAAAGAATTGACCAAAAATGTTAACAAAAGCCTAAAAAACCTCTGCGAGTGGTTTACAGCCAATAACCTTTTGTTAAACACAAGTAAAACGAACATCATTTTATTTAAGACTACAACTCGCCATAATGACACTTTGGATATAAAAATCAAAGAAGACAAGATCGAATTAGTGGACAAAGTTAAATTTTTAGGCATTACCATAGATATGTATTTTAATTGGAAACAGGAGTTAGCTGCTATTGACGCTTCAATATCATCAGCATGTTATGCTCTCAGGAGCCTTAGAGATATGTTAGATATAAAGCAACTCAAGGCTATATATTACGCGCTGGTAGAATCTAGACTAAGATACAGCATAATGCTTTGGGGAAACAGCTACAGTTATAACTGTGAGAAAGCGTTTATTTTACAGAAACGAGCCATACGAACTATAGTCAGGATCTCACAAAGAGACTCATGTAGAGAGTACTTTAAAGAATTGGACTTTTTAACAGTACCTAGTTTGTATATATTGATAATCTTGAATTACTTGGCTAGGAATATTCATGAGTATGAATCTCAAGAGGAGCGTAAGATAAGAGAAAGCACAAGAAGGAAAGAAATTAAACACAAGATGGCACCGAAATTTAACATAGCTAAGCACTGTTCCAGATACCAAGCAGTAGAGTTATTTAATAGGTTACCAACTGATTTAAAATTATTAATTTATAGCTCGCACTCTTTTAAAACTAAATTAAAGGCCTTCTTGTTGGAAAAATGTTTTTACTCGGTATCGGAATTTATTAGTGATAAAAGTAGTCACTTAAAATAATAGCAGTTGAACAGATTAAATGATTCTAAATTATATAATTATACTATGCTCATTACTAAGACCTTAGCGAAATGATTTCTAATTTTTTTTTTTTTTACTTTGAATTTGACATACTTGCTAATAATTGGACATTGAATTTGACATTATACTTGCTTTATATTTCACATTGTAATTGATATTTTACCTGATAATAATAAATTAGACTTTTTATCTGACCCTACCTGCTATGAACCAGATATTGTATTTATTTGTGTCTTTGTATTATTTTGCTGACATTGTATTAATTTGCTTAATGTAATTGTTTCTGCATGTGTTATTTCTCTTTTTAATATGTAATGTTCAACACAATGTAAATTGTTAATGAATAAATAAATGAATGAATAACAACCAAAGAAACGGGTTTTGTCGACGTATAAATAGTCAAAATGACAGATTGTGATTGTTTATCTGTCATTTTGTTTATTCTTCCGTCGACAAATCCCGTTTCTATTATAGTAATGCTAAGCGTGCTGGTGTCAGAGTTTTAAAGCCGCCCAAGGGCATCTAACTTGCCGTCGAGAAATATCTTACCTATGGATACACAGTAACAAGATATCAAGAAATACGCAAATGGCAAAGAATTACTAAAGTTTTAGTAAGGATTCCTAATCTTTTCTACCAATGAATATAACCTATGTTACTCAAGGTGAATGTAGCTTTCTAATGGTGAAAGAATTTTTGAAATCGGCGCAGTAGTTTTTGAGTTTATTCATTACAAACATACACATACACAAAAATACAAATCTTTCCTGTTTGTAATATTAGTGTAGATGTTAATTATATGAAATAAAGGAAATAAAATGAAAATTGACTCTATTTCCTGTGACCCTTCTTTATAAATAAACAACTTTAATAGATAATAGTATGTCTTCTGGTAGTTAACCTGACTGTACCTAACTACGATGTGCTTGTATTAAACACCATATAGTGATTAGCAAATCCAATTTTCTAGTGAAAATCAATAGGCTTCCCAGTCTTCGAAGTGTTTGTTTTGTGGCCCTACCATTTGTGATTAATTTTCATATTTCGAATGGTGAAAAATATTTTCTTTATTTAAATAATTCATTTCAAGACTTATTACGGAAATGTCTGGACTGTCGTGCTGATTGTGTTTTAGTTTAGGTCAATCAACTCAGCCTATCGCAGTCTACTGCTGGACAAAAGCCTCTCCCAGGCTGCGCCACAACACCCTGTTCTCCATCTTCTGCATCCATTCTATCCCAGCCACCTTTTTAAGGTCATCGATCCTCCTAACTGAGGGCGTTCCACACTTCTCGGTCTCCACTCCAGGACTCGACTGCTCCACCGGCCATCGGTCCTTCGGCAAACATGGCCAGCCAACTGGCATTTCAGTTTGCACTGCAAGATCCGGTAACCCCGGATCTTTTCTGGATAACTTCATTTCTTTCTTACCCTTTAAAAAGTTTTTTATGGTGAGACGCAAATACACACTTATTTTTGTTGGAAAAACAAAACTTATTTTCATCCCTTATTTATCTGTTTCGTACATCTATTATACTAGCGTTTAAAAAGGTGCAGGTAGAACCTTAAATAAGCTCATCTCCTTTTCAGAAAACAGAACGGTATCAACATGAAATACAGACCCACATCTAGAATCTTCCCTAAGGTACGCAATAAGTTTCTACGTCAGCCATTTCAATACCCATTTATTGGTGTGCAGTAATCCATCTTAAAGCTTTGAAATGTTCCGGAGCTATTGGCGAATGCACTTCATGTGTAAACTCTGGACTAGAATCCAATCAGGTATACGCATGTAACTGTTAACTGGATTGTACATTGGATCCAGTAGATGCATGAAGATAGTTGCTTTGTATTTGTATGTAAGAAACAGTGGTTTCACGAATGGTTGTAATTAAAATCATTGGTATATTTTTGGGGGGTGAAACAAAGTTCAAACATATTTGAACTCTCGTAGAGGAAGGCCAAAGAAACGATGTATGGACTGTGTGCAAGATGATATGTCTAGAAAGGGGGTGACCACCGAGATGGTGACTAATAGCGTGGTATGAAAGAAAAAGACATGCAGCGCCGACCCCAATGAAATTGGGAAAAGAGGAAGACAATACATGTTTTGAACTCTTTTAACATGAAATAAAAAATCGGCCAAGTGCGTGTCGGACCACGCACAATGAAGGGTTCCGTAGTTGGGATGAATTTATCCCAATAACAAACTTAACATTGTAGTTGAAAAACATGATCTCCCATAAGGCATGTATCGGAGATCTGTTTTTCGAACTGCAAATTTAAGTTGGTCGATTATTACTCGTTAACCTGTAAAGCCTACTTAGCTATGATAGTTTTCCTTTTAAATTCGTTATATATACTACTGTTGTGATTTTTTTTCATAATACAAGTACAACCATTTAGCTGACAGGGGGGGGGGGACTTGACTTTAACAAAATTAGCACTTTAAAGCCTAATATTTAGCAAACAGATTCCTAAAATGAAATTTCACAGATCCACAATATTTTTAAACGACCTTCCCAACGATACCCCACACTTTGGGAAAGGCGAGAAAAAAAAAACATCGCCTCTTTACGTCTAGGGGAGGTACCCTAAAAAAAAATATTATTTACCACTTTGTTGGCATTATTAATATGTATACATTATTATACCCATACCAAATTACAGCTGTCTACTACTAACCGGCTATGAGCTAGGCCTCGGACAGACAGACGGACATGGCGAAACTATAAGGGTTCCTTGTTTACTACGGAACCCTAAAAAGGGGTGAAAGTACTTACTCATAAATATTAATGCCTACATATTACATTCACTATGGAATCAACTCTCAATCCATCTTATTGCAGGGCCAGGGCTGAAAATAATTAGTAAATCGCCAGAAAACAAAAATAATAATCTTTCCGTTGGTACCTAATTAACGAAGTTATTGGTGATTATAGACTAAGTAATCTAAATAATCAATTAGCACACTGAGTAAGTAAACCAGCTCTATCATGTAACGTTCTGTAACTACAGCAGTTTATAATGGACTCGGAATAAGATTATCCATTTTAGAGAAGTATTAGCTAATGATAATAATAGCATCATTCGCAAGCGGGTCTGCTAAGCTTAAGGGGGAAGCGCTAAGGTAGACGGCGAAATTTAAATTTTATTCCTTTTTTTGTAATTTGCAGGTTAGTGCCAAACGATCATTTGGGCAAATAATGGCTTCGGCTTTAATTACGAGTGTGTCACGATTGTTTGAAGTTCACTTGGCGAAAAGTAGGTATTCGATATCTTTGCCTACTCTTCGCATAATTTCAGGCTTGATGTTATGCTATATTACTAAATAAATAGTTAAGACAAACCGCGGGAGTACACTATCACATCTCTTTCTATCGCTTGGGGACCAAAACTTCTGAGGTCTCATGTAAAGCAAGTCGTTTTTTTCGATTAAACGTTTATAGGACAATCGTTCTTTTGGGCAAACGTTGTTCGGGCAAACGTTTTTTCAGTCAGCAGTCCATCAGTAAAACGAAAATTGGGGCAAATAATGACTTTGGCTATAATTACGAATGCATCACGATTGTTCGAAGTTCACTTAGCGAAAAGTAGGTTTTTGATACCTTTACCTACACGATATAGTTAAAGCAAACCGCGGGAAATTACATCTCTACATATCGCTTGGGGATCACTAAATCTTGAAAAGATTTACAGCAACTTCTACTATTTATGGGTACTATTTCACACAGAAAATGCAGTGTAATAAATCTGGGACCTTTTTGATGTTGGTTGCTATAAACAAAGTTACACACTCACACACCATAACATCACATTTTGACTTTGGAATATTATGAAATTATCTACTGCTCATCATAGTTTACCAATGACCTTGTAAAGGACGCAGGAATCTAGTGGATGCAAGAACCACAGGTTTGGTCAATGTAACGATGTTTAGGGGAGGCCTATGTCCAGCAGTGGACGTCTTTAAGCTGAAATGATGAAGACGATAACTTAGTTATAAGAAATTCCAAAAACAAATTTGGTTTTTATCGAATTTGAACTTTATCATTCGATATTGAGTTTATTTATTCATAACTTGATAATTGAATGTAATTTTGTTAAGTATACCATATCATAAATTATGTCACAGGTAATGAGCAAAATATCTGATCCGTAAAACTGGTGCAAATGCTCTTCAGTTCCACACTACTTATGCAAATTACAGCATTGCGTCATTTCCAGTGAGCAATACACCACTTAGATTGACGAACCAAATGTATTTACTTAATTTCATAACATCACGCCTGTAATCCGCGAAGGGTGAGACAGAGGTGTACCTATAGTACACCCACAGTCCGCCAGTTATATTTAAGTTCCATTTAATAGAGGGTGAACCTATTGCTATCAACCGGGCACAAATCCAAACTCCGGACTGCTGCTGAGAAATTCCAGATGGAAATTTCATATATCCCAGAAATCGAGTAGTGAAAATCAGCGTTCAATCGGTAAAAAAGGATTCGTTGCAAAACTCTTAAAGAAGTTGTGAAACTGTAAAGAAATTCTTTATATCTTTTTTGCTGTCTCTTTGATAGTGACATTTCAATATGACCCTACAAGCGCAATGTAGCTGTTTAATTGCAAATAATTATTATCGACCTGGATATTTTTGATAGATAGATAGATAAATCGTTTATTTGGTGCACACAAAAGACAGCACAAAATACAAAAACACGATTAAATAAAAGCTAAATACATGAATATAGCTATAAGGTGCCAATATACAAAAAAATAAAATAAAGACATTGTGATGACTATTGGCTAAGACACTTTAAAATAGTGAAACATACAAAGTACGGTTTGCGTCTCAAGGTTGCACCAAATGGGAGTCCAACTTAGCATGTGTCAGGCAAATATACCATATTTTTTTTTTTATTGTGGGAAATTTTCAAATTACTTACCCGCTCTGGGCGGAGCGGGAGGGTGGAGACTTTTACTGACGAGGAACCTCCCGAAACAAGGCAAATACCTGACGCTGATATTCTGCTGAATTTTCGCGCTTACACACGCTTAAAGTTCAAAAGGATTGCTATTGAACCTTTAAAATATTTTCTATATATATTTAAATACCTTTTGGCTTCGTACAGTTTGTGTTTTTATTTTAATTTTACTTTGTTTATTTTTTTTTTTTATTGATTTTCTCACTTATATTTCTAGTGTTTTAGTTTAATTTGTGATCTCCTGTGCGAGTCTCAATAAATACTTTTTCTTTCTATCTTTTATATAGGGTCAAATTAAATTAGTTAGAGAAACTCCAGAGACGTGATGGGTATAGATATCAAATTGAAAATACTTTTTCATGTACGACACCAACAGCTGTTGATATTTGACATCATTAAGAAAATCACGTCATTAAATGTCTGCCACGTTGCTTTCGGAATCCGGATTTTTACTTGGTTAATGTCAGTATAAGGTGTGGCAGGGACATTGACGCATGATCTCCGGCCATCATAAGGAGGGGCCTGCGGGCGACGCAATTGGGGCTGTTTCGTCGGTCGAGCAGTAAGGCTCAAAGAGGTGGCACGCATTGAATGGGCGCCTTAATGGGAGGAGCAGAGATAGCCTAGTGGTGTGACCGTCAGACTTCCAAGTCATAGGTCTTGAGTTCGAACGTGGCACACACCTCTGACTTTTCGGATTCGTGTGTGTATTGTATAATTATCACTTGCTTCAAAAACGATAAAGGAAAATATTGTAAGGAAACCGGCATGCCTGAGAAATATTTTTCGACAGCATGTGAAGCCAAGTCAGAGGCCCATGGGCGGCTTTATAACTCTGACACCAGGTTAGTCACTAACCACACGAAGAGAAGAAGATGGGAGGACGTGCGGTCGTGGAATCGGTCGCACTCGGTGATGGGGCCCGTGAGGCATGGCGGGCTGGTGTGGCAAATGTATTAGTATCTCCCGGGCCCCCGACTCATGGTACTTCAAGGAACAGTGGGGTTTTAGTTGGTAGGAGTCTGACATAACCCTATGTTCTTCTCAGACGGAGGGTATCCATGAGGCTGACGCAACGGAAAAACAAAAGGGACATCAACGCGCAACCTGGAAAATGTTTCGACGGTTATAAAAAAAAATTGTGAGTGTCAAAATGTATGGAACAGCAATTTTGTTTTTTATTATCCAACTTAAAATTTTTACGCAGGAGGTCGAGAATCATGTATTGAAGTCATGGTTACAGTTTGCACGTCCATGTCCTTGCCACCCTGGAGATTTATGACGTAACAGGTAAGTAATCTGTGGGTGTACCATACACCAATGAGGGAAATTTTTAGTATGAACGTGGATAGCTATAAAAGGCTTGGTTCGTGGCTAAGTAATAACTGCTGCACGGGTCGATCCATCAGGTTAAGCTACGCTTGCCGGGGTAGGTCTGTGGATGGGTGACTATCTTTACATACCGAGACTCCTCAGTGCCTCGGATAGCACGTTAAGCTGTTGGCCCCGGCTGTCATTCGTGGATCTTTGACAGTCGTTACGGTTCGTCAGAAGGCCGAAACTCTGACAACCAGTCTTACCAAGGGGTATCGTATTACTCAGTTACTTGGTTGTGGAGGTCAGATGGGTAGTCGCTACATGTAAAATACTGGTATCCAGCTGCATTCGGTTAGACTGGAAGCCGACCCCAATATAGTTGGGAAAAGGCTAGGCAGATTGATTGATTGGATGGCTATAAAAAGGAAAGACCGAAGAAACGATAGATGGACTGAGTGAAAGATGATATGGCTAGAAAGGGGCTATTGAAGAAAAGACAAGTTGCACCGACCCGAAATAAATTGGGATTCGGACAAGAGAATGATGCCTTTTAAAGCACGATAAAAACTTACTAGCAATATGTAAAAGGTATACCTATCAATACAAGTAACTAATCCTCTACAACTTCGTAGGCGGCTACGAGGGCTCGTAGCTCGTAGCTCGTAGCGGATTAGTTAGCTACGATGCGTCTCGAGAGAGATGCGCACGGTTTTCGGGTTAGCGTGGAGTGTTTACTATAGAAAATATTATATATCCTTCAATGATAAGCGAGGCCATCTATTTATTTAATAAGCCAAATAAAATTAATGGCTTTACGGTATTTTTCCAGCCTAATAAAGGAAAAAAACGCTGTCTCAGAAATAATAAATGCAACATTAAATCTAGTGTTATGAAAATGAACTGGAATTATGGAGGACACCTTCAATATTATGTAAAAGTAATGCTACTGTATTGTGAAAATATTCATATTTTCATGTATGTATATCTGACTCTTCCAACACACGATAAACCAGAAACCCTTAAAACAAAAATTCGCAATACTCAAGTATTGTGTTGCATATAGATATTTTTTTTCATCAAAAATGTTATTCGCCACTAAAATTATTGTAACTACTACTATGCGCGTCTACACTTACTCGTAGCGCTACGAATCTCGTAGCCTCGTAGCCCGGATTATTTTGCTACGAACGCGTCTCCGGGGAGCTACGCAGCTACTTGTGGTTTTCGGGTTTCGTTTAATACCGTTGTATTGACCACAAATTTTATTTATTGATCGGGATTGCATTTATTTCAGAACATTACTAGCGTTTGTTATAACTTAACTTATTATTCCTCGGAATTATCAACGAGATTCTTTTTTGTTAATAATGCTAATCAAATAATTGAACTCGTTGATTTTGAGAACGAGTATTTTTTTTAAGATAAATCAACCGCATATACATAACAACGCTTGTAAGCCCTGAAGAGTTCGAGAGTTTACCTGTAGTACAGTGAACACCTACATTTCGCCAGTTATGTTTAAATCCCAATTAATAGGGGGCGAGCCTATTGCCATCAAACAGGCCCAAACAACAGCTAAAACAACCGTAAAAATAAAATGAATTCATTATCATCATTTCAGCCGACAGCCGGAAGCTGACCCCAACATAATTGGGAAAAGACTAGGCAGATTGACTGCTGGACATAGGCCTCCTCCAAATGGGGGGATTTGCCATAATCGCCACGCTTGGCAGGCGGGTTGGCGATCACAGTATGGTGTTAAAATGCATAGAGAACGCTGCTGCCCATTCTCTAATGAGTCCCTTAGTCGCCTTTTACGACACCCACGGGAAGAAATGGGATGGTACTATTCTTTACGTCCGGCACCACACGGAACCGGAATAAAATGAATTGTATACCTATAAAACCTTGTAAAATTGACAACGCTTGAATTTTATAACAGAAGTTCACTATTCTAACTGATCTGAGGAGCTCGTTGCTAAGAATAACA
Organism: Agrochola circellaris; assembly: GCA_914767755.1. Lineage (NCBI taxonomy): Eukaryota > Metazoa > Arthropoda > Insecta > Lepidoptera > Noctuidae > Agrochola > Agrochola circellaris. The sequence continues at coordinate 10,579,736 of OU611863.1, read as the reverse complement.
GCCGAACGGGTCGATCGATCAGGTTGAGCAACGCTTACCGGGGTTGGTCTGTGGATGGCTGACCATCTTTACATACCGAGACTCCTCCGCGCCTCGGAAAGCACGTTAAGCCGTTGGTCCCGGTTGTCATTCGTAGATCTTTGACAGTCGTTACGGGTCGTAGGAAACCCGAAAGTCTGACAACCAGTCTCACCAAGGGGTATCGTATTACCCAGTTACTGGGTTGTGGAGGTCAGATAGGCAGTTGCTTCATGTAAAATACTGGTATTCAGCTGCATCCGGTTAAACTGGAAGCCAACACCAATATAGTTGGGAAAAGGCTAGGCAGATTGATTGACTATTCTAACTGATGTTTTGAATGCGAAACTGAATTTGTTTCTTCATTTGTTTGTTACGCTTTCACGATAGAGAGAATTTACTAACTGTGTTAAAGTGAATATGTACAAATTTCACCTACGTTAAATATTTATCAAATTTAGAAACTAAGAGTTAAGCCACTCAACATTATACTCGTAATTAGTGATCTATTGTCAACCTGTTGATTATTTATTTATCTTATAAGGCTATTTTAGCTCTTCTCGCCTGAAACACAGCATTACCTAGTTCAGGCACGTAAGGCTTAGGAATATAATTTACATTTAAGTAAAACTGTACAAATTTTTATACCTTGCAATTTTTTGAATAAAAAATATTATTATGATAAAACGGCTTAACGGATTTAGATGAAATTTGGCACATGGGTAGACCATGATCTGGATAGGGATATACGATACTTCTTATCTCGATATGCCCACGAAATCGAGACTTATACGGGTGAAACCGTGGGGCGCAGCTAGTAATTTATAATCATATTCACGTTGTAACGATTTAAAAAAAATATAGATGCTTAGGGGGATATTCTATCAAAATCATGGTAGAAGCAAAGCCGTGAACACTCCTTAATATAAATTCGCTCACAAAAAAACATATTTTAACAAACAGCAAATAAACAATATGATTTACCACACAACTGTAATAGAAACGATATACCACTTAGATTACTTCTCACTGCTACATCTCGAAGGAATTGCACTTCTATATTTTATTCACCCCTTTAAAATAGTGTCACCTGAACTGAAAACTTATTTTTAAAAGAAACTCTACGATACTTTAGATAACTTTAAAGTTATTCTGCAAGAACTAACAAAGATCATAGTTTCTTTCCTGACCTTTTATCTTTTTTCTTTTTCTTTTCTGAGTTCAATCCCCGGGTCGAGAAAGTGTTATTAGGTTTTTCCATTAGGAAATTCTCAGTAGCGGACTGGAGGCTGTATTTTTGCTTGGTTAATGGCAAAAGGCTCGTCACATATGGGACTTAAACGTAACTGCTGATTGTGGGTGTACGACTTACGTAGAAGGTGTACGTTGCTGCCAATGAATTTATATTGAGGAGCTCGTGGCTAAGTAATAACAGCCGCACGGGTCGATCCATCAGGTTAAGCTACGCTTGCTAGGGTTGGTCCGTGGATGGGTGACCATCTTTACATACCAAGACTCCTCCGTGTCTCAGAAAACACGTTGAGCCGTTGGTACCGGCTGTCATTCTTGGATTTTTGATAGTCGTTACGGGTCGTCAGAAGCCCGAAAGTCTGACAACCAGACTTACCAAGGGGTATCGTATTACCAGTCACTGGGTTGTGGAGGTCAGTTAAGCAGTTGCTCTATGTAAAATACTGGTATTAAGCTGCATCCGGTTAGACTGGAAGCCGACCCCAATATAGTTGGGAAAAGTCTAGGCAGATTGGAGGTTTGTTTATATTCGAAACTCATATACACGAGCGGCACGTTACGAACGGCAGAGGCAACTGCAGGGGTAGCTCGCCGTCCGATAGGGACCAGGCCCGGGTCGACGGCGCGTTGTGTTCCACGCGCGCCTCAAAGAGATGTCAGCACCAACTGACGGGGTCCGGAAGGGCCAATGCCTGCCGGGGTTGCGGGTTTGTCTGAAAGGGATATCGCGACCTCGGCACACAGGCAACGGAAGGAACACGGGTGGGTTTTAGTCAGTAAAAGTCTGACACGCCCTCCCGCTCCACCCAGAGCGGGAGAAGTTATTTGATAATTTCCCACCCAAAAAAAAAAAAAAAAAAAGAGGCAACTGCAGCCGTCGACACTGGTCGGCGGCTGCCGTAGAAACGTCGACGGCTGCCGTTGCGTCTGCTATTGGCAACGTGCCACTCGTGTATGTGAGCACCTGCACTTATAATATAGTAATTAGCCAATATCTTTGTGAAAATGGTAATACAATGCAACATCCAATCCAATTAACAAACTTTGTGATATAATGATTTTATCTGCCGCATAAGACGACCTGTGGCCTAAAATAACCACTGATCCTATCAAATGTTAGGCGTCATCGCGGCAGACCAAGCCGAAGATGGAGAGATGAACTTGGCTGAGGAATGGGACTAGCAATTGCATAGGACGGTCGTGTGTGAATAAGTGAATGGGAGGCCTTTGCCCAGTATATTACGGGCTACATAGATAGATACGAAAACCGACGAAGTACGAGTCGGAGTCAAACACGAAGGGTTCTGTACCGTATTAAGATCGAGCAATAACGCCGAAAAAACACGTTGTAATTTTTTTCTTTATTTAATTTTTACTATGTTTTGTTATAGCGGGAAATACATAATCTGTGACAATTTTAACAGTCTACCTATTACCGTTCATGAGATACAGCCCGTTGGCAGACGGACGGACGGACAGCGGACGCTTAGTAATAGGGTTCCGTTTGGCACCCTTCGGGTACGCAACCCTAAAAATTATTTCGTCTGAAGTAAACTACACAAAAAAATACCTTTACTTTTATATCTGTATTAAATACGTGAAGTTATTATTGACGTCCCAGTTAACCTGAAGCCTCTTTCCAAAAATACCCTTTGAACCTTAATCTGATCCGATCTCACTTTAATCCCTTGGAGTTATTTTTAAATCCAATACTTGAATCTAAAAATACACGCAGTGGGCTGTTATATAAGAAAATATCAACCACTTTAATCGGGACATTCACTATGTATGATATTTTTTAAATTGAAACAAAAACAATATTGGCACTGGTTGCATAGCATCACGCATGGTAATGAAATGAAATCTTTTTATTGCCAGATATAAAATCCACATACAACTTTCAATCAATACTCACATAGATAACGTAATAAATATAAAATATCATAAACATAACACGCACACACATTGATTTAGGTAATCGGCGTGTGGTAGGACTGCCACCTTATATGTAGGGGGCTGTGGTTCCGTTTTCGTACCGCGAACACCAAAAACTTGGCCGAAGATGCGTGCGGCAATCGACACGCTCCTCAGCAGCGCCTGCCAACAGGGCGCGCGGCCCGCGGCGAACATAACGCTCCCGCTGCACCACCAACGCAGTCGAAACATCGCTCGGCACGCGTCGTTGTACTGCACTCGCATGTCGCTCAGTGCCGCCTTGGTGTAATTTGTCCACAACTAGACTTTGTAGACGCTTGTGCAGTAACTAGTAAATAGCTGGGCCTTCACCACGTCACTACAGCGGCTAATCCGCCTAGCTAGCATGTTGCCGCGCGCCGATATGGATCGTCGCTACCTTTCTACATCGGCGTGATCGGAGAGGTCGACTGTTATTACGTGACCTAAGTATTTGACCACATCGACTTTCTCAAGGGTTAAGCGGAGGTGCACCTATAGTAATACCCACATTCTCAGCTGTTTTTAATGTTATTATTATTAGCTGTTGTGGCAAACCAGCAGTTGGTAACCCAGTCTATAGCCATCTGCAGTGACGGAGACAAAGTAAGTGCGGCGTCATCATACTGACTAATCTGAACTGTCTTTTGTGCACAGGCACTGATGCCGAAGTGCTGGTGTAGCTACAGAGTTACACCGGCACTCACTCTCTTCTAATCGGAAAATGGCAGCATAATCATAATCATCATTTATTGCATTCATGTAGTTTACAAGTTGTTACAAGTATATAGGTTTCATACATGAACCCTGCTAGGGCACAGCAATATCAATAGTTTAATTTGCTACAGTGTCACAAAATAAAAATAAAAAACCACTGTGCTTAAACAAAAATACTAATTTCAGCATGTTTATCAGATGTCCATCATTTGTTATTTAAATAAGTAAGTGTGTAATATAGGATAGGGTAAGAACAATTAATTGATCACCATTTCCATTCATAAATTAAAATAAGATAAAAAAATTAAAACAAATTAAAGCATTGGTTGGCGGTGGAAATAGGTATGGTGGTAGTGAGTATTTCTGCAGACGATTTCCTTCCTATAGAGCGCTACTGGTATAGTTTGACCGAGACCGCTGTAACGCGCCTTAGGAATGCGCGGAGAGGCGGAGCGCAGCGTTGACGAATGAGCGGCGGGACGCCGTGAGCACTGCCCCCCGTCTCCCCGCGCATATAGGTACTTAAGGCGCGGCGTAGCGGTATCGGTCAAACTATAGTAAAACATTTCTATTGCTGAAACCAGAATTTCTACAAAGGCCCTTAATTGCAATGGTCTCTTCATTATGAGTTTATAACAAATTTTCCATAAAAACTCAAGAACTTACCATACTTAGACCATTATATTGCAACGTTTGTAAATTAGTAAACTTTGCCCCTTGTTTGTCCAATCGAGAGAAAGGTATTTTGTTTGTCAACATACAACCCCACGAACTTTAGACCTATTTCTGTGCTTCCCACCTTTAGTAAAATATTCGAAAAATTGATGCTAGATCAATTGCAAAGACATTTTAATAAACATAAGTTATTAAACAGTAAGCAATTCGGTTTCACAAGGGGTCGCTCGACTACCGACGCTGGTGTTGAGCTTCTTTCACATATTTTTGAGGCCTGGGAGAGGTCACATGATGCCCTAGGTATTTTTTGTGACTTATCTAAGGCTTTCGATTGTGTTTCACATGATACATTGGTCAGGAAATTGCATCACTATGGTGTTAGAAACACTGCCTTGGATCTTCTTATTTCTTATTTGGATAATAGGATCCAAAGAGTAGACGTTAACGGCAAGCGATCCCCAGGTTCGCTTGTCACTATGGGAGTTCCGCAGGGCTCAATTCTTGGCCCTTTTTTATTTCTCGTATATATTAATGACCTACCTTGCCTCATAAAGAACAGTCATGAAATAGTGTTATTTGCAGATGACACATCACTTATATTTAAGCTTAAGCGAAAACAGACCGTTATTGACGATGTAAATAATGCTCTCTCTAAAATTGTGCATTGGTTTAGTGTTAATAATTTACTTTTGAACGAGAAAAAGACTAAATGTATTAGATTTCTGACACCTAACGTTAAGCAGGTGAAAACCAATGTACTAGTAAATGGGACAGAATTGGATCTTGTGGACACCACTGTGTTCTTAGGTATTACTTTGGATTCGAAGCTTCAGTAGGGACCTCATATAACCAAATTGTCGAAGCGGCTAAGCTCTGCAGCCTACGCGGTGTATAAAATCCGTCATTTGACTGATGTAGAAACAGCTCGATTAGTATACTTTAGTTATTTCCATAGTGTAATGTCGTATGGCATTTTGTTGTGGGGAAATGCGGCCGACTTTCAGGCTATATTTGTGCTGCAGAAACGTGCCATTCGAGCAATTTATAAACTAAGTAGTAGGCATTCACTGAGGGATAAATTTAAGGAAATAAACATAATGACGGTCGCGTCTCAATATGTATATGAGAACCTGATTCATGTAAAAAAGAATATAAATCTATATTCTAAACACAGCGACATTCATAGCTTAAATACTAGAAACAAAGATTTATTTCTTGTGCCGAGGACTAGGCTCCAAAAAATTAGTAATTCATTTAAGTGCCAAAGTATACGTTTTTACAACAAACTCCCAAGCCATGTCAAAGAACTGAGCCTCAATAAATTTAAATCATTTATTAAACAGAAACTATGTCAAAAAGGTTTCTATAAAGTTAAAGATTACTTAGACGACAAAAAGGCTTGGGACTAATTAAGCTACTCCAATGTACCCCAAGCAACAAACAAGTGTTTTTAGAATCAAAGACTACATGATACTATATGAGCTCATATAATTGTTTGGATTATTTTATTTGACTGTAAGTCAATTTATTTTAAATTTTGTTTTCATTTATTGTTGACATAATCTACTCATTAAAATGTTTTTATTTTATGAGTTGATTGCAATTTGTGCTTATGTAAATTATTTTTGCATTAAAGCATTATTATATAGAATCAAGTTTTTCTAACTGAACAGACAGCTGTGCTGCTGGGGAGTTTGTTGCGCCACTTCTTCTTCCCAGCTTAAGCACTAGGAAGTGGTGAAGGGTGGGCGTTTTTGGGGGACTGTCTTATGTAATTTTGACGTTCGAAAAGTGCTGATTCTCAGCCTAGTTTGAATAAATGACTTTTGAATTTTGAATTTTTTTTGAATTACCCGACTTGTACAAATATGTAACTAAAACAAAAGCAAAACGCACACTATAGAATTCAAGTAGCGTGCTCGACGCGATAACACTGTATCACTTTCTAATGTCCCATGTAAGAAAGGGATGGACTACCATCATTGCTTAGGATTAGTCAGGGTTGTAAAGGCTGGGTGACCCTTGTAATCCCTTGGGACGGATCTGAGTTTGACGCTGAGGATTGCCATAAAGGTTGAGTTAGTTTGAGATACGCATTTATCATAATAAGATGGTTTAATAAATATTTACAGCTGGCCATAGACTTCTAATAAACAGTAAAATTGAAGATGACTATAACTATTACTCATGACAAAATAATAAATGGATTGGTGATCGTAATTGGTTCAAGTCAAAGTCAAACAATTTATTTCAATAAGGCACATAAGAGGCACTATTGAACGTCAATTTTACACAAAATGGAATTGATTCTATTCGCCCCTTCCAAAAGGTAGTTCTCGTATGGAGAAGAATTCCTTTAAAATACCCTCGAATTCTCCAACAGCACTAAACGCTATGAAGTTGTTAGCATAAACATAGCATATTAGCCTATAATGTTCGAATTTCTAACTTCTGGGACACAGGCCTCTTCTCTGTGAAAGGGAGTGGGCCATAATCCACCAAGCGGGCCCATTGCGTTTTGATGAATATCACATTATCTTCGAATTTTGGGATCTAGAAACGGTATCCTCACGATGTGTTCCGTCACCGATTTGAGAGCGTTTAAAACCGTTGTTAAAACATCGACAACTATCGGCATCTTGGGACCGACATCGACTTAACGTTTCGTTTGATAATTTCGCTTTCAAAATTACATTACGAAATTAGTGACATGAAATGACATAATTATAAGGGGACTTTTTCGTTGGTGACAGTTCTATGGTTGACACGGGCGAGCTACTGACGCTCCTGCCAGGCGCTCCCGCCGCCCGCATACTTGTACGAAAAAGTCACCTTTTAATGTTATACCACTAATTTTGTAATCTAATTTTGGCTGTAGGACAAATTCGACGAAAGTACAAGCCTTATCCTGCGAATATTTGACAGTTTTATCATCCTAAAACTGTCGGATACCAATTTTAATCCACAGATAATAGATTCTTGGGTAGAATCAGCCCGTAGTCGTTTTTAACAAGATCGATGGGTGAGTTATTCTTATTCGAAACCAGACGGAAAATCGGTCATTATTATGTAAAAAAATGTTGAACGTCGGTCACCCTTTCAGCTAGCCAATTTTGGAGTGACAATGATACGGGTCACCGAACTCAATCGAAAGAAGGACGACATTTTTTATAAAATATAACCATGAAATATACCTTCGGAGAATCACTCATCCATCACGGATGAGTGACTTAAAAAAAAAACTGGCCAAGTGCGTGTCGGACCCCGCACAATGAAGGGTTCCGTAGTTGGGATGAATTTATTTTATTTTTATATTTGAGTTGATTGAATGAAAGGTAAATTGCGGTTTACGATTTATGACGTATAAAAAAAAAAACTACTAACTAGATCTCGTTCAAACCAATTTTCGGTGGAAGTTTACATGGTAATGTACATCATATATTTTTTTTACTTATCATTTTCTTATTTTAGAAGTTGCAGGGGGGGGCGACACATTTTACCACTTTGGAAGTGTCTCTCGCGCAAACTATTCAGTTTAGAAAAAAAGGATATTTGAAACCTCAATATCATTTTTGAAGACCTATCCATAGATACCCTACACGAATGGGATTGATGAAAAAAAACATTCGAAAAAGTTCTAAGTATGGGGAGCCCCCAAATTTATTGTTTTTTTTTCTTTTTTGTGTGAAAATCTTAATGCGGTTCACAGAAAGCCAAGTTTCAACAGCATAGTTCTTATAGTTTCGGAAAAAAGTGGCTGTGACATACGGACGGACAGACAGACAGACATGACGAATCCATAAGGGTTCCGTTTTTTGCCATTTGGCTACGGAACCCTAAAAATACTGCATCTGAAAGATAGATCAGGTTTTTACTTTTTGTAAATCCACTCAGAAATGTTAGAGAATTTGATCAATAACATAACCATGGGTTTCGAAAATAGACTCAATTGTATACACTTTTAGGTACTTTAAAATACACGTGATTCTAGTGGTCGCAAGCGCTACTGCTGAGCATGAAGTCCTGGGTTCGATTCCCGGGTCGGGCAAAGTGTTATTAGGTTTATCCATCTGGAATATCTCAGTAGCAATCTAGAGTCTGGATTTGTGCCCGGTTGATGGCAATAGGCTCGCCTTCTATGACATGGGACTTAAACATAACTGACGAAATGTGGGTCTCTAAGTATACCTCTGCCTAACCTTTGGGGGATTATAGGCGTGATGTTATGTCTTATCTTTATTTATCTTTAGTTTATAAGTTTGCATATTAAAATAAAAACATGGTATAATGTTGCTGCACTTCCTTATGATTCGCATCTTATAACTGCATTATTACCGCGGCGCGTTAGTCACCGACGCGACGGTATGAAATGTTACCATTTTAAATATTATATTTTATATAAACATTTAGCACTAAGTATTGTATTTATTCATTTTATTTTTGTCTCATTTTGTTATTTCACTATATGCTGCACCGGTTGACGTCATCACGTCAACGCCGGCTGTCGCTGAAAACCAGCGTTCGGGCTCTGTGTCGCATAGGGTCGCAGCATTATGCTGAGCGATGGCCGTTTTGCGTGGATGTGACGCATATTTTCCCCCAAATTGTTTATTTTTGTGTTTTGTTCTTTCTTTGCGTCATGTGTACCGCAAATAAACGTATTTTCTTTCTTTTTAACTTCTTTCTTGTTGTGATATCGATTTTCTTCAACCTTTATGTGTTTATTCATAACCTCTATGATTATTTTGTATTTAACTGATTATTACTAAGTATACTTAACCATACGTATACAACACGTGAATAAGAACATGATAATAATCATAAAATAGTAATCATAAGAGCAGTCTAATATAAAAATAATTAAGATAAAATATTGTTTGTCACATTCATACATTCATTCTTTCATACTTTCTTTCAGTTAATTGTTGCTCAGAATAACATCTATTTTTTTAATACGCTTTTATTAGGTCGACCTGTATGTATGTAACTATGTAATCAAATCTAAGAAAACGAATTTAACCATCTTCTAAAGATCGTAGCGTTATGAAAATTGGCAGTTGTATGTGATTTCGATGACAATACAATAACATGGTACTGTCGAGCTGATCTGATGATGGAGCCGGAAGATATGAACTAGAACTTCATGATGGATGATCGTATCATAGCCGTGTTTGGACTTGTTAGAAAGGTCTTGTAATGAACGTTGACCATGATTAGGTTTCAAGGTCTGATGATGAAGCCGGAAGATAGGCACTAGCATTCCATGATGAAATATCGTATCATAGCCGTGTTTGGACTTGTTAGAAAGGTCTTGTAATGAACTTTGACCACGATTAGGTTTCAAGGTCTGAATACTATAATATGGTACTGTCGAGCTGATCTGATGATGGAGCCGGAAGATATGAACTGGAAAGCGTGTTTTTTAGTGTTTTGAAACTATTAATTTTTATATTTCACACATGGCCCATAGTGCTACGCTGCTGGGGGCGGGGTCCATACAAATTTTCCCATTGTTCTTTATACGTCAATTACATACACATTTTAACAATTTGTCACCTACATTTTATTTCTTAAAGCCACCTTTTACCTTCACATTGACGACACTCAGCAAAAATATACGTAGCCGATAAAGACGTTTACAATAGGGGAGATATTTCAAGAAATCTCTTCACCGGAAGCCAGTCGGGTTTCCTTATCCGACGGAAATGAGCCGCCGGAAGCAGCGGGCAACGGTTGCCCACGTTTCACTTTGCGGCTGATGGGAGGTAACACACGAATAAATGCTTTGAATGAAAATTGTATTATTGGATTAGATGGTTTTTGACTTCTGTGTGGGGTTGTTAGAAAGTTCAGAAAGGAATGATAGATTTTTTTTTCTAAACTTTTTAATGAGGTTTATATTATTATGTTTTGTAAATGGCAAATTCTTCTATGTTCTTATAAGTACCACGACGGACGTGTCAAGCGATATAGTGGCAATATTCTTTGTTCCCCAGTAACGTAAGTATCAAATTAGAAACGAAGAACACTAAGTACTGCATAAAATAGTAGTAAGTAGGTACAGATTCTTGGTATACAATGTGAAATTTAATTCGTTTGCATCCTCTTAAGGGGTCATTGTATCATCATTATGAACAATTTTCACTATGGGGTTAAAAAAAATCAACTGTTCCCGACATTATATCGAGCTATGCGAACATTAATGTATGGAACAGCTGATTTATTTTTATTTTCTTAAGTCAAAGTCAAAGTATTTTATTTGTTGAACATAGGTACCGGTCCGGTGGTTCCGTAGATACCTGGTAGGTACTTGTTGACAGGCCTACGCTCTCTCCTCCTATACCTATTAACACTGTGATTTGAAAACTTTGTAAAGGCCATTTATTTTTAAAAGAGTTTCCGTAGAGTTTCTTGCCAGCTATTCTCCATAGGGAACGACGAATTGGAACCGTGCTTATAGCTTTTGACGTTTCATAAGTGCCCACGTAGGTATATGTTTTTTTTTTTTAATACTCAATCAACTCTTGATTTAAAGAGTAGATCTATGTTATATTATAGGACATTTATTCTATTCTTTTGATTTAACACTTCTTCTGTGGTGTTATCACACAATATATCTATAGACCTGAACCTCTCAATAAACGGTAAATTTCCATATTAATTTCGCTTGTTAAGCAGTTTGGTGCCCGCATTTGTTATCTATGTATAGATAGGTTGGACGCTAGTCATGTATCCTCCTCGGAGTTTCTCAAACATTTTTTGTCAGTATTCAGTTAATTTAAATAATTTTTTATAGGTCTACAATCTACAGCTATGTCCCAAAAACCACAATTCAATTTCATTTTTCAATTTATTTATTTATTTAATTAAATAATGCATATTTACAATATTAAGCCTTATAGTAAAATGGTAGGTACCTATATAATAATGATTCGACCTGAACTAGGATAAACCTGTATCTCAGGTATCATAAGTGCAAAATTACATTAAAATTTTCTAAAATTGATGGTAGCCATAAATAGTGAGTAACTTAACAGACTAATGATAGGACAGTACTTATTTAAAAATAATATTTAACTTAAAACAACCAGTAACTTTTCTGTGTCATCATAAGACAAATTTTGTAACCAAGTTGAAATAACATTTTTGCATTGTACCGTTTTTAATGCAGACATAGACAAAATTGCGTTTACTTTATTATACAAAAATGGGCCTAAGAATATAAAAAATCTATACATAAACGAATGCCTTAATTTATAATTATCCATACAGATAATGTTAATGTTATCTCATAAATAAATAACCAGCAGAAAATCCCGAAATAAACAAACGAATGATTCATACATTTTATTCGATACTGAAAGAAAAAGGATTGAGCATGTTCTCTCATACCTACAATTAAATAAGATATTGAATTAACACATCGACATATACGGATATTGACAAATATGTCCCTTATTTGAAAGAGCATATATTCTCTGCATATATCCATGTACGTATATATGAGATCGTTTGAAATCGAGAAGCTTACCGCTAATGCTCTCGAAAGCTGCGTGCGTTGAGTATCCAAATATTCAATTACTGTTTAGGATAATCGAACTTTGCATGATCGAATAAATTCGGATGTAAGTTTTGATTTGTTAGTATGGTAATGTGCCCTATTTTGCGGATTAGGTTAGCAATATTCCGTTAGTTTATAGGCTTGTATTGGCAGGCTCGTGAAAAAAGATTAGGTACGCTTGCGTATGGAACACTAGCATAGCAAGAGTAAAGATATAGTCGACCGCGTAATTGCTTTACCAATTTTGACAACAATTCCCAATAAATTGAAACTTCATTAAGGTTCAAAGTATCTATAGCCCAGTCAATAACAACATCAAACATCGCAAACGCGCATGTAACTACGATTTTTTAAATTATGATGTGAGGTCCCCTAAAAGTAGTTTATAACTAAGTTTGCAACCCTGAAAACCTTGTGCTAATCCCATGGTGCTTGAAAAACTGCGAAATTCTGGCACTTATTTCAGTTTTTTTTTTTAATGTCCCATAGGGACGCGTTTTTAGGTATCTTTGTTCTATACGCCCACAGTGGCTCTGACTGAATCATTTCGATGGTGCCATCGAACAACGAAATGTTCACAGTGGTCGATGGTGGCATTGAAATTATTCAGTCAGAGCCATTGAGATGGGATACTTCAGCTATGTTTTCAAAGAAAAATAAACTTATTTTTCTTTCTTTCTTTTCTTTTTTTTCAACCACTTTGGTAAGACCTTGCTGTGATTTTCGATGTATACCCACAAGATGCAGCGTAAGTCATAATATGCCGATAAATTTTCACTTTTTGGAGAAAAATGCTAACCTTTGACTGTATCTTCGCAACCAATAGGCCTAGAGTGCTTGATATGGGCTCAGAATGTAGCAAATTTAACTTAAAAAAAGATAACGGGTGGGTTTTTTTAGTTAGTAAGAATCTGACACGCCCTCCCGTTTCGCCCAGAGCGGGAGAAGTTATTACATAATGTCGCACCCAAAAAAAAAATGTTGACCTAACAACTTTAAGAAAAATCACAGTTACATGCGCGTTTGCGACGTTTACCTTTTTTTTTGTGTCGATAAAGACTGGGCTACTAACTGTCACATAGACGAATAGTACTTGTCGTCAATCTTAGGGTGGCAATGCAATTACGAGGTTGACTATACCTATCTATCCGAACTGGCTTGAATTCTACAGACGTCCACATTCTTAAGTTACACTCAAACGATAGGCTAAAAGATATTGATGTGGTGTCACGTATTGGAGTAGTCGGAAGTAATCTCCCAAAAAACATTTGTAAAAAGTTGTCTTGTCTTTTTGTGTGTATGTGTTTCTGTGACAAATAAATCTACAATGTGAAATTTAATTCACTTGCATCCTCTTAAGGGGTCATTGTACTCTTCATTATGAACAACTTTCACTATGGGGCCAAACCTGAAAATAAAATAATAAAAATATATTTAAACCAAATTACATGATAGAAAGAAAGAAAGAAAAGAAAAGGTGTTTATTCTGCACAAACTAAACACACATTACAAAAAAAGAAACAAAACAATACCACTTTACAAATTAGCCAAAAGCCTCGTATCCATTATGTCATGCCATGATTGTCATAAAATTTGGAAAAGGTGAGCTGCTAAACACTGATCCGATTAATAAAACTATCTCACTGATTTAAAGCTACATTATTGTCGAGTAACAAGGAATATTTTTTATGCCAGAAAAATGTATCCATCCAATAAGAATCTCCATGAGGGTGAAACCTCAGGGCAGACTTAATACTGATAATCCAAATAGCCTTCTAAACATTAACACCCATTTATGCAAACAGTAATTATTTAGAAACTAACCCAATAACGGTTAACCGAAATATTCTGCGTTTCCTGAATTTCAAATTGACAGAATATGCAAATTAAAGGTCTTTCCCCATACATTGTTTAAGTTTAATGATGGACCCTATATTATAATGATATGCCCCATAATTCATAGGGTTAGATAAGAAACTTGTAATGGTCTTCCGCGTCGTTGGAAGACGGTAAGATTGGGGTCAGGGAAGATGTATGAAGGTACGTTAACGTGCACATACGTAGGTATTTTATATACAGGTTGAGTTTTTCACAGACATATTTTACAAAGCAATCACTAAACTTCTTGTCTGTAAGTAAACGTAACACAGGTCGCAATCACTTTATCAGCTTTCATAACTTTTAAACATTGAGAGTTTTGGTGTTGGAAATCCACCTAGAGTTTTCTGAACACAATAAAACTAATAACGAAGTATGAATATAAGAATTTAAAAAAAAATCGCAGTTTCAAAATCGGAGCCCTTTACTGTGCGTGGTTCGGACACGCCTCATCGTTGGTAATGGTCCTGAACAACGAATACATACGTCACATTACTACAAACTGTGTGCACCTGCTGTTCCGGGACTGAAAATTATATTAATAAACTCTTCCACCGAACCGCACTTATCAATCAGTGCTCTGAATGGAATACCTCCTCCCTAATTATAAAAATCAAAAAGTAGTCTGAACAAAACTTTACCTAATATAAACTAAAATATTGATTGACATCAACATTTCGAAGTAGATTTCTAACATCTAATCTTTCTAACTTTTAAATAGTAGCTTTCATAGTGAACACTGTGAAAAACTCAGACTGTATACCTACTATCAATGTACTTACATACCGAGGGAAGGCTTAGTCGCGAGTACTTGCACGGAAGGGTAGGATTTTCTAAATCAGTAGCGTCGCCGTCGTTTAGAAACGTGAAGAGATTGCCTTAGAAAAGGAGTCTTGAATGTAAAAGGTTCTTTTTTATTTCATTCGTAGTTGACTGTTGAGAAAAATAGTGAGTGTTGAAAGTTTTCTATAAATATGTTACTGGCTTATGAGCTTTTATTCAAAAAGCTGGCAACGTCGCAATTACCTGTCAAATATTTACCTGTTTTAATTAATTTGGCAATATTACTGTATGGAAATATGAATTATCGCTAACTAGTGAACTTGAATAGTAGTAATGTATATTTTAACACTGAATTTTATGTTGTAACCGTTTTAGGTGTAAAAGAAGCATTTGGAAAGTTTCCAAATACTTTTGGTTTTACGATATTAATTATTGCATTTCATAATCAATATTTTAGTTCACTAGTTAGCCAAATTTCATATTTCCATACAGTAATATTGCCAAATTAATCAAAACAGCAAAATATTTGACATCTATTTGCGTCGTTGTCCACTTTCAGAATGCACGCTCATAACCCGATTTTTGGATAATTTAGCCGATGCCAGGCAAAAAAAAAATTTTTATTTCTTAAGTTTGCCCATTTTTGCCATATTAGTCTAGTGGTCGTAAGCTATATCGTTGGACAGGAAGTCGTGGGTTCGATTGGCGGTTTGGGCAAAGTGCTTTTGAGATTTTCCATCTGGAGCAGCCCGGAGTCTGGACTTGTGCCTGATAACAATAGGCTCGCCCCCTGTTACATGGGACTCAAACATAACTGGCGTTATGTGGGTGTACTATAGTTACAACCTGCCTAACCTTTCAGCGAGTACAGGCGTGTGTTTTAACATATTTTATGGGGTCGAACTTACCAACTATTGCTTACCTATACGACGCCTGATCATCTGGGCTATCGCAACATTCAATCATAGATTTAATCATTGAAGGAAGTTATCACTCTACCAGATCAAGAAAATAATGCTGGTTTTATTTATTATTAGACATTCATCTAATTAGGTGTTAGTGAAAACAAACATAAGTATGACGATGGTGCAAGTGGCGCCACCTAGTTTTGTTACGAAGTTACTGGAGTCACCGAAGAGGTCGGATAAGAGTGACGCTGGCTGGTGACAGTCACTCTAGCAGAGCGTCGCATTGATAGTTGCGTGGCAGCTGTCTTCTGATGACAGAGATGATGTCAAGCCACTGTCGTGCCACGTCCACGTCGAACTGCTCTAAATTTCGGCAAAATCATGATGATATTGAAACTGCTAAAAAACACACTACACTTCTGATAAAGGCTATTCTGCGCCGTTAAGTTTATTTTATACGTATTCATTAAATTCAACCAATTTCGTTCAAAAGACGTCTTCATTAGTTTCTAGGCTTAATTTGCATTTGAGATCTTCTGATATTTTACATCTGTATATCTCTTATTAATCAGTTATATTTGTGGTAAAAAACAATGTTTCTTCATTTGCCGTGAAAGCGAGAAATACAATAAATAATTATTTAGTATACGAGACTCAGAATTTCAGAGAAGTTTAATGTCTAAATTCAGTCTAAAATATTATATTTCTATTTTGTTATCTATGAAAATGCCTGTGCTTATGTAGGTAGGTGTACTCATGGCATAGAATTAAAAATACATTCGATTTGAATGGTAAAATAAATAATTCATTGTGTGCCAACTCTTCCAGAAATAAGATTTTTAGAGTAGATAATAATCAGTCTTTTATGATTGATGTTAAATTTTTTAACCGTCGTAATTTACGTTGGTAAAACTTAAAGCCATTGTAAAGGATTACCGCCACCATTAAGTCAAGTCCATCAAACTAGTAACAGGGTCTTTTAGTTTAGCTAACAATTTAGACCTTTCGGTAACCTCCAGTAAGCCACGTGACCTTAACTTTAATTATAGCTAAGGTTAGCTTGGAGGCTTGCCTTATCTTAGTTAAGCCACGATCGGCCGTTGGATTAGGCGATGGACATGTACGAAGTTAGACATAATTGCGGTAGTTTTAGCAAAGAAAACAAGCGACTTAGGTGAGCCAAGTTTTTTGCTAAAACGTCTGTAGGTGTTTCTAGGCTAAATTAATTCAGTTGAATATCAGTAATTTTTCTTTTGAAGGACTCTTGGCTAAGTAACAACAGCCGCACGGGTCGATCGTTAAGCTACGCTTGCTGCGGTCAGTCCGTGGATGGGTGACCATCTTAACATACCGAGACCCCTCCGTGCATCGGAAAGTACTCCCCAATCCAGTTACTGGATACAGTAACTGGGTTGGGGAGGTCAGTCTAACCGGATGCAGCTGAATACCAGTACCTATTTTACATGGAGCGACTGCCTATCTGACCTGTAACTGGGTAATACGATAAGACTTGGTAAGACTGGTTGTCAGAATTTAGGGCTTCTGACGATCCGTAACGGCTGTCAAAGATCCACGAATGACAGCCGGGATCATCGGCTTAACGTGCTTTCCGAGGGACGGAGGAGTCTCGGTATGTAAAGATGGTCACCCATCAACGTCATTATATTTATGTGAGTCCTGCAACAACCCGTTGCATGACTCACATTTCCATTGTTTACAATGCGATGGTCAGAACATTTCCGAATCAATTTCTACTTGCGTCGCCGTGAAATAAATCGTCAAGGTGAGTAACCTCAACCTCATTTAAAATGCAGGTACCTACCCGGGAAGAATATTGCAATTAGCATTGCGGTGAGATCGGGCTATCGCGTTTGTGTGGCTTAACAAGTAATAAATTTTCAGGGAAATTACGTTCCCAATATCCAAGACGTGTGTACACTTTAATCTGTACCCAATTAATTTCGGATTTGGGTTCCGGATCAATTTTATTGAATCCCTTATATCTCTCATCATTATAGGTACCTATATTTATACAAGATTATTGGTAATATGTCGGCAAACCATTAAGGGAATGTAGGAGAAGTCATTTACAAACAAATGACCTTGTGAATCTTATGTAAATGTCAACCATTTTCGAGTATGTAGGTAATTTGACATTTATGTTTTTAGTATTTTAACTGAGTAATGTAAATTATTTTGCATACTATTGTATAGAATCAAGTAATTTTTTGTTTCTAACTGAACAGACAGCAGTGCTGCTGGGGAGTTTGTTGCGCCACTTCTTCTTCCCAGCTAAAGCACTAGGAAGTGGTGAAGGGTGGGCGTTTTGGGGGACTGTCTTATGTAATTTTGACGTTCGAAAAGTGCTGATTCTCAGCCTCTGACCTCTCCTACATCCCCTTAATATATTGCCAACATATTACCAATAACCCTATACATAGGGACTAGACCGGAAAAACCTAAAACCTATTGGACCTACCTACCTACCTATTTTAGTTCTATGCTTTGAGTTGAGGTTTTTGACCAAAATTTTGAGGCATTTTGGGGCATTGACGCAAATGATGATGAGGTACATACCTAAGTGGCATCATTTACCTAGCTTTTTTTCAACTATGTTGGAGTCGGTTTACATTCTAACTAGATGCAACCGAATATCAAATGTAATACCTATCTATGAAATGAAACTCACGAAAACAAGATAAGTGGTTCTCGAGTTACGAGTGCACATACGGACAGACTGAAAAAGGTACGATGAATAAATAAAAACGGAACATGGTTTCATAAATGTCTTCAATAATTACGTGTGTATATGTAGACACAGATAAGACTGATTAGCAAGCTTTGACCTAGCAGCTTGTAACAAATCGTTCACTGCAGACGCAATAACTCAAATCTATGAGTTATAGTTAGTCATGTGTGTGGTTTGGACATATGCTAGTTGATGCCCTTTGTAACTTCAGTGAGAATTGGAGCAATATGTCAATGTGTGTTTTATTGAATAATCAGATTTAGAAGGCAAACTGATCCTCTACACTTTTCGTATTAAGTATAAATAATGTTGATAGTTAATTGATTCAGGCTTGACTTTGCGGAAATCCATTATAAAATACAATAGACAACGTATATTTAGTAACTTAATCCGCGTAACTGTTCTTAAGGAGGCATAAAGAACCCTGTAAGAAATCGACACGTGTTTCACCTCCCAACGAGGCATCCTCAGGATGGCGATTGACTTGTTGTGAACTCGGACCCGATGTGTGGACACGTCAAGCGTCGAGCGCAGTGTCAGTGTACACTGCGCTCGACGCTATATGTCGTCTATTGTATTTTATAAACAATATTATAAATGTCTATCTGTGTGTCTGTTACCTTTTCACGCCTCAATGGCTGGTTCGGATGGTTGTTAGACCATGGCCTGGATTAGGACAATGGATACTTTTTTTATCCCAGTAATACGTTTCCGTGGGATAATTTCCGACCTCCACGCGTGCAAAGTAGCGGGCAAAAGGTATCTGTTATTCTAATAAAATTATGAAAATTCGTTTACAGACAACCCCCTACCATTATGAAAGGGAAAATTACAAAGGGTTAAAACTACCGGTTAACCAACTTCAAAGAGCAAAAAGACGTACTTACTGCGTTCATCCCTTAACCTAACCTCAAAGCGGGAAGGCAAACAATCTCAAAGCATATAAAAGAAGACATCACAGACTCCTATTTGGAATTTTAATCAGTGTTCTTACAACTCAGAAAACTTCACTAATTAGCAACGACGAAGCCAAAATGGAATAAAACGAAAAGCTTTTGAGATAAGAAAAGATTTTTTTAAATCCTCCCTGGATCCTTCGCGCTCATTAAGTTTGTTCCCCTCCTAACGAGGAAAATGATTGTCACCGTAATAAAGATCAGGCGTCAATTTTTGTGAAAATGAAACAGAAAAACCAGCCAAGTGCGTGTCGGACGACGCTCAGTGAAGCGTTCCGTAGTCAGGAGGAATATTTTTGCATGCAGTGTTGATTTTACCGGTTTCAAAAATAAGTTTTTATTTCATAGTACTTTTCGAAAAGTCTTCCATGTTGGTCTAGTGGTCGCAAGCGCTACAGCTGATCATGAGGTCCTAGGTTCAATTCCCAGGACGAGCAAAGTGTTATTGCGTTCTTCCATTAGGAATTTCTCAGTAGCAGCCTGGAGTCTGGATTTGTGACTAGTTTATAACAATAGGGTCGCCCCCTAATTAATGGGGCTTAATATAACTGGTGAAATATGTTAAATTGCTGTGTCACATCCGAACAGAGGGTCAGACAGAAATGACGAAATTATAAGGGTTCCCTTTTCACTACGGAACCCTAAAAAGGAGGCAACTTTGAATTTTTTGCGAGACTATAATTTCGCAGGAAACAGGTAGACGGGAATATAAAACGATGCTTTGACAATGATATAGAGGTGTTACTTTTAGAATTTTTGTGCTGAAAACGTGTTCTAAATTTTCATAGGTATTGAAAAATTTGGTTCATTTGTGCGACAATTTTGTATAGTTTGCTTTCGAACTGTAAGTAGTGGACGCTTTAAGCCTTTGACACCCAATTTTTGGACCATAACAATATATCAAAGACTATCACAACAAGACGTAGATTCACAAAAATTGTGAAAATTCCTACCACCACTGAAACGACGCTCACAATGGCCCTCATATGTTAGCTGAAAGTCACCCAAAGGGCAATGGAGAGGGCTATGCTTGGAGTTTCCCTTCATGATCGAATCAGAAATGAAGAGATCCGGTGGAGAACCCAGGTACCCGACATAGCCCGAAGGATTGCCAAACTTAAGTGGCAGTAGGCAGGGCACATTGCTCGCAGAACAGATGGCCGATGGGGCCAAGACGTAGCATTGGAAGGCCCCCCTCAAGGTGGACCGATGGCCTGGTGAAGGCCGCAAGAATCCGCTGGGTAGGAGAAGAACAAAACCGGTCGAATTGGCGGTGCTTGGGGGAGGCTTATGTCCAGCAGTAGACGTCTTACGATTGAAATGATGATTAAGAGTCAACGAGTGTCTAAAAAAAATTGTTTTATCGACAAGACCTCCGTTCGTACCATTCGAATGAATGTTATTTCATGATAATGTTCCTTCGGACGGTGAGTAATGGGTAGCTCGCCGTCCGATAGGGACCAGGCCCGGGTCGACGGCGCGTTGTGTTCCACGCGCGCCTCAAAGAGATGTCAGCACCAACTGACGGGGTCCGGAAGGGCCAATGCCTGCCGGGGTTGCGGGTTTGTCCGAAAGGGATATCGCGACCCCGGCACGCAGGCAATGGAAGGAACACGGGTGGGTTTTAGTCAGTAAAAGTCTGACACGCCCTCCCGCTCCGCCCAGAGCGGGAGAAGTTATTTGATAATTACCATCATCAAAAAAAAAAAAAAAAAACTGATAATGTTCCTTTCAATTACCAATAAAGTATTTCATCTTTCGTATTTTTATTTATTTTGGTAGTCTTAAATCTAGTGGTAAAAGAACATCTGCAAACCCAGAGTCAGCAAAAATGCGTAACTATCCCAGTAATGACGCTGAATTGATAAAGATAAAATATTTTGAACAGTACATGATGATATACGGTATAGGTTCAGCCATATTTTACCAGTAGGCATGCAAAAGTTACAAAATTATAAACGAATCCATTATACTAATCTACTAAACTTTAACAAACAGAACAAAAAACAACACAAAACCTAACATAATTCTTATTTATACATTATTAACAGTCTAAGCTTAAATTTACTTTTCACTAAACGTTTATGTTACGCTATACAGTCCGCGCCATCACTGAAGCACTGAAATCCATTTGAAGCGGCGCTAGTGTCTAAGTCATTGCATCACACTGCCTTAAAAATGTCGTCTCACAATTTTTCCATTTTACCCCATGGTGTGGGGTATCGTTTTAAAGGTTGTTCAAAAATATGGAGGGTGTTTGCAAATAATTTTCCAATTTAGGGATCGTTTGCGAAATATTAAGCTTTAAAGTGCAAATTTTTGTTAGAGTCAAGTGTCCCCCCCCCCCCCTGTCATCTAAATGGTTGTACTTGGATTTGTGAAAAAATTTACAGCAGTAGTATATATAACGAAATTAAAAGGAAAACTATCACAGCTAAGTAGGCTTTATAGGTTAACGAGTAATAACTGACCAACTTAAATTTGCAGTTTGATAAACATGATCTCCCATACATTCCGTATGGGAGAAAATGTTTTTCAACTATAATGTTAAGTTTGTTCTTGGGATAAATTCATCCCAGCTACGGAACCCTTGATTGTGCGTGGTCCGACACGCACTTGGCCAGTTTTTTTTTTAAATTTTAATAACGATAGCGGCAATTCTTTCTAACTTTTAGGCATGGTCTCGTGTAGGTAATTGCTATTACATGCGGCAGCGATATCCTTTCAAATAGGAGTTCAGTAAAACTGCTTGGTAGTGTTTTCCCAGCCCAGGCGCGTTACGAAGAACTGGGGCCTTACTATGACGTGTTAAAACCATCACCTTTCCGTTGTGAAATAAGGATAGTGGCTATTCGTTCTGTATAGCTTCATCTCTCTCTCACACTGGAACGATGATTGCTTTAACAAGTCATAGTACAGCCCCTAGACTACTACTAAACTACTATCTATCTTCAGTGCTATTCTGTAACTATCTCACCGTGAAAACTTAGGTGAAGTGAGCGTGGAGTGAGCTGTCATTCCACAGGGATTGACACTATTGACAGCTCACTTCACCCAAGTTTTCACGGTGAGATGTTTACAGAATAGCATGGCTATTCCATATACTTACCATAGCTCTTCAAATTACCTACGATTATGTGCATTCAAGTCACACTGAATAGCTATAATTACCCTTCTATTGGCATAATCATGATAGATAATTACACATTCAAGCAGTGTCGCGTTTCTAATTAATTAATTTTGTGAATTAAATTAATCCATTAGATATAATTAGTGATTAAACGAACTTACCTCTAAGTGAAGTTGCTATCATAATATAAAACGTGAACGCGAAAAAAAGGGTGCTGTGACCTCAGACCAAATAAAAAAACAAGACATAGCGCTGCAAACAATACGCATGCAAAAAGTACACCTCACTCTGTGCATACACGCTCACACCCACAGTACACCGCACAGTAAAGTAAGTACACACCAGTCGATCCATTCTGTAAACATCTCACCGTGAAGAGTGAGGTGAAGTGAGCATGAAGTGAGCTGTCCATAATGTCAATCCCTAGCTTTAGGTGCAATGACAGCTCACATCAAGCTCACTTCACCCAAGTTATCACGGTGAGATGTTTACAGAATGGCACGGCTGTTTACGAAAATCGCCCTCACATCACTGTTGACAGCGCTGTCTTGGTTTTTGATTTGGTCTGAGGCTGTGACCATGCAGAGTCAAATCGCCAAATTCCTTTCCAATTTCCTTATAGTTCCTTCTTGATGCGTTCTATGGAGTCACTATGCGATTGCATCCGTTTGAGCATAATTATAATTTTTAAATTTTTCTATCGAAATACAACATAATAATATATTTTTTTTTTTATGTGAATGAAGTATTGACAGCAAACTGACAGCGAGTATAAAGCCCGTAAAAATCTAAGTTAAACTAAAGTGCATACGAGGCGGCATTTTAATAATGTGTGGTATTACAAATGTACCTACAATGCTAATTAATACTACAAATGTACAATGCTAATGTCGAGGACGAGGCTAGAGTATAATTTGCATTTTTGTTACTATACTGATTATAAAAATTATAAAAAAAGTAGTATACAACCTTAGTTTTTGTTTACCCTAAACCTCTTAAGGGGTCATTGTACTCATTATTATGAACAACATTCACTATGGGGCAAACGCTGAAACAGCGAAAAAAAAATCTGCTGTTCCCTACGTATATGTTCGTATATATCGTCGAAATGTAGGGAACAGCTGATTCTTTTTTCGCGATTTCAGCGTCAGAACGGCAAGTATAGTATAATTTGCAGTTTTATTACTGTTTCGAATATAAAAGTTATAAAATCCTTCTAATTATGTTTTTAGTGAATTTAAGACTCTAAACTCCAAAGTCCTTCCTCCAAAATCCTTCTTCTTTTCGTGTGGTTAGTAAATAACCTGGTGTCAGAGTTTTGAAGGCGATGGCTTCACATGCCGTCGAGAAATATTTCACAGGCATGCCGGTTTCCTGACGATGTTTTCCTTTACTGTTTTTGAAGTAAGTGATAATTATACAATAAACACATACATGAATCTGAAAAGTCAGAGGTGCGTGCCTTGGCTTCGAACTGGAGACCTATGACTTTGCAATCTGACGATCATACACTAGGCTATCACTGCTTTGGGCACGCCACAATTGTGGCGATAAGTCCCCTCTTTGAGGAGTGGCTAGAGAGGCGCCACGGCGTCCTCACCTTCCGCCTGACACAGGTCCTCACCGGACATGGTTGTTTCGGGAGGTTCCTGTTCAGGATAAAGCGGGAGGAAACGCCCGGGTGTCACCACTGTGTGGATCGCCCGGAGGACACGGTGGAGCATACGGTGGAGGTCTGCCCAGCTTGGGCGGAGCACCGCCGTGTCCTCACGGAGGCGATCGGCGGCGGCGATCTCTCGCGTCCGGCCCTGGTTCAGGCCATGGTCCGGAGCGAGAGTGCATGGGAGGCCGTCACCTCCTTCTGCGAAGCAGTAATGCTCGCGAAGGAGGAGGCGGAGCGCGCGAGGGAGAGGCAAAATGCGCCCCCTCGCGCCCCTAGTCGCCGCAGGAGACGCCCCGGGCGTCGGGAGTCGCGAGCCGACTTCCGGCCACCGTAGGCGCGGGCTTGCGGACGGTGAGCAATGGGTAGCTCGCCGTCCGATAGGGACCAGGCCCGGGTCGACGGCGCGTTGTGTTCCACGCGCGCCTCAAAGAGATGTCAGCACCAACTGACGGGGTCCGGAAGGGCCAATGCCTGCCGGGGTTGCGGGTTTGTCTGAAAGGGATATCGCGACCTCGGCACACAGGCAACGGAAGGAACACGGGTGGGTTTTAGTCAGTAAAAGTCTGACACGCCCTCCCGCTCCACCCAGAGCGGGAGAAGTTATTTGATAATTTCCCATCCTCAAAAAAAAAAAAAAAAAAGGCTATCACTGCTTAAAGTAGTATTAAAAACAAAGGATTTAAATAAGTTCTTAACCACATACTTTGACACATAAAGTACCATTAACACATGAGAGCTAATTTTAATAAAACCATTTATTAAAATTAAAATGGTAATAATATAAAAATTCTCATTAAAACTATAATTTCAACGAGTAAAATGCCAAGTAGAACTTTATTAACTCATCGCAAACGTTTGAAAAAGAACGAGCTTTCACTGAGTTAATTTTTCATATTTCGTATGGTATAAACATTTGAATTTAAAGCTCGCCACACACGACTTACTTATTTTAATAATCTCGATGCTGCATTGTTTTTTACTGACTAAAAAAAAAAACATTTTTAAAATAATTTATACAACATACAGTTTTCATGTAAGTATTTTTCTTTGTACGTTTTTGTTTTGGTATTTTTTTTTTGTCGTTTGTTATTGGAAATACATTTTTCCTTTGACTCATTTTTTTTCGAACGGTTTTATTATGCACCGGAATACAGCAAAAAAGTATTGGATTAAAAGAAATTGGAAGTCAAAGGCTCAAATTGATTACTTTTTACAAACGTATGACAGATTTTCATGCTCACGATTTTAATAATGGGTGTGAAAATAACCCTCATGAAGCCGAGAGTCACTTACTTGTTCTTCTGCTTATTATGATAATTTTCTTGTACTGAAATCTGGTTACGGAGATATTGAAGGTTAAAGTTTCAACTTATTTTGACGTTTTTTTACGAAAACATGTTGTAAATAATGTTATAACTTAACTTTTAAATCTCCCACAAATACTGAACCTTTGCATGCTATGTCCAATGTTTTACGTGGTACCGTAAACAGCAAATTTTCACACCAAAAATATAGACACCATAAAGATAGTTTCCCAAAAATTATGTTTGCTCTGAGTTACTTTGGTCGATGTACGGAATGCTTCTTTATGGGTCATTTTACTCCCTGTAAAATGAGACACGTTCGGACAATTTGAAAATATTTGAATAGTTTTTCAAGCAATTCCACTTTCTATGACTAAGGACACTCGACAAGAACCTACAATTTCTCTTCCCCTCTTCACTACTTCTCTTCGACTTTAAAAGTATTAAAATTTGCACTCAAAAGACCCCTAAATAGGCGGATTGTCGAGTCTTCAATGGGCAGACTTACTCGCTTCTGGGGCGAGCTTTAAAGACGATATTTCGTAAAGTGCTCGGCGAAGTCACCAGGTGAAACTTAATGACTCAACTCTAGTAAAATTGCATTTTGCCAAAGGTAAAAGATCCACTATTTTACATAGAAAACTTTATTGCACCTGCTAAAAGATTCAATCGAATAACGATGTACAGCACAGCTTTAAAAAGCTGTATCTAAACATCGGCGAGATTAGTCATCTGATTGTCTACAATTTATGATCATAATACTGTATCACATAAAAGACCGTCTCCACGTGGGCCGGCCACGTGGCCAGGCTTAAAGATGAGAGATGGACGATAAGAGTAGTAAAATGAACTAGAATCAGAGGCAGGCCAACCGCTAGATGGGTAGATGAGATAGTGGAGTGGGTCAAAGCTGGATAAACGCAGCCAGCAACAAAGATTACTGGTATTTCTTGGAGGCGGCTTTTACCCGTAGGGGGTCCGCGCAAACTTTTTTTTTCTAACTTATTAGTTTGTAATTTGCACGGAAATAAATAAAGCTTCATTTTTATTATTTAATTTATAGACAATCAATCTGCCTAGCCTTTTCCCAACTATGTTGGGGTCTAACATGCAGCTGAATACCAGTATTTTTTTAATTATTAGTTTATTATTTTAGACATAGACAGACAAACACATCTGACACGTCTGTCATGTCTTTTATAGACATTTAATTTGTAAATATGTTTATAAAATCATTTAAAAATATAAAAAATAGTAGCCCACCGGTATCAGGAACAGGGTTTAAGGTACCGGTGGGCAGGGCTACTCCTATTATTATTATTATTAATACTGTATTAATGCTCGTTACAACATTGATACAATATTAAGGAACAAAGATGAACTGTCGGTCGATTCTGTAAAAAGTTCAACATGAAACTTAGGTGAAGTGAGCTGTCATTGTCACAAATCGACCGGAAGGATGCTAGGGATTAACACTATTGACAGCTCACTTCATGCTCGGCTCGCCTAAGTTGCACGGTGATATTTTTACAGAATCGATCGGCTGTTATCACATATAGCATGTATCAAAATGTGGTTATATTTAAGGCTGTGGTGAAAACCATCAAACTGAACAACTTCCTCCGTGGGATACATCGTAATTGTCAACTGTCCCATACAAAACTTCAATACCTACTCGACCCAAATGTAGGGGTTTTCAGGCTGACTGTTCGAGCGTTACTCTTAAGTGTTTACTGCTTTTTAATGCATGCTTGCAATCTTCATAACATACATAGTAACAGTTCTTTGAAAACGACTAGAGATAAAAGCAAATTGCGAGTGAATTTTTTAAACATTTAGCCTTTGAAAGGAAGCTGTATGAATTTAATACTGTGATTGAGGTAAAATATTGTTGATTAATTCAGATATTCTGTAGGTAACCACTATGTAAATCCATCGGACTGCATGCTTTGACGTAAATGAATAGAATTGCGTAAGTAGATAATTACAAAAAAAAGTAGACCATGACATCTTAACTTTAAATAAAGTGGTAAATAGTGTAACTAGTTCTCAGAATCATTTAAAACTTGTAACAACAATAGTTTCAACAAAAACCAGACCCATTTATTACGATAATATCAAATTATTTAACAGTCTAAACTTAATTTATAAACTTCCGCTACCCGCTCGATTCCGTACTCCAAAACTTCCGTGGTTGAACACAAAACTTTAGATCTAAAATAAATTTAAAAACAACTCTTAAGCCATTAATTTTAACTCTAAACTACAACTATTCAGACTTAATTGGCGCCTTCAGCTTTTGCTTGAGCATTGTTACGACGATTAACGTTAAATAGTGACTCGAAACCCACGTAAAATCTGTTTATATTGTAAACGAGGTAAAGTATAGTGCAAAGGGCAACTGATACAAATCCGATGACTGACAAAACACGAAGTTTGCCGAGGGACATTAAGAAAATAGTTGTACCTACTGTACATAGTTTAACTTGAAAATAATATCTAGTACTTTTGACTTATAACGGCTGTATCGCGCAAAGTACCCTTACTGCTATTGCGCTGTCACTGTCAAATTCTTACAATAAACACGCTGTTGAATTGTACCTTTACTCTTCACTTATACCTAACTAGCTTTTGCTCGCGGCTTGACCCGTGTACTCGTAGATGTCGGAAAATATCCCACGTGAACGTAGGTACTTCCAGATCAAAAGTACCCTATGTGTTAATCCAATTATAAACTATCTAGAAAGAAAGAAGAAGAAAGAAAATACATTTATTTGCGGTACACATGACGCAAAGAAAGAACAAAACACAAAAATAAACAATTTGGGGGAAAATATGCGTCACATCCACGCAAAACGGCCATCGCTCAGCATAATGCGCGCCCAATTTCACACAAATCCGTTCTACCGTTGTTGCGCCAATCCGGAACTTATATCCAGACAAACAGAGAAATGGACAAAAATTCATCGTTAATATTTTATTTATTGTACAATACGAGTAACATTGATAGGACTCCATAAAAAACAAATTACATCAATTTTAAATATTAAGTTTTTCATCCAAGCCACTTGACCCACTGCTCCCGAGATTAATAATTACAAAATACAATACCTGTGAGAATGTGAGTCAATAATGACTACACAATATTGTTTGTTTGTTTTCAGTGTATTTATAGATTTTTATTTTTTATTTTAGATTTTTATTTTTATTTTTATTCTCTTTTTTTATTGACATTGGTTTATATTGATATTTATTATTTATCAATTTGTATTATGAAACAAGTGATTATTTATAATTGTCTTTTTACTATCCAAGCTTATTTTATTTTATTATCTGGCTTGAATATGTACTTAATTTAAAACATTTGTACGCCCTCTGGCATAACATAGCGAACTCTTTATTATCTTTATAACATTATTATTATAATTATGTTAAACAAATGAATAAATGACTTACCTATGACTTAAAACTAGGTGTTAAAGACAGTTTGAATATTATCTTGTTATTTTAGTCCGCGAAAATATGCATAAATACGAAAATAAATGTACTAGTATTAATTGACGAAGCACTAAAGAAATCACTAATTAGGATTGTTCGGTATATTTTGCACGGGGCTTCGCCCTAGTCGAAAATAAATGGTCAGAAAATATCCCACGGGAACGTGTACGTCTGTACGTAACAATAGTGATAAAAGTAGCCTATTTCTACCGCTCAACCGTCGATTTGCCTTTAGAAGTCGCTTACAATAAAAATTCGTTTTTGTCTCGTTAGACAGTTAAACTCTTAACCCAGGTCATGGTCTACCTGTGTGCCAAATTTCATCGAAATCAGTTCAGCCGTTTAGGTGTGAAAAGGTAACAGACAAACAGGTATATTTATAATAATAGGGTGGGGACTTAAAATTTTTTTTAGTCCGTCTTTGTGATTATAAAAAAGTATTGGACACGTATTTTTACTTTTTTTACGTATTCTTAAGATTACGGCGATATATTGAGGTAAAAAGTGCCATGACGGCACGAGTATGTAGATTTTATACATACTACTAGTGACGTAGCGACCCCCACTGCCCAACTTAAAATGCATTTTATCTACTTAATCTTTTATTAATATGATAAAGCAAAAAATACTTGTCTAATATTTTTTTATTATCTGACTCAAACTCAAACTCAAAGCATTTATTTCAAATAAACCAATTACAGGCACTTTTGAATTGTCAAGGGGTCGGTCAGTCAGAAAGATGAAGCTAGTTGCCCATTCCAAAGCGTAGTAGGTTCCTATGGAAAGAAACTCCACGGACACTCTTTTAAATCAAAATATTCTTACAAAATATTGGTTATATCATTCATGTTGAAATTATACATGTGAGAACAATGTAGAAAGACGTGCACGTTAAAAGCGTCCGCAATGACGACTGACGGACTAATTAGAATTTCATTTGTTTTACCCAGGCATCATCTCTATTATAAATATTATACAGGTACTCGTAATACCGATTTGGGTAATACTAGTAATAATATTATTAGCATAGAAGTATGGATTTGGTATTAGAATTAACATGAAATGTCATCACTAGATTACAACATAATTAGATTATAGTTTAGATTTTCCACTTTATCCCTTTTACCTAAAAGCACTTTAAAGTCAAAAATAACTTAGGACATTTCTAAGTATTCTAACTATCGTAGGCGGTAACGTTCAACCACATTATATTATTTAGTGTTCTGGAAACTAAACCCACGCAAGTGTCACCCTTGATTAGACCGTTATTGTATCCGAAGTACTTGAATTCTAGTTATTAGCCCTGTCTGTAATTAATTCAAGTTATTAGTATCGTCTTGAGAAAGGAAACTTTGATGTTGTCATCTTTGTGGATGTCTATTGAACACCTTCATGAGATAAGACATTTTAAAAGCGGTAAACGTTTGAGATTGGACTAAACCGAAACTAGGATAATATACATAGTAAAGCTACACATCAGAATAGGAACTTAAGTTACAAGTGTCGCTAATAAAGATAGATACAGAGAAATAAAAGATAATAATTTGTTTTTTATTAAACCTGGTTGTATCTTATAATACAATGTCGCCCATGGGCTTGTGACCGCCCGTATCTTTCGGGTAATTCATGGAAAATTTAGTTTTACTTTAAAACTTTAATATTTTTCACGTTATTTTTATTTTTTGAGTAGCATTTGCCATATCTCCAATGTTATTGGCTCGATTTGGATTCTGTTTATTATTTCTAAAAACTTGAGAGTGAGAGAGATTAATATTTTTCGACTATGAAAAAGAAACTGAGGAGTAGACATTTTTTTCTAAAAAAAAAAAACAGTATTTATTTAAAAAACACAAGAGTAAGTCCATAAAATAATATTAGAAATAAATAGATTTAGAAAAAAAAAAAATATAAACAAAAAAATAAACTTCTTTTAAAGTTAATTTTCGACAATTTTTCATGAATATTCAGAAAAATACGAGCGGTCACATGCCCATGTATAATAATCATCATTATCATCATCATTCAGCCGAAAGACGTCCACTGCTGGACATAGGCCCCCCCTCAAGCACCGCCACTTCGACCGGTTCTGTGCTTCTCGCTCTAATATAATGGGCAAACTTAAATACAACTGTCATTTAGGTACAGAAAACTAGACTGAATTTTAGCATATCCTCTATCCTAAGTGTGCTGATTTCGGTAAAAAACGGCATCTTTCTTATTTTGATTTGAGGAAATCAGTGTAAGGGTATGATCTCCTATAAACGCCGTCGGCCGCTTACAGCGTCACGCTGTTCGCCGCGTCACGATGCTTACTATAGAAATGCACTGTTGCGGTCTCTTTCACACGTCTATGTCGGCGTCTTGTTGCGTTCAAACGTTGATCGGAACGTTGACGCTGAACTCGGATGTCGCGTATAGCATAAAATAGGAGACCAAAGCCTAAGAATACACTTAGCTTTATAGCACTGTAATGGTGGAGTATACAGGGTGAATTTTTCAAGAGTGTGTGGATGGCCAAATCCGAAATTATAAAACCGGCCAAGTGAGTGTCGGACCACGCACAATGAAGTGTTCCGTAGTTGGGATGAATTTATCCCAAGAACAAACTTAACATTGCAGTTTGAAAAGCTTGTTCTCCCATACGGAATGTATGGGAGAACATGTTGTTCAAACTGCAAATTTAAGTTGGTTGATTATTATTCGTTAACCTGTACAGCCTACTTAGCTCTGATAATTTTCCTTTTAATTTCGTTATATATACTACTGCTGTGAATGTTTTCACTAATCCAAGTAGAACCATTAAGCTGGCAGGGGGGGGGGGGGCCCTGCCAGCTGCCACACTCGACTCTAACAAAAAATTTCAGTTAAAAGCTTAATATTTCACAAACGAATCCCTGAATCCAAAAATGGTTTTCACAAACTTACAATATTTTTGGACGACCTTTCTAACGATACCCCACAACATGGGGTAGATGAGAAAAAAAAATACTCCCACTTTACGTGTAGAGGAGGTAACCTAAAAAAATATTTTACTTGATTTTATTTTACCACTTTGTCGGCATGATTAATATGTATACCCATGCCAAATTACAGCTTTCTAGTACTAACCGTCTCTGAGCTAAGCCGCGGACACACAGACGGCCATGGCGAAACTATAAGGGTTCCTTGTGTACTACGGAACCCTAAAAAAATTGCAAATCATGTAAGAGCAAATCTAACAGCTCGTACCTATACAAAAGACAAAATAGCAAAGCTTGATCTCCAATCACATTCTTTTCCGTCACAAATATTAAAAATAATATTTATAATAGAAAGAAAGAATATTCTAAAAGACACACAACATACTCATTCTTACTGCAATAAATATCATTGTCAGTATAATTACAGCAAAAAGCCATTTATAATTAAGTTACTCCTCTTATCTGAAGCAAGGAAAGTGTTAGGTTGTTTTGTAAAGTCATACCTCGCGGCGATGCCATCGCGATCACTTAATTAAGTCTTGTTACACTTAGATTATACCAACTAATCTAATCAGGAGGAAGTTTGTTTTTGCTTGTAAGTAAAGGTTTCTCATCGTCTTTATGAAGTTTCTTTAATGCATCAATTACCTACTAATAAGTAATACGGGCTAGTGTCCGCAACTCCAAGTCATTGCGCGTGGGTAAATTGATTATTCAATCCACCCCAGCTCCTAAAGGAAGTCCAGCAACGCCTTGGTGTTGACCACCGGGTAGTCTAGAAGCACATAAGCTGCTGTCTCGTCGTCCTCCATGCAGGCCCTGCACAGCGGACTGTCTGTGACTCCTATGACAAAGAGGTGTTTATTGAAAGACCCGTGGCCAGTTATAGCTGCTGTAACTATGCGCAGCTGTTGTTTAGTGAGTCGGAGAATCGGTTTCATGAGGCGGTTATCCATTGTAGGGAGTGCTTCCTTAGCATACCTGCACTCACCTTGGTCCAACCGTAGTTTGTGATGTCGGTTCCTGGTGCGTTTCCTTACCAGAGTGTGTAGGTACCCAAAGGGGAGTGGTAGTGGTAAGATTACCAAGTCAAAATAAATATAATAAATCATTTCATAACAATTTGGGAAGCAGTAACACCTAATCGTTAAACCTGCTGCCTGCTGCCTTTTTTTTTTTTTTGAGTGTCGGAAATTATCAAATAACTGCTCCCGCTCTGGGCGGAGCGGGGGGCGTGTCAGACTTTTACTGACTAAAACCCACCCGTGTTCCTTCCGTTGCCTGTGTGCCGGGGCCACGATATCCCTTTCGGACAAACTCGCAACCCTGGCAGGCATTGGCCCTAACGGACCCCGTCAGTTGGTGCTGACATCTCTTTGAGGCGCGCGTGGGATACAACGCGTCGTTGACCCGGGCCTGCTCCTTATCGGACAGCGAGCTACCCATCGCTCACGCGTTCCGCCTCCTCCTTCGCGAGCATTACTGCTTCGCAGAAGGAAGTGACGGCCTCCCATGCACTCTCGCTCCGAACCATGGCCTGAACCAGGACCGGACGTGAGAGATCGCCGCCGCCGATCGCCTCCGTGCCGCCGATCGCCTCCGTGATGCATAGTATACCTAACGAGATTAACCGATTTAATTTTCATAGCGGCGTTTGTCACTATACCAAAGTCATTAAGAATTTCTCTAATATCAAAACCTGGATTACCTGTATGCATAACACCAGCACACAATAGGTACAGACCGTAATGCCGTACTATGAAAATCTTATTCCGTTGTTCCACGTATCACGTTTGCATTCATTGTCTATGCAACGCATGAACAGGCCACGCATTGCCCAGAATTACTGATACCTGCTTTACTAAAATATTAGCACTTTGCAAATATCACGCCAGGCTTCTTTTCATCGGGCATTTTGGTTTTCGGCACGTTTTTTTTGTCTTGCGTTATCAATGTAATGGACTCCGCACACGAGTCTGGTATGGGACCACATCTTTTAGCTTATTTGGTATCGCACCATACAAACGACACTTTTAGTATATTTACCTTATGACACTTACTTTTGAACACTACAAAACATATCTTTACTTGTTATAACATGTCTTTGAACTATTTTAACATCCAAATCTGTATTTTAAACTATTCATTCCATCTTTTTGTAATAATCTTAGAATATCTTAAATTCTGACATTGTCATCATTGTCACCTGTCATATTGGTTTTTCTGTATAACCTGCCTTGATAAGGCGGGCCTACACCAGTCGTATAAGTTACTGGCTATCATACAATTACGAGTATGAAATAATTTAAATAAGTTACTGGCCGATTTGCAATCTTGAAGTAATTTGACTTGTATTTGAAATATTCAAAATGTTTAAAAAATTTACTTCTGTAAGACTAGTATATAACACGGCGTTGCCTTACAAATATGTACATGCAGGCTACGATCTACAGTCTTCAGTCCACGTCAGCCCATTCCCAGTAGTTTATTAGCCGGCTGGCTCCGGGGACCAGCCCATTCGTCTAGTGCCATAAGCAGTCCTTCTAAGGCAGATTTCTGACCTCTGATGCACTAGCGTATGACGCCGTAGTCCTCAATTCCTGGCCAGAGACCTGATGAGATGGCCTGGTCTGGCAGAGAGACCTCCAACGCTGGAGAGCGCTCTTTCCGAGGGACCTGCTGAGCGGCAGGATCTCCAACTCCTCCGCTACTGTAGCGATCGCAGCAGATCACAGATCCAAGGGACAGTAGACCTGAGTATTTAATATGAATTTCAGCTTGATACCTTTACGCGTTCCTGAGAAAAAGGGTCTTGACAGACAAACAGACTGACAACAAAGTTGATCCTATAGGGGTTCCATTTTTTCCTTTTGAGGTACGGAACCCTAAAAAAGAAACAAAACAGATAAAAAGTGTAAAGAGCGGTGTATGTGTAATATAAACAGTTTGGCAAAAGACAAAAGCCATATTGCGAAAGTTCTATCATTATTACGAACAAAAACTAAACCAAATACTTTAAAAATAAAAAATCACTATTTACCAAAAAAATTCTTCCAAACCAGCTTCTTCAATAATAGAACACGATAAAATCTAAACTCTAACACCTATCAGCCGAAAAATGTCGAGCAGTAACGGAACAATCCAATTACCAGAACACACCAAATCTCAAACGATTCAGCCAAAAAAAACATGGCCGACGGGAAACACCAATCCTACCGTACGTGTGTACCTACAAAATGCTTGGTCCACATTTACTGAAGCGCGCCAGTGTATTTCGCGCCGCTATTTTTGTTAAGTCACCCGAGGCTAGTTGCTAACTAGCGCGGATAGCCCTACCATCATATCTGAAATATAGAACGTCTTTTAGATTACGTTTTCTATGAATTTTCTTGGCCTCGGCGCTGTGACATGAGGTATTTTTTTGAGAATTAATCTTGAATTGGTTATTTCAACCTGTAACAGTGTTGTACTTCAAAATATTATAGTGAAGTCACTCATCGATAAACGATGAGTTTTGTCGAAAATTCGATAATTTTTAAGTAAAAAGCGTCCACATAGGCTCGCTCCCCGAAGCATCTTTACAACGACCTAACCGCTGCGCTGCTCACATTCAGGGGATTCCCAAGAGAGATATTACATAAATATTATATTAAACAAAGCTCCAACTTCGCCTTTCCCTAATGGACTCATAAAACTTTTACAATGTAAATATTATAAATACCTCATACGCAAACATACATCATTTAAATATTTAAGGTATACGAATAAAATTCGTTCGCAGAAACCGGCTTTCCCACGAATCTTTGCTTGCGAGAAGTTAAAAAAATGCAGATCCTACGAAAACCAAAAAGTTTAGAAGCAATTTTTTGCCTCGGTGGATAAAGAAAAAGAATGATTCGCGTATATTGCAGGGACAGACGAAAAAGTTTTCGCCTTGGTGTAACTACGATCCTTGCAAAAATTCGTTTGACAATCATTGTTTTTAAAGTAATAAAGTCTACGATGAGATATTGAGCCTGAAATTGCTTAAAAAATATAGAACATGTAGGTATTCGTTTACTTTCATTTTGGCCACCTAGTTCCCGGAAAAGAAAAGTCCTACCCTTTCCGTTAGTTTTTTCTGTCACTAATTTGCCTGGCCTAGGAATTATATAGTATCTACGTTAAGCGTATTGTAGTGGTTTAAGGGATTTTGTGCACTAGACAGCCACGTCTAGCCACGACCACGACCACGACTAGTGATCGCAGCGACCAGGTAGACTATAGCAACCGATACGAATCGCGCACTTAGTCGCAATAGCCAACTAGCCGCAGACCAAGCCACGGACTACGACTGGCCGGAGACGTGGCCGCCTAGTGCGCGAGATCACTAAGGAGGCCCTGGGCCGACCCTGATGAACATCAGGGTGCCATAATTTTCGCAGCTTTTGCAGCAACGTCTTAAAGGATTAAATAAACTTCCACCTTACAAGTTGGTTTACCTAAGTTTCACATTTTAACAATTCTTTACCAAAATTTGGTCCTCTGGTACAAACAAGTTACCAGCCACCACACAATCCCAGAAACAAGTAAGGAACAATCTGAGAAATAGTAACAAGCTCTCCCTAGTGCGCAACCAATATTTACAATGTGGACTAATTTTAAACTTGGCCACTTCAAACATACGGACGCTTGTGTAAAATATTTTTCCAGGAACATAGACGATACCGGGGTAGGTGAAGTGGGGAAACTTGGAAATAAAACCGACGGCACCGTCGTGTTACCGAAGTTGGGGATTTAACGCTCGCTGCGACACCGGGCTGGCGTCGGGTGTGAGGTGTAAGCGGTTAGGCGTTTGGATATTGCCTTAAATGCTGATTCAATTTAGACGTCTCTCCCTTAGTTACGTGTTGATGAATCTGGTGTAGGCCTAAAGTGTAAACGACATTGTAATTTTGATATCGATCAAGACTTGAAGAAATTTACATAAATGTTGACCTTTCTTCAGTATTTCTCCAACATCGTTTGGATTAACTCAGAATCTTTCTAGATTTAACTTTTATTTTTAAAGACTATATTACCTTTGAATGGGAAACCAATGGTTACGTAAATTAATAAAAAATCGGACCACACTTATAAAGGAGTTTCAATGTGTGAAGTGGAGAGACATAAGCGCAACTGACAACTTAACCTCACTTCTATAACTCTAAAAACTTCTCATGCCCTTGACCATAGATGTGTGGCAGCATCTACATCGCCACATGCGAACTACGCATCAAAGATCTGACGTCACACAACATCCTGACGTCACTCAAATCCTGCATTGCGCAATTAGAGTTTACCGCGCGAACAAAATATATAAGACTATCCGACATCAATCGTTGGGCAGTTGCCTGCCAGATACGACACCCGTCTGGTCGGTGGATCCTCCCTTTTCTAATGAGGATGAGTGAACGATGAGTTTACACCCCGTTCCTATTATCTCTAAAGATGTATTATTTAAAACTAGCATATTATCTGTGTCCTTGACCGACAAGCGAATTAAATTCTATTAAAAACGCTATAGCTTATAAATTCCACCACACTCAGTGTTCCACTTTCCAGAGGGATCTCGCGATGACAACGTTCTACGGGTCTTGTGCCACTCTACCGCTATCTTCACATATACGATACGACAGAAATCAGTTTACTTCTCTCAATTCTTAGCCGCGTTTTGGTAGATGGAATTAGCTTTTTACGACCTTCCAATTGTGTAAACTTAGAGAAAAAATTGGTCTGGTGGACACAATTTAGCCTTTTTCTGAAAAAGAAAACCATTGATGAGCCAAGTGTTAGGTCTCGCGCACTAGACGGCCAGGACCACGACCAGTGGTCGCAGTGACCAGATTAACTATAGAAACCGATATGAATCGCGCATTTGGTCGCAACGGCCAACTAGCCGCAGACATACAATACCTAGACCCTAGACGGCCACGAGTGGCCAAAGTCGTGGCCGTCTATTGTGCGGGATCCCATAAGTAGAAGAGAGATAAAATGGAAAGTTGGAAATCATGCCTACTACCACCCACTATTACTAAATATGGACCTTTACAGGACGTATCTTTCCCACGCTGAAGTAGAGATTAAAATAATACGGGTAAAAGAGATGGCGGTAAGCCCGTATTTACATAATTTGTGTTAAATAGTAAGTATTCTCTTAGTCTAAAACGATCCAGAACATACTTACATACTTAAAGAATGCTTAGGATCATGACTCAAAATATTTTATTCAAGGAAAACCTTTTTGAACGTCAAAACTTGGGTAATATCTTCGCTTCCAAGTATGATGTTACTTAAATTTTTCATTAGGATTTTTGCAGTATTTTAGGAACACTGCAAAAATCCTCATGAAAAATTTAAGTATTCATGGTAATTTAAGATATTCGGAAAAGCTCCTTTATCAACCTCGACTTTGTAATGGCATTTTGTTTTTGTTTAATGTTTATTTATTTATTTACTAAGGTACCAAGACCCATTAAACTAATCACAAATACATAAAATTCATAAAATTTTATTCAATTCATATCATTAAAAAATAAAATTGTTACATTACAATTGATTACAAATCATTAAAAAAAAATATGTACATTAAATTTCAAATTCAAAATTCAATACAATCACAAAATAAATTACATTAAAACCGAGTAGTCATTAGAAAATGAAAATTTTATATTTATAAATATTTAACTTGCTACCATAAGTAGCAAGTTAAGCCGTTGGTCCCGGCTGCCATACTATCTTTGCCAGTCGTTACTGGTAGTCAGAAGCCCAAAAGTCCGACAACCAGTCTTACCAAGTGATTAGACTGTAATCCGACTTGGGGTCGGCTTACAGTCTAATCACATGCCATCGTTGGGAAAAAGCTAGACAGATTGATTAGTATCTAGGTATCTATAACTTCTAAGGCAATCTAATGTGACGCTTACAAGTGTAACTTATTGTTTATGCAATACTTAGCAATTGTGATGAAGTTTGACTTGTTGGTAACACGGAGCAATTATCGACAATTCCAAGATTGTCTAAGAATTATTTATTTATTAACAGATAATGCTATACATCAGTAAATTAATTAAATAAATATGAGCAAATAACTTGGGAATTGCGCAATTTAAGATGCCCATCTTAAATTGCGCAATTCCCAAGTTGTTTACTCGTATTTAATTAATTAGGTACCTAGTGTAAATAGTTAGTTGTATAATAATTTACTGATGTGATTTACTGATATCCCAGGAAATTGAGATAATAATATCTTGGTGCTATTTCTTTTTCTTTGACCTTCAATCTGCCAATGGACCAGATAAGTAGAGTGGAATTACTTTATCATTTATTTATTTATACAAGATGGTACCTATCGATTCGCGCCCTGTTATCATAGATTCAGTACCTACATGATTCTGAACCACCTGCGTTGAAATTTTCCGTCGGATATTAAAAAAAAAATTGAAAAGTGTCAAGGGACACCCGGATGGAACGAAGTTCCTTTCGATTAATTAGTGAAGGAATTGTAATAAAAAAATAGAAATGAAAATATCTGGCTTGCTTTCTATAAGAGAGAGAGAGAGACAGACAGAGAAACATGCGCACGCCGCACAGCTTACAATGGCTTACTATAGCAAAAAGTGTCGTTACAACTTTTCGTGAGATTTTTTTCCGTCTAGCCCCCTTTCACAACGCGCGATAAGGAACTTCGTTCCAATAATCTGCTATTTCCTACAAAAGTGCATTAGGTACCTACGCGGTCGAAATGTATGGAACAGGATTTTTTTTTTTTAATAGCTGGCATATACTTTCAACGAATGGAGGTCCGGATTCATGTAGTGAATCCATGGTAATCGTTTTCACGTCGATGCTATGCCACGCTGTATAAAAAGCTGGCTGCCTAGCAACAATGGAGCCATAGTAGCCTGATACCATCCCTTCCACTCTTAAATTGATTGAGATGACAACCGGCCCAAGTGTAGTTAGTCCAACCTCGACTGACTAGAAGTAGGTCAGCAGTTACATTGCACCGCAATAACCTATTTCGAACAACGATAGAACATGTCGGCTGACAAGAAACCAATACGTTACGGTATTAGTAGGCCGTTCCTCTGATTGTGGTTTTGATAGTCTGTTATGTATAGTGCTGCAAACACAACAAACTGTCCGGTCGCTTTAATTAGAACGAACGAAATCACTATGAAGAGTGCCAAGAGGCGATTGCTGTCAAACCGTTTGACATTTGAAAGATTGACATATTATGTCAATCTTTCACAATGACATTTAGAAAGATTGACATATTATGTCAATCTTTCTAAATGTCATTGTAGAAATGTCAAACGGTTTGACAGCAATCGCCTCTTGGCACTCTTCATAGTGATTTCGTTCGTTCTAATTAAAGCGACCGGACAGTTTGTTGTGTTTGCAGCACTATACATAACAGACTATCAAAACCACAATCAGAGGAACGGCCTACTAATACCGTAACGTATTGGTTTCTTATGCTTTTTGAACGTTTTCAAACCCTGAAGGTCATTAGTGATAAGCCGTGTTGCGCCATTATGGCGCATTGGGTGCATGTACATGTGCTATTAAATATTGTGTACTTTTTTTACTAGCATCATATCGACGGAAAGATCTGTTTTTTTTATTTTTTTATTTTATTTTATACATTGTAACATTCCCGTGGCTAAGTAATAGCAGCCGATAGATCGATCTATCCGGTTAAGCTACGCTTGCCGCGGTCAGTCCGTGGATGGCACGCTAAGGCGTTGGTCCCAGCTGTCATTTGTGGATCTTTGAAAATGGAATCGTATAACTGGCGAAATGTGGATGTACTATACACCTCTACTGGACATAGGCCTCTCCAAGGCTACGCCACAAAAACTCTGACCTTCGCCTTCGGCATCCAGTTTGCCCCAGCCAGCTTTTTAAGGCCTTCAGGCAATCTAGCTGGGGGGGCGTCGCACACTATGCTTGCCGATACGCGGTCTCCACTCCAGCCGGTCGATTCTGTAAAAATATCACCGTGATACTTAGGTGAAGTGAGCGTGAAGTGACCTGTCAAAAGTGCTAATCCCTAGCACCCTGCCGGTCGATTTGTGACAGTGACAGCTCACTTCACGCTCACTTCACCTAAGTTTCACGTTGATATTTTTACAGAATCGTCCAACTGGTCTCGTCTGTTGAAATTGTCGTTTACAAACATTATTTTCAAAGGACCATGCCGACGTACTTATTCCATCGAGTAAATACCGTTTTATTTATCGCTTTAACATAGACGGGCTTAACTTTGTTCACATAAAATAATACAGGGTTCTAACACAAACGGCTTCAAAAATACATGAAAGCGATGTGAAATTCTCATGTGACTGAGTTTCTTTTGCTCATAATAGGATTGAGCATTCGAGAAACTTCGATATTAAACATAAAACGTCATCCCTAAAGAGTTGTTGGCCATAAATGGGAGCCAGGAAACTGAGAGTAATACTTGGGTTTTTAAGGATTTATGTCGAGTTAGAAGGCTGGAAGAGTTCAAAAGCAGCCACGTACCTAATATTACATCACGTTTTAATTCTCTAAAAGGAGGCAGATGCACAGTATAAATAAGTAACAGTATTACGTCTTCATAGAAAGAGGCCAAAACGACGCGCTTCGAAATCTCAGTTTATACCAGCCCCTGCAGACTCAACATAGATAGCCATCGCTTTACGACCGAATTCAGTCGCAAACTCCTAATGGCGTCCCTAGACGGTCAAAATTGCTTGACAAGGAAAAAAAAATCACATGCTTGTCAAGCACATCACGCGCGTCTAGAGACGACCATAGGTCTTTGCGACCGAATTCAGTCGTATAGCGATCGCTATCTATGTCGAGACTGCAGCCACTGTACGCGACATTCTCGAGTGCGCGCATGGACGCGGAAGGTTATCTACCGAGCGGCCGTAGGTAATTACTTCAAGGACACTGCTGAGACGTAATACTGATACTTTATTATACTGTAGCAGAGATGGTCAAGTCAGCCCACATTTTGACAGCTATGTTTAAGTCTCATGTAACAAAGGACGATTGTATTACCATTTTCAGTAAAAAAATCCATATTCCTTTGAGAATTTCCTAATTGTTCTTTATTATAAAATTCACTGTTCCTAACCAGGGGATCAAAGTCAGTACCCCGCAATCAACCAACCCGTTTGCGACTAAATACAAAATACTTGTGTCGTTGGTCTAGAAGTCGCAAGCGTTACTGCGCAGCGTGAAGTCCTGTGTTTGATTCCCGGGTCGAGCAAAGTATTATTGGGTTTATCCATGTGGAATTTCTCAGTAAGCATCCCAGAGACTGGATTTGTGCCCGGTTGATGGCAATTTATAGGCTCGCCCCCTATTATATGGGACTTAAATTTAACCTCGCGAAATGTGGGTGTAGGTACCTACCATAGGTATACCTTTGCCTAAACCTTCAGGGAATACAGGGGTATGTTATTTATGAGAAAAAAGAATCAAAATGTAAGTAGACTTTGTATTTAATTTTCTTCTAGCAACTTTATGTCATTGTCTTCAACATGAAGCTTACCTGCGACAAGTAAATTGGGTATTACATAGGAAAACATTATTATTTCATATTATATTCTCTTACATCTTAAGGATCACGTTGTTACATTTATTATGTCCCACATCTCAATAACAAATCAAGACTAGTGATATTTTTTAGCTTTAGCTTCCGCTAGCGGCTTCGCTCGCGTGATCTATGTAAGTATGATCCTGAGGTTGGGGTCTTGAGTAAGTAATAAAATTATAAAGAGAAAATATTAATTATCATAATATTATAGTAAGCTATAATATTATAATAATTAATTTTTAAAGAGAAAAAAAAGAATTCTTGAGAAAAGATTAATTATTATAATATTATAGTAAGCTATACTATTATAATAATTAATATTTTCTCTTTACAGAGAAAAAAAAAAGAATTCTAGAGAAAAGATTAATTATTATAATATTATAGTAAGCTATAATAATTAATCTTTTCTTTTTATAATATTATTAATATAGACTAGCGACCCGCCCCTGCTTTGCGCGGTTTTTACGTCTTTTAAAAACATCGAGATTTCTTTATTATATCTAAGTTTAATATTAATTTATTATACACGTAAACCTTCCTGAATCAATTCTCTAAATGGTGGTGAAAACCGCATCAAAATCCATTGCGTAGTTTAAAAGAATAACGCGGCCACACAGACAGACACAAAAAGAAGATCCTTTGAAACATAAGCTTTTTGTTTGAATGTTTTTTTAATACTTTATTAATTATTGTGTTAACATACAACTTTTACTGACTAATCCTAAATATAATATACAATCTAACATTAAAATAAATATATATTATGTACATTGTATCTACAAGTATGTAAAGGAAAAAATCCTAATTATAATAATAATTATATAAATATAAAAGTGAGTTTGTTTGTTTGTTACGCTTTACGCTAAAACGGCTAAACGGATTTATATGAAATTTGGCAAACGGGTAGACCATGACCAGCCGATCGATTCTGTAAAAATATCACCGTAAAACTTAGGTGAAGTGAGCTGTCAATAGTGTTAATCCCTAGCATCCTGCCGTGCTAGCTTGTGACAGTGACAGCTCTCTTCACCTAAGTTTCACGTTGATCTTTTTACAGAATCGACCAACTGGAATAGGACATAGGATACTTTTTATCCCGATATTCTCACCGTATCGAGCCTTATGCAGGTGAAACCGCAGGGCGCAGCTAGTAAAAAACAAAGGAAAGAGCTCATCAAATTGGGCATAAAAAAATGGGAAAAGTAGCCATAAGACTGGCAGCGTTGCCACGTTGGATGGCAATGCTGATTCTATGACCTAAAAATTTGCCAGCCCTGTGGTCACGTGAAGAGTCGACCAACCGCTTGACGATGTCCCGAAATACTCGATGAGCACTCGAACCCCACGGCCCTAGTGTTTCAAACCCAAACAGCTCAAAAATGTAGCTACCAATAAGATGGCTATATTTGCGCCGTTTGAGGTTTTCTGCACCTGCAGCAGCCGCCCCAGTACAACCCGCAGAGCTAGGAAGATGGGATGGTGCGAGGGTGTTGACATAGGTTGCATCCCACACCAAAGGCCTGCCCAACTTCCAAGGCTTTATGGTAATTCTGAGTCAAGCTTCTATCAAGTTCCTGCAGATATAGAAGATACATTTTTGATAACACGAGGTTGGCCTTCTTTAATAGGTAGGCTAAACAAACCTTGCTTCAACCATGTTCACAATTCTCAAACACAATATCTACACCACAAAAGTTATCAAACGCGCCGCTCTCCAGTACAAAGCAAAGAGTTTCGTTCAACACAATGTTCTACACGCATGGAACAATAAAACGCTCGCTTCGGATCGTAATAGTGAGGAAATACAAATGCGTCTGT
This sequence comes from Agrochola circellaris, assembly GCA_914767755.1. Taxonomy (NCBI): domain Eukaryota; kingdom Metazoa; phylum Arthropoda; class Insecta; order Lepidoptera; family Noctuidae; genus Agrochola; species Agrochola circellaris. Next base: position 10,535,299 of record OU611863.1, on the reverse strand, counting down.
TACATGCTCTAGGGATATGATATTGTTTTGTAAAGAAGAATATAAAATTGAGAAAGAGTGGTATACATAAAAGAACCTAATTCGAATAGTAAGATTGATAATTCTAATTATTGGAATTTTGTAAATACATATTGGGTACCCACCTATGAAATTGGCGTTTTTTTTTAAAATAAATATTATGAAATACTTTCACTACGGGGTCCACCCTGAAATCGCGAAAAAAAAATCAGCTGTTCCATACATTTATGTTCGCATAGCCCGTTATAATTAAGGAAACAGCAGATTATTTTTTCGCGATTTCAGGGTTATCCCCATAGTGAAAGTTGTTCATAATGATGAGTACAATGACCCCTTAAGAGGATGCAAACGAATTAAATTTCACATTGTATAAGGTTTTTAAGGTTATAGTCGCGACCGTAACATAGATGTTTATTTACAAATTACAATCATTAAAATCAACAACTCTCTAAAATCTTCAAATTACCCAGTTGAATGACTATTTCATGAAATCATGACATTTGAGATCAATTGTAACATAGAGATTTGTATTGATAATTCTAATTATTGGAATTTTGTAAATACATTATTTGTTTCGGTCGTGAATTATATTTAGATCTGGCCAGCAAATTGCAAAACAATATAACTAACACTCTCACTTTTTCTTAAAATTTCATAAAATAAAAAAGGGATGTCCAGTCTGCTAATAACGGACTGCCATCGCCAATTATTCTACCAAGGGTGGTGATTAAAATAATACTTTACGATTTTTAATTACTTACAAACAAATTTAAATGAATAGAACGCGAACGTAGTGTAGGTATTACAACACCCCAAGTAGTACAATAATACTTACACTACAAAAAATATTTAGTGCAAAACGAAGAGCTTCATTCAACATAACGTAGTAGGTACACGCATTGAACAATGAAATGCTGGCTTCGGATCGTAATAGTGAGGAAATACTGTCTGTAACATGTTACATGCTTGTAAGAAATTGTATAGATGCTCTTTTATTTGTAAAAGAACAAAAGATCTCTGGTACACATAAATATAAATCCACGCCTCCTTCCCATGGGGGTAGGTAGAAACTACAGAACGCCACATGCTCTGCGATCCTTATTTATACCCCTACTTCACTTAGGTTGATACGTCTGTACCCTAATTAAGGCTAAAGCGTCAAGGTAGCCCGCGAAATTCAACTTTTCTTACGTTTTTTGCAATTTGCAGGTCTGTATCATGTTCTATGTTGATCTTAATATGATTCGCGGCCGTATCAAATGTATAATTATAGAATTATAATCATAAAAATGATCAATACAACTCTCTAAGTTCATGTAAACCCTTTGAATTACTATTTAATGAAATCATGAAATTTGACAATTATGCTAACTTATGGAGTTGTATTGCTGATTGTAATGTTATGTAAAGCCATATTTGTTACGGTCGCGAATCATATTTTAATAAACATAAAACTTGACACTGATCTGCAAGATGCAAAAAACTAAAGAAAATTTGAATCTCGCGGGCTACCTTAGCGCATCCCCCTTAAGCAATAATAATCTGTTCCATTTTGACAGTTCAACAACATTCATTGCGTTATTTACGTTGTTGAGCAGATTTTTTTCGAACTTATGAAGCAATGCATTAGCAATCTGTTTCAAAACTATTCCGATTCTGATATATCGTGTACTACGCAATTAAGTACTGGTCATGTACGTATGCGCCGCGCCGGTTGCGACTAATATGCACCTGACCTTTCTAAAGAACACCCCACTCGAACCTAGAATGATAATATCTAAATCGAAAAAAGTATACTCCATGATCCTACTAAGGGTTACGACATAACTTAGATGATGTAGCATACATTTGAAAATTTGTATTCATTCATTTCAATTTTACGAATGTATTTTGTTATATGACTTCACAAGTTATTGCGTTTGCGTAAACATCATTTTCACCTAAAGCAGTAATAAATATTGGTGATTTTGAAGGCGCACGCAATTCAGATGGAGATCAGTTTTACGAATTTTGCCGATGCTACATCTAAGATGTGCCGTACTGTAAATTCATAATAATAAATAATCATCAGATTCCTATCTGCGCATAAGAACGAACTACGATAAGGTGCCCATCTGTCTGCCAAGGTTGGTGATAATTTGATCGTAACGGTACTTAATGCCTAAAAGTATAGGTTTTGGGGCTTAGAGCTAATGAAAAAGTTTGAATTAATTATAGGGAAAATCACATCGTAAAGTTTTATCAGATAGTGGTTGTTAAAACAAAGGAGAGCGAATTGCCATATTACTTCGGATTTTACTGAAATTATTCAATTTGACGACGCTGCAAGTGGCGCCACCTAGTTTTGTTACGAAATTATTAGGAATCACCGAAGAAGTTAAGAATGACACTGCCTGATTACTGTCACTCTAGCAGAGCGTCGCATCGATGGTTGAATGGCGGCTGTCTTCTGATGACAGATGCTGTCAAGGGCGCCACTGGCGTAACACGTCCACGACGAACTGCTATATTCCAGCACAATCCTGATGATTTATTTATTTAATTTATTTATTAAAACTTTTCACACTCAAAAAAGTACAAAGGCGGACTTAATGCCTTAGGCGTTCTCTACCAGTCAACCAAGGGTGGTGAAGAGATTAGATAGCAGGTGCTCTATTTGAGAGGAACAAAGAAAAAAATAATATTCTAATGGCTTATAACTAAAATAGATACAACAATACATAAATAGATTACAAACTACATACCCATGATATTGAAGCTGCTCAACCACTAGTACGTTGACCGCTTCTTGCAAAGGCTAATACTGCTATTTATTTATTTATTTGGTTCACCAACAATTGTATACACTGGTATAAGCAAATGAAACAAAAGCAATAAATCAGAATAAAGTGTAACAATCACTTTTAGGTAAACTCAGCATGCACACAAACCTTTGTCGAAACGTAATTTTTTTTTTTTTAATAAAATCCCATATTATAAGGTTGCATTGAAAAAAAACTTAATAAATTGATTAAACTAAACTAAAACAAAAGCTAAACAGATAAATTATGAACAAAACAAACTAAAGTAGACAAAACCAGGTAATACAATAAAAAGTTATAAGTAGCCCACCCAGTGAGACAACGGAGGGCTAATACGAGTAGCTGGCTTTCAATTTGCCTAAACTGCCAAAATGGAGGTCGATCCGATCACTGCAATCGTTCACAGCCCTGCAAAACCTCGCGTAGGGAGAATTAGCACCCAGAACCGTTCTTCTCTGCGGAGGGCAGAGTGGCGTTATAGGATTGCGAGGAATTCTGGAGGGGTCGCGGAAGTAAAAATTATTTATTAAGTATTTGCAGACAGTAAATTTTATGGGCCATAACTTTGCATACAAACATCGCGTCATTCACGCTATTACCCACGTCAAAAATATTGGTAAGCTTTCCTTCTCCAAAAACCTCCCAGCTTAAGCTTCGTGCAGACCAGCGCGACGCGACGCCGCGACGCGACTCGAACAATACAATTTCTAAGAAAACTTGACATAACAATAGCCGGTGTCGCGTCGCGCTGTCGCGTCGCGCTGGTCTGCACGAAGCTTTATACGAACTTGCTCAAATTCCCAAAACAGAAACGAAAAATGCGATCCAATTACGTACGTTGATGGAAAAGCAATTAAGCATTAAATTTCCATGGAGGCTATCGAAGATTTTCATTAGTGACCAATTGACGTCGGTTCTCAATTAAAATGGAATTCTATTGTAATAGCGTGGTACATAGAGTACATAATATAATGGAGATATGCCAGTTATGTATGCTATACGTAGCCACATATAGTTCACCATATAATAGAATAAGTTCAGGCAGTTGAACAAATGAATATGTTTACTGTAGTATTTTTAGGGGCTCATACTTCTTGTTATTTTGTATTAGGAAATACCAGCCCCATATTACATGGGACTTAAACATAACTGGCCTCGGGGGAGGCTGGACCGCTCCAACGCGAATGTATACGTACATCCGTGGTGGAGCGACCCAGACTGCCAGGCACTTCTTCTCCTGCAACCGAGCGGGTGGGCAGGTTGCGGATAGCCCAACTCCGGCTCCGGGACCGACCACTAACGGTTACATTGACCGTTAGTGGGCGATCCCGCACTCGGAGCATCTTTCTAAAGGTCCCGGACAAGAGAAGTTCCCGAAAGCCAAATCCCAGACTTAGGGTAACCCACATACCCCTTCCTATGTGCCCATCACCAGAGCAACCCATCCCTCCCAATCCATAAATATCCCGTCGATCCCAAACCCCTAAGCCAACTCCCAGGCCTAGGGTGACCCCAAAGAAACCCTCCATTCACCAAATGCCTTCCCTCCCATCCCCGTATCCCGTCGGTCCCAGAGGAAGGGTAACCTCGCTTCCAAAAAAGCCCACCCCCCAACACCATGAACATGCAGAGAGATAAAAATTCTACCCAGGTGGGTCCCGGCCAAGCCGGGGAATCCCACACCGCTCCGGCGGTTAGCCCCCAACGTAATATGGGGGGGGCATCAAACTGCACATTGATGGAAACATTGATGCCGCGCTTTATAGCGCGGCCGGCTGCTGATTTAGCGCCCACAACACCGGCTGCGATTAACGCGCCCATAAACCCCACGTTGGCTGCGGCCAACGCGCCAGCTCCCACTACAACAGTTATGCCTCCCACGAGCATCTGGCAACAGAGTACCGTGCGGAACAGCAAGACCAACCCAGACGTAGACCAAGACCAGCACAGACAGACAGAGACGGGGAAGGATGACGGACCTAGCAGCCCCAACACTCCTCCGGCTGCCGGCGATGAAGTACGCCCGCTGACAAAGCGCGAAAAAATCCTGGCCCGGAGGAAGAAAGTAAGCGACCGAACGCGCAAAATCCGCGAAGGCACTAGCCAGCGCGAAGCGCGATCGGACGCCGAAGGGGAGGTGCGCGACCGGCCCCAAGTCCGCGAAGGGGAAACTCAGCGCGCAAAGCGGCTGGACGCGGAACCACGCGTGCGGGGGCAAGCCTGCGAAGGGGCAACCCAGCGCGGAAAGCCTCTGCACGCGACAGAGCCTGCGAGGACCGACACCCAACCCCGAAACACTGACGGACCCCACGACCGGCCTCGACCCAAGCACACCAGGGGCAGGCGAGGTGGTACCCTACACCCGGCGTTGCCGGCAAATAACACCCAGCCAGGCACCTCCAAGCCGCAGCCTGGACCGAGCGGTACAGGGCCGGCGAAGAGGGGACGCCCTGATGACACGGCTTCACCGAGCACGATCCAGGATGACGCCAAGCGGGTGAGGATCCACTCCGCTCAAGGGGAGCAGAGGACCTACGCGCGAGCCACAAAGGATATTCCGGCGCGGCTGGCCGTAGCAATCTGCCTCCCCCCCCCTCCAGAGACCTGACAAAGGAAGAGGCCGAGCACATAAAGACGGACCTCGAAAACCTGGTCATGGGCACTGACTCGACAGCACCACTCCCTGCCTTCCGCGGATACCCTCGGGTAGCGGAAGGTACCGTGCAGATGTGGTGCGAAGACGACTACGCCCTGACCTGGCTGACCCAGAATGTACCACACATCAAACTTCCGACGACCGACCAAACACTCACGGTACTGCGACAATCTGACGTGCCCACCCGTGTCCGAGTTTCGCTATTTGTCCCTCATTACAGAGGTGACATAGCCAAACTCCACGGTATTCTGATCCGTCAGAATACCTGGTACGACATCGCCAGGTGGACTCTGTACAGGGCGACTACCGTCGGTGGCGACAACTTCGGGACTTATTTGACCCTGGGAGTGCCACCGGAGGAAGCCGTAAAAGTCCGGGCTCGGGAGCGACGTATATCGTACCTACTCGGGTCGATATACGTACGCTTCTGGCCCGCGACCCAACCCTCTGACGTCCAGACCGACTGCACGGAGACGACACAACCGACACAGACAGAGACACAGACGGACGACGCAGACATCGACCGACTTGAGGAGGTCATGGCCCGAGCGGCAATGGCCGACGACGTCGCGACCATACCACCCGAATCGCCTGGCTGGAGCGAGCGATTACTCGCTTCATCGCCGGGCGAACAACACCACGACGACAGAGTCCGATACAGAGAGGAGGCAGGGGAGAGGCTATCCGATGGATCCATCTCCGACTAGCCCCTCTCCACCGCCGTCATCGACCCTCAACATCATTCAGACCAACCTCCAGCATAGCCAGACTGCTACGGCTAGCTTACGCAGGGCGCTGGAGGTAAAGCCCCGAACCATCGCACTGATCCAAGAGCCGTGGATCAGAAACAACAGAATATGCGGCCTGGGTAACACCGGAGGTAAGCTAATCCTCGACACACACAGCTCAGACAAACCAAGAACCTGCGTCTACATACCCAAAGAAATTCCCTTTACGCCACTCACTCAATTCTGTTCCAGAGACCTGACAGCTGTCAGGCTCCAAACTGAAGGTAGCGTTCCAGATGTTGTACTGGCCTCGGCATACATGCCAGGCGAGGCCACAGACTGCCCGCCAAAAGAGATGGCCGACCTGGTACAGCACTGCGAGCGCGCCAGTTTGGACCTGATTATCTGCACCGACTCGAACGCCCACCACCCGCTCTGGGGCAGCGCTGCGGCGAACTCCAGAGGAGAGGTACTATCCACCTATTTATTTTCTACTAACCTTAACATTGTTAACCGCGGCTCAGAACCCACTTGGGTCACAGCCCGCGGACAAACGATCATAGATTTGACACTTGCTACAGAAAACGCGACAAACCTTATCACAAACTGGCACGTATCGGACGAGCCTTCTTGCTCAGACCACAGAAGGATCCGCTTTTCACTAACCACAAACACTAAAAAACCCGCGCCGAGGCGAAACCCGAGGCGCACCAATGTTCCGGAGTACAAAAGCCTTCTGGCTTCACTTCTAGCTAGACATCTGGCACAAGTAACTATAAGGGACCATGCACAATTAGAATACACCGTGACAAAACTATCCGAATACCTAACTGAAGCATACCACGCATGCTGTAAACTAAGAGCGCCACAAAGCAGGAACGAGAGAAGCCCCTGGTGGAACGCTGAACTTGGTAAACTCAGAGATGCGCTACGTAAGCAATTTAACAGAGCAAAAAACACGAGACTCCCAGACGACTGGGAGATATATAAAGAAACACAATATACATACAAAAAGCAGATCAGAACCGCCAGGAGAACCGCCTGGCGTAAATTCTGTGAATCCATCGAGACTAATAATGAAGCCGCAAGGGTAAGGAAGATCCTATTAGCGGATCAGGACCGAACTCTTGGCGCGCTGAAAAAACCCGATAACTCATACACACTAACTGACTTTGAAACCAGTAAGGTCCTTCTCGAGACTCACTTCCCAGACTGTAAAATCCTGGAGGACAGGACATGGGAGGCTGAACCAGAATGGACCCCAACGGATCAAGACTGGTCAAGAGCCCGCAACATAGTAACAGAAGACCGAACAAAGTGGGCTATCAACACCTTTCAGCCATACAAGTCGGCAGGGCTGGATGGCATCTTCCCAGCCCTGCTGCAGTGGGGGGTAGATTATCTGACACCGTGGCTGGTGGAGATTTATCGAGCCTGCATAGCACTTAGACAGATACCTCTCGCATGGCGCGAGGTAAAAGTCATCTTCATACCCAAACCAGGAAAAACCGATTACACGCAACCCAAGGCTTATAGACCTATAAGCCTCACATCCTTTCTACTGAAAACCCTCGAGAGACTCTGTGATAGGCACATCCGAGATGGACCTCTTCGGATGAAACCACTCCACAAACACCAGCATGCGTACTCCACGGGCAAATCAACAGAATCCGCGCTACATAGCGTGGTTTCCAAAATCGAATGCGCAGTGGACCACAAATGCTCAGCACTGGCCGCCTTCATTGACATCGAGGGCGCCTTTGACAAAACCATGTTCAACAGCATTAACATGGCACTCAACAGTCACAACATAGACCCGACCCTGAGTGGCTGGATCACCAACATGCTCAAACTGAGAGCCGTACAAGTCACAGTAAATGATACTACGAGGGCCATCGTTGCGAAGGGCTGCCCGCAAGGGGGCGTCCTCTCGCCGCTCCTGTGGAACCTTGTAGTAGACAGCCTCATTAAATTACTCAACGACAAAGGTTACTTCACTGTAGGCTACGCCGATGACATAACCATCATAATAAACGGCACCCACGAAAACACCCTATGCAATCTCATGCGTCAAGCCCTAAAAACAGTAGAGGAATGGTGCAACAGGCACCAACTCTCAGTGAACCCTACAAAAACCGAAATGATTCTCTTCACAAAGAAGAGGAAACTGACAACACTACAGCTACCACGATTCTTCGGGACAACCCTAAGCCTATCAACTGAAACTAAATACCTGGGCATCTTTTTAGACAAACAGCTGAACTGGGCAAAACACACCAACCATATTATTACAAAAGCCAGCATATCCCTGTGGCAGTGCAAGCGGCTGCTTGGCAGGAACTGGGGAATTAGCCCCAGGGTCACCTACTGGCTATATACCACAATCATCCGACCAATCATCACATACGGCTCACTGGTCTGGTGGCCCAGGACAGACCTGAGCACAGCCCAAAGGAACCTAGAAAAACTGCAGCGGTTTGCATGTGTTGCAATCACTGGCAGTATGAGAACCACACCAACTGCCGCCCTACAGGCAATGCTTGGACTGCCTCCTCTGCACCTCATCGTGCGGGAGGAGGCGACTCTAGCCGCCTTTAGGCTCCATGTATCAGGAACCCTAAACAAAGACTCTAGAGTTAAGCACACACGTATAAAGGAAGATGCGATCAAACGACGACCAATGATGGCATCACCCTGTGATAAAGCCCCGAAAACACACCACTTTCATAGGCACTACAACATAATACTTACAGAAGAACAGTGTGACTACTCAGGCTCGAAAGAGATGAGAATATACACAGACGGATCGAAGACCGACTCCGGAACTGGGGTTGGAGTCTTCTCACACGACTTTAACATAAAGATATCCAGCCCGCTGGGAATGTTCAACACCGTCTATCAGGCGGAGTGTGTGGGCATCATACAAGCGGTCCACGCCCTAAAAGCTAGGAGAGTTACGGACACACACATACGCATACTCTCCGACAGCGCCTCAGTTCTTCAATCCTTACGGAAAAAACATATTACCTCAAAGCTAACACTAGAATGTCACAATGCACTAGAACAAATAACGGTATCTAGCCGCAACACGGTGACACTGCAATGGATAAAAGGACACAGCGGTTCGCTGGGTAACGATGCAGCTGACGAGCTTGCCAGACGAGGATCCAGCACGGCAGTCTGTGGACCCGAGCCCATCGTACCCATTCCCTTCAACCAGATACGCAGGTGGCTACAGGAGTTCACCCACACTCAAGCCGAGCACTGGTGGACCTCGACACCGGGCTGCAGGCAGTCCAAGGAAGCCATGCCATCCTTGGATACCAGGCTAACCCGGCGTTTACTACGCCTGGATAGGAACGGCCTGCGCCTGGTGACGGGTACCATCACGGGCCACTGCTCGCTGAACAAACACTTTCACACAATAGGCATAACGGACAGTCCTCTGTGCAGGGCGTGCATGGAGGCTGAGGAGACCGTCACGCACGTGCTTTTTGAATGCACAGGCGTCACCCAGATTAGAGCACAGACCCTCGGGACACCCAGATCGTTCACAGATGTTCTCAACAGACCAGGAGACTTGATAAACTTCTGGAGGGAGGTGGGCTGGTTGGAGTAACCACCAATCGGCCGCTATGGCCCACGCACAATGGTCCACTGTAGGACTAAGTGCGGAAACCAAACCCCACAACATAGAACATAGAACATAGAACATAACTGGCAAAATGTAGGTGCAGCTCAGCCTGACCCTACGGGGAAAACAGGTGAGATGCTATATTATTAATTGTAAATCAAAACGTCGACTTTCATAAATTTTTAAGCAACTTTATTAAACCACTTTTTATAAAGGTCTTTTTAAAAGCGCGGTCTCATTTTCGTGAACAAAAACATGTTCGGATTTTTTTTTAGTATTGGTCTTCAATGTGGAGTTTCTTGCCGGCTCTTCTCCATAGGAAACGACCAATTGGAACCGTGCACCTAGCTTCTGACGTTTCATAAGTGCCCTTGTAGGTTTATGTGAAAGAAAATATTTGAATTTTGAATTTTTGAAAAACGCTTTGCACTAGGGAAGATGCGTATTTATGCAACCAGGTTTTTTTACTAGGTATTTATTTGCAAGTACCGACCAAGTGCCGACCCGAAATACTCGCAAGACTTCAAAGTATTTTCCTCCGTCTACGATCGACGCGATTCTGCTCCTTATTTATATTTAGTTACGGATCAATGTTCTATTTATCAATAAATAAAAAACAACGGATCAATGTTCTATGCAAGTATTTTTACTTTAAAGGTTTTGAAGTTTTTTTTTGTAGACGCGATTCTGCTTCTTATTTATATTAGGTTACGAATCAATGTTTTATGCAAGTATTTTTCTTCTACCAAGGCTTGGTTGGAAGTATCGTTTTTGGCATACGCGATTGTACTTCATATTTATATGTCCTTACGGATCTATTTTCCATGCAGAAAGAAAATACTTGAAAGTACTTCGAGCCCTGGTTTTTGGCGCTGGTGTCTAAAGGTGGACGTACTTGGAAGCCCTGTTACTCGATTTTCCAAGTACGACCCATGTCTTCTTTGCACTGTGATTCCTGTTGAGAAACTCACCCTGTCTGTATTATCGAGCTTTCACTGGAGTTCTTAATTGGGTCATCAAATTGATGTAGGTATGCGGTAATTTGCTAATAAGTTTACCAGCTCTCCACTTATTCTATGCTCTATGCCCCTCGAATTGGAAGTCCATATTATCACTAGTTAATGCGTCCGAATCGCTAAATTATTGAATTTATCAGGCGTTGCCGAGTGTTCATTAAAAAATAATGCTCTGATTTATGTTTTTGAAGCGAATATTTCGCTGTATTGGTTCTTGAACTTCGTAATTAATGAAATGTGGTTTTGTTGGCTTCGAATCGTTTTTCGGCTTGTTATTTATTGGGGCAAAGTTTGTACTTAATGAATACTTGAAATGAAAAGTTGGAATATTTGAATAAGTTTCATTAGGTAGGTATTGTGCCTACTATATTTTCATCTAGGAGGTAATTAAAATTTATTTTCTGCGTCGCAAACAGACCGGACCTTTCTTTGATTGTCGCTGACAGAATAAATTAATATCAAAGAGTATGGACGACTCAACTGCTCGGTTGACATTTGAAAAGTTTTAGAAAAACTAAATTATTTATTTGTGTAGGAAATCGAACACAGAATCTCGCAATGAACAACCACGCTTGTGTAAAAAAGTAAAAAAAACCGAACAAAATTATTGATGTTTCGTCTTTGAAGTACCTTGCCTTGGGTAATGAGTAGGCACACATAATGTTTACTATTCTATTCATATCGCTGTTCTATATGACTCATGTTCAAAACGAGGAAAAACAAAACACGATCGTTCTGTTTCCTAATTCAAAATGGTTTTTTTTTTCTTTTCTTAGTCAAAACAAAACACAAACACTGCTATACAATGGTCTTTGCCTGCAACTTGTCTATTGTGATCTCAACAGAAATAGAAAAGCAGGCGACTCCAAGTCAGGTTAATAGTACTGCCATTAATTTCATTACGGTAACTGTGGAGTTGTGCCAAGGCGGTCCAAGTTAGAGGATTCGTTTACACCGTGACGTAATATTTCGTAAACAATGAACGTAATGAACAAGAATAAAACTGGTGACAGAATTAAGACCAGCTAAGAAAAAGGTGGTAACAAGGTTCTGTAAAGTTGAAAGTAGTTAGACTAGCTTTGATTGTACTTTGGTTTTGAAACCAGACGAGACGTGTATTTTGAGTACGGCTTTGCAAAGGTAGCATTGCATTGAGCGGATTCTTTTACCAGAAAATATTGCCGGTATTCATTCCTAGCTCTGTCTTTAAAAGCACTATCTACAATTCAATTTTCTGATTTATTCATTTATAATGTACATTTTTACTACGATGGGCAAAAAACCAGCACTCAGTGGAAACAAATAGTAGGAAACGTATGAACAATAATAGTAGGAAAGGCACGCGGCAGGCTCAGAAAGAGATGGTGGGGTAAACTGAACTTCTTCTTAAGGGATTGGCCCACAATCGCAGTAGACCGGGCAAAGAGTAAAGAGGGAAGGAAAGCCTTTGCCCTGCAGTGGTACAACATAGGCTTGTAATAATAATATACAGTCGAACCTGGATAAGTGAGAGTTTATTTATTTATTTAATTAAGGTTCACTAACAGTTGTTACAGATAATAAACAGATAGGAACATATAGGTAACAGTGTCTTAAATCTAACTGCACAACCAATTACAGGCAAACACCGCATGCAAAATGGTCTTTGTGACTATAACTTTAATTTTAAAGACTTAATAATGTACTTAAATTCTAGATAGTAATATTAAAAACTAATACTAATTACGTCTGGCAAACGTCAATACTGAGTCTGCGTGGACGTCAACCAGGTCGCTGCGTTCATTTATAGAGTTCACGGGACCCTATCTCTTTTTCGGTTATAGAGGTTTCTCACTCATTCGAGTTTCTAGCTTAGATCATACAAGTGTGGCCTTTCACACCTTTTTTTTTTTTTTTTTTTTTTTGAGGATGGGAAATTATCAAATAACTTCTCCCGCTCTGGGTGGAGCGGGAGGGCGTGTCAGACTTTTACTGACTAAAACCCACCCGTGTTCCTTCCGTTGCCTGTGTGCCGAGGTCGCGATATCCCTTTCAGACAAACCCGCAACCCCGGCAGGCATTGGCCCTTCCGGACCCCGTCAGTTGGTGCTGACATCTCTTTGAGGCGCGCGTGGAACACAACGCGCCGTCGACCCGGGCCTGGTCCCTATCGGACGGCGAGCTACCCATTGCTCACCGTCCGCAAGCCCGCGCCTACGGTGGCCGGAAGTCGGCTCGCGACTCCCGACGCCCGGGGCGTCTCCTGCGGCGACTAGGGGCGCGAGGGGGCGCATTTTGCCTCTCCCGGCCTTTCACACCTAAGAGGTTAAAGTTGGATGGAAAAGGTTGAGAGGAACAGAAAATGTGCAATGTTAGTTGCACGAAATTTAAGAATAAGTCATAAACTGAATGTTTGCTGATGCGCACACTGATGGTTTTGCAGCGATCAGACGTAAGCGTGCCGCATCGCTGCTGCAGAGGGTCCGGGGCAGCTCGAACAGTCTCCTGAATGTCATTGCGGGAAAATTTGATTGCACGCTCGTCGATTTTTTGTCCAACCTGCATGTTTACTAAGTTATTAGGATCAATGTTTACTAACAAATTATGGAATTTTATTTTGAATTAAAATGATTATTATTATAAATAGCAGATGTTAAATTACGCTCGACTGTCGCTTAAAGGCAAGTGGCAGTCTCAGTTATAGAGGTCCACGAGCGATAAACGACTTCCTCTTATAGAGGTTTCTGTTTCTCAATCATAGAAGTTTTTGATGGTTTAAATGACGGGACCTGACAATTACTCTCATTTATAGTGTTTTCTCACTTACCCAGTTCTCACTTACTCAGGTTTGACTGTAATTTTTGTTGTTACTTCTTCACTTCAAGACAAAAACATATGCAGCACTGACCTACATACCGCTACAGTTCTGTCTGAGCCACGGCCCCAGGTAAAGGGGTGGCTAAGCAAACCGGCTTATCGCGACCGGCTGACAAGCGTGGATTTATGTGCTAACTTTATCTTTTCCGTTACGTGCGCCTCACAGGCCGATGGCACTGGAGTTCGTTGGGTTTGGCGGTTGATCTTCGGTTAGCTAAACCAGTCTCTATTTGGGCGCGCAACTGAGCCTTGATAAAAGGAAGGTCAATTCTTCGAAATTATTGTTAGATGGATAATTAGTAATGTTAATTTAACTATTGTAGTAGTCTGCTTGTGAAAAAAAGTTGATGACACAGGTAAAGTCAGGAAAATTAATTGTTAGGCTAATTGACTAATATCTGTACTATTGTCCGTATATATTTAAATGACAACTACCATTCTTCGACATTTGTATGAAATGGCTTAGTGACCGACGGAAGGTTCGGTTTCGGTTTCGAATTCGGCAATTTTCGGTAAAAAAATCTAGTTTCGACATCAGTTTTGCTTTCGGCAGATAATCTGCCGAAACCGAAAACGGACCATCCCCGGCAAGCGTAGCTCAAACTCAAACTCAAACTCAAATCATTTATTTCAATTAAACCATTACAGGCACTTTTGAATTGTCAAGGAATCGGTCAGTCAAAAATATGAAGCTAGTTGCCCATTCCAAAGCGTAGTAGGTACCTATGGAGAAGAACGGGCAAGAAACTCCACGGACACTCTTTTAAATTAAATAAATTGTTACAAAGTATTGGTTACATCATTCATGTTGAAATTATACATGTGAGAACAATGTAGAAAGACGTGCACGTTAGAAGCGTCCGTAATACAAAGATAAAAACAAAGAACAATTAAAAAATTAAAAATCAGCCATGGCCGCTAAGAGTTGACCAGTCCCAACTGACTAGCTTAACCTGATGGATCGATCTGTGCGGCTGTTATTACTCAGCCACGAGCTCCTCCTCGCAATATATAAATATAGAACTTATACATATAATATACTAAAGAAATCTAGGTATTTTGTAAAGTCGTAAAAACTGTTCAAAGTAGCTGCTGGTCGAGTGACTGTGAGCTATAAATGAGGAGTGATTTTTCAAAAGGGATTATTTCCATTTTTGCTAGAAAAGAATCTATGCCATCGTCACTGGCATGTTAAAAACTAGCCTTTAGTCCAAAATCCAATATAAAAAGTACATATTTCCTAAGGAAAATTACAGACAAAAATCTCTCGTACAGAAGAACACATTTCCAGTATATTTTTAAATTGGTTAAACTGGTTTTTCTCCATTACTGAAAAATTGTTTATCATGGCAATAAGCCCCTTTGAAAAATCACTCCTCATTAATGTCTATTTACTTTTGTCGTGGCGTCTCATTTACTTGCCATTTGATTCTATTAATAATTTACACAAAATTATTGAAATGTACAACTTCTTAGCATAATTAAGATTCTTCTAAAGTGAAACGTCCCTTTGATTTACGGAACGTTGTATTATTCAAAATATTTGTACTGTGTCACGAATATTTTGAAATGCAAAGAGGACAGAAATACGATCATTTTGATTCCGTCTTTGTTTGTACAAAATATTTTGATATTCGAGAAGATTGTTGGTGTTTCAAGTTATCGTCCTTTAGACTATGTTTGATTGTGGGCGGTGAAACGGTGTCCGTGCCGACCTTAAGCATAATATAGCTGCAGGCGAAAATGTGGAGAGGCCATTAGGAGGACATTATCTGCCAGTGACAGCCAATGACAGCTGTCAATTGAGGAAGAGTGCGCGCGCCATTTGCACGCATTTTAATTACTCCGAAAAACTGCATCATAATCTTAATTCATCTCACCCGCTAAAACTAGTAATTTATGTGTATTATCCCGTAATCCTTGGAGATTTGCCACTGCATAGTTCAAAATTAATAATATATCACCCCGCGTCCGCTTAATGTGTAATAAATCAGGCTTTCCAAGAGGGCCAGTGTGATTCGAGGAACACGGCATAAACAAAAAAGTTAAGAAAATTGAAATTAAGTTGTTCTTCATTTAAATTTTTATTTATTTTTTATTTTCTATCTTTTGTGTTTTTGTTGTTACCCGTCTTATTTACGTTAGTCAATTTTAGTTTATTTTATTTTAGTTTAGTATGTTAAATTGAAAGGCAACAAGATATTTCTATCAATGCTATTTACGACGAAATTTTCATGTACATTAGTCCTTTAGTTATTAAGATTATTTCTGTCATAAGTTGAATGTATGTGATCTGGCTGTGCTTTTTTAAAATAAATAAATAAACGCGCTTGGTGGCCAGCGAAGGAACCTTTCAAGACTGAACAAGAATAATTAATAAAAAAATTAAGAATGATGAGATTTGCTGGCTTGCACAGAATAGGCAAGCTGAAGAGGCAGTAGGTCGTCCATATTAGCCGTAAAAATGATGACCGTTGAGGCAGATGTGTTCTTCAGTGGTGACCGCAAATCGGTAAATGTAAGATAGGATGCCCTCGGGCTAGATGGAGCGATGATCTTCGCAGGGTGGCTGGTAACACCTAGATGAGAGTTGCCGAGAATCGAGTTGAATGGCGTGCAATTGGAGAGGCCTATGTCCAGCAAACGACCGCTGTAGTCTCATGATGATGAGATTTGCCAATAGGAGATGGTACTAGGTCGACCATGCTTTATGCTGCATACTTTGGCTGCAGCATCAGCTCATCGTGTTACCACCATTGCATTGAATGTATGTAGAATTAAATACTGATCAAAACGAATCCAAACACAACGTAAGATATTTTTTTCGAGTGTGTGATATCCTGGCTGCAGCATTAGACCAAGAATTCCATAATCTTGAATACCGACCTCTTATCTTATACCTACGTATAATATACATGGGTGTTTCAAATTTTAGGTAGTAGGACGTCATAACGATATTGCCTCACAAATTAAATTGAAATGGTTTCATAAAATTGAATTAAAAGCATTAATTATTCGCCTAAAATTTTGTACATAGTTTACCGAAAGTAATTAAAATTGTTTTCAATTGCATACATTTACTAATGAGCATCCACTGTAACTAAAACAAAGTAGCTTAACACACGATTAATTTTAATTATTTGAACAAGAGTCCTACAATCTATTTAATCAATAAACTCAGCCTATCACAATCCACTCCTAGACATAGACCTCTCCCTGGCTGCGCCACCGTGTCGTCTCCGCATCCAGTCTGTCCCAGCCACCTTTTAAAGGTCGTCGGTTCATCTAGTTGGGGGCGCCCCACACTACGCTTGCCAATACGCAATCTACACTCCAGGGCTCGTCTGCTCCACCGGCCATCTGCCCTTCAACAAACATGGCCAGCCAACTACTACTTCAGTTTGCTTACTCTGCAAACTATATCGATATATCTATTACTCCGCTATCACTATAATAATCGGTATACTACTAATTAGTTACAATTAGCATAAGATAAGGTAGCTTATAACCACTTATTCTAAATCTCAAAAAGTTTAACTACTGTTAAAATCGTGCTACCAGCTGCCAAAGAAAGTTTTCGGAAAACATCGTTGTAGCAATGCAATGCTCTATACACTTATATGCAGATACAAACGTAGATACTCTACACAAATATATATTAGGTATTGTCGCAGCTTCAAATTCAGTTTTGTCTTTGACATTTTCTGTGAAATCCTTTATTGGCTGTGAATGGTATAATCACCTGAGTCTTGTTGTCCAACTTTTCGGTTGAATTTCAAACACCTTTCTTCATTTGTTTTGAAATATCATTGGGTGATGTCAATTGTATTGAGAGCATCAGGTCAGGCAAATTGTTATGTTACCAACTTTAAACGACCGTATGTTCAAATCACAACTGTCATTCTTCGACGTAAGGTGTAAATTTGCTTAACAATTAATATTCCTGACTTAAGTACAAAGGCTAACAAATTGTTGAAATTAGATTACAGTGAAATTATGAATTTTAATGACTGGAAAAGTCAATGAACTGAGAATAAAGAAAATAATGATAATAAAAACACATATTGTTTTGAATCTTCCAAACGAGTGCCATTTAATTTTGATGCTATAATTATTAAATTTACGTTACGCATTATTTTCCCGAGCTAATTCCAGCAGTTTTTTTCCTGATTTTTAGGTGTTCTTTAAAAAAAATTACAATATGGAAGTCAACATTTTAAACATTGGAAATTTAGGCCCAGACATATGAAACATTACCAGCAATATGTTTAATTCATTTAGCTCAAAATTCGCAACTTACCAACCGTAACTGTCAAAGTAACATTGCAGACATCTGCCTTCGCTTTTAAATATAATAATGTAATAACTTAGGCCAGACATCTTACGTTAAATTTTATTCCTACAAGCTAGATTGTAACTGGAACACAATATACCCCTGATCAAACTGAGGCGAATTCCGCGCGGGATCAATCAATCTGCCTAGCCTTTTCCCAACTATATTGGTGTTGGCTTCCAGTCTAACCGGATGCAGCTGAATACCAGTATTTTACATGGAGTGACTGCCTACCTGACCTGAGCCCAGTAACTGGTTAATATGATACCCATTGGTAAGACTGGTTGTCGGACTTTCGGGCTTCTGACGACCGGTAACGACTGTCAAATATCCAAGAATGACAGCCGGGACCAATGGCTTAACATGCTTTCCGAGGCACGGAAGAGTCTCGGTATGTAAAGATGGATCCATCCACAGATCGACCGTGGCAAGCGTAGCTTAACCTGAGGGATCGACCCGTGCGGCTGTTATTACTTAGCCACGAGCTCCTACCGCCGGATACGGAAGAAAATTCAATTTCAAGACGATTGTGTCAACTAACTTGTATGAAGGTGTTCAAACTGACGCCTGACGCGATTAATCGCGCGACTTCCCTAATCATTAAAACAATAGAAAGAAAAATCATGTATTTGCGGGTAGAACTTGACGCAAAAAAAAGACCCAAACACAAAAAAGAACTAGTTGGGGGAAAATATGCGTCACATCCACGAAAAATGCCCACCGCGCAGCAACATGCTGTGACCCTATGCGAGGCAGAGCTACAGCGCCGGTTTGTTGCTACGGCTGGCGTTGAATAAGCGCGCGAAGTCGCGTCCCGCATCCCGCGCGGGATTCGCCTCAGTTTGGACAGACCTTAAGTTATAACTGGAACACGCACAACTTAAGTGGTTTTACTCTTATCTCAAGCAAGAGCAATAGAATCTAAATGGGAAGGCGGGTAGAATCCTCATAAATTATAGTTGTTCGTACTATTAATTTGTATGGCTAATAGAAATTGGTAGCACCCAAGGTTGTTTGCGAATGTTATATTGTGGTGTCGGAACTAGATATAATTAACCCTATTCTATATTTTTAGGGCCCGAATCTGTTCATATTTGGGTGTCTATTCTGTACTTATTTTAACAAATAAAAGTTTTAGTTTTTATAGAATTCGTATCCGTCTCGCAGTTATTTTTAAGAAAGAAAAATCAATCTGCCTAGCCTTTTCCCAACTGTTGGGGTCGACTTCTAGTCTCACCGAATGCAACTGAATACCAGTATTTTACATGGAGGGACTGCCTATCTGATCTCCACAACCCAGTAACTGGGTAATACGATACTTATTGGTAAGACTGGTTGTCAGACTTTCGGGCTTCTGTCGACCTGTAACGACTGTCAAAGATCCACGAATGACAGCCGGGACCAACGGCTTAACGTGCTTTCCGAGGCACGGAGGAGTCTTGTTATATAAAGATGGTCCAACCCCGAGAAGTGAAGCATAACCTGGCGGATCGACCCGTACGGCTGTTATGACTTAACCACGAGCTACTCATTATTTTAAAAAGTGACTTTAACTTTTTGAAATCTAATAATTCATAAATTTAAGGAAAGTCCTTTTTTACCATTAGGGTGGACAAAAACCTAGAAAAGCCATTATTTTAAGGTACTCCCTTTGCTTTGTCTATGTTCATACATTACCATATATATTATATATTATAAGGCTTTAAGCTATGGGCCATGTAAGGGCACAGCATGAATTTAAAATGTACAAAAAACGAAATTAAGTCTAACACTAATATAAAAATATAAACCTTGGTATTTCAATTAATTGAACCAATTTCGTTTATTAATTTTTAGCTTATTTACACACACGTAAATACATTATTTAAAAACTAGCAGACTTAAAATAATAATAATAATATGTACAAGTATATAAGAAAGGGGGGGGGGCAATCATAGGACATCAAAAAATTCGTCCGCATCGCTATCAACAGGAAAAGTGGCCAAAATGCTGGCAGCATTGCCACCTTGTATGGCAATGTTGATTCTTTGGCCGAAGAGACTAAAAAGCACACAACTGATACAGCAGATTTAAAAAAAAAATGAAAATCAAATATAAAGTGTAAAATACGATGTAAGAAATTAGCAGGGGAGTGTGTCGCACGGCTGCGCCCAGTTCATCAAAATATATCAGCAATATATCAGTTAGAGTGTGTTCTTCTAGAGTAGAGTTTGCATCACCCGGCTTATAAATTCTTTTAAGTGCCAGATTATCCCCCAAAATACAAATTATCTTTTATTTTTTTTGCAATGTGCAGCCGATCTATTCTGTTGTTATTAGTGCCCGACCGAATCTTCGTTTTCGGCCATATTTGGCAACAAAACAATGATTTGGCCATATTTTCGTTTTCGTCCATATACCAGCGGAAGCTTCGGTCAAGCCTAAAATCAGAAGTTCGTTAAGAAAGAAGGTCGCGCGTTTATCGGCCTACTTCGTTAAACTCGGCAATATCAGGTGAATCAATACAACAAGAAATACACGAAATTTAGTACCCTCTAATGGAATTATCGTGTTTTATTTCTTTTAAAGACTACAAATTTTGCTCTTTCTCTCTCAGGTGTAACAAAAACAAACAAGATTTTAGTGTACAGCGGAAATATTAATATATTATAATGTCTAAATCATTTTCGTTTTCGGCCGAAAATAAGACTAAAGCCGAAGCTATTTTTTCGTTTTTGTAGTTGAAAAACATGTTCTCCTATACATTCCAACTGCGAATGTAAATTTGTACGCACAATATTGGGAGATTTATCATATTATTTTAAGACCATAGACTTCATATAGGTTTTACAGGAAAATCTATAAGTATAGAACTGTTTTGTGTATTTGTTCAAAAATGTTGGCTCCGTAAGTAGTTTCGGAGATAAGACAATAGTTAATTTTCTTCTATTTTCTTACATATCTTTACAATTATATATCCTAATTTTTTTTTTTTTAAACTTGAGCCTCAAAACAAGCTCTTTAATTCTTTATGTTTACCGCAAATAAACGTATTTTTTTAGAGTTCCGTACCTCAAAAAGAGAAAACTGAACACTTATAGGATCACTTCGTTGTCCGTCTGTCCATCCGTCTGTCTGTCTGTCAGTCTATCAAGACCATTTTTCTCAGGAATGCGTGGAGGTATCAAGTTGAAATTAATATCAAATACTTGATTCTTTGAGAGCTCCAAGGGACCATAGACCTACCAATGGTCTCTTCGAGCTCTAAAAGAATCAAGCTTCTAAGTCAACGCAATAAAAAAATACGGCTATTTATGTGACATATTTTGATACTCGCAAATAAATCGGTTGACAGTTGACGAATCATGAAATTTGGCAAGAAGCAATGTCTCACAGCATATGTAAAGGAAAAAGTCTGAAAATAATTCATTTGTAGTTTTATCGGACATTTTTTTTTGCGGTTACTTCCATTTGCAGTTGGAGAATTGACCGTGACGTATATCGATGTATGGGAGAACATGTTTTTCAACTACAATGTTAAGTTTGTTTTTGGGATAAATTCATCACAACTACGGAGCCCTTCATTGTGCGTGGTCCAACACGCACTTGGCCGGGTTTTCTTTCTGTTTTACGCGGTCATTGTACTTCTAACAAATGTAAGCAAATACACAGCTTTAAACAATAAGTTATAACCACCAATAATAAAGTCTAACTAACCATACTGTAGCACAATCATAGCTTCAGATAATCCTACCTACCTGTTACTTGCTCAAATTAAACCGTTGTTTAATCGTCACCTATACAAACAGTATCGCTTGGAATAATCTAACTAATCCGTCGCGAGCTAATAGCCTAGCTAACCGCAACCTACTTAACGCGGATCAATTTAAATGTAAACACGGCCCTGTCATATTATAAGCAGGCTACACACGTGCCGTTCTAACTAACAGTTACAATTGACGCGCTATTTGTCTACACACGGTAAGTTTTATCGTTTGATGGTGCGGTTATAATATATTGGCGCTCGTAGCTACATACCCGTGGAATCATTGCATCGATGGATGATGCCGTGGCAATTATTGGTTTATCACTTGTAGCATCAATTTCTCGAAGCTTCGACAATAGTTTTGTATATGCTGATTCGCGTTTGCCGCGGACGTGGTACTCTTTCGATTTGATTTTCCATAACCAATGTACGGAACGATATATTTCTATAAATTCTTCTAACCATTCTCGTTGATTCGACATTTTCACGTGGAAATTGCGCTAGATGCAAAAACGTGGAACCTTGAGGAATAAAAATGCGTGTACTCGCTACGATTGCTATGGCAAACTGACAACTGCACAGTTTTCTGCTACAGACATTCAGTTTTAACTGTTCAATTTTATCTAATGATAATTTGGTTAGTTATCAGTTCAACTGTACAGCTCTCAGTTTTTTTAAGACACGTTACGATTTAACTGAATATTCCAACTGAACAGTTAAAACTGTCAGTTATAACTAACTGCACGTGTATAGCCCGCTTTGGGACTCAACCTGTATGTGTATAAAGGTTAATTTTGGGTTGGGATTGCGACTAAGCTAATTAGGAAAAGAAATTGAGGGAATCTTGGGCTGAATTTCCGAGTTCTTTTTCTTTTCTTTTCTTTTATATTATAACTTTTTAGAAAGTTATTAGAGACCTCATTCGTATAAATTGTGTCTTATTAGCATATCTACCTAATATTTAAATTTAGATATTAATAAAGTAATCGAAACTCCTTCCTCAAATTAATGTTCTACATTTACCGTCTACGTATAATTGAACAAATGGAGCGACCTAGCGACCAATTAAGAAATTGAAATAACTTTTACATTTTCGACAATTCTTTTTTTGGCTATTCTGAGACGCCATTTTGATATAAATTTATAAAATTATAGATCTTGACTTTCTAGGAAAGGAAAACCAAGGGGACGGACCTATTCTCAAATACTTCTGAAAATGGACATGACGCACTTTTGAGACCCCAAAATAAACCTTTAACTTAATCAACGTCTGCCTATGCTTCAGAATTAACGTTTAGAGGTAGGCTGAAGTAGTTGCACGAAGGCTGCGTTGACGTTCATACTAGGGGTCAGCAATTTCGTGGCATGAGGAACAGGGTGTAAAGTTTATTCATCAAGGGATGATCCTCCGACCAGACGGGTGTATGTGTCTGGTGGGCAACTGCCCAGAGGTTGAGGTCGGGAGCTTGTATGTATGTATGTCCATCGCGCGGTAAACTCTAATTGCGCGATGCAGGATTTTTGTGACGTCAGGATGTTGTGTGACGTCAGGTCTTTGATTACGCATCATTTTAATTATTTGAGTTCGCATGTGGCGATTAAGATGCCGGCGCAAACGCGACAATAATACAATAGTATATTATGCAATTAGTGAATAAAGGACGGATTTAAAGCGAGGGCCATAGATTAATCACGAGCGTAGCGACTGATTCAAGTGTTAGAATCCTGAGCGACGCGAGTAATTCATGGCCCTCGATATAAATCCGTTTTATTCAAGAGTTGCATACTATACTTTATACCATGACTACGAGAAAAATAAAGATTTAAGCGAAAATAGACATTTATTGAAGAAAAAAGGAAGGTTGAATTAAGCTTCGTGCAGACTGGTGCGACGCGACAGCGCGACGCGATTCTAACAAAACAATTTCAAAGAAAACTTCACGGTATAACAATGACCGATGTCGTCGCGCTGTCGCGTCGCGCTACTCTGCAAGGGGCTTTAATTAAAATGCACATTAAAATTGGAACAATTACTAAAATCAAAAGTAATTTTCTTATTATTACTAATAACAATCAACTTGTGAAACGATATTTATTTCCTGTGTATAGAGTATGTTTTCGCAAGGAGGTTGTATAGCATTGAGATGGAGGTCGCATATATAGATGTGTTCTAAATTCAAACACCAAAACAGTGATTAAAAGAGCTTTTTATTCACTGTTTTCAGTGAATAAAATAAGCTTTTTAGAGGGGGAATGGTATAATAGTATATTATGCAATTAGTGAATAAAGGACGGATTTAAAGCGAGGGCCATAGATGAATCACGAGCAAGTGAAGGATTCTAACGACTGAATCACGACCGAAGGGAGTGATTCATGACGATTGAATCACGAGCGTAGCGAGTGATTCAAGTGTTAGAATCCTGAGCGACGCGAGTAATTCATGGCCCTCGATATAAATCCGTTTTATTCAAGAATTGCATACTATACTTTATACCATGACTACGAGAAAAAGAAAGATTTAAGCGAAAATAGACATTTAATTAAGAAAACAAACCGGCCAAGTGCATGTCGGACCACGCACATTGAAGGGTTCCGTAGTAGGGATGAATTTATCCCAAGAACAAACAGAACATTGTAGTTGAAAAACATTTTCTCCCATACGGAATGTATGGGGAGATCATGTTTATCAAACTGCAAATTTAAGTTGGTCGATTATTACTCGTTAACCTATAAAGCCTACTTAGCTGTGATAGTTTTCCTTTTAATTTCGTTATATATACTACCTGCTGTGATTTTTTTCACAAATCCAAGTACAACCATTTAGCTGGCAAGGGGGGGGACACTTGACTCTAACAAAAAATTTCAGTTAAAAGCTTAATATTTCGCAAACGGATCCCTTAATCCAAAAATGGTTTTCACAAACTCACAATATTTTTGAACGACCTTTCCAACAATATCCCATACTACGGGGTAGATGAGAAAAAAAATATATCCCCGCTTTACGTGTAGGGGAGGTACCTACCTTAAAAAAAAAATTTTTTTCTTGATTTTATTTTACCACTTTGTCGGCGTGATTAATATATAATTATACATATGCCAAATTACAGCTTTCTAGTAGTAACCGTCTCCGAGCTAAGCCGCGGACAGACAGACGGACATGGCGAAACTATAAGGGTTCCTTGTTTACTACGGAACCCTAAAAAGGAAGGTTAAATTAATTAAAATGTACATTACAATTACTAAAAATTAAGAGTAATTTTCTTATTATTGTTATTAGGATGGTCAACTTGTGAAGCGCTATATATTTCCTGTGTATCGAGTATTTTTTCGCAAGGAGGTTGTATAACATTTAGATGCATGTCGAATATATTGGTGTTCTAAATTCAAACACCAAAATAGTGATTAAAAGAGCTTTTTATTCACTGTTTTCAGTGAATAAAATAAGCTTTTTAGAGGGGGAATGGTATAAATTGTATTTTCTCACATAATTACAGTACCCTACTTATTTCCGCGCAGTTGGGACTGATTCCGGTCCCACATACAGTTGTCACGCTACGAACAATAAATTGTGGCGGTTCGGGAAGCGAGTCCGAAAGTTACGGACTAATTCCGACTATTTTCGGACAGAAATGCCGCTTAATATGTGGGCGGAATGTTGGTGGGACTGTATTTGTGGTGTAATGTCTTATTCAATGCCTTTATCTGATGGCGCCAAAGTCAGATTTATGTCATTAAACCAGCTATCGTCTGCGAACTGAACCACACAACTTAATACTTTAAGTTGGTTCTTGCAATATCAAAAACAGTGCCAAAATGGATGGGATTTTTACATAACACACGGTATTTTTAAACGACTTCAAAAAGGAGGAGGTTTTCCATTCGACAAGGTTTTTTTTTTGTATGTTTGTTACGCGAATACTCCGTCAATTATGAATTGATTTTGATATTTTTTTGTTTGGTAGGTCGTACTTCAGAGGTGGTTTCATATAAATTTTATTAACTTTGCTTGGGTATTTTTTGAGTTAGCTTCAATAATACGTATATTTCCCACTTAGTATATGTGGATGATAGTATAATAAGTTCCTGTCACTGTTATTTACATGGCAGGTCGTGGTATTGAATTTATGTGGGGTAGGTACCACTACAAAAAAGAAAAATAAGTTTAATTTCGGAAGTCAATGGGAAAAAACGAAAATTCAAAATCAAAAACACTGAATCCCGAAATATTTCACTTTGTAGTGTTTTTTTTGAAGGCGCTTGTTTTTTTTGTAAAAGTTTTTGTTGTCATCAAAACACAGATTTTTTGTCAACAATACGCGATTCTTTGCTGAAAATACGCGTCAACTTTCGTTCAATCATCAATACGCATTTAAAAAAGAAAAGCGGGCTTAAACCTAAAATGCCTTTGGTGGACGTAAAGATTCAGTCAAACCTACGCGAAGTACGCGATCAAAGCAACTGTAACCTAGGGGCGTCTGTCTCGCAATAAAGGACAAATATACCACAACAAAATGCATAATCGTGATGTAGGCGTATGCCTACAACAAGATTATGCATTGTGTTGTGTCGAGGCGGGTTTTAAGACAACAGTAAACAAACTTACAACAGTACTTCACACTTGCATTCCCAAAACGGGTAGACAGAGGTGAAAAGTACACCAACGAAGACGAGCCTATTATCAGCAACAACATTAGACTAGCTCGCCCCCAAATGTCCTTTCTTTGGTATTGTTCGGCGAGTTGAGCTCCTTAAGTTCTGAGTAGAGCTCCACGATTACTGACAAATGCTTGCACTGACTGGACAGATCCTTGCAAATCTGTGTGAATCTTTCCTCGATAGACAATTTCAGACACTAGTCTACATACATCGTTCTTATATGGCTTGACCAAGATTATGTCTGGACTTTAAAAGAGACTGCGACCTCTGAGTTTTTTTCGGCCTTTTTTCTCAGAGACTCTCATCTGACTAAAATAGGAAACGCCGACCTCATCTAGCTTATTTTTAATATTTTTTATTAGAACGTAAAAAACTGATTATGCCGGTCGATTCTGTAAAAATATCACCGTGAAACTTAGGTGAAGTGAGCGTGAAGTGAGCTGTCAATAATGGTACTCCCTAGCATCCTACCGGTCAATTTGTGACTGACACTCACTTCACGCTCACTTCACGCTCACTTTACGCTCACTTCACGCTCACTTCACGCTCTCTTCACCTAAGTTTCACGTTGATATTTTTACAGAATCGACCGACTGATATCCTATTTCCAGAATAAACAATTTCATTACATTTCACTACATATTACATGCTACTCAAACATAACTGGCGAAATGTGAATGTACTATAGGTACACCTCTGCCCATCCTTTCAGAAAATCAGGCGTGCTGTGATGTTATGTTATAGTTAATTGACTCAGGCGTGACTTTGCGGAAATCCATTATAAAATAGAATAGACGACGTTTCTTTTGTAACCGCACTGCTCTCGACGCTTGACGTGGCAACATGTCGTGTCCGAGTTTTCAGCAAATCAATCATCTCGGATGCCTCGTTGAGAGGTGAAACACGTATCGATCTTCTTACAGGGTTCTTTATACTCTTTAAGAACAGTTAAGCGGATTAGGTTACTAAATATACTTCGTCTATTGTATGTTATGTAAATAAACTACTAAATACGCTATTATTATTACGCTACCTCTACTCCAACCCGTATCATGCTAATGTGTAACTTCATGAAACAACATTAGCAACCCGTATTTAGTTCCGCACAGCTTGACACCGATTCCGGCCAGTTGTCACGGTTCGAGCAATTTATTGCTCGGTATTACGAATGATGTACAGGAGTGGTTGTAACACGTTACTGTCATGCTTGTGATTTCTGGAGGAGAGAGCAGTAATATATGGTACCTAGATATCCTAACAGATTTAGAGGCAATAATGCCGTAGGAGCTACAGATCTGCAATAAGTTACAAGCGTTGTGTCATCTCTTTCTTTTCTATGCAGTCTGACAGTAACCACGCTTAAAGGTCTCATCAGCGTCTTTTAGTTGCACGAAAGAAGCTCACTCAATGTTTTTAATAGCCTTTAACACTAAGTGAGCTTATTTCGCGAGCGTAGCACTCAAGTGGTAGCACTTGATAGCTCCGGCGTAGCAGCTTGTTAGTAGCAGTTTCCAGACATGGATTACCATTTTTGAAAATCACGCAAGATGGCCGTTCATTATATTGAGTTCACGAAACAAAAAAGCCTTGAAAAGAAACGGTCACAAAAAAGAGATTTTTTAAAATGGTTATTTTGATCAATTGATCATAATGCTTGGTTTTTTGAAGGCTATTGACAGCGCACATTACAGCCGCAACGGGCCGCAGCGCCACACATTTTCATACAAAAACGTGTGGCGGGGCCCGCTTGTAGTGTGCATTGGTTAAGAGAAAGTGATGATGGAGGATTACTACAATGCGTCGCGTACGCTTGCCTTTATAGTACTATTCCAATTCCAAACAATTTGAGAGAATCCAGACCTACCCTACCAAAAACCGAACCGTAATCCAGACCCGAAATACAGCAGAAACTTGAGCACTAACTGATTGCAAGCACTACATAAAGTTGTCGCGTTTGATACAATTTATGGCCAGCAGTTTAGGAAGTGTATCTAGGACGGATCGTAAGTTACGTACAAATGTACTGTCGGTCAAATAAGTGCGGCCAAGTCTAAGATTGAAATTGTTTTGCACTTTATACAAAAATCAGAGGGGCTGTTCCCGTATTTTTAAGAACGTTCGCAATCTGATCTGTCAATAATATCTCTAATTTCCCTACATTTTGACAAGTTTTTGACATTGATTGTCGCTGGGACGGTTTTTTTTACGAGAATTGGCCAACTCAAAATATTTTATTTCACATAAACCTATATGGGCACTTATGAAACGTCAGAAGCTAGGTGCACGGTTCCAATTGGTCATTTTCTATGGAGTCTAAGCCAGCAAGAAACTCCACGGATACTCTTTTAAAATAAATGGTTTTTACAAGACCAAAAACCATAGTAAAAAACCGTAAAAACTACCAAGCCAAATCACCAATCTTGTAGGCTTGATAGGCTTACAAGTACCCAGGTACTTAGATCTACAGTCTGTTAAGCCTACAACGTTCTCACATTCACAAAATCTAAAAAGGCCTTCAAGGCAATAGTAACTACTACTTCGTAAATACTCTATTTTTTCCACGTTTAATATTAGACGAAAAGTTAAGTGACATGCGAAGTGTCAAGCGATTATTAAACCTATGTACAAAAACTGTAACGGTCATATTGAAATGCCCTGAAAATGATTGTGGTAGGATACCACATAGGTAAGGCTCCGATTATTTTGCAAATGGAAACGCAACTGCAACTGTTGCACATTTTGCCAAATGTGGGTGTACTATGCTGCCCTGCTAAGCCGAAAGGCAGTATCTCTGAGATACGCCCTTTTAGTTTCTTTTATACCATTCAATAGCTATAATAATTTCGCATCTAATGGTGTAAGCCACATACCGCTATCTAACTTAAAACATTTAAAAAAACCACTCAGAAGTTCTTTATATCCTTATGTTTCCTTAAATTACAATTTACAGAAAGTCAATTTTCTCAAAACTTACTCCGATTGAGATACCGCCTTTCGGCTTAGCAGGGCAGAATAGGTACACCTCTGCGTAACCTTTCAGGGGTTACAGGCGTGAAGTTATGTGTGTGAAAATAGACTAGGGGATCGATTTCCTTTAGCAAAAATAAACTGACTGTAGATTAATTTTATCTTTACGATGCTCTTTTACGTTCCTAGTCTAAATTGACAAAACTGATTACTGAAGCTTAGCTTAATTCATTTTCTTGAAAATGTTATCAAAACACATACGGGTCATTCTTCTTTTTAACACGCTTTTATTAGGTCGACCTGTATGTATGTAACTATGTAATCAAATCTAAGAAAACTAATTTAACCATCTTCTAAAGATCGTAGCGTTATGAAAATTGGCAGTTGTATGTGATTTTGATGACAATACAATAACATGGTACTGTCGAGCTGATCTGATGATGGAACTGGAAGATATGAACTGGAACTTCATGATGGATTATCGTATCATAGCCGTGTTTGGAATTGTTAGAAATGTCTTGTAATGAACGTTGACCATGATTAGGTTTCAAGGTCTGATGATGAAGCCGGAAGATAGGCACTAGCATTCCATGATGAAATATCGTATCATAGCCGTGTTTGGACTTGTTAGAAAGGTCTTGTAAAGGTGCACGTAAAAGCGTGTTTTTTAGTTTTTTTAAAACTATTAATTTTTTTACCTACAATTGTCTATCCTCATTTTACCATACGTCAAGTATTGATTATTAATGTTTGAGTGTTTGAATATATGCCCATACATTTATTCATCTATTAGTACTAAATAGTGTTTTACCTTCTCTATCCAGTGCTTTTTTTTATAAGTTTATTTTTCATAGAATCGCGTGAGAAAATCTGGTCTGCGCTGAAAACGGCCAGTCTGTTACAGTATTTTCTGAAAAAAACCCACCACAAAGAAAAAAACATTATCGCCACGGAAAGAATCATCAATTAGTTCTTATAAAAAATACATGCAACGTTAATTGAAATCAAACATTAAGACCATAATTATCAATAGTTGAAAAACGCAAAAAACAGAAAAATTACGATTGATTGTAGGTAAAAAAGAAGAACGACCAAGCACCGCTTTTTAGCAGACCGTACATACATACACAGGTAGGACTGTATCCGCCTGCATTAAAGTAGATGTATGGGTGCAGCTTTGTGTCGTCCGACGTATGTCGGTAATGTGTTTAAGGATTTTAAGGTAGCTTTGTGTTAGTTTTTTTCATTTGCTGGTATTATTTGGATTATCATGTAGATAAATGTGGCGCATTTTGTTTTTATTTTCACGAAATCCTGTTCGGAACTGGACGTTTTAAAATAACAAGAAATTTGCTCGAAGATATTATTTTTTAAATTCGATTACTATCTAAGGCTTTCCCAATTTAATACTCATGACAAATTAAAAGATATATTTATCGATCTACTAAAATTTATTCCTAAATCGCTATCATCATCTGCAAAAAAACGGGCTCACTCCTTGGTTTGTATTTAGTTTATGTTACAAGATAACTACTTAGTATTTTTAGTGCAAACCTTTTACTATAAATTTACGGATCTCTTAGTTGTTCGAAATAAAAAGATTTAATTTGATTTAAAATAAATCTATGCTTGTTTCTATAAAGAACATCTAATTAGATACATTTTGCCAAGATCATTACGAAAACGTATTCATCTTGGCATATTTATTTATATTAACAGACAAGATGACCCTGCTTCAAAATCTCTTGATATTTATTCGTACTTACTCTTTGAAACGCCCACAGAGTAATATGAAGTAAAGTATGGAGTAAAATAATCTATGAAGTACCTACTCGTACCTACTGATAAATTAGTATGGATTGAGCAACTCTGTTTGAGATAGTAATGATGATAATAATAATATTTAAGAGCGTTCATTCTAAAAGTTGGCAACGTCGCAAATAGCTGTCAAATATTTCGCTGTATTGATTAATTTGGCAAACTTACTGTATGGAAATAAGAAATATGGCTAACTAGTGAACTAAAGTATTGATGAAATGCAATGATTAATATCATAACGATTTAGATGTAAAAAAAGTATTTGAAAACTTTCCAAATGCCTTGTTTACGCCTTTTTTTTTTTTTTTGAGCGGTAGTATGTGTCAGACTTTTACTGACTAAAACCCACCCGTGTTCCTTCCGTTGCCTGTGTGCCGGGGTCGCAATATCCCTTTCGGACAAACTCGCAACCCTGGCAGGCATTGGCCCTTCCGCACCCCGTCAGTTGGTGCTGACATCTCTTTGAGGCGCGCGTGGAACACAACGCGCCGTCGACCCGGGCCTGATCCCTATCGGACGGCGAGCTACCCATTGCTCACCGTCCGCAAGCCCGCTCCTACGATGGACGGAAATCGGCTCGCGACTCCCGACGCCCGGGGCGTCTCCTGCAGCGACTAGGGACACACCTAAAACACACTTTACACCTAAAACGGTAACAACATCAAATTCAGTGTTATAATTGCAATTCATTATGTTTCCAAACAGAATATTGCAAAATTAATCAAAACAGGTAAATATTTGACAGCTATTTGCGACGTTGCCAACTTTTAGAATGAACAGTCTTAGCAAATATATAAAAAATCATTTCATGACGTAAGTTCGAAATTACATCGTAAAATTATTTTTTGGTCTCCAACATAATTATGTCAACGTTAGCTAAAGGTTTTGTTTATTCAAACGTTTTAATCATTCACAGTAGTAAAAGTAATTGAAAACTAAATCTAAATTAATTAGGGAACAACACAAACTCAAACTCATTGACGTGTTAAATTGTTTGTACAACCCAATTTACAGAAATAAAATCATTTATCAAAGCGAATGCGATGAATACAATACAAGCTCTCATTAAAACTTCTATAGAAATATTTTATCAAAGGGAAAATAATATTCATAACTACATTATAAGCAGTTGAATTGAGCAGTAATAGCCTAGTGGTGTGACCGTCAGACTGCCAAGTCATAGGACTCGAATTAGAACCCAAGGTACGCACCTCTTGGCGGCATGGAGAGAGCGATTGTCGCAACCCAGCGCTGGGCACGCCACAATTGTGGCGATAAGTCCCCTCTTTGAGGAGTGGCTAGAGAGGCGCCACGGCGTCCTCACCTTCCGCCTGACACAGGTCCTCACCGGACATGGTTGTTTCGGGAGGTTCCTGTTCAGGATAAAGCGGGAGGAAACGCCCGGGTGTCACCACTGTGTGGATCGCCCGGAGGACACGGTGGAGCATACGGTGGAGGTCTGCCCAGCTTGGGCGGAGCACCGCCGTGTCCTCATGGAGGCGATCGGCGGCGGCGATCTCTCGCGTCCGGCCCTGGTTCAGGCCATGGTCCGGAGTGAGAGTGCATGGGAGGCCGTCACCTCCTTCTGCGAAGCAGTAATGCTCGCGAAGGAGGAGGCGGAGCGCGCGAGGGAGAGGCAAAATGCGCGCCCTCGCGCCCCTAGTCGCCGCAGGAGACGCCCCGGGCGTCGGGAGTCGAGAGCCGACTTCCGGCCACCGTAGGCGCGGGCTTGCGGACGGTGAGCAATGGGTAGCTCGCCGTCCGATAGGCACCAGGCCCGGGTCGACGGCGCGTTGTGTTCCACGCGCGCCTCAAAGAGATGTCAGCACCAACTGACGGGGTCCGGAAGGGCCAATGCCTGCCGGGGTTGCGGGTTTGTCTGAAAGGGATATCGCGACCTCGGCACACAGGCAACGGAAGGAACACGGGTGGGTTTTAGTCAGTAAAAGTCTGACACGCCCTCCCGCTCCACCCAGAGCGGGAGAAGTTATTTGATAATTTCCCATCCTCAAAAAAAAAAAAGGTACGCACCTCTGACTTTTCGGATTAATGTGCGTATTGTATAATTATCACTTACTTCAAAAACGGTGAAGGAAAACATGGTGAGGAAACCGGATGCCTGAGAGATTATTTTCGACGGCATGTGAAGCCAAGTCAGAGGCCCATGGGCGGCTTTAAAACTCTGACACCAGGTTAATTACTAACCACACGAAAAGAAGAAGCAGTTGAATAATATTTTTTTCTTAATATTACGTATTCAACGTGGAAACTACTTGGAAGGTACCTATAACCCATTATGTTCTATTTATGTACCTATTTGGTTACACTTCATTTAAATTCATTGATGTACTTATCCTTTCCTGGAAAGTAGGACGTATATTTTGCTGAGTGTACTTCCAATATACGCCTACTCCAAAAGTAGTTTTATGTAAGTACAGTTCGCAAAAGAACATTCTGATATACAGGCTTGATTCATTTCACTATACGGTTCGATGAGACTTAGTGAAGAAGAAATATTTCGTGCTGAGATAATAATGTAAGGTTAACAAAAATCTAAACTTCAATAGACATGGTGAAATGACTTTGATTGTCACATAAAGTCTGTGATATAACCCAGTAGGTATAATAGTAGTAATCTACAAACATACTACTTATAAACAACGATTGTCGAAGTTTTACTTTTACTCGAAGACGACTTGACCCACGATTAGGCCCACTTCCTTGTTTCTTATTTATATTAATGACTTGCCTTACCTCATAAAGGATAACCATGATATTGTGTTGTTTGCGGATGATACTTCACTTTTGTTTAAACTTAAACGTCAGCAGCTGGTTACTGACGACGTAAATAGCGCGATCTCACAAGTAGTTCACTGGTTCAATGTTAACAATTTACTTCTTAATGAAAAAAAAACCAAATGCATTAAGTTTACCCTACCACACGTTAGGCAGGTGAAAACTAAGGTGTTGATAAAGGGCGAAGAATTGAATCCTGAAGATAGCACAGTATTCTTAGGCTTAACTTTGGATGCTAAGCTTCAGTGGGGCCCACAAATAGATAAATTGTCAAAAAAGTTAAGCTCCGCAGCATATGCTGTTAGAAAAATACGTAATTTAACTGACATAGAGACAGCCCGTTTAGTGTACTTTAGCTATTTTCATAGTGTAATGTCATACGGTATTCTGTTGTGGGGAAATGCCGCCGACATTCAAACTATCTTTGTTTTGCAGAAAAGAGCCGTTCGATCAATTTATAAATTAAGCCCGAGACACTCTCTCAGAGGGAAATTTAAGGAAATTAATGTAATGACTGTGCCTTCTCAGTATATTTTTGAAAATCTTTTATATGCCCATAAAAATATAAAATTGTTTAAAAAATACAGTGATATCCATAACATAAACACTAGGAACAAACACAAGTTTGTAGTACCTACAACAAGGCTCAAGAAAATAGGTAGCTCGTTCAGATGTCAATGTATACGCTTTTATAATAAGCTTCCAAGCCATGTACAAGATCTAAGCCCTAATAAATTCAAATCTTTCATTAAACGTAAGTTGTGCCAGAAAGCGTTTTATACCATTAAAGATTACGTTGAGGACAAAAAGGCCTGGGATTAAGCTGCTCCAATTTATTTATTATTTATTTTTTACAGTCAGAACTTTGAATTTTGTAATTTTTTTATTTTTTTTTTAATCTTATGCACAACGATATGAATATTTACTTTGTGAAGTATAATATCATTATTATTTTTTATTATTGTGAACGTGAGGACTATGTGGGTCAGTTA
Organism: Agrochola circellaris; assembly: GCA_914767755.1. NCBI lineage: Eukaryota > Metazoa > Arthropoda > Insecta > Lepidoptera > Noctuidae > Agrochola > Agrochola circellaris. The sequence continues at coordinate 10,500,281 of OU611863.1, read as the reverse complement.
CTTTCAATGATAATCTGGCAGTTTGAGTACTTTATGCGGCCTACCCAAATGTCCTATCTTTGGTATTGTTCGTCGAGTCGTTGAGCTCCTTAAGTTATGAGTTGAGCTACACGATTACTGACAAATGCGTGCACTGACTGGACAGGTCATCTCAAATCTGTATGGTTCTTTCTTCAAAAGACTATTTCAGACACAAATCTACATGGTCCTCAAATGATCAAATGATCTGACCAAGATTATTTCTGGGTTTTATACACATTGACATTAATGAATTTTTTATATACTATGACATGAATATTTACTTTTTAAAGTATTTTATATTTTTAATAATTTGTGAATGTGAAGACTATGTGGATCATTCCTTTTTATTTTATTTTCTCATTTAGTTTTATCATGGTCGGGCTCGAGCTCCTTAAATTCTGAGTTGAGCTGCACGGTCACTGACAAATGCGTGCACTGACTGGACAGGTCCACTCAATCTGTGTGGTTCTTTCCTCAAAAGACCATTTTAGACACCAATCTACATAATCTTCACATGATCTGACCTAGATTATGTCTGGACTTTAAAAGAGACTGTGACCTCTGAGTTTGTTTCGGCCTTTCTTCTCGGAGTAGTCAGATAGGAAACGCCGACCTCATCTAGTTTAAAAATAATATGTTTGACGTGTAAAAGTGTTTTGTACAACCTATTTACAGAAATAAAAATCATTTATCATTTATCATTTATCATTAGGTACTAGCAACATCAACCACGCAGTAATTTTACTTTTGTTGAATCAAAAGTTCAAATTCAAAATATTTTTATTTCACATAAACCTACATGGGCACTTATGAAACGTCAGAAGCTAGGTGCACGGTTCCAATCGGTCGTTTCCTATGGAGAAGAGCCGCCAAAAAACTCCACGGTTACTCTTTTAAAAATAATTGGCCTTTATAATATTTTCAAATAACAGTATTAATAGGTATGGGAGGACAGTGTAGGTCTTTCAACAAGTACCAGATACTTAACAAAATAGAAGATGGTCAATAAATCTACAGTCCACTAAGCCTATAGCGTCACATTCACAAAATAGAAGATGAATAAATGAATGATGTTGAAAGATGTTTATTTCTGTAAGTAGGTCTATACAAACACGTTTAGTACTATAAACACTAGATGAGGTCAGCGATTCCAATCCGACTACTCTGAGAAGAAACACTGAAACAAACTCAGAGCCTTGAATTGATACCTTCCACATTACTGTGCACCCTGCACAGTAATGTGGAAGGTATCAATTATTAACTTAACTCTTTCGCCATGTGTACATCATTCTGGCAGTTGATACAATAAAGAAGTCAAGTCGAATAGTGGAGATAAAATTGTAGTCAGGATTTACGATTTTTATTCCAATATATTTATGTCCCAGAGGAACAGTATCTTTCCGTATCTTTTGGTAGCAATACGATAGTTTCTGTCTTGTAGGAATAAATATTATATTTTTGAGTATAAGCTCTGTCAAGCGACTCGGAAAGCATGTTAAGCCGTTGGTCCCAGTTGTCATTCATGGATCTTTGACAATCGTTACGGGTCGCCAGAAGCCCGAAAGTCTGACAACCAGTCTTACCAAGGGGTATCGTATTACCCAGTTACTGGGTTGTGGAGGTCAGGTAGGCAGTCCCTCCATGTAAAATACTGGTATTCAGCTGCATCCGGTTAGACTGGAAGCCTACCCCAAATGAAACAGCAGATTTTTTTTTTATTACAGGGGTTTCAGAATCATGTAGGTACTGAATCCATGGTTACCGGCTTCGATGTCCCTGTGACCCTGTATAGTTGAGAAAAAGACTTCGCTTGACAGAGCTTCAATCTGCTTAGCGATTGAAGCTCTGTCAAGCGAAGTGCTATTTCATAAAATGAAAATATATATTAAAATATTTCGGTTAATTAACTAGATTTAAATTAAATTATTTAAGTGCTCCCCGCGGTTTCACCCGCTTAAGTTTCGATTTCATAGGAATATCGGGATAAAAAGAAAAAAGATGAGAGATGAGGGAAACATTCCATGTCCTAACCTAAGGCATGGTCTACGCATGTGCCAATTTTTTTTCTTTTAAGAAAACACCACCTTCTTAAAAAAAAACACTACAAAGTGAATAAAAACTTAAATTTAAAGTCGGTGTCGGTGTGGTCTTGAATTTTGGTTTTTTGCCTCCGACTTCCGAAATTAAAGTTATTTTTCTTCACAAACAATTTTAAGTTTTTATTCACTTTGTAGTTTTAAGGTTATTTTTCACTTTGTAGTTTTTTTATTTATTTTTTTATGTTTTTTGTTTTCACTTTTTTGTTGTGGTACCTACTCCACAGAAATTCGAATATCACTACCTGCTATATAAATAACAGTGACAGGAACTTATTATAACATCGTCCACAGGTACTAACTGAGACAAATACGTAATATTGAACCCAGATCAAAAACTAACCAAGCGAAAACAGTAAAAAATCAATTTCGACTACCAAATTAAAAAAGATTTTTTAAAATCGGTCCCCAATTGATGAAAATATCGCAGCACATACATAAAAAAAACCGGCCAAGTGCGTGTTGGATCACGCCCAATAAAGGGTTCCGTAGATGAATTTGTTCCAAGAACAAACTTAACATTGTAGTTGATAAACATGTTCTCTCATAAGGAATGTATGGGAGATCTGTTTTTCAAACTGCAAATTTAAGTTGGTCGATTATTACTCGGTAACCTGTAAAGCCTACTTAGCTGTAATAGTTTTCCTTTTAAATTCGTTATATATACTAATGCTGTGAATTTTTTCACAAATCCAAGTACTTCCATTTATCTGGCAGGGGGGGGGGACACTTGACTCTAACAAAAATTAGCACTTTAAAGCCTAATATTTCGCAAACGGATTCCTAAATTGAAAAATGATTTTCACACACCAACAATATTTTTAAACCACCTTTCCAACGATACCCCACACAAGGGAAAACTAACTAATATCCTAACTAATATTATAAATGCAAAAGTGAGTTTGTTTGTTACGCTTTCAGGCTTAAACGGCCTAGGTTAGGTAAAAGGATACTTTTTATCTCGGTTCCACGTTCCCGTGGGATAATTTCTGACCTCCTAGCTGTCGACGAAGCGAGTTCAATGACGTTATAGAATTACGGCGAAAGATTGAAATATCATTTAATCTTTAAAGTCAAGCCAACCTCGTTTAGCTGCAGACCGCAGTATTTCTCAAACTCAATTATTTATCTTCAATCTTAAATACATCTCGATTCTCAAGTCTTGAATCAAGTTGAGTATTGCATTTACGGTCAACAATACTAACTAAATAGATGTTCAATCAGAGTTTTCTTTAATAAAGCTTCTCTGAGAATCACAGCTTCAATCTCTAGTCACGAATAATATGTTTTATAAAGAGTCTCATATATTATAATTCTCTTAAAATCACAGTTACACGTCTGCCACGTAATTCATGTGAATTCTGTCCACAACGAAATTAATTCGTTTCCCTGGACACATCAGGCTGAGAGACATCTTCTTGGAAAGAGACGTGAAATAATAATAATTCTTTCGTCCGAAAAATAAAATCATATTTCAGTGACTTTTGTCTCCAAAAGTCACTCATATTTGGAGTCACTATTAACATTTAGGATGCCAAATGAATATCTAAGGCATTTAGCGGATTGACCACTAAAATATGGCTGGCCTACAGGTCTAATGGGATTTACATTGATCCAGTATATCGATCCAGAGTTTGAATCCAGTAGCATTGGATTAGATTAGTGCAGTAGCAAATTTTCCATTCCGGAGGATTCTAGACTGGTTCTGGCTCTGGCTATCAATCCAGTGTCACTGGATTCGAGCGCTGGATCAATTTACATCATTCTTATGTGTATTTAAAATCAATCAATTTGCCTAACATTTTTCCCAACTATGTTGGGGTCGGCTTCCAGTCTAACCAGATGCAGCTGAATACCAGTATTTTACATGGAACAATTTGACCTCCACAACCCAATTAATGAGTAACACAATAGGTTGTCAGACTTTTGGACTTCTGACTAGAAAGAAAAAAAAAAAGAAAGAAAAAGTGTTTATTCTGCACAAACCAAAAGCACATTACAAAAAAAAACAAAACAATACCACTTTACAGATGAGCCAAAAGCCTCGTATCCATCATTCACAACAGAAAAGTTTGACAAATTTGTTCTATTCCCCGCTGTCAGGGTCAGAGGCCAAAGACAATTACATAATCTGTTGCGACATTTACAAAATGAAAACAAACAATCAAACCTACAAAATACCGGTTGCAAAGTGGAAAAAATAACAGTTTGTGTAACAAGTAACAACAATAACAAGAACAATTAAGCTGTGCGTCGTATCTGTGCAAGAATAGGTCATTGCTCAGCTGAATGCAGTGACTTCGGACGAACCTATTGTCAACAGCGCTGATTTTCAGCAAAGACCTCGCGAATGACGTAATGACGTCCCCCCGTGCGAGAATAATAAAATTAATCAAGGTAAGCAAAAATTCTGAAATTATAGTACATATGCATAATAATTAAAATAAAATAAAAATATATATATATCTGTATTTATGCGTAACATATAAAAAATAAAAGATACTTCGAGACTACGCGTAACGACTGTCAAAGATTTACTTATGACAGCCAAGACCAACCGCTTAACGTGTTTTCCGAGGCACGGCCCCTCCGTGCAAGCAAAACACGTTAAGATGTAACGGATAGTCACCCATACACAAACAGACCGCGGCAAGCGTAGCTTAACTTTCCATTGACCCATGCGGGGATGTTTTATCATTTAGCTACGAGGCCCTCAATATATTTCAAGTAGAAGCACGAAATCGAAATTTCCCAATAATATCGTAGTATTTTCATTCAAAAAACTAACTGAATCCTACAGTGAATATACTCTGAAAATACACTTTTCTAACAAAATCATACATCATTCAATTCACACAACAAGAAAAATATCTTTGAAACCTGAACCCCGATCACGTATGAGTGTGATTGCCATCCATATGATACATTTATATCACTAGCGTTGCTTCAGAGAACTGAGAAAAGAATTCTCCGATAAAATACAATAATATTTGATCTGACTGATTGACTGGATCAAATTTTGATCTAGTCTAGGCTCTTCAAATATTTTATTGCTTTTATTCATAAAGTCGCGAAAAGAAAATAATTTTCACTTTCTATGTTGTGTTGTCAGACTTTTCATGTGTGTGAAATTAATGGCCGGAGTAGGCAAGGTACGAAAAGTGGAAAGGTATGGGAATGACCCTTTTTTTTTTTCCGCTCATGAAAGTGCTCCGACCTGGGGCGGGCGAAGGGATCTACCAGACTCCTACTGACTAAAAACCACCCCGGTTGTCCCTTCACACTCTTGAACCGAGGTTCAAGAGATCTTGTGCGCATTCCTTGATCTCCGACGGTGCCGGCCACTTCATGCCCGCAGGCGGAGTGAGGTGTGAGACTCCCCCCGCGACTTCCAATAGGAGCGCACGTGGAACACTCCGCGCCGCTGTCTCGGGTATGGGAATGACCCTTACCCAGCAATGAGAAAATAGAGGTTGAGAAAGCATTAAAAGTATTTTAATTTGTTTCGAGTTGTGTTATGTCTAAAGTCAGCAGTGTTATCTATTCAGTCAGATCGGCGTCAAACTCTGTTTTTACTACCATTCAAATCATTATCGCAGAAATAGCAATAATAGAATAGATTTTCTGTGATAATACCGTCCCATCTTCCAGGCACGTACAATTGTGATAGCCAGAAAGTAACATTTATTAAATTTCATCTCTGGCTGGGGAAAGGTGAAAGAATTCCTCTAGCGTTATAATGACCTTTACTGCACGGGTATGAAAGTTTAGTCATTTTCATTTTCAAATATCTTTATTTCACATCAGTACAATGAACAAAAATGCACTTAACCTAAGCCACATTAACTCACTATAATTAAGTTCACTTTATGAGGCTAGCGATACACCTTTCAAAGCTTTTAAGGGATATTTTTATGACTGTTAACAACTTAAACATAACACACAATAATCATGGGCACATGATGACAGTTACGCAAATTATTTAGTTAGTTATAATTTACTGATTGCATGTAGGTATGACAAGAAAAAATAATAATTTTAAGTAAACTAGCTGATCACACGGTGTACCGTATGTACATACTAGCAACCGTGCGACCAGTCAATGATCAGCGGACAGAGCCTCCCTGCCGCCCGCGCTCCGGCGTATCTACCGCCGGGACCGGGGCGGCAGGAAGCCTCTCAGGGCTCAAGCCACTGGTCACTCGGACCTCGGGTGGTGGGAACAAAAGATAGTGATGCGGTAGGCGGTAAGTGCCGTATCTATCGATATAAGGTAATTTGTCTAAGGTTGATGAACATAGATGTGAAATTAGTGGGTTAGTAGTATTCATTTTGTTTTTATTATAAAATCTTGATGTTATTTTAATTACGTGATTAAATAATAAGGGAAGTTTAATTTTTTTATGTAATTTCTTAATGTTTGTTTTAAATTTGGTTTTATAGGATATTTTTACTGCTTTATTTTGGACAACTTGCAGAAGTTGATGGTTAGAAATACATGTGCTACTCCAAACAGGACAGGCGTACGTTATACACGGACGGACAAGCGTAGTATAAATTCTTAGTTTAGTAATGCTACTTAATTTACTTTTACGATTCATTATAGGGTTTAAAGCACCAAGGGCTTGGACGCCCTTCAAACGCAAGTCAGCTATATGTTTGGACCAATTTAGACGACTATCCATTTTGATCCCAAGATAGCGCACATAGGGTTTCCATGGCACTGTAAGCCCTGCTATTTTTAAAGTTCTTAAGGGGGGTTGCCTAGCACGGGAGAAAAATATTGCTTCCGTCTTTTCCTCATTTATTTTGAGTTTCCATTTCTTAAAGTAGTCCAGAAGCAAACCGATAGAATATTGTAGGCGACCGATGATTAAATCGGTATCATCCGAAGAGGTATAAGAGGCAGTATCGTCAGCAAAGCAAGCCAATTTGGTTCGAGGTTGAATGGGGATGTCATTTAAGAACAGGAGAAATAAATAGGGTCCAACAATCGAGCCCTGAGGAACGCCAGCGGGGACATTTTGAGGTGATGAAGTGGTGTTTCCAATGTAAACCTGGAATTTACGATCCGCAAGGTACGATTGTACGAGTTTGATGAGAAGCATAGGCACACCTAGAGTGAGCAACTTGTGTAGCAGGCCTTCGTGCCACACGGTATCAAATGCTTTTTCGATATCCAGCAGAAACATACCTGTGGAAAGTTTAGTAACACACACCAAAACAAACTAATACCAAAATTGGAATCCTCGTTTCTAGCCTGTAATCTTCATTTTTTTTTTGTGGTCCTTGCCTTACCTTGTTTCAGAGTTTTAAAGTCGCCCAAAGGCCTCTGACTTGACTTCACATGCAGTCGAGAAATGGCTTCGCATGCCGATTTCCTCACGATGTTCTCCTTCACCGGTTTTGGAGCAATTGATAATTTTACAATACGCACAGGAATCCGAAAAGTCAGAGGTTGGCTTACTAGTATTATTACAACCAATATATATAATTATGTTAACTATCTTGCTGTTTGATTCATCATCTACCTACCTATCAGTTAACGGCCTGCGCAGCCTACCCTGCGCAGCCCTAGCCGTTACAGTGGCCTTGGGTTTGAACTCGAGACTTATGAAGACGAGCCTGTAATATAATAACATCTCGTCTAAAATACTCTTATTGTAAAAATCACAGCTACAACGATCCTCTTCGTTGCAGACACGTATGAGTACGATTGCCATCCATACAAGATACATTAATTTCACTCGTCCCAACCCTTAGAACGACAAAAAAAAAATCTAGTAATAACATATTATGGACCAATAGGCACTAAAAACTAGCCATTTCAGGTGTAATTTAAAAGGGTTTAATTCTAAAGGCAGTTTTGCAAGGTCCCATTATATTGTGTTGTTAGTGCGTCGTTCAGTTCAAAGTAATATAAATTTAAATCAATTTAAACGAAGCTGTTCTCAATAACACGGCAAGATAAACTGTTGTTCGCTATAATTTTACAGTTCGATTTGACATTTCATGACATAATGAAAATGGATAAAAACAACAGTTTGTTCAACGATAAAAAAAGAATGCCAAAACATATGGGAAAGGTAACGTCGAGTAGTTTAGCATTCGCAAAGCGACCAATCGAGTCAAGCACACAAAAATCTTAATTTAATAGTTGCCTTTTCAAAATCACAGCGACAGCAATACCCTCCCAAGTCCCAGTCACGTTTAAGCATGATTGCCATCCACAAGATACATTAATTTCACTCGTCCCAACTCCGAAGGGCTGGGAAAGAAATCCCTCGGAAAAATATAATGAAATAGTCCCCCCTAATCTCACGCTTGTGTTGGGCAGATAATGATGTCGCAGGACCCTAAGCTGGTGGCGCAATTGAGGGAAATTTATCTTACAGAAAGAGGGTAGATAGTGAATAGTTATTTTTTCGAAAGTTGGAATGGTATTGTTTCGAAAGTAGTTATAGATAGTGGTACTTGTTGATGGGCTTACACTGTCCTCTCATACCTTTTAACACTGTAATACACTGGAAACATTATAGAAACCATTTTGGTTTCTATAATGTTTCCAAATTACTCTTTTAAAAGTAAATACTTTTAAAAGAGTAACCGTGGAGTTTCTTGCCGGCTCTTCTCCATAGGAAACGACCAATTGGAACCGTGCACCTAGCTTCTGACGTTTCATAAGTGCCCTTGTAAGTTTATGTGAATTAAAATATTTTGAATTTGAATTTGAGTGGTAAAAGTCATTTAAAAAAGAGAACACTAAAAAATAATAATAAAAAATGCTAAAATCAAAAGTTTGAACGCCAAAGAATTATGAAAAAAGCCAAGCACAGTTTTTTTTGCTTCAGTTATTAATTTTACCTTCAAAAAAACTGTAAGTACCAATATTCAGATAAAATAATAATTACGGTACTAAAGAGATTCTTGATTCATAATTAGTAGAGCCAAGAGACAAACAAGGATAATAATTTAAATATAAATATTGCTCCTTAAACAAAAATAAGTAGCAATGGAATAAATGCAACATAAAATTAAAAAACATTTCTGTCAGTTGTTTAAAACTGGACACATCATAAATATAATAATGAGATATCGTAGCGATTTTTCCCAAGCTACTCGTATGTTTATTTTCTTCCAGATTGCAAATTATGAGAAACACTCCTTCTGGGACAGTTAGGTTATCAAACAAAGAGCTTTGCAGATCGATAAATTAATAGCGAAGTCACTTCTGGGCCCTATTAAATATAACTGACATTGCAAAGAATAATAAAATTGTCAAAAAATCGCAAAATTTACACATTTTCACGACATTATGCAGCATTGAGCAGAGCAGAACGGATTTTTGGGTTATCGCCTGTCACCGGTCTCGGTTTTTTTTAATAAGCCCTGGTTAAATTGATTGATCACTATTTATACTTTGAGACTTCTCAAAGGGCAACTAAAGCTGTGGTCAATCCTATCTATATTGGTACTAACTTTATGGACACGATAAATGTTTTATCTTATGCTTATTTATAGCCTACTAGCCTATTTTGCCCGTGGCTTCGCCCGCGTAGATGTCGGAAACTATCCCGCGGGAACGTACGGGATAAAAGTATCCTATGTCCGAACCCATATCATGGTCTACAACATGTGCCAAATTGTATCTAAATTTCGTTCAGCGTTTGCATTGTTTTAGCGTGAAAGCGTAACAAACATACAAACTCACTTTCACATGTAATATTAGTTAGAATAGAGGAGGTGACTTATTAACTACTTAATTCACCATAAATCTATTGATCCGATGGGCGACCCATTTTGTAACTCTCCCATATCTCGGTACCAGCTGTTAAACGAATCGTTTTGTAATTAATTACTTGTCAAAATCTGGCAACCGATTTTATAAGCATATTAATTTTTTTATTGACTCAGGCGTGTCTTTGCGGAAATCCATTATAAAATACAATAGACGCCGTATATTTAGTAACCTAATCCGCTAAACTGTTCTTAAAGAGTCCTAAAGAACCCTGTAAGAAATCGACACGTGTTTCACCTCTCAACGGAGCATCCTCATGACGATTGACTTGTTGCGAACCCGGACCCGACGTGTGGACACGTAAAGCGTCGAGAGCAGAGTGAGCCACTTAATTAGCCTATAATATTCCCACTGCTGGGACCATTCACCACGCGGGCCCAGTGCGGGTTGATTGGTAACTGATTTTACCTTAGAATATTGTTTTTGTTGGGATTTGGAAGACCGTTGATAGTTACTAATCAAACGATGATTTGCATTGTTAAACTGGTATCCAAAATATCTGAACAAAGACTAGCCAGGTCAGAGGAAGTATTGAAAAGGCTGGCCGACATCATTATCATCTGCATAGCCTTTTCCCAACTATGTTGAGATCAGCTTCCACTCTAACCGGATGCAACTGAATACCAGTAATTTACATGGAGCGACTGTTTAACTGCCCGCCACAACTTAGTTATTGATTGATTTGCTGTAGAATATATCATAATTTAAGTTGCGGGTATACCTACTTAACTCGTCTGCTCGACGTCCGAATATCACTGCAGGGATCCAGCAGAATATCAGGGATATCGCGACCCCGGCACACAGGCAACGGAAGGAACACGGGTGGGTTTTAGTCAGTAAAAGTCTGACACACCCTCCCACTCCGCCCAGAGCGTGAGAAGATATTAGATAATTTCCCAACGTCAAAAAAAAAAGAAAGGTATATTTGCCTGACATATTATGCTGAACTGGACTCCCATTTGGTGCAACCTTGATACGCACACCGCACCTTGTTGTTCCTTCTTTGATTTAAGTAAAGTATGTCATAATGTCACTCCATTTCTTTTAGTACTTATGTTTTTTTTTTTTTTGTATATTGGCATCTTGTTTTTATACATATTCATATAATTTGTTATCATTTAATTGTGCTTTTGTGTGTCTTTTATATGCACTGAATAAATGTTTAAACTATTTATCTATATAAAAAATAATAAAATACGCCATTTCTTGTAACTTCAACCGTTGTCTAGATTTTACTCAAGTCGTTTACCAAGGGATGGTCTCTCGGTAATATAATTTCGTTGATTATGACCTCCTCTGAATCTCTTAGTACAATGGACCTCGTTTTACGGCGTCTTACTAAATTGCACTATTGGTATTAATTTTTTATGTCGTTTGTCGGAGCAATGGAAGGGTCCTTGTCTATGGCAGAAATGGTTTGTGTTTTGTGAAGTGATATTGTAGTGATTTACAGTTTTTTTTTTTTTTCAAGTTGCTAGCCACTACATCTATTTGACTATTTGAAGTAGGTACTACATATTCAGCTAACGCACTACAGGTTGAAGTTATCGTCACTGTTCCAGTGATGTCATGTTCCATGTTACATATAACGCGCAAGCAATATTTGGCAGAAAAATAAAAAAATTAAAAACCTTTATGCACACCACATGATCCATAAAAAACACAAAAACAAATGCCCGACGTTAATCGTAGCAGTTACTTGGCCTGTCAGACAATTTCAACCTTCACCATTAATCGGAAGCACATCACATCTTTTTCTTCCACATCCAACCTGGTCACCCCACGAGATCATCAGTCCAAGCTGGTGATCAAAAACCGATCATCGATCCAAATATGCATTTTGAAAGCGCATTCAAATAGGATAATTTATGAAGATCTGAATGCACTGGACTGATATAGGCCGATGATAAACATATAGTCCAGTGGTTGCCCAGTCGTATCAGCCTCGACTTACAAGTCGTATGTTCAAACCCAAGCAGGCACTTTACTTTTTACTTTATGTATGTACATTAGGACAAATAACTATTTACACTAGGTACTAAATACAATAACGAACTATACAAATAAATACAAAAAAAACAAAAAAGAAACGGACACTTATGCGTCAAAGTATTCGTCCGCATCGCTGTCATCCGGAAACGTGCCCAGAAGACTGGCAGCATTGCCACGTTGAATGGCAATGCTAATTCTTTGGCCAAAGAATGTACATTAGGTATATCATCACCACAACTCTCAAAAAGGTGTAGGAAAACATCGTTAGGACACCGGATCGAAGATTATGTGAGATCCACCAAGCCACATTGGGCCCACATGGCCCTATGGCCCTCCCTCTCACAGAGAGGAGGCCTGTGTCCCAGCAGTGGGAACAATATAGGTTGATTATAAACAGACAGTGCTTTTACGTTTTGAATTTTCAATTTGCGAGATAGGTATGAGTAACAATAGTCTATTTTTAAACATTTTCTAGCCTCAAGGCCACAACTCTGTAATCCCGAATTCGACACGTTTTTCGAGACTTTTCCTCATTAAATGCAAAGGATGAAAGGACACCCCTACTATAGCTTCGTAAGCGTACTAATTTGAGCTTAGTCGGATGTTTCCCAGTTCGGGCCTGCGCCAAACCAACGTAATTAGTTTGTCTTGTTAGGTAAGTTATTAATTAATGTCTAGAAATCATTTCCAACAATGCCGCAGTTTTGGAACTGGCTATTAGCTTCTGCAACTACATTGAGTAATGTTCGTAGTTTATTGGTGAAGTTTTGTGCGATTACATTGTAATATGTACTTGCGTACTATGTTAATAAGTCTATGTACCAGCAAAAGTTCATATTTAACCAATTTCAAAACAAAATCCCGTGAACACGATGACCACATCTGTTACCAGCCTGGTGCTACAGCCGCTGAGCGCTGCAAGCAAGAATAGTCCTTACGGTGGTTAGATATGAACTTTTTCGATGGTACATTGAGGAACCGGATAGAACTGGATGTAGTAGTGTAATTTTGGAGATGTATTTGTGAAGAGTCTATAATACCTCAAATTGCTTAGCATGATCCTCCGTTATATCGAAAAAAACCGTTCAAGTGCATGTCTGACCACGCACAATGAAGGGTTCCGTTGTTGGGATGAATTTATCGCAAGAACAAACTTAACGTTGTAGTTGAAAAACATGTTCTCCCATACATTCCGTATGGGAGAAAATGTTTTTGCAACCGCAAATTTAAGTTCCTCGATTATTACTCGTTAACTTGTAAAGCCTACTTAACTGTGAAAGTTTTTCTTTTAATTTCGTTATACATATATACTACTGCGGTGAATTTTTTCACATATCCAAAACCAACCATTTCGCTGGAAGGGGGCAAATTAACAGTTTTAAGCTTAATATTTCGTAAACGGATTCAGTGCATTTTTTTGTTACAGTCAAGTGTCCACCACAAAAAATGTACTCTAAAGCTTAATATTTCGCAAACGGATCCTGAATCCAAAAATAGTTTTCACACACTCACAATATTTTTGAACGACCTTTCCAACGACATTCATTCCACACCAAGGGATAGGCGAGATACAAAAACATCCCCACTTTAAACCTAAAAAAAATATTTTCCGATTTTATTTTACCACTTTGTCGGCGTGATTAATATGTATAGTATACCCATGAAAATTTCACAGCACTAGTACATATAACAAAATTAAAAAGAAAACTATCACAGCTAAGTAGGCTCTACAAGTTAACGTGTAATAATAAACCAACTTACATTTGCACTTGAGAAAACATATTCCCCCATACATTCCAAATGATAGAACTTCATTTCCTAGCGTTAACCACTCGTTAAACCTAGGCATTACCCACGGGCTAGTCACGTTAGCTGCCGGTCGTAACATAGATACTAGTAATGAAACATTTATTTAACGTTTCCTCTATGGGTTAAACGTGTATCTATTCAAAATGTATCTGAGATGTATTTCTTATTTAAGACTGGTTCTTTTGTTAAAGGTTTCAATAAATGGCCAATTTAGTTGTTATTTCACATTTTATTTTATATTTAAACAATATGAACACACACGGACATCATATATTACCACAGACAAGAATACGGTAGATAATATCTTACTAATTAAATGTCACTCACAATCAAAGACAAAATATAATTGAGTACTTGCCTTTTTACCTAATACAATTTTAACATCTTTAGCATACTACTATACATAACAAAATTAAAAGGACAACTATTACAGCTAAGTAGGCTCCACAAGTTAACGTGTAATTAATAACCAACGTACATTTGCGGTTGAAAAAACATATTCCCCCATAGATTCCCTATCGAAGAACGTGTTTTTTGACCACACTGTTAAGTTTGTTCATGGAATAAATTCATCGCATCTACAGAACCCTTCATTGAGCGTGGTCTGACACGCACATGGCCGGTGTTTTAAATTTTCTTTTAGTTCTCTCTCGAAGCAACATCAATTACAAACTCCAAACTCCAAGCAGGCATGCTTAAGTGTCATCCACATCATGACATAAGGTAGTGATGATGTACCAATAACTTACTGAACGTGCAATTCATAATAAAATATGTAAAATTGATAAATTAATCAAATTTGCGACATATTTGACAGCTATTGGCGACATTGCAAACTTTCAGAATGCACCCTTTGAAGGTCATAAATACTTCTATGATTTAGACATAAGGTACCTTTTCTTAAACTTTATTACAAAAAAAGGGCTGAAATAAAAACTAAAAATACCAATTTTCTTCCTCTCAGCTTTTTACCTGAACGAAATCCTAAGTAGAACACAGCACAGAATGCATTATGTAACGGTCAAGGCTACGTTGTTTTCATTGCTAACACTTGGCGCCGTTCAACTTAAAGCGAAGGTCATAAATAAGAATTTAAATTACATTCTTCGCAGCGGTTTTAGTTCATGAGTTAGCTTTGAAAGTGGGTATGAATAATTTATTGAAATGGAAAATATAGTTAAAGTGTAATCTAATTCTAAGTAGATTATGATTAAAGTTGTAAATAGATAAAATTAAAGTGTTTTCATTTTATCAAAGTGGTTGACTTAAGACTGCAAACCACCTAGATTAGAAAAACCTGCGCCTTGAGCTGATTGGTCGTGCATTGAGTAAAATATAGGACCCGCTCATACTATGTGTTCCATGTATGACATTATTTATGAACAACGTTCCTTTTACCAAAGAGTTTTTCATCATAAGTGCCTTTTCATAGGTCCCGGTTGCCGGGTGCCGGGTACCCGGCATCTAAGTGTATGGGTATGTACGTTATCTTTCACACGTACCGGCGTAATATAACGTACATGCCCATACACTTAGCTGCCGGGTACCCGGCAACCGGGACGTATGAAAAGGCACTTAGGTATTATCAGCCTGCACTGTCACTGTCAAATATTAACTATACCTAATATTAACATTATCTGGTTATATAGGTACGAAACGTTTGGCTTAGGACGCCATTTTCATTCAATACACAAGTAAACTACCATTAGCCGAGTTTATCGCTTCATCAACATAGAAGACGTAGGTATAACTAACCTTGTGTATCAACCTCACACATCCTGCAAAACAGCTGACTACTAAAACCCACCCCTCACACTATCTACTCCACTAAGTGCATGTAATACCTTCAGAAGCGTTTCACACGCGTTCCTTCTTCACACGAACTTTTATACCGAACAAAACCACAACGCAAGCATTCTGTCGACACCTTAATTGCCTTCATCGGGTGTTTATCACGCTACCAAACTGCGTACTACGTATAAATTGTGTTCTCTGTAGTTAGTCGGTGATCTATCGCTTGTTTGTGTGGAGTAGACTTTATTGCTGGAGGCCATATTTTTTTGGCGAGTCTAGTTTTTGAATTTGGAACTATTTGTAGTTATTTGACATTTGATTACAAACGTCATTTCATATTATATCTGTATTGCACGTGTCATGTTATAAAGCTTGGAATACACAATATACAAAAGTTATGTAGGGTAGACTGGGTCCGGCCGTCAAAATTTTCATTTGACGACCAATAATTTTGTTAGTGTGGCAGTTAGCTGTAAAAAATAAGTTTTTTATTGTAAAGATTACATTTACATACGTATAAATACTAAAATTGTATTTCTAAGTCATAATACTTAGAAATACAATTTTAGTATATTATAACTCACAGGAGCAAGTTAGAAAAAAAGAGAAAATGTCACAACCGACCACACCCCAGGGGCGGTTGTGCCAGTACTTGGGGTCGGTAGTGACAGGTTAAAAATACACCAAAATGGTCATCAATAGCTTTTATTGCACGAAATATTCATTCTTCTCGAAAAAAAATACTTTGACGTAACTACATTTTCGTATAAATATTACGTAAGAACATTTAATATAGGTATATAAGTAATAAGGCACTGTAGCATCCATAGCTATTATAAAAAATCTTCATACATCAGTCTGATTGCTTATAACTAGTCCTTTAATCAGTCTTAAATTACAATAAATCCAAAAAGTTAACTAAAGAATTCTAATTATACAATACGGCAACAATGTCAAAATTCAAACTTTACTAAATATTCGTCACAACCGTACCCAAAAAAATAGGTCACCACCGTACCCAAAGCACCCCGTCGCAAAAAAACAATCACTATGGCAAAAAATAATGTAAGTCTTGTGCTATTTAACCACTAATTTTTAACTAATCATGAAAAAGAACACTCATTACTGTGTCTGTACACATAATAATATAACAACAATCATTAAAATAAATCGAATAAAAATACTATATTTGAATGTTAAAAAGTAATGACGACAACGTCGCGCGTTGGCTGACGCAATACTGTGAAACACGTTTAGATAGACCCGCAAGGTGCTCCCCTCTCCCCTTACACCTTCCCCGGTATTCCTTATAGTTTCGCTAATATTGCGATTGTCACAACCGTAACCTGTCATAACCGTACCCAGTCTACCCTAGTAGTACAAAAGCATGCTACTTTCGAGCAGATGGTACCTAGTAGCGCACAATTATCATGTCTATACGAAAAGAGTGTGACCATTTTACACACACGGTGAGCATGCTGCTCACTTGCAAACAAGCATGCTTTTATATAGCATTAGTAATCGTCGGTTGGGAAAAAGTCTAGTCTAGTAATTCATTGGACGAACGGGTGTTCTTATAATATTAAATAGATGTCATGGATGATATGAAAAGCCAGCCAGATTCATTACCGGATCAATATTATGATGCAATGCGCCATTAAAGCGGGAACTTTTATTTTCCTTTAAAACTGCAACTCCTCATTTTCTTTTTTATACCATCACAAAAGATCCGACAGTAAAATACATAATAACTTATTCGAGATTCCATCTTATGTGCCCGAAAACAAAGTTGTATTTAATACACTACACTAACATGTAAATAAAACGAAAACTTTCCAAAGCTTGTAAGAAACAAAGAAGTTCGTAAGTATGCTCATACGCTTGATAGCGCTACAACTTCGAACAAACTTGCGAACACGCTTATACCTAAAGGCGCCGTTTCACAGAAACCTTGGCTAAGCTACGCACGTGTAAAGCTTGTCCACTCTGAAATGACGCGCCCCACTACCGCATTTACGCACACGGTAATGCGGGAGTGGGGCGCGTCATTTCAGAGTGGACAAGCTATAGTTAGCTTTGCTTTGTATGAAAATGTAGGCGGGATCGTCCACTGCGACCCACGGCCACACTACGCACGTATGCGTGGCTGGCCAACAAAAGAACCGCGCAGCTAATGCGGCAAATAACTCCGTGCAAATCCAACGTAGCAGTGGACGGTTGTCTTAAATCGCTTAATCTAGTAAAACTGACTAATACACTAGTAACTAGTTAACTAAGCTAGTACTAGTTTGTCCTCACTTGAGAACCAACTATTTCCTTATTTGCCGCAAATTCAATAGAAACTTGTACAGTAAGTGAGTTATGGTTTAAATGTGAGAACTCGTTGCCGGTTCTAAGTTATGATTGAGATTAGTTTGTCCCATAATTTATTAGGAAGAATGGTGACAATTTGGTATTATGACTTGGGATGGCAATCGTCATCCCATGACGGTCTTCATGAACATTCACGCCACCAGTTTGCGCCACTTTGATAAAAGGTCTTTCTATTTTGACAATGAATATAATGTGATGACGTTCATCATTCGTTTAATTAATTCGTTCATCATTCACACACGGCTAAAGAAAAAAATAACATTGTTGTTTTGGCGACAGATTTAGATAAGATGGCGGTAGCTAGTCAGGTGAACTTAGAAGCCCTACCACCAACCAAATCGAGCCCAAGAAAATTGCACCCCCACTGGGAATTGGACCTTTGGGGCTGAGAAAGGTGGTGCAACTGTCGCAGGCATTTTGTATGATTTCGCCATTTACATACGGCGTCGGCAATTTATAAACGCTCGCTGTTATAAAAAATGCCGAAGGCAAAATGTATAATGCCGTGTCATTATCTAATATGCCGAAACATTTGATTGACGATTGAATCGCCATATACATAATGCCGCGGCAAATTGAAGTATTTAGTTCTGTTTCTTACCACGCGCGTCGCTGTTGACCAAAACAAACAAAATGGCGTCAAGTAGTGGTTTTGTGACACAAAAAGTTATTGAAAACAGTGCAAATACTATGTGTTCAGAAGACTTTTCGCAAAATAATTGTGATTTTAAAGATACTTACTATAGTGAGTTGAAAAAGTATTACGATCTTCAAGCGAGAGCAGTAAAAAAACCGTGGACAACTGAGAAGGTTTTTGAGGTTATCCGGCATCTAAAAGATGCTAAGGTGTCCATAGAATCTGGTTCTCGGAAGACCCCTGCACAATATTACTGGTCAAAAAAATATGAGGTAATGAGTATTGGTGATCTGGACTACCTTATTCTAAAAAAAGATAGCCCTGAAAGTCCAACGGTTCGTGTAATACCGTTAGAAGAATATTACGACACATTATTAGATATTCATAGAGGTTGCGGACATGGTGGTCGAGACAAAATTCAGTATCAAATTAAGGATAGATTTATTATTGTGAGAAAAGCAATCGACTTATTCGTCTCATTGTGTCCTGAACACACAACACAACATAACATAATTATACAACAATAACAAACAACACACAACATTAAATAACACAAAACACATAACACATACACACACATTGAAAGTGCCATATTATCCTAAGAAGTTTAATTATTGTTTATAATATTAATGTCGTTTTTGTTACTTAAATATTTTAACTAAGTAAGAGAACCAAAGCGCATACTGATTACTAAAATAAAGTCTGATTTGTCCAAACTGTGTTTTCTTCATGGTCACCCTAAAACTACAACCAACGTTGAAATTACAACAATTGAACGAGTTGTCATTTTGCCTTCGGCATTTTTCATAACAGCGAGCGTTTATAAATTGCCGACGCCGTATGTAAATGGCGAAATCGTACAAAATGCCTGCGACATAACCACTAGATCACAGAGGCGATTCAAACTTTATTAGCACTGCAGTCTCTAGACACTGTCAGTGCAGCGATTTCGTGCTCTGTGATTTTAAGGGACCTTAACAATCTATTATTGATGCATTTAGTATTTTGGGGAAAATAACAAACAATATCCGTACATGAACGTTAAGAGCGCTTATCCTAAAAGATGGCAGCGTCACATATAACTGTCAAATATTTACCTGTTTTGATTAATTTGGCAATATTACTGTATGGAAATATAAAATGTGGCTAACTAGTGAACTAAAATATTGATTATGAAATGCAATAAGATAAATCGTAACACCGAATATTTAGTTTTAGATGTAAAAAAAGTATTTGGAAATTTTCCAAATGTCGTTTTTACACCTAAAACGGTTACAACATCAAATTAAGTGTTAAAATTGCAATTCATTATTAATATTCTAGTTCGCTAGTTAGCCACATTTCATATTTCCATACAGTAATATTGCCAAATTAATCAAAATCTGGTGACGTTCATCATTCGTTCATTCAGTCACGACTAAAGAAAAAATTAATATTGTTGTTTTGGCGACAGATTTAGATAAGATGGCGGTAGCTAGCCAGGCGGACTTAAAACAAGCCCCTATTTGCGACGTTGTCCACTTTCAGAATAAATGCTCTTAACGAAACAAAAGGAATATATAAAGGATCGTAACAGGTGGCGTTTTATAGTTTCTGCCTCCCCCCTTTGGGAAAAATGCGTGAGATTATGTATGTATGAATCCGATCTTAGTCCTAAGAAAGAGGCAATATTGTAGTTCGCAGAATACGGAAGTGTTCGAAACGTACGTCATAACGTCAACGCCAGCTGTCGCTGAAAATCAGCGCTGGGGCGCAGCATTATACTGAGCGATGGCCGTTTTGCGTGGATTTGATGCATATTTTCCCCCAACTTGTTCTTTTTTTAGTTTTGTGTTCTTTCTTTGCGTCATGTTTACCGCAACGAAACGTATTTTCTTTCTTTCTTTTTTACGCGGTACCGTTTCACTGCAACCACCAATCCGCCCGCGTAGCGCGCCGATTATGTAAATGTTAAGACCATTTGTCGAGACTTTGATACGGTGGCACACTGCTAGGTTTAAGTATTCTGTGTTCTTTTTGCAAAATTTTAATTTGAAAACTTTAAGTAGACCGTCCAATTATTATGCTGATACGTATGCATATTAGGAGAGCGCCCAACGGTCCAGTAGCAGCAGTCTTTAAAAAAAAATAGTTTCGTATTGAGACACGAAGGAACAAAATATGATCTAGAGGAACGTGGCCGGTTTTCTTTAGAGCGAATTTTGTTGCGTCGTGTCTCATTATGAAAATTTATAAAAGGTATTAGAAAATTCTAGATACACTTACCCAGGGGCTTGTACTAGCCGCTATTCATAATTACTTCTCAGTCACAAGATAATGTTTTTTTTTTAAGAGTGGCGCTGGTGAACCCTTGGGCGCCCTTTTAAGCTGCTCTATGATAACCTGCAATTTTTTTCAAAAAATATTTTTTATTTATTGTTAAAACAAGGAATTCAGGTGAAGTGCCGTTGACATTAAGAGAATAATGTTGTTTACTGGGTAGGTACGGTACTTTAGTATAATACTTTAATATTAAAGTTATTGTCTACTTGAGTGGCTGAACAATGAAGTCATACAAACAATCGCTTTCTTTCTGAATTCGGTTATTCTAGCGATAGTTTACTTCGACAGCTATTTCCTGTCTGAATTAGTTCAACTACTTACTCATTAACTAGATATTAATTTAATCTGTAATAATTAAATAACCGAATCCCAAACACTTCTCAGAATCACCGATTCTTAACACCCGGCAATGAAGAAACTCCTGTAATATTTACCGATATTTGCTTAACCCTGTTTTGTCCGTATGACCTTCGGGGCCGGATCGGGACAAATATTTATTTGTGCAATCCGGAAGGACGTCCTTTATTGCCATCCCCTTAGATATAACGGTGATTGTAATAGTAAATGTCCCATTAATCGGCAAGGGGAATGCCAAACGATTTCACCCGGAGTTTTGGGAATACGATGTTTCAATTTGTGGCAATTTAGAATGAAAATAGATGGCTTAACCGGTTAAACTCGACCGTCCCGAACTGTCACTGTGGCGACGGCCGACTCACGCGGCTTAAGCAATGGTTTCCTAGAAAAGCGGTGACCGCACTTAACGGCAGTCATGAAAATGATGATAGCGGCAAAGATTTAAATCGTTAGATTCGCCCTACCGCATACCGGGTCAAAAGATAGTCGCTTTTCTGTTACCTGTGACACACAATGATGCAGTGACACACTTGTTTGTCATGGAAACGCTATTTAATAATGTGCGAACTGAGTACGGTGAGGACAAATCTAGCGATTTAAATCTTTGGGGGGCGGGGTTTGCTTTACGTGTCAACAACGTTTTCTAGGAAATCACACCAACTTACTTTCATAATCAACGTTTCAGTGACGTTATTCGCCCCGCTACGTGAGCGGTCACCGGTTTTCTAGGAAACCGTAGCTTTATTTATCTATTTTGACGGTTAAAGAAGGGCTAATATCGTTGGTGGGCAGTTTCACTCTATGGCCTGCCGGACATTTTCGAAAACGAATCAACTAAATCATTCAAAACATGGTATGCAACACTGTTGTTTTTTTTATAGTTGAAAGTGACGTTGGAGCACGCGTCATTGTCACGCCGCGGGACTTGACAGGTAAAACGTATAATTTTGTCACGTCATAACTGGTTTTTTTATGTATGATGTTTTTTCTGGGTTGCAAACAGTGAAATTAGTTTGTAAGGATTGACGAACATTCGTAAAGTTTTTCTAGGATTATGGAGGAATTGTAAAGTTTTAGTTGGGGGAGGCCTATGTCCAGCTTTTGACATCTTTCGGCTGATATTATGATAATGATAAAGCTTCGTGCAGACTAGCACGACGCGACAGCGCGACGCGACGCCGGTTATTGTTAAACCGTGAAGTTTTCTTAGAAATTGTATTGTTCAAGTCGCGTTGCGCTAGTCTGCACGAGCCTTAAGGTTTTTTTCACCGTCAATATATTTTAGGTAAGTGCCTACATGTTTCTTCCAATATACTTACTTACACGTAGTGTTTTTTTTTTTTCGCAATTCGTTTTTTTTTTTTGTAAAAAAGTTTTTATTTTTTTCTTTTTAGTTGTGGTACCTACCCCACACCAATTCATATACCACTACTTGCTATGAAACAACAGCGACAGAAAGTATTATAATATTATTAACCGCCAAAGTACCAGCGGCGGAATCGGTGCCAGCGCCCACTACCGTCAAGCCCCGCTGGCACCGAAATTGACACGCATAGTGGTACCTTTCCGGTGCCAGCGGTCCTTGACGGTGCCGATTCGGTGCCGCTGGTCCTATACACAAAGTGGATTAAAAACGTATTAAAGCTCGTACAGACCAGCGCGACGCGACGCCGCGCTGCGACACGAACAATACAATTTCTAAGAAAACTTGACGGTATAACAATAACCGGTGTCGTGTCGCGCTGTCGCGTCGCGCTGGTCTGCACGAAGCTTTATCAAAGTTAGCTCAAAAACTACCCAAGCAAAGTTAATAAAATTTGTGTGGGACCATCGCGCAAGCTTTCTCTGTCTAATGAAAAAACGTGTGCGGTCGGGGTACCCCGGTCAGGAACGAAGTTTCTTCTCACGTATGATTTAAAACAAAAACAATTTTTTTTTTGGATTTACATTTTGACCTCACTAGGTATCGGCTTTAGCACCATCGTAAACCATGAAAACGATACCCATGATGAAAAATATGGAAATTTTGGCAGCCGCCATCTTGGTTTTTCATTTTGACGAAATTCAAACTTTCTCCTGGCATGCAGTGGACTCGGGCCGATGTGGACCCCACGACACTGTAATCTCATTTCTCGTTTCTTTTGTTTTTTCTCTGCCGGCGTACTTTCTCTCACTCTCTTTGAAGTAGAAAAAGACAGTCGCAAGTATTAACACTTTTTAGCGTGCCGAGTTCTGAAAATACAAGCTTAAAAAACTTCGTTCCAAAAATAATTTTCTAAATTGGTTTACAAATTGACGAAAACACATACACCTTCTACATCTTCTTCATCTTCTTTCTTCTTCTTTCTTCCTTCCCTTTTTGAAGTTGTTTAAAATCACAAAATAAAGCAATATTACCTACATCAAAAGAAACATCGACGTTGGCAAAAAACAGCACTCTTTAACGAAATTCACGTTACCGAATGTATTTACGAGTATTCCAGTACAATATGTAAAAAGCCGATTTTCTTTGTAAAAGTAAATAATAACTGCGTGTAGATAATGTGTTCGCAATATTGTGAATCATTTATAACCTTTTTATTTGAAAAGAAAATAAGTGAACTGTAGCAAGATAAGTGTGTTATTCGGCTGAAGAAGATGTTTCTTTCAATGAAATTATATTTTAGGGAGCGATAAAGGAGCCTATACAACTTTAGGTTTTTTTGGTTACCCTAAACATCTTAAGGGGTCATTGTACTCATTATTATGAACAACTTTCACTATGGAAGCAACGCTGAAATCGCGAAAAAAATATCCATAATCAATATCTATTTTTATTTAAACGGATAAAGATAAATAAATTTGTTTAAGTCGCTTTTTGTGTCTGATTGTGTAACCGCTTAGTTCTTTTAAACTACACAATGGATTTTGATCCGGTTTACACCAACATATAGCGAAAAAAAAAAATGCTGTTCCCTACATTTCGACGAGATATACGAACATAAATGTAGGGAACAGCTGATTTTTTTTCGCGATTTCAGCGTTGGTCCCATAGTGAAAGTTGTTCATAATAATGAGTACAATGACCCCTTAAGAGGTTTAGGGTAAACAAAAACTAAGGTTGTATAAAGTTTATAGAATTTTGTAATGAATACAAAATAAATAGGTGCATAACTAAAGGAAAAACACCTTTAAAAAAAGTTAGAGTATAAAATAAACAATTTGAAACTTGAACGCGCGTCCACACCAAACGTAACCCTTGCTCACAGTCAGCCGTCACAATCAGTCGTATCTATCTGACGTTGTTTTTTCATGGGTACATTTTGAACTTCGAGTTTTGTTTGTGTTGTTTGAGTCACACGGCTGACTAAAGATTTGGTGTGAATGCGGCCTAAGTGTTTTTTTCTTGCCACAACGTGTAAGCTCTTGACTTGTATGTCACCTGATGGTAAGTGATGATAAGGCCGAAGGTGGCAGCGAGCTTCACCCGGAATCCTCAACCACAGAAGAACTGGCTATCTTACCTCTAACTGCCGAAACACAACAATGCCGATAACATTGTTTTTATAGCTACAGACTTAGATAAGATGGTGCTAGCTAGCCAGGCGGTCTTAAAACAAGTCCTACCACCAACCAAACCGAGCAGAAAAATGTAAGAGAATGGCTGAGAATTTGGCATTTATCTATGTATGTAGGAGCCAATGGTTGTAAGCACCGTACATTATCATTTTGTTAATGTTGGTTTAGTTATGGAGCACACAGAAAGAACCACAAGTTAAGTTTAAAATTATATTAAAATGTAGAAGGTTAACACGTTAAAGTGGTAGCGATTCTTTGTCTTGACCAGTGGTTAGTTTCACAGTTATTGTCTGACTCAATGTGCATTGCATAAAACGTTATTATTGTAGCATAATATTTGTAACACACGACCTACAAGTAGGTTGCTGCGTTCGTAAAGTAAATGTACGGTTGATGAGACCGTACAATCTAAATACAATACAGATCAAACACTCACTCACTACAAAAAAACTACGAAATGGACAAAGATCTATTTTCAGTAGGTACTGCAATACAATTCCCATTTTCATTACTTACCTAGTTATAAGAAAGAAAAACTAGTTAAGCTCACATTCTTGATTCAAAGCAAGGAGATATAACAAAGAAGTCGACGTATCAAAAGCAGACAACGAATACAATCGGAAACATTTTATAATATTTTTTCATTTAAGTTGTGTTCGTTTTAAACAAAAACTTTTTCTAGAATAATTAAATAACTTTACTTACAGTCAGGGACAAGAGCAAATCTTCGTTTATAAATATATTTTTTATGAAAATAAACCTTGTTGTGTCTAACTGCGCAATAACACCCGGTTTCTACATTTCTTGAACGAAAATCAACACAAAAATGCTACCAAATTGTTAAACGCATGTAAATACTGCTGTGAATGGTTTGCTGAATTATCAATAGCCAGGCAGATCACTTGACATATAAGGCCATTCTCACACGGGGTGACGGCAACTCAACCTAAACTGGTTGGCAACTGGTGTTGCCAACTGCGATGCAACTGGTACTCTCACCTGGCACAACTCAAGTTTTTTGCATAAGTACTCAGATTGGTTAAATGAAATTGAATGTGTCGAATTAGTAAGGGGTAATGAGAAGAGTATTCAAGAAAACGCGAACCAGCCCGGGCATCTTGCAAACGCGGACGTCCCAGGAAATATTTTTCAGATTTGTCTAAGCGCTCGAAACGTAGAAGATTGGCAGAATTATCTCAAGTAGATGACTCTGCTGTAAATGCACTACTCAATACTTTTGATACGTCTAATACTAGCTTAAGACTGAATATAAATGCGAACGAGGTCTTATCCCTTTTTGTTGAGGCTAAGTTGACGAAGCATCAATATTTATTATTTAAGAACTTCATTAACAATAAAACTGCATGTTATGTGACATTTTACCATATAAAAGAATACATATTTAATGATAACCCCTTCATGAACAGCGTTAATATCATATTCAGATGTATTTCCGAACGAGGGAGAATAAATCTCAAATATTGACTATTTAAATTTATATTAAACAGTACATATTGTACAATTTATTGTATATAATGTATTAAATTATGTAAATAAAGCATTAATGTACATTAGTGAAGTATTTTTTATTATTTACCCTTCAGAAAAAATCCCATTTAACAAATTTAATAAAGTAAGGTATTTATGACCGAGCTTGCAGGGCGCTTGGACCACCGTGCAGTGGTGTCAGCTACGCTGCCAAGCATGCTGCAACTGGCTCGTTGTTTCAGCATAGCATAATGCTATTCTCTATTTAGAATTGATTATTGTATATTTTATATCTCATTGTATGTTGTACCGGTTGACGTCGACGTCGACGTCAGCGCTGGGGCTCTGTCTCGTAGGGGATCGCAGCATTATGCTGAGCGATAGCTGTTTTGCGTAGATGTGACGCATATTTTCCCCCCAACTTGTCGTTTTTTGCTTTGTGTTATTTCTTTGCGTCATATTTACTGCAAATAAACGTATTTTTTTTCTTTTCTTTCTTTCTAACACAAAAGGAAAGAGGGCTATCACTGGTCTCCTCTCTGGTCGGTTTAATAGCTGCTATCAGTCCATGTAGGTATTCTTCTTTGTCAATATCCTTACAGTACTCAGCCTTAAAAGAGACTGACACTAAACACACTACTTCCCTAAAAGATCTACCTTAGTAACAGTCGGGTACGGTGCCTCAAACAGCACGTAAAAAAGCCCTTACATTCCGACCTGCTAGAAGCCCAAAATGTCAATTTAATTAAATAAAGTACATGAGTTTCTGCACCAAGCCAATTGCAGTTTGCAGTAAAAGTTTATTCGTAAAAGCCGCAAACTAGAACAAGTGCGAGCCGGACCCGCACACGACGGGTTCCGTTTGGCAAGGGAATAATAATAATAATAATACCAGCCTGTTACTGTCCCACTGCAGGGCAAAGAACTCTCATACAGAGAAGGAACGAGCATTGATCATAACAAGCTTCTCTTATTCATAGCTTGCTCAAAACGCGTTGGTGATTTCAGACTTATATTATCTATAAGTCCAGGTTTCCTCACGATTTTTTCCTTCACCGATGTCAGTAATGTCCAAGATAAACTCAGAAAGTACATATGAATTGAAAAAGTCACATTGGTACTTGCCCGGATTTAAATCCACAACCTCGTGCTTGAGAGGCGAGGCCAGGGAATATCTAAATCAATATTTAAAAAAGAGAAAAGATTAGATTTTTTGTATGTTTGTTTGTAATGAATAAACTCAAAAACTACTGGACCGATTAAAAAAAATATTTCACTCGTAGAATGCTATATTATCACTGATTAACATAGGCTATAATTTATAAAGATATGACGCGAGTGAAGCCTCTGGCGGAAGCTAGTAGGGAATATTTTGCAAAAAACGCCGTAACAAAAACGCGTTTTTTGTATGGGGTCCTTTAATTTTGAACTTCATATTATATTATTATTATTTGTTGATACACCGGCAATAGAAATACACAATCTGTGGAAATTTCAACTGTCTACCTATAACGGTTCATGAGATACAGCCCGCTGACAGACAGACAGACGGACAGGGTTAATAGGGTTCCGTCTGGCAGCCCCAGGGTACGGAACCCTAAAAACGTGTAAATAGCTCTCTAGTAGATGCACTACTATATTGGAAAACTTTACAAAAAAACTCGATTCGATCGAGACCAACCATTCGAAGCAATTTACAGTTTGTTCCCTACAAAAGCAAATAGGTTTTTTTTTTACTTTTCTCTGCTGTAAAAGGTCTGGTAAATCTTTTTCAGGGAACCTCTAAGGCATTTATCAAAAAACTAGCTTATGCCCGCGACTTTTTCTGCGTGAAATTTCTTGGTTTAACATAAAATATGACACTCGGCAATACTGTAGCATCACATAAGTAAAAGAATTTTCGGAAAAGGATCAGTAGATACAAAAAAAAAATACCTCTCTATAATATTAGTATATACATATTCTTCTCAATCCGTCCAAGAAAGTTTGAAGATTTGACATTTTTTCTTTTTCTTTTTTCGTGTGGTTAGTGACTAACGTGGTAACGAGTGTGATACGTGACTTAGAAATGTGTAACACCGAATATCACGTCCCCGTAAGTTTACGAATACGAAACACTTAACAACGAATGCACGCTACCACGAAAAACTTAACGCCGTAGCAATGCGCCGTAGCAATTCTTCAATTATTAATTCTGTATGTTTTTGTTCCTTGTTTAACTCTTCAATGGTCTTATATAAATACTAAAAGAAAAAGTATTACCCAAGGATGCAGTGAAAGACCATTGAAGAGTTAAACAAGGAACAAAAACATACAGAATTAATAATTGAAAAATTCAATTCACAGGCTCAAGAAACCAAAAGAGCAAAGAAAATAGGGAAGAAAAAATTAAAAAACATTTGGAAAAAAAGGAAATAATGGACTTAGCCACCTTTTTAGATGGTCTTGCATACTTGTGCTATTTAAACGTTAACAGTTTTTATTTAAGTTTTTTTTATGTTCGATTTGGTTGATTGTATTGTCATGGAAAAACGATTGATTTGGTTGATTGACACATAATAATTATGACATTTTTGTTCTCATATGTTTGTTTTGGTTGATTGTTATATGAATAAAGACTTTTTACGATGTCTTTTCGTTTAGTTATTCGAGATCACATGACTACGGTGTTCAGTTTTTAGTGGTAGCGTGCATTCTTTGTTAAGTGTTTCGAATAGGTGAATTAGAGATTTAGTTATTCGAGATCGCATTGCTACGGCGTTAAGTTTTTCGTGGTAGCGTGCATTCGTTGTTAAGTGTTTCGTATTCGTAAACTTACGGGGACGTGATATTCGGTGTTACACATTTCTAAGTCACGTATCACACTCCGTGGTAACAGAGTTTTTTTGCCGCCCATGGGCCTCCGACTTGACTTCACATGCCGTCGAGAAATATCTCTCAGGCATCCCGGTTTCCTCACGATGTTTTCCTTCACCGTTTTTGAAGCAAGTGATAATTTTGCAATACGCATATGAACTCGAAAATTCAGACGTACGTGGCTTGTGTTCGAACTCGAGACCTATGACTTGGCAGTCTGACGGTCACACCACTAGGCTATCAAAGCTTCACTAATAACACAACTAGCACAGTATGATTGTAATACACTTCTTTTTATCCCTTTGAGAAAAACAAGCGTGAGGCATGATCTTCCAGCCCAGGCATTTAAAACAAAGGAAGCGCTCTTAAAACAAATGTTCTTTGGAGCAATTTTATCTATTGCGCACGAACGGAATTAAGTAGGTAGGTAGGTAGCGAACGATCTACCCCAATGATTTACTGGCGTTCGGTGTTTCAGCTGAAAATCCTAGTACAGGGCATTAATAGCTTTGCATTTTCTGAAGGTATTTTAGAATTGGTAGGATTTGTACTCTGCATTCCTGATTTTGAGAAAATGTTGACTTTTAATTCTTTAATTACATAGGTATTATTTTATTTCTAACTAGTTTTAAACTGAAAACTCAAACTGAACGCATTCATTTCAAATATACCATAAATACAGGCATTTTTGAATTATCAAAGAGTCGTTCAGTTGGACAGAAATATTAAGCTAGTTGGCCTTTCTAAAATGTAGATCTCTATGAAGAACAATGGGCAAGAAAGTCCAAGGAAACTCTTTTAAATCAATAAACAGTAAAACCCGATTAATACGATTTTCCCCATAATACGCCATGTTACGTCAGTCCCTGCAAGTTGAGGCATGTTTTCATAAATATTTATCACGCTTAATACGAATCGTCATCCCGTTTAATACGCCATCTGTACACGTGTGTTATTCGATGCAGCAGTGGCCAGCAGACTGACTAAGCGAGAAGCCCTGAGTGATGATGCCCTAAGTGAAGAGGCCCTAAGACAAGTGATGATGATGAAGATGAAGGAGAATCAACTTCGATTTTGTCAAACGCCCAGGCATTGTTAGCAGTTAACGATTTAAGGCGTTATGAGTGAAAGCGAAGTCGCACTGCAAGTTAAGTTATATTGAAAGTCTTGTAATTACCAATGCATAAAAAGCTATATGTCAAACCAAAATATTTTAGTGATTACTTTCATCATCATCATTACAGCCGAAAGACGTCCACTGCTAGACATAGGGGGGCCAAATGGGGGGGTTTGCCATAATCGCCACGCTTGGCAGGCGGGTTGGCGATCGCAGTATGGTGTTAAAATGCATAGAGAACGCTGCTGCCCATTCTCTAGTGAATCCCTTAGTCGCCTTTTACGACACCCACGGGAAGAAATGGGATGGTACTATTCTTTACGTCCGGCACCACACGGAACCGGTGATTACTTTACGTAATGTAATTATAAATAATAATACACTATGATGTAAACTAATTTAAAAATACATCCATAATATTATAATAACTTTTTAACGAAATTAGTAAATAATACGTGTCCGTATGGATTGAGGAGCCATGTCTCATATTTGAACGAGGGTACTGCCAATATTTAGTAGTAAATTAGCCGGTAGGCCGTTTCCTGGAATTAAATAATTCCTAATTCTTGGGTTAAAGTTGGCTCCTCAATTCAGACCGTCAGGATTGAGGAGCCACCTTTAACGTCGTATAACTTTTTAAGGGTTTTACTACAAATTCCAGGATCCGGCCTACAAAATCGGCTAATTTACAACTAAATATTAGTAGTACCCTCGTTCAAATATGAGACATGGCTCTTCAATCCATACGGACACAATAATACGATTTATTTTCCCTATCACGCCTCATACGCTTTCTCGCTTATGACGCGTTTGTTGTTTGGACCCTTTGAAATCGTCTTAAACGGGTTTTACTGTATTACATAATCCTGCGTACAGTATTCTTGTTGCTTCGTGAGAACAATTAATAGTAGGTAAACATAACATAGGCAGCCTATAATGTTCCCACTCCTGGGACACAGGCCTCCTCTCATCAAGTGGGAGTGGGCTGTAATCTACCACGCGGGCGCAGTACGGGTTGGTGAATGTAGGTAAACAAGCTGAATACAATTTCGTTAACAGAGTAGGTGGGCCAATAATAATACTGCTGTAAGGTATTTGTATAAAGACTAGGTCCTGAGATAACTAAGAAATACCTTCGACCTTTCCACTTCGTAGTACACCAAAAACATTCAATTCGTAACATTTTCATCAGTTATTCCAAGGAATCTCGAACCAAAATACAGAATGTATTCAAAAATAATATTTTTTAACATAAAAAGAATCACTTTGCTTCATTCAAAGATGCTGTGGAGAAAACTGCTGCAACCGTATTTGTAATTTTCGCTCAACTTTTACCTCAGAATGTCCACTGGCAACCATGAAATAAACTTTCATAGAAGTCTCACTGTTCCAAATACTCGAAGAGAAGATCATCATTCTCCTGCCCAAATCTCAATTTATTTGAGGTCGGCGCGGGCGCAAAATATCTTTTTCTTCCATGCTTCTCGATTAGTCATCATCTTGGTAGTCCCTTTCAAGCCGTAATCATCTTCCACACAGTCCATCCACCGTATCTTTGAACTTCCCATACTCATAGAGCCATCCAAATTCATACTCCAAGGAAAATTGATACTTTTATTTCTATACCCACCTCAAATTAATCAAAACTGTATAGATGAAAGTTACAAGACGAATGAAACATTAAGCTAAGCGCATATAAGAGGCCTCGCCCACGGCGACTACTCGTATTTGTAGCGATGCTGCTGCGCATGTGTATCGATAGGGCCGCGATGCTGTCGCTGGCTGTGTACCTTCGCCCAGATTTTGTATCGCTACTATCGTGATGCTGTCACCTCCCCAGCACCCCTCCCTCCGTTCTCCACCCTTCGTTCCCCCGATGTTGTCAGAAACGGTCGTGCGTTTGCATCGATACAGCCGCGCATTTGCATCGTTCCTGTCGCACGTTGCAAACGCGACTAACGCGCGATAGTAGTGATGCAGAAGCGCGTTTACAAAACGCGCGACAGCATCGCTACAAAAAGTCGCCTTGGGTAAGCGGCCTTACAGCCGCATCGGGCCGTAGCACATCCCATTTCAATACAAAAATTCAATACATTTTGTATGAACTATCAATAACTACAGAATTATAGAATTCTCCTTCTGTATCTTTTTATTTGGTGTCAAAATGATGTGGATTACAAAGAATTCGCTTTTGCCGCACATTTTGGAGCAAGCGAGGCGAAAACTCCGAAGTGATATCTTGCGACAGTTTTATTTCAGCTCTTTTGTACTTTTCTTTGATATTTTGTTGCACTTTTGTGGTTTTTAACAACACGTCTTTGATTTTTGGAAAAAATAAAACACAAATAAAAACTGATATGAGGAAATTTGATGTGAGTATTTTTATCTTTATCTTTGTTGAATCATCAACATTCTGCCTAGCCTTTCTCAACCATGTTGGGGACGGCTTCCAGTCTAACCGGTTACAGTTATGCATTCATCAAATGCATCTGGTTATTGCATGTAAAATACTAGTAATTTTACATGGAGCGACTGCCTATAGATCTGACCTCCACAACTCAGGTACTGGGTACGATATTCCTTGATAAGACTTTCGGGCTTCTGACGACGCGTAACGACTGTCAAAGATGCACGAATGACAGCCGGGACCAACACTGGGAACGAAGCGAATCAAAACTAAGTTCGTTTCGATTTCCTCCGCGTCTTTTCTTACTTCTGTTTTCATTTCGCTTAGTACGGGGTGTGAACTGAAATATGAAAAGACGCTGAAGAAAACTAAAAGAACTTAGCTTCGTCTCGTTTCGTTCCCAGTTTCAAAATATTATCTCGTGACTGAGAAGGAGTTATGAATAACGGCTAATAAGGACCCTCGGTAAGTGTGGCTAGAATTTTCTAATACCTTTTATAAAGTTTCTAATTGATATATTGTTGGTTCGTGTCTCCCTGTGGACAAGTGGTCCAGTGCTCAACTGGTTGGTTGGATAAATGATACGGGATTCAAATTATCAAATAGTAAATTATGCCACGCTTTAGTAGATTCGACAGAAACGGGCATTAGTAGTGTATTAAGTTCAAACTGTTTAAAAAAAACCATTGTACGAGTATTTAGTCATTTGTATATTCATTATTAAGAAATAAAGAGCTTTTTTATTTATTTATTAGAGTGAGGCCTCATTAGTGCGTTGCGTTGCGTTGCGTCGTCGCACGCGAAGTTTCACCGGATCGACGAACGAGAGCCGAAGCAAGGGGAGGATGATGCGCTGCGCTGTCGGAGCCTCTGTGGTCGGAGCTCCGGTGCGACGACGGACAGTGTTCTACAGTATTGTATAAAGTACTCTGTGGTTTCACTGCTGGAGGGGCAAACTAAACGTACGTCGCCCTACGTCATCGACGTGTGGTATAAAATGCGTTGATCCGTTGAGACGACGCAACGCAACGCACTAATGAGGCCTCACTTTTATTAGCTTCCGCCAGCGGCTTCACCCGCGTGATATTTTTTTTTAAATTATAGTCTATGATACTCAGTGATAAAACAGCGTTCTACCGGTGCAGTGGAGAAAGATTTTTTTTTAATCTGTCCAGTACTTTTTGAATTTAAACATGGCAAATAAAATTAAAAATTTATCTTTAAAATATTAGTAATTTAGTATAGATATAGATGAAATTAATCAAGTAGTTTTTAAAGAGAAAATTCACAATTTACCATACAAAATTCATGAACCTACAGATGAAAACCTAAGTAAGTATAAATCCGTACTAAAGATATCGAATTTTCCAAGCTATTCTAACAAAGACAACACAATGAAAATAATAACAAAGAAATGCTCTTCACATTGCTGGCTGTACAAACAAACAGTAAGGTACCGAGCAGTATACTTAGTTACTACAAAGAACTCAAAAATAGTTCACGAAGGTATTCAAAATAAAATTTAGACCTTTGCCTGTTCGAGCAGAAACTTATAATGAGTTTCTCGGACTTGAACGTAGAACCTAGTGAAATTGAGTAGCAAAGACTTTGATACACATTTTGTTGTTTGAAAGTAAACTCTATGCCTGTTATATAGGGCTTAGAATGGTGTGTACAGTTGGAAGTAACAGCCGGTGCACTGTAGGTTGTAAAATAAACTTTTATTTTGTTCTTGTTCTTTTATTTTCTTTTTGTTATTTTACGTAGGCGTTTGATGCGTGTGGTTTTAATTCTAGTATTACGTATATAGGCCACTTTTTTCTTGGTATAAAAGGTAAATAAGAGATTATGTTAGGATGGGTCAATGCATCTTTAACACAAAAAGGATGCACTTAGATAGTTATACTTACCTGTCCTCATAATCGGTGGCGATGAGGAGGAGGAGGAGGACATGGAGGAGTAGGAGGACACGGAGGAGGAGGAGGAGGACACGTATGAGGAGGAGGAGGATACGGAGGCGGAGGAGGAGGACACGCAGGAGGAGGAGGAGAACATGGAGGAGGCCTAGGTATACTCAGCAATGAATGCTTTGCTGAGTATACGTACGTATATATAAAGGGAGAAGGCCTAGCCTCCTCCCTTTTATGCCACGCTTCCCTAGTCTGAGCGAGTCTCATCCAGATATTTCCCGCGATATTTTGTAGGTCGCCCAGCTATACTTCTTTTTCGCATACAATTCGTGACTCCCCATTTCACCTTATCTTTTCTTTTTATTCATCGGTATTTTTTCCTACTTATCAGAAAAAATTACGATAATTATGTCGTTTTGTTTAGTGAGAATTGTCATAAGAAAACTACAACTTTGGCTACGCATCCTTCGTCTTTAAACATCAATATTGATTAAAAGTTAAAACTTTACGAATCCTTTCACCCCATTAAATATTTATTTTTCACTAACCCATCGCTAGGAAATCTGTAACAAAATAAAACATCAAATTACGTATTGTAACACAAAACATTTTGTTTATGCCACTTCGAATTTAACGACGCCATTTTGTAAACAGTAGGTAAAGGACCATAAAATCTGAGAGGTTATGTTCAGGAAACGGAGCGGGCGCTGTTAACGCAAAAGCGGACGGCAACTGGCTTTAAAAACTGGGTTGGCCATATTTTTCTTTAAGATTTTTTAAAGATAAAGAAAAGAAAAACGTTTATTTTCCCGAGTAGTCGTACGTGTAGCTTTTAAATTCGGTTCATACGGGACCGGGTGTAAAGTAAGCCAGAATAGACAGTGTTTATTTTTATTCTTCTGTAAAAATATTTTCATTTGCCGTCTTGGAGTTCGGTGGTATAGTAAATGGTACTAACCCGTTAAGTTGTCAAAATTTGGGATTACCTACGTATTCGTACACTGATGGAAATCCAAAAGGCCAGTATTTTTTAATAATACATTTATTACCTAGATTATCTATTACATGCGGTATTTTTTCTGCACATGTTTGCTGGCACAAAGATACCAAGCGTGTTACAAGCAAAAATAGAG
This sequence comes from Agrochola circellaris, assembly GCA_914767755.1. Taxonomy (NCBI): domain Eukaryota; kingdom Metazoa; phylum Arthropoda; class Insecta; order Lepidoptera; family Noctuidae; genus Agrochola; species Agrochola circellaris. Next base: position 10,464,613 of record OU611863.1, on the reverse strand, counting down.
CTTAATGGGATTACACCATACACAATTTGGTTGTACCACGAACCTACTTCTTAGAAAATTAGAGGCATAACATTGAAGTTCAAATTAGTTCTAATTCAATTAATTCTATTCAAAAACTCTTATCGCTTATCGCTTATTGCTAGCTCTAGCTGGTGCAAGTGCTTGGTATTAGCTGTCGATATGGGCATTAAATAGATTTATCGCGGGTCGCTCGTAAACCCGCCTTAAGCTCTTAAGGGTAAGCCAAGCTCTTTATATAGGATGTAATTTGTAGCCAGTGCTGTTCGATTATCGCTTCATTAGACAGGATTTTTTTAAATTGAAATTGTTATAAAATTTATTCAGTTCTATATTAAAAAATATAACTTTTGTTAATACAATCCTCAAACGTAACGTAAGTAAGCAAATAATTAACTAACAAATTAAAATCTTATCTACTTCATGTCAGATTTTCCTGACGAAATTATTTGAAAAATACAATATTATATTTTTTCAAGACGAACAATTATTTGGCTTAGATAAACATTGCTGTTCAGTAACTAAAAATTAAATGAAATAAAAACAAAATATATTATTTTCGTTTTACTCGATTGCGGTGAAGCCCAAAACGAGGGTACCGTTTTAGCCAAATAATTTCAGAAGAATATTGGACATGAGCCTTGCCCAAAAATACTCACCCCTAATATCGTTCTCCACCATAAACTTCCATGAGTCTACCCTTTAAGGTCATACCAATGGAGATCAATAAATAATACATAAAACCCCTGTCAGGAACATTTCGTCCTATTAATAAAATGGCAGTTTTATTGCCCAATACAGTGTAATTACTGATTCTATCGTGTTAAGGACTTGACATTGTTTGTCTGGTACCTACTCTATACGATGTGATGGTCAATTAAAACATTGTTGAATGGTTGAAGTGTCAGTATAACGGGTTATTGTAAAGGTTTTATTATTCGTTAAATGTCCATTTTAAAAGCTTCCTTACGGATTAGAGTAGGCACAAGAGTTTTTGGAACCAAGTTCTTTATAGCGGCTTGCTCTAGGAGTAAACTGGCAGAAAATGTCAAAAACCATTCATACTTGCGACTGTCTTCTTTATAATCGATAGAGAGTCAGAGGAAATTTGGTCAAAATAAAAATGCGAGAAGGCGGCTGTCAAATTTTTCGTCATGGGTGTCGTTTTCATGCCTTTCGAGTGTGTTCAAACATATAGTGACGTTAAAACATAAATCCAAGATGACGGTAGCAGATTTTTCAATTTTTTTATCAAATTAAATGTGAGAAAACATAGGCGAACTTTTACAGCAAACGAGGCAGTAAGGGTAAGTACCAGAAAACGTTATTATGAGACTGTCCTTAACTGTTTGAGTAATCGCTAACTGAATTCAAAAAGTGGTACAGTTAGCTAGAAAAACGGTAAACGTACCTGGCCTTACTGCCCCGTCTCAAATATCCAACTTGTATATCACATACTTGCTTGACACACATGGAAACTATACCAACACAATTAACCTTTTCACTCACTAATTGATAGCCTTAAGCTAACAATGTTAAACTTTGCATAGGTAGTCAATGAAACAAGCAAACTTCCATAGGTGCAACTAATGGACAGAAACTTTCTCCATACGTACCATACCGTGACCCATTTATGGTACAAGCCAGGAATACCAACGATGCACTTAGTGCATGTGGTATCCAATACTGTTCAAATAATGTGCGAGGTCTTTACATTTAGTGGCAGATGTCGAGAAAGTATTTAATTAGCCTGTGAGTGTCCAAGCGATGATTAACCCGTTTGCTCACAACGTTCATAAATAAATATCAACGAGGTTTATTAATAGATAAACGTTGCTTAAAAAGTAATGATTATCGTCTGCTTAACCACATATTTTTTAAAGGGAAAAAAAAATGGTTAAGCTTAAGAATCTATAATACCTCACATTGCCTAGCCAGATCCTCCGAATCGAAAATATTGCAGCATTCATTTTAAAATAAATATATGGTAAAGTTGAGGAATAATGTTAAGTACTATGTGTGACGAAAACACGATTTCATAAAACTTTCTCTGTAGAAATTACCTAAACTATTGGCGCCTTGGAACCTTCTCCCCGCCGCCGCCGCTCAGTCTCGCTCTCACTAAGTCCGCGAGCAGTATCGTGCGAGCGAAATAAGGAGTGAATTTGAGTTGAGGTATTATGGACTTTTAAGCAGACGTACTATCCTCACGTAGACATGTCACACTATACGTCACATTACTAAACATAACGTGATGTTTTAATTAGACCCTATTTATTTTAGCTAACATTTTCTATTCGCTCATTTGTAAATTCCACTGACACGTGGTTAATTGTACTTGTTACTTAAGGTACCTACCAATTTTTTTTTTTTATGTATTTTTTTAACAAAATTATCAGCAGATGACTCTTGCAGAAACGTATAAAACTAAAAACACAGTGGGTTTGGTAATAAATAATCTACACTAATATTAAAAAGAGAAACGGTTTGTATTTTTGTTTGTGATGAATAAACTCAAAAACTACAGGACCGATTTAAAAAATTATTTCACCTGTAGAATGCTATATTATCACTTAGTAACATAGGCTATAATTTATAAAAATACCACGCAGCCGAAGCCGCTGGCGGAAACTAGTCTAATCTAAACTATCTAAACTAATATTATAAAGAGAAAAGATTAGATTTTTTGTGTTTGTTTGTAATGAATAAACTCAAAAACTACTGGACCGATTTAAAAATACTTTCACAAAATTCTTTCATAATAATAATATCATTCTACTGGTGAAAGAATTTTTTATTTAAAATAATAAAATTAAATAATTATAAAATAAATAATAAATAATTATTATTTTAATATAATTTATAAAGATATCACGCAAGAGAAGTTGCTGGCGAAAGCTAGTGACTTATAAAAATAAAGCTTGTAGTTCCCCTTAATTGCATTCTCCCATTTCTTACGGCCTCTTTCCTACCGGCGATTTTAAGGGCGATAAAATAAATTGTCCCTATTAACGCCTGTGCTAAGTTTTTATTAACGCCATTGTGCTATAAATAGCCTGTAGCTTTGTAATGCATGATATACTCTTATTTTCGGGCGTTTTTAATTGCATTGTGCAAGAAATAAGAATTAAGATTTAGAAATATAAGATACTACAATGGTGCCGATTCTCTTGTACACCGAACTAAACTAACTTAAACTAAGACTAAAATTACTTACTTTTGGCTATGAGAATCTTAGAGCTATTCTGCAAATAAAATTCTCTAAACTAAAAAATAATTTTGACACAACTAAAATAGAATTTGACAATCGTGAATCCACGTGGTACCCGTGGTTTGCCCTAACCGGTGATTTTTTTTTAGAGCCGGTGGTGCGCATTTGGTGTAGCCTCGACGTGCTTTATATGGAATTTTTATTTTTTTGTATGGAAAATATGAAAAAAATATTACTTACGTGTTGAGTGTTAGGTGTTTATGGGTTTTATAAAGGGGGTCGAAATTTTCATTATTTTTGCGATAGGACGCACCGTTTTCGAGATATAAGCAAAAGAAAAAATAAATACAGTACTGTTTTTGCACGTGAAGTCGAGATGTTGGTGTGAATTTTAGTTCATAAGAACTTATTTTATACCACACCATTTTAATCGCGATTAAAATTTGTCAGGTTTAGTCTGATTTGGTCTTTTACAACCAAAATTTTAGGTGAAAAACGTCATATTCAGAATAGCAAAATTGCCATTTTCACTAAACTAAAAACTCAGTACTATCTTAGCGTCAAACTAAAATATAGTTAAGTTGTGTCACTTTAGTCTATTTCAGAATAGGAAATCGTCGTTTGACAGGAATAAACTAAATTTTAGTGATTTTTAGTTTAGTTTAGAGGCATTTGTGACAAGAGAATCGGCACCAATATGTCTCGGAATTAACGCATACCACCAAACACCCCAATTCAAATATTATGTTTTAATCGCTATACATACACTGAGTTTTTACTATTCAGCCTCGTGCAGACTACCTCGATGCGACAGCGCGACGTGACTCTAACAAAATAATTTCTAAGAAAACTTCACGGTAGAACAATTAACAGTGTCGCATCGCGCCAGTCTATACGAGGCTTTGTGTGTAAAACATTGTTTATTTATTAAATTAGTTATTCTGTGAGAAAATTGAGGTCACAGTACAAATCTACGCACGCACACTGTCGCACACATATATTTAGGGTCTGGCGTGCGTAGTAACTACTTCGTTCAATTTGGTTTGTTTAAATTATTTTTGGGATACAAAATTATCTATGTAAAAAATTGCAGACATCGATTCAGTAAATGATTCTGAACACATTGTAACAACACACACACAACACACACACACACCACACACACACACACCACACACACATAGATACACACATACACACGTGTTTGACACGTGTTTTATACATTGTGTTGTTGTTGTGTTGTGTCATTGTTGGTTGAATTTTACTTACACTAGGAAATAAGTTTATTTTTTATATGTGACTAACACTATATGGATATTTCTCCGAAATAAAACTTTTCTATTCTATTCTATTCTGTTGTATATTTTGCTCGTGACTTCATAGTTTTTAGGCTGTTCTTTCCTTGTCAGGCAGTTTCATCACTATAGAACTGTTCGCCAAACATAACTTCTAAACTCGAAACGTGTCAATTTTAGAAACAAGAACGGCACATCATGAATTAGCTCGACAAGAATTTTCCAAATGGCAATATTGACCTAAAAGTACATGAGTCTTTTACTGAATTCGACCCGTAATCCCGCGTTCTATATAGAAGCGATCGTCGCGCGAATACACGATCGTTCGAACTTTTTGTTCGATGAACCGGAATGCAGACAGACAGAGGGCGCTATCCGGTTGTCCGAACAAAAAGTGACATTAAGCACGCGACCGATCAGATATTCGAGCAATGGTCGCTTTTAAATAAGACGCGGCCTAAAGGACCAAAAGTTGAACGTGCAGAGAATGCCAGTCTGCAATAAAAATAATACTAGCTGATAACTGTCTCACATATAGGCAAGGCATGAGTTTTTATGCGGATTGAATCTATCACAATATACCATGATTTACAATCGTTCGTAGTCATAAACGTATTTTCTTTTAAGGTGCTCCTTGACCGGGGGAGCATTCGCCTGTAATGTAACGTTCAGAGTCGAGCATTACATCAGTGAGGGAGGAAAACCGAACATTACAGTGCGTAACCTGTAATGATACAATTCGAGCATTACATCAGTGACGCAAGAGAATTAAGCATTACAGAGCGCAACCTGAATTATACAATTCGAGCATTACATCAGTGAGGGAGGAGAACCGAACATTACAGTGCGTAACCTGTAATGATACAATTCGAGCATTATATCAGTGACGCAGGAGAATTACGCATTACAGAGCGCAACCTGAATTATACAATTCGAGCATTACATCAGTGAGGGAGGAGAACCGAACATTACAGTGCGTAACCTGTAATGATACAATTCGAGCATTACATCAGTGACGCAGGAGAATTACGCATTACAGAGCGCAACCTGAATTATACAATTCGAGCATTACATCAGTGAGGGAGGATAACCAAGCATTACAGTGCGCAATGTCAGTTATATTTAATCTGAAATGTTACATTACAGGCGAATGCTCGTCAGTCAAGGACGCAGTATTGTAACGTAATGCTCAAAATCGAATCTGTAATGTTACATTACAGGCGAATGCTCCCGGTGAGGGCGCACCTTTAGTTATATTTTTCGTTGAACACCAAACTATCGCCAGAATTTGACACCAAACTAATCAAAACAAAATAAATTCTCTTTCACCGCTTCTGAACATATAAAACACGACTCCCCATTGACTCACACGGGCTATAAAAGTTTCTTGCAGAAATGTCTAGTTTCAAATTGAATTATATGTCTCAAAGGACCTGTCTCTTTGACGTTTTTTTATTGACCTGATTCAATTCGCCCCTTGGACGGTAGGTTTTTCCTGTTTCAGTGGAGACCTAATGTGTAAATGTATTTCAGTGTTAGTAACATTCATAGGTATGAATAAATGTGAAAACTACAAATCATTTAAAGAAAAAAAAAAATATTCAGCTCAGACTAAAAGGCACACGATGTTAGATAAATCAATAGAGCAGTAAAAAAAAACAAATAAAAAGTGTAAAGTACGATGTAAGAAATTAGCAGGCATGTGTGCCTCAAGGTGCCAAAAACAAAAAACTAAAACAAAAAAAAAAACAATAAAACTAAAACTTGGGTGGAGCACCGCTGTGTCCTCGTGGAGGTGATCGGCGGCGTGACCGGTAATAGTCCAGGCCATGATACGGAGCGAGAGGGCATGGGAAGTCGTCACCTCCTTCTGCGAAGCAGTAATGTTCGCGAAGGAGGAATCGGAGCGCGTGAGGGAGAGGCAAATTTCGCGCCCTCACGCCCCTAGCCGCCGCAGGAGACGCCCTAGACGTCGGTAATCCCGAGCCGATTTCCGGCCAACGTAAGCGCGGGCTTGCGGGCGGAGAGCAATAGGTAGCCCGCCGTCTGATAAGGACCAGACCCGGGTCGACGGCGCGTTGTATTCCACGCGCGCCTCACAGAGATGTCAGCACAACTGAAGATGATGATTTCCCAACTAAAAAAAAAAAAAAAAAGGCAGCGCTAATAAGGCCCAGTTCAGCAAAAATACCAGACAAAACTATAAGTGCCCGACGCTGGTTTTTAACTGGACCTGAAATGTGAGGTCACGGATGTTAAAATGAAAACTATCATTTAAATGTAAAATCGGAAAACAGTCCAAATTCTGTGATACATACACTTTCTTATATTAGCTATATACCCGCGAGTCGAAACATTATAGAAACATGGCACTTTTAGCTTTATTTCCAGGCAAAGTACCTGCAATTCCCGATATCAATTGACCAAGGTGGCAGAGCTGACCGCTTACCATCTGATTTGCCCACAAAAACTTAACCATGAACCAATTCCGGTACTTAACTCATAGAACATTAACTAGTAATTTATTAATTAATAAAAAACAACATGCTTGCTAGATGACTCGCTATGTGCACGTGCATGCAATGTCTCATCTTCAATTCAACACCCTATTATTAAATCGTATATCTAGAGAACAATAATAAATTAATTAAATCGAGTTAACCTATTATTATAAGAATAAATTGCAGTGGAATGCGATAAGAGTTGATTAATTTGTATGAATAAAAAATTGAATTATTATACGAATTAATTTTTGCATGATCCACCCGTCATTTGTTTACGTAGCTAGCTTTTGCTTGGAGGTCGGTAATTATCGCACGGGAACGTACTTCCAGGACAGTCAGCGTCATAATTGCCCTAACCCAGGTCATGGTATAATAAAGTACTAATATATGTAGGTACTGTGGTGACACTACCAGCCTTACCAACGGGTATCGTATTAGCCAGAAACTGGGTTATAAAGGTCAGACAGGCAATAGCGTCTTGTAAAATACTGGTATTCAGCTGCATCTGGTAAGACTGGAAGCAAACCCCAACATAGTTGGAAAAAGGGTAGGCAGATTGACTATTACATGAGTCCGGAGTCTATTCTTTAAATAGAATTTCAGGTAAGTCAATTTTATTAATAATCGAGTACCTACAGATAACAGTTTGAATTTTGATGGACAAACCAGGCGTTTATCTTGGGGATCAGAGTTACAAATTTTCTTGGTCTTGTAATGCGGTTTGTTTTATTTTCAGAGGTCAATATTTCATATTAAGATTACTAAACTAACAACTTCCTAGCTACAAAATGACTTAGAAACAAAGATTATTATTATCCCAAATCTAGTTATAGGTTGCCGGGCCAACGCCTGTGAGCCCATAACCCGTTCAAATCAAGCAAAATACTGGTATTCAGCTGTATAAGGTAAGACTGGAAGCAAACCCCAACATAGTTGAGAAAAGGCTAGGCAGATGATGATACGGAGGTTAAGGCGCGCCAGACAGACAGAGTTACTTTGCATTGGTAATTTAGTATGGATTACAAAATAATAGTGCGGCACTTGTAAAATACGAGTATGACTTGTTTTAAATTACGGAAAACTACGATTTCATCCAAGCGCATTCATTTATTTATTATGCGATTATTCTAATTGGAACATTGTTAATTGATATGCTCCATTTGTTCCACATTCGCCGTATAGGGTTCGCCCCTCATTTATAACAAACCCTGTTCGTCTTACACTTTATTCCTTGCAGGCCCCGAAAATACATTTTTTTCATTTATATATTATTTTAGTTCTGTTTCGCCATTCCATTTTTTGTTCCTTATTCACCTAATTTTTTTGGAGACTGCCTATATTCCTACTTAGGTGAAGCATAGGGTACTCTAACCAATGCAATTTTTTAACAAATACCTACCAACTGAAACTCCTGCCATTTTATCGTATAAAACGTAGCTCGACTCCAGCACAAAATCTAATGGATTTAAGAATTAGGAATTCTTCCACCGTTGCCCTCTTACTGTAGCCAGGGGGAATTTTTAAAGCGTAATCGTTAAGATACTGTGAATTCTTTATATTGCTCTACAACACTATTTCAGTAGAAGATTGTTTATTTAAAAATGGAGGAGGTTTATGCAAGCGCTTAGGAGGTACAAACTGGGGCAGGGCGATGGGATTTTGGTAAATTAATCATTATTAGTAATAAAGAGAGCAATGAATGTTTTATCCAATCCGGTAAGGCCCCGTTCACAGCCTCGAGCGATGCGACTTGTGACGCGACTTGCGTCAAGCGACACAAGTGCACGTCACCTGTTTTGTTCCCGCGCTCCGCAAGTCTCGCCGCGGTGACTCGTGGTGTGCCCTAAACAACATCTTTCATTTGTTTTCTCCACAGTCGCTATCGCGTGTCGCTTGAGCGTGAAGCTCGTGGCCACGGGTGTGGCGATTTTGGATATTTCTACTTCACAAACGTTTTTTGATACACAATTATAATTAAAGCTTGTTGCAAGGATTATCCCTTAGGTCAGATAGGCAGGCGCTCCATGTAAAATGCTAGTATTCAGCTTCATCCGGTTAGACTGGAAGCCAACCCCAATATAGTTGGGAAAAGGCTAAGCAGATTGATTTTTATCTCCTTAATACGCAGTTAATCGGCAGATGGTTATGATAAAGTCAATAAAAGCTTGTAAAAAGGGTGGGGTAGCAGGTGGCGTTCTGTAATTTCTACCTATACCCATGGGAATGCCTAGCCTACATACTTAGCCTAATAGCTAAAGACATACGTGTAATTCAAGTACCATATCAAGAGCTTCATTAGGTGCTAAAGAGTTTCCTAAACCGCCAATGAGCCATACGGCAACAAAGGCCGCTTAAGGCTCTTAAGAAAATATGAGAACTGCGTACATTATACATTAAGGGCTTGTATACGAGTATTATTTCTTAATACATATTCGTATTTAAGAAAGAATTTTTAACGAGTAAAATGTGAGTGTTGTTCACCTCTGCATTTCTCTTCGGGAATTTTTTCGTGTAAATTCAGATACAAATGATTGTTCATGAATTAATGATTATGTTATACTTTATTTTTACCCAACCGCGGCGAAGCAAAAAGGAGGGTTATGATTTCGAGCAGTATGTATAGTATGTTCATCTGTTCTCCCTTAATTTTAAACTACTTATCATAATTTGACAAATGAGGTATCGTTGGAAGCATCTTGATTGTCCGCTGGTTATATACTATGTGACGTCACATTAAAATATGGCGCCCTCTAGAGGACCTAAATCATAAAGTAAAAAATAATAATTGGATTTTGGGTATTACATGAAACGGCTTAATTAGCACATTTCAAAAATATATAGGTATATTTTAACCCCAAAATAATTTATATAAAAATAAAAGTTATAAAAACTAAAACCCAACTACGACAAAAACGTCAACTAAAAATGTTTAAACAAGACATCACAGACAGACAAATTAAAAATCCGGAGTCAATTTTTAGTTGGCGTTTTTATGTTATTTCAATATTTTAATTTTCGGTGTTCCTTATGACCGGATTCCCTTGAATTACTTTAGGTAGGCTATCCAACTGATTAAAACTATGAAAGCCTATATTATACTTGTGCTTGCCAATTTCAGTTTTCACGAAAGGATTTGCCTGGCCTTTGCTGAAGAATTTCTCAGTAGTAGCCCGTATTTTGGATTTGTGTCGGGTTGATGACAATGGGCTCAGCCCCTATTACATGAGACTTAAACATAACTGACGAAATGCGGGATCTGGGTCCACACCCCAGCCTAACCCTTCAGGACTGACTTATTCATTGTATTTTTTTTGGAAAATCGGCGACTTTTACAATGTTTGTTATTATTATGTGAGCACCATGTATCTTTCGTGTAGATAATTTATCTTTCGTTGCTTCATTTTTTATTATTTTTACCTATTGTGGTTATAGTAATTTTATTCTAGGTGCATCGTCTTCGCACATAACTATACAATGTGAAATTTAATTCGTTTGCATCCTCTTAAGGGGTCATTACGAACAACTTTCACTATGCGGCCGACCTAAAAATCGCGAAAAAAAAAACTGCTGTTCCCTACATTATAACGATTTCAGGGTTGGTCCCATAGTGAAAGTTGTTCGTAATGATGAGAACAATGACCCCTTAAGAGGATGCAAACGAATTAAATTTCAACATTGTATATAACTAACACCTATACAAAATATTGTAAAACATTTTAACAGTAACGGTGTAGTTTCTTGCCCATTCTTCTCCATACGAAAACTACCTTTTGGAAGGGGCGACTAGAATCAATTTTATTTTTTTGTAAATTTTGACGTTCAAAGGTGCCGTATATCTATTTGTAATTAATTATTTGACTTTGACAGGGTATACAGGCGTGATATTATAGTATGTGTGACTCGCCTGCTTCAATGGCCATCAGTGTTTTGGCAAGCACGAGTAGACCACTGTCATTCTAGCTCTCTCCAGAATAATCTTCTACTCTCCCGGGTTTTCTTCTCCGGTTTATCTTCTTCTTCTTTTTACTCTTCTTTCTCTTTCTCGTTCTCTTTCTTCTTCTCCTTCTTCTTTCTTCTTCTTCTTTTTTTCTTTTTCTTTATGTAATGTATAATCTGGTGTACAATAAAGTATATATAATTAATTAATAAATAATAATCTTATTGTAAATAAACTACAAACATTGCTCCTACTGGGGTTTTTTATTTATTTATTTTATTTATTTATTTATTTTCATACGTACATCTATCTTTACAACTTTTATACAACTGTCCACGTTTGCGTTTCGATCAGAAGAGTTTAAAAAACAAAACTGGTAAAGTGCGTGTCAGACTACGCATAATCCAGGGTTCCGTAGTTTTGATGTTTTTTTTTTTGTAGTAGTTAAACAGGTTCTCCCATACATTCCAACAGTGCAAATGGTTATTTGTACGGACAATTTTGAGAGATTTACCATGTTATTTTAAGACCACAGACTTCTTATAGGTTTTCCTGTAATCTATGTGTAAAGATCCATTCACAGAATTTTTTCAAAACTTTAGGTTAAGTAGGATATAAGGGTCAATTCAATCAAAATGGTCAACTTTGATCCATTTTCTTAAATGTCTTGAAAAGTATTTATTTTTTAATTATAAAAAATATTTGAGATTGTCACAACAAGCCCTTTCATTTGGTAAGTCACACGGTACAGTTTGCAATCTTTTTTTTTTTAATTTTCCATCTTGCTCCCGAATAGTGATCTATATACAAAATTCATTCATTTACGTTACACGTCCGTATTTTGGTCACAGAAGGTCATATGTGTACCAAATTTTAACTAAATTGGCCCAGTAGATTTGGAGGAAATTGGCTGTGATAGACGGATAGCCATCCAGACAGACAGTCACACGAGTGATCCTATAAGGGTTCCGTGTTTTTTCCTTTTGAGGTACGGAACCATAAAAACTTATCATATGGGACGCTGCTGTCAATCCCATAAAGAAAATCATTTTCCTTGGTTTCTTTTCCCTAATCTTACAAGCAAAGAGGCTTTTAATATCCCATATCTATATGGTATCTATTAATATCATATTCAATTCATCAAGAGCTACTACCTACTCAATCGATATACATAACAAAGCCCTGTAAATTGACACAAGGTGCACCCCAGAGGTTGTTACCATAGCAACAGTGGCACAAGAGGATTAGTGACCACAACACGTAGGAATACCTGCCAACTAAAGATGTCACTGAATAGATAGGTACAGTGTATTCATTAGAATTTGACGCCTAACGCGATTGGTAGCACTGAATTTTGCACTCTTAGATTCAATACTAATAGAGTTCAAAATGGCGACTGACAGAACAGTACTACCAATCATATGACTGCAAAAGTCAGTGCTAAGTTATAATGACGCCGGTAGCACACCTCCACCGCGAAACCATAGCAACGAAACCGCAGTAGTTCAATTGGACTGGCTTGCGTCATGTTCCGTTACCACGCGAAATTCGAATAGCGGAACATGACGCGAGCCAGTTGAATTGAACTACTGCGGTTTCGCGGCGGAGGTGTGCGACTGGCGTGAAAGCACTGTACGGAAGGCCGGCTCCATACAATGAGTGAAATCAGGCATCTCTAACTATCTCAAACAAATGCTAGTCGCGAGTACGCTTGCACTCGCTGTAGGTCTAAGCGTTTCTGTGTGTGTGCATTTTCCCTTGTTTATTGGAGTTGACTTTCTATAAAATTATATTTTGTGTAGATGTTGCTGTCCATTGAAAGTTTTTGTAGGTACTATTAGAAATAGTATTGAATGAAACATTTCTGTCCCTTTGTTGTGGTTTCGGCACAATAGTTGTTCATTTCGGGATGGCTTCGACTCTTTTTAAAAGTTTTGTGGTTTTTAGAGCGGATTTCTACCATTTTAAAAGGACATTTTAAACTCTAAGTAGACACATTATGCCCTAGAAATAGGTATTATTGTCATTGATTTTAGAACATCATGTTTGATTTGAAAACTTTTTAAATTTTAATTCAATTACAAAACATACAAGGTGACAAAGCGGGTATCACACTTCAAAGGCCGCGTGCGCAATTTAAAAACGATTGTCGCACGAATACACGGTCGGTCGCGTGCATATGACACTTTCTGTTCGGAAATCCGGACAGCTCCCTCTGTCGGCGCGACCATGCGTTCAGATTCACCGAACAAAAGTTCGGTCGACCTTGTATACGCGCGACGATCGCTTTTAAAATAGGATCGGATCTAGGTAATAACAAATATAACGGAAACGTAAATAACGGAAAAATAAAACCTCGTGTTGCCATCCTTGGTAATTTTTTTCATAAATCAGCACCTGTATACCATGCTTTTATCTTTTACAATGGTAAGACAGCCCATGGGTCCTATCATAATTCCCTGAAGTCCCATTTACCAAAAACTCGGACGGCACTCTGCAGCTATATCGTTGCAAAATAAACCGTATTGGAATGAAATAAGATATGTTTTGAAGTGTGACCAGTGACGTGATTGCGTGTTTTTTGTGTAAAGTTTTGGTAAATATATTTTTCGCGAGTTATAGGGCTCGTTGACCAGTAATGTTCATGGTTGCCCGTGTCAAAATTTTTATATAATTTTGAACGATTATATACGTTGCTTAGAAATAAAATAAAATGTAAAACCTAAATTCACTTTTGACGCGCAAAAATGAATATAAAAGTCAGAATATTCAGGACTCATGTCAGTTCTTGAAAAAACAGAATCCATTAATTTACTGGACAAATATTATCTTCATTGAAACGAGCCTGAATTATTTGCTGCTAACTAAATAAATACAATTATATTTACAAAGTTTTAGTGAAATCAACTGTTTGAAATATTCTAGCAAATAAATCTCATTACTTAACTACACAATAATATTATAAAAGCGAAAGTAACTGTCTGTCTGTCCCTTTCCACTGAATGGCTTGCTTCTTTTTCCCAGACAATTATCCTGCCGTGGTGGAAAGCACCGGCTATTTGCTGTGCCTCCATGTCGTACCGTTGCGCGTGCTAAGTGCTCATAAGCACTTAGTCGACGGCTGTCGCCGACGCGTCGACGGCAGCTGCCGACCAGTGTCGACGGCTGCAATTGCCTCTGCCGTTGGCAACGTGCCGCCCGTGTATATCAGCACTAAGTCTCCAGTACCTCGCACTCTGGGCGCACTTAATGTTCTCTTGAATTCTAATCTAACAAACGATCTGTTTGCGGATGAATGGACGAAGATTTAGAATCAACTGTGATTGGAATGTATTGTTAATTTTTTCATTGTTTTTACTTGAACTTTATAGTTTTATATTTTATATTTGTAGGTAGGTAGGTATTTTTTTTTTTTTACTTTTCACGCTCAAAAATGTACTAAGGCGGACTTAATGCCTTAGGCATTCTCTTCATTGTCTGTATTTAATAATTGGAATTAGTTTTTAATCGCGTTAATTAAAGTTAAATAAATATATAAGTACTTTTTTACCCGCCTTTGTGGTCTCGTCTCGTTTCGTCTGTGGTAAGACCACCGGTAGGTCCCGGGGTTCAATTCCCCGCGGGGCAAAATTTTCTGCTTGGTTGTAAGTCCGCCTGGCTAGCCACCACCTTCGGCCTGATCATCACTTACCGTCAGATGAGGTTAAGGCCAAGACCCTCCCCGTTGTCGAAAAACAATAAAACAATTGAACAGATTTCGATTATATTTGGCACATAGGTAGACCCATGACCTGGGTTAGGACATGTTCATCGTCCCGGTAGTACGCTTCGATAATTCACGATTTCCCGACCTACACGCTGGCGAAGCCGCAGACAAAAGCTAGTACCTGTGAGGGTTCTAGTTCTAGGTTCGGGTTCTCACACTATTATGCACTGGATTGGAGGGCACTATTATTTGGTTCGCTGAATAAAAACTCTTAATGACTTGTCGAATATTATTTACTGTTCACTATAAGCTCTGGATACAAACTGAATGATAACTATTAAAAACTGAATACAAAATAATTTTTTTTTTTTTTTTTTAGGTAGGGCATCTCATAGCTGACCTCTGAGGTCATGACTATTTAACCGGTCAATCCTGTGGCTGCCTTAAGCTTCTACACTTAAAAGCCTCCGGCCAGGGGCAAAACTATGCTAATTAAAACTAGGCGAACGCTCGCTAAGGGCACCCCTTGTGGGGTACGAACCTCGGCTTAGGGCGTTCGCTGGGGGGAGGACAGCAAGAGGGACAGGCTGGATCAAGGATATTTCATGATTATTAGACGGGGAATTTAAAGCTACGCGCTCAGCTGCGACGCGGGCTGGCGCATCGTCGAGCAAGGGTCGGGGGGGAGTATCATTTACTCGGGCGGGTCGCGATCGCGGACCTCGGCGGCGAGGTCGGAAAGTGTGTCGGAGTGTGTGTATGCGAGCTGTACTGGTTTCCCTATTGCTCTCCTGGAGGAGTGTTATAGGGTCATCGGGGTCGAGAAGGATTTGCCTCGGACGGCGGGTTCTACTCATCTGACTTGGGACATAACTAGCGGCCTCGACAACCAGAGGGTTGCGGTGAGTGAGGGCTGAGTCAAAGAAACGCTTGGAATTGCGTTTGAGAAACTGGTGGATTGTGGGCAGTTTAAAATCTACGTGGAGGGTTTCGTTCCTACAGAACCAAGGGGCTCCGGTGGCTTTACGAAGGAATCTGTTCTGCATCACTTGCATTCTATGGATTTGTCGGGGTTTTGAATGTGCGAACACGACGCCCGCATAGGTCATGATAGGGCGAATGCACGTTGTGTAGATTCGCAATTTGCACCTGAGTGACAATTTGCTACGTACATTTAATATGGAGTGGAGTCTACTGAGAGCGAAAGCGGCCCGCGCGCGAGCCTGCTTTATGTGCTCTGTGAAGGAAAGATTTTCATCTAAGATGACACCTAGGTACTTGGCTCGCCTCCCCCAAGGGATCGGCTTGCCGAGCATGGTGATGGGTCGGGGAGGCGGTGGTCTGAAGCGTCTTTTCTGCTTAGAGAATAAGACCGCTTGACTCTTATCCGGATTGACTTCGATCCTCCACTTTCTAAACCACGCGCCGAGCTTGTCGACTGCGGTCTGGAGAGTGCGAGCTATCGAGTCGGGGCCAGCGCCCTTGTAGTAGATGGCCGTATCGTCTGCGAACAGAGCCAACTGCGCCTTTCTACTCTTCGGGATATCGCTGGTGAACAGAGTGAAAATGAGAGGGGCGAGTACGGAGCCCTGAGGGACTCCGGCCCGGATGGGGCGGGGAGAGGAGAGTGCTCCCTCGATGCGATAGCGAAAGGTGCGGTTCAACAAAAAGTCTCGCAAGATGAGCACGAGACGATCTGGCACACCGAGTTTGTATAGCTTGTATATCAAGCCGTTGTGCCAGACTTTGTCGAACGCTTTCGCTACGTCGAAGAATACTGCACCGGTCGTCAGACCACGCTGGAAGCCAGCGCTTATGTGTTCGACGATCCGGTGGGCCTGATGCACGCTAGAGTGCTGGGTTCTGAACCCAAACTGTTCGTTGGGGATGAGGCCCTTGGTCTCGGCGTAGTCTCTGAGGCGCTTATAAATAAGCCTCTCATAGACCTTGCCGAGGACCTTGAGCAGACTGATGGGGCGGTAGCTGGTCGGCTCGGACTTGGGCTTGCCGGGCTTTGGGATACCGATAACGGTGGCGTCTTTCCACGCTTGGGGGAAGAAGTTATTGCTTAGCGCACCATTGAAGATGGTGGTCAGAAGCATTATCAAGTGGGCTGGGAATAGTTGGACCACCCTATTGGTGATTCCATCTGAGCCGGGGGCCTTTCGGACTTTGAGACCTTTGATGATGTCTTGCACTTCGTCCGGAGTGACGGGAGGCAGAGGACTCTCAGGGTCTTCGACGGGAGGGAGGGAGGCTCTACGTTCGACTTCGGCGTCGACCTCTTCGAGGTGAGCTTGGTCTACTGGTAAAGAGCTGGGCGAGCATTGTGCCTCTAGACTGTCGGCTAGGCATTCCGCCTTGTCGATGTCGTCGAAAGCTATGGTCTTATCGGGACGGATCAGGGGAGGTGTGGAGGCGACCTGCTGGGACCTGAGTTTCCTCTGGAGTTCCCAGAAGGCTAGGTGGGTCGGCTCTAGATCGCTCAGCATCTTGTCCCAGCCCGCGTCCCGCAGCTCCTGTATGCGTGTCTTTACAGATCTCTGTAAATAGCGCATATGGGCCTTGTTAGCGGCGCAGGGAAAGTTGCTGTATGCACGAATAGCTGCGTTCTTCTCAGTCAGCAGATCACGCACTTTGTCAGGTAGTTTCCAGCGGGGGTCTTCCCCCACTGGAACTTCCTTCGAGCAGTCGCTCACGACGGATTGTACGTGATCTGTGAGTGAGTAGATCGCGGCCGTTGTTGCTGCGATAGAGTCGAATTGGTCGGGGATAGAGTCCAAATGGGGGGACGTGTTGGATTTCAGCTGGGTGCCTACTTTCCTCCAGTCCGTTACCTTTTTGGTAGCTGGGGGGCGATTGGGGTCGGGGAGACCTATGCGGGGGTCTAGTTTTAGGATTACCGGACGGTGGTCAGAGTGAAGCTCGTCTACCGTCTCTATCGAGTCTAGTCGTAGGTTGACGTTCTTAAGGATCGCCAAGTCTAATACGTCGGGGGTATGATTTACGTTATGGGGATAGTGAGTGGGATTCATCGGGGCGATGATATCAATATTGAGGGAGTTTGAGAGGTTGAACAAGTGTCGCCCTCTCATCGAGGCCCTAGTGCTATTCCAGGAGGGATGTTTGGCATTGAGGTCGCCCGCTATGATAACGGAGTCGCTCATATTTAACAAGATAGAGAGATCATTAGTGAAAGGTTGAAAGTCCTCCGTACCGGTAGGGGGAGATACGTAGGCTGAAACTATCTGGATCGGCTGATGGCCTGTCATGCCTAAGCGGCAGATTGAAACTTCTAGATATGCTAGAGGAGGAGGGTCCATAGGGATGCAGTACAGATCCTTTTTATAATAAATTAGAGTGCCGCCCTTGTGACAGCGAACCCTGTCATTGCGAACCACGCGGTAGTTTGCAATGCCAGGGTCGCGGTTGAAGGGTTTTAAAAATGATTCCTGGATGAGGAGGATGTCGATTTGATGGTCGCGGAGGAAAGTCGCGATCTCATCTTTTTGACCATTGATGCCATTGGCATTGAAAAAACCTAACTTTAGGGATCGGGGTTTGAACCTAGCTATTACGGTGTTAGACATGATTGGTTTGAGGGGTGGAGAGGGTCAACAGGGCTTGCGTGATCTCGGGATACGCTCTATGAGTGGCTAGGATTCTCGCTAGAGATCCGGCTTTCTGTGCGGCTGCTAGTTCGCATGCCATTTGATGTGCGCGAGGGGTGAAAAACAACTGATAAGCAGTTGTGATGACCTCAAAGGTCTGGTCAAAGGGGACTAGGGGCGCGTTTATGGGCTGACGTTGGGGTTGGGGGCGCGGTGCTTGAGGAGCAGGTGCGGGCCTGTCTAGTGGCGCGGGTACGCGATATATACGGGGGTCCATTAGGGGGGGGAGGGGTTTGGTGGGTGGGGGTGGTGGAGGGTTTGCGTACTGGCCATAGGCTGGGAAAGCCTGTTGGTGGTGGAGGTGGTTCCACGGACTAGGCCTCTGGGGGCTAAGCCTTTCGGGCATTTGGGATGAGGGGATTCTATAATTAGTATTGGGGGCTTCCCGTTGCTGGCGGGCGTCGAAACGCTTGGCCAGTTTGGGAGAAGAGGACTTGGGGGCTTTCGGGCAGCCGCGGTAGTTAGCCGGGTGACCTACTTGCCCGCATAAAACGCAACTAGGCGGTTCGGGACAGAGGGTACGATCCTTGGGTCGGGAGCACTCAGAGGTGCCATGCTCGCCCAGGCACTTGACGCACCTGGGTTTCGCGTGGCAGTTCCTCTGCGAGTGCCCATATAGCTGGCAATTATGGCATTGCCCTATGGCGCTACTTTTCCACGGCTTTTCAATAATAAAGCCCGTGAGGTGGCAGAGAGACTTTAGTAGGAAGATGGGGTGATGCCCCTCTACGGGAGTGCATACGACGAGGACCATGTCGTATGCTTCTCCTTGTTTGCCGCGGTGCATGCGGTGCACTTCGTCTACCGGGACGTTTTGTGACTCAGGTCGGCTAGTATCTCTGAGGGAGATATTTCTTTGGGGATCCTTTTGATCACCACTCGGATCTGACGCTCTTCTGAGAGAGTGTACGTGTGGAATGATACG
This sequence comes from Agrochola circellaris, assembly GCA_914767755.1. NCBI lineage: Eukaryota > Metazoa > Arthropoda > Insecta > Lepidoptera > Noctuidae > Agrochola > Agrochola circellaris. The sequence goes on along the minus strand of OU611863.1, from coordinate 10,445,346 downwards.
TTACGCTCTCTCAGAAGTTTTGTTAATTCCCTAAAGTCGTGGGAGGTAGGGGTCTGGACTTTGATACCCTGCTGGGTATTACGCGCGTTGGTGTATGCGATCTTACGTTCGCAACACCATTTGGATACGTCCGTCCACTTCTCCTTGTCCTGAATGAACATGGGAGGTGGCGGAGCGGCCTTCTTAGGGCCATAGACATGAGGGACGGGAGTGGCCTGCGAAGAGGTCGACGCGATCGGGGAGGGGGAGGGGGAGGGGGAGAGGGGGGCTACTGGGGCGCAAGTAGCGGCTGGGGTAAGAGGTAGCGGGGAGAGTGAGAGCGAGTCCTCCACCGCGACGACCTTGTTGGCCTGGGTGGAGAACTGCTTCTTGTTCTTCCGCTTTTTCCCTTTTCCGGCGACGGGGACGAATCCATCGTCGTCAGAGTGGGACGAAGCGGAGGAACCTTCGAGGATTGCCTCTAGATCTGACTGAGTATAGGGGGAAGCGGGGCGCTTTGAAGAAGCGGCCATCGCGGGGGTAGTGTCCATTTGCTCCGGTGGACTGAGCGGACTATCTAACTCTACAGCTGGGAGCGAACTCTCCAGCGCGTCGCTGAAGTCAGCGACGTTTTTGTCTGAAGGACCTACTAATGCGCTTTGTAGCGCATCGAATTTGGCTTGCCATTTGGACTTTAGTTTCCGGTCGTCGTCTAAGACGGCCTGGAAGAAGTCGAGGAACTTCGAGAGTCGAAGGTCCTCCATGATCGGGGGGGAATTAAGGATTTAAGGGGGAAATGGTCCCTAATTCTCCTAACAAAATACCTAGCACTACTTCCCCGGGCGGATTGGCCGGGGATGTGTAAAACCCTCCCTATCGGGTATAGACAGGGAGGTTGAGTACCTAAGGGTGAGCCCTAAGCTTGCTTTGGCCCGTTGCCTATCTTATTGTGCAACGGGGTCCTAACCAGTCTAGTGCGCCGGGGTAGAGACACCCGACCAACACTAGGTATACAAAATAATACAAACGCCTATACTTATAGTAAGCCACATAGGCGCAAGTAGCGGCGGTAGTGATCAATACTTAAAATAAGTTAACAAATACGAAAATTAGAAATAAATTGGCGATCGTACGCAATCCCAGGTCCACCAATCAGAGCGAGGCAGAGGCGTGTCAATGTCGGACAAGTCCGTACAAGTTCAGACAGGTTCCGACACGCTCGGTCAGGCTCAAACTCGCTCTCGACTTGACCTAGAATTGCGTACGATCATGACAGAGTTCTTATAACTAAATAATAATGTTTATAACATTGTTCTTAATCGATTTACGTTACATATAATCATACTACTATACTATTAGTGTGCGTCCTGCACAGTACCTCATATAAAATACATAATAAACTGAAAAATAAAATTAACCTGGTTCTGGCTATCTCAATATTTTTAATGCAGCTACAAAACGACACTGACCATTCCGACTTACCTGCATAAATCTAGATTTTAGTCAAAAATTTCGACACGGCTGGGAACGGGAATTACTTAATTCCCTTTATGAAAGAACATCCAACCAGTTTTTTATCCCTCGAGTATGGGATTAACTAAGATTTACAAGATAATAATTTCATGCAGGTGTGAATGTTACCTCTATTATACTTTAGTACCGGGCGACCGAGCTCTGCTCGGAAGATTTTATTGTTTTTTTCGTATTTGTAATAATATAATAATAATAATAAAATTTTATTTGTACATTTGGAAAACATACACAGACAGGATACAGGACAACGTACACAGGATTAAAAATATATTGTACAATAGAGTCACATTAAAGGGCGAACTGATGCCTCCTAAACTAGGCCAAAAGCCTGTGTTTTAGGAGCCAAGGTTCCTCCAGGTATGACATACAACTGGTATTAAGTGTCGTGCAAGTACTTAAAGTAACACAACATAAATTAAACAAACAATGCCTTAATTTAAATACAGTATTAGTTCATTTAAGAGACAATTGTAATAAGATTCTCGGTTTCGTCATACGTTAACTTCTGCAACCAATCTGTAAGTTTGATTTTGATTTCGTGTTTAGTTAGGGAGTATATGGGTATAAGTTTATGTATTCTATTATACAGTCGAGAGCTAGATGCTGCGATCTAGCTAGGTCTCATATTTTCCCAGATATGAGACCTAGCTAGATCGATTTTACGCCCCCGTAAACCCTTATATTGCAACTTTCATCGAAATCATTAGAGCCGTTTAGGAGAACGTGATTACAAATACAAATATAAATGCTTCATATTTATTTGTTTTTACTATGTATTATATGACATTGAAAAATCTTAATTATAATATACAAGCTAACACTAAAATACATATAATAACTATACAAATATAAAGGGGGAAGACAATCATAGGGCATCAAAAAATTCGTCCGCATCGCTGTCAACAGGAAAAGTGCCCAAAAGGCTGGCAGCATTGCCACGCTGTATGGCAATGCTGATTCTCTGGCCGAAGAATATAAATTGCTCATTTAATAGTATAGGATTACTATACTACGTAGTAAGTGCTCTCTAGGAAGGTGAGTTAGTGAAAAATTTATATGTTAGGCTCACCTATTTGTCCTTAGGTATGTATGATGTATATTTATATCTTATCAACCCGCACTGGGCCCGCATGGTAGATTACAGCCCACTCCATCTCGAAGAGAGGAGGCCTGTGTCCCAGCAGTGGGAACATTATAGACTGATTATGATTAAATGTGAAGGTGAGCAATTTAAGTTTTGACCTTATTACCGTAAAGACTTGAAGAGGGAGAGAGAGACCAATGAAAGGTGGATGGATTATGAGGAATGTTTTGAATGAAAAGGGAGTGAATGATATCATGACGGCTGCAAGATTGCAAGGAGAAGCCATTTATCAGGGTTAAAACGGAGCTGACTACCTAGTGTACCTACACCGTACCTAGGTACAGTCAGTGTACCCAAATACACACCGTGACGTTTTAGTCGTTTTACAAAACCCCACTTCATGTATCCAATGACTACTAAAGATTCATGAAAAGAATATTGATTTAAATTGTTATTGTTGTTTTAGTTGTTAATGTGTATTGTTATTGTTAATTATTATTGTCGTTGTTGTTGATTTAATTTGAATTATTACAATATTGTAACAATTTTTGAGTTAATTATCGTTAATTTTTAATTGCTCCTAGAGGTATTTTATGTCGGGTACGTTGAGTGGGCGTTTGTAAGTCGACTAAAATGTCACGGTGTATACCATTTTTTTCAAATGAAAGTTTAGCAGTCATTAGTTATCCATCTAATAAATAGAAAACTATTAGATACTGTTTGGGTGTTTGTGTTGTTTGGTGTTTTGTTTGATTGTTTGTCTGTTGTTTGTTTGGTAGTTTAGTAGTGGTGTTTTAAGCTTTATATACTTTTTATTTTTGTGTGTATTTTGAGTGCCTGTATCAAAGAAATTTACTTTCTTTCTTTTGAACTAGTTAGAAGGGTGGATGCTTTTCTCAGTCAACCGACCATACATCCATCCTCACTCGTCGGGGCTCTTTCAATGCACACCATAACTTTTAATAGTTGTGCCATTTTATTATTATTCTATTTCGAAAAGCAAGCATAACCTTACTAACTCTGCATACACTTTTCTATGTAGGTCACCGCATTGCAGCTTCATCATCAGAATTTTGCGTTCTGCCGCATAACTATTTTTTTTAATTATCTGTTTTCCGTGTTATTCTCCCAAAACTCATGATTCTTTCTCAAAACGATGGAAGAAATTGACATGTCCTGGAATAAAAAAATCGAAGATATGTGACATCTACCAACCTCCACTAGGCGTGGTGGATAACGGCCCGTTTGTCTGGGAACATTCATCATCATCATCATCATTTCAGCCGAAATACGTCCACTGCTGGACATAGGCATCCCCCAAATGGGGGGTTTGCCATAATCGCCACGCTTGGCAGGCGGGTTGGCGATCGCAGTATGGTGTTAAAATGCATAGAGAACGCTGCGGCCCATTCTCTAGTGAGTCCCTTAGTCGCCTTTTACGACACCTACGGGAAGAAATGGGATGGTACTATTCTTTGCGTACACGGAAGAACATTATAGGCTGATTATTATGCATGTTTTTTCTAATTTACTTATCTTAATTGCATTATTAAGTGTGGATGACAAGTTTCTAACAAACCATTGCTTGCCAACGCTTAAGTTAACTCCACTGTTAGTATTCTAATCTCTCAATGATGGTTCTTATGGAATTCTTCAACAAATAAACGCGCTCTAAAACACATTAGAGATGCATAAAATACCCTTCATGAGTAGATATAGATACTGAGGTAGATGTACGTGTGGCACACCCTAGCAGTCAGATCACCACTTTGCTGACTGGCTAATATTTTAACCACATTACGAGATAAGTATTCTATAGCAGCGATTCCGTGGATAAGTCACCAGGTTTCCGCAAATTAGTTACATTTATCAAATTATTTTGGTTGACTGTCAAATAGGTAATTCCACAATAACAAATATTAGATGGATTATTGCAAAAAAAATAATGAGATAGATTAACACATTATTGTCGTTTAGAATTCGGCTTCATATTAGCCAGTATAACTATCGGACATAAAAACGAAGTTTAAAATTGTAAGTCATAAACTGTGAAACAGTTTCATTCATATTAGCTGTGTTAGTTAGAAGTATTCGTAAAAAAGGTTTGTACCGCTTATAAAAAAAAAAACTCATTTTCGCATTTAAAATATTAGTTAGGCTAATCCTAACTAATATTTTAAATGCGAAAATGAGTTTTTTTTATTGCAGTATATTTCCTTTTCAGGTTATCCTTAAAATTAAAGGCTACACCCTTTAATTTTAAGGGTAACCGAAAATCGAGTGTTCCATACCATTCAAAGTTTAGTAATTTAAAATACTACTTATTATAGGGCGAATTTAACCAATGAAACTGAAAGCGATCAGCACATACCCATGTTTAAGAGCTGTCAGTGTCATGATTTCTGTGGAATATTGACACTTACAGCTCTTGAACGCGGTCTATACGTGCTAATCACGTTCAGTTTCATTGGTAAAATTCGCACTTAGAGAGTTTAAAGATATCAGAGGTTCAATTCCCGTATTTTTTTATATATTTGCATTCTAATCTCAGTCTCAATTTGTCAAGAATAAATTTTTGACTAGTTTCTGACCTTGACTGTCGCTGGATTCTGACTTCACTGAATCGGTGTAGGGTAGTGTGTATCAATGGAATTTATTAATACACTCGAGAGCAATGAATCCGGGTCACTTAAAGAATCCTAAAAATCTCGGAAACTAAAAATGCTAGGTTAATGCAATAAATTGTATTTAATAGACAATGTAATACTCCTTAAATGAAGGTATTAAAACTTCTTAGTTATTGTAAAGTTATATCATAAAAAAATCAAATTTGAAAAAGGGCCACTTTCGAAGATGGAACTACGAAATTACAGCATTTGGTTTTGCTTTTGTTTGTAATCTGTCATTTATGTGGGTACATAAACCATGTTGATAGTGCTCTATATTCATTATTCAAGCTGAAATTATGTCGCTTACGCCTGAAGAATGCACCAGAATACTTACAATGCTGGAAACCGGCCGGAGTCAGCGCGATACAGCCAGGACTGTCGGTGTGTCGCTGTCAACAGTACAAAGAGTTCTCCGACGTTACGAAGAAACTGGTTCTAACCTACGCAGACCAGGAACGGGCAGAACCAGGTGTACCACAGCATGAGAAGACCGATACTTGGTGAACACCATGCTTCGAAATCGCTTTCTCACAGGAACTGAACTCACAAATCAGTTTCGACGCCTCGGAGGAAGTAACCCAAGTGCATGGACAGTAAGACGTCGGCTTGCTGAATCTAACTTAAAACCCCTTAGACCTGCAAATGGCCCTAAACTGGAGCGTGGGCATCGTATTTCAAGACTAAGATATGCCCAGAGCCACGTAAATTGGAGTATTGAAGATTGGTCAAAAGTTATGTTCTCCGACGAATCAAAATTTATGCTCTACAAGCACGATGGAAGACACAGAGTGTATCGAAGACCAGGGGAAAGATTCAAGCAAGTATGCATCGAAGAAAAAGTAGCCTACGGTGGTGGGTCTGTACTTGTGTGGGCCGGAATTTCTTCTGAAAGTCGCACAGAGCTGGTGATCATAGAAAACGGCTCTTTAACTAGCGTAAGATATGTGGAAGAAATCCTCAATGATCACGTTGGTCCATTTATGGTCAATTTAGGTGAGGATGCTATATTTATGCATGACAATGCCCGACCTCATACAGGTAGGATTGTGAATGACTACCTTCAAGAGATGAACATTACTCGTATGGAGTGGCCAGCGCGCAGCCCGGATATCAACCCGATCGAGCATGCTTGGGACGAGCTAGGCAGATGCGTAAAACAACGAAACCCTCCCCCAATCACGCTTCGTGAGCTCAAAATTGCTCTCACAGAGGAATGGGAGAATATTCCCCAAAATCGTATAAGGAACTTAGTGTACAGCATGCCAAACCGCGTAAACGCAGTAATGGAAGCACGAGGAGGCAATACGAAGTATTAAAATTCAAGAAAATCGTAATAAAGTTAAAAAATTTCATGTTTCCTATTTTTGTTTTAAGGAGAGATCAGCAGTTTTTTTCTTTATGTAATTTTGTGTTAATAAAATGTATGGTGACTCATATTTTTTTTACTTTCATTTAAGGAGTATTACATTGTCTATTAAATACAATTTATTGCATTAACCTATCATTTTTAGTTTCCGAGATTTTTAACATTCTTTAAGTGACCCGGATTCATTGCTCTCGAGTGTACTTTTTATTGAAAAATAGTACACCGTACATCTTTGTCACCAATCCACAGAATATCGATTTAAGAGTGACATTTTCCAGCAAATGATAATGTATCAACGAACCTGATGCGATCGTCGGCATCCGCTGCTGTTCGCAATAAACAAATTGTTTTGCGTGAGGCATTCGATAGTTCGGCGCTACTGTTGTTTCCATACTCGTTTGTTTTGGGCCTAGACAAAGTGACATTCGGTCAGCGATAAAAGTCAAAAACCGGCCAAGTGCGTGTCGAACCACGCACAATGAAGGGGTCCGTAGTTGGGATGAATTTATCCCAAGAACAAACTTAACATTGTAGATAAAAAACATGTTTTTTAAACACCATAGGATAGACGAGAAAAAAACCCACATCCCCACTTTACGAGTAGGGGAGGTACCCTAAAAAAAATTATCACTTTGTCGGCATGATTAATGGCATACGCCGATAAGCGTACTAACAATAAATTTCTATTATATCACGTTCAGTGCCCTGGAATCCGTTAAGATGACAATAGATGATCACCCGCATAATTATAAATGTGTCAACGTAAACACTAAACCAAGAATAATCACAGGCATCCCACAAAATTATTTAAGACTCGGAAAAGAACATTTTACTTCAAAACCCATGGTAGGGCCACACGTGTTAGGAATTCAGTTTATAACGCGGCCGCTCTTCGAAAATATTTGTGCGAATACTTTGAAAAATATCCCATCCAATCCGGGCGCGGCATTTGTGCAGAATGCACTACCCCTCCGGCGGGAATGATAATATAATTTGTGCTACCTGCCTTACTTTAGCTTGAAGCTGCTGGGCTAGAAGTTGTTTAGCTCTGCTATTATTAGGGGAAGTTTTGTATATGGAGCTCTCTTTTGTTTTATTTTTTCTTTTTGGGAGAAGAGCTTCTTTTTATTTTATGTAAGGGCCATAGCAGACACGACACTTTAAGCATCGGCAGTTGGTAATTTGGTGACTGCATCGCGTTTTGGCGATTCACTGCATTCAGATTGGCGATCGCTTTTTGTCTGTGGCTGTATAGAGCTTGTGAAAATCTAAAAGTATCATGTCTCTTTATTTATTTTTTTTTTACTTTTCAGTAAAACAAAAATATTTTGTTTTTTAAACCATTTTTCCACCAGCTTAAATTGCGTTTTAACGCAAAACCCGGATAAGAAAATGGTGAAAAAAATTCTACGAGCAACTTGGAAGTAGCGCACGCCGGCCGCTGCCGCGGTACCGCTCGCTACGCTCGCCCGGCTCGCGCGCGGTTGGTCACAGTTTTAACCTAACCTATGTCACCCACTTTTACACCTCTGCACCCGAACGCAACAACCGGTAGGTAGTTATTTTCATTAAAATTGAGAGTTGAAAAAGTTATTCTTTATCCAATAGTAGAAATTAAAAGCTGGTTTCTATAGAGCTTATGAAAACGATTATTTTAGCAGAACATAATATGTTTTCGGAAACTTAGTATTTTATTCGGATGCATGGTATTTTTTTCTGTAATTCATTTTAACACAGCTTAGATAGTATTACAGTCAACCACAGATCGCTGGAAGTTAATTTGTTTTTCGGAAGATTTATTAGTTCCCAAAGAAAATAGGCACCCTAATCATACCCAACTTTCCTACATTAAATTTCAAAGTAATACTGACGCACCGAGTTAGCGTACTTGATTACATGATCCGACATAGATGGAACGAACACTCGCGGGTTCTAATTAACGTAGCAGAGTGAGTTGTAAGCTTGCCGGGTAAGAATGGGAGTGCTCCATCACTTTAGTAGCGTGATTAGGTTATAGTAGAAAGCAACGCAGATTGGTAAACCACTATGTGTGTGGAGAAACTAGTCAATTTTGCCTATTATTGAAAATTTACACACTGTTTTGTTTAAATCATTGAAATAAAAACAAATATATTTTTGTGTTCAATGATTTTTCTTAATTGGTTCCGTGTGGTGCCGGACGTAAAGAACAGTACCTTCCCATTTCTTCCCGTGGGTGTCATAAAAGGCGACTAAGGGACTCATTAGAGAATGGGCAGCAGCGTTCTCTATGCATTTTAACACCATACTGCGATCGCCAACCCGCCTGCCAAGCGTGGCGGTTATGGCAAACACCCCATCTAGGGAGGCCTATGTCCAGCAGTGGACGTCTTTCGGCTGAAATGATGAATGATGATGATGATTTTTCTTATAGCTTCACATATAACCTATAGTCTTCATTGTAGTGTCCAGTCTTTATGTGTTAAGGTGTGTCCAAACATTGAGCGGAAATCGTGCGCGGATTCCGCGCGCGGCCCGCCGCGCTGTGTTTGGACGACTGCCGCGCGCGAACGCATCTGCTGTCTACCTGCCGCGCACAAACTTTTTTAGGAAACATTCGTCACGAATTGTGTCTAGACGTATTAAAGGATAGGCAGATTGATATTGCCAACTGAAGTGCGCGGCGTGTCTGTGCCGCGCAGTACTGCCGCGAAACATTCGTCGGTTTGGTCCTAACAAGAGCGCGGCAGAAATGTGTCCGGCAAACGCCGCGTGTTGATGCCGCGCTCTTGTTTGCACACACCTTTAGGTGACTGTTAATGAGAAAGCCCGTGTGTTTACAATCTACTGTCATATTATTACACTGATAGCCATTTTTCAGAATGAATCTGTAAGAATACGTCTGTGAGTGTATCAGTGTTGTGGCATTAGGTAGTATATTGCATGCAGGAACGCAAGCGATCATTAATTCACTAAAAAATAAAAATTTCGCAAGCAATGAGAAATTGCGACTGAAGACTGCGGAGTAACTAACTGACTAAGATTCTGTGCACACGATGCTTTGCGTCATTTGTCAAACATCTATGCTTTTGATAACGCACAAACAACTGAGCGGTGCCGCTCCGCTGTCGCAACGCGTACACGCGTCTCGCGGGCTGCAAGTCCAGTGTACGTGCGGTGCGACGCCGGAACGCACCGTGTGGCATACCATGGATATTTGTATGTAGGACGCCGCAGCGACACCGCTCCGGCGCCACGCCACCGCCGCAACGCATCGTGTGCACAGGCTCTAACTGCTTCTCAACTGAACGTTGCTTGCTCCTGCGTCACCAGTACTGAGTCTCTGTAAATACAAAAAAACTAGTAAACAGGGATGTTTTATAAAAATAAAATAACATGCCGTATACCACAAAGGGTTATACAGAAGTGTACACACATTTCGCCATTTATGTTTAGGTCCCTTGTAATAAGGGGCCGAGCCTATTGCCAATAACCGGACACAAATCCAGACTTCAGACTGTTACTCACAGATTCCAGTTGGAATGCCCAATAACACTTTGCTTGACCCGCGAATCGAATCGATAACTAGACCAACGTGGCAGCTTTGTATAAAAATATGGCTGTTATTTTAGTATATTGTTGTATCAACACAAACAAATACAAACACATACAAAAACTCATACAACATAATACCCGCTTTACTAAACTAGCCCTGTAATCTGACATATTTCTTTCTGCTCAATCGCACTCCGACCCCCAAGATACAAGCCCTGCCTAGTTTGGGGGTCAACGGTCAAACCAAAATATTGTGATGTATACATAATTGTATCTATGTAAGATCACTATCAACTTTTCCTTTGCTAATAAAACTTTTTGTATTTTTTGTATCTTACGATTTCCACGCGAACGAAGTCGAAGGCAAAAACTAGTAATAAATCTCGTTGTTTTGTCATTTCGTAAAAATCGCGCAAGCAGAGGCGGGTCAATAGTTAAAAATATAATTATTTTTAAAGTGATGTGGTATAATTATGACATGTTTTAATTTCTATGACTTCCTAGGCATAGCAATTTTGGAAACATAAAACTGTGTCCAACATTTTCTATTTCAATTAAATGTACCTCCACTAAATCACCTCCCAAATAAATCCTAAAACTGTGCCTACCCACTAACCATGACAGATAATTGCAGCCCACCCTCAAAGGTGACGAGTACCACACGGCGGTACGTGCCCCCGCATAGATCGAGCGACCCGGTTCTAATTAACGTGGAGTACCGCCCGCTATTACTAGTGCCGAGAGATGCCTATAGTTTCTGTGAGATTTATTTAGGTAGCGGTTTCTGCCTATATTGTGGAACGATCGTTAGGTCTTCTAAACGTGAAACCAGACCTTTGAAAATATTTTATATTGTGTTGTATCATTAACTAGTATAAGCTGGCCTCTTATTGTATTGAAACTTCGTACTACGCTAAGACAGCTTGCCGCGGAGCGAGGCAGCGGAGAGGAGCGAGGGAGCAATGCGGAGTCGAATTGCGGACGTTATCTGTGCATTGATACGGAGCGAGGTAATGCGGAGCGGAGTTGCGGACTGTGCGGAGCTAGGCCGAGTAATTTGAGCGGACTGCAATAGCCCGCGGCCGGTTTTTTTCCGATTCCCCGCTCCGAGTCCTCGCTCCAACTCCCGGTTTTGTATGAATTTTTAAACTAGTTGGCAAATCACTGTTCCTCTCAAGCGGAACGGAGATTTTATGCAATTCCATTGGTTAATATTGTCACGGGTAAGCTCCGCTCCTCTCCTCTCCGCTCCAGTGGACAGTCGGCCTAAAGAAACTCGAAGAGTGACCGTAGATGTGTGGTCAACTTTTAAGTGTATATTAATAAAGTTTTTGTATAAATTGGCTGAAATATGACGATGATTGTTAAAGATTTGGGAAAAAATCATGCCGACTGGGAGTATAACTGGCGTGCGCGTTAAGGTGTGTCCCAACATTGAGCGGCAATCACGCGCGGATTCCGCGCGCGGCCAACCGCGCTGTGTTTGGATGACTGCCGCGCGCGAACGCTTTTGTCTACCTACCGCGCACAAACATTCGTCACTTATTGTGTCTGGGCGTATTGTAGGCTAGGCAGATTGATATTGCCAACTGAAGTGCGTGATGTGTCTCAAATGTGCCGTGCAGAACTGCCGCGCAAACATTCGTCGGTTTGGTCTTTTAACTAGAGCGTGGCAGAAATGTGTCCTGCAAAAGCCGCGGGTTGCTGCGGCGCTCTCACAGCTCAATGTTTGGACACACCTTTACGGTAGTACCTTTCCTTGGGATAATTTCCGACATCCACGCGGGTGAACCCGCGGTCAAAAGCTAGTAAATGCTAAAACAATTTTTGATATTCAATGTTCAAATTACTTTAAAATATTTGAAGACATGCGAGGACTATGTGTGATAATTAATATCAGTCTGAATTTCACATTAATCTCTATGATATGATATATCTTTCAAGCAATTAATACTTGATCCAAGTGTCATGCTCATAATTATTAAACAAATATTATTTCAAATGAGCACTATATCACCACGCTTGGATTCCTTTGCGGGTTCAACTGAAATAATATATCATTGTCTTAAATTGTAAAGAGATACCTACTGACACATTAGGATTCATTAGAATAACATATTTAAATTTCATGCATACTTATCCCTTCTTCGTATTTGAGTGCTATGTGTAAACAATCTTATTTACTTACTCTATTTTATTCTATTAAAATTCCGTTCATTAATATTAAATGCTAGTTTGACGTCAGTAGAAAACGGAAGTACGTAGCATTATTTTTCTACGATTAAAGTATCTCTGACTAACGTCAGAATTATAAGATTGAAGTTGCGGACGGCATTCGGGTACCAACCGTCAAGTCGTATAGACGTTCACAATATTAAGTGTAAAACTATGCTGAGTAATCATGTGCTACGAATGATTATGATGAACGATTAAACTAAGAAATATAAAAGTGACGTATTCTTACTAGTTTAGTTCAAGTGAAATGTTAATGGTTTTACTTCTCAGAAGCGGGATAAACCCAAAACTGATTTTGGAAAATATCGCCCATCAATAAAAAAATTTGGAGGTGAAACTAAGATTCCTAAGTGTACCTTGAATCTTAGTCTTTAATCTTGGCTCTTGAGTCTTGAGTCCTGAGTCTTGGCTCTTGAGCCAAGGCTCAAGAGCCAAGACTCGTGATTTATGACTTATGGATCCAAGACTCAAGAGTCTTGGATCCATAAGTCATAAATCACGAGTCTTGGGCTTGAGTCTTAAGTCATAAGTCACGAGTCTTGGGTCATGAGTCATAAGTCTTAAGTAAAGAGTCAGAACCGTTAAAAATAAACCGCTATAAATGATTAATTATGTTTAACGATTAAACGAAGAAATATAAAAGTGACGTATTATTACTAGTTTGGTAGGTACAAGTAAAATGTTAATGGTTTTACATATATTAAATAATATTTTTAACTAGCTGCTACCCGAGCTGCGCCCGCATGGACCCTAATTATTTTTCTCAAATAAAATGTAGCCTAAATTACTCAGTATATATACTCCAACATCAGCTATCCATGCCAGTGAAAAACAAGTCAAAATCGGTCCAACCATTTCGGAGATTATCCGGAACAAACAGACAGACAGATAAACAGACAGACAAAAAATAAAAATATATGTAAAAATGTATATACTTTCATATAATGCATTTAGTAAAAAACTGTGATTACATTCAAAGCGTTTCTTTTTAAAATTCAATACTAAATTTGATAGTAGCGCCTCATCCGCTCTTAAGCAAGCCGTCCACCGCCAGCTAAACTCAGTTAGTTTGTACTTAGTTTAGTTTAGCTCGCCAGTTTTTCATACATGTGGGGTGGACGCAGACGATTTCTATAGTTTCTGCTTACCATACCATGGGAAGATGGCGTGAACTTTTCTTCTTTTATTTGTACCTATAAATAATATTCAATCCAGTCTCTTATAATGAAAGTGACTCATATATTAGAAAAAAATGTTTACTGTGACAAGATACCTTTTTTTTTTGTTGGCTGGGTAATTATCAAATTACTTCTCCCGCTCTGGGCGGAGCGAAAACCCACCCGTGTTCCTTCAGTTGCCTTTACGTTGCCAGGGGCCACGGTATCCCTTGCGGACTTTCCCGCGACCTCGGCAGGCATCGGTCCTAGCTGACTGATGGCCGTTGTGCTGACATCTCTTTGAGGCAAGATACCTAACACTCGTGTGTAACATTATACGTCATTTATCGAAAGAAAATAGCTGCTCGTTGGTTTAGTGGTTCGCAAGCGCTACTGCTGAGTATGTGGTTCTGGGTTCGATTCCCATGTCGGAAAAGTGTTATTGGGTTTTTCCATCAGGAATTTCTCAGTAGCAGCCCGTAGTTTGGATTTGTGCCCGGTTGACGGCAATAGGCACGCGCCCTATTACATGGGACTTAAACATAACTGGCAAAATGTGGGTGGGTGGTATAGGTACACCACTGCCTAATCCTTCAAGGAAATACAGGCGTGATGATATATGTATTTTCCTAAAAAAACAGACCCGTTAATTCGTAGTTTCAAATTCGAACAAATTCAATGCCAACAGCAATTTCAAACATAGACTTCTGAAAACTTATAAAACCTAGATTCTAAAAATTACGCACTAAACAAAATTACATAGGGGTGAACGTATGAACATTCAGACAATATTCACGGGTGAGATAACCCGTGAATATTGTCTGAAGGTGAATTTACGATTATTTTTCCATGAATTATATTCTTCGATAACGTTCCAAGTGGATAATGATGAATTTTGCTTATAAAGTTCTATTGTTGAGCATAGACCTCCTTATGGAACATGAGTCAATTAGAGATACTACATAGATAAGAACAAAGTCAGGATGCCCATTCTCTCTACTGAATCCCCTTATCATGTGACCGGAAATTTATAGAGAGAGAAAAAGGTCTATTAAAGAACCAGTGGCGGCATCTACATCGCCAAATACGAACTATTAATTTATTTATTTAAACTTCTCGCACACATAAGGTACAAAGGTGGACTTAATGTCTTAGGCATTCTCTACCGGTCAACCAAGGGTGGTGAAGAGATAGGATGGCAGGTGCTCCGATTAACTGCGTATTAAGGAGATACAAATAAATCTGTCTGGCGTTTTCCCAACTATATTGGGGTCGGCTTCCAGTCTAACGGATGCAGGATAGTCTAACGGATGCAGCTAGATACCATTATTTTACATGTAGCGACTGCCTATCTGATCTCCACAACCCAGTAACTGGGTAATACGATACTCCTTGGTAAGACTGGTTGTTAGACTTTCGGGCTTCTTACGACCCGTAACGACTGTCAAAGATCCACGAATGATAGTCGAGACCAACAGCTTAAGTAACGTGCTTTCCGAGGCACGGAGGAGTCTCGATATGTAAAGATGGTCACCCATCCACAGACCAACTCCAGCAAGAGTAGCTTAACCTGATGGATCGACGCGTGCGGCAGTTATTACTTAGCTACGAGCGTATTAAGGACATAATAATAATAAAAAGATAATCTCGAGGCTCTCGTTAGGCGGTTGGATCAAGGGCCTGATCCAGAAGGCAGTACTCCTCGATACGGCTCGCATAGTGAGGAGGTTCCTGTCTCTGCAGCCCTAACCACCGGTAGCTTAGAACTCTGCTCCCGATACCGGCGGAACACTATTTTTTATATTTTTAAATGTTTTTTATATTTTTTTTAAGAAATATTTAAAAATGTATTTTATATGTCCGAAATTGAAATAAACGAAATAAAAAGATAATATAAAGAATTGTAAATAAAATGCAGTGCAAAGGTAATGCATCACTGACGTCACGCAAAATCCTGCATCGGGCAAGCAGAGTTTCCGTATACATACCACGTCCCGACATAAATCGTCGGGCAGTAGCCCACAAGACACAATGGCCATCTGCACGCGTAGCATGAACACCGTTTTGTCAACGGAAGAGTAGATAAAACTGACGTTCCATGTAGACAGTACGACGGTAGCAAAGTAGAAAGAGTCAACTGCACATTTTACGAAATTCACTCTTTTACATAATTCAACTCAGGTTTCTTCGTTTTGTCATAAAATTTATTTTTCTGTTTGATTCTCAATTTTGACTGATATTTAGTAACGTATATATAGACAACTACAACAATTTTTCCCAGTGTCGAAGAACCGTATTTTAGAACAAAAAAATATTTCAGTAATATTGGCCTTAAAGCTCGTACAGACCAGCGCGACGCGACGGCGCGCCGCGTCACGAACAATACAATTTCTAAGAAAACTTGACGGTATAACAATAACCGGTGTCGCGTCGCGCTGTCGCGTCGCGCTAGTCTGAACGAAGCTTTAACCGTTTTCTTGGTAATATTTCCTATTAACGAAATGATGTAAAATATGTGATAGCTTTGTTCTTCTATTAATTACCACAGTTTTGTGTTTAAATGCTCTCCTGTAAAATCATGATTTTGTAGATAACCTTATAAACTTTGTGGCCGTGGAGACAACTGTCAGTTGTCAGTGTGATTTTGAAAGTTTGGAATAGAAAACTTTCTTCTGAAATAGTCTACATATAAAAGGACCTAGACAAAGATAGTTAAAAACGAAAGACAAAATGACAGATTGTAGAAGGATTTCTACGGTGCGATGTCAAAAATGGAGAAACAAAATGTCGCTTTGTATAGAAAGAGCTGTGTCTATTCTTCGTAGACATAGAAAGCGTCATGCTACTGGGCGGAGGATTCTCCCTTTTCTATAGAGGATGAGTGAACTCTACACCTGTTCCTCATTCCTATATAAACCTTAGCAAAGGTCTGAACCCAGCAGGGTATCTACTAGAAATCATGAGGAATCTGTGACAATTTTAGTAGCAGAAGAAGATGTAAGCAAATATCCATACTGATATTAAAAGCGAAAGTAATTCTGTTTGTCTGTTGTTAATAACTGCTGAACGGATTTCAAGGGCACACAGGTAAACCAGAACTTGGGTTAGGACATATTCAAATTCAAATTCAAATTCATTTATTTGCCAGAATGTAGGTTTACAAATGTATGATCTTAAAACTATAATGGCCCCTTTACATTCTACCATTACTTATGGTGTGCAAATCTTTAATTTTAACCTAAACAATTACATTCCTTTAGTTATAAGGTCCAATAAAAACAGAAAGTAAAATAAAATTATAGACAGTAACAACAGATAACAAACAATGTCTCATGCACAATAAGTATATAAGGAACAAATTAATTAATAGATGTCAAATTATACCTATAATCTATATTATTCAGCAGATCTCAGTTTAATAAAAATATACATAGGATACTTTTATCCCGGTATTACGCTCTCAAGGGATAATTAATTAATTAATTTAGGGCAAAGCTAATACCTGGGATAGGTATTAGCTTTGCCCTAAGTTAATTAAAAATACAGCATATTTTTTTTTTTTTTTTTTTCATCTGCCATCAAAGAAGTTGATATCTAACCAGTTTCATAACAAAATTCCGTGAACATGATGACCACATCTGTTACCGGCCCGGTGCTATAGTCGCCGAGCGCTGCAAGCAAGAATAGTCCTTACGGCGGTGGTTAGATATGAACTTCTTCGAAGGTACGTAACTAAATAAAATAAAAATTTATTTGACGTAAAAAGTACACAGACATACAGGTTGACACTTAATTAAACGTGGAAATAGCCTGGTACAAAATATTGATCAATGACCTTAAAGAAAAAACCTGTGTTACAGGGGTCATCAACTAAAACCTGTTTTAACCAAAAGCAAATTTTCTGAAGCCATTTAAGAAATTGTCCATTGAATGCAATGATTTTTTTGAATAAATGACTTTTGAATTTTGAATGCAATCAAAGCGTCGGTAAAGAAAAACTAGATCATAACTTTATAACTGGCCAAGTGTCAACCACAGAGCACGGAATCGCAGCGTCTAGATATGACAATACAGTCTGTGTCTCAAAAGGATGTACCTACAGTGTGGCAGGGACATCCACGTGCAACCTGAATAGAATAGAATAGAATAGTTCTTTATTTGCACAGAAAGTAGGTACAAGTTACAGATGTTAAGGTTAAAATGATCCTTAAACTAACTACCTTAAATAAGGCATGCAAACAGTTTTCATAATATAAATATTACTAACAAATTCAATCAAATCAATACAAGTTTACCAAGTCAAGATGAAATTCAGAAAAAAAAAAATACAAATTTAAAGTAGGCAATACAACACAAAATGTCAAGTTTAATAAAATGGGATTATAAATTCGTCAAGTTCAATACATTTAAATTAACCTGTTAGCATGGATTCAGTACATGATATTGCAACCTGAAAAAAAAAAAATATTTTCCATACATTTTTACCGCGTAGGGATTGCACTTTTCTATAAAACAGCAGTTTTTTTTTTTTGATAACCTACTAAAAATTTGTGCGCTAATCTAGAATCATGTGCTTCTTTTCGTGTGGTTAGTGACTAACCTGGTGTCAGAGTTTTAAATCCGCCCATGGGCCTTTGATTTGGCTTACATGCCGTCGATAAATATCTCTCAGGCATCTCACGATGTTTTCCTTCACCGTTTTTGAAGCAAGTGATAATTATACAAAACGCACATGAATCCGAAATATCACTATTTTTTATATCAAATATAGTATTTTCGAAGTCATTGCCTGTAAAAACATAGTAGATGGCGAAAAAAAAAGAAAATTGGAGATCGGTATGTTTAAAAATAAATAAATCTTTAAATGCTTTTTTTTTTTGCTACTATGAATTTTAATAAAGGCTCGAGCAGCGCGACGCGACAGCGGTAATTGTTATTTCTTAGAAATTGTTTTGTTAGAGAAGCGTCGCGCTATCGCGTCGTGCCGGTCTGCAATACGCTTAACAGGTTTTCTAATTCAGGTCTCGTAATTATTTTGACTAAAATAGGGTTTATGGTATTAATACTGCAGCCTAATTACGTAATGCACGATCAATAATAAATTGAAACAGATTGCTAGTCCATTGCTTCATAAGTTCGAAAAAAAAATCTGCTCAATTTTTTTTTCGAACTTATAAATCAATGGACTAGAAATCTGTTTCAATTTATTATTGATCGTGCATTACGTAATTAGGCTGCTGGTTCTATTCCTATCATCTCACCATTTTGTATATTGAAATAAAAATATATTAGTTTCGCCTACTATATTTTTTCTTCAGAAATATAATATTGGGTTCCCCACCTATGAAATTGGCGTTTTTTTCCTCACAAATAGAGAACGTCGTCACTTCTATGATTTAAAATATTTATCAATTGCTTGGTATTATATCGAATAATGACCATCATAGACAACTACCAATAGTAAAAAAACCTTTTTACTTATAGTTTTCTAAACATAAATAATACCTTAAAAATTACTCCTCATTTTTTTAGCAGAAATTACCACTATTTGTTTTAACTTAGCCAAAACATATTTTTGTCGCTTAATCTAAGTGGCATTTTACGTTATCTTAGTTTTTAAACATTAGTGCATAAAAGTTTTAAAACATTAGTGTTCATGGTTGTTATATAAATTAAGAAAATGTTAGTATGAAAAATGCAACTTCTTTCAAATTCTCCATACAAAACGCTGATTTCATAGATGGGGACCTAATATTTAGGCAGGATACTATATTCTAAAGTAGGGTTGGCAACCCTACTGGACCGCTTAGAGCGTTATCACACTGACGATTTGCCAGCGTGTGGCTGGCAAATCGTCAGTGTGATAACGCTCTAAGCGGTAACACGCTTGGTTTGTATAGAAAGCGTTGACAATACCGCGTCTAGCAGTGGCGAGGCGTCTCCGTACTCTGTGGTGTAAACTCCAATAACTGAGAAACAAGTAAAAAGAAGCAAGATACTTCATCAAAGGGAACTATGAAGTTTGAGTTGATAAGGAATGGAAAAGATATTTTGTTACAAAGACGTCGGTATGAACTTTGATAGAAAACTATTTGAGTAGCTTTAAATGTCAATGAAGTTAATTACGTGGGAAGTCAACTGCTCAACGGCTCTGAAACAAGGGTCAAAGGGAAAATTTTATTGTTTTATTAATTGTTAATTAAAACGGTTCAACATTTATTTTATTAAATTAATTAACATAGAAACAGACATTTTAAAAAAGCGGCCAAGTGCGAGTCGGTCTCGCACACGAAGGGTTCCGTACCAGCGCACAATATTTAATACTACATATTTTTCAACACGTTTCTTGTACGGGGATTGGGGAACACCTATAATTTTTAAAAACAAAAAAGAAAAAAAAAGAAAAATATCCCTGTTCTTCATCACGTCGCTAAACTAAACAAGTTTTACTAAGGCTTTTATTTGTATTATTATTATTATTTGTTGTTAAAGAGGCCATAGTAAACCCACTCTGTTAAAATTTCAAGTGTGTACTTGTTACGGCTCAAAAGATACAGCCCTGTGATAGAGGGACGGACGGACCTCCGTACGTGTGTTCGTCTGTCCGGACGGACCTCCGTACGTCCGTCCGGAGGCGGCGGCAGCGGAGCCTTAGTAAAAGGATCCCGTTGGCACCTTTTGAGTACGGAACCCTAAAAAAAGGTACCTACATAATATTGACAGTTAACTGATTCTATACAAATAAATAAAATATAAGTGTAAGTTTGTAGTGTATTTTGCATGCTAGTTTTAGCGAATTGTTTTAGAAACTGTTAAATAACCCCCACCAACTGTAATGTACTACAATTCTTGCAAAAATAAATATCATTTCATTTTTCATTTTATTATAAATTTTATTATCATTTCATTTTTCATTTTTTTTTTTTTTTTTTTGTCTTTGACATTTCTCGGCACCCTGGGGTCCCGGACCTTTGGAAGGCGTACGAGGGGCCGAAGCCAACTCGCAGAGGCCCGTTAGGCGTTTTAATGAAATGAGGCACCAACCGACGATTATCCCTGTGTGCACTATGAAAGAGCACCCAAGGACAACCTCCGGTTGGCGTAGGACTATTGCAGGATATGGAAACAAAGATATTGGACTATGGGTTTGGGTGGCTAAAGTTGACTGGTGACCTGGAACTATGGAAGGACTATGGCCCCTGCCTGATCAATGTCTTATATGTACACGGATAAAATGGCAGGGGGTGACTTGCACACTCAATAATGGGCCCCCGGAAACTGTCGCTAGCACATAGTGACGTAGCGACAAGGGGGCAATTATTAATTTTATTATTCATTTCATTTTTTTTGTAATGTCAAAATAACAGCTTTTTACTAAATGCATACGGTACATAAAGTACATACGGTACACATACAGGGTGGATTTTTGGGATGGGGCAGTAAGAGCTACCTTAACAAAAACATTTCCCATACATTTTGTCGATTTCTGACTTTTCTAGTACTCAAACCTCAGTTGGTCCAATAGAGTTTTTATCCCTATATGAAAGAGGATCGATGAGCATCAAAAAAAGTTTTTGTGAAAACTGCCCATTTTCTTGATGACTGTATTTTTTTTTCAAAATCTGTGATGCAGATCAAAATGTTCTAAAAAGTTACAGACACTCTCCTAAGACCATTTTCCTGTCGCTACAACTGTTAAGGTAGCTGCCCTTACTACCCCTATCCCAAAAAACCATCCGGTATAAAAAAAAGCTTTTTTTTTTTGTCGTCTGTTTGTTTGTTCCGGCTAATCTCCGAAACGGCTTGACGGGACTTTCACTGGCAGATAGCTGGCGTTATAAGGAGTAACTAAGGTTACTTTTATTTCTATACAAATAAAATTGAATGGAAAAGCTGTTAAGCTGCGTAGCTGTGTAAGCTGCTTTTTACTAAATGCATATTTAAGGTACAACCTTAGTTGGTTTGGTCCCATAGTGAAAGTTGTTCATAATAATTAGTACAATGACCCCTTAAGAGGTTTAGGGTAAAAAAAAATTAAGGTAGTATACGGTACTTTTAATATAAAAATTATAATCTTGACGACACGTATCGGGACAAAACCTCTACATTCCTATACAATTAAATGAGCAATATTTGTATATATATAAATATTTGTATACAGTGGACCCCCGCTAATCCGGCCCCTATCTAATCCGTCACCCCCTGTAATCCGACATGTCTATTATTATTGAATATTTTTTTGACAATCTTCGCTAATGTAGATAATGCATTATTGAACAGCCATGCTATTCTGTAAACATCTCACCGTGAAAACTTGGGTGAAGTGAGCTATCAATAGTGTCAATCCCTGTGGAATGACAGCTCACTCCACGCTCACTTCACCTAAGTTTTCACGGTGAGATGGTTACAGAATAGCACTGCAGGTTACAACTTGTACGTTCCACTAGGTACTAATTGTACTCGACGCGTAGGTATGTAGATTGCTTTTTTTTAACAAATTTGATATACATAATGAAGTATGATTTATACTCCAGAGTATAACATAAAGAAACTTACCATTGGATCTGTAATTTGTTGGATAACAAAGGACTCTTTTGTTAACAATCGGGACTTTAGGGGGTCTTAGGCGATACTCTATAATCCGACAAATTCGATGGTTCGACATTGCCCTGCAAAACGTTTGTCGGATTACCGGGGGTCCACTGTATTTGTAATCACGTACTCGAAAACGGCTCTAACGATTTCGATGAAAGTTGCAATATTTACGGGGCCGAAAAATCAATCTAGCTAGGTCTCATATCTGAGAATAATGACATTGCAGCATGGAATTAGTATGTATGTATTATATCGTCGCGGTGCAGTGAAAACCTCGTAAAGGAAAATTAATTGCTTTTCTTTTTATTTATTTGTTGTGTTGAAAACCTCGTAATGCATGCTTAGAACAAAATACAGACAGTGAACAGCTCTAAGGTGCTTCTAATGCCTTCTATCGTTGATAACGAGAACATCAGAGAACGTCAATGACGGCTATTCTTCAGACAGTTATTATCTTCCCTGTAAAATAACGTTTATTGCAATCACGAGGTTTTCACTGCACGGCGACGTTATATGGAATTAATATGTACTATCATGGCAGCATGGAATTAGTATGTACTATCCTATAGGCACTATTAAATGAGCATTCTCTATTTTCACCAGAGCAGAGCTCGGTCGCCCAGGTACTAGACACTTAAAAATAAAATTAAAATAAACTTTACTTATAGGCTTAGATATGTTCCCGTCTCTATCTTACATTATGTATTTTGTTACTAGTGCGACAGTGACAGGCATATTGCTGAGCTAGAGCAAATGCTAATAAGTAAAGTTTATCAATACTGGCAAATAGTTAAACGAAACAGTCTGCTGTCGGTTCTTCCATTACATACCGAGACCCCTCCGTGCCTTGGAAACCACCGAAGCCGTTGGTCCCGGCTGTCATTTGTAGATCTTTACAGTCGTTACGGATAGTCAGAAGCCCAAAAGTCTGACAACCAGTCTTACCAAGGGGTATCGTGTTACCCAGTAGCTGGGTTGTGTAGGTCAGATAGGCAGTCGCTCCATGTAAAATACTGGCATTCAGCTGCATCCGCTTAAACTGGAAGCCAACTCCAACATAGCTTGGAAATGGCTAGTCAAAATTAGTGTGGTTGATTTCACAGGTGTATTTCTCAAAGCCATACCCAGCCAGCTGTATCTACTGCAGATCACTTTAACATAACAAAGCCAGGTTAGACATTAATTTGTAGATACGTCTGTTCCACAATGGTTCCACAGGTTTAATTGAACTCGACGTTCACTCGCTGTCCATCTGTTCTCAATAGCTTCCGTATTTCGATTGTACTTAATGTGATTAATAAAGCCTGATCGCTTTGATATCGACGATGGTCTATTTAATACAATATAGACTACGTATATTTAGTAACTTAATCCGCGTGTCATAAAGAACCCTGTAAGAAATCGACACGTGTTTCACCTCTCAACGAGGCATCTTCAGGAAGGCGATTGACTTGTTGCGAACTCGGACCCGACGTGTGGACACGTCAAGCGTCGAGCGCAGTGCTCCTGAGGATGCCTCGTTGAGAGGTGAAACACGTGTCGATTTCTTACAGGGTTCTTTATGACTCATTAAGAACAGTTACGCGGATTAAGTTACTAAATATACGTCGTCTATTGTATTTTATAATGGATTTCCGCAAAATCACGCCTGAATCAATTAACTATCTTAAATTTGATGGTCTATTTGTAAAGTAAGGAAAATTCATTGTTTAACAAATTGACACACTACGTCAATGTGCTGTGATAAAACCATTTCATACAATTGTCAAAGAATGACAGTTGTGATTTGGATATACGGACAATATAACTTGCCTGGAAGAGTGTCGTAATTTAAAGTGCTCATCGCGAGCACCTTTAAATTCTGCCAGGGTTGCGAGTTTGTCCGAAAGGGATATCGCGACCCCGGCACACAGGCAACGGAAGGAACACGGGTGGGTTTTAGTCAGTAAAAGTCTGACACGCCCTCGCCCAGTTATTTGATAATTTCCCAACGTCAAAAAAAAAAACCTTTAAATTACGACACACTGGGGATTCGGCTCTGGCGTCGGTTAACTCGTGAGCATGTTTCCAGATTTTTTTCCATTAGATTCATTGTATTGTATTGTTTAAACTCAGGTTATGGAGTCACCTGCTAAACAAAGATCCATCCCAAGTTGTGGAGCACTATTCAAATACCTTGAATCTGTGCAAACAAGCCTTCATTCGATCATTTCACAAATAACATTTCCAAAAATAACATTTACCACGTTAAGAGTCTATAATACCTGAAATTGCTTAATACTTAAAATGATCCTCCGTTATATCGAAAACACTGCGCATTAATTTAAAAAAAATATAGAAATAATATCCAAAGTTACCTCCGAACCGGACAATAAACCACTGGTATTAAAAAAATACTTCAAATTAGATCATGAAACTTTGCATAATAACTGAACTAACTATAAAGCAGTAGTGCTATTCTGTAAAAATCCCTAGCATCAGGCGAAATGACAGCTCACTTCACCTAAGTTTTCACGGTGAGATTTTTACAGAATCGACCGGCAGATACTTATGTTTTTTTGTTTTTTACTATTATTTTTACCTTATTAGAGTCTTCTCCCCACCGCCGCTCCGTTTCGCTTTCATTCAGTCCGCGAGCAACTTGGTGCGAACGAGATACCGAGTGAATTTTAGCTGAGGTATTACGGACTCTTAATCGAAAGTCTGTACACGCTACGATAGATTTACGCTGCACAACATCCATAGCTCTTTCGTTCATGAAATAGCACAATAGTAACAGCAACAGTACGGCCAAAGATTTATCCCTATTGTTTCCCAATCTCCCCCGCTTAGGGGCAAACGGGCAAAGCGAAGCAGTCCAGTCGAAATGAGGTCAATCACTTTTTGTCGTAACGTTCACTTGTCTCAGATTATTCTGCTTCAATATCAAATACGTACTTAGCTACATCTGGATTTCATTTACCAGGCTTGCAGATCGATAGGGGGCTGTGCAAAACAGGCAAGGAATTTTGAACTTTATATTGTAAGGATTAAGGTGGAGATTTGGGTGTTGTGTTTAAATGAGAAAAACAATGTATCAGCTGGTTATCTGCCGCGTAAATCCTAAGGTTTGACTGGAACGGGTTATGGGCTCGGAGGCGTTGGCCCGGCAACGTATAACTAGATTTGGGATAATAATAATCTTTGTTTCTAAGTCATTTTGTAGGTAGGAAGAATAGTTAACTTATTGAACGTAAGAAAGTTAAAACTATTTATATTACCAAAATAAAATAACAAGCCAGATGCCAGCTGTAGTTCTGGCAATAATCTTTAGGTACATGAAATATTGACCTCTGAAAATAAAACAAACCGCATTACAAGACGAAGAAAAGTTGTAACTCTGATCCCCAAGATACAGGCAAACGCCTTGTTTGGCCATCACCATTCTAACTGTTATATGTAGGTACTGTACTCGATTATTAATAAAATTGACTTACCTGAAAGTCTATTTAAAGAATAGACTCCGGACTCAGGTAATAGTCAATCTGCCTATCTTGCCCTTTTCCCAACTATGTTGGGGTCGGCTTCAAGTCTAACCGGATGCAGCTGAATACCAGTATTTTACATGGAGCGACTGCCTATCTGACCTCCACAACCCAGTAACTGGGTAATACGATACCTGTAGCGTTGTGAGGGTTCTCAGCTGCAAGTAGTCGAGTGACAATTTATCGAATTTAGTAATTATCATGTCACAACACTAAAAACAGGGAACGTCACTGGCTAACCGGTGACGTTCTGTGATTTCGTCTCCGCTTGCAGAGCTGATGAGAAGTATCCCCTGACCCTCAGGATTCTATGTGCCCCGACCTAGGGTGAGTTCCACATTAGCTTGGTATTTATACCAGATCCTTAGCGCTGGATGATCTATATTGATTAAATAACCTATATGATATCTGAGCTCGTGTGTGTCAATGTCGGACACGCGGCTACAAGTCATCCAGCGCAAATGAGATTGAAATATGTATGTTTTGCTACTGCATCGAAATGGTGTAGTGCCTCACTGTGTTATTCTTAGTGAGCCATCTGCCATGGCCACGCCTACTTTGTGATTTATGCTCGCGTGTTCACATATTAGCACCCGCTTTTGTGCCACGCTACATTTATACTCTCTTGCCTGTAAACCGCTGCGATGTGCTGAGCTTTCACCTAGCCTACTTCCCATACCGCTCCTTGGTCGCTAAATGGGGAAGAAGCTGGCACATCGCATGCGGCCTGCCGCTATTCGCACTGCATCTGACATGCGCTCTCTAACGCGCCTTCCAGGGTTCTCCGTACGGGCTGAGGACAGGACCACTTACTACAATATCCAGCATGCCACCTACGCACGCTAACTAAGGCGTGCCCTACCTGCGGCCTACCGCCGCAAACTACCTGCAGCCTACGGCTCCAGCTACCTGCGTGAGCCTGAGCTGAACAGGCCCCCACGTCTACCACGTGCTACCAAGGACGGTACCCTACCTACCTATCCACTAAGTGTGCGAGTGCTCTAGTCTAGTGTCAGTGTATAGGACCTTACCCGCGACCTAGCCGTATTCTAGCTAAAAATATATCTATTAACCTATCTTGCTTTTTTAATTACCTATCTCCTATCTACCTACCTACCTGTTAACGGCCTGCGCAGCCTACCCTGCGCAGCCCTAGCCGTTATAGTGGCGCCCAACGTGGAGCCCGTGGTAAGACTGGTTGTCAGACTTTCGGGCTTCTGACGACTCGTAAAGACTGTCAATGATCTACGAATGACAGCCAGGACCAACGGCTTAACGTGCTTTCCGAGGCACGGAGGAGTCTCGGTATGTAAAGATGGTCACGCAACCAACATGGGACCAACCCCGGCAAGCGTAGCTTAACCTGATGGATCGATCCGTGCGGCTGTTATTACTTGGCCACGAGCTCAGGTAATAGTAATAATTATTATTTATTTCCCTCAAAAAGGTACAAATTTGATACATGGTAGATACCAAATCTTCCTGTAACCTAGATAGGTTACAGGAAGATTTGAACCTTTGTGAAATCTGGACTCTATACTAGGCTCGGGATCTGTATGACAGATCTCCAGGCTCACACCCTTAAAATTACAACATTAAATTGCACTTACGAGTATGTAATACAACATTGTAAAAGCTCCAATTACTGAGAGGAAGGGAAATTAATAAACAAAACAAAAGGAGATGTGTGTGTCTTAGGGGACTGTTGTGTGTCCGTGAGTGTAATATAAGTCCTTGCACCCAGCAGCCGCGAAGGGCAGTGGGCGCCAGCACAAATAACTTGCCCGAGAGTGCGTGTGTGTGTCTGTGTGTGGTTAACAGGTGAAACGCGATCAAAGATTAATTTGAGTAGGTGAATATTCCCGGTAGGCGAAATTATTTTCAAATATTTAGTATATTTTCAGCCTCAGCATAATCCAATTCAAGTAGCCAACTAGGTAGGTCGAAGTAAGGAAAACTTGCTCAGGTGAAGATTCACAGATGACTATGCCTTGAAGTGTAAATGTGCTGCTGTCCCACAAACAATGGGGCACTTATCGTGTCCAGCATGTCCTGTTGCCTGCACGATGCAGGAGCTGATGGACGCTACTGAAGGTGCTAAACTCGTAGCCAAAATCTGGGCTGACTCTATACAACATGTAAAAAAAACCATATCCGATCCGTGAGGGTGTTGTTAGGTATCGTAATGAGAGGTAATTGAGAGGAAAAAGGAAAAACATAATTTACCAGATCTTTTTTCGATGGGGAATTATACATGCGGCGCGGGCGGCCATCATTCAGCAGGTGTCTACAGGTCATAACTTATGACCCTTGTTGAAAATTTACTGGATTTGGGGTAATTTGGGTAGCAAAAATGTATATTTTAAATAGCAATGACTTTTTCATTTTACATTTTTTTTTTTTTTGGTAATGTTATTGTAGTACTATCGAAGAACTTCATATCTAAGCAGTTTGAAAAGAAAATCCCGTGTACACGATGACCACATCTGTTACCGCCCCGGTCCTATAGCCGCCGAGCGCTGGAAGCAGAAATAGTCCTTACGGTGTATAGATATGAAGTTCTTCGATGGTACCTATGTGCCCCTTTCGGATCGACATATATACAAGCTCGCGATTTCAACCATTGGGCAGTTGCCCGCCAGACACGACAGCCTGGTTGGGGAATCTTCCCTTTTCTAAAGAGGATGACTGAATTTTACACCCGGTTCCTCATACCTCTAAAGTACTATGGGCTATTAAATAAGAATTAACCTATACACATTAAAAGAGTTCGAACTTTTAAAATACCTACCAAAAAATAAAGATAAATCACAATACAAGTCTTCTTAACAAGCAGTACAACACAGACTATTCAACTAAAGGTACAAACTGAAGAATACAAAATGACCGCTTCTCATTCAAGATCTAGGTAAATTGAAGTCTCAATTTTTCACCTAAATATTAATATCTAGACCAGGGCTGTCCAAACTACATACCTTCGCGGGCTAATTAAATTGACTACAAAAGCTGAAGGGCCGCAGAAACAAATATTTTCAGTTTTCAAGTAAAAAAATAATTCTATTATCCAAACTATTTATGTCCAAAACTCTTTCCTTATTAATTTACACTTTAAAACATGCGTCGCGGGCCGCATGAAAACAAGCCGCGGGCCGCATGCGGCCCACGGGCCGTTGTCTGGACAGCCCTGATCTAGACTATTTATATACAATAACGACGGCACCTCTCAATCAATTCATTTCACATAATAATATGATAGCTGAACGTCATGCTGTCAAAGATCTCCTTTAGCCACTTAAATATTATTATAACAGCACAGTAATGCGTAGTAAAGTACTAGCTATTATATTATTAAACCGTGTTTAATGCTTAGTTACATGTGTTTAATAAACACATCTAACTACGCATCAATACTAATGCGAATAATTTTGATCTTACCCTTACTAATATTGTAAATGCTAAAGTGAGGTTGTTTGTTTGTTACGCTTTCACGCTAAAACGGCTGAACAGATTCGGATTAAATGTGGCACATGGGTAGACCATGACCTAGGTTTGGACATAGAATGCTTTTTATCCCGATATTCCTACTGGATCGAGACTGAAGGCTCGTGCAGACCAGCGCGACGCGACGGCGCGACGCGACTCGAACAATACAATTTCTAAGAAAACTTCACGGTATAACAATAGCCGGTGTCGCGCCGCGCTGTCGCGTCGCGCTTGTCTGCACGAAGCTTCATGCGGGTGAAACCGCGGTGTGCAGCTAGCAAGTTATAACTTAGTGTATAAACACAGTTGGAGCGGCGCGAGTGGCCGAATCAGCAAGAGGGTGTCGTAAATATATAATTCCTTTTGTCTATGGCCAAAGTGCCAGCGGAGCGGGCAGCGTAATCCGCCGCGAAACAGCGGGTTACGCCGGCCGGGCTAGAGAACGCAATTCAGTTTGCATTTTCTGCTCAGGAGTCACTGTCACTGGGACGAAATTTAAAGTAGAAAGTAAGATTCTCCTCGTATATTTTACAATATGTAGTCGAAAGTACTTAATTATTATCACCGTACACTTACTCGAAAAAAAAATCTTCATAATTTCTTAATCTTGCATATAACGTACAAAATTCGCGTTTTTGTATTTTTGCTTTATTTAAAAAAGTCACGACGACTGCTTTTGTAAAAAAGAAATATCCCACTTATAGAAAGAATTTGTCTCCAAAATTTCAGACATGATAATGCGCGTTCACGCTGAGACGCCCCGCGAAGTAGTGTTCACGAGTAGGAATATGAGTTTTCCCCCTTCCCGCATCCGGTCCCGCCACCCGCTCCCACTGTGTTAGTACACTTTAGGAGTATATTCCTTAAGTTATAACTTACTAGCTGCGCCCCAGTCCAGTTCATGGTTTACCCATGTGCCAAATGTCATCTCAATCCGTGCAGCCGTTTTAGTGTGAAAGTGTAACAAAGAAACAAACAAATGTTGGACTAGCAAGAGCAAAAGGGAAATAAAAGGCGTTCATTTAAACAAATAAGCATGATTTATTTACTGGGTTTTTTTTAAATTTATTTTTTTATTATCTATTATAAATTTAGGGACTTTTGGTCACAATACATTTACTGGGTTCAAACCATAAATAAAAGCACAATTATAAGAACTACGGCAATACATTTATAATTATATTATAACAATTCTCAGTATTATAGAGCTCCTTACACTTTCACAGTTCAACCACGACTGACTTGCTAAAATGGCGCTACCACGTAACTATAAAAATCCCCCTCCTTGTCAGACTCAAATAGTCAATTGACATCATAATATCCGGTGGCGCCATTTTAGCATTTTAAACAAATCAAATTACCAAATACAAATTATTATATTATTTAAAAAATACTGTAAATATCCTAAAACTACAAAATGTATATAGATAGCTAAAACAAACAAATAAATAAACAAACCCCCTTTCGCATATACCTAATATTAGTTAGGATAACATCTTTTTTTTTTTGTTTTGAATCGTTTGTCACAAACTATTATTGATCTTCCAAAACCTAGAGTATGACTTCAATTACAGCACAGTATTAGAAAGATCCTAAACGAGGAATATTTTGGGTATAGTCATGAATAACTACTAAATACTCGTACTTCGGTTTGTGATATCTGCCAGTCTTTTCTGTAAAAATATCACCGTGAAAGTTAGGTGAAGTGAGCGTGAAGTGAGCTGTCAATAGTGTTAATCCCTAGCATCTTGCCGGTCGATTTGTGACAATTCACTTCACCTAAGTTTCACGTTGATATTTTTACAGAATCGGCCGACTGATGTAATGTTATGTAGGTGCTAATGACTTAACAGTTTTAATGTTGCACAACTTGACGAACTTTTTCTTTTTTATGTATGTCTTCGTTTACGTTTTTATTAACAAACTAAAAATGTTTTATTTCTTTTTCTTGGTTTGCAATTCGCTGTTAACGAACATTTAGTCAACGTATTTGTTACTAGATGTATACATGTGGAAGCTTGTAATTAGCAAATTTTTCTACCTATGAATGATTTTAATTGTGTTAATAGCCAGTAAGCTTTCTGTAAAATTAAATTAAATTAAAAAATGATAGTTGTTTGAAAAACATTTCAAGTTATTAATTGCCTAGAGAAGTGGAAATCACTTTCAAAGCAACCTAACTTTCAACAGGATTGATTTCAGTAGATTATGTCAGGCCAAGGAATTATGACTTTGTCATATTTGTTATCGCTGATAAAATGTCACTTTTTCTAAACCCTCTGGATATTCTACCCTATATTGTCTTATTTATCTCTCAAAATCACGTCTACTCAACAACGGTCATCGGTGTTAAAAATGTACAATGAATCTTTTAACCACATCTGTGGTCTAGTGATTAGACCACCTATCTCAGACAACATTTTCTACTCGGTTTGGTTGATGGTAGGGCTTGTTCTAAGTTCGCCTGGCTAGCTACCACCATTTTATCTAAGTCTGCCGCCATAACAACAATGTTAACAGCATTGTTTTGTTTCGGCAGTTAGAGGTAAGATAGCCCAGCTCCTCAGTGGAAGCTCGCTTCCACCTTTGGTCTGATCATCACTTACCATCAAGTGGGATACAGGCCAAGAACTTAACCGTTGTGGATAATAATAATATCCAAAAAATAATATATTCCAGCAAAAAAACTGAACCAAATGCACACAAACTCTACAAATATTTCATCTATATAATAATATTGAATTACATATATTTATTATTTAAATAATTTTATAATATTTATAATAAATTTAATCTTTGAGAATAATCAAACTCTTCATGAACATTCCATATTCCCTTCACAAGAGTGTGATAAATCCCATACAATGTTGACAGATCCCATCAATAATGTCTTACAAAACCCATTCATATTTCAGCAATGCGAAATGCAACCCCCTCTGTTAAACGCGTTAACCCTAGAAGCGACGAAGGCCGTTAAATCTCTTAACATCTTCATGGTGGGTGAATAAATAAAATTCTTGTTGCTTAGTTACTGGCACATAATGCTGTAAAGATTGACTGACTTGTTTGAAAAGTTCATGTTCATCTCTACCATAGAAATATAACAAACAGATCTCTATATTTCATGACCAGCTATCTAATTACGTAACACATTTTCGTAAACGATTACAACTAATCTGTTAAGTTTTGACAGTTCAACAACATTCATTGCGTTATTTAAATTGTTGAGCAAACTTTTTTCTGTTTTACGCAATTAGAGTACTGTACCCTAATTGTGTAATACACGATCAATCAGAATTTTTATGAAGCAATGGATTAGCAATCTGTTTCAAAACGAACACGATGGAGGAGCTTGTGGTTAAGTTGTTATAGCCGCACGGGTCGATCCATCAGGTTAAGCTACGCTTGCCGGGGTTGGTCCGTGGATGGGTGAACATCTTTACATACCGAGACTACTCCGTGCCTCGGAAAGCACTTTAAGTCTTTGGTCTCGGTTGTCATTCGTAGATCTTTGACAGTCGTTACGGGTCGTCAGAAGCCCGAAAGTCTGACAACCAGTCTTGCCAAGGGGTATCGTATTACCCAGTTACTGGGTTGTGGAGGTCAGATAGGTAGCCGCTCCATGTAGAATACTGGTATTCAGCTGCATATGGTTAGACTGGAAGCCGACCCCAACATAGTTCGGAAAAGGCTACCTACGCAGATTGTTTTGCTTAATAATGTTCGAAAAATTTGTCTGCTCAACTACGTAAATAACGCAATGAATGTTGTTGAACTGTCAAAATGAAACAGATTGTGATTGATCGTGTGTTCACCATTTTTCGAAAGCTAAACAGTGGTCGAAGTTATGTCGAAAATATTTTGAAAAAAGCTATTACGAGGAAATATTTAAGGTGTAAAGTTCTGACATTTTCCATGTTAAATACTTCATTTAAAATGTTGAAATCACCAAAAATAACGAAATAGATAAATAAAACTAAACTCATGAATGAACATGAAATGGAATGAATTAACGAAACGTCAAATTTATTGGAGGCCTTAGGCACCTAGCTATGGTCACGCCATCTACAATTAGCTTTGACCGACCTTCCCCTTTAGCAATCACTTTTAAAGCATTCCGTATACCTACAATGACTTTCAACAGTATTGACATAAGCTTTACGGTTGTTTATTTCAGTTTTGAATTTAACTTTGTTGAGGCCTTCTGCTTTTGAGTTACTTTTTTGTTGATAGGTACAAAGTTTTTCATACTTGTAAAATTCAAATTATTTTATCTTTGACTTTCTGAAAAAACAAACAATTCTGTCTATTGCTGAACAAAACCTGCCAACAATAATGGCCACACCCACCAGCTGTACCCAGCGCAAAGTCCTTTTAGTTGAAGATTTGTAGGAAAAAACACGGATATGGAAGGAGAAAAACTGTAACTCTTCTTACAAAACTATTCATAAAGAAGTTGCAAGTTGCCTACTAGAATTGGAATTGAAAAAAATATAATACTACATACCTACTCGTCTGTTGTTCTTCAAAACCAGTCGTATGTCACAAGCCCAAAGGAGTTCCCGCGATTTTATAGCGTGTCTCAGAAGGCCTATACATCCCGGTGCCGACCCGAAGACATCTTTATAGACTTCACCAACGACGATATTTTGCACATTGTGCGACATGTTGGGTAAACGAATTTTTTATCAAGATTACGTTCAAGAAAAAACAGTGTTGTGTTGTTAGCAAGAATCTTAGTGGTTGGCCTATTCCTCTTTTACCCAAAGATTTAAATCGTTAGATTTTCTCTCACCGTACTTATGTCACGAAAAAGTGCCCACACTGAGAAGAGTGAGCTCACACATTCCTTATATGGCGTTTCCATGGCGACTGCGACATTGTGTGTGTCAGCGGTATCAAAACGAAACAGAAACCCGACCATCTTTCGACGCAGTAGGGTAAATCTAACGATTTTAATATTTGCTTTTAACTAATTCTAACTATTAGAGCTCGAAAATTTCTGACATTTCTGTTTTAGGAAGAGACTCTGCTAGCCAATGAAAACGAAAAGTGGTGAATGTGAGTCTGTCAAACGGCTAATTTCAAATAACAAATTTAATAATATTAGAGCCACACAGTTATTTATTAAAGAGGATAAAATATATAAACTGGATGAACTTCATATACTAAATTAAAATATAATAACCTAACCTAATAACTAAAACTATTAACAAACTAAAACATGGCGTCGAAAAATTCATCCGCATCGCTGCCGACTGGCAAATGTACCCAAGAGACGACATTGCCACATTGTATGGCAATTTTTAGCCTCTGCCCAAGGTAAAAACCAGCCCTTGGGTCACGGGAAGTGTCAACTAGCCGTTTGGAGATCAGCTACACAGTATATAAATTAATTTCACATCACAATCATGTATTATCATCATCATAGCTCGAGCTAGCAAAACAAAATAAATTAAATTAAAATAAAAATTTAAAATTTAAAATTTCTTTATTTCAAAAAAGTGACAATATTGTTACAGAAATTACAACATACAGAAGAAGTGTCTTAAACATAGGTCCCCTGGCTCCCAAACTAGGTTAGTACCTGTGACTTGGGAGTCAGTGTTCCTCCATTATAAAAGTAGTTACGTATGTCGATGGTTATTAAAAAAAAAAAAAAAAAAAAAATGTACTGAAAAATAAAACATGAAATGATGCAGGAAGGTGTACTGTGAGAGTGGGTGTTTGTTTGTTTGAGGAGTTGGTGAGTGTGTGTGTGTTTGAGGAGTGTGTGTGTGTGTGTGTTAGAGGAGTGTGTGTGTGTTTGAGGAGTGTCAAGTGTATGTATGGAGATGAGATGTTTGTGTTGGACTATTAAGTAGGAGAGAATAGAAGGTTTTCTATTTCGTCGTAGTTTTTTTCCCATCAACCACGCTTTCACTGAAATTTTACATTTGTGTAAATTAAGTTTTTGTATAGCGAGCAGTTTATTAATCGCGTTATACAGTTTTTGGCTAAGATTTGAGAACTGGTGTTCGGCAAAGGTGGTATTATGTCTTACAGGTGGAAAAACAATATCAGCTCGACGTTTTTTGGTTATTTTTATAGGGACGCGATGTTTTCTCAGTATACACTGAAGCACAAACATTTTCCTAACTGATAGCATTTCGCACTCCTTGTCAAGCTCTTCTGTAGGGTATCTGTAGGGCCTGCAATACATTACTTTGAGGACTGCCCTTTGTGCTCTCTCTAATTTAAGGAAGTAGGTCTTGCAGGCTCCACCCCATGCAGGCAGGCAGTATGCAAGAAGTGACTGACATAATGACATGTAGACCAACCTGAGAGTTTTTGTGTCCGCTGAGAAGCGAAGTTTCTTAAAAATGTAAATAAGTTTCCTCGTTCGTGCTACCAAGTTGTCAACGTGGAAGAAATAAAAGCGAAAGATCTTTGTCCAGCTAGTAGTTAGAAAAGGCTAAGCAATCGCAATTAACTCGATATTCGCTGCTACTGTCATCCAGCTGCTTCCATCCACCCCGCGAAGATTGTCAAAGATACGTACATATATAAACTCACGCATTCTTCCCAAGGGGGTAAGCAGAAACTACAGAACCTGCTAAGATCCTTACATAGTCTTTTGCTTCGTTTACGTTCATATATCTTACGTTCACACATCACATAGATCGTGTTTGATATTACATACTATGTGGTACTTATGGGGCAATACTTCTGGTCAAACACGCTCGCCGGTTGCAAGTACTTTAGTCCCCGTTACGAGGCGCTATACATTTTGTAAACAAAGAACTTCTACTAAGTTACATAGTGAAACAAATTATCCCAAATTCAATCAACTCCAAGCAACATACGTTTAATACGAAACCAACGAGCAATCTAATGTTTTCTGGTACCTACCGAACGCGTCTGAGTTCCAGTACCACAAACCATAAAACGACAGCGCTTTATATCGCTAAAATATAACCCGACAGAGTGAAATTGCTCGTTAATTTCATATTACACGTATGTTACTTTGAGTTGATTGAATTTGGGATTATTTGTTGTTGATTGAATTGTCTCTACGTAACTTAGTAGAAGTGCTTTATTTACAAAATGTATAGCTTTTCGTGACGGAGACTTTACGTACCTGACCTTACTGAATAACATCACCAATAAGGTCATTATATTATGTCCTTCTAGGGCGTCCCTTCTCGGTGTATTCAGTCACATCTGCCTTAAAATCGTCATCGTCATCATTAATCGTAAACTATATCTGGCCTAAAATATTTTATGGTTTTCTTAATTCTCAACAAAGGTTCCAATCAAAAGAGTTGATCATAAAATCAATCATTTTAATGTTCTGAGAACCGTGCTT
The DNA here is from genome assembly GCA_914767755.1 of Agrochola circellaris. NCBI lineage: Eukaryota > Metazoa > Arthropoda > Insecta > Lepidoptera > Noctuidae > Agrochola > Agrochola circellaris. Next base: position 10,408,839 of record OU611863.1, on the reverse strand, counting down.
CTAATAATAAAATATTCTAGAAAAACGAAAAAAAGCAATCTTGCAAAAACCATACTCCTTTGTGAAAATACAGCCGAACTTTATTTTATGGCGACGAAAGTTTGATGAATTGATTCCATTTAAAATAATTTCGCTGACCCTTATTTTTTTTTGTCAAATTATTTCTGATTGAAAATATATTTTAAAATAATTTCGCTGACCCTTATTTTCTTTTGTCGAATTATTTCTGACTTTAAATATATTTTAAGCCACAATTTTTTTGTTATTGCCACTATGCATAAAGCTTTGTGCAGACCAGCGCGACTTGTCGCGCGACGCGACACCGGTTATTGTTATACCGTCAAGTTTTCTTAGAAATTATATTGTTCGAGTCGCGTCGCGGCGTCGCGTCGCGCTGGTCTGCACGAAGCTTAAAGTTTTCTCTAACAAGCGTTTAGATGCGACATCATCATTTGCCTAGCCTTTTCCCAACTACATTGGGGTCAGCTTCCAGTAGAACCGAATGCAACTGAATACCAGTATTTTATATGGAGCGACTGCCTAGCTGACCGCGACAACCCAGTTACTGGGTAACATGACACCCTTTGGTAGGACTAGATGTCAAACTTTCGGGCTTCTGATTACCCATAACGACTGTCAAAGATCTATGAATGAGAGCCGGGACCAAATGAGTAATGGATGGTCACCCATCCGCGGACTGACCTGACAAGCGTAGGTTAACTTTCAATCAACCTGTGCAGTTGTTATTTCTTAGCCACGAGCATGCGTATATAACCCTAATCTACAAAAGTCAAAGTCAAAGGCAAACTACAATACTAAATGACGAATATAATAAGACGTGGTAACCAAATATCATATCTTTGAAATTGTATAATTTGAGAAAATCTTTTCATGTACTTCATTAAAGGTAAATAAGTTCCAAATTAATAGAGAGTGGTTTTTAACGAGCAAAATATTTTAACGAGGTTCCAGTTTCTATTGGATACCAAATTACATTTTTTATTAATAAATATATTCTTCCAAAACCTTTAGAATGCCTATGAAATTACTCTTTAAAAAAACCTTTATAGGTAATATTTTTATGGTTTAATTGGAATAAAATTAAGCTTTATTCAATCCCAAAAGTCTGACAACCATTTTATCAAGGGTATCGTTTTATCAAATAATTGGGTGTAGAGATCAGATAGGTACTCGCTCCATGTAAAATACTGGTATTCAGCTGCATCCGTTTAGACTTAAAGCCGACCCTTACGTAGTTGGGAAAACGCTAGGCAGATAAATTGGATAAAATTAAGCTGAACTGATCGAAGACATGTGACATCCACCCGCACTGACCTGCGTGGTGGATTATGACTTTCTCTCTCTCACAAAGAGGAGGGAGACTTGTGTCCCAGCAGTGGGAACATTAAGGGCTGATAATGCTTATGCTAAGCTGAACTAAACTAATGATGCCAATTTCCACCAGACCATCATAATACGTTACGACCATAAGAAAGTTCTATGGTTACGACATTTTGCCCATAACTTAAAATTAAATTTTAGTTTATTTATTATTTAAAACAAAGTGATCAATCCTAATCCTAACTATATCCTACTATATATATCTATATATATAATTATAAACAACAACTAATATTATAAATATGAATGTTTGTATATTTGGATGTTTGTTACTCAATCACGCAAAAACGGCTCAACGGATTTAGATGAAATTTTGCACACAGATAGTTTATAACTTGCTTTTGCACATTGGATACTTTTTATCCCGGTAATACATTCCCATGGGATAATTTCCGACCTCCACGCGGCCGATGCCGCGGGCGAAAGCTAGTTATAATATTATAAATGCAAAAGTAAGTTTCTTTGTTACGCTTTCACACTAAAACGGCTGAATGGATTTGGATAAAATTTTACATGGGTAGACCATGACCTGGGTTAGGACATGATACTGTTTATCCCGAAGGGCGCAGCTAGTCAAAGATAAACTCTTCGCAAAGCTACACAAACATGGATTTACGGCTGGCATCAATTAACACCTCAAAATTAATTTGTCAAGAACCAAAGCCCTGGCTTGAAACATGAGCCTAAACAACTCACCCCAAAATTACTTAATAAAGACGTTTATTACTCATTTTGAAGATAATATAACACATTTTACTGAGTCAGTGGTAAGTACCTACTAAATCTATGTAAATCCTCTAAATTGCGTTATTCAATGTAACATGTCCAAAGCTTGGCAAACTTGTAGAGAGTAGTTTGTAATTAAAACTGTTCGTCAACGGGGCAGGCGGACTAAGTTTATAATGCACTGCATTTTGATGTGGTATGACTAGTTTACACTGATATCAGCTTAACAAGTTTGCTGTTTCAATAAAGGAAGTAATATTGTGGCTTTTTAGGGTTCCGTACGTCCAAATGACAGTCATGTAAAGGTGTAGGACAAAATGAAAGTTTTAGAGGAGGCCTTTGTCGAAAGACAAGGTGGAAAAGAAAAATCGGCTGCCGTTATAATTAGCTTAAAAAATTGTTTAATAGAATTAAGTAAAATGTTATATTAAGTTACAGAAATAAAGGGTTTTTTTTTTTGCTCCGAATCTAATGCACCGATTAAGTTGAAAGGTATTACTGAAGTTTTTTTTTTTTAAATTATGGTTATTATTATTGCCCTATGATTGTCCCCCCCCCCTTTATATTTGTATAGTTAGTTAATAGTTTATATATATTTTAGTGTTAGCTTGTATGTATATTATAATTAAGATTATAACTGAGTAAATAAATATTTCTTACAGGATGTAGCTCAGAGGTTATTATTATATTATTATGCATTTCAGAGACCCAAACACGGATGTATATCGTTAATAAAATAATAATTATTAAGGACGTTACTTTTGGGAAGCAGATCTTTTTTTTTTTGCCAATTGTTCCTTGTGACATATAAAATGGAAGGGCTTATTGAAGGGCGCCTCGATATTTTTTTTAATAATTTTTAAATAGATGACAATTGACCATTCCCCCTTATCTCCGAAACTACTGAGCCTAAAACATTGAAAAAATAAAGACAACAGATTAGATATATTTATAGATTGTAGGAAAACCTATAAGTCTATGTCTTAAAATGACATGATAAATCTATCAATATGCTGATGGAATGTATGAGAGAATAATAATGTTTTTCAACTACAATGTCAAGTTTGGTCTTGGGATAAATTCAGTCCAACTACGGCACCCTACACGGTGCGTGGTCCATGCACTTGGCCAGTTTTGAACAAAATCTTAATGGAATTAATTAACTCACTCGGGCAGATGTATGTATATATGTAGGCGAAACCAACTCCCCAGCAGGGAGTTTGTTGCGCCACTTTTTCTTACCAACTAAAACACTAAGAACGGCAGGCGTCTTGGGAGATTGTCTTATGTAATTTTGACGTTCATAAAGTCTTGATTCTCAGCCAAATTTCATGATCTTTGATTTTTTACAACAACATCAACAAGTGTGTATAATTACTTATGTTCATTAGAGGGTCTTATCACATAACGTAATATCTTCCTTTGGATGAACTGAAAGAGAAGACCAGAAGATTAGTGGGCGGTCCTTTGTCTTTGGTATGTCTTAAGCTGCTTCGCGGTGGCTATCCTCATACAGTCTATAGTAAGCCTTCTACAAGAATCTTTCATCGCATACAACTGGACTTGCCTTGGAAAAACTGGTCGCTTTCAGTTCTTTCAGTCCCTTCATCATTTTCCTGGTTTCCGACGTCCCCCAAATATAATTTGAAAGTACGTTGATCTGATTTTCCAACGACAAACTTGAAATCATGGAGTAAGAAAGTTGTTAAACAAAATTATAAGTTTTTGGGCCATTTGCTGCAAACAGGATAACAGAAACATGCAATTGAAGATCACGACGAGGAAAAATCTTCTCCCTGTTACCCTAAAATCATGCAAAACTTTTACAAAGCTTTGTTTTTTCCTGACAAAAGATCTATTGAGTTAGTTTTCACCCTCTTTTTGCATAAGGAAAAGAAGTACTTTATTTACCTAAAGATTTATTACAGTAATTGTCTTCACTGTAAGCTTATACTGTATCGGGAACAGGTCCAACATACCGGTCAGGGCTCCAGAGACAGGAACCTCCTAACAATGCGAGCCGTGTCTAGAAGTACCGCTTTCTGAATCAAGCCCATCCAGCTGCCCAACGAGAACCTCCTTAGGTATTGGTCGAAGTTCTTGGCTATTAAGCCATTGGCTGTCACGACTATCGGCACAATGATCGCTGAGTCGACAATCCACATGTCGACAACGTCGCGAGCCAAGTCAAGATACTTGATTTGTTTATCTTTCCCGGCTTCCACGAGGTTCCCGGCGGCATACGGAACCGTTATGTCAACAATCAGTAACATTATTATTAATTTACTGTGTTATTTGATGCGTAAAAAATCTGATTAAAATGCAAGTTACCGATCCGGAAGAAATTGTTTCAATATTCCACTAAATTATTCACAGCCGCGCTCATAATAATTAAGAGTATGAGTTCAAAGGATTAATATTATTCTTGTTAAAATATCTGATATTTATATGAAATGTACATAATTATTGCGCATGGTAATATTAACCGCTATTAATTGGTAGAATAAGTAATTGTTGTAACTTTTACAGATGTAAATGTTAGAACTGTAATTGTTAGAATTACATCGGTAAAGTCAAGAGCCGCAACGGGGCATACGCAACGCATTTCACACAAAAAGGGGGCGCCGCCTGTAGTGTGTGTTCGTTCATAGAAAATGTACGAAAATTATGAAGGAAGCTTTGTGCAATGCATTGCGGCTCGCCCCAGTCTGCTATAGCCTTTGCAGTACGTCTAGTATAGTTCGATCAATATGCGCGGCGAGGCGGGGGGCCTACCCGTGTTCCTTCCGTTGCCTGTGTGCCGGGGTCGCGATATCCCTTTCGGACAAACTCGCAACCCCGGCAGGCATTGGCCCTTCCGGACCCCGTCAGTTGGTGCTGACATCTCTTTGAGGCACGCGTGGGCAAATGAGCGGCGGCGGGATGGCGTGAGCATTGACCAATGAGCGGCCTGCCCTGCTCCCCCGTCTCGCCGCGCAAATACCTAACAGCGGTCTTAGTCAAATTTAAATTCAAAATATTTTATTTCACATAAACCTACATGGGCACTTACGAAACGTCAGAAGCCAGGTGCACGGTTTCAATTGGTCGGTTTCTATGGAGAAGAGCCGGCAAGAAACTCCACGGTGCCTCTTTTAAAAATAATTGGCTTTTACAATATTTTCAAATAACAGTGTTAATACACTCGAGAGCAATGAATCCGGGTCACTTAAAGAATGTTAAAAATCTCGGAAACTAAAAATGATAGGTTAATGCAATAAATTGTATTTAATAGACAATGTAATACTCCTTAAATGAAAATAAAAAAAATATGAGTCACCATACATTTTATTAACACAAAATTACATAAAGAAAAAAACTGCTGATCTCTCCTTAAAACAAAAATAGGAAACATGAAATTTTTGAACTTTATTACGATTTTCTTGAATTTTAATACTTCGTATTGCCTCCTCGTGCTTCCATTACTGCGTTTACGCGGTTTGGCATGCTGTACACCAAGTTCCTTATACGATTTTGGGGAATATTCTCCCATTCCTCTGTGAGAGCAATTTTGAGCTCACGAAGCGTGATTGGGGGAGGGTTTCGTTGTTTTACGCATCTGCCTAGCTCGTCCCAAGCATGCTCGATCGGGTTGATATCCGGGCTGCGCGCTGGCCACTCCATACGAGTAATGTTCATCTCTTGAAGGTAGTCATTCACAATCCTACCTGTATGAGGTCGGGCATTGTCATGCATAAATATAGCATCCTCACCTAAATTGACCATAAATGGACCAACGTGATCATTGAGGATTTCTTCCACATATCTTACGCTAGTTAAAGAGCCGTTTTCTATGATCACCAGCTCTGTGCGACTTTCAGAAGAAATTCCGGCCCACACAACTACAGACCCACCACCGTAGGCTACTTTTTCTTCGATGCATGCTTGCTTGAATCTTTCCCCTGGTCTTCGATACACTCTGTGTCTTCCATCGTGCTTGTAGAGCATAAATTTTGATTCGTCGGAGAACATAACTTTTGACCAATCTTCAATACTCCAATTTACGTGGCTCTGGGCATATCTTAGTCTTGAAATACGATGCCCACGCTCCAGTTTAGGGCCGTTTGCAGGTCTAAGGGGTTTTAAGTTAGATTCAGCAAGCAGACGTCTTACTGTCCATGCACTTGGGTTACTTCCTGCGAGGCGTCGAAACTGATTTGTGAGTTCAGTTCCTGTGAGAAAGCGATTTCGAAGCATGGTGTTCACCAAGTATCGGTCTTCTCGTGCTGTGGTACACCTGGTTCTGCCCGTTCCTGGTCTGCGTAGGTTAGAACCAGTTTCTTCGTAACGTCGGAGAACTCTTTGTACTGTTGACAGCGACACACCGACAGTCCTGGCTGTATCGCGCTGACTCCGGCCGGTTTCCAGCATTGTAAGTATTCTGGTGCATTCTTCAGGCGTAAGCGACATAATTTCAGCTTGAATAATGAATATAGAGCACTATCAACATGGTTTATGTACCCACATAAATGACAGATTACAAACAAAAGCAAAACCAAATGCTGTAATTTCGTAGTTCCATCTTCGAAAGTGGCCCTTTTTCAAATTTGATTTTTTTATGATATAACTTTACAATAACTAAGAAGTTTTAATACCTTCATTTAAGGAGTATTACATTGTCTATTAAATACAATTTATTGCATTAACCTAGCATTTTTAGTTTCCGAGATTTTTAGGATTCTTTAAGTGACCCGGATTCATTGCTCTCGAGTGTAGGTATGGGAGGACAGTGTAGGCCTTTCAACAAGTAGCAGGTACGTAACAAAATAGAACATGGTCAACAAATCTAAAGTCCACTAAGCCTACAGCGTTCTCACATTCACAAAATAGAAAATAATCTATATAAAAGATAAATAAATTAGTAAAAATAAAAACCAATTTTAAACTAAATGACATGATCGCTTTTACAACTGTAACAAATCTGAATAATTATCATGTCCACAAAAGCCACAAAGAAAGAGTTGAAATTAAATGTTAGGTATATAATGTCAAATAATAGGATGATTGACAAGGGAGAATGTAAAAAAAAGAAACATGGTAATTTGGGAGCAGTTAATAGACTCTTAGAATTTGCCGTTAATGAGGTACCAGGAAAGCCACATGTGCAGAAGGAATTATTGCCAAACTTCCTTATGTTCAACGTAGTCTTTCATTTTATAGTATGCTTTCTTGATCAGGACACGTTTGATGTGGGTTTTGAACTTCCCATCGCTAAGTTCTGTAACCAACTTTGGCAACTTGTAATAAAATCTGTTTATAAAAAATTTACTTGCTTGTTTTAGTTAATCTAAATTTGGGTATCACAACTTCATGTCTACTACGTGTATTTATATTATGGAAATCGCTTCTTATTTTGAAAAGTCCTAAGTTTTTGCGAACATATATAATACTTTCTAAGATATAAAGAGAAGGCAGAGTCAGTATATCAATTTCTTTGAATTTGTTTTAAAGGGACTCGCGAGGACCCATTTTATAGACAGCGCGGATTGCCCTCTTTTGTAAAATGAAAATTGAATTTACGTCTACTGCCGATCCCAACAGCAGAATGCCATAAGCCATAATACTCTGGAAAAAAGCAAAGTATACTAAAACTAGCTGTGGATATATCAGTCAACTGCCTTATGTTTCCTACTGACATGCAGCTGAACTTAATCTACCTGAAAGAGTTGTAATGTGGGCGCGCCATTGCAATTTTGAATATAAAGTAATTCCTAAAAATTTAGTTTCCGTTATTGCATCTAGTGAAACTAGAGTCCGGTAGTGAAGGGTGAAACTAATAAGACTATTATATTTTTTATTATTACGTTATAGCTTAGGTATGCAAGGTTTCTATTTCAATAAAATGTATATCAAAATAAAAAAGTGTTAGATTAAACATTAGATATCCGATAAAACAGAGACGAATATCAAAAGAAAACAGAAAAATATGGATGACAAAGCGAGTAACCGTAGAGACACATAAGAACGAAGCAAGTTAACAAAAAGCTTGTACAAAAAAATTACCACGTCTTCCGTTCTTTACTCATCTTTGCATACAAACAGGTACCAAAAACGAGATGCATGAACAAAAACTAAAATTGTACCGCAAATGTAATGAACACGCCAAATGAGAACCCACACGCAATTGGCGAAAATAAGCCTAATTTCCTCCTTAAACCATTTACTACCTTATTTGACAGTAATAAGGTTGTTATTGATATGACAGAGGATACAGGAGTTATAAATTTTGATTGGGTTAGATATGCTGCTAGAGATAATAACAGCAGGAAACGTGGGGTTGTTTTTAGGGATATTAATGAAAATTACCTTAGGAAAAGATGTTCTTGTATGTTGGAATGGTCTTGAGAAGCGAATGCTATATTAAATAGTAGGTTTTGTGTGCTAAATAATAATATAATTGTATCTTTTTCCATAGGAAAAGATAATTTGGCTCATTCACAGTTGACAATTTGCAAACCAGTTGACTCTTCGTATACACAGTTCCTATCTAGAACCAATGTGCAAAACCTGAACCAAAAACTATATTGCACATTTAGAAAAAAATACTGTTTGGTGTTAGTATTATTGAGAAAACACCAATCAATTTCTTTACTGTTTGTGATTACTTTAATGAGTATTTTATAACAATTTTTCTTTCTTAGGGTCCATACCCGAAGGGTGCCAAACAGAATCCTATTACTAAGCCTCCGCTGTTCGTCCGTCCGTCTGTCTGTCAGCGGGCTGTATCTCATGAACCGTAATAGGAAGACAGGTGTATGCACTGATTGTGTATTTTTATTGCCGCTATAACAAAAAAATATTAAATAAAAATAAAAATTGAGGCGGTCAGATAGAAAAACGTGTTTTTTTTAAATAAAGTATTTATCAAAAATATGTAGTGTTAAATATTGTACGGTGGCATGAAACTCTTCGTGGGAGTACGACTCGCACTTGGCCGATATATATTTTTATTCTTTCTAATATCCCAGTTTTTTTTTTAATTTAACGATTATTCTTAACAGTTTTAAATTAATTACAACTACTACAATTCTCGTCATTCTCGATAGCAGATAGAGTAGGTATAGATAGTATTTTATTCTATCTGTGGCGAGCCTTACTAAAGGCTTCGTGGCTAATGACTAAAATAAAAAACGACTGCGAGTGAAATCTCGACCTCTCACAGACAGCATTGGTAAATGTCTGGATTCTTTTTCTCCCATTTTTAGTCTCGCATTAGGCTTTAGCAATAAGACCTTTAAGTTTATCCCTTTGGAAAACGTTTTTCTCGTATTCAGATTAAAATGTTACACCTAATACGAGTACTTTTGGTGTTTATCCTTTGGTCCAAATGTAAAAGGAATTTGATCATCTAAAATGATGAAATGATTTTATAGCGTTTTTGGGGAACTGCTTATGTAATTTTGACGTTCGATTCTCAGCCTAGTTTGATTTTTGAAAACTGACTTTTGAATTTTTTGAATGTTGACTTTTACACGTCAATAATATTTTAAAAACTAGATGAGGTCGGCGTTTCCTATCTGACTACTCTGAGAAGAAAGGCTGAAACAAACTCAAAGGTCACAGTCTCTTTTAAAGTCCAGACATAATCTTGGTCAGATCATGTGAAGACCATGAAGATTGGCGTCTGAAATGGTCTTTTGACGAAATAATCACACAGATTGAGTGGACCCGTCCAGTCAGTGCACGCATTTGTCAGTAATCGTGCTGCTCAACTCAGAACTTAAGGAGCTCAACGGTTCGACGAACATTCTATAGTTGTACACGGTTCTTTTGGCGCGTGGCCAAAATTGGAGCTAACACCACCATCTTGTTTATTCAATACAATTTTACAAAAGAATCTTGTACTGTATATTCAAAAGCTTTGACCACGTTTTGGAATTATTTATCGTTTTGACTATTCCATCAGAAATTCTAGTTTTTTTTACGTCTGTAAAGACCAGGACTTTGTACCGCAATCTCGGGCGAACCAGGCCATTTGCTCTGACCACAGAGAACTTAATCTGTTAATGAACTGGCATAATTTAATAATAATAATATTAATTCAAAAGCAAGTACATTTGTGAGTTTTAATTGTAAATCTATTACTAGATCGGTGGATTATGTTAGACTATTATGTCAAACATCTGATATAATCGCATTGCAAGAAACCTGGTTGCTGCCTCACGACATTCCTTTTCTGAGCAGCATAGACCCTCAGTTCGACTTCGTGGGAAAATCGGCGGTAGATACGTCGTCGGGCATCCTACGAGGGCGACCTTATGGCGGAGTTGCTATACTGTGGCGCAAGAGCGCCTTTGAAAATGTGTCTTTCGTGCAGTGCAAAAGTGTGCGTCTTGTGGCTATCAAAATAACGGTAGGCGGTAAATCTCTTTTAGTGTTCTCGGTTTACATGCCGACAGAGTCGATGGATAATCTTAGTGAATTTGTCGAGTGTTTAAGTGAGATTCACGCAGTGATAGAAAGTAGTGGTGTAGACGCGGTCTATATTCTGGGGGATTTTAATGCTCAACCGAATAGTCTATTCGGTAAAGAACTATTGAGTTTTTCGGCTGAAGTACAGTGGCGGTGCGCTGACGTTTGCCTGCTTGGTGGTGAGTCGGACACGTATACCTATGTAAGTGATGCACATGGTTCTACTAGTTGGTTAGATCATTGCGTAGTGACAGACGCGGCGTGGAGCACTATTAGAGACGCTAGTGTGCTCTACGACGTGTCTTGGTCAGACCATTTACCTCTAATTGTAATGTGTGATCTTAACTTATTAAGGCCAAAAGTTGCACCTGGACTACCTAAATGTAACAAAGTAACATGGGGTGACAGAGACGTGCAGCAGACTGAGTTATATAGCAATTATTGTAATGATCTCTTGAGAAATTTAGACTTTCCCTTACAGTTTACTGAATGTAGTAAAAGTAGATGTAGAATTAAGGAACATGAAACGATTTTAGATAATATGTATGCGGAAATTGTGCGTATTCTCTGTGAAGGTGCAATCACTAGTAACTGTAAGAACGGAATACAGCGCAAAAAGCGTTACATAACGGGCTGGAATAAACATGTAAAGGACGTACACGGACAGGCTCGGCTTGATTTTCAAACCTGGACGTTGTTTGGTAGGCCGAAAAATGGTGAGTTGTATGAAAAAATGGTGGAAAGTAGAAGGGTTTTTAAAAGTAAATTGAAATGGTGTCAAAATAATAAGGACCAAATTAAAATGAACATCATTGCAAGTCATCATGACGCAAAGAATTTTGGTAGTTTTTGGAAAGCCACGAACAGGTTGAAACCCAGGTCGGGTCTGCCTGTGAGTGTTGAGGGCCTTAGTGATCCTAATGATATCGCCAACCTATTCAGCAGAGCCTTTAAGGTTGGGTCTCCCCTAGGTTCGTCGTCTGGCGGGCCGGAGGTGTTGGGGGCGTCCGAAGACATGCCTATTAGGTTTGCGGCCAGGGAGGTAGCTACTGTCATACGCAACTTAAAGAGAGGCAAGTCGCCGGGTCACGACAGCCTAAGTATAGAGCATTTACTTTATGCTGGTAAGCACTTACCGCGAGTGCTAGCAATGTTTTTTAGCTTGTGCCTGAGTCACTCATATCTTCCAGTTGATTTACTTAAAACTATTGTTGTGCCCATTGTTAAAAATAAGACTGGAGATGCGAGTGACAAGAGCAACTACAGGCCTATATCCCTGGCTACCATCATTGCAAAGGTGTTGGACAGTCTGATTGATCAGCAGCTGGATAAGCATTTAACACTGAACGACGCGCAGTTTGGGTTTAAGCCACGTTTATCCACGGAAACAGCTATACTATGCCTCAAACAGACTGTACAATACTATGCAAGTAGGAAAACACCTGTGTATGCGTGTTTTCTGGACCTCTCCAAGGCCTTCGACCTCGTATCTTATGACTGCCTATGGAAGAAACTGTCAAATGTTGAGAACCTCCCAAGCGATATCATTAGGATGCTAAAGTATTGGTATAAAAACCAATACAATTATGTTAAGTGGGCGGGTGTCCTGTCGGATGCATACGGGTTGGAGTGCGGTGTGAGGCAGGGGGGAATCAGCTCACCCAAGCTATTCAACCTGTATGTAAACGAGCTGATCTGTGAGCTCAGCAATACCAATATCGGGTGCTCCATTAACGGGTACTGCGTCAATAACATCAGCTACGCGGATGATATGGTATTGCTGAGCCCATCGATTAGTGCTCTTAGGAGGCTTCTTCGCATCTGTGAAGACTATGCGGTGGCTCACGGCCTCAGGTACAATGCGACCAAGAGCGAGTTACTGGTTTTCAAAGCGGGTAACAAATGTTATGATACTGTCCCACCGGTCACCTTGGGGGGCGCTCAGCTTTCCAGGGTCACAAAGTTCAAGTACCTGGGGCATTGGGTCACCGATAGTCTGTCCGACGATGCGGACGTGGAGAGGGAACGCAGAGCATTGGCAGTTCGATGTAACATGCTGGCTCGTAGGTTTGCACGTTGTACTAGGGAGGTGAAAATTACACTCTTTAGAGCGTATTGCCAATCTATGTACACGTGTGCCCTATGGGTCAGCTATACAAAAAGCTCGTACAATGCTCTGCGAGTCCAATACAATAATGCCTTCAGAGTTATGTTGGGGCTGCCGCGCTTTTGCAGTGCATCGGGGATGTTCGCGGAGAATGGCGTGCCAGATTTTTACGCACTGATGCGGACACGGATAGCATCCCTGATGCGGCGAGTGCGCGACAGCTCCAACAACTTGGTAGCTATAGTAGCCGACAGGATGGACAGTCCAATTATGTGGCAATGGATGACCACTCATCGTGCGTCATTCCATTATTGTAAATAAGTTGTTTTATTGTATTTTTTGTATGTGTTTTCATGTATGTATGTATGTTTTGTGTATAAAATTGTAATGTGTGTTGTTTTATGGACTTATGGTCTGAAATAAATTTATTATTATTATTATTATTATAATTACTACAGATATTGAAACCTCTCACAACTGTCTAGAGCCTTATTACAAATTCATACTCACAGCCTGTTTTCCCTAACCTAACCTTATTCCCGAAGGCCCACGAAGTGGTGTACCTAGTAACACCCAAATTTTGCTAGTTGTATGTTGCTGTTATGTGCACCATGTCATTGTAATAATCAGCGAGTCTATTGCCATGAACCGGGCATAAATCAAAAATCTGAACTGCTACTGGAAAATTTGCTATGGAAAACCCAATAACACTTTACCCGGGGATCTGACCCAAGACCTAACGCTCAGCTTTGATCTTGTGCTTGCAAACGCAACTGCGTTTGCAAGCACAAGACCAAAGTCATTCGTGGATCATTGACAGTCGTTGTGGGCCGTCAGAAGTCCGTAAATCTGACAACCCGTCTTACCAAAGGGTATCGTATTACCCAGTTACTGGGTTGTGGAGGTCTGATAGGCAGTTGTTCTATGTAAAATACTGGTATTCAGCTGCATTCGGTTAGAATGGAAGCCGACCTGACTGGTCGTCTTGCTGATCATGGTTTTGTTATTGTTATTAGTAATTAACAATTTATTATTTTACCTCGTTTATCATTTAAAACTTCCAGCTACAGCTAGCATATATATCTATATGTAAGCGGGCACACTCTTTATGCCTGGAGGCTGTTATTTAGATATTAAATTCTGTTTACGTTTAGTTTTTATTTCTGCCTGAGTATAGTTCTCGATGATTTTGGTTGGTATATTGGCGTGTGCTAGCTGACATATTTGGCTAATAATTTATATTATGTTTTGTGTTGCGTAGTGGAATTTATTTTGCATACTATTATATAGAATCATATTTTTTTCTAACTGAACAGACAGCTGTGCTGCTGGGGAGTTTGTTGCGCCACTCCTTCCCAGCTAACGCACTAAGAAATGTTGAAGGGTGGGCGTTTTGGGGGACTGTCTTATGTAATTTTGACCTTCAAAAAGTGCTGATTCTCAGCCTAGTTTGAATAAATGACTTTTGGATTTGAATTTGACCCCAATATAGTTGGGAAAAGGCTAGGCAGGATGAATTTATTTACTTACGTCGCATGTGGGCCATGTGGCAGACCTACGCACGTTGCGGTCGGCTAGACTTATAATTCCGAATATGTAGTCCGTAGTTTATTTTGCTGTAAAAATTCGTTTCTATCAATGATATTTTAAGTGGTAAGTAGGTATCAGTCGGTCGATTCTGTAAAAATATCAACGTGAAACTTAAGTAAAGTGAGCGTTTAGTGAGCTGTCATTGTCATAAATTGGCACGCAGGATGCTAGGGATTAAAACTATTGACAGGTCACTTAAAAAAAAAAACAAGTTGTAAAAATACAAGACATAACCTCTAGAACGAGTGAATTTTTACCTGGAATATCTTTAATTCCTGACTTCCTATAAAAGTGTAACTGAAGACAAAACTGTTTAGAAATTCAAACACTGTACGTTTACACATTTTTCAACGGCAGACGCAAAAAAAAATGTCAACAAATATTTGTTTGGGGTTTTTCCAATGTTCTTTCGTCCAAATCCGTTCATCCGTTTTACCGTGAAAGTGTAACAAACAAACTCACTTTCGCATGTAATGTTAGTTACGATAATAAAGAAGTACGGATTCATAAAAACCGTAAAAAACCAAACTGGCTAAATCCCAATCACGAAACCCACCTTACATAAAATATTCATCCCTCAATCGCCAAACTCTTTTTACCTCTCAATTTTAATGAACAAAAAAATCTATTTGAAATACGGTGTAAAAATACATACCCCAGCGGTCCGATAATTGCCTACCCTCAAGGATAGAGGTAACCCCTGCCCATAATTTTATGTGATTTATTTTGGGGCGGACATATTTTTTTCCAAAATTACACGCATTCAGCCTTGGGCCTATAGGAGCCTAGAATTGCGCGAATAGGGCGAATGGGAACATGTTTGTGGAGTTAGATAGTTGTGTGAATAGTTGTGGTATATTGAGCTACTTAATAGAAAAGGTTTTTTTTTTTTTTTTACCACAGCGGGCAACCTCTGACTTTACGGATTCATGTGCGTATTGTATAATTATTATGAGTTCATATAATTGTTTATTTTAATTTATTGTTGACATAATCTACTCATTACAATGTTTTTTTTAATGAGTTGTATTGCAATATGTAACTAGTGACCTCGACAATAGATCATATTATTTATTGTTATTAGTAATTAACCATTTTTTTATTTTACCTCAATGGTCCTAGTTTATCATTTATAACTTCCAGTTACAGCTTTATGTAAGCGGGCACGCCCTTTATGCCTGGAGGCTTTTATTAAGACGTAAGTTTTTGTTTACGTTTAGTTTTTATTTCTGCCCGAGTATAGTTCTCGATGATTTTGTTTGGTATATTGGCGTGTGCTAGCTAACATATGGATAATAATTTAAATTAGGTTAAATTATGTTGAATACTATTATATAGAGTCATTTTTTTTTCTTTCTAACTGAACAGACAGCTGTGCTGCTGGGGAGTTTGTTGCGCCACTTCTTCTTCCCAGCTAACGCACTAGGAAGTGGTGAAGGGTGGGCGTTTTGGGGGACTGTCTTATGTAATTTTGACGTTCGAAAAGTGCTGATTATCAGCCTAGTTTGAATAAATGACTTTTGAATTTGAATTTGAATCACTTGCTTCAAAAATTGTGAAGGAACATCGTGAGGAAACCGGCATCACTGAGAAATATTTCTCGACGGCAGGTGAAGCCAAGTCAGAGGCCCTTGGGCGGCTTTAAAACTCTGACACCAGGTTACACACTCACTAACCACACGAAAAGAAGAAGAAGACCATAACGGGGAAGCCTTTGCACCTTATCTCACCTTATTCCGGTTCACCCGGAATCCTTAACCACTGAGGAACTGGCTATCTTACCTCTAACTGCCGAATCACAACAATGCTGGTAACATTGTTGCTATGGCGACAGACTTAGATAAGATGGTGGTAGCTAGCCAGGTGGTCTTAGAACAGCCCTACACCAACCAAACCGAGCAGATTTTTTTTAAAAATGAATGTAATCTTTTTAGATCTTACACTTACGCAAAATTCAAAAGCGATTTTCTCATGAAATAACTTTGAGAAAAGACCTATTTATAATAGTTAATTGATTCAGGCGTGACTTGCCGGAAATCCATTATAAAATACAATAGACGTCGTATATTTAGTAACTTAATCCGCGTAACTGTTCTTAATGAGTCATAAAGAACCCTGTAAGAAATCGACACGTGTTTCACCTCTCAACGAGGCATCAGCAGTGCTATTCCGTAACCATCTCACTGTGAAAACTTAGGTGAAGTGAGCTGTCATTCCACCTAATGCTAGAGATTGACACTACTGACAGCTCACTCCACGCTCACTTCACCTAAGTTTTCACGGTGAGATGGTTACAGAATAGCACTGCAGGTGTGTCACACACCGCGCTCAACGCTTGACGTGTCCACACGTCGGGTCCGAGTTCACAACAAGTCAATCGCCTTCCTGAGGATGCCTCGTTGAGAGGTGAAACACGTGTCGATTTCTTACAGGGTTCTTTATGACTCATTAAGAACATTTACGCGGATTAAGTTACTAAATATACGACCGTCTATTGTATTTCCTATTTATAATAGTAAAGTAATTATTAATTAGCTCACCACAATCTATACTCATAATAAAGCTAAAGAGTTTGCTTTTTGTTTGTTTGTTTGAACCCGCTTATCTCAGCAACTACCAGTCGGATTTGAAACGAGCTGAGCAAAAAGAAAAAAGTCAGAAATAACGCTAAGCGAAAACGAAGTAATAGCGCGGCCAGGCGATGCGATGCGATGGGGTGGGTCGGGGGACAAAATAATTTACGTCGAAGCCGCGGGCAGAAGCTTGTATGAAATATAGTTTCGATAATCGTAACTCCATAAAATTTCTATCAATACTTCAGGAGAAAATCGCTTTTGAAACTTACGTAAGTAAATGTGAGGTAGATATTTATGCTCGTAACTGTACAGAGTACGTTTAAATCAATGAAGTTCTGATTTGACCGGCTTTCTAAGATCTGAAATCAAATCAGACAAAGGACCAAACAGGTTCTTGATTTTGAAAGGAACGCCAATTCCTAAAGTCCTTGATTGATCCTTTGAAAGTGGAAATTCAGCTTTACCTGTGAGAAATTTTGTATACTATATATCAGGAGCCGCGGTCCGGATCCGGATTGCCAACCAATTTTGTGCGGACCCTAACTAAACAATAAAATTTATAACTATTAATCTAAATAAAATAAATATGGATTTGTTAGTATTAAAATAGTTAATAAAAATAATAAAATGATAAACACAATTAAATCCTTAAAAGTAAAAAAAGGATGGAAAGGAATTTTATCAAAATTACTATTTGTTCCTGATGGAATATTAGATCCTGTTTTATTAAGCCCACGCTTTATGTTTTCTGCCATCACCGCACGACAAGTAATGACGTATTTAATGAAAATAGCTTGCACTAACCTGACTTAACTCCAGACTTCGGAAAGATAGTACAAAGTCAAAAATGAAAATTTTCTCATAAATTTTACTTGTTGTTTTTTTTTCATTACTTAATATTGGTTTACTACTTAATAAAAAAAAAAATCTTAGTTGCTAGTACCTAATCGTCTACCAATCGGACCGCAACAGTATTTTTTTTTTTAAACGAACTTCTAATAAAACTAATTGGTGATCCCTGCGTATCTAACATATATTATATAAACAGAAAATAAGAGATTTGTATCTTTATTTCTAATTAATAAACTCAAAAACTCCTGCAGCCTAATTACGTAATGCACGATCAATAATAAATTGAAACAGATTGCTAGTCCATTGCTTCATAAGTTCGAAAAAAAAATCTGCTCAATTTTTTTTTCGAACTTATAAATCAATGGACTAGAAATCTGTTTCAATTTATTATTGATCGTGCATTACGTAATTAGGCTGCTGGACCGATTTTAAAAATTATTTCACTTGGAGAATGCTTTTTTATCACTGAGTAACATCGGCAATATTTTATAAAGATATTACGCAGATGAAGGCGCTGGCAGAAGCTAGTAACGACTAAATGGGTCATTATGATTAACTATTAAAACGACTGTTCAAATTTGGCAGTGCTACGAGAGTGTTGACTTTTACCAATAATATCGAATCAAGTAGTAATCTAATATATAATATACTAGCTGCACCCCGCGGTTTCACCCGGATAAGTCTCGATCCTGTAGGAATATTGGGATAAAAAGTATTCTATGTATTAATACATGTTATAAACTATCTGTGTGCTAAATTTCATCCAAATCCGTTCAGTAGTTTTTGCGTGAAAGAGTAACAAACATCCATCCATCCATACATCCATCCATCCTCACAAACTTTTTCGTTTATAATATTAGTAGGATAGGATAGGATAGGATAAAATAATATATAATATAATATATAAAACCACAGATTAATACAGATGGGACATTCCGCAGTTTAGGTATGGCCAATTCGGTGAGTGTAACGTAGTTTGTGTTAGTAGTGGATGTCGTAAAAGGCGACTAAGGGACTCACTAGAGAATGGGCAGCAGCGTTCTCTATGCATTTTAACACCATACTGCAATCGCCAACCCGCCTGCCAAGAGTGGCGATTATGGCAAACCCCCCCATTTGGTGGAAGCCTATGTCCAGCAGTGGACGTCTTTGGGCTGAAATGATGATGATGGGTGAAACCGCACTGCACAGCTAGTAAGTAAGTAATAAGACCCTAGTCTAAAACTATCATCAATGACTATAAAGATTATAATCCATTCCCTTTCAGTAATTTTATTGCTAAATTTCAAATGTCGTAAGGGACATTTAAATACATTGTTCTTTACGACATTTGAAATTTCAACCGTTTATTTCTGTTTGAAAAACGAAAAAAAATGTAACTAAATTAAAGCTACATAAACCAACTATTGTGGCAGCATCTACATCGCCACATGCAAACTACGCATCATAGTCCTGACGTCACACAAAATCCTGACGTCACACAAATCCTACATCGCGCAATTAGAGTTTACCGCGCGAACGACATATATAAGACTATCCGACATCAAAAGTTGGGCAGTTGCCCGCCAGACACGACACCCGTCTGGTCGGAGGATCCTCCCTGTTCTATAGAGGACGAGTGAACTTTACACCCTGTTCCTCATACCTCTAAACTATAAGCTCTCAAGACTTTCAAAGTTGTATACACGGCTACATATCGAGCTATACCTACATTTCCAGTGTATAAGCTGATCTCGCATATAAAGGATTTCCATACAATCAGAGGTCAGCTTATAAGTAAATAAGTTTTCACGGTGAGATGGTTACAGAATAGCACTGCAGGCCCGGGTCGACGGCGCGTTGTGTTCCACGCGCGCCTCAAAGAGATGTCAGCACCAACTGACGGGGTCCGGAAGGGCCAATGCCTGCCGGGGTTGCGGGTTTGTCCGAAAGGGATATCGCGACCCCGGCACACAGGCAACGGAAGGAACACGGGTGGGTTTTTTTAGTCAGTAAAAGTCTGACACGCCCTCCCGCTCCGTCCAGAGCGGGTGAAGTTATTTGATAAAGCTTATACTGAAAATGTATAGCTTAATATATAGCCGTGTGTACATGCATACGATGTGCACTAGGGAACCTCAAAGGTAGGTAAATAAAACACGAGGCGAGCAAGAGGTAAAGAATTTGATTCGTTACAATATTTACCTAAGTCCACTTTAAATTCCAAACATGTTTACATACTATAAATAGAGAGGGTTGTAAAATTTATTTCTCTGACTTCACGTCACTTCCAATTATCTAAGTATATACACAAAATTATTAAAATCCACAAGTCACAGAGTAATCAAGCGATCATCTAACTAATGAATTACATATTTGATATAACCGTAAATACCAAATCACCATCTAACGCATTAATTAATAACCTACATATTACCTATGATTTGCTTAAATCAACTAATATTAGTGTTTATCTTTCATCAACTAACACGGAAGTCAACACTTTACACACAGCATAACATCAAACCTGCCAAAATAACCTCAAAACTAATTTAAGTTTCTCGATTAATTAACGTTTTATCGCCTCAGCATCGAACTTTGTTTTGATTGATTAAATTATAAAAAAGTTTTTAGGTACCTACTTACCTTAGGGTTTGAATAGACTACCGATAATTTAATGGCTGTTGGTATCCAGTAGGTAGGTACAATACGCGCCACGAATGATGAGACTTAACCGCGCTTCCCGTGCTCTGTCCGCCGTCCTGATGACGCCCCGGTGGACCTCATACCGTTAAAGAGACCTATAAATCGTCTGCTGTGCAAGTCAAACCACGTGGTATGTCAAGTCTCCTCTTTAGTGGCACGCGCTGTACCTTAATTGCATAACATACTTTTAATCACACTCCAAGGGTTTTGAAGGAAATTCCTAATTGCTACTTAGGCTTGAAAAATATGCCTACTACAACGTAAATAACGCAATGAGCGTGGCTGAACTGTCAAAATTAAAGACACAGCGATCGATTATTATTTTATGCGTATTACGCAATTACCTTGTAGTTTCCTCTACACAATACATATTGCTGCTAGTCGAAATTAAAGACAGATTTATAGGAACCCAGTAATGTGACAGTACAGGAAGTCAGTCCAGCGCTGGCTAAAATCGGAACTAACTTCGCCATCTTGTTTTTTCAATACAATTTCTGTGATTTATTTTCACAAATGCTGAATGCTGAAATGCTGAATGCTGCTTTCTGAAAGCATTTTTGTATGTTTCATGAACGTCAGGTGGCACTATAATAATATGTTGTTATCTGACATTATGCTGAGCTGAGACCCTTTTGGCATTATAATCATTGTTTTCTGTGTTTATTGTTTAAAGTGTATTTTTCTGCTGTAATGCCAATAAACGCATTATTATTTTTAATTTTTCTTTATTTTTTCTTTAAATGTTTACCAACAACGCCACACTGTCAATGTCATTCAGGCGTCAAAATATCCTTGCAGCACTCTACGTAAGCTCATACCCAGACGAAAGTACCATCTGAGTATTACTTGACTACCTGAAATCTAACAGCAACCAAGTAAAAAGTTGACGTTTTCTGGGCCGATAAAAATGATGATAGTAATAGTAATTTATTTACAAAACTTCAGTAACGTTACATCAATGTGGTCTCGACCCCTGAACTGTGTGACTTTTGGTGATGATCATCAAAGTCACACATTTTTCGGACGCAGTCGGTATCTGCTCACTCACTAAGTCGCGAAGCTATCTCTATCTCTTGATGGGCGATTCGGGAGATTTTAATCTGAGTAAATAATGGACGGAATTAATCAGTCCGCCATTATCTCAGTTAAGATTGAGACGTTACTAATGGATCCGGAAGAATTTAATTCGGATTGTGAGAGAGTTGTATAAAGATATTTGTTTTTTTTGTAACTTATCATTAGCTAAGAATTAGGCATTTCCTTTTTCAACAATGCTGGTGGGCATTTATTTACAAATTTTTAAGATTCACAGATCCAATTACTTCTTTACAGGGTGTAAAGAAGTAATTTCTGCTGGGGAGTTTGTTGCGCCACTTCTTCTTCCCAGCTAAAGCACTAGGAAGTGGTGAAAGGGTGGGCGTTTTGGGGGACTGTCTTATGTAATTTTGACGTTCGAAAAGTGCTTATTCTCAGCCTAGTTTGAATAAATGACTTTTGAATTTTGAATTGGAGCTTGAATCTTAAAACTATCCCTATACCCCTCTGCATAACAATACTTGGTGCAAACTGTGTCATTCCTCGTCTTTGCAAATTGTTATAAGTAGCGTCAGTGATCTGCGAAATGTCTAATAATCTATGAAACTTGGCTTATAAAATGCACGTCAACAACGTGCATTTTGACTCATCTGCCAAGTTTCATAGAACAACTACTAGTAATGTGTATTTTTTTTTTCTATTTTGTTGTGTCTGTTTGTTTGGTTCTATTGAATTTTACTTTTGCTGTTTATATTAGTTTTATATTCCATCACGTAATAATTCAAACTTGTTAATTTTTGTTATTATATATTAATTTTATAGTTTAATGCTTGTGGCACACCTAATATGCTGGGGCATGCGGTGTTAGCCTGTAAAAAATTGTTACACTAACTTTAGATTATGGTAGATATTGCTTCAACTATTAACAGTGTAAACAATTGTTGTTTGGCGAATAACGGAAAAAAATAAATAAATACCAATTTTGATTTTATCTATTCATACAATATACAATACCTACATCCAAATGAAATTAAAGTGTTTTTTTGTAATGTCAAAATAACAGCTTTTTACTAAATGCATTAGTAAAGTACATAATATCACCGGATATATTATGTACTTTCCTAATGCATTTAGTAAAAGCTGTTATTTACTTACTTATAAGGAAAAAACATTTTTTTTATTTTTCTATTTTTTTTAGTGTTTGTTGTCCGTTTATTCCGGCTAATATCAGAAACGGCTGGACCGATTTAACGGTACCGGCAAATAGCTAATGTTACTTAATAAAAATAAAATAAAAAAAAGGAAGATTCTTCCATGAAAACAAGGATTTTTCTACTCTCGTAATACTATCCAAAGCCGATTTCTTGGAAACGATGCGGATACATAATGAGCAGAAAGAAATATTAAAACGGATCATCTATTATTATCAATAAATCTTACATTTGATACCAAGCTTTAATTACTTAACCTCAAACCAATAATACTTTCCTTGAAGCGGTCAAGGAAAGTATTATTGAGATTGTTAGGATTATAATTCCTTTATTTCATCTAAAATACTTATAAATTACATTTTTAAATATTTCTTTAAAAAAAATATAAAAAAGGATTATAATTATTATTATAATCCTAACAATCTGTTATTATTATTTTAATTATTGTGAATGTGAGGACTATGTGGATATTTTTTTTATTTTTTCTCTTTTATTTATTTTTTCTTTCTCATTTAGTTTTAATGATGGTCTGGCAGTTTGAGTAGTTGATGCGGCCAACCCAAATATCTCCTAGTAAAATATACAATGAGCTCCTTCAGTTCTGAGTTGAGCTCCACGATTCCTTCACTGATTGGACAGGTCTACTCAAATCTGTGTGGTTCTTTCCTCAAAAGACCATTTCAGACACTAATCTACATGGTCCTCATATGACTTGACCAAGATTATCTCTGGACTTTAAAAGAGACTACGACCTCTGAGTTTGTTTCGGCCTTTCTTCTCAGAGTAGTCAGATAGGAAACACCGACCTCATCTAGATTATTTTTAACATTTTTTAATATGACGTGTAAAAGTGATTCCGATATCCTATTTACAGAATAAACAATTTCATTTGATTTAATTTCATAATCCAGAAAATTTTGTGGTTCTTCCACAAATAGCATTATAGGGTTTCCATGGCTGGGCACGCCACAATTGTGGCGATAAGTCCCCTCTTTGAGGAGTGGCTAGAGAGGCGCCACGGCGTCCTCACCTTCCGCCTGACACAGGTCCTCACCGGACATGGTTGTTTCGGGAGGTTCCTGTTCAGGATAAAGCGGGAGGAAACGCCCGGGTGTCACCACTGTGTGGATCGCCCTGAGGACACGGTGGAGCATACGGTGGAGGTCTGCCCAGCTTGGGCGGAGCACCGCCGTGTCCTCACGGAGGCGATCGGCGGCGGCGATCTCTCGCGTCCGGCCCTGGTTCAGGCCATGGTCCGGAGCGAGAGTGCATGGGAGGCCGTCACCTCCTTCTGCGAAGCAGTAATGCTCGCGAAGGAGGAGGCGGAGCGCGCGAGGGAGAGGCAAAATGCGCCCCCTCGCGCCCCTAGTCGCCGCAGGAGACGCCCCGGGCGTCGGGAGTCGCGAGCCGACTTCCGGCCACCGTAGGCGCGGGCTTGCGGACGGTGAGCAATGGGTAGCTCGCCGTCCGATAGGGACCAGGCCCGGGTCGACGGCGCGTTGTGTTCCACGCGCGCCTCAAAGAGATGTCAGCACCAACTGACGGGGTCCGGAAGGGCCAATGCCTGCCGGGGTTGCGGGTTTGTCTGAAAGGGATATCGCGACCTCGGCACACAGGCAACGGAAGGAACACGGGTGGGTTTTAGTCAGTAAAAGTCTGACACGCCCTCCCGCTCCACCCAGAGCGGGAGAAGTTATTTGATAATTTCCCATCCAAAAAAAAAAAAAAAAAAAAAAAAAGGGTTTCCATGGCAGTTATGGCTCATTTTCATTCATCGATAACTCGGTCGATATACAGCATGCGGGGACTCCCCGCAGGCGGGGTAATAACTAATAAAAGTCTTA
Organism: Agrochola circellaris; assembly: GCA_914767755.1. NCBI lineage: Eukaryota > Metazoa > Arthropoda > Insecta > Lepidoptera > Noctuidae > Agrochola > Agrochola circellaris. Next base: position 10,384,361 of record OU611863.1, on the reverse strand, counting down.
AGTCGATAACGCGATCGGTAAACCGTCTGCGGGGAATTTCCGTAGCGGGCGTAGCGATGAAATTCAATGGTCGGTAAAAAGCGTGCGGAGACACACCCAATGCAATTTAAATACAGCCATAGTGACTTCTCCGCTGCTACCGACGATGCCGTGGAACTGACCAAGTTTTGGGCCATCAAAAATTAATACAATGTCGTGCCATCGACACGACGAAGAACAACAATATACAGGGTAATTTGTATAACACTAACAACCTCTTAAGACGTACATATATATTCTTCTTATATGCCAGTGACCTTGAGTGGTTAGCTTGCGTGTTCTGTACTAAGCTCACGCAACGCGTCGTACGTTCAGCCAGTTATAGGACTCGCCCATCAAAGTGCGCTGCCCCAAATTAGACGCATTATTAATTTATTATTCATAAAAAAAAAGGTATGTTAATGAAACACGTATAATAAAAGATCAATAATTAGATTACCTTTAAAATGGTGTAGGTTTCAGAAAAATACGTTTGATAGATTCTGCGTGATTCTCAGTTTTTTATCCGCGTTAGACATAACTTTACAAATTAATTTCACGTTGTAATATAAACATAATCTAAAATATTCCTATATTAAGTTATTGAAAAAATGCATTAATTTAACATATATTTTTCCCAAATCATTAACACTACTCGTTTAGATGTGATCTTCAGTATAAAATTATTGTCACTTTAAGGGGACACTGTACTCATAAATTGTGAACAACTTTTACCAAGGAACCAAACCTGAAATCTTTTTTTGTAACATTTGTTGGTAATGATGAGTTTAAGACCTTTAAGGTTGTTAGTGTTTTACCAATAACCCTGTATAATTTTAAGCAACTTCTCGAATAAAATTGGCAATTGTTCTTCCTAGTAGGGGCAATAAAAGCTTTTTCTTGTCGCCATAACGATGTGAAAAGGCTACATGAATCTTTCAATCACTTCGGAGGGCCGGAGTTTATTTTCATTATAATGTTCGTCCATCCAACGCCGGCAATTTGATAAATTGCCAAACGAAACAAATTAAAGGGGAATTTATGCAAAATGTAAAAGAGGAAAGGCAGGGCGGCGCTGGTATTGACATGAATGCAATGTCAGGGCAATAAATTGTGAAGCAATATACCAACTTAAATTGTCCATATATAAAAATTGACCATATATGTAAATTGGCCATATATGATAATTGTCCATATATGAAAATTGGCCATTTATGAGAATTGGCCATATATGAGAATTGTCCATAAATGAAAGTTGTCCAAAGTTAGAAAGGGAGTGACGTGAGTGAAGTATGGAAGAAAAAGACATGTTGCGCTGACCCCAAATAAATAAAAGAGAGGATAAGGGCAGGAGGGATGCGAGTTACAACTCTCATGCTTTGAGAGTTGTATGCTGTTGTTGTATGTTGTTGTTGTTTGTTGTTTTTGCTTTGTTTTTTATTTATGTTTAGTGTGTTTTTAGTTTAATGTGTGATTTCCTGTGCGAGTCTCAATAAATACTTTTTCTTTCTTTCACGAAATTTATTAAAGAGGATAAAAATATACACTGGATAAACTTCTTATACTAAATTAACTAACACACTTTAGAAGTATGAGGAACAGGGTGTAAAGTTCACTCATCCTCTATTGAAATGGGAGGATCCTCCGACCGGGTGTCGTATTTGACGAACAACTGCCCATCGCTTGATGTCGGATAGTCTTAATGTCGTTCGCGCGGTAAACCCTAATTGCGCGATGCAGGATTTGTGTGACGTCAGGATTTTGTGTGACGTCAGGTCTTTGATACGTAGTTCACATGTGGCGATGGAGATGCAGCCACAAAACTGTAAAAATAAAAACATGTCGGATCCGGTCATTAGTACGGTCGCTAAACGAAGCGCAGCACGTGATCCGAGTAGTGGCAGCACTAACACTCGGCTAACTTCGTGCTACGACGGAGCTTAGCTAACGGGGAGGCGCCAGGGCGAGCGCACTTGCCTTCCGACCGTCCCAGAGAACAGAACCTCCAGTCTAAGAAGTGTCCCGCGTTTCGAATATTTGTGTCATGTACTTACAGTGTGTGAAATGCTAGTGTAAGTAATGTTATTGTAAATTATAATTTGATCTGAACTGCAACTGTTTTTCTATTGTGCATAACCAACACTACCCATTAGTACGCCCACAGTAGTTAAAATATAACTAAAACTATTCATCATCTCCCTGCCTTTGTCTCATGTTACTTGGGGTCGACACAACACGTTTTCTTTTTCCACTCTCCGCTGTCAACCATCACGCTTTCATTCACTTCCTTTTCTTTCATAATGATATGACACACAATCCATCAATATTTTTCTTAGACCTCCCGCTCCATCCATCAACATTTATATTCATCACTCTTTTAGTCACATGCGATTCCTCTCTCCTCATCACATGCCCATACCAGGCCAAACGATTTCCTTTCAACTTTTCTATCAATGGCGCAACTTTTAAACTTCCCCTTATATACTGATTTCTTACTTTATCCAGTTTCGTCACTCACAACATTGTCATCTCCGCTACATGCAATATTTTTTCATACGTCTTCTTCATGGCCCAACATTCCGATCCATGCAGTACGACAGGCCTTATCATGGACTTGTAGATTTTCCCCTTTAACTTGAGCGGCATCCGTAAGTCACAAGTTGTTTCAGTGACCTGTCGCTATTTTATCCATCCTGAGTTGATCCGGCGCGTTACGTCTCGGTCTATTCCGCCATCCTCTTGGACAAGCGACCCGAGGTACTGAAAGTCGGAGCAGATCGGTAAGGGCCTTCCGGCGAGAGATATGGACACAGGACTGGAAGGACTGCCAAAATCGCAAAACAAGTATTCTGTTTTGGTCCGACTTAATCTAAGGCCAACGGTCTCCAGTTTGTCCCACCACACCTCCAATCTGCTCTGGACCTCTAAGCCACTCTCGGTAACCAGCACAATGTTACCGGGAGCCTCTTCCTGGATATCCGACGTAAGAGCGTCTATAATCACCAGAAAGAGATAAGCGCTGAGTGCCGACCCTTGGTGCAAGCCGACAGCCACATTGAAGCTACCAGTTGTGCCCACTATAGTCCGGCTCGGGTGCTGCATCGACTGTACATAGCTCGAATCAACTGCACATACTTCCCTGGCACACATTTCTCCTTAAGGGCGCACCACAAAACTTCACGAGGCACTCGGTCGATTCGTACCTAACCAAAACTAATTACCAAACTAAAATATGCTGTCAAAAAATTCCTCCGCATCGCTGTCGACTGGTAATGTACCCAAGAGACTGGCGGCATTGCCATGTTGGATGGCAATGCTTAGTAGCCTCTGCCCAAGGTAAAAGCCAGCCAGGTCACGGGAAGTGTCAACCAGCCGTTTGGAGATTTCGTTGAAACCATGAGCATTCTGATCCCACAACCCGAATCCCAAACAGCTCGAAAACATAATTACCGATAAGGTTGTAATATATTTTTTATAGCAAATAACGATGTTGGCATTTAAACTTACCTTTGCCCAGTAGTGGGATACTCAAGGCCAAACAAAAAAAATAAAAAATAAATAGATCATTGAATAATATTTGCTTCTACCATTAAAGATACGTTTATGAAACTTAAATTGAAGATGGTTCTAATGAGCACTAACAGAATTTGCGAAACAAAAAAAGTTAAGAAGTACTATCAGATGATAAAACTTAAAGTGGTTGACGATGGTTTACCTAGAAGTAACCTTTTTACCATATACTTGCAAGTCTCGAATATAATATGGAAAATCGCAATCCAACAAGGAAAGAATCGACTACTACGGAGTGTATCATCAATAATCATTACAGTTTCCAAGAAACTTTTATACAAAAGTAACATATTCCGCAAAGGGTTAGGTAGAGGTGCATATATAGTACACCCATATTTTGCCAGTTATGTTTAAGTCCCATGTAATAGGGGGAGTCTATTGATATCAACCTTAATTGACTGACTTATTAATTGTAATTTTTTAAAGAAAATCGTCTACTTTTACAATGTTTGTAAATATGTGAGAACCGTGCATCTATCACATAAGTAATTAATTTATCTTTCGTTGCTTCATTTTTATTAATTTTTCTTTTTACCTATTGTGGTAAAGTATATATTTTTTTTAGGTGCATCGTTTTCACATATCGATGCCTTACGGGCGAAAAAGGATAACCGCCACTTTTAAAATTTTACAGGGGAGTGATTTAAAGTTCAAAATAAACGAAAAAAATCATAAAAAATCACTCCCAAATTTTAAAAGTGGCGGTTATCCTTTTTCGCCCGTAAGGCGTCGATATAATTATGTAACTAATGTACCTACATATACAAAATATTGTAACACTTTTTAAAAGAGTATTGGTGGAGTTTCTTGCCCATTCTTCTCCATACGAAACTACCTTTTGGAAGGGGCGACTAGAATCAATTCAATTTTTTTGTAAACTTTGACGTTCAAAAGGTGCCTTACAGGGCCTATTTGAAATAAATAATTTGACTTTGACTTTAACTTTGAACCGGGCACAGATCTAGACTCCGGTCTGCTACTGAGAAATTCCAGATAAAAAACCCAATTCAAATTCAAAATATTATACATAAACCTACATGGGCACTTATGAAACGTCAGAAGCTAGGTGCACGGTTCCAATTGATCGTTTCCTATGGAGAAGAGCCGGCAAGAACCTCCACGGTCACTCTTTTCAAAATAATTCGCTTTTACAATATTTTCAAATTACAGTGTTAATAGGTATGGGAGGTCAGTGTAGGTCTTTCAACAAGTACCAGGTACTTAAAAAAATAGAAGATGGTCAACAAATCTACAGTCCACTAAGCCTGCAGCATACATTCACAAAATAGAAAAGAATCTTTAAAAAAGAGAAGTAAATTAATAAAAATTAAAACTTATTTTCAACGAAACGACATGATTTCTATTACACTGTAACAAATCTGAATAATGATCATGTCCACAAAAGCTACTAATAAAGAGTTGAAATTAAATTGTAGGTATATAATGTCAAACCCACACTGCCCGACCCGGGAATAGGACCTATGACCTCATGCTCAGCAGTAGGGCTTGCGACCACTAGACCAACGAGGCTGTCAATACAGAAGTAAGATATAATGAACGGATAAAGATGTCTATTAAAACAAAAAACTCCCTTGAGAACAATAAATCTGTAATCGAAAATGCTGTTGAGGACAATACTCAATAAAACATCGCCGTTCAATTTAAGTATTCTCCTAAGGAATATCTTGTCGACATGAGATATAATGATATTTAGAAATATAGACACAAATTCTTGTTTGTTGGTGGCACCGATGGTTAACCAGTAGTTTAAAAATCTTGTTCAATTCTGAAATTCGATTAGATTCTTCTTTTTTTCTTAAACCACAGCGTTGAAGCTCTTGGGCTTCATCTCACCTGTTGGTAAGTGATGATCAGGCCGAAGGTGCAAGCGAGCTTCACCCGGAATCCTCAACCACAGAGGAACTAGCTATCTTACCTCTTACTGCCGAAACACAACAATTGTGTTAATATTGTTGTTATGGCGACGGACTTAGATAACATGGTGGTAGCTAGTCAGGCGGACTTAAAACAAGTCCTACCACCAATCAAACCGGGCAGAAAATTTTACCCCACTGGGATTTAAACCCGGGATCTCTGGGTTTGAGACAGGTGGTCTCACCACTAAACCACAGAGGTGGTTAAAAGGCGGATTTGTTCTTTAGAATAGTTCTTTTTGGTAGAAGCTAGGCTCGGCAGCCGTAAGGCGCACAATACTCCTTTAAGTTTTTTTCTGTTCTTTGTTTTTTGTGTGAATATTGTGTTATATTTGGTGGTGTCCTTGCGATGTTTTCCTTCATCAAAGTAAAAGTCGAAGTCAAATCATTTATTTCAAATAGGCCCTTATAAGGCACTTTTGAACGACAAAATTTACAAAAAAAATTGAATTGAATCTAGTCGACCCTTCCAAAAGGTAGTTTTCTTATGGAGAATAATATGCAAGAAACTCCACGGTTACTCTTTTAAAATGTTTTACAATATTTTGTATAGACGGTTACGGTTTTTGAAGCAACAGATTTATTTATTTATTTATTAATTTAAACTTTTCACACTCAAAAAAGTACAAAGACGGACTTAATGCCTTAGGCATTCTCTACCAGTCAACCAAGGGTGGTTGACTGATAATTATACAATACGCAAATGAATCCGAAAAGTCAGAGGTGCCATGGATTCAAACACGAGACCTATGACTAGGCAGTCCGACGGTCACACCACCAGACTATTACTGCTGTATAGGAACATCGTAGAAGAATGTATAAGAACAAGCGAGTTATTGAAGTCCCCACGGGCCAACAACGTTCTCGTTCGAAGTTTGGATTGGACAAAACTTCGAACGAGAAAGTTGTTCAGATTGACGGTATGTATCACACCCTCACCTTTCTAATACACGCTGTATATCTATGGTGACACATTGATTTCAATACACAACAGTAAAATAACGTAGTAGAAACAAAACACTGAAAGTTTATTTTTACAGGAATTCAATAAAAATCATTCGACGTTCAATTAAAATTTACACGTGAATAATTTGCTGATTTATTGATACGTGACGTCGTCGGATGTCGTATTTTAATGAATAGCAGCAGACAGTGCTACGCAATTATTTACTTACGTGGCCTGCCCCAATAAAATAAATATTGGGTCGATTTTCGTTCACTGGTCGATAACGATTGTGAGGTTGTAAACAATATGTATCATTTTTTTATCTTACTGATTGAAATCTGAAAAAGTCTCGTCCCTAAACTTCAGTTAAATTGTGAAACTGATCCTTGATACCGGCACATCAGCCGAAATTATGTGGCGCAAAAAGAACGTAGTAGAAACAGAACACTGAAAGTTTATTTTTACAGGAATTCAATAAAAAACATTCGGCGTTCAATTAAAATTTACACGTTTGTTTATTTACTGATACGTGACGTCGTCGGATGTCGTATTTTAATTAATACAGCAGACAGTGCTACGCAATTAATTACTTATATGGCCTGCCCCAATAAAATAAATATTGGGTCGATAACGATGATGAAGTTGTAAATAATATGTATCATTAAAAAATCTTTGTGATTGGGATCTGAAAAAGTTTAATTTCTAAACTTCAGTGAAACTATAATACCTGTATAATACATCAGCCGAAATTATGTGGCGCAAATTCGGCGTACTTACGTCATCACCTGACTAGTCCTGCCTGTTCTCAACAATATTGGGTTCTACTTCCAATCTAAATAAATGGAGCTGAATAAGCAGTATTTCACATTGAGCCTATCTGACCTAACCTCAGTAAGGCTGGTTGGTAGATTTTCGGGCTGCCGACTACCCGACGACTGTCTTCTGACTACTCTGACTATTCGGTGTGCTTAAGGTGCTGATAGACTTGAGCATTCACTTGTAACGAGCATTCTAGCGAATGTTACATTACAGAAAAATAAACGGGAGCGTTTTAGCGAGCATTCTAGCGAATGGACAGTAAATTTGCTTCGAGCTTTTTGCCGAGCTCTTCCTGAAGAATTATGTTTTTGACGAGCATTGACTTGTAGCCTTCGCTAGAATGATTGTGAAAATGTTCGTCTATGTTTGGTTCTACGCTTGGCTCTGTTCGTTGTTCAGTTCGACAAATTTAAAAACGACGATGCTCTATGTTCTGTTACAAGTGAATGCTCAAGTTTATCAGCACCTTTACGTCTACAGGGCTTACGCGACGTAATTACGGCCTGATAATTATGATGTAGGATGTAATAAAAGTAGGTGTGCTGAACTTTCCGTAGCGTAAAGTTTGTTTTACGTACGCTGCAGATAGTAATTTGACAGGAGCAAATGTCAAACTCCAAATTGTAAAAACAAGCAAAGATTTGAAATGTCAAATTACTATCTGGAATTTAAAAAAATACTTTAGTGCTTATCAGAATCTAGGATTAACAAATGAACTTTAGTTTCCGATCTGTCAGTAGAATTTATTATAATACAACCGATCGTTGCAATAAAGAACCAGAACAGAGAAGAACCAAAGAACATCCAACACAAAGATGAAAATCGAAGAATATACCAAACTAAAGTTTAACAAATGGTGCCGTCGATCAATAGGTAGGTATCGTCGCAAAAGTAAAATAAAGATAACAAGCATCTACCTCCAGGGACCCAAGAATAATGAGTTGGTTCGGCGTTCGACAAACTTGATACAAAACCAAATACAATGGTACAAAGATTAGTTATTGAAACCTGGGAATAGAATGACGAAACATTAATCAACTGTGACAAAAGAAAATTAAATATTTTCGGGATTACGACTGAGAGAGCATTTTGATAAATCAATGAGTACATTGCTGGGGGAGCTCGTGGCTAAGTAATAACAGCCGCACGAGTTGATCCATCAGGTTAAGCTATGCTTGCTGGGGTTGGTCCGTGGATGGGTGACGATCTTTACATACCGAGACTCCTCCGTGCCTCGGAAAGCACGTTAAGCCGTTGCGCGTTGGTCCCGGCTGTCAGTCGTGGATCTTTGACAGTCGTTACGGGTCGTCAGACCAGCCCTACCAAGGTGTATCGTATTACCCAGTTACTGGGTTATGGACATCAGATAGGCAGTCGCTTCATATACAATACTGGTATTCAGCTACATCCGGTTAGACTAGAAGCCGAACTCAACATAGTTGGGAAAGGGCTGAGAAAGGGGGTGAATACTGAGATGATGACTGATACAGGTGAATGAAAGAAGAAGACTGCATAATCAGCCTATAGTTTTCCCACTGCTGGGACACAAGCCTCCGGTTTATGTGAGAGGGAGTGGGCCATAATACACCACGCAGGCCCAGTGCGGGTTTGTGGATGTCTTCGAATTTTTGGTTCTAGGACATGCCGGTTCCCTCACGATGTTTCCCTTCACCGTTTTGAGAGCAGTGGTGATGAAAGTAAACTGCCTGCTTGGGTCCGAACCCATGATCTACAACTCGTAAGTCGCTGCCGTCACCACTGACCACCACTTCTCCGAGTAGCTGTTAGAGTAGCCGACCCCAAATTAATTGGCCAGGGCGATAATGAATTAATCAAATGCCTACTGATATTAAACCTGTCGGGTAAGATGATCAGAGTGGCGAACGCATACCGGACGACGTAGCGTTGGAAGGCCTCCCACAAGATGGACCGATGACCTTGTGAAGGCCGCAGGAAACCACTGGATGCGGGAAGCACAGAATCTGTTCAAGTAGCGGTGATTGGGGGAGGCCTGTGTCCAATAATAGTGGACGTCTTTCGGCTGAAATGATGATGAGATAAGATTCTAATGTCCTCGCCAACTTAAATGGAGAAAGAGAAATAAGGGTGGTGGAGCGTTAATGAGATCAAAATAACTTTGCTCAACTAAAACGGAATTAACAATATCATCATCATCATTTCAGCCGACAGACGTCCACTGCTGGACATAGGCCTCCTCCAAGCACCGCCACTTAGACCAGGTCTATGCTTCTCGCATCCAGCGGATTCCTGCGGCAATTGATTCCTAACCATTAGGGACTTGTCACACTGGATGCGTTCTGCGTTCTCCGGTCCGGTCAACTCGAACGATAGGATGCGGTCTGCGTTCGATTTGTTCGAGTTGACCGGAACGGAGGACGCAGATTAGATACAATTTACTTTAAAATGATTTTTCTTGTTTCTCTGTTGAGTTACTCAATAATGAATCTGAATTAGTAACAGCAATCGTCACTCAAAAGCAATAAGATAGACATTAAATATTTCCAGCGCATCAATTTGCTCGCATTTCCATTCAGTTATTTTGATTTTAAAGCAAATAACTTAAGACCCATCTAAAGCGAAAAAATTCTTCTGACAAAAAGAAAAGAAAATTCATATTTTTAGAATATTTTCAGAAGTCGTTTCTCAGTACCTTTTTATTTTACACTCTGGGAAAAAATATGTTTTTATTGTAGGTTTCGTTAGAAGATTACAAAAATGTATTTCGTAAGAAATTATGATTTTTAGACACTTCAGATGTCTGGTTTATATAATACTAGTAACCCGCCCTGAAAACGCCGAAACTTTCTTTTACGCAAAAAGCGACTTTATTTGATAATATGTCATAAATGGGAACATCTACAGTAATGCGTCAACCTAAAAAAATATATATTGCGGCACTTTTTTGATCAATCTTAGACATTATATTGTGTATGACGATGATGATTGTCTGACTGTTTTTCTGTGTTTCAGTTGTAGGTATTTATTAGAAGACTTTGTTCTGCCAAAATCCTACTTATATCATAAACGCAAAAGTTTGTGAGGATGGATGGATGGATGGAGTTTTGTTACCCTTTCACGCAAAAACCACTCAACAGATTTGGATGAAATTTGGCACAACGATAGTTTTTATCCTGAATTAATATATAGGATACTTTTTATCCCGATATTTCCACGGGATCAAGACTTATGCTGGTGAAACCACGGGGCGCTGCTTGTCTATCTAAACTATAGTATAATTTAATATATTAATATCCTAACTAATATTATACTAGCAAAAGTAAGTTTGTTTGTGAAACAAGCGTAACAAACAAACAATTGTTTGTTATGCTTTATTGTTTCAAGGTGTATTTAATTTTTTATTTTTTATAATGCCAATAAACGCATTTTTCTTTCTTTCTTTCACGCTAAAACGGCTGAACGGATTTGGATGAAATTTTGGTACAAAGATAGTTTATAACCTGGATTAATCAATAGAACCGGTATATCCCGATATTTCCACGGGATCAAGACTTATGCGGGTGAAACTGCGGGGCGCAGCGAGTATTCCCAATAATTATCAGTTCAAGAAATTTATACAAAGAACCCCAAAGCGATCGTGATTAATCGAGCAAAGTTAGTTATATCGACTCAAACAAACTTCAGAAGAATAAGTAAGTAGTTGTTACAGTAAAATAATAATTAAAACTTGCCGAGAGATTAATTATTGCGTTGAGACGAGATATCGCAATTTTGTCGTAGTTATTCTACTGATGTCGTAATCAGAAATCTTCGATGTGAGGGATCACAAAGAAAAAGTGTACGAAAGTACTTAAAGTTGTCCGTTAGTTATAATTGGTTTTGTAGATTGTTTGATTCTGATAAACATGAACTCGTTTATAGGTTATGAATATTATCAGCCTATAATGTTTCCCACTGCTGAGACATAGGCCTCCTCTTTGTGAGACGCAGTGAGCCATAATCCAACATGCAGGCCCGGTGATGGTTGGTAGATGTCTTCGATGTTTTAGTTCTAGGACATGCTGGTTTCCTAACGATGTTTTCCTTCACCGTTTTGAGAGCATCCGTTCTGTTATGGGTTATGGCGTAGATCTATATTGAAAGCACACAATACTAAGACAGATTCAAGTGAGTCTACTCAATACAAAAGGAAATTCTTGCTCGTATCAAACACCCACCCAAATCCCAATAAAATCCTAATATCAAAGAGATTTCACCATCTTTATCTAAGCGTATCGATTGCAATCTAAATTGAGTCGGCCCAGAATTTAGCTACAAGTTTGGCGCCATCAGTTCGTGTACAGTACAGCTTCAGGACACTATTAAGTATATTAATGCTCGTGGCTAAGCAAGAACAGCCGCACGGGTCGATCCATCAGTATAAGTTACGCTTGCCGGGGTTGGTCTGTGGTTGAGTGATCATCTTTACATACCGAGACTCCTCCGTGCCTCAGAAAGCACGTTAAGCCGTTGGTCCCGGCTGTCATTCGTGGATCTTTGACAGCCATCACGGGTCGTCAGAAGCCCGAAAGTCTGACAACCAGTCTTACCAAGGGGTATCGTATCGCCCAGTTACTGGGATGTGGAGGTCAGATAGGCAGTCGCTCCATGTAAAATACTGCATAGCTGCATCCGGTTAGACTGGAAGCCGACCCCAATATAGTTGGGAAAAGGATAGGCAGATTGATTGAATGCAGAAAGTGATGACCCCCTTCCAACAGTAAGGGGTCACTTAAACGTTAACGTTTAACTGACCTGCTAAGGTAGTGGTCGGCAAGCTCATTAGTGAATAAAGCCAAATATCAATGGTATAAGGACTAAGATTTGTTATGAGAGCCAATCCTGTCTGTGTGTCCAAACTATCTCAATACACTTTTCTTAATCCTTAAAACTCCCATCCTCTTTCACTCCACAACGCTTCCTAAAATTAACTTGCTAAGAAGTAGGATGCCTTCATCATCAGCATCATATGGGCTGGTAATAATATGATGTAAACATCTTACTTTCTAACAAGTTAATCTTGGAAAACTTTGAAAGGTAAACGATTAATTTTCGATGTTCTGTTAACTTTTGTGGAAAATACTTCTGAAATAAATCTTTGAAATACCTATATTTTGAATAAAACTTGATGCCTTGCTAAATGAGCGAAATGACGACTCCCGCGCGTATCTACGCTCGCAATCATCAACATATTTGTACAGAGCCGCACTCTATATATATTCAAAGACCCCCGTTGCCGACCACTGTGCTAAGGGATCCCTTAAACCTAGGGGATGTCGGTTAAAACGGGCATAAGTGGCCCCTTTTTTGTGGAATAGCACCAAATTTTTTTTTAATATACTCCTCGGAAACTCACATCATTAAACATACTCCATTCAGTTTCAAACGCGATTTAGCAAAGAGAATAGTCCCGCATAACATTATTAACCTCAGTTTACTCTCAAAAGATAATCATTGAATATAATATGTCGTTTATTGAACATCGTTTAGCAGTTTCCAAAACCGTGCCACGTACGTATATTATTATATTATACAATTTGCATGCTTTAAATATCTTGTAAGGGGAACGAAGGCGTTATTCTGATAGCTGTGTGTGAATGAGGGATATCGTGTGAAGCTATGTTTTATTTAACACTTTCAGTGCTGGGAGGGTCACCCGGAGGGTTCACCTAGTCGCATATGGGATGCAGGGAGCCCTCGCGGAGGGCTCATTTTAAACGTAGGTTTATCTTAGCTAATACAGCATTATAAACCGTGAAAATAAAATCTGACGTAAAATTTAACAAGATTTATTAGTATATGTGTTGGTTTTAAAATCCAAGAATTTGGTAGGCTATCTGGCACTTTGACACTTCAAAAATAAATTATGTTTCAAAGCTAGATGAGTTCGATATTTCAGATTGCTCTGAGAAAAAGACCGAAATAAGCTCAGAGGTCACAGTATCTTTCAAAGACCAAACATAATTCAGGTCAGATCATGAGCGGGCCATGTAAGTTAGTGAAATGAAAAGGATTTTTGAGGAAGGAACCACATAAATTTCAGTGGACCTGTCCAGTCAGTGCACACATTTGTCAGTAATCGTGTAGCTCAACTTGTGAGTTGAGCCTACCTTTACCTATTTATGATTAAACATGTCTGTTGAACTTATTTCACCTTATACCATGTTTTACGCAAATAAATATTCTATTCTATTCTATTCTTTCTAAATATAATTTTGTAGAACATCCACCAAGCTTCTGTGTTCTCGCATCAGTAATCTGTTTTACGTTTTTTGAATGTGCCCAATCTATTGAAGCCAATGCGTTTTAAGTCATGTTCGTGAACGGGCGCCGTCAGTTGAGACTGGTCATCTCTTATCTGCCAGGGCTTATTTTAAATCTTATTATATTGAATTGTTTTGATTATTTTTTGTACATTGTTCTCACATATAGTTAGAAGCAACAAGAATAATGTACCCAGGATTTTGTAATATATATATTTAAAAGAGAATTGCCATCTATTTACTTATATTTGTATAGTTAGTTAATAGTTTATATATATTTTTGTGTTAGCTTGTATATTATAATTAAGATTATTCTATGTATTGAATTTGAAATAAAATTTAAAAGAGTGTCTTTTTGTGTTTCTTGCCCATTCTTCTTCATAGAGATCTAGGTTTTGCAATGGGCAGTTAGCTTTAATTTTCTGACTAACTTACCGATTATTTTACAATTCAAAAGTGCCTGTAAATGGTTCAAATTGAAATAAATGATTTGAGTTTGAGTTTGAGTCGTTATCGTGTTAAGATTAGTCGTTGCTTTTGTTCTTGTCAAAAATGAAATGTGTACCTAACGATTCGTAGATTTTGGTCAGAATAGGAAAACTTTGAAGTTAACGGTCACATTACTAATTGCTTGGTATTTGCTTTCAGAGCTGCGAAAATAAACCGTATTGGCTTTAGATTTTTATGCCATCCTATCCAATCAGCTTTTAAAGCCGAAAGCTCATGCATTCATGAACGCAAACCATATTAATTTTTTAACAAAAACGGTGTCCTACACTAATAAGGTACTACGCTCAATACATTGATTTTATATTTTGGGATTACTTGAACTTATTAGTATTACTTCTTAAAAGTTTACGAATATCGTATAATTTTACAAAGTTTGTAAATATGTGAGCACCATATATAGGTTCTTTTTACCTATTGTGGTATAGTAATCTTATTCCAGGTGCATCGTCTTCACATATCATTAATGTTTAAAAAATATTGTGAAAACATTTTAAAAGAGTAACGGTGGAGATTCCTGCCCATTATTCTCGATACGAAAACTACCTTTTGGAAGAGATGACTAATATAGGTGAACAGTACATTTTGACGTTCAAAAGTGTCTTTCATGTGCCTAATTGAAATAAATTATTTGACTTTGACTTTACAAATTCCAACCAAACACGAAATGATGATAACATCATCATTTCAACCAAAAGACGTCCACTGCTGAACATAGGCCTCCCCCAAGCACCGCCACTTCGACCGATATATTATAATATAATATGTTATTATACTATAATATTTTTTTATTTTTATTGTAACATTTTTTTTTCATGTAACATCCGTCATATTGATTTTGACCGTATAAAATGAAATCTCTAAATTGACACCTCATTCATCAAAATCGGATGAGTAGTTACAAACATAACGTAAACTGTTAAAAACATAACCCTTCCGTTTAGTTATGTAGTCGAGTAAAAAATATACTTGCATCAGCTTCGTAGAATGTATAAGCTTATTCCTTGGGATATAAAGCAAAGCCGTAGCATATCCTAGAGACGATAGATTTAACGAAGTTTTATAACACCATTGAAGAAATAAACCCACTCACTGAAAAGCTCCTTAAGTCTCATAGCATTTATAGCGTACCAACACAGTGTCAAGCCAACGTTCTCAAGTCGGTTGAAGCAATATTGATGAAGCTGAACTTCACATTCTAAAACACATTATTGGAAAAAGATTTGGAGCTATACAACCTCACGCTCCCTTGCATTAAATTGACTTGTGTTACAAAAACTGCTGGCACTTGATTTTATAGACAGAACCTTACAAGTTCGACGGGAAAGTTTACTATGGAAAAGTGTTTTTACGTCTTTTGCATAGGTGGTAGGTTTTTGCTCCGATGAATTTGATAGCTAGACAATTTTTTGGTAATTCAAGACCACATTTTTGCCTCTTAGCTCTAGTGGTAGTGGTCCTGGATTCCATTCGGGCAAAGTGTTATTGGGTCTTTCCACCTGGAATTTCTCAGTCGCAGCCCGGAGTATGGATTTGTGCCCGGTTGATGGCAATAGGCTCGCCCCCGTTACATGAGACTTAAACATAACTGGCGAAATGTGAGTGTACTTTGGGTGCACCTCTGCTTAACCTTTCGGGGAATAGAAGTGTGATGTTATATTTATGTGTAAGTGTCTTTTTATTAAAACAACTTTCAACCATTGGAGTACTAAGACCTAAAATAATACATAGCTATCTATTTACGTGTTTAGAGTAAATAACATAATATATGTAAGTAAGTAAGTAAATTTCATTTGTTTTTTTAAACATGGTGTACATGATACATTGCATGCAGGATAATAATAGGATACAGAAAAGTTCTAACATGTTCAGCCGCATATCGTGGCGTACAAATTGGTAGGAAGAGATGGTGCATAAACCGTGATAATATTCATCAAAATTACATTTCATCATTACTCATTAAAGATTAGGTATACAATTCAATAAGCATATTTTTTAGATACAAATTCAATGTCAAAGTAGTCATTAAATAAATTGGTCAATAAAAATATGAAATACTGTCATTAAAAAAATTCAATTCCAATATGTAAAGTAATAAAATAAGTCTACAGGTACCTATAAAATATATGAGTGAATAGTCATACTATCCAAACCCTCATTATTCTCGTGACTCGGGTCGGACAATTTTTGACATTTTCGAAGTACCGTTGTAGACGAAAGTTGTAAAGGTGGAAATGGACACCATTAGGTACCAATCTGCCTCCCAGACATGATTTATTATTTCTTGACAACCATACTATTTAGTAAGATATATTTGTATGTATATATATTTGTAATCACGATCTCGAAAACGGCTCTAACGGTTTCGATGAAAGTTGCATTATTTACGGGGAAAATCGATCTAGCTAGGTCTCATATCTAGAAAAATTCGTTTGCTCCGTATAAGAGCTCGATCGTTCAAAGTTTAGAACAAGATGATAATCTCATAATAATGACATGACAGCATGGAATTAGTAAGTACCTACTATCATGGCAGCATGGAATTAGTATGTACTATACATGGAATTAGTATGAACTATAATAAACTATTAAATGAGCATTCTCTATTTTCACCAGAGCTGAGCTCGGTCGCCCAGGAACATTTATCTAATAAGAGGAAATACAGTTAAAATATCCACTATCAAAATTATACGGAAAAGAACCGGAGGTACCGCTTGCAAAGTTAGCAAGCTAAAGTGGTAGTGGGCTGGCTATGTTTGTCGAAGGACCGACGGCCGGTGGAGCAGACGAGTCCTAGAGTGGAGACCGCGTATCGGCAAGTATAGTGTGGGACGCCCAGCTAAAGTGACCGACTACCTTAAAAAGGTTGCTGAAACAGACTGGATGCGGAACGCGGAGGACAGGGTGTTGTGGCGCAGCCTGGGAGAGGCCCATGTCCAGCTGTGGACTGCATTAGGCTGATTTGAAAGTTAAATAATTAACATATAGAAGAGGCTGAACGATGTTTGTCATACTGACTTGTGTCTAATCCCTTAACAACTTGACCTAAAATAAGTAACAATTATTTAAAAGGATATTACCCAAAACATTTTCAAGCCACTTTTTGTCCCTAACGACCTGTCAAACGCCTTGAAAGCACCAGAATAAGTCCGCAAGACTATATAGCGTCTCATTGAAACGCAAATTGGATCCGACGCCGGAGCAAGTGTCCCTTTTCCTGAGATTTGCATAAGAAACTCGTGTTGTGACGTCATCGGCTCAGTTCCATCAATGCCAACCTTAGGACAGTGTTCCTCAAGTGACACGCCTACTGCCATGATAGTATGGACGCCCAGTTTTACGATCAAGGGAATTTGTAATGGTGTGAGATGCGGAGATGGTTTCGTATTTAGGGCACGTCGTTGGACGATTGTCGTTTGTAGTTGTTTCCACCGGATTTCAACTACAGAAAATAAAATCAACTAAATATTAAATTGCACTGTAATATCATTGCAGATGACAGTTTATCGTGCCGTCATCATTATCATCTGCCAAGCCTTTTCCCACCTATGTTAGGTCTCCTTCCAGTCTAACCGGATGCTGCCGAATTTTTACATAGAGCGACTGCCCATCTGACCTCCACAACCCAGTTACTGATGTAGGCGGCGCTGGCAAGTTTATCTTGCTGTAACCAAAGATTTCAATCGTAGATTTGCCCTGCCGCGTCAAAAGATGGTCGCATTTCTGTTTCGTTTTGACACCTCTGAGACAGACAGTGTCGCAGAGACTTGACTTGGTTGTCATGGAAACGCCATTGTTAATGAGTGAGCTCGCTCCTCTCATTTTGGATGATTTTTCGTGCGACTTAGTACAGTAAGGGCAAATCTACGATTTAAATCTTTGGCTGTAACGTTCTTATTTATATTATATTGTACTTAAGTAGGTATATACTTTTTATTTGCACCAAAGACAGCCCCATTTTATTTCCAGAAAATCACTGCCCATTTCAAGGTTGCCTGGAAGAGATCGCGATAAGGCCGCCCATTGTATATTTTGTAGTGTATAACTTTTTTTTGTAATGTATAATCTGGTGTACAATAAAGTATAAATAAATAAATATCGTAATATTAAAAAAAAAAAATATTATGTCATTTGATACCCAACATACCAAATTAAACGGCTTGACGAGCATATTGCAAATATGTTTATGTTTATCACATTGTTTAAGTAAGTTAATATATTTAAATTGTCAAAAACAACCAAAAGTGAGACTGTAGGCCTGTACTACGTACGGCGCGGCTGTAAAATTAATACCTATTATACAATAAACCTTAAGCCAAAAAAAAAATCAGCGGCTCTGTATTAATTTTATCACTGTAAATATTTTATCACGAAATTATAACCCCAAAATAATTTAAATAAAAAGTAAGTTCAAAAATTAAAACGCGACTAGTGAAAAATCACGCTCTAAGAAATATGAAAAAAGAAAATATTTCAGACAGAAATCAAGACATAGGTACAAGAATGGTCAAGTTAAAGCCGTCGTCGCAAGCCAATATAATCTTGAATGGCGTGATTTTTCAGTAGTCGGGTTTTAGTTTTTGAATTAACTTTTTTGCTGCTTTCATTACAATACTGTGAGAACACACGGTAAGTTTTACAAACGACGGATCACGACCTTTTCTTAATGCTAAATTGCACGTCTAGTTTCCAAGATTAGCCTTGTAGTTATTATTCTATAACTTCATGTTATTGTATCGCGTCTTCTACACTTACTACTATTACTTAAAAGTAATGTGTTTTCATTCATTAACGGCATCCGTTTCAGTGTTATTTTTAGGGTTCCGTACCTCATAAGGAAAAATCGGAACCCTTATAGGATCACTTCGTTGTCCGTCTGTCAGTCTGTCATGACCCTCAGGAACGCGTAAAGATATCAAGTTGAAATTAAAAAATTAAGCTGGAAACCTGATTTTTTTGAGTCAACGCAATAAAAAAATACGGCCATTTATGCGAATTATTTATTTTGCGATTACAAACTTACATTTGCAGTTGGAGAATTGACCGTGACGTATATCGACGAACATGTTTTTCAACTACAATGTTAAGTTTGTTTTTGGGAAAATACATCCCAACTACGGAATCCTTCATTGTGCGTGGTCCGACTCGCACTTGGCGGATTTTTTTATTAAAATTACTTTTCTTTAATTTAGTGCAATGTTTTTTTCACGTTTTGAATAAAAAAACTTTGAGATCCACTGAACTAAACGAATGTAAAGGCCGATCGAGACATTTGCGAGAGAACCTTTGATTTGGGTTTAAGTTTGAAAGAAAAATGCGTGCACATATTCTTTTGGATTTTTGGTCCCAGAGGTCGTCAACGATTTGATAAATCGAAACAGTTTATTACGTTAGGGTTTGATAAAAATCTAGCTGTCATTGAGAAGCAAAGGGGTTTGGGTAATTTTGTATGAACCAGTGGCATGTTTTTTTTTTTGAGCGGCCACTTAATTTATTGGTACTAACGTATAGTGATATATATAATAATAATGACTCATAAAATAACTTTGCCCTAAGTAATATCGGAGCTGAAATATATGATATCGAAGTAGGAAGAATTTCAACATCATGTCGTCTAAATAAAGACGTAACCACGTATATGTATTGTGAAAAAATACAGCACGCATGGCACAATACGAACATTGTGCGGCATTATTATACGACAATTAAATAAAAAACATGATTACTATAAAATCACTATATTTTTACACAAACCTCAATTACTTAAATAGATATAAAACGACTTTTCGGGTGTTTTATGGTTCTTCTTCTATATCATGCCTGATTATTAGGTCGAGGAACTGCGCTGGAGGAGACAGATTTTCTTGATATCTCCCCACCCTAAATACCATATGATAGCCATAATGTGGGAAAAACAACCTAGTGTGCGTTTCCCTACAATACACGAACAATAATGTCCTATTATGGCATTTATTCCCTGGCACCCTCGTTGTATCAAAATATACACATAGTATATTCTGGTAGATACATGACGGGACTGTATCCTTCCCCTCAGCAGCCATGGGTCCTGATACTCGGGATTCCGTCTTCTAAACTCGTTTGTATGGGGCTCCTTATATATTTCTATTAAATACGTTCCGTTTTTGATATGCTCACCATAATAGCTGCGAGCTTGATGAATTTGGTAAGTACCCAAAGCATATATGATGAGGTCATCCGCACTCAATACTGGAAATTCATCGCCATCAGGGATTACAGCATTTATAGGCTGAAAATGAGCTCGTCTTCGATTAAGATTATTATCTAAGACATATTCACCTAGCCGATTTTGATCATAATTATTTCGAATCCTGTGCTATGATTGGGCGAGGAGATCGGTGCTTTTAGTGGGCTCATGGACGGCTTTTGTGGTGTTGTTTATCGCTAATTACGAGTTATAAAGAGAAATACTAGTAACACTACAATGTAATGAATGAAATAAACACAATTTATAGCAAATGGCAATTTAATTTTATAGATTATTTACTTTAAATATCTCGGCTTGGATGAACTTGGGAAAGTAACGTTCATAGAAAAAAATTAACGACTTAATGTGTTCTTTTTAACAAAATACTTTTAATTAGTGGCCGCGTATTTAAAAAATCATGCCACTTTTACCCAAACCCCTTTTTGGCTTGTTCAGAGTTGAATCCCATATCTTTTTGACGCAAAAAGTAGTTAGATTTTTGCATAATAATATTATCTAATCTATGAATAGACAAGATTTGATTTTATTGTATGTTTGTTTGTTTGTAATGAATAAAATCAAAAACTACTGGACCGATTAAAAAAATTCTTTCACCAGTAGAATGCTATATTATCACTGAGTAACATAGGCTATAATTTATAAAGATATCACGCAAGCAAAGCCGGTGGCGAAAGCTAGTGATAAATATCTTTATTTCGACCGTTCGAAATCTGATATATTATATTAGAATGATGTTTTGAGAATCTGGTACTTCGAGAAACTGGTATGACTGAGATGGAGCCTTAATTTCATTATGGACTTTCTTGGACAGTACTAAGTTAGTACTGTCCAAGATAAACTCAGAAACGTGACAATGTTTTCCTCAAGCTTGCACTTGCTCAAGACGGGTTGATGAGTAAACGTGGTGATTAATGGTGAATAATACCTACTCTGTATGAGAAGAGGCCTTTGCCCAGCAGTGGGACAGTACTAAGCTAGTATCCTATACTATTAAGCGAGCAATATTTGTATATATACAAAATATGGTATATTGGTGTATGGTAAATGGCATATTTGTAATCACGTTCTCAAAACGGCTATAATTTATTTCGATGAAAGTTGCAATATAGGGGTTTATGGGGGCGAAAAATTTATCTAGCTAGGTGCCATATCCGGGAAAATTCGTTTTCTCCGTATTTTCACCAAAGCAGAGCTCGGTCGCCCAAAGTTTAGAACAAGAACAAGCTACCTTAGAATAATGATATGGCAGCATGGAATTAGTAAGTATCTACTATCATGGCAGCATGGAATTAGTATGTACTATCATGGCAGCATGGAATTAGTACTATACATGGATTAGTATGAACTTTCCTATACTATTAAATGACCATTCTCTATTTTCAACCCAGCAGAGCTTGATCGCCCAGGTACTTATATATTAAGCCTGAATTAACCACAAATTGACATTCAGTAAATCTAAACAGTGAATGACAGATCTTTCAACATTAGAGAGTAAGCAATGATTGGAATTATTACTTTGCCTCTGTGCTCTTTCCGGGCGACTGTCGCTTGCGAGGCGACTGAGCAGCACGCTTAGCATGACCACAATAGTAACTGGTTTTGTCGACGGAAGAATAGACAAAATGACAGATAAACAATCACAATCTGTAATTTTGTCTATTCTTCCATCGACAAAACCCGTAAAAAATACTCGTTTCTATGGTTGTCATGCTACGCGTGCTGCAGTAAGCGAGAGAGAAAGACTGAGACGCTCAGTTTCGTTACTTTATTCAGTACTACTAAAATGACTCGCGAGTCGCGAGTGAGCGGGTGACACATTACAATCTATTTAAGTCAGAAAGAGATACCAAATGAGATGTATATCACTCATACTCTCACAGTTTTTCGTTAACGTTATGCTCTTTTATATCCTTTGAGCCGATGAGTCAAATGATCCAAATGAAACATAATATCAATGATTCGGATCATTTCAGTGATCCAGATGCAAATGTTCCAATCGCAAAAAATATACACTTTGCCCACCTCTAGTCGAAAGCTGTGAGATAAAGCCGATACTGAGGTCAAAATGTAAATTCAGGATGGCGGCTGCGAAAATTTTGTTTTTGTTTTAAATGACAAGTGAGAACGAACTTTGTTCCCGACGGGGTTCCCCCGAACGCTCACTTTTTTTTTTTAGTGAAAACTTCTTTGACCGCGTTGAGCGTTTTTTGGTAGAGGAAAATCTTATGGGCTCGCGTCACCGACATGCTAATGTTAACAGTACCCATAATGTAGCTATGGGTATGACGTGTTGCGCTTGTTGTTGCTCGAAGTAATAATAACATGAGTAGATGAACATTAAGAAAGAAATATGGTTCATCACATTGTTATGCCTAATGTAAAATTAACACGAGGAAAAGCGTAAGATAAATAAACTGTTTCATTTTAATATTATAAAATTATTATTTAGATGAATTATAGGACCTAAATTAGAATTGAATATTTACTATAAATTATTGCTCTTAATTTAACGGATCAAAGTGGGCTAGTCTGACTATAAACAGAACGAACGCGCCAACTCTACGCACAAATGTACGCGTGCTTTTATGTGCATGATTTTTGCAAAGAATTTACGTAAACTTGACTTCCCGCGCTAGACGTAAACGCTGTTAATTTTAGTCCTTTTCGTGATTGACGCGATCGTTTGTATGAATTATAATCAAGTCGCGTTTGTACCTACGTACAAACGCGACTTGATCGCATAACTATGTCATGTTCTGTTTATAGTAAATAGCGTAACGATCGCATACTCACACTACGTTCTTTTTTGTTTAGGGCGCGGTAACTGTTAGTCGTAAGAACATTTTTAACTTGTTTTTTTTTTCGTTATTTGTGTAATTCGGAATGGCAACGTTGCTAATTATTTTCGCCGGTCACGGGCCTTCTTTAAGCACTTATATGATATTTTAAAAAAAATACCGGCCAAGTGCATGTCGGACCACGCACAATGAAGGGTTCCGTAGTTGGGATGAATCTATCCCAAGAAAAAAATTAACATTGTAGTTGAAAAACATTTTCTCCCATACGGAATGTATGGAAGATCATGTTTTTCAAACTGCAAATTTAAGTTGGTCGAGAAAGAAGAGGAAGTGACACCCAGTTGGAACAGAGTTCCTTTCGCTGTATACCTATACAAATAAATAAAATTTAAGTGTCAGTTTGTAATTTCAAAATAACAGCGTTTTACTAAATGCATATGAAAGTATATACGATACTTACAACATTTTTTATTTTATTATTATTGTTTCTGTCTGTCTGATTGTTTCGTTTAAACTCCGAAAGGGCTTGACCGATTTTAGATGATATAAGGAGTAACTTAGGCTATTTTATTTTGGAATATTATTTAAAAATAATAGGTACACGTGGGTGAAATCGCGGGCAGCAACTAGTTATGTATATGTTAAATAACAGGCAAAATGAAATAAATTAAAAACGTTTGTGAGAAAAAATGAAAAAAAAAAATTGTCTTGACGGACAAAATGTTACACGTCACGTGAAACGTCATGTAGTAAGTTAAGTGGTTTCATTTAATGTGATTACTTCATTGCCAACCTGTGTATTTCTTTGCTTGTCTTTAACTTTAGTAAGGCTTATGTTTAAAAAGTTTAAGTAGGAATAGGTTTAAAAAAACAAGAGAATCCTATTTCATAATCATTATATTTCATTTTCTATAATTTGATGATAACTTAAATTATAAATAATATAACGCATATTCAATATTTTACAAAATATAATACTGTCAAACATCACGATATAATATTATTATTTAATTTAATAATAATAAAGATGATTAGCAATGTGCGATGCATTACTATAGTTTGACCGACGCCGCTGTACCGCGCCTTAAGAATGTGCGGCGAGGCAGAGGGCAGCGTTAACGAATGAGCGGCAGGACGCCGTGAGTGTTGACGAATGAGCGGCCTGCAGTTCCCCCCGTCTCACCGCGCACATACCTAGGTACAGTGGTCTCGGTCAAACTATAATAGGTATTCCTGTTTGTCCCTTCAATTAGGCTAGATTTGGTGGGTAATAACCACAATAATCAAATAGTACTTAATGGAATTAAACTATTATATGGAAGAAAATAGACTAATTCGCACGTTTAGATTTCAACAACAGCCGGAAGAAAAGGTCTGACAGAGGACTGAGCAAGTGAATTCAGACATTTGTAAAGTTAGATAAATAAATTGTTATAATGTTGTAGATAATTACTAGGTACTACCAACTTAAAGTGTCCGTATATATAAATCACAACTATCATTATTTTACAGTTCTATGAAATGGCTATAACACGGCGAATTGACGTAACATGTCAATTGGGCAAAAATGTAGTATAAAAGTACACATTTTGCTGGCTAGAATTCGGCATGGCCCAACTTTTCAGTTATCTTCTATGTACTCGTAAAGAATAAATACAGCAGTTTGACACACATATTTTTCTATACAAAAGCTGTCACACTGCCATAACTATTCCCCAAACAAATGACGAGGTAAAAATCAGGCCGCAGATCATGGATTTCAATCAGGGAGTACACGCTTGCACGTCTTCATAATAATTTTGTTCTAACATCCAATGTACTAGCAGTCCTCGTATACAAATTATAATTAAGTACTAAATAATTAAAAACGATTTTAGGACACACGTAATAATAAAAAAGTATCAAACATTCTTCTATCTGCATTACTAGGTACCCAAAAGTATAAAAGCTCGTACAGACCAGCGCGACGCGACGCCGCGCCGCGACACGAACAATACAATTTCTAAGAAAACTTGACGGTATAACAATAACCGGTGTCGCGTCGCGCTGGTCTGCACGAAGCCTTAATCAACGATAATCCTTAAATATCAGAGCGATTAATTTAACCACTCTTACTCATATTTTATAATTAATACTAATCTATACTATTATCTATATATTTACAAATACATTCTATTATCACATGGATATAAAATTCGTAAAATACAAAACGATTCTTTTTAACATTTTATAAAAACATTCTAATAAGGCGTTTGTGCACCGCAGCCGTCACCGAGATGTCACCTAGAAACGAGATTATTCGAACAGAACGTGACGTCCCGGTAACGGCAATGGTTTTTCCACCGCGACCAATCTCAGCGGTTCAGTAGGTTATGAATGACAAAACAAAAGCCGGGCGTACGGTAGTGTGTGGACAAGATCAGAAAATGTTTTGTATTGCCGGCAACCGGCCCGTCACAATCTTGAGCTAGGTTCTAGTGGCCACGCCAAACTACTCGAAACTTCGGCGGCCGGAATGACGGTGCTCGGATGGCGGACGTGCGGCTGTCACCCGGCTATACTTTGGCGCCATCATCTCGTTCTCGATGACGGCTGCGGTGGACATTAATGGTGGTGGACGTTTATTTCATAAACGAAATTAAAAATGTATTGCTTTTAAGGCAAGACCAGCATTTGAACGATTAACAGTTGGAGAGCCAATCATAAAACTAATTTATCTTAGACTTAAAACAGCTTCTTCTTAAGTACTGTGTTCAATAACTTTAGCCTTGGTTTCCTATGAAAGCGGTTCCGTCATAATAAAAAGGGCCGTCACGTAAATCTGTCATTTTCACCAGTATTTGACGTTAAGGTGTCAAAAAGCGCTCTGTATTTGGACAGCCGTTATTGTGTGACCATTCACCGCTTTCTTATGAAACCAATGCTTTGCAGAAGATAATAAAATACTAGTTCGAAGTCATTCATCACAACTTTAAATTTCACAATGAGTTCTCATTCAGACTATTTTAACAATTCGCATAACATCACGGCTGTTATCCCCGAATAGTTAGGCAGTGGTGTACACACATATTTCGTCAGATACGGCGAGCCCATTCAATCTGAATGAATTCCCAATAAATTATGACTTTTAGGGCTGATTTTACAGTAGTCAAATAACTTTTATCTGAAGACATAGGATAGCTTGGAATATTATTTGTTTTAAAAAAGCTAAGTTAAACCGCATTAATTATTCCTCAGATATAAACTATGTGACTATTGAAAAGCCAGCACTAAGAAACGTAAATAAAAATTGGAACAAAAAGTTAAAGTTTGGGACAAAATGGTAAATCGTTTAAATTATCTGAATATTTGTTGATCGTCTACTAAAACTATTAAATGCCTAACGCCTAAGCCCTGTATCCGCATATTGCTTCGTACCATGATTTTTTTGTTTTCAAAGTCTTCTTATCTGATTTGGTTAGCTAACACATCATCGGCTGCTTAGCCTTTTTATAAATATGTTTGGGTCGGCTTCCAGTCTAACTGGATGCAGCTAAATACCAGTATTTTACATGGAGCGACTGCCTACCTGACCTTATTAGCTACCTTCCAACTAATAATTGTTATATTGAAGAAATTTCAGACCAAAAACAAATGTTAGGTCAAGTCTTCAATAAATTGTTTTATCGAGAAGTCAATATCAGCTAAAAGCTCTTTTGTTTCATTTCTATTGTAAATCAACTATGCTGTATGTAACACCCATTCTTCGATGCAATCATTGTTCCCATCTAACATTTGCTTACTCCATCTTATAACATTACCTACATTAACTTTAATAATGATTTGATGAGCCTCCATTTTAATAAAAATATCAAAATTATCGACCGTATACGCTTTTCAATCACTCATACATAGGCAGACATCCGTGAGACTATTGATTGCGTTAAACAAAAGTTTTATTGCAGCCAAACAGTCCACGTTTATGCTAAAATGGCACTTAGTGCACTAAGAATAACGCTCTAAAATCTTAACCAAGAAATCACAACCGTGTTCTACTCCTACCAAGTGAAGGCGTTGGTGATCCTCGGACGTCATAAACGTCAAATAACCGACTACCTGTAGTTACAAAAACTGTAGGTTTTGGATCTAAAGTCCCATTAGGCGTTATATCAGTAACCGTTTCTTCAGTTTTCTCTGAAGAATCTTTTTCAGCTTCTTTCTGTTCAGCAGGAGGTGGTTTCTCAGTAGTGTAAAACCGTTTAGGTCCTGGCAGCTTTCTTGCAAGTTTTGCTACTAAAGGATGTAGGAGTCTTTCATCGAAAGCGTCACTTTTGTTGCCCGTTATGAGGCCGATGACGTTACCCAGGATCACGCAGATTACAGTGCCAATGACTGCGTACCACATGTAGGATATTGAGTAGAATTTGTGGAGTTCCGACATTCTGTAATAAAAAAATCGTTTAATGATAACGAGAGAGAATCATATTTCAGATGGATCATCTAAGCATCCAAATAAAAGAATATTGTAGCTATAATGCAGAAAATAATAAAGAAGATAGAGGTCTACCAGAGATCCATATTAGGACTTGGTTTTCATGAGTAAAGTCATCGAGTTGCAAGATTTTGTAATCGTATCGAGCATAAGTAACTTTAGTTACTTCAGTATTTATAAATAATATAAATGAGTCATTAATACGTACACAGGCGACATGGTCGATGCAGGAGCGGTAAAATTGATGGACTGTAGCAAAGGTGCGAGGTGTGCCAGCGTAACGTTCACTTCCACTGGCAGAGCTTGGTAGGTCATCGTCGATAGAGTCGTGTTTGGACATTGCTGGAGAAGAAAAAAAAACCTTGTTAAAGATAAGATCACGACATGAATTATTGTCAAGTAGATCTAGAACATGAACATTAATTAAGAGTTCAACTGTCACGAACGAGACACAATAGTTTTCTTTTTTTGTTATCGCCTTCTAAAGGCAAATCGACAGTTGTGCGGTTAACGATTTTGAAAATTTGCAAGTTTATGTATTACGTTTTTGAATGAACTTATTCCAAATCTAACAAAAAATTGATTACTAATATCTGTTCCAAAAGTATCTGATGAATATATAAAAAAACTCTGTTGGGATTTAATTCACAAAAGGGGAATAATACGAGTACATTCGTCTGAATCTGGTACCTAAGGTTAAGGTTTCAACTTTTATATCTCACCACTTTTTCAAACAATTGTTTTTGGAATAACATTATTATATACAAAATTTAATTTAATTTTCAAATGAAAAGATCTTCAAGGTTAATTCGAATAATCTAATGAAAGCACTAACATGTAAATGGCACTACAAATTGGTATTCACAGGTAAGTTTTATGATACATTTGTTTACATTTTCATCAGATACGTTTTGGATTATATTGGATCAAGTACAATAGAATGCGGACGTTTTATTGTAGGTAAATCTTCACCTCTACCATAGTATGCTTTATACGATTTTAACGATTTTCATAAAGAAGCAAAACTGAATACTAACCTCAGTAGACATAGGCAACATAGCAACACCCTTGTTCACATACATAAGTCTGCCAGCAGCCATCCACGTAGTCACAACGTGTGAGGCAATCATTCCCCATAAGGCCCCTTTTCCATTGGCTATAGGACAGAGAGCTGCTAAGATGAAGACTCCAAGTAAGGCGCCTGATGTGGCTGAAGTGACCAGTAAGGAGCCTTCGACGACTCCGCCCACAATGCCCACGCAGAGGGAAAGGCACATGATGATGAGAGCTGGAAAGGAAATTTGAAGTTGAGTATATCGGCTGATTTGGATCGTTTCGAGATAATATTTCTTGTTGTATAGAGAGATTGGTGAATTCTGCTGTATCTGTTTACCAATCAGTTATTACAGTTAGATGGCAATTGGAAATTCTGAATTGTACAAATTGGATTATATGAAAATGATTATATTATAATCAGCCTATAATGTTCTCACCGCTGGGACACAGGCCTCCCCTCCCCTGGGCCATCCACCACGCGGGCCCAGTGCGGTTTGGTAGATGTCACATGTCTTCGAATTTTTGGTTCTAGGACATGCCGGTTTCCTCACGATGTTTCCCTTCACCGTTTTGAGAGCAGTGGTGATGAAATAATTTACACAAAGTAAAGCGCCTGGCTGGGTTCGTACCTACGACCTACACAACACGTTATCCGCAGCCATTACCATTGGGCAACCACTGCTCTCATATGAAAATCATATAGTCTGCTAATTAGACACTCCGTGAAAATGAAATGTTTGACTGAACAAACCCAGGTGTGAACCAAGAACCCCAGAAGTTCCGTCGGTTTAAAAGTAATAATTATATAGAGCATTAATCACAATCAAACCACAATTATTACAGAACTCGTTAGGCATTGTTCCACTACCTTAGTCATTGATAATACCGTGAATAATTAGGATCTTAAATATGGTATAGTAATGCGTCATAGCTACGTAACAAGGGAAGGAAATGACACACTATTTTGATATAATCTTGAGACTACGTCAAATTACAATAGGTGCTTATTCGGCTTGTAGACAAAAAAAAAATGTGCCGATTGTTCTAATGATGATACAGCAAGAAAAAGAAAGTACATATATAGTTATGAAGAAAATACATGTTTCGACTAGTCCAAATAAATTGTAATTTAATCAATCCGCCTAGCTTTTTTCCAACAGTGTTGGAGTCGGCTTCCATTCTAACCGGATGCAGCTGAATACCAGTATTTTACATGGAGCGACTGCCTATCTGACCTCCATAATCCAGTAACTGGGTTATACGATATTCCTAAGACTGGTTGTCAGACTTTCGGGCTTCTGACGACCCGTATCGACTATCAAAGATCTACGAATGACAGCCGGGGCCAACGGCTTAACGTGCTTTCCGAAACACGGAGGAGTCTCGGTATGTAAAGATTGTCTCCCATCCATAGACCAACCTCGGAAAGTGTAGCTTTACCTGATGGATCGACTCGTTCGGATTTTATTACTTAGCCACAAGCTCCTCCATATAATTTTTACTTAAATGCAAGAGAATGATCATGATTTCCAAACGCAATTAAAAGTTAGTAGAAACTTAGGTACCATAAATAACTCCAATAATCTTGATAACTGTCAGCTGTTGCTTATCACTGATGTCCTTGAAGGCAGGTGTGAAGGAAACGAAGTCTTCCCATGTCACCGTCGATAGAGAGTTCACGTTTGATACTAGAAAGCTGCAATATAAAAAATATTATTTAGGAATTGGAGGAAATCAGACTGAGTTGAGCTCAATTCGACACGATTATTGACAAATGCTTGCACTGACTGGACTAGTCCACTCAAATCTGCGTGGTTCTTTCCTCAAAAGACCATTACAGACACTAATCCACATGGTCCAAGGTTGTATCTGAACTTTACAAGAGACTTTGACCCCTAAGTTTGTTTCGCTATTTCTTCTCAGAGGTAGTCAGATAGGAAATGTCGACTTCATCTAGCTCATTTTTAATATTTTTTAATATGAAGTCATATTATATATGTTAAAGAGATTCCAGTTTACTATTTACAGAGTTAAAAAAATCATTTCAATTGATTAAAAATCGAAATGACGTTCTTACAAGTAATAATGCTAATGAAATTAATCATATTAATGAGTATGAGTGAGAAATGTGTTCCATACTGCGATTAGTAATCAGCGTAAACCACATTTTGAACGCAATACTATGTAAAACACGTCAAATATAATTATAGACTGTTTTCGAGACAAGTCTGAATATATTAGGATGACTTTATAATTGTCTTACAATACGTACATGCATTAGATACGCGTTACTAACCTCAAAGCCCCATTAAACAGACTGCCCAAAAACAATCCCAGCATTCCAGGCAGGAAACTGAACTGATCTTGCACATAGAACGGCAAAACCTCATCAGGCGCTGCAATTTGACCCGAAGCCAACGGATCGCAGTACTTGTACATGGCATAAAGGGTCATGCCTACAACCCAGGAGAGGCTGAATAAAACAGCTACTGCAGGGACGTTGGCTAGCAAGGTTCTCCTGACCCTGGCTTCACTGGACATGGAACAGTAGCGTTGGACAAAAGTCTGTTGGCAACCGTAGATGGAGACTGACATAAAGAGTTGGCCGATGATGGCTGAGAGCGTGTCAACGCGCACGGTTGGGTCTCCGGTTATTCTGGAAGAAGAAATGGTTTTGTTAGAACTTTTCTGCTTGGATACACGAGCAAGGTGTCATTAATTTTCGTTATATCCATGTGGATTGGTCAATCTAGCTGTCTATTGAAGTCCAGTGTGTACCCAAAAACATCTCTTTCATTGTCCAATTTGCGTGAGTCGTTTATGGTTTCAATACATTGCACATCTATATTGTTTATGATATTGAATGACCTTGGACCCATTGAAGACAGATGCAAGGTAAACGCGTTATTATAAACCTAAGTTAATATTCTGCTGCCCAATAATATCAATAAAGTCATTCTCACAGAGAGGAAGACTGTGTCCTAGCAGTGGGAACCATAGATGTATTATTTAGAGCTAGTATATCTATGATGGGATCGCTATAGGCTGATTGTGCAGTAAAAATCATTTTAAATTGTGACATGCGTCGCGTTTTTTAAGGTTTTGAATACGAGGCCTTTGGCTATGTGGTATTAGTGTGTGTATTTTGTCTTATTTTTGTACTGTGCATCTTATTTTTCTATTTTGGTTACCATCAATGTTGAAGTTATTTTCAACTGCTGATAACTTACGAAACTGTCATTTCTAAATTAATAGTAGTAGTTGTTTATACTTACTGGAAGAATTTCAGCCTTCCTCCCTCAATGTTATCGTTCACTACTTTATGTGGACCTCCAGCCGTGATGGTTGCTTGGATGATGAATGCGCCGCTCACTAATATCATCGTTAGAGTTTGAATCACGTCAGCCCTGGATAAGACAATTGATTTCATTAGTAGTTCTTTGTTGACTATTGACTACATTTTAATTATATAAGTTTCATTCTTCTTCTTCATTCATCTCAATGTTTCATTTTTATTCGATTTCTAAAAGAGGAGGAGGACCTGTTAGAAATATTTTTTAAATATATTTTTATAGGTATTTATTATATTCCAAACTGAGCCAGCTCTATCTCCTAATTACTGTTGCTAGAAAAACTAACATTGTATATTTTCTGAATTGTTGTATTTATCAAGGTTTTTGCACGATAGTGGATGCAATAAATTAGTTTAACGACCTGTTTTTTTTTTAAACATACCTTGTTTGAAATTAATTGGATGTTCTTTCTATTGCTTAGTGAGAATTTATCAATATTACTGAACTCAAAACATGGAATACAGAAACTACATTATCGAAAACGTCAAAAAAATATGGCATACAGGGTGGCGAGTTAAACACCTGGATCCGTCAAGGGGGTTATTCTACCCATCATATTAACAATTTTCACCTTCAAACTCATACCTAACCAATTCGTGAAAAAAAAAAAATACAAATTCCTATACAATAGTAGACAGACTATTTCGATTCATTTATGAAAAGTTTTCTTTTTTTCGCATCGCTTAACATGTCTTTCATAAAGAAAATTGTATTGTATGACAGATAAAATCACCCCCTTGACGAAAGCAGGTCACTAAATCGCCACCCTATATACCCTAATAATACTAATTTTGATTTCCAAAAAATACCAATAAACACTCAATATAATATACTCGATCGTCTTTCTGCAATGTACCAATCTACA
The DNA here is from genome assembly GCA_914767755.1 of Agrochola circellaris. Taxonomy (NCBI): domain Eukaryota; kingdom Metazoa; phylum Arthropoda; class Insecta; order Lepidoptera; family Noctuidae; genus Agrochola; species Agrochola circellaris. The sequence continues at coordinate 10,351,496 of OU611863.1, read as the reverse complement.
TGTGGCCAAATAGTAGATATGTAGCGTGGTTGGTGTTGGTTCTAACCTAACCCAATTGATTGGGCAGTTACTGTGACTAACTTTTAAAAAAGGCCGAAAGTTAAAAAGGGGCTCGTTCATTTAAAAAAGTCTTTTAAAGGATCAATAAGTTTTTAGAGGATCAATATTTACCTGATAGCCGCAGCCAGCCCTCCGAGTAAATTGAACACTATTCCCACAATAGTCAGCGCCGCTGCTGATGCCCAATGAGGTAGCGCCAGTACAGCGTGAAGAGCCACTGTAGGCGTATAGACTGTTACTGACAAGTTGAGCACTTGACGCACGAGGAAGGTAGCGGCTGCCATACGACGCACCCATCGGGATCCGAAACGCATCTGAAATAAAGGGGTATTTTTTTTTATAGCAGTTATTTCCACCCCGACCCTTGCTCGAGCCAGCCCGCGCCGCTGAGCCTGTAGCTTTAAATTTGTCCGATACATCTGCCTTTTCCCATTGTTGGACTTTCCCTATGTTGTAGTCGGCTTCCAGTCTAACCGGATGCAACTAAATACCAGTATTTTACATGGAGCGACTGCCTATCTGACCTCCACAACCCACTCACTGGGTAGCAGGATAATTCTTGGTAAGACTGGTTGTCAGACTTTCGGGCTTCTGACGACCCGTAACGACTGTCAAAAATCCACGATTGACAGCTGGGACCAACGGCTTAAAGTGCTTTCCGAGACATGGAGGAGTCTCGGTATGTAAAGATGGTCACCCATCCACGGACCAACCCCGGCGTACGTAACTTAACGTGATGGATTGACCCGTGCGGCTATTATTACTTAGCCACAAGCTCCTTTAAATTTGTCCCCAAATAATCTTAATCCGATCCAGTCTGTCCCTTGCCGTCCTCCCCCAGTGACGCCCTAAGCCGAGGTCCGTACCCCACAGGGGGTGCCGTTAGCATATAGTCGCTTAGTTTATAAGTTGCATGCCCTGGCTGGAGGCCTCAATTTATTGAGGCACCCACAGGAAAGTCTGGTTAAGCAGCCGACAACCTCCTAGGGTGACCTGCGAGAGGCCATAGAAACACAAAAAAAAATGCTGTCATTTATACCTAGCTATAGCTATTAGCGACTAGTAGGTATCATATTGATCTTACGAAAGGATCATTTTCTGTTTTTACTTTCATCTAGTTCTTCACTCTTCTGCACAACATCATTTGTAGGTGAACTTTCAAAATTGAGGCTTTCGTGAGTTTGGGAGATAATGCTATCCAGTTTAATATGCTGATAGTTCAATATCACAATCTCAGATAGACGCATATTGAAAGACGTCCCCTTTATGGCTAATTATTTACTTTACTTACAAGTTAGTAACTTGACAAAATATTTTAATAGGCTACATTATATATCACCGTATTTATTATGAACCTCGTTAGTTTTTATAATCTATAGGTATTATTTCCGTTAGATATAGATATACAACCTTAGTTTTTGTTTACCCTAAACCTCTTAAGGGGTCATTGTACTCATCATTATGAATAACTTTCACTATGGGACCGACGCTGAAATCGCGAATAAAAAATCAGCTGTTCCCTACATTTCGACGAGATAATATACGCACATAAATGTAGGGAACAGCTGATTTTTTTTTCGCGATTTCAGCGTTTGTGTATATCACCGTATTTATTATGAACTTCATTAGTTTTTATAATCTATCGGTATTATTTCCGTTAGATATAGATATATAAACTGTCGAAAAATTGTGAACTGAGTGAAATGCGTGAGGTTAGGTTAAAACTTTGACAAACCGCGCGCGTGTCGGCGAGCGCTACTTCCAAGTTGCTCGCAGCTAGGCAGGCTATTTAGTATTAATTAGCGCAAGGTGTGTTACGTTGCATGCAAGTTTGATATTCACAATTTGTCGTTTTCCCATAAACATAATAAAAAGAATGCGTTAAATTGTAAATTGTTTGGTGCAGTTCACAATTTTTCAAAAGATTATAATCTAACGAAAATAATACCGATATATTACAAACTAACTGAGTTCATAATTACTACCTACTCTGTGTGAAAAGCTCATCGATACGAGAGGGCCTTGACAGGTAAAGGGCTCACCTGTAAATACTCATACACTGAGTTAGTATGTAGCCTGTAGTACACAGGAACAAAGATCCAGCACACCAGAGGGAAGGCGATGATGATGCCATACAGTGTCTCCCACATCGCAGACCCATAGTACACCAGCTCGGATGGGAAGCCTGAAATACAACAAAATGGTTTATTAGTATTGACGTTAGTATCAGCGGGTATCGTGTTACCCAGTAACTGGGTTGGGGGGGTCTGATAGGCAGTCGCTCCATGTAAAATACTGGTATTCAGCTGCATCCGGTTAGACTGGAGCTGACCTCAACATAGTTGGGAAAAGGCTAGGCCTAAAAGGGTTAGTGAAAATAGTCCTTATTGCTCTTTTCCGGATTTATTCTTCGTTTGGCCCACTGAGTTTAGTCCTACATAAAAAAATCCTGGGTCGTCCCAAACAATATGCTTCTTTCGTCCCAAAATATGATTTCCGACTGTACTGACATATTATTTATTATTTAGGGTTCCGTAGTAAAAAAGGAACGATTATAGTTTCGCCATGTCCGTCTGTTTATCCGCGGCTTAGCTCAGAGACGGTGAGTACTAGAAAACAGTAATGTAGCATGGGTATACATATTAATCACGCCGACAAAGAGGTAAAGGTTAAAATCATTTTTCTATTCAGGAGTCCGTTTTCGAAATATTAAGTTTTAAAGTTTGTTAGAGTCAAGTGTCCCCCCCCCCCCCCTGCCAGCTAGTTATTACTAGAAAGCTATAATTTAGCATATGTATACATATTAACCCATGGTGTGGGGTATCGTTAGAAAGGTTCAAAAATATTGTGAGTTTGTGAAAACCATTTTTGGATACAGGATCCGTTTGCGAAATATTAAGCTTTTAACTGAAAATTTTTGGTAGAGAGAGTCAAGTGTCTCGCCCCCCTGCCAGCTAAATGGTTGTACTTGGATTTGTGAAAAATTTCACAGTATATATCACAGCTAAGTAGGCTTTACAGATTAACGATTAATTATTAACCAACTTAAATTTGCAGTTTGAAAATCATGATCTCCCATACATTCCGTATGGATATGAACATGTTTATCAACTACAATGTTAAGTTTGTTCTTGGGATAAATGCATCCCAACTATGTAACCCTTCATTTTGTGTGGTCCGACACGCACTTGGCTGGTTTTTATTATTGAGTTTGTCAAACCCATATTGGTCGATGTGCATTTTATTTATAGTCCTTATTGATCCTAGACATTTTCGACTGTACTGACATACCAATTTTTTTGCTTTATTTTTTATTATTGAGCTTTGTGTTTGTCAAGCTCCTAATGGTCGATGTGTATTTTGTATTTATAGCTTACTTTTGCATGAGAAGATTCTTCATCGATCAGCTTTCTAGTTTGGCACAGAAATCCACAATCTGTCTTCTGTCCTTGGTCATTTTCATAGCAAGATGATCGGTCATTGAGATCATTATTAACATGCAAAACGAGCAGTGTTAGTAGCCAATTTTTGACTTCTGTTAACTATATTTTGGACGAATATCTTAACTAGACAATTTTAGTCATTACTTCATGGTTTCGTGAACATCTGTGGGAGTTTAATTTGTTTTGAAGTGTGACTAATGAACCGTTCCAAAGAAAGTGTATTTTTATTATAGAAACAATATTTTTAGATGTCAACATGTAACAAATAATTTTGGCGTAAATTCAAAAATAAACGTTCGGTCACCTGTTAATGTACTCTTTGCATATTGATGTGATGATGTCAAATAAAACATATTGAGGTAAATATTTATGCACACGGCAAAGGTATTCCCGGAATGAATCACATGATTAAAATTCGAGTAGTTTTTTGCCAATTTACTGGCTCTGACTTGTGTGTTATTTGCATATTTCAATGATAATTTCAAGGTTGGTTTTGTCTCATACAGAAAGAATAATGAGCATTCATTTTCAGGTTCACTTGGCAATTTGAATCTCAGAAACCAAACTTTCCTCACCTTCATGTAGTCCATCGCGGATACTGGTAGTTGACCAATTTTCGACCTTATTGATTAGGCAATAACAGCGACGCCATGACACGTTATGACGCGGACACACAAAAATTTTCTGTTAGATACTATTATAACTTAGTTACTATTAAACCGATTCTTTTTTCTAGAAAACTCATGTTTCTTTTTGAAAAGTTTTTATTCTAATTTATGTAATTTTTTAAGTTTTCAAATGTAGAGAAAAGATGGCACGACACTATGATACTTTTTTGTAAAGTTTGATCTTTTTGTATCTTAACTAATACATAAAAAGGAAAGATTTGTTTTTTTGTATGCTTGTTTGTTACGCTTTCACGACTAAATGGCTGAACCAATTTTGATGAAATTTGGTATGGGGATACTATAACCCCTAGGAAAGAACAAAGGCTACTTTTTATCGAAATACACGCGAGCGAAGCCGTGGGCGGAAGCTAATAGAAAATAATGCGTTGCGCTGCGACCCACTGCAACCACAGATCCAATTCAACCACAAGACAACCGAAGGTATAGAAAGATCACAGTTTGAACATTGTAATTACTTTAATGTAGGTAATCACTAATCGTGACATTAGCAGTCACTTATAGAGGAATATTTTAACTTGGCTTCTATTCCAGATTATTAAATGAATAATACATACTATTAAGTGGATGTTACATCACACGCACGATTCGCATAAATACAAGTGTGAGTCATGTTTAAGTGTCAATAAAAACGTTTTTACAAAAAATATACAACCGACATCCAAACCATTTTTTTTTGTTGTGGTTCTTACCCCACATGAATTTGAATACCACTACCTGCTATGTAAATAACAGTGACAGGAAGTTATAATAACATCATTCATATAGACTAAGTGGGAAAAATACGTATTATTGAAGCTAACTCAAAAAGTACCCAAGCATAGTTAATAAAATTTGGGGCCTCATGAGCATACTCTTTCAAACAAAAAAAAAATTTTGCAAATTCGTCCATACTTAACTTACAGTACAGATGCCCCAACACTATTCACCGTTCAAAAGAAAATTATCCGTATCCTGGTAAATATACAACAGACAGATAGCTGCAAACCCCATTTTATAGAACAAAATATCTTAACTCTGCCTTGTATGTACATACTTGAAATATGCAAATTTGCTCACAAACACCAAAACTTTTACACTAAACGAGAAGACATACAAACAAGGTACACACTCAGACACAAAACACGACTCAACCTACCATCATCCCGCTTAAAAATACATTCTACAAGTCCTCTGGTAATGTCAGTAAAAACATATAATGTGCTACCAGAAACAATAAGAAAAGAAAAAAAACTCCATATATTCGTAAATAAATTAAAAAAGCTATTACTTAAAAAATCTTACTATAGTGTCGATGGATATTTAAGTGATAAGTCTTGCAATTTTAATGTTAATGTTATGTCTATGTTTTTAGAATAAGTTGTATTGTAATAATGATAAGTCCTCTCCACATTTATTTATTATATCTTTTGCTGTGCCCGACAGGGTCCACGATTGTTACCTACCAAATAAATGTTTACCACCTAAGCCTACATTGTGGAATGCAATAAAGAATTGAGTATTGAGTATTGAGTACTTATATTATGATGGAGTTATACCCGAATATACATTTTAAAAAAACAACCGACTTCCAAAAAAAAACACTACAAAGTGAAAAATAACTTTAATTTCGGAAGTCGGTGTATTTGGTTTTGAATTTTCGTTTTTTGCCGTTAAAGTTATTTTTCACTTTGTAGTTCTTTTTTTTGAAGTCGGTTGTTTTTTTTTTGTAAAAAGTTTTTATTTTTTCACTTTTTAGTAATGGACTACCTGGTATGTAAATAACAGTGGCAGGAAATTATCATCTTATCATCGACATATACTAAGTGGGAAAAATACGTATTATTGAAGCTTACTCAAAAATTATTCAAGGCAAAGTTAATACAAAACCAAACTGAAGAAATGTTGTTGTACTAAAGGTATAACTCTGCCTAACCCTACGAGTAATACAGGCGTAATGTATGTACCATCAAAGAAGTTCATATCCAACCATTTTGAAAACAAAATCCCGTGAACACGATGACCACATCTGTAACCGGTCCGGTCCTATAGCCACAGAGTGCTGCAAGCAAGAATATTCCTTACGGTGGTTAGATAAGAAGTTCTTTGATGGTATGTGTCAACTAGCCCATATACCAACTACACTAGGTACCTACACATTAATATGTATTGCGGATACTGTGACAAGGATGTAAGTATAGTCAAACATCTAATACCTATTATGTGTAGGTACTCAAAAGATAGTTTTAATTACTTTACGTCGCGATTATCTATATTATGTATACAGGGTAGCGGGGACACCGACGCGAAAACTGATACCATGGATTCAGTACATAATTCTCAAACCCCATGCGTTGAAATTTATCATTGGTTATTTAAAAAAAAACAGCTGTTTCATAGAAAAGTGCAATAACTACGCGATCAAAATGTATGGAATAGCTGTTTTTTTTTAAATAACTAACGTAAAATTTCGTGTTCAGAATCATGTACCTACTGAATAGTCGGAAGCCATGGTATCAATTTTCGCGTCGATGTCCCTGTCACCTTGTATACGTCGATGGCCCTGCCACCTTGTATACGTCGATGTCCATGCCACCTTGTATACGTAGGTGCGCATTGACAGAATATGTTTTTAGCGTGAACTACTTTAATGAATATTCAGTTGTGAAATAAGAAGTATATTTAAGCCTTGAACTACTTTATGGAGCAATAAACCACTTCAAAACAATTAAAAAGACAAAAAAATAGTATTTAATAAAAAACAATACGAAGTTCATTATAAAACAAGAACAAATTGATACGATACAGTTCAGTTACAAATCTCTATGACTCTACTTAGTTGGCTGAAAAAATCTGAAACTTGGTGAAAAATGAGTCATTCCAATCAGCTGATTTTCTTATATAACAAATAAAAAATCATTCATTCATTCATTCGTATAGAAAACGTATGATGATAAAATTACAAAACATTTTGTAAACATCGTCTTAAGTACCTACCTCTCTATAACTAACTCTGTATAGCAAATTGACTACTCACATAAATTGTCCGCATATTCAAACTACAACTATCATTCGTTGACAGTTGTATGAAATAGCTATAACACGGCAAATTGACGTAGTGTGTTAATTTGAAAAGCAATTCATTTCCTTGTCTGTACCTAGTGTCTTAGATGTCAGTCATCGGAGTCATTTGTTGGCAATCAATGTTCCTAGTCACGCCGACAAATACCTGGGATGACAAGGGGCGCCTCTTGCGTCGCTTTGGAGATAGTATTTATAAAATATGATCTCAAGTAGTAATTTCTGGTAATGTGCCATCCTGTCTTCTGTAGTGATCACCCTTTTTTTTTTTTTTTTTGGGTGGGAAATTATCAAATAACTTCTCCCGCTCTGGGCGGAGCGGGAGGTCGTGTCAGACTTTTACTGACTAAAACCCACCCGTGTTCCTTCCGTTGCCTGTGTGCCGGGGTCGCGATATCCCTTTCAGACAAACCCGCAACCCCGGCAGGCATTGGCCCTTCCGGACCCCGTCAGTTGGTGCTGACATCTCTTTGAGGCGCGCGTGGAACACAACGCGCCGTCGACCCGGGCCTGGTCCCTATCGGACGGCGAGTTACCCATTGCTCACCGTCCGCAAGCCCGCGCCTATGGTGGCCGGAAGTCGGCTTTCGACTCCCGACGCCCGGGGCGTCTCCTGCGGCGACTAGGGGCGCGAGGGCGCACATTTTGCCTCTCCCTCGCGCGCTCCGCTTCCTCCTTCGCGAGCATTACTGCTTCGCAGAAGGAGGTGACGGCCTCCCATGCACTCTCGCTCCGGACCATGGCCTGAACCAGGGCCGGACGCGAGAGATCGCCGCCGCCGATCACCTCCGTGAGGACACGGCGGTGCTCCGCCCAAGCTGGGCAGACCTCCACCGTATGCTCCACCGTGTCCTCCGGGTAGTGATCACCCTAATTGCGTAATACACGATCAATCAGAATCATTTTTTTTTTTTTTTTTACAGTAATCTGACAGACTAATAACACAATTAAAATCATTCATAGGTAGGAAAATTTGCTAATTACAAGCTTCCACATGTATAAAGCTTTTCAATTCGCTATAACGATGAATAGATGGACTATCGCCTGATCGATGATTATCCTTTGTTTTGAGTTTACAAGTTGGGCTATTGGCTCCTTTTCTGATGCCGTGTATTGTTATTTTGAAAGAGATTGCTAATCCATTGCCTCTTAAGTTCGACAAAAAATCTGCTCAACAACGTAAATACTGCAATTAATGTTGTTGAACTGTCAAAATGTAACTGATTAGTCTTAATCATTTACGAAAATGTGTTACGCAATTAGATAGCTGGTCGGTTTGAGGTTTACTATAGTTCCATTTTTTTTTCTTCTTTGTGGGTCAGTGCATCGTGTGAATTTGTTTTAATTTTAAATGAATACCTGTAAATTAATTACGTGAAGCTAATTCTGGAATTAATATTCAAACTAATGCAAATAATGCATTTTTTAAACCACTGACCTCGAAATACCTTTTACGGTACTTACCTACGTTTGGAATAAAATATTGCAAATTCGGTACCTACTTGGCTAAATATGTATAACAAAAGCAGACTGACGAGGAATTAATTAGCATACATTCAAGAAAAATACCGAATCGTCAAAAAAAATGTACGATACAGAAATTATTTACTTTAGATAACACCACTACCTGGACGAAACTTATAGACTTGAGGTAGTCACCAATGGAAAGCTGTTTTGAAATCATATTTGTTTGAACCTGAAAACATCCAGTGCAGAACGTTGGTTAACAATGAATTGTATTCCGAATTACCACTGTCAAAATGGTTTTTCAATCAAACAGACAAACCAGGAGAAAGTTGGCGTTCATTTTTATTGAGAATGCTAGAAGAAATTCAGTAAAATGTGATCAAAATTTAGGAGGAGATTAATCTAGCATAACACTCTACTCTATTATAATTTCAATACGACATGTTCTCCTAGCTAGAGTGATCTCATAGCTTTGAAAACGAAATCCACTAAGGACGCTTGCTAAGTACCTGGTACATGTTGATGGGCCTACACTGTCCTCTCATACCTTTTAACCTTCGATCAACAATACCAACGTTGATCGAAGCTTTTAACACTGTAATTTGGAAACTTTGCATAAACCATTTACTTTTAAAAGAGTAGCCGTGGAGTTTTTTGCCGGCTCTTCTCCATAGGAAACGACCAATTGGAAGATAAGTGCCCTTGTAGGTATATGTGAAATAAAATATTTTCAATTTGAATTTGAATTTGACGAGTTCCTTAGAGTTTCTAGTCAACTTCGCGTTCGCCCTGACGAGGAGGCTATTACCTATCCTGACATTATAACGGTTGTAGCTAATGTCATTTATATTCCAAAGGTCGTTCTTGTTTTCTTGACTAAGGTTGACCAATCCAATTAGAACTATAACGATGAATAGATGGACGATCGCCTGATCCATGATTATCCTCTGTCTTGAGTTTTCAAGTCATTGGACTATTGGCTTCTTTTCTGATGCCGTGTAGTGTTACTATGTCACTTGTATTACGGTCTAGCTTCTGCCTGTGACTTCGTCCGCGTGGAAGTCAACTATAGGCACCTACTATATTCTATGGCAATCTGTAATAGTGTTGCTTTCAATCAGTGAACGTCTTTTTTGTAATCGATTCAGTGCTTTCAGAGATTAACCTCTTACAAACACACAAACAATTTTACCTCTCTAGAAAAAAAGAAGAAGTTTAAAATTTTGACTTTTCCATCAGTTTATATCTATGAAGTTACAGTATTTGTTAAAATAAATAAAAATCTATTCGGTGAACTAAAATCAAAAATATATATACTGAAAATATCTAGTATAGGTACCACATAATACTGCAGTTCTGGGCAAAAGTTTTTTTGGAATGGCGTCTAAAATTTACAATAAGATACCTGTGGACATTTTAAGCATCAAGGAACTCCCACTATTCAAATATAAATTGCGTAATTTTTTAATTGACAAAGCTTACTACACGATTCAAGAGTTTCTTAATAATTAGTAGGTACCTACTACAATCTGTCACCATACACCTAATTGTTATTTTGTAAGAATTATTTCATAAGTAATACCTAAGAATTGTTTTATACTGCATGTTGACATAATTATTGTATGCCTATTAGGCAGGACATAATGGAACTGTAATTTACCTAACATCTGTCTGTATAACCTATGCCCACAATAAAAAGATTTGATTTGATTTGAAGAAAGAAATGAAGAAAATACGTTTATTTGCGGTAAACACGACGCAATGAAAGAACACAAAACAAAAAAGAACAATTTGGGGGAAAATATGCGTCACATACACGCAAAACCGTGACCGTGACTACTGGGCCACCAGTGCTCTCCATTTTGCAAACTTGACACTTTATTGACAAAATACAATAGACGACTTATATTTAGTAACTTAATCCGCGTAACTGTTCTTAATGAGTCATAAAGAACCCTGCAAACTTTTACACTGCGCTCGACGCTTGACGTGTCCACACGTCGGGTCCGAGTTCGCAACACGTCAATCGCCTTCCTGAGGATGCCTCGTTGAGAGGTGAAACACGTGTCGATTTCTTACAGGGTTCTTTATGACTCATTAAGAACAGTTACGCGGATTAAGTTACTAAATATACGTCGTCTATTGTATTTTGTCAATAAAGTGTCAAGTTTGCAAAATGGAGAGCACTGGTGGCCCAGTAGTCACGGTCACGGTTTTGCGTGTATGTGACGCATATTTTCCCCCAAATTGTTCTTTTTTGTTTTGTGTTCTTTCATTGCGTCGTGTTTACCGCAAATAAACGTATTTTCTTCATTTCTTTCTTCAAATCAAATCAAATCTCGTCTATTGTATTTTATAATGGATTTCCGCAAATTCACGCCTGAATTAATTAAGTACTTTATTGAAAATTTTCTGTAGAGGCGTCAATGTAATGTGTAGTCATAAACTGTTCAGTTCATTGGTAATGAACTTGAACTCGACGACCATGACATAGGTAATGGTCGCATGCTAAAAGTAATTACGGCCTAGTCGCTAGTCGTAGAAAATAATTAGTATTACAATTTTTGTTAACAATTTCCTCGTCCTTTTGAGTTATAAAATAATAATTATGTATCATTATATCAAGAGCAGTGGTGGCCTAGCCTTTTCCCAACTTTGTTGGGATCGGCTTTCAAGCAGGCTCTTTACTATGTATAAATAATTTCATCACCAGTGCTCTCAAAACGGTGAAGGAAAACATCGTGAGGAAACCGGCATTTACTAGAACCAAATATTCGAAGACATGTGAAATCTACCAACCCGCACTGGGCCCGCGAGGTAGATTACAGCCCACTCCTTGAAAAGAGGAGGCCTGTGTCCCAGCAGTGGGAACATTATAGGCTGATTATGCTATGTATCATCACTTGGGGTCGGCGCAACACGATAAGATCGCAAAGAGTGCTGAAAAAAAATATTTTTCTTTTATGGGGACCCTTTATTAACTATAATTAAATTTTAATTATTTGTTCTTTTAGCCGCAATAAAAATACACAATCTGTGAAAATTGTACTGTCTACATAAATTACGGTTCATGACATATAGCCGTATTAATAAATTGAGTAACATTAGGCAATCTCAGCGCTAATATGACAATGATTCTTTTGTTTGTTTTGTTTATCGCTTTATATTATCACTTCTTTTAATTTTTAATTTTTAGTTAATTCGTGGACAATGGTGTGGGTTGCATGTTTGTCAATTCCTAGCTTAAGTAATTTTCTGTATTTTACGATTTTCTTTAGGTCCCTAACTGCTAAAAATTTGGTGTGTTCACCACGCATGTGAACACACCATGTAATTTCCTCTAAAGTTGAATGATGTCATTATCGTAATAGATATCATTATCGTAATAAATATCAAATTACTGTCTTCCTTTTTTATGGCTTTTTGTTCATATTATTTTGTTTTATTTTACCTTAATTAGTAAAAATTATGATTGACAGACTGTAAACTAAATAAAAAAACCGGCCAACTGCGTGTCGGACCACGCACAATGAAGGGTTCCGTAGTTGGGATGAATTTATCCCAAGAACAAACTTAACATTGGAGTTGAAAAACATGATCTAACGTATGGGAGACCATGTTTTTCAAACTGCAAATTTAAGTTGGTTGATCATTACTCGTTAACCTGTACAGCCTACTTAGCTCTGATAGTTTTCCTTTTAATTTCGTTATATATACTACTGCTGTGAATTTTTTCACAAATCCAAGTACAACCATTTAGCTGGCAGGGCGGGGGGGGACACTTGACTCTAACAAAAAATTTCAGTTAAAAGCTTAATATTTCGCAAACGGGTCTCTGAATCCAAAAATTGTTTTCACAAACTCACAATATTTTTGAACCTTTCAAACGATACCCCACATCATGGGTTAATATGTATACATAATTATGCCAAATTACAACTTTGTAGTACTAACCACCTCTGAGCTACGCCGCGGACAGACAGACAGACAGACAAACAGGTAGACAGACGGACATGGCGAAACTATAAGGGTTCCTTGTTTACTACGGAACCCTAAAAATGTAGTGTTCAAGTGTTCAATAGCGTGTGCGAGTCCGACTCGCACTTGGCCGTTTTTAGGGTTCCGTAGTAAACAAGGAACCCTTATAGTTTCGCCATAATTATTTACTTTATTATTTGTTATAGCGGCCATAGTAGTACATACTATGTGAAAATTTCAAGTGTACCGATCACGGTTCAAAAGATACAGCCCTGTGACAGACGGACGGACAGCGGAGTTTTAGTAATAAGGCCCCCCGCGTTGGCACCCTTTGGGTACGGAACCCTAAAAATATTTTGTTGACTCTGTAATGAGTAAATTATCTTAAAAACATAAGTAGATAACGAATTAAGCAGTTGACATACTAACCGTGAGGACTGATTTTGATAACTAAAATAGTCGACCTGACCTGGTAGCGTTTTATTTTAGTAAATCTTTGGATAAGAGAACCATAGATCACGTTGTTTTTAGCTCGTAGCTAAGTAATAACAGTCGCACGGGTCCATCAGGTTAAGCTACGCTTGTCGGGGTTGGTCCGTGGATGGATGACCATCTTTACATACCGAGACTCGGAAAGCACGTTAAGCCGTTGGTCCCGGCTGTCATTCGTGGATCTTTGACAGTCGTTAAGGGTCGTTAGTAGCCTCAAAATCTGACAACCAATCTTATCAAGGAGTATCGTATGACCCAGTTACTGGGTTGTCGAGTTCAGATAGGCAGTCGCTCCATGTAAAATACTGGTATTCAGCTGCATCCGGTTAGACTGGAAGCCGACCCCAACATAGTTGGGAAAAGGCTAGGCAGATTGATTGAGATCACATTGTTTTTATCTTCAGACAATTAATCTGTTAACATTGGATTATGGGCCTTATTTTACATATAATTAGGATAGAGGTTACTTCTACTCCGCTTTTAAAGTGATCGAGCGTATTTCGAAATAGTAGAATATTCTTTGCCTGACGAAACCAATGATCAACTGTGAACATTCAGAAAACATGACTATATTTATATATTATTATTGTAGTTCGTCTACAATTACAGTAACATTATAGTATAAAGTTTGTTATTACATTTTTAGGGTTCTGTGGTTACGGAAAACTAATAATATCTTTGTTATAATTTTTTGTCTCTTGGAGTAAAACAACATAATTTATGAACCTTTCTAAATCTTAAAAGAATGGATTAGGAGAAAGGTTAAAAAGGTTCTTCACCAAAAATTTGGGTAAAAACATGTTGATGGTTTTTATCAACACCAAAACTGGTTGACCCGCGATTTAATTTGTGTTAATGTAAATTAAATAGTTTTTCCTCTACAAGCAGGAAGTCTCAGGATTTTAACTAAAGCCCATTCGCGATAAGAAAATAGTGAGTCATCGTGTCCGCTGGCTTAGCCCCTCGACCAATCGGATCGCAACAAATTAAAAAGCTAAGTTCACATTGACCATTGACGGCAGATCCTCATACGAAACGCTTGCCTTTTGCGACCCGATTGGTCGAGGAGCGGGGCTAGGCCGATGATTCACTATTTTCTTAACGCGAATGGACTATAGTTAAAATCCCGGGACTTGCCGCTTGTAGCGAACTATTTAAATAACATTAAGACAAATTCAACCGTGAGTCAACCATTTTTATTTTTATTTATAGGTTGCACCTTAACCCAGGCTCCGCATCTAAACGTCAGATTAAAAAAATGTATCTCAGAGCGGCTCGTGGCTAAAGTACAGCCACACGATTCGATCGAAGGTTAAGCTACGCTTGCCGCGGTCGGTTCGTGGATGTGACCTTTGTCGCCGGAAGAATAGACAATATGACAGATTGTGTGTGTCCATGTCCATCCATTACATATCGAGAACGTACTTTCCGAGACACGGAAGGGTGTGAAATCACGTTAAGCCGTAGGTCCCGGCTGTCATTCGTAGATCTTTGACAGTCGTTACGGGAAGTCAGAAGCCCATAAGTCTTTAGAGGTATGAGGAACAGAGTGTAAAGTTCATTCATCCTCTATTAAAAAGGGAGGAGCCTCCGACAAGACGGGTGTCGTGTCTGGCGGGCAACTGCCAAACGATTGATGTCGGATAGTCTTATATATATCGCACCTTTGGTAGAACAAGGGCATAATTGTCATAAATTGCCAAACGAATATCTTTGTCCCTCCAGTTCAAAGGGCCTTTTTAAAGCATTTCTGCATATTTAAGTCATTTTGGCAATTTATGACAATTATGCCCTTGTTCTACCAAAGGTGCGATATGTTGTTCGCGCGGTAAACTCTAATTGCGCGATGCAGGATTTGTGTGACGTCAGGATTTTGTGTGACGTCAGGTCTTTGATGCGTAGATCGCATGTGGCGATGTAGGTGCCGCCACAAGTCTGACAAACAGTCTTACCAAGGTGTATGATGTCACCCAGTACCTGGGTTGTGGAGGTCACATAGGCAACAGCTCCATGTAAAATACTGGTATTCAGCTGCATCCAATTAGACCCCAATATCGTTGGAAAAAGGCTAAGCAGAATGATAAAAAAACTTTTTTTGGAAATTTCCGGAAAACCTATATAAGAAACACAGCACAGGCTTGCCCCGTTTTTTGTATAAACATTATATGCATAGAAAAATAAGTGTGTTATGTATTTCACAGTCCAGTGTGCACAATAATAATACCTATACACTTTTATTACGATGGCATTATTTTAATAATGACGATTATTATTATTTATTTGATGCGATTGTTCGTTGACTAACGTTTGAGTTCTAATGTTTTTATTTTAATAGAGTCATTATTGTAGTATGTGGGTAAATGTTATGGAATTAATTCACAGTGGAAGCGATTCTAGAGTTGTGTGAAAGAAATGCTGAATAATGTATTTTTCTTTTGAATCGGGTTTAACAATACGACAATAGCTAGTGCTGTAGTCAAAATATTACACAAGGTGACATAAAAGTTGGTAGTAAGTAGGTGACATAAAAGACACCAAGGTGGTCCTTGGTGTCTTTTATGTCACCTACTACCAACGTTTGCCCCGGCTTCGCACTGGTGTAATGCATATGTGGTGTCAGTTGTGCTATTACGTTGTGTGCGTTGATTTTTTGTATATTTGTTTGTTACGCTTCTACGCTAAAACGGCTGAATTGATTTGGGTGAAATTTGGCAAACGGGTAGACCACTAACTGGGTTAGGATATAGGACACTTTTTATCCCTCTAAAGTAATATTATAAAGAGAAAAGATTAGATTTTTTGTATGTTTGTATGTTACGCTTTCACGCTAAAACGGCTGAATTGATTTGGATGAATTTTAGCATATGGGTAGACCATGAACTGGATAAGGACATAGGACTTTAGGACTTTTTATCCCGATATTCCCACGGGATCGAGACTTATGCAGGTGAAACCACAGGGCGCAACTAGTCTTAAATATAAGGTTTAAAAGTTCATAATTAACAGCCTTATGTATTTATTTAAGTATATGTACATTTTCTGCGTTATACGTGTAGGTATATTTAAGATTTTAGTTTTAAGACTTCACATATTCATATTTTCTCTTCTTCTTCTCACACACTATTATCTATATTTCTTTTTCACTTCTCCTTTCGCAGGTCTGCTGGAAAAAAAATCTAAAGACATAAGCAGTACCTTTGTACTCAACACTATACCTATGTTGTATGTATATTTTACTGTGTGTACCATCGAAGAAGTTCATAATATCTATACACCGTAACTATTCTTGCTTGCAGCGCTCGGCGGCTATACGACCGGGCCGGTAACAGATGTGGTCATCGTGTTCACGGGATTTTGTTTTGAAACTGGTTAGATATGAACTTCTTTGATGGTACATAAATAATAAAATAATTAAATAAACAATATCTTGGTGAAACTATCGCTCTCTCGCACATCCATGTGTAATCTTTTTGTCAATCTTTTTCTCAATTGCTGGATAAACATTTAAAATGAAATCATAAACTATTCATTTCTTTTTTTTTCCAAGAGGAACAATTCAGCCATACATTATTTTCGTGTAACTCTATCTATTTACGCAGCGCACGCCGTGGAAGCTCTCAAAACAGAGGAATATCATCATAAATTTAAATTGATCGTATATATTTACATAATTTAAGCCTATCTCCGTCTGGTATAATGTACTTTCCATATGGTGAAAGAATTTTTCAAAAAGGAACAGTGTTTCCAGAGATAACCCTCTACATATACAAACTGAGCGCGATTAAAGACTCGTGCAGACCAGCGCGACAAGACGACGCGACGCGACTCGTTACAATACAATTTCTAAGAAAACTTCGCGGTATAACAATAAACGGTGTCGCGTCGCGCTAGTCTGAACAAAGCTTAACACATCTAAACCGCGTTCAAAAGCTGTCAGTGTTGCCGTTGCTGTGGAATATTGACAGCTCCTAAGCGCGGTTAAGATGACATGAGCTGATCGCGTTCAGTTTCGTTGGGGAAATTCCCCTTATTTAAAGTGGGCTACGTCGCAAATAGCTGTCAAATATTTCGCTGCTTTGATCAATTTGGCAACATATCATCATCATTTTGATCATTTTGGTTTTGGCTTTTTTTTTTTTTTTTACTGTACGGAAATAAGAAATTTGGCTAACTAGTAAACTAAAATATTGATTAAAAAAAGCAATAATTAATATCCTTACACCGAATATTTAGTTTTAGATGTACAAAAAGTATTAGGAAACTTTCCAAATGCCTTTTTTATACCTAAAACGGTTAGAAAATAAAATTCAGTGATATAAATCGTAATTCATTTTTAATATTCCAGTTCACTAGTAATCCACATTTCTTATTTCCATACAGTAATATTGCCAAATTAATCAAAACAGGTAAATATTTGACAGGTACTTGCGACGTTGCCACATTTTTAGATGAACTTTTGTAATTTAACGGTTATGCTTTTTCTACTAAGGAATAAAGAAACTATACCTACCTAATACAAAGCATGATTCAGATAATTATGCTGATATGATTCAAAAAGCTGAATGTACAATAGTAATATATTACCTGGGGAAAATTGACCACAACAATTGAAGGGTTAGATTTTAACCTTTACCCCTCTGACACGTCAATGCGTGACCTATTGTCTTAGTCACCTAGTTAGTTATCTGTTTTAAAACTTCGTAGTAGGTATTAATAATAAAATGGTTCGGTTTTCCTAATGACTTGGTTCGGATCGGTTTTAGATGAGGTTTGGGTACCTATACAATGTAGAAAAGTAGCACAGTCAATATTGACACAAAAAAGGCAAAGATCGCAAACGCGCATGTAACTACGATTTTTTTATGTTGGTAGTTAGGTCCCCTTTTTTTTTTTTAGGGTGGAAAGTTATCAAATAACTTCTCCCGCTCTGGGCGGAGCGGGAGGCGTGTCAGACTTTTACTGACTAAAACCCACCCGTGTTCTTTCCGTTGCCTGTGTGCCGGGGCCACGATATCCCTTTCGGACAAACTCACAACCCTGGCAGGCATTGGCCCTAACGGACCCCGTCAGTTGGTGCTGACATCTCTTTGAGGCGCGCGTGGTATGTTGGTAGGTCCCCTGAGAGTAACAACACCAAAAAAAAAAATTGTATCCCAAAATTTGCAACCCTTAAGACCTTGCTACTCCCATGGTGCTCGAAAAAATTGCCCATCTTTGAATAGCTGTATCATTACCGCACCTAGAGTGCTTGCGTTGGACTCAAATTGTAGTAAATTTTGTTTGATTTACATAAATATGAACTAAGATACCTAAAAACGCGTCCATAAGGTCCAAAGTTTTGAGTATGAATGTGGATGGCTATACGAGTAGGGGGGGGGGGGGGTAGACCAAGAAACGATGGATGCGACGACGTTGATGATGAGGAAATTTCTATGAAATCTTTTGAATTTTACGTAACTGTAAGGCATTTATACTCATTGTTGAGGATTCCTCGAGGTGATAGAAATAAAATAGCGGGTATAATAAAATAATATATGGGGGGGGGGGGGTAGACCAAGAAACGATGGATGCGACGACGTTGATGATGAGGAAATTTCTATGAAATCTTTTGAATTTTACGTAACTGTAAGGCATTTATACTCATTGTTGAGGATTCCTCGAGGTGATAGAAATAAAATAGTGGACTGTAATTATTGGGTTGGTTCGTATATTGGACGTAAGAACGCGCGCCTCTGGGTCCGTGAAGCTCAAGTGAGTTGTGGTCCAGCAGTGCTATTCTGTAACCATCTCACCGTGAAAACTTAGGTGAAGTGAGCGTGGAGTGAGCTGTCATTCTACCTAATGCTAGAGATTGACACTATTGACAGCTCACTCCACGCTCACTTCACCTAAGTTTTCACGGTGAGATGGTTACAGAATAGCACTGCAGGTCGGCCGCTGGCGACACCTCGCGTCCCCCGTTCCTCGCTCACCCCTGTCCCCCCCCCGTAGTCATAGCGGCGGGCGGTGGTCACGTGTTATCTCCAATACTCATGACTGTACCTATTCCAATCGATTATCAACTTTTCATAATTTTATTGTAAAATCGAAGCTTACGACATCATCGTATCGTTACAAATAATGGTAATGAGTTTGTAATAGGTTCGTTATCGACAACTCCTAAACTGCGGGGGGTTACGTTATCAAAGAAAACAACCTCATGACCACGACGACAACGTAATTAGTGATAACGTAGTGATCACATGTCTTAAATACAATAATTTAATTTAATAATATGGTTAATAATTTACTTAATTAAATCTTTAATTAGTAGACCGATGGTGGCGCGTGGTCGATACTTTGAAAAACATTAACGTTTTCAATCAGTGTGTTCTTAGAAATAGACACATAGTCCAAACTAATGGCTTTTTGAACAATCGATATTGTCACAAATGCCTCTAAACTAGACTAAAAATCACTAAAATTTAGTTTATTCCCGTCAAACGATGATTTCCCATTCTGAAATAGACTAAAGTGACACAACTTAACTATATTTTAGTTTGACAGCACTAAGATAGTACTGAGTTTTTAGTTTAGTGAAAATGGCAATTTTTATATTCTGAATTTGACGTTTTTCACCTAAAGTTTTGTTTGTAAAAAACCAAAACAGACTAAACCTGACAAATTTTAATCGCGATTAAAAAGGTGTGGGATAAAATAAGTTGTCATGAACTAAAATTCACACCAACATCTCGACTTCACATGCAAAAACATTAGGTACTGTATTTATTTTTTCTTTTGCTATATTTTTACGCAAAAATAATTACAATTTCGACCCCCTAATGATTTTTCATAATTATTTTCCATACAAAAAGTATAAATTTCCATATAAAACACGTCGGGGGTCTTTAGCACTTGGAAACAATCTTCTTTAGGTATACCAAGACGCAGATTATTTCATAGTTATCGCATCGAGCTCTGACTTTTAACGAAAATTTGATTTATATCTTAAACGATTATATTATTAAAAACTATATCGTTTTCGATAAATCGGCGACAAGTACCCTGATTGCGTAATACACGATCAATCAGAATCTGAATCGTTTTGAAACACATTGCTAATCCATTGGATCATAAGTTCGAAATAAATTTTTGCTCAACAACGTAAATAACGCAATGATTGTTATTGAACTGTCAAAATGAAACAGATTAGTCTAAATTGTTAACGAAAATGTGTTGCGTAATTAGATAGCAGGTCTCGCAATGCACTAAGAAGCAAAGAGAAAATCTTCGGATGTCTTTCCCAAAAAAAAGCCTACAATACTATGCTTCACTTACCCAAGAACGACCTCACTCCCAGTGTCCCTCTGGCTACCGACAGGATCATAGCCAGGGTAGACACGCCGCCTCCAGCGAATATATAGGCTTGCTTGGCGCTCCCCCCCGCAGCATTCACGTCCTTCCTCCGTCTCCATAGAGGGGCACAGGATGAGGCGCACACAAAAATGCCGAACACTATGCATTCCCACGCTAGCCACCCAGAGTTCATGATTCTGGAAAGAAGAGGAAATAAAAATTAAGGTTATGTTCCAAATAGGGTGTGGTGTGGTATTCCAACATGTAAAAAAGAACCCTGCCAGTGTTCGTAGTATCGTACTGAGAGTTAATTTATGTGGAAATTTTCAGGAAAAAAATGAAAAATAAAAACTCGCAGTCTTTTTTTTCCAATGGGGAATTATACCGGGTTATTACATGGGGCGCGGGCGGCTGCCGTTTAGCGAGTGTCCACAAGTCATAACTTATGACCCCTGTTGAAAATTTGCTACTATTTAATGGCTATTTTGGTACCTAGCAATAACTTTTTTATTTTCAATAAAAATAAGATTTTTGATTACTTTTTGGTAATGTTATTGCAGTACATAAGTCCTTTTAAGTCCTTTTTTGGATCGGACAATTTTTTTTTACATATTGTTGTATAGTTATATTCCAGGTTCTTTCAATATTATTTCTAATGAATTATGCAAAGACCTATGGAAACTTGTTTTTGCATTTTCTTTCATTAATCTAAACGTAAAGGTCAACTTTAACAATACCTTATGACCTTGGGCTAAAGAGCACACAACAACACATGCACTTAAAACACATACACGTTGGTGCATATGTACCGATTGCCTTGTTTACAAGCGAAACTTAATTTTAGTTATTCCCATTTTATTTTCTCTTACAAAATAAGAAAGGCTATTGACATTATCATTAATAAGACCTGTCAATTTTAGTCATATTATAGTTTCTTTATACTGTGGCCGCATATGCATCTATCGTGACGAAGCTTCGCACAGTGATACGATACGCGCAGATCTGACCAACCATTATAGGTTATCGTCGCGATAGTTCGGGCTGCGTAGCACTTATCGCACTGGTAGCGGTAGATAATAAACGTGGTGATGCCGCTCATGTGACCATCGCATTAGCGCGTTAACTTTTTAGCCTGCAGAACATACGAAGCTTCGGCACGCATTGCTTTGTCACGATAGACGCTGCATTAAAAACATAGTTGACATTTGAGGACGCATCGACCAAAAACTCGGCGATATTCAAGCAAATTAATTTGACATTTTTAACAGTTCTTATCTGTCACTTTTCACGATCTGTCTATCCGTAATAGATCTCAATTAGGGTGTTCATGAATACTCACGAAACCAGTTGGCGCCACTTTAACAAGAGGTCTTCCATTCAAATATATGATGACGTTTCATTCATTCGTTATCATTCAGTCACGACTAAAGAAAATATAGTGCTTTGACACTTTTGACAGGTACCCGGGCATGACGTCTCAGTGCTGGCACCTAATGAACATCATTTCAGAAAACACTTATTCTCTTATTTTAGAGTTGAGAGTTGTACGAGGAACTTCTGACGCGTGGTCAAAATCGGAACTAACGCCGCCATCTTGTTTTTTCAATATTATTTCACGAAACTATTTTACAAATGTTTACCAACGACGCCCTCCTATCAATGTCAAACGGCCAAGGGTACACAGGAAAAACAGGGCTTGTTCGTTTAATTTAATCGGGTTTCACGGCCAAGGGTACAGCGGTTAAAATTGATCTTCCACTGTACCATTAAGGGAACAGCCACGGGTACACAGGAAAAACAGGGATTCAAGCGCCAAAAGATCACTGTAGTCGAGTATACATACATGCCTTTCTCGACTTTAAACCCACAGAGCTTGACCCGAAACAGCTGAACACATGTTCTTAGTTCAAATATCAAAGATGGCGGCGTTTCGCTATGTGTCATGTGTTATTGTTCAAATGTTCTCAACAATAGTAATTATAGCGCCCTCTGTAATGGGTATGTACAGAGATTATTGTGATAATCATATGTTGTGAATAATCTTGTGTCCGGATTATTTAAAAAATACGTACAGCACAAAGTTTATGTGTTTATTTATTTCTTAGAAATGTTTCTTTTTGATCGCAAATCCCTGTTCCCTGAAGCGGAGCGGAGATTTTATGCAATTCCATTGGTTAATATTGGCAAAGCTCGGCTCTGCTCCTCTCCTCTCCGCTCCAGTGGACAGTCCGCCTAAGTTCTCATTACCTTACTTGGCAGATAATATCCTACAAATTCTGTTCCATTTTTGAATTTATTTGGTTAGTGGCTATTCGGACATCGTGAAATAGGTCCTAAGTAGTTTAAATTGAACCCTGAATGGGAATGAAAACACAGACAGTTTTCTAGGTCACAATTCCTAAATATTATTAAATAATAATAATGCGTGGCTTGACTAACACCTATATAGAGGCTCTCGTTGGGCAGCTGGATTAAGGGCTGATTCAGAAAGTGGTACTCGTGGACACGGCTCGCATTGTCAGGAGGTTCCTCTCTCAGGAGCCCTGATCGCCGGTAGCTTGAACCCTGTTCCCGATACCAGTGGGCTACTATTTTAAGTATAAAAAATAGTAAAGTACAGTACAACTATTTTCTTAGTGTCCCTCGGCAAACTTCGTGTTTCATCAATCGTTGGATTTCTATCAGTTGCCCTTTGCGCCCGCGTTGCCGACAACCATAATCACCAAAATTATGGTTGACGGCAACGCGGGCGCAGCGGTAGGAGTCAATACGTAGAAAATAATACCATCCTATTATTGTCCCACTGCAGAGCCCGGGCTCTTCTCATACAGATAAGGAAAGATAAGGCATTGATCACCACGCTTGCTCAAGACGTGTTGGTAATTTCAGATTTATATTAACTACAAGTCCAGATTTCCTCACGATGTTTTCCGACACCGATGTCTGTAATGTCCAAAATAAACTCAGAAAGTCCATATGAATTGAAAAAGTCACATTGGATTTGAACCCACAACTTCGTGCATGAGTGGCGAGGCCCTAACTACTGGGCCATCACGACGTATCAAACAAAATACCTACATTATTATCTGTGTGCAATTTATTTTTTCAATACCTACTACTCTCAAAATGGTGAAGGAAAACAGCGTGAGGAAACCGGCATCGGCATGTGCAGGTAATTTACAACCAAATGACTCCGTATAACTCATATGCAAATTTCAAACATTTTCGAGTAATTTGACATTTAAAATTTTAAAATAAATAAAATATAAATATAAAATGTCAAATTACTCGAAAATGGTTAGTCATTTGGTTGTAAATTACCTCTCCTAAATCCCCTTAATTGATTGCCGACATATTACCAATAGCCCTTTAAATTAGTATCTTCTTGAATAAGTACTTCATAACTACTTCATCGTGGAGTACGTGCGTCAAAAGACGAGGTACACACCGAGGGTGCAGTTACTAGAATCGCACCGAAACGTCAACTTCAAGGCGTTCGTCGTGCGTGTACCGAACTGTTACCTGCCCCTCGTCATGGAAGAAGACTTTTGGCCGCAAGACGTGGTGTTCCGTCGCTTCCGCGGACAAGTTCCACACGACAGCACAAAGTCAAGTGCAAAGTGAAGTGCTACTAACATAGTCTAAGCCTTATTTATTAACACAAGTTTTTGTTTATATTAAAATAAGTATGTTTAGGTTAAGGTATTTTTCTATGGGCCTGTGTCGCCTGAAATAAATGATATTATTATTATTATAACGATTATCTATGTTATTTAAAGAACCGTCTATATTGTAGTTTTCCAAATAAAAGAGATTTTTATATTACTAATTATTGCAAATTAGCAATAATAGTTTATAAAACGTCATATTATTTTACAAAAATATTAAAAATCTACATTAAAATAAAATATTATAATAATTAATTAAATTATTATTATTTTTATATTTTGATTTAAAAGAGTGTCCGTAGAGTTTCTTTCCCGTTCTTCTCCGTATGAACTACCTTAATAGAGGTAATGTGAACTTAGTGAGTTGTATTGATATTAATGGTTATAATTCTGTAAAAACATATTTTTTATTGTCGCGAATCATATTTTAATCAACATATATACAATTTGACACTGACCTGCAAATTGCAAAAAACGTAAGAAAATTTTAATTTCGCGGGGTACCTTAGCGGGGATGCGCTAAGGTACCCCGCGAAATTAAAATTTAAGTTGAAAGGTTCTAGGACGCCGCTCGTTCCTAGGAATAATTTGACTTTGACAGCGCATTTGTATCGTACTAGTAACTTTGCTTAATTCAAATGTTCCTGGCATACGGTTGATTGTACCTACTTTTCCTATTACTTACGTAAGTATGGGTACTGTCATTATTAAAGAAAGAAAGAAATAAAACATTTATCTGGACACAGTTAGTAAAATACAAAATACAAGCAAACTAAAATTGATAGTACTGCACTGGATTGGTAGTTCTGTACTATACTGTGCGGTGCTGCTGTGCTGCTGTTCTGTGCTGCTGTTGTTGTGTGCTGGTGGTTGGTTGTTATTTAATCGTGTTTTTGTATTTTTATGCTGTCTTTTGTGTGCACCAAATAAACGATTTATCTATCTATCTATCTTATCTTTTGACCATAGTATGTGCCTCACGGCTGCGCCAATAAGGTTCATTTCAGCATGAATGACAAATGCTGCCTGACGCTGGTTTTCTAATGAACCCTTAATTAGTGTTAGTGAAACTCACACATATTCGTCATTGTTCTAATTAAATTCACACTAACCTCAACATTTTCCTTCATAGACCAGTAGGAGCCGAGGACGTACTTAAGTGACTCTTACAAAGAACGTTATCATGGCACATTATGGTAATATAACCATGAGTCAACTAAACCAAAATATAAACTAAACCAAAATATAAAAATTAAAAAAAAAAAAACAAGAAACCCAACTCAGCCGTTCATGACATTTATTTTTCCAACTGTTTATTTTTATTTTCTATACCTTGTAGAGTGTATTTTTTTTGGCCTTTTATTATGACGCCCTCCCCCCCCAACATGGTTATGGTACTAGAATTTATTTATTCAAGACATCGTTTATTGACGTCTAAAATCTTCAATTTTGATTTTAATCATACAAAACCTCCAAACCAGTCGTTAGGACGCTACGAGGGTATAAAGTATCCCACATACCTACAAAGATACGCGTGAAAAACAAACCTGTCTTTGCTGCCACGCAGTCGGGTCACAAAAGGTATTGCTGACACCGAATTATGTACCTACGATTATAATTAGTCGATTCGTCGAATCAATTCAATCATTCTGGCGTTAGGTGTTCATAAGGCATCGTAACATGCTTTTAAATTCACCTAACAACACTAAGAAATAACTCATGAATATGTAAGGAAAAACTTTATCCTCATTTTCCATGAACTAATAATAGGTAAATGATAGGAAATATACGGAAGAACAAGCACATTCTTACAATATGATTGAAAAGGTCTTTGTTTTACCGTACTATTGGAAATGGTAATGCAGATAATACCTACATTATAAATGGATTGTATTAATTGACGTAGGAAGGAAGAAAGATGAATACGAGTAGTATCTCTTGATGCTGCAGGTAAAGAAATGAAGACGTTTGAACAGAAACAGAATCGCTTACGTAGCTGTCACAAGACAAACACAATATTTTATAGTCATTAATAAAACATGGGTGAGGAGCTCGCGGCTAAGTAATTACAGCCCGCGCGGGTCGATCCATCAGGTTAAGCTACGCTTGCCGGCGTTGGTCCGTGGATGGGTGACCATCTTTAACATACCGAGACTCCTCCGTGCCTCGGAAAGCACGTTAAGCCGTTGTACCGGCTGTCATTCGTGGATCTTTGACAGTCGTTACGGATCGTCAGAAGCCAGAAAGTCGTATCGTATTACCCAGTTACTGGGTTGTGTAAGTCAGATAGGTAGTCGCTCCTTATAAAATACTGGTATTATGCTGCAACCGGTTAGACTGGACGCCGACCCCAACATGGTTGGGTAAAGGTTTGGCAGATTGAAATGGCATCGGGTAAAGCATCTGATCTCAGCTTTACTAGTACCTGTGTGCCAAAACATCGAAGCAGACAGAAATATTTACTTTAGCATTTATAATATTAGTAAATAGTATAAATGGAGTAGGTACCTACACACGGCTAAACATCAAGCTATACATTTGCAGTATAAGCTGACCTCACATTGTACGGAAATCATATACAATGTTAGATCAGCATAAACTGGTAACAATACCTGGTGCAAAAATCAGAAGACCCGTGATCCAGAATTCGTGAAGTACCTATGCATGCACGTGTCAATACTATATTTTATGGTGCAGTTTATGAAGCCTATTTATCATAGTAAGTATATAAAATTACTGCAAATTTACCACATTCATGCCAAAAGCAATAAGCACTTACTTTTATTGAGTTCTTGGTAAATCCGTCGAATCTTTGCCAAATATTACGAATGTTCTCAAATTGAACGTGCATCGCATTTGTTTTGATGGAAAATCCTAATTTGGACATACACAACACATTTATTTACGCCGCGCCGTTTCGTTTAATATTTTGGTTTTATTTATTGCTCTCTTTATAATCAACAAGTTATTATTGAAAGGAGAAAGAAAGAATTTAAACAAAAAGTCCATAGGTGTCGTGGCACACCCGCGGGGTAATTGCGTAACACACATAAAGGCTCGTGCACACCAGAGCGACGCGACGGCGGGACGCGACTCGAACAATACAATTTCTAAGAAAACTTCACGGTATAACAATCACCGGTGTCGCGTCGCGCGTGGTCTGCACGAAGTTTAAAATGTCAATTTATCGCAATGGGTTTCATTTTGACAGTTCACACACATTTACGTTGTTGAGCAGACGTTTTTTTCAAACCTATTCAGCTATAAAGCAATGGATTAGCAATATCTTCAAAATTATCGGATTGTCATTGATTACACAATTTGGGTGCCGGTTGAAACGTTATTATGTATAAACAAGCACAATGAAATAAATTAACAACTTTGTGAGTAACTAATTTAAAAAATTACTAAAAAAAATTAATTAATTAATCATTTTTACTTGACATTCAACGTCAAAGTCAAATAATTTGTTTCAATTTGGCACATAAAAGGCACTATAGAACGTCAAAATTTACAAAAAATAATAAAAATTGATACATACCCACTTAATATTTTTTTGTGAATATTTATAATAAAAAAAAATTGTATGATATTTATTTTTTTGCATGTATGGACGCAATACTATTGCGGGTTAACGGCCTGCGTTAGTTAACATCATCATTTCAGCCGAAAGACGTCCACTGCCGGACATAGGCCTCCCCGCAATGGGGGAGTTTGCCATAATCGCGACGCTTGGCAGGCGGGTTGGCAATCACAGTATGGTGTTAAAATGCATAGAGAACGCTGCTGCCCATTCTCTAATGAGTCCCTTAGTCGCCTTCTACGACACCCACGGGAAGAAATGGGAAGGTACTATTCTTTACGTCAGGCACCACACGAAACATACTGTATAATTATAGGTGAAGACGATTATATTCAAAAAATTCAAAAATTCAAAAGTCATTTATTCAAACTAGGCTGATAATCAGCACTTTTCGAACGTCAAAATTACATAAGACCAGTCCCCCAAAACGCCCACCCTTCACCACTTCCTAGTGCGTTAGCTGGGAAGAAGAAGTGGTGCAACAAACTCCCCAGCAGCACTGCTGTCTTTTCAGTTAGAAAGAAAAAAAATGATTCTATATAATAGTATTCAACATAATTAACCTAATTTAAATTATTATCCATATGTTAGCTAGCACACGCCAATATACCAAACAAAATCATCGAGAACTATACTCGGGCAGAAATAAAAACTAAACGTACACAAAACTTAACGTCTTAATAAAAGCCTCCAGGCATAAAGGGCGTGCCCGCTTACATAAAGCTGTAACTGGAAGTTATAAATGATATATAGATAATGAACTAGGACCATCGAGGTAAAATAAATAAACAGTTACTACAGGTACAGGTGCAGGTGCAGGTACAGGTGCTAACAGGTACTAATAACAATAAATAATATGATCTATTGTCGAGGTCACTAGTTACACATTGCAATAAAACGCATAAAAAAAATAAAAAAAACTACAGTAACAATACCTTTACAAAGGTTTGTAAACACAACCACACATACTATAGTAAAAGTATCGTGACGGACATAATGTTACACTCTTTTCCGTCTAACTCTCACTCGGTAAGTGTGCAGAGTATAATGTGCGATAAGGACCATCGTTCCAAAAATGTCTATTTCGTCACAGAAACACGTACATGTAAAAAACACAACTTTTATACGTGATACTTACTTGATTGATCGCGTGTGGCTAAAAAATGTACCGGAAGTAACGTTTATTTTTGATCCATTTAAACCGAAATTAATGCAGGGGGTCAATGAAATTAGACCAATAATTACTTCAGGCAAATGCAAGGCAAGGCAGTCCGTCTTTGTGCAGATTTTACTAGTGCATTATACATCTAATATCTTTACTGAGTATAGAACAAAGTCGCTTTTCGTGTTTATCTGTCTGACCGCTTAGATCTTCAAAACTACTCAATAGATTTTGATGCAGTTTTTAACATAATTTCAATTTATTCCGGAAGACTTATTTGTCTTATCTATATAAATGTCGGAGATGGGCTTGATCAGAGAAACACTTTTTATTGTTATCTTCGTTTACTGACCTTCACAACCCAGTACTGGGTAATGCGATACCCCTTAATAAGACTGGTTGTCAGACTTTCGGGCTTCTGACGACCCATAACGACTGTCAAAGATCCACGAATGACAGCCGTGCTTTCCGAAGCACGGAGGAGTCTCGGTATGTAAAGATGGTCACTCATTCACGGACCAACCGTGGCAAGCGTAGCTTAACCTGATAGATCGACCCGTGCGGCTGCTATTACTTAGCCAGGAGCTCCTCGAGTTGTGGATAAAAAAATACATTAATTTCTACTTATGCGCTCACTTTAAGCTGTGTTACTTTGTAAGATCTATATACAATAATATACATTCCAAGACTTATAAGTAAGAAAGCATTTATCACCATCAAACTCAAGGACACATTCGATTTGTTACTACATTTGCTGCATCTGTCAAAGAAGTCATAAAGGTAAGGTGAGACTGCAAGCCATTAGGGATTCGAAGTTACAATAAATTAATGAAATTATGTACGTGCACTATGTGTTTTTATTTATTTATTGATTTTGTTAGGGAAAACAAAATATTGTACATTGTATATTACATCTAAGATAGCAAAATAATTGGAAGTAGGTAAATGTACAATCCATGACGTATCCACAGATTACCTAGGTTAAAGATACAGTGAAGAATATTCAGTTAATAATTAAAGTGCACAACAAAACACCAAATTTTTGAATTCCCTTCATCGACTGTTTATTTTATTTGTGACTTATATTCTTTGCAAATAAATTACTCTTTTGAAAGAAAGAAAGAAAGAAAAATATTTTATTTGGGACATGCACAGGAAATACAAACAGTAAGTAGGTAATAACAAAAATAAAAATAAAAAAAATTACAAAATAAAAAACAAAAAAAAACGAATAATAACGACCTGTGCGAGGCCAAAAAGGCTCCTATCTCAGCATAATGCGGCGATATTTAAAAAATAAATACCGCAGCGCTGGTATTCTGATAGGGCCCAAAAATTTTTTGAAAGGAAAATAAACAATATAATTTGGGCGGTGCATTTGCAGTGTGATTTAATGGGGAAAACCGCGACGCAAAATATTTACAAAAACAATAACATGTTTACCTTTTAGGCGCCTTAAAAAAAAAAAAACTAAGTAAAACTAAAACAAAACTAAAACTTAAACCGAGTGGGTTTAAAAGATGTAGTGATAAATATTGAAAAGAGTATGCTTAGATGGTTTGGTCATGTTGAGAGGACGAATGAAAGGCAACTAACAAAAGGTAGTGAGTTGAAACACCCTAGGTGGATATAGTGACCTTATTGATGTTGTTCTTCAGAAAGGTCAGGTGCGTAGTAATCGCAACCGGCGTGCGTTTATGACCAGATGTATGAACGTAAACGAAGCAAAAGGAGTATCCAAGGATTTTAGCAGGTGGGGTTCTGTCTGTAGTCGCCGCAGGAGACGCCCCGGGCGTCGGCAGTCGCGAGCCGACAACCGGCGCGGGCTTGCGGACGGTGAGCAATGGGTAGCTCGCCGTCCGATAGGGACCAGCCATGCTATTCTGTAACCATCTCACCGTGAAAACTTAGGTGAAGTGAGCGTGGAGTGAGCTGTCATTCCACAGGGATTAACACTATTGACAGCTCACCTCACCCAAGTTTTCACGGTGAGATGTTTACAGAATAGCATGGCAGGCCCGGGTCGACGGCGCGTTGTGTTCCACGCGCGCCTCAAAGAGATGTCAGCACCAACTGCCGGGGTCCGGAAGGGCCAATGCCTGCCGGGGTTGCGAGTTTGTCCGAAAGGGATACCGCGACCCTGGCACACAGGCAACGGAAGGAACACGGGTCGGTTTTAGTCAGTAAAAGTCTGACACGCCCTCCCGCTCCGCCCAGAGCGGGAGAAGTTATTTGACAAGTACCGAAACTCAAAAAAAAATAAAAAAATGGGGTTCTGTAGTTTCTGCCCACCCCCATAGAAAGATGGCGCGAGTTTATGTATGTATATATGTGTGTATTAAATCGTTAAAATGCTGTCGTACAAACAGTTCTCCGAATACGTTGTTTGTTTAAAAACTAAAGCCTGTTTTTTGAAACAGCTATTCTTTCGCTCGGCTTGATATCGGTGTCATTGTAAATGATTATTTGATAACAGAGACATTTTTCAATACAACAGCTTCTGAGTATTTTGACGTTTTTGTTTTTATGACATGTTTCAATGTAGTTACATCTAGGTACTCACTGGATTATGGGAATCATTCAGTATGCTTATAAAAACTTTCACTGAATTAAGAGGAGTTTTCCAGTAGGTATCTTGTCTAGTGTTTATTCTATAAAATCATAATTAATGTATATTGTCTTCAATATGAAGGGAAACCAGACCAATTATAAACCACGTACCTAAATAAGAGTAACCAAGATTAACCAGCAGGATAATTGCATAACGCACACAAAAAATGGCAATCGATTGCAATGTCTTTTTTTTTTGACAGTTCAGCTTCGTTCATTGCATTATTTACTTGTTGAGCAGACGAATTTTTCAAACCTACACATGAAGTAAATGGATTAGGACTTTCCTTCAAAACCCTCGGATTGTGATTGAAGTGTGCTAGGTACACAATTAGGGTGCTGGAGTTCAAATTTAACAAACAAATGAATTTAAAATTCACAAAACTATAAACCGCTTGCCGCTACAACACTGACCTAGCCCTACGCTACACTAACAGCCTATAGGAACGCTACCCAACCTGTAGAACCCGTCACCTGTCCCGTTACACTGACTTATCGAGATCGCCTCCATTTCTATAAATAACCCTCTGATTTACTAATAAAACTAGCGAAGTACAATGTGAACCAAGCCCTATAGAGCTCAGGTTATGGTGGTAGTACTCCGAAAGATGGGGAGGACTAGTATAAGTTGACCTGTTTTGTAGTTGGATTAATCATGATGCTTGTCAGTATGTTAGGTACTAAGATAAATTTTAATGGGTATCGGTGGAGGAAATGCTTCAGGTAAGATGTAATAATTTGCATTTTGTACTGTTATTCTGGGGATTTGAAAGCTTGGTCCAGGTAGGAATAGTAAATTGTTGTCATCGATCGAAAATGTTTTTTTTCGGCCAAAACTTACCTACTTCAATGATTATTTTTTTCTTTGTCTGCCAATAGGTTTTTCTTTGGTTAAAACGAAATTCGGTCAGACTCTACTGTCAAGTCACTCCGCTATTGTGATTGGTGATTCAAAATAAGAACATACAATAAAATTGACCTTTCGAACAACGGAGGTTAGGTTTTATGAGAAATCATACATTGCACTGTTTACTGACCTACGGTCGCTTTCACCTTAATTATTTATAGTAATTATAATATTGAATGTGTTGGCTAACGGCCATAAGTGTAATGATCTTGAAATTATAAATACATAATTAGTAAAAATATCACTAAGTTGAAACAAACGTTGACAAGACTTGCGTTTGGACTTTTTTTTTGTTAATTTATGGTGTAAACACTTTTCGACTAATAATTTCTTTATTGACACTTCAAAACTCAAACATCCGTGCAGCCCTGGCTCTTGTACTAGGAGTTCTTATATCACAAGAGCCAAATTATGAATGGAAATAGGCAAATAGTAATTCACTGTCTACTTTAAAAGTTCGTGTCAAATATTTATCTCTTTAGATTAATTTGGCAATATTACTGTATGGAAATATGAACTTATCGCTAACTAGTGAACTAGAATATTAATAATGAATTGTTACCTACTGTTTTAGGTGTAAAAAAGGCATTTGGAAAGTTTTCAAATGCCTGTGTATTCGGTGTTACGGTATTAATTATTGCATTACATTATCAATATTTTAGTTCACTACTTAACCATATTTCATATATTCATATAGTAATATTGCCAAATTAATCAAAACAGCCAAATATTTGACATCCGTTTGTGATGTAGCGCACTTTCAGAATGCACGCTCTTAAACTTGGGTGCAATAAATAGCCTCTTCGAATGGCTATAGTTAGTAGGGCCCTAAACCACAAAAATTTACATTTACAAGTTACAATTTACAAATTTTTAAATCTTCAAGTGTCTGTACCGCAAAATTCTAAGCCACATAATTTTAACTCTACTAGTCTAAAATTCTACAGAAATTGTTAAATTGTAGAAAATATTGCGTACCTAACACAGAAATTACAAATATGTAAATTGTAATGACAAGTCTACAATTGACATATACGGTGGAGGTCTGCCCAGCTTGGGCGGAGCACCGCCGCGTCCTCACGGAGGCGATCGGCGGCGGCGATCTCTCGCGTCCGGCCCTGGTTCAGGCCATGGTCCGGAGCGAGAGTGCATGGGAGGCCGTCACCTCCTTCTGCGAAGCAGTAATGCTCGCGAAGGAGGAGGCGGAGCGCGCGAGGGAGAGGCAAGAGTCGCGCCCTCGCGCCCCTAGTCACCGCAGGAGACGCCCCGGGCGTCGGGAGTCGAGAGCCGACTTCCGGCCACCGTAGGCGCGGGCTTGCGGACGGTGAGCAATAGGTAACTCGCCGTCCGATAGGGACCAGGGGACCTCTACAATTCCAAAATTTTAGAATTGTAGAGTTTTGTGGTATAGGATCCAGCTGGGGTATTAATCTTCCATCGTCCATCTTGCTGACTGGCTAATATCTTGACCACGGCATGGCCTATCATAGTTTTTGCCGAGAGGAGAGAAAAAAAAAGACGATTGTCTTTAAGAACTACTGTCATTATCACTCGTGCCGATAGCCTAGCCTTGGCCAACTATGTTGGAATCGGTCACCAGTCTAAACGGATGCAGCTGAATACCAGTATTTTATAAAATAATAAATAAAAAAATGGTTGCCTGTAAAGTCGGTTTTACGGGCGAAAATTTTACGTGACAACGTCTTTTTCTCGGCGGTGACTCATCGTAACAGACGTGAGCGGGCGTTACACTTTTTCATGATTGACTCCGAGCCGCAACCTAATTTAAGACGTTGTCACGTCAAAATGTTTATTTCTTCACTTAAGTAAATAACTATGCTAGGTTTGGAGTCACCTTTAAAGCATAGATTTGCTTGTATTAGGTGGTTCCGCTCCTCCAGTTTACAATAATTCTACAAATGTGTGAAAAATAAGCCAAAAGATTCATTTAAAACTAATTGAGATTTTATATAACCCATATTATATTAGTAAGGGCACTGGGTGTAGAATATGTTTGTGAGTTTGTGTGTGGGTTCGTTTGTGTGCTTGTGTGGGTGTCGGGATGTAATGGGCATGTGTGTAAGATAAATGTGGTTTGTGTACCGTGGGGGTGCGTGGTGTGTATATGTGTACAAATTATATGTGTTCCTTAGTTATGTGATTTTACATGGAGTGACTACCTTCCTCACCTCCACAATCCAGTTACTGGGTAACACGCCCTACACCCCTTGGTCAGACTTCCGTTGCGGAAACTTGAAAAGAATTTCAAAACATTTTTATCCTCCACATATTCAGCGCCCTACGCAGTTAATAAGTGTTTTGCAGCAAATCACTATGAAATGTCAATCCAAGAATACAGGCTATTAAAAAATTTAATCGAGTTTTGACTTGATGCTAATCGATTTCCAGTTTAATAGTTGTTTCCGTTTACGCAACTTAAGATTCCTTCGCTTCTAGTGAAATTAGTTCGCTGTTTAGTACGTCTTTGGGTCAAAAGTCTGTGTAATTTCTATCATCATATCCTGTGTCCCCCCTATAATTTTCATCACTATCTGTTCTCTTATATTGTCATCAATTGTTTTGTGATGTCTCTTTCCTACCTCGTTAGCCTAATATGTTGTGCATGCCCGAATGGGGTCTTGGATTTAACACCAACTCAAACTGCACTCACCAACCGCACTGGGCACGCGTGGTGGCTTACGGTCCAATCCCTTTCATAGAGAGGAGGCCTGTGTGCGAGCAATGGGAACGTTATAGGCTGATTATAGTATAAAGCATTGTTAGATTATTTAGGAAATCCTTAGTAACAGTGCAGTAGTAGGGTCTGTTTTGTCCCCTTCGCAAACATCCTTTGGATGGATTTTGTTATGATTTACAACTAGTAATCAATCAACAAGTACCGATATGCACGACAGTCTCTATGTTTGTAAACTATGCATAAACAGTACAATTTTTAAGATCATTTAGAAACAACACGTGCTTATGAACCTACTTTACAGGAAATGTAATTTAAAACATAATGTTATCATCACAGCCCACATACATGACTGAATTCTGAAGTAGATATAATGTTGTATAATAGCGTTTTCGGTAGTGACGGTTGACCTTGAACACTTAATGGATTCATTCAACATAAGTTCCATCAACACACTGTATAAATCGGCTTTGTTGATTCTGATTGGTGATTCAGCATAGCTCGGGCCTGGAACTACTTAGGCCACACTTTGAGCAAATTGTTAACCATATTGATTTTTCAGGAGTCGGTAACACTAATGATGAACTGTCAGAAGTAAATGTCAAAGTCAAATCATTTATTTCTAATAGGCCCTTGTAAGGCACTTTTGAACGTCAAAGGTTAGTAAAAAATTAATTGATTCTAGTCGCCCCTTCCAAAAGGTAGTTTTCGTATGGAAAAGAATGGGCAAGAAACTCCACCGTTACTCTTTTAAAAAGTATTACAATATTTTGTGTATGTAGGTACATTAGTTACATAATTATATGTGAAGACGGTGCACCTAAAAAAAAAATACGTTACCACAATAGGTAAAAAGAAGAATTAATAAAAATGAAGCAACGAAAGATAAATTAATTACTTATGTGATAGATACATGGTTCTCACATATTTTTATATTATATTTACAAACATTGTAAAAGTAGACGAGATTCTTAAAATTTTACAATTAATAAGTCAGTGTGTGAGGAAGTAATCACAGAATGTAAAATCAATGTCATATAATAAAAATAATAATTTATTATACAACTTAAATTAGCAAGTAAACAAGTAACTGGGTTGTGGAGGTCTGATAGGTATTCGTCCCATGTTAAATGCTTGTATTCAGCTGGACTGGAAACCGACCCCAAGATGGCGGATAATGATGATTGGTTTTTCAGGAGTCTTAGATATATTTCGGTAGGGATATTTCATTTATTTTTTAAATGTGGTATATGAGGACAAATGTAGAATAGAAAGCCAGCTTTTGACAAGGGATTTGATTTCCAAGCGGAACAACCGAAAATCAAACTGGTCAACAAATCAAAATAAATTATCCAATTAAATTAGCAAATTTGATTGGATAATTTATTATTTTATGACGTTGATTTCACATTCTGTGATTACTTTAACTCACACACTGACTTATTATTATTACATGTATTTTTTTTATAAATATCGTTCCTATACTACTACAATGTTTGTAAATATGTGAGCACCATATGTCTATCACATATTAGTTTATCTGTCGTTGCATCACTTTTAATTCTTTTTACTTATTGTGGTATAGTAATTTTGTTCAAGGTCGTCACATATAATTATATAATTAATGTATACAAAATATTGTAAAGTATTTTAGAAGAGTAACGGTGGAGTTTCTGACCCTTTCGGAAGGGGCGACTAGAATCAATTCAAGTTTTTTGTATAATCTTGACGTCCGAACGTGCCTTTTATGTGCTTATTAGTAACAAATTATTTGACTTTGACTTTGAACAAAAGTAAAGTGAATCTTTATCTCACATTATTGTAACTTGATTTTACAAGAACCTACTGGACAGTGGTTCCGTGTTTGGGTCTTGTGGTATTTGAGATAAATTCGTTAGTAAATGCACTTACACTACATAAGATATCCGAGAAGGTACCTTTTTTTTTCTCCCGCTCTGGGCGGAGCGGGAGTGTGTGTCAGACTTTTACTGACTAAAACCCACCCGTGTTCCTTCTGTTGCCTGTGTGCTGGGGTCGCGATATCCCTTTCGGACAAACTATCCGAGTAGGTACCTAGGTTTCGGCCAAAAATACTATTAGGAACGGTTACGACTAGCAGTGATAACTACACACTTAGCTAAAACTACGACAACTTCTATTTTTAGCAGACTTCAGCAACGTACATTAGAAAAAATCAACATAAATAGTAATTTGTGTCATTGGCCTGTCATCCTATAGCGGTCTTGTCCTAATGGAGGGAAGCAGACACTTTTAACACCTACACTAGGATTCCTAGGTGTTGTAGTAAGTATAAGTGACATTCTAGGATATAAAGACTGGATTTCCGTTTGATACATTAGCAAAGCAATTAGCTTATTGTATTACCTTGTGTAAGAGATGTTTCTAAAAAGACTACAGCAAAATATTAATAACTACAATTATTTGCGTGGGTGCATGAATCCTGATCTACTATCTGCTATAACTACTATCTACTATATAAATATTATGAATGCGAAAATGAGTTTGTTTGTTTGTTACGCTTTTAAGCTAAAACGGCGGAACGGATTTGGATGAAATTTTTCACATGGGTATACCATGACCTGGGTTAGGTTAAAGTATACTTTGATCTTGATATTCCCACGGAATCGAGATTGTAAAACATTGGCGTTGCAGTACCTTTTCTTCCACAAACTTTAGCTTCGTTAGAGGAGATAACAATAGAAAACCATATTAGGTAGTATGAGTCTCCTATTAAAAGCTCGTTCAGACCAGCGCGACGCGACGGCGCGACGCGACTCGAACAATACAATTTCTAAGAAACTTGAAGGTATAACAATAACCGGTGTCGCGTTGCGCTGTCGCGTCGCGCTAGTCTGCACAAAGCTTTAATTGATTTTATTATTGCTTGACAGGTAAGTAAACAATTTCCGTAAATCATAAATCATAAATCATTTATTACTTTGCAAACATGGGTAGGTAATTATTACATAAGTAGATGTTTCATTAAGAAAGTCCTCCATGTTCTACCGTCACATGGGCATGCAAATCATATTTAATATACACAAATTTAAAGACATTATAATTTTAAATAACAATTAGGAAATTATTATTATTAATATAAATTAATGTCAAATCGTTCGAATTAGGTACAGTAAATGTCAAATTAATACAAAAATGTCAACAAGGTTGCAGTAATCAATAATAAAAAATGGATTATTAACATGTCAATCAGTCAGTGATTCATCATTAAGGAAGTCGTCAATTGTGTAATAACTTTTTTCAATTAATGTTTCGTTTAGTGCCCTTTTGAATTTAAAAACAGTCATATTTTTAATAGCATTAGGTACTTTATTATAAATGCGGGGGGCAATACCAACAAAAACTTTGTTGCATTAGTGCGGTTTTACATTTAATAATTGTAATAAATAGAATTTATCAGATCTGGCTCAAATATACACAAATCATGCCATTACCACGTAAGACTATTACATATCACCTACAAATAAATCTACACAAGTAGGCAGGCATGTCATAGCCAATACATTTGGCACTGAACTTGCATCGTCACACGTATTGAAGAAACGTTTTATATAGACAAAAGCCATGACTTATCCCATGTATGAACAAGACGAATTTAGGAACTACTGACATTATACCTAAGCATTTATCATCATTTCAGCCGAAAAAGGCTCACTGGTCATATAGGCCTCCCCCAAGCGGACCCGGTTACGACTCGTACTCCACCTAAGCGGAGATGTGCGAAGATTTCCGAAGCGGGGACGAGAAGAGATGTTTTTCAGCTAAGGTTTATCCACCGAAGATGTGCCGAGTTGCGTACTGGCTAGACTGGAGCGCAGATGTGTGCTGGCCAGTGCGAAGATGTGTGTTGGCTAGAGCAGAGATGTGCGCTTGCTAGAGCGGAACTAAGCTGCGTGTGGCGAGCGTTGGATGTTGACCGCTCACTGCACGATGCTCACATCTCTTGTCTCCGCTGCATGCCGTCGCTAGCTTTCGTGGGTCAGCTCACATGTCCGCTACGATTGCGCCATACAAATATGATACATCTCCGCTCACTGGTATACTGAAGCTGAATGGAGTTGTTAAAAACACATCTCTCCTCTCCGCTTTGGTGGAGTCCGGGCCTAATGAGGCGATGCCTTGGGACGGCTTATGTCCAACAATGGACATCTTTCTGCTAATTGATGATGATCATAATTGACACTAAGTAAGCAAAGCATGAAAAATATCAGCAACACATGCCTAACCTTTTCCTCACTATGTCGAGTTCCATTCTAATCGGATGCAGCTAAACCAGTTCTTTTTTACGTTGATTAACTGCCTATAATACCCTCATACCCCAGTAACTGGGTAAAGCATGGAAAAATGTAGACTTCCTGAGATATTTTTCCCATGATGCGGGAAGCACAGAACCGGTCCAAGTAGCGGTGCTTGGGGGAAGCCTAAGTCCAGCATTGGACGTCTTTCGGCTGAAATGGTGACAAGAGTAATTTAAGCCCTAAATAAAATTAATTGCCAGACCGTTAGATGGTCAAGTTTTGGTTTCCTACGATATCGGTGGCCACCACAAAGCGACCGCAGTGACGTGTCATGAAAACTATGGCACTGAAATTTGATTTTACAATGTATAAAACGCTTTCTAGGGAAACACACCAAGTTTCTTCCAAAAATAACATTTCAGTGATCTCATTTGTTGGAAAATTTCGGACGCTATGTGGAGTTCACCGCAGATTTAGATTGGCGTGAACACCTTAAATACTGGCAAATTTCGAGTAAAAGTTCATGCACACACGTCAGTCACGTCAAAACATATAGTTGTAGGACATTGGCTACATACATCAGTCACGTCACTACCGGCGCGTCTCAGTCGACGTCGCGCCACCGGCAAGTCAATACTTGTATTGCTACGAACGAAACAGGCGTTAGCTATGACTGACTGACTGACTTTGGTCACACACGTCCCTGAAATTGACGTGACTGGTCGGTGACTTGACGTTGACGTGACTGATGTGTAAAGAAAGAAAGAAAAAGTATTTATTGAGACTCGCACAGGAAATCACACATTAAACTAAAACACACTAAACATAAATAAAAACCAAAGTAACATTAAAATTTAAAGAATGAAGTCCCGTACGAGGCCAAAAGGCTCCTATCTCAGCATGAGACGCATGTGATGTGTGTGCATGAACTCTTATTCTCTTTTACCTCTTGCTTACACAAAACAAATGAAGACCAACGTCGTCCATTGTGTACATAGCACATGACACTTGCATCGGCACGTTTTGCACCCGCTTTTGTGGAAACACGTGCGATACATGTGAAGTGCTGTATCTTTACAATAATATATGGACAGAATATTATTAATAAAAACACATTTATTTAGTCAGATTATGATTTTAAAATGGGAGCTGTTTCCCGTTTTTTAACGGACTAAAACAAGGAGAAAGTTCTCAAGTCGATGCGTATATATGTATTTTTTGGAGTTTACTCCTTAAGAATCGATTTTCTGAAAGGGCTCCCGGAATTGAAATTTTATGAGGAGTGAAAGCGTTATCTTGTTTTATTCGTAAATAACACGGTTTTATTTATGTAAGCCTGTTACATATTTCACACTTCGATTTAGATAACTTGGCCATTTTTTTTTTTTTTTGTTAAGAGATGCGTTTATGTTAGGTTAGGTTAAGTCCAGGATCTTCACCAACCACGCGAAAAAGAAATAAAGAAAGTAGGTAAAAGTATTTATAGCAAAACTAAAAAAAGGAATAGTCTAGTATTTTACTACCTACCTATACTTTTCTATTTTGTTCTTTCTATCTTAGACCTCATCTTTTTGGTGGATATGGATATCTAGATATAAAATTTCGCCCAAGGGCATGTGACCAAACGATATGAAAAAAAAAATTGTGAAAAAAATTCGAAATTCAACTTTAAAACGGGGTTACCCCTTTTACAAATACCCCCCCTTCACTAATATTCAGCAAAATACGGGCGGCCACATGGCCAAGGGCGGCATTGTATAAGGTGTTTTTGAAATAACTGATAACCTGGAAAGGGTTAATGGACTCATTGTACTCATCAGAATAACCAAGTTTTACTATGAGACCAAGCCAGCAATAGCGAAAAAAAATCTGTTGTTTTTTTCTTAACCACAGCCTTGTTGAAGCTCTTGGCCTTCATCTTACTTGATGGTCAGTGGTGGTGTTTCCTATATTTTAGCGAGTTATGCGACCATAAATGTATGAGCAGCATTTTTTTTTTCGCGATTTCAGGCTTCGTCCCTTAATGAAAGTTGTTCATAATTATGAGTACAATGACGCCTTTTCAGATACGTACGTAGTTTTGAAAAACATACAA
The DNA here is from genome assembly GCA_914767755.1 of Agrochola circellaris. Classification (NCBI taxonomy): domain Eukaryota; kingdom Metazoa; phylum Arthropoda; class Insecta; order Lepidoptera; family Noctuidae; genus Agrochola; species Agrochola circellaris. Next base: position 10,309,978 of record OU611863.1, on the reverse strand, counting down.
TGTATAGTATGTTTTTTTAAACTACGTTACAACTGGTTTTAAATAAAATACATTACACTTGATACATTACCGTACTACAATGCCACTAGGTATAAGTTTCTTTGAATTAAACAATACCAGAATGACCATGCGTCGTATTAAAATGGCACATAAAAGTTTTAAAAGTGTTTTGATGGGAAATTTCCGGGAACTAATCCCTAAATAGGATCTAATTGCGTCACAGTCTAAATCGAAAATAATAACATAATATTACCTCACGCCTTTTACCCAAAGGATTAGCCAGAGATATACTAGTACAGTACACGCACATTTCGCCAGTTATGTTTAAGTCCCATGTAATCGGTGGCGAGCCTATTGCCAACAAAATCAAAAATCTATGATCATAAACTCTTTTTTCAAAACATTCAGATTCAAATATATCCACCATTTTTTTTTTATTATTGTAAATACACGTGATTTGTTATTAACAGCTATTACCATGATTTAAAAACTAACAGACTTAAAATAATAATAATATGTACAAGTATATAAGAAAGGGGGGAAACAATCATGAGACTTCAAAAAATTCGTCCGCATCGCTGTCAACAGGAAAAGTGCCCAAAAGGCTGGCAAGCATTGCCACTTTGTATGTCAAAGGTTCAAGAATGCATTCCTTAAGCACAAAATGGCATACCTAATATATAATATTCTTTGAGAAAAAAAACAAAACAAAAACATTTCATTTTCGTTTATAAAAGACTAATGCTATTTACCTTATCAGTAATTTTGCTGGTGGTAAGCAGGAAATTTGGGGATCTATTAGCATTTAAAAATAAAGTAATTCACTAGAGGTGACTTATATTTGTTTCGGATTTACAACAACGAGAATATTATTAATACGGCAATGTTAACAATTTGGTATAAACTAGGTCCCTACCTATTACAAACAACTATTAATTAAATATTACGGAAACACTATATTAATTATTCAATGCATTCCTTTCCCCTTTCATTCCTACATTATAAACAAAACATACTCAGAATATTTCCATTCAGTAGTACGATGATTATCATTGAAATTTCAATTTTATCATCATATTTTTAAGTTATGTATTCCTATTCGTCGCGTAAAAGTCCCTTGCCGTAACGTGACGCCAGTCCCTAAGGGTAAGATGGCCTCAGGCTAGGTAAATCTTAGCAAGGTGGTAGCAGTTGGATCAAAGTAGTCTAGGATCGAGTTAAATGGCGTACGATTGCAGTGGCATAAAATAATAATACATCCCAAGCCAATTTTGGATACGGTGACTGTTACGTACTGTGACTTAAATGTTAAAGTTATAACCAACAGTGGATTGCTATAGGCTGATGATGATGGTGATGATGAAGACTTATGGCTGATGCAAATAATGGGTGAGCCTCACCACATTGAAAACCCTACTACGTCATTTTCGTAATTTTTGTATGAACCATCACACACTAGCCTATATTGTGTCCCCCTTTTTCCTTCCAAATCTCTCTTGTGGAATTTCTGGCCATCTTGCCCCGCAAACATGATTGGATAGTTACATCTTCGCCGCGGTCAACCTCGACGGCTGCGCCTCCCTCAGGCGTCCAGTGATTGACGATCTTTGCCTAACTCTCCACGTGCATTCGTGCAACGTGGCCGGCCCTTCAGCCTGGTTGTTTTTTCTCCAACATCTGTTGCTTGAGTTATGGAGCGCAGGTTGGTTTCAATGCAGTCTGTTCGCTTTACACCTAGGTACATATTGGCAAATCATATTATTATTATTATATTTTTTTTATTATTATTAATATGCGCTTAGCTTTAAATATCGGCACCTATATTTGCCAATGCTTTGAAAATGTTGATATAAACAAAGCGTTGTCTTATAAACTTTCATCAAAAATCAATGCGGATGAAAGAATGAACCCTTCAGGGTCGGGCAGACTGCCAAACGACAAATACACAAGTCTAAGTTCAAGGAGTTGACGATCTTTCTCTGACCAAGGAGGATTTTGTCTTCAGAAATACTGGCAATTATCATTTATTTGATAATAATGACCCTTTGTGTACGACGACACAATTACGACTTTGTTTAATTATGACGCTGCTTCCAAATTTCAAATGACATTTGACAGTGATGTGATGTGTCAAAATCAGTATCTATACTTGAAATTGGCTAAATAGTTTGCCGTCTGCACTTTGAAATGGTAAGGCTTCTTGTACATGACCCCGGTGCGGTTCCGGGGTCATATACAGGGAGCCTAAAGCGTTAGTTACATTCTTTGTAAAATCATATAATGGTTAAACAATTTTGCAAAGTTTGATATTTATCAACCGGTAAATATACAAAGATGATCGAATATTTTAATACTTACTTATATTTTTTTAATTATTATAATATTTTTTTTTTGCTTCTGTTATCTAGCCCACTTGTCAAAAAATGTCAGGTGGTGAGAACATAATACTAATAAAAACAAAACATAAGATCTACGTAACGTTGTTATTAATTATAGATGCCCTGGCTATCCAATTGAAATAGGTTACTAGGTTTCCAAGGCAGCCAATGGTGGGCAGCTTACATAATATTATTAACATGAACGGCAAAAAAAAATACTGTACATAGAAAAATAAACCTATAATTAAAAAAAAAACACATGTTATATAACTTTTTAACGAATAAAATATAAGTTTTTTTTTTTACGATAACTTGGTGTTATTTTTATATTTTACTACGTAACTATACCAAAAATATTAACCTACATTTAATTCAAACACATTCAATTCATTGTTTACATTTTCGAATTTTCCAAAAAGTTTGTCAGAAAACTGCATCATTTTCCTTTCCCACGAAAAACGATCACCGCTTTTCACACAAACGATTTTCTCAAACACCGATACATACACAAACAATAACAATACAGGAATCAAACAATACTCACGGAGATACAAGATCCAAAAATACACAATTATTGGCTTACAGCCACTTCAGTCACACACCGATTGTTGCAACGCGTGCGTTCGCGAGGACGCACGACGCACGAATGCGAGTACGTTCGATTCAGGCCGTGGACGCAACGGAACTGGTGTGTTGATGCGTCTTTGCGTCTTTTTATGTAGCAACTGTTGTTTGATATGTAAACATGTGTCTTGTACATACTTAATGGGTCTCATGTGATTAGTATTAAGGGTGCTAGTGTAGCAGGTCGCGGCTTCGTGGTTTAGTTGCATGTAAGGACATTAAATGTATATATAATTCATGTTTTTTTTAAATTGACAGTTAATTGGTTTTTCCATGAAAAATATTGGTTATCGGAAAATATCAATGGTTATGCAAAACACACATAATATCACGCCTGTAATCCTCGAGGGGTTAGGCAGAGGTGAATCTATCGGAATCGTCATTTATGTTTAAGTCCCATGTACTAAGGGGCCAGCCTATTGCCATCAACCGGGAACAGGCACAATCCAGGTAATTGATTTTTCCAATTAATACAACGATGCCCATGGGCATGTGACCGTCCGTATTTTTCTGTATATTCATGAAAATTTATCAAAAATTAACTTTAAAAGGGGGTCTCCCTTATTTTTTTTGTTATATTTTTATTTTTCCTTAGATATAAATATATTTTTTCAATATCACAACATATACAATTTTTGATTTTATGGACTTATAGTTATTTTATTTAAATAAATATTGTTTTTTTTTTTAAATGTCTTCACCTCCTTTTTTTTTACTACCTTAATTCGGTTTACCTTAATGTTTTTGTTTTAATTTAGGTTTCCTTATATATAAATATATTTTTTCAATGTCACAACATACACAATTTTTTATTTTATGGACTCGTTTTTTAAATAAATATTGTTTTTCTTTTTAAATGTCTTCACCTCCTTTTTTTTCATAGTCGACAAATTTTAATAAAATATGTTAGTTGATCCGATAAAATAACTCATAAGCTTTTAGAAATAATAAACAGAATCCAAATCGAGCCAATAACATCGGAGATATGGCAGACGCTACTCAATAAATAAAAATTGAGTAACATGAAAAATGTTACAGAATTTTTGAAAAAAATATATGTATATTCAGAAAAATACGGACGGTCACATGCCCATGGGTGACATTGTATATAAGGCAGCGGAGAATATCAATGTTTATGATAAACATAATACTAAATAATACGAATGATTCAATTCGTACCTGAGAATGTACTTTGGAGTAGGTATTCACCGGAAGTGTTGTTTAGTTTATGTAGGAAAGCTGTTGATCCACACAACTATAGTTAACTATAGTTTTTTTTTATTTTTTTTTTATTTGGTTGTTTAATTGAGTACCTAGTTATTTTTTTTACTTTTGCATGCTGTTTACATCTTATTTTGTACCCACATTCATTACAAAATAAATGATTTCTGATTTCTGAAGACCTAGAATCCTTGTGAAAATTCACAGTAGCCGCTGAAACATAAAATGTCAGTATCAGTTGACATCCCAACTTATATTGTCTAACGGCCGAACCCAATAACCTACTTCAGTAAAAGACAGATCGCTACTGATGGTAAAAAGCATAATTCTATCTGTCATTGAATGTCGTCCCACAATTCCTTAAGGTCCTTATTCTCTGACAGATCATTGGGACGTCTTCTTCGTCTTCTTCTTCTTCTTTTCTTGTGGTTAGTGACTAACCTGGTGTCAGAGTTTTAAAGCCGCCCATGGGCTGGCTTCACATACCGTCAAAAAATATCTCTCAGGCATGCCGGTTTGCTCATGATGTTTTCCTTCACCATTTTTGAAGCAAGTGATAATTATACAATACGCATATAAATCCGAAAATTCAGAGGTGCGTGCCTTAGGTTCGAACTCAAGACCTATCAATTGGCAGTCCGATGGTCACACCACTAGGCTATCACTGCATGGATGTTAAAACCATAGATAAACAGGTTTTTCTATCTCCAGTATGCCAAAACTTGGTGATAGATAGGTTAATGGGTTCGGCCATTTAATAAATTCTGATCTATCATTTTGTTCTGTCTGTCTGTCATATTATCACATCATTTTCACACCCGAAGTGTTGAACAGGGAGAGAGAGACTCGTGGCTAAGTAATAAGAGTTGCACGGGTCGATCGATCAGGTTAAGCTACGCTTCCCGCGGTCAGTCCGTGGATTGGTGACTATCTTAATATACCGAGTCATCTCCGCGTCTCGGAAAGCACGTTAAGTCGTTGGTCCCAGCTGTCATTCTTGGATTTTTGACAGTCGTTACGGGTCGTCAGAAGCCCGAAAGTCTGACAACCAGTGTCACCAAGGGGTATCGTATTACCCAGTTACTAGGTGGTGGTGGTCAGACAGGCAGTCGCTCCATGTAAAATACTGGTATTCAGCTGCATCCGGTTAGACTGGCAGCCGACCCCAACATAGTTGGGAAAAGGCTAGGCAGATTGATTTTGATGGTTGGACAGGGAAGATTGTTCTTCACCTGCATATCTATAGCATAGTTCATGTGTCTAGAATAGATCTCCGTTATTAATAAGAGATTATTGTCGTTGTGGCGATGCTTGCAGGAGGCCTTTGCCCACTAGTGGAGGTCTTTTAACTGAAATGACCATCGATCGTGAACATCGATCCGTCTGCCAAGCGTAGGTTTTTATTGATTTTCATATTCATAATCGTAAATCTTTATTTATTTCAACATCATATTACAGGCACTGGTTAATAAAATGCACAATCTTAAATAGAGAAAGGTGTCTGAGGTAGGAGGATCCTGAGTAAAGCTTTATGCAGACTAGCGCGACGCGACAGCGCGACGCGACACCGGTTATTGTTATACCGTCAAGTTTTCTTAGAAATTGTATTGTTCGAGTCGCGTCGCGCCGTCGCGTCGCGCTGGTCTGTACGAGCCTTTACAGATCACCCGGCTCTCTTATATACATATTAGAAAACAGTCAAGATATTATTGGTATAAATAACAAAAGTTTGAAAGACCTAACAAAATTAAAACAAAATCAAAGAAAAGCAAGTAAACATAAAGTCAAAGAAATATAGATATCGTCGACCGTAGGTTCAATTGAGGTAAGGGACAAAATACCCAAAATGAGTTGAGTATACAGTTTTGTTCAGAATTTTTCGCTCTTTCGAATGGTGTATATGAAAAAGTTGTAGCTTAAGAAAAATGTCCCTTACCCTTTGTTGTCTACTGATTTTTTGGATCCAAATTTCGAATCAGCCCCATAACAACAATGTATCTGAAAAACTATGCAATATAGGGTCTCGGTAAGGGACGGGACTACAAGATACATGGTCAGTAAGGGACATTACTAACAAAATACGTTGGTGTAAGAGACGTCTATTTTCTTAAATAACTAACTTATTTAAATAAATGTAACACAGGTAGATAAGGCACTAAAATACAAGATTATGTGTGAAATCAGATCCGAAAAAGGTTAATCAAAAAAAAAGTTGTGGGCGGTTTGGTCCGAAAAAAACATTGTCGGCCTCTCCTGATAAGTCGTATTTTGTCCCTTACCTCAATTGAACCTACGGTCGACGATATTATGTAGGTACATTACGTACCTACCTATTATTATTCAGTAATAGCTACTTAGGTATCTGAATAAGAAATTAATATAATAATGAGCATAACAAAAAATGAAGAATGGAAATGGGGAAATGTTTTGTTCTTTAGTTCGTTCGTAGTACTCGTATTGATTAATTGTAGAAGTGTGATTCCAGAGCAATTTCCGTATTTGAAGAACGTTTGCATTCTAATTTCTGTCTAAATCTGTCAAAAAGACCTCTAATTTAATTACATATTTTAAATGTGTTTGACATTTATTGGCACTGAGGAGATTGCGTGTAGATTTTGAACGTTTTTAATTAGGGGGACATTGACCTTTTGAAATTATGTTGACGATAGCACTTAAGAGCGTTTATTCTGAAATGGGCAACATCGCAAATAGCTGTCAAAAAAAATTTTTATCTGCTTTGATTAATTTGGCAATATGGAAATAAGAAATGTGGCTCACTAGCGAACTAGAATATTAATAATGAATTTCAATTATAACACTAAATTTGATGTAATAACTAAATTTGGTGTAAAAAAGCATTTAGAAAGGGGAATGCCCATCGACTATACAAAAAAATGCCTGAAATGGACAACAATGAAATATACGCCAAATTGTACTACAAGTCGTAGGAAACCCATTACAATTTCAATAATATAAAAAAAACTAGGTAGAAGCCATTTTCAAACGTTTTTTTCTGTAATATAGGTAGGTAAGTCAAGGTTAAGGAATATAATATATATTAATTGTTGTATGTCAGTGCATTCAATATAAATAGGTAAGAAAACTATGGAATCTCAATACTTACAGCTTGAGGTGTTATCCATGCCTGTATTAAACAACGTACTTTCATCATTTTGCACTGATAAGACGTGACGTCTCATCTTTGCAATATCGAGATAGCAATTAACGCAGTGTAGTCTTCTATCCATTTTTAAATATAAACGGGGCAAATGTCCAAAAAAACAGCAGCGTCGTATATAAAGTAGGTTCAAATCCGTCGTCAAAGAGCCCAGTCGTCGTTTAGGCGGGTCCAATCTAAGTCCGTGTTCAAAAATGGGTGTCGTGTGCAGAAGTAAAATCATAATCCTTAAAAATGGCCACAGTCGTCGTTAAATATCTTAAAAAGCAATCTGTAATTGTGTAACTCAAGTCGCAAACGCAAAACCATGAATCAAGTAAACAAACCACAGACTACACAGAGAAAAATGAAATGCAGTAAATGTCAAACTGTCAGTAAGGCAAAGGACATGTAATTCATACAGCCTGCGATATGTTTTCTATATTGAAAATGCTTTGATTTAGTTAATTTTGATATGCATAAATTATTTTAATTCGTTTTACAGTACATATTGGCCGAATTATATTAAATTAATGATAACTGTGCACAAATTCTATAAAATAGTTCGTTAGGGATTATTTGACGATTCCTGTTTGGCTGAATGTAACTTACTCATGTCAAATAAACATTGACCTCCATTATAAAAATAAGAATGAATTATACGGATATCAAGTTGAATATTTTAAAGATCTTTATATTTTTACCCTACCTAAACAAACTTGAGAATTATATCATTATAAATATTTTATTCTAAATACAATTAAGGACTATTAGTAGTTTTTGTTCATTTCAGGCATTTTTCGGGCGTTCCCCTTTCCAAATACTTTTATTTATATCTAAATCTAAATATTCGGTGTTACGATATTAATTATTGCATTTCATAATCAATATTTTAGTTCAATAGCTAAGCCATATTTCATATTTCCATACAGTAATATTTTCAAATTAATCGAAACAGGTAAGTATTTGACAGCTGTTTGCGAAGTTGCCAACTTTTAGGATAAGCGCTCATAAGATTATTCTTGACCCCATCCCTTTGACGTTTGTTTTGTGGCTGCCTCGTCGGTGTAATGGTTACAAGTGATACTGCTGAGCATACGGTCATTTTTATTTTTTTTTGAAGTTTGGAAGTTAATAAATAACTTATCCCGCTCTGGGCGGAGCGGGAGGGCGTGTCAGACTCTTACTGACTAAAACCCAGCCGTGTTCCTTCAGTTGCCTGTACATTGCCAGGGGTCACGGTATCCCTTTCGGACTTTCCCGCGGCCCCGGCAGGCATCAGTCCTAGCGGACCCCTTCCGTTGTGCTGACATCTCTTTGAGGCGCGCGTGGAACACAACGCGCCGTCTTATCCTTTTGACATTTGTGTTGTAACTGCCTCGTTGGTGTAGTGGTCACAAGCGATACTGCTGAGGATGCGGTCCTGAGTTTGATTCTCGGGTCGGGCTAAGTGTAATTTGGCTTTTCCATCTGTAATTTCTCAGTAGCAGCGGAGCTTTGACTTGTGCCTGGTTGATGGCAATAGGCTCGCCCCCTTCCATGTAATACTTAAACATAACTGACGAAATGTGGGTGTAATATAGGTAGGTACACCTTTACCTAACCCTTAACGCCTGTATGTCAATACAGTCATTATTTTTTTTAAATAAACTGCCGACTGAAATAGAAAGTCTAGTATATACAAGTGGGTTTCAGAATAAGCTTATACGGTTCTTGTTAAATAAGTAATTAAGTCATTTATTTATTTTCACTTCAGAGAGACAACGAACATCTGTGTAGCTATGGCTCTTGTACTAGGAGTTCCTGTATCACAAGAGCCAGACCACTCAATTTACAGGGAATATATACAAAAATGAGATACATTTATATTTAAGGCATGCATTTAAAGGTAGGTTTACAAATATAGAAGAACAAAAATAAAACAATGGTACCTACCTACTTCAAGAATCTCTATAAATACTTAATCTCTCTCAAGGCTCATCAGTCTGATAATTGAAGTATCTACAATACCTAAGTTTTAATTCTCTCATTTGCCAAGTCTCTATATTCTAATGATGAATTATAAATTAATACAAAAGTTGAAAGTAAAATAATTTTATTGATATGAAATGAAAATTTTATTGAATCTTATGAATCGACGTATGACATTTTATTGAATTTTATGAATCGATGTACCTATTTTTTTTATTTTTATTATTTTTCTGATTTTAATATAATTTGGATTATTGTAATGAATTAAATAAATATTGCATGCATGATGTTTCTTATATAGGTATTTAGTTATAGAAATTCAGACACGATGTAAAAATTGTTATTGAATTGAACAGCCATAATATTATGATATGTGCTGTTGTTACTGAAACCGGGGAATTACTTAGCAACACACTGAAAAACAAATCGTGAGTAAGTATACATATCAACAACGACGTAGTTACAATTACAACTTAATTGTCATAAAAATTGCTTCAGCCATGAATGGCAGCGTTTTGTAGGTGCGATGATACAATGTCAACTGAGTTTTAGAGAAATTGTGTTCTGTCTCGAAATTATTTTATTTTATTTCAGTTTCCACTACTCATACGAATTATCGGTCGGTTTTAAGGGGACTATTATTATATACCACACATACAAGTTTTCAGTCGGTTTTAAGAGGACTATTTTATTATTATAAGTATGTAAACAAAAAAAAAATTTGTAAAATAGATAAAGATACGACATAAGCATATTAAAAAAAAATTGCTGTTCACTACATTATAACGAGCTATGCGAACATAAATGTATGGAACAGCTGATTTTAGCGATTTCAGGTTGACCTCATTAGTGAAAGTTGTTCATAATGATGAGTACAATGACCCCTTAAGAGGATGCAAACGAATTAAATTTCACATTGTATAGAGACCTAGGTACTTCACCAAAGTTCACAAATTAATCATACCAGTGATTTATATTACGAGTACATTGTCATATAATATCTGTGACTAATAGATCTATGATCATAATATATTAAGATAGTGCAATATCCCCCAAAGGAAATGTAAAATTTTAAGGGAGCCCTCAAATGACAACATTTTATTTTGTAGACGCATACGAAACATACTTAAATAGATGCAGCATTCAATCAATAAAATAGGGGTTTCTCGTATTGATTGATTTTATAATTACGCCGAACCTGCATTTAACTGTGCCATTGTGCGCTTAAAGATTAAAGAAATTCAATAAAAGCATTTTACAATACATCAACAACAGGATGTTTTTATCAATAACACATCCTGTTCTTCACATCATCAGTTAGGTACTCTTACAGTACTACCCTAAGGTTCAATGTGTGACCTTGAGAATTTATGACGTGCAGGTGGCACGTCATAAATTCTCAAGGTCACATTGATATGTAACAGTTAGATATTTTCAACCTTAGGTGGGTATAACACTATCATTTCTATGATCATAGATCAAAGATATAATTAAATTGTAAAATAGACATAATTATGGGTAATTTGTGAGCTTCGTAGATAGGTATATGATATAATATGATAGTGTAATATCCCCCTAAGCCCGATATGCTCATAATTTGTCTATTTTACAATTGCATTATATCTTTCATCATAGATATGATAATGTAATACCCCCCTTAATGAAGTTTCAATCTGGAGTTTTTGTCAAGACTGGCAAAGCAATTACGAGGTCGATAATACATCTGCAAAACAAAAACAAAATGCAAAATTCACGCACACAAGTATAAAAACATCATAATGACGTGACGCTCCACACGCAATGCTACGTCACAGCTACGTGTGCGCAAACGCAGCGTAGGCCTTCGAACGTGCCTAATTACGTTAAATTAGTAGTCATTACAATAACATTATTCATTTAGCGTTAATAAATTAAATTATCATTTTGATGTTGTTGTTGTTTTTTTTTGGAATTGCTGTTTTGATGACTTTAGTTTTTGTTAAGGAAAAAATGATTTTATTGCAGCAACCTTGACTGTAGTTAGATAAATTAACGATTATTGAGCACCTAAGAGTGATTGTCATATCTAATTTAAATGTCACCCCAAAAAAATGTCCTTATTATTTAAAAATCAACGAACTTGGTAGGTGTTGTAAGTACTTACCTACTAAAATCTCCAACGCACAGTGTATAAACGTGGAGTTCACTACTTTTTAGGGGTCCGTACCTCAAAAGAAAAAAACGGAACCCTAGGATCATTTCGTTTTATCCGTTTGTCCGACGGCGTCGGTCTGACTGTCTGTCAGTCAGTCTGTCAAGACCTTTTTTCTCAGAAACGCGTGGAGGTATCAAGTTGAAATTAATATTAAATACGTAGGTCTATGGTTCCTTGGAGCTCTAAAAAAATCAAGCTTCTAAGTCTTTGCATAAAAAAATACGGCCTTTTATGCGACATATTTTGATGACTTGGTAGGTGTTGTAAGTACTTACCTACTAAAATCTCCAACGCACAGTGTATAAACGTGGAGTTCACTACTTTTAAGGGTTCCGTACCTCAAAAGAAAAAACCGGAACCCTAGGATCATTTCGTTTTATCCGTCTGTCCGTCGGCGTCGGTCTGACTGTCTGTCAGTCTGTCAAGACCTTTTTTCTCAGAAACGCGTGGAGGTATCAAGTTGAAATTAATATCAAATACGTAAGTCTATGGTCCCTTGGAGCTCTAAAAAAATCAAGCTTCTAAGTCATTGCAATAAAAAATACGGTAATTTATACGACATATTTTGATACCTACTCGCAAATAAACCAGAACCTATAGGGTACATCCTGTTGATCTAGAATCATGGAATTTTGGCAAGATCTCACAGCACAAGTAAAGGAACAAGTCCGAAAATCTTTAATTTATAGTTTTATGTATCACATTTTTTTACGAATACAAACTTACATTTTTAGTTGGAGAATTGACCGTGACGTATATCGATGTATGGGAGAACATGTTTTTCAACTTCAACCAATTTTTAGGTCAAAGAATCAGCATTGCCATCCAACGTAGCAATGGTGCCAGCCTTTTGGGCACTTTTCCCACTGACAGCGACGCCGACGAATTTTTTGATGCCCAATGAGCTCTTCCTTTATTTATTTTTTTCCTCTTTATACTTGTTTATAATTTATATATTTTAGTGTTATTTGTATATTAGATCTAAGATTATGTATATACTTCAATGTTAAATTTGTTTTTGGGATAAATTCATTCAAACTACGGAACCCTTCATTGTGCGTGGTCTGAGACGTACTTGGCCGGTTTTTTCTTCTTTGCATGAGAACAGTCATGCGATTCTGTAAACATCTCACCGTGAAAACTTGGGTGAAGTGAGCTGTCAATAGTGTCAATCCCTGTGGAATGACAGCTCACTCCACGCTCACTTCACCTAAGTTTTCACGGTGAGATGGTTACAGAATAGCACGGCTGGTATTTGCCCTGCAGTGACATCATTTTATGAGGCTGGCACAAGCGAGGGGTTTAGCACATGAAAAGAGGCCTATGCCCAGCAGTGGGCGAAGTCAGGCTGTGGATGATGATAATGATGAAGACATAATTTTATTCCGAGTTTAACGACCAATATAATCTTACGAGTATACCATAAAATTCATCCCTTCTCAGCATGAGTAGGTAATTTGTACAGTCACCGCACATCAGTAGTAACACTTACACTACGAAAACCGGGTCAGTGACAGCTCGGCCCGAGTTAACTCAACCCGAATAATAATACTAGATACTACGATACTCGTCAAAACGCCTAAAGAAGTGATGTGTACCGTCGGCTTGCAAATTTTCGACCCCTTAAAATATTGAAGATTTTTTAAATTTATTGATCGAATTGAATTATTTATTTTTATGAATAAAATATGTAACAAATATTATTTAAATGAAATTGAATGCTATGAACTTGTTCTGCAATAAATACTGTTTTTATTTATTTAAATACTTATTCATTTAAGTAGAAATCAGAATCGCAGAAATCGCCTCTTGTCTTTTATGTTCTACACTAGACTTTTGTAAATTTGGTGTGCAAGAGTGAGATAGAAAACTTTTCTTTTGTCATCAGATAACCGATGTGTGTCATTTTCTTAGTAAAGGAACGCTTGTCTTTTTTTGTCCTGATAATTAAACGAATGAACTTAGGCTCATGTTGTCCTGCTTTGTATGTAAATAAAAAACAAAACCTTGAGAAAACAAAATTAAATACGTCATGATTTATTTCAAAATAACGATTTTCTGCCTGACTGTTCTTACAAATTACCGTTATCGGGAGAAAAATATCTGGTATTATATAAAATAAAATAAAACTATTCGGGTTTAGTCGACTGAGCTGTCACTGAACCCGAAAACCTAAGTACCTCTACGACAAAGGCAATGTCAAAGTCAAATTGTTATCAATGATGTGCGGCTAACTTACTACCTGCATTAAACCGGTTACAGACTGACCGATCAAAAATGAGCTCATTTTGCGGATATATAAGTATGTATATCGCTTAACATTATTTGAGTACCCTATTTCCTTGAAGTCTATCTCTCAAAGATAATTGAGATAATAATAACCCACAAACTTAATTTACATTTACCTCTTTCATTGCCATTATACCTAATGTAAACAGTACCGAGTCATGCAAAAACAAATCTCATAAGGAAAAGTTCTCTAACTTAGAGAGATGTATATCGGGCTTGGGGCAGGTCAAAATGTAAAATAATTACCATAGATTTTTTGTAATATTATTATTTTGTTTGCAATTTATATAATTTTTATTTTTAATATTTTGTCATTATTATAACATTTTACAATTTGATATTTTATATGATTCTGACATTTTTATAATTTTTTGAAAATATTTTTTTATTTTTTTTTAATGAGTTATTAAAATTTTATAAATCACAATTTTATTTCGGGTTTTTATCTGTTTAGAATTTAAAATTGTATATAATTTAAATGTGTGAGTGTAAAACTATGGACTAGAATTACCTATGTCTAGAATTGTGTGTTGTTGTTGTGTGTGTAATTCTAGTCCAAAATTAATAAATAATTTAATTAATTACTTAATGACGCTAATGATTATATTTCTGTAAATACATATTTATGTTATGGTCAGAAGTCATATTTTGATCAAGATACAACCTGACATTAACCTGGAAATCGACAAAAACGTAAGAAAATTTGAATTTCGCGGGCTACCACTGCGGATCCACCTTAAGGGCGGAGGACATTCAAGAGTACGACATGACATTGACACTATAATTTGGAACATTATCGAATGAATCATATTCAGCTCCATCCAATTAGACCGGAAGCCGACCACAACATGTTTCGGAAGAGACAAGACAGATGGTTATATCGAATGCATCATTTATGATAACACAATAAATGATCCAAAGATAATTTAATCTTAGGAGATATCGTCACAATCAGCTGTCATGTTAGTCATGTGCCGATCTCTACGTCACGTCGGTTATTCATTCACAGACACAGAGTTTAACTGTTATCTGTCTAGTTTGTATGAATGAATCAGATTTACGAGTCACAAAGTTACGCACAAAATGATTGATAGTAAGTAGATTCAGTTCTTGCAACTTTCTTTTAACTTCGATGTAGAAGGGAATGATCACTACAGCAAAGACGCATAGTTCATCTTAATTTCCATTATAATAATCATCATCAGGATAGTAATAACAGCCGCACGGGTCGATCCAACAGGTTAAGAGGGCGCATAAAGCAAGCAAAAATTCAAATTTCATCCGCGCAACCCTTACCTACCCCTCTCATCAAACACGATGAAAATAAAAACACAATCCATTCCCGCCGGCAGAAATATAATCGTATTAAACCTTCCCTTTTTTACTTTGAGTAATGATGACATCATAAAGGTCATATTAAGGACGAACATAATTGAACAAAAATATCAATAAACTTAGAATATTTGTTGAACCGCAGTCATCAGCAACCCTATTCCTCGAAATGGTTTTTCAATTACAATATTTAAATGAAATATGATCATTGTCCATTCCCTTTATTTTAATTTTTTTTTTAATCCTTCATCCTGTAGAGCAGGGTTTCTTAAAGTGGGGTCCACGGACCCCCTGGGGGTCCGTGGCATGTGCACCAGGGGTCCGCAGTACGTCAGCTAACTCTTAACCCATTTACTAGAAAATAGTGTAATAATCTCGTCTAGGTTAAGCCAAGCGAAGTCCATTTTTAATTGAAATTGACAGTATCAGCGATGAAGATCTTATCAAAGATGACTTAATGGACATGAGATCTAAGGCAGCTTTGTTGGCTGAATTTCATGCAAAAGGTCTTGGCGAGTTTTGGTGTTCTTTGAATGAAGCTTACCCTCTTCTTGTCAAGCGAGCTAGGTATCGTATCTTTGCGAGGCAGGGTTCTCGGTTATGGTGTCGATAAAAACAAAAAGTCGTAATCGTTTGAACGTCGCCAATGACATGCGCCTTGCTTTGTCGAAGACAACCCCACAATTTAACGTTCTTATCGAGGCCAAACAGCAAAATCCTTCTCAGTAGCTTAGTTAGATTAAAAATAAGAGTAATGAAACTACCAACTAATAAAAGTGATTTTTCAATATAAATATGGCTTGTTTTCTTTACATAAACTATTCTTTGACAGGGGTCCGTGGAATTATTTATACCTATTGTGAAAGTGGTCCGTGACTGCAAAAAGTTAAAGAAACCCTGCTGTAGAGTAAGGATTTTTTTTTTAGAGTCCGTTCAAAATAGATATTCAATGTTACGCATAAAGCTGAATCTTGGTTTGATTGTTTATATCATCAATATAAAAGAAATGTCAAAGTCCCCAACGATCGCGCAACTTCATTGATGATAATACATTAGAACCAATCGAGACATTACTTCCACCTGCGCCGGAAAAACTCCTGAATAATTACACTTAGTGACACTCACGTAATAAAACCCTTTATTTTGATACCCCAGTCGATAGGTACGGCAGTTTTTATTTTTTTTATACATACGTTTTGGCGCCATAAATCCGCCATGTTGATTTTTGTTCCCCTTTTTTTTTTAATGTACCCAGTGCCAGTCGCGCAATAAACCCCATCATTTATCATCATGTATATCATCAACCCCATCATACACACACACTCACACACCACACTCACATCTCACATACATAAACGATATACTATACAACACCTGAAATCACCTCTCAAGTCTCCACTCTGGACTTCGTACCCCGAGCCCCAAGATGCAGACTAACTAACTGTCTAGTTTGGAGTTCACTGGTAAATAATATTTTGTAACATAGCTATAGGTAATATTTCCCTATTAACCTGTAAACCTGCTTACTGTATTACCTGGATAATAAACTATTTCTATTTTGATATCCCACTCGATAGGTTTGGAAGTTATTTTTTTTAAACACTCCTTTTGGCGCAAAAGGCCCGCCATTTCGTTTTTTTGTTAAAGTTTATATACCCAGTGACACTCGCGTAATAAAACCCTTTATTTTGATAGGTTTAGTAGTTTTTTATTTTTTTAAATATACGTTTCGGCGCCAAAAATGCGCCATCCGATAGTCGTGACGGCCAATGGCCTAGCCAATTCCACGTTCATTTGAAAGTTCACGCTGGAGATTTTAAATCTTATTACGATTGTCTCAGGATCCAAATTCGTTTACTCCCACTTTTGTTGGCAAACTACTTATAAGGTAACCCTATACCCTTATAACGAACCATTTCGAGAGACTTTTGACCATTCCCTAAATAGTAGCTCACCGGTATCGGGAACAGGGTCCAAGCTCCGGTGGTCAGGGCTCCTAAGAGAGGAAACTCCCAACAATACGCGCCGAGTCCAGAAAGTAACGCTTTCTGCATCAAGCCCTTGATCCAGCTGCCTAACGAGAGCCTCCTCAGGTGTTGGTCGAGGCTCTTGGCTACTAGTTGGCTATGTTGTAAATTTTCTCCGTAAGAAAATGTACCGAAATACAGAACAATGGCGATAGTTGTACTATACCAGGGAAAAATCTGTCAAATAAATTTTAATGTAAGTCATCTTGACTTTTCAAATATCAACAATTAATTTTATATTTTTACCTAGCCTCGGTATTTATTTAGTTTATCAATTCTTAACGCTTTTAATAATCGTTTCGGAAGTAGTTTTATTGATTTTTCATGTTTTCTATTTCACAGTTTCTCTCCAAGAATGTGACAAATTACGAAAATATTATTTACGCAAATAAATTAAATCACAGGGAAGCCAAAAATTTTAGCGCGGCCTCTCGTCTCAACAAAGCGACGGCGGCTGATTTGTGAAACAAAAATATGCTTGAAGTTCCCGCAACGTGCGACGGAAGATGACTTCTTCCACGAACTAAGAACGTCGTAAGTGCTAAAAGCTTGTAGTATAAAACCAAAACTAAAAAGAATTAAAAAAAACCTGCACAATTTTTCTCGCCTTGTATTAATACAAATAATCATCAATTTTTTATCCAATTAGTCATTAGCATATTAAGAACAAATCGAAAAAACGAAAAATAAATTGGTAACCTCGTGATGTTTTTTTATCGAGAAAATTTAAATTTGTTGTGTGTCCACAAAAAGTTTGGAAATATCATGTAGTTACTCGTATTATTTTTATTTTATACCTAAGTCTTATCAACTTCCTGAAAAATCGAATTGAAGATAGACAATTTTGGTTACTCCCTCTTAAGCTTACGCTTGCCGGGATTGGTCCGTGACCATCTTTACATTCTGAGATTCCTCCATGCCTCGGAAAGCCGTTCTTTCGATCTTTGACAGTCG
Organism: Agrochola circellaris; assembly: GCA_914767755.1. Taxonomy (NCBI): domain Eukaryota; kingdom Metazoa; phylum Arthropoda; class Insecta; order Lepidoptera; family Noctuidae; genus Agrochola; species Agrochola circellaris. The sequence goes on along the minus strand of OU611863.1, from coordinate 10,291,831 downwards.
TTACGGTTCGTCAAAAGACCAAAAATCTGATAACCAGTCTTACCAAAGGGTATCGTATTACCCAGTTACTGGGTTGTGGAGGTCCGCAGATAAAAACACATATATAAATTTTTCGTCGGTTATCAAAAAAAATCTGCATTTTCATAGAAAAATGCAATACCTACACGGTCAAAATGTAAGGAACAGCATTTTTTTTTTTAAATAACCCACAAAAAATTTCGAACAGGTTCAGATTCATGTAGGTACTGAATCCATGGTAACAGTTTTCGCGTTGATGTCCCTGCCACCCTCTATTAAGGTATATAGCTATATGCCTAGGGATATAACTAATCACGGCTATAACCATCTTACTGCGACACGACCACCACGTGATCCCGTCGCTCTGCGTTCTTTCTACCACGTGTCCAGTGTGTGTTAGATCTTCTGCTATTTTTTATTTTGCAACACAGTGTGTGTACTTTAGGCTTTACCTGATAACGCATAATTATACAGTGTGATTTTAGGTACTTACTGTACACGCAGTTTTTAAATGTTTTCATAAACATGTGAGTAAACAGTGAAGTAGTTTCCGCAGTAGACTGTCTGATACCCACTTTCACGAACAGTAAGTGACACCTAAATTAACGCCTATACAACCTTAGTTTTTGTTTACATCTAACCTCTTAAGGGGTCATTGTACTCATTATTATGAACAATTTTCACTATGGGAACAACGCTGAAATCACGCTCTATCTCGTCGAAATGTATGGAACAGCAGATTTTTTTTCGCGATTACAGCTTCGGTCCCATAGTGAAAGTTATTCATAATGATGAGTACAATGACCCCTTAAGAGGTTTAGGGTAAACAAAAACTAAGGTTGTATAAAAGCGCGCTGTTGCATTTTCAACTTTCGGCGCTAAACTGAGCGTTACAAATCCAACAGCGCGATTTAATCTAACTAATATTATGAAGAGAAAAGATTAGATTTTTTGTATGTTTGTTTGTAATGGATAAATTCAAAAAATACTTAACTGATTAAAAAAATTCTTTCATCTATACAAAGCTACTCGTACATTATCAGTGAGTAAAAAAGGCGTATATTTTTTTTTTTTTTAATACTGATACCTGCGAAAATTGCAATAATGTGACCCAAGGTATCAGAAATTTGCATATAAAAGACATTATTTGGCGTACACTGCAAAAACTATTGATGAAACATAACAAAATGCACTACAAGTTTATAGTACTCATCTTTATCCTCAAAAAATCCGCGAGGATACATGTCTAACTATTATAGATAAGTCACAATAACCATTTTGTGTACAAATTAGACAATCAAAACACTTGTAGAATCGAAAGTTTAAAGTTTATAGTACTCATCTAAGATGTAAACTATTCCTAAGTTGTCATCCTACTTTGTAACAGACTGAACTTCTTTTTGTATGATGTAAATTGAAATTAAAATTAAAAGATACACATTTGTGCATAATAGTTGATCGCTGACTGACGCTCTTGTCGCAATAACAAGAGCTATCAAAAAGAGTGCTCACTTAGAGTCGCTTGCTTGGCGGGCAGAACACTCGCTGAGAGACACGATTTGAAAGAAAGAAAGAAAAATAAGTTTATTTGTCACAAACACGTGCATAAAGGTAAATTTCCGTGTGACTAGCGAGAATACTGGCAGATCTAATTTATGAATAACATCAACTTGATAAGTTTTAACTGCAAAAATGTGAAGAGATCAGTGGAATGTGTGCGGCAGCTTTGTCGCTCGGGTGATGTTGTGGCGCTGCAGGAGACGTGGCTAATGCCGCACGACCTTGGGTTCCTAGCCGCGATAGATGTCGACTTCGCCTGCACGGGTACCTCTGCAGTGGATACCGCGGCTGGGGTCTTACGCGGTAGGCCCTACGGCGGAGTTGCCCTACTGTGGAGAAAGGTTGCGTTTCCGACGGTAACCGTAGTGAAGTGCAATAGTGTGCGTCTCGCCGCGATAAAAATCGAGCTCAGTGATCGTTCCATCTTGATATTTTCAGTGTATATGCCTACCGAATCCAATGAAAACTTAGTGGAATTCACAGAGTGTCTCAGTGAAATGACAGCTATACTTGACAGTCACAATGTGGAGTCGGTGTTTATGTTAGGAGACTACAATGCGCACCCCGGTGAGTCATTTGCTACTGAACTTTTAACTTTTTGTGCGGAACAATCGTGGTCCTGTGTAGACTTGGAACTTATGCCGTCGGACAGTCATACGTTCGTTAGTGATGCGCACGGCTGTCGGCGCTGGCTCGACCACTGTCTTGTGACAAGTGCCGCGCGGCACTCCGTGTCCGCGGCCTCTGTGTTATATAATACTTATTGGTCTGATCATTACCCTGTATCTATACGATGTAATTTTAATTTACTTAAGCCTAAGATTTGTATACCTACAGTTTGTATAAATAGAATAGTCTGGGGTGAGCGTGACTCGACTCAGATATCGAAATTTAAAAATGTATGTCACTCTGGACTTCGTGAAATTGATTTTCCTTCAGAATTAAGAAGCTGCTCAGATAATATGTGTTGTAACAAAGGTCATAAAATCCTGTTAGATAACATGTATGACGAGATTATTTGTATACTGTCGGAGGCCGCTATATGTAGTTATAATGTTACCGAAAAGCGTAGAGGTAAATACATTACCGGGTGGAATAGGCACGTCCGCGGCGCTCATGGGACGGCTCGGCTATGTTTTCAGGCTTGGTTGTATGGGGGTAAGCCCGGAGCTGGCCGTCTTTATAATGATATGTGTGAAACTAGGCGCGCTTTTAAATCGAAATTAAAGTGGTGTCAGAATAATCAACAACAGATTAAAATGGATATTATTGCTGAACTTCACACAAACAAGAAATTCGGGCAGTTCTGGAAAAACACCAATAAAATGAATCATAAGCCGGGCCTCCCCGTCAGCGTGGCGGGAGTGCACGAGCCTAGTGAGATCGCCACTATGTTCTCCCACCATTTCAGGGTGGAGTCGCTTCTGGGTGGCGCGCGGCAAGTGCCCGATGCTGAGGAAGGTAGTGAGCGTAGTGTTCAGTTCACTACGAAGGAAGTGCGTGCGGTGATCGAGGGCATGTTGAGGGGTAAATCCCCGGGTCACGACAGCCTTAGCATCGAGCACCTGCAGCACGCAGGTGTTCACCTACCCAGAGTGCTCGCTATGTTTTTTACCCTGTGTTTAGGCCACTCCCATCTGCCGGATAATCTAATGCGTACTATAGTTGTACCAATTATCAAAAATAAAACTGGTGATACGTCAGAGGTGAACAACTATAGACCGATCTCTCTAGCCACAGTGGTCGCCAAAGTGCTGGACAGTCTGCTTGGTCAGCACCTGGATAAACACGTCTCGCTAAACGACACGCAGTTCGGTTTCAGACCCGGGCTTTCCACCGAGAGTGCTATCCTGTGCCTCAAGCAGACTGTACAGTATTACACGAGTAGAAAGACCCCAGTCTATGCATGCTACCTCGATTTATCAAAAGCGTTCGATCTTGTATCGTACGATATTCTATGGGGTAAATTAAGGGATGAAACTTGTCTACCTAGGGAAGTTGTGCTATTATTTATGTATTGGTATAATAATCAAAAGAATTTTGTAAGATGGGCAGGCTCTCTATCGGGGGAGTATAGGCTGGAATGCGGGGTGAGACAGGGGGGGCTGACCTCTCCTACGCTTTTCAGCCTGTACGTCAACCGACTGATCGATGAGCTCAGCAGCACCAGGATAGGGTGTCATATAGATGGAGTTTGCGTGAATAACATCAGCTACGCAGACGATATGGTTCTGCTGAGCCCGTCGATTGGTGCCTTACGAAAGCTCCTGAAAATTTGTGAGTCCTACGCGGTGGCTCATGGGCTCAAATACAACGCGAAAAAGAGTGAAATAATGATTTTCAGGCCAGACAACAAGCGATACACATTCGTTCCGAATTTCACTCTAAGTGGTACAGCTCTAAAAAAAGTCGAGCAATTTAAGTATTTGGGCCACTGGGTCACCGAGGATCTTAAGGACAGTGTGGATATCGAAAGGGAGCGCAGAGCGCTGTCTGTCCGATGCAACATGCTGGCCCGCAGGTTTTCACGGTGCACGAGGACTGTCAAAGTTGCGCTTTTTAAAGCGTACTGTCAGTCTTTTTACACCTGCAGCCTGTGGGTTAACTATACACAGCGGACATACAGTGATCTGCGCGTTCAATTCAATAACGCGTTCCGGGTGCTGGTGGGGCTGCCGCGCTACTGTAGCGCCTCCGCGATGTTCGCGGCGGCTGAGACAGACGGCTTTGCGGCCATCATGCGCAAACGGTGCGCATCTATCATGCGGCGCACGCGCGACAGTCCCAACACCATCCTGCGCACGCTGGTGGACCGGTGGGACTCTCCGATGCTGGCTCGCTGGATACGGCTTCACGCAGTCGTTTAGTGATTTGCCACCATCATCGGGAAGTCCACCCGGACCTGCCCTTAGTGTTATTATTTTATTAAGTACTAACATTAGTTTTTAAGCTCAAAAATTTTACTAACAAATATGGATGTAATCTTAGGATGAATCTGAAATAAATTGTTTATTATTATTATATTATTATTATAAAAAAAAAGATGATAAACTCGAGTAAATAATAAGGAAAATGAAACAGAATAGATTTAAATACAATAACGAGCACAAAACAGAAATAGTCGGCAGCTGCTGGCACGTCATGACTGTGACAAGAAGGCTTCCACTCAGCATGATGCTGTGCTATGGAGACCCACAGCACAGCGCTGATTTTCAGTGGTCACCCGAAAAGTACATACGCACGCGTACCAGCGAGTAATCGCTCGCCGCCGTCACGCACTCTCTGCTCGTTGGTCGCCGGCGATGGGACCGGTGCCTAACTAAATACGAGGTTACTCTGACGTATATGTCAAATGGTTTGAATTCATAATGATGACGTCATCATGCTGTATAATTGTCACGCATAGCATGAATGGGGTTGGCAGCGGAATTTGCCAGCAGATTTCGTAGACTTTTCCTTTTGTTTGAACAGTCGTGAGGATCGTTTCAGCAAATAATGTCTACTATCGGGGAATTTTTGAACAGTCGTGAGGATCGTTTCAGCAAATAATGTCTACTATCGGGGAATTTTCCACTACCCGCAGCAGGATAAGAGTCCACACTTACGTCAGTTAATCACTTACGGCCGAACCTATCTATCTATGGTTTTGACATCCCAATAATATGTCAGAGAATATTCATTATTCCTTATTATTCCCATATTACTTACGGAATAAAAAATTAAAAAAAACAAAAATGTGTTTATTACTGGAAGAATGGGTACAGTAAAACTCCTTAAAACAAAATTGGTCTTATGCAATGTGCACTTAGGTGTCAAAGGAGTCCTTTGGCACTCGTACTAAGATTACTCTGTATCACGAATGCCATCACCTTCCTCCGGACCAACGAAGATAGTTCTATATCTTATTTACTTACAATGAAATTTTGAATAAATTCAAAACGAAAATAAAATTAACTTAAACAAACAAGGAAATACACAAAAGGAGCATGTGTGTGTGTATGTGTGTTGTAGTGTATCTGGGTGTGTATGTGTGTGTTTGGTAGTGTGTGTCCAGAAGTCCTGAAGTTATGAGGGCGTATGCGTTGGTGAAAAAAAACTCTAACTCAGTTTGAGTTTGAGTTTTTTTTCACCAACGCATTTATTTCAATTAAACCATTAGCAGGCACTTTTGAATTATCAAATAGTCGGTCAGTTAGTAAGAAAGTTGAAGCTAGTTGCCCATTGCAAAACGTAGATCTTTATGGAGAAGAACGGGCAAGAAACTCCAAGTACACTCTTTTAAATATAGAAAATACAAAATCCTGGTTACATTATTTTTGTTGCTTCTATATGTGAGAACAATGTACAAAAAATAATAAAATCAATTCAAAATATAAGATTTAAAAAAGCCAGTTAACCCACTAATTATATAAGTCTCTCAGATTCTTCGTAGGTGAGACCTTTCAGCCAGTTACTTACAGCGTTCCTGCATTGCTGTCTGGTGGAATTGTGGGACGACATTCAATGACAGATAGAATTAGACTGTCTGCCATCAATAGGGTCAGTCATCAGTAATCAGTCTTTTACTGAAAATAGGTTATTGGGTTCAGCCGTTAGGCACCCGAGTAACCGGCTGTCCGGGGTTAGTATTGAGAGTTAAGTGCTGGAAAAAGGATGCTTGTAAGTACATTTTGTTTGAACTTACATTTGTTTTACTTACAATTTTATAACTTTAAATGTTTTAATTTTAAAAGCCTTTTATTTGTTTTCCATTGAATATAGGTACTGGGATTTTAGCTTAAATATGTAGGTAATGTCGTTTTATTTTCGCAGAACACGTGACGAATAAACTATTTACCTTTATTTTTTTCGGGACTATACACTTGCATTTTTCGTGTCTTCCGGGCACTCAATGTTTTGAAGCAAAGCATGTCCTGCGTTTGGCATCAAAAATTTTTTTGCTAACTGTACATTTTTTTCAAAATCTGTGAATGCAGATCAAAATGTTTAAAAAAGTTAAGTAAAGTCTCCTATGACCGTTTTCCTGTAGCTACAACGGTTAAGGTTGCCCCATCTTATTCATCATCCCAGCTGCCCTTATTGCCCTATCTCAAAAATCCATCCTGTAAAACAGTGATTTTTTAAGTACACGTAAATGAACATTAAAAGAAAATGTGATTATTACCTGTGATTTCAAGATTCAAATTCAAAATATTTTATTTCACATAAACCTACATGCGCACTTAAGAAACGTTAGAAGCTAGGTGCACGGTTCCAATTGGTCAAAATAGAAGATGGTCAACAAATCTACAGCCCACTAAGCGTTACAGTGTTCTCACATTCACAAAATAGAAAATAATCTGTATAAAAAATAAATAAAATAATAAAAATAATTTAATTATCTTTCTACTGTTTTTCTCATAATCGTAATGTTGTAAGAAAATCAGCCTATACAAAAAGATTTTTTTTTTATGTAGACGTAAATTAAAATTAAAAGAAAACGTGATTATTACCTGTGACTTAATTATCTTTCTATTGTTTTTCCTTTAATTGTAATATTGCAGGCAAATTAACCTATTGCAATAAGTTTAAATGTAGTTGTAAGCAGAACTGTGATTTGTTATGAAAACGTAAATTAAAAGAAAACGTGATTATTACCTGTGATTTAATTATCTTTTTACTAGCTTTTGCCCGCAGCTTCACCCGCGTGGATGTCGGAAAATATACCACGGGAACGTACTACCGGGATTTCATACCTAATAACCGAGGAAAGGGTCATTGACTCCTACCGCTGCGCCCGCGTTGTCGGCAACAACAAATACTTTGTCACGCGTAATTTTGAATCTGTGTCAATGCATATTTTAATCTAAATTAAATGCCCAATTTAAATAACATATTTTATTGGATAAGGATTCATATAATGCCGCGCGTACCCATACTGCTCGATATGCCCCCACAACCCAGGCGATCAATCCGCTGAACGCCCTGATTGCTCAGGAGCCCGATGTTGACATATTTATGTATAGTGGTAAATTTATGTTAGATGTTTGTATTAAGTTTTTTACCTAAATGTTGTTGTTGGCTTGCTGCGCGCTTTGGTTTTTATTGTAAGTGCAGCAAGTAATTTTTATATAAATAAATAATACCGGTCAAAATGGCTTCGGAAATAACAATGAAATTTTTATCAAATTCTGAAAGATAAAAATGGTTATTGTGGATCATCCTTAGAAGGTAGACACTTATGCCATAGCGGACTTTTCACGCCAGTAAAGCTCCCAGTGGGCATCATTTTTTCCGACATGTTCAACAATAATCGTCATATTTCAGCCAATTAACACAAAACCTTAATGAATTATACACAAAAACCTTTCTCATGAATCACTCCGTCCATTGGTGAAAACCGTTTGAAAATCCGTTCGGTAGTTTTTGAGTTTATCGCGTTCAGGCAGACAGACAGACAGACGCGGCGGGGGACCTTGTTTTATAATATGTAAGGATATGAATTAATGGATTGTTTTTCTTTTATTTGTAACTAGCTGCCCGGCCCGGCTTCGCTCGAGTAAGTACTTATCTACGGCGCACCTACCTGCCTACCCTACCTACCCTACCTACCCTACCTACCCTACCTACCCTACCTACCCTACCTACCCTACCTACCCTACCTACCCTACCTACCCTACCTACCCTACCTACCCTACCTACCCTACCTACCCTACCTACCCTACCTACCCTACCTACCCTACCTACCCTACCTACCCTACCTACCCTACCTACCCTACCTACCCTACCTACCCTACCTACCCTACCTACCCTACCTACCCTACCTACCCTACCTACCCTACCTACCCTACCTACCCTACCTACCCTACCTACCCTACCTACCCTACCTACCCTACCTACCCTACCTACCCTACCTACCCTACCTACCCTACCTACCCTACCTACCCTACCTACCCTACCTACCCTACCTACCCTACCTACCCTACCTACCCTACCTACCCTACCTACCCTACCTACCCTACCTACCCTACCTACCCTACCTACCCTACCTACCCTACCTACCCTACCTACCCTACCTACCCTACCTACCCTACCTACCCTACCTACCCTACCTACCCTACCTACCCTACCTACCCTACCTACCCTACCTACCCTACCTACCCTACCTACCCTACCTACCCTACCTACCCTACCTACCCTACCTACCCTACCTACCCTACCTACCCTACCTACCCTACCTACCCTACCTACCCTACCTACCCTACCTACCCTACCTACCCTACCTACCCTACCTACCCTACCTACCCTACCTACCCTACCTACCCTACTAAAAACACGACTTCACGACTTTCTTTTATATATATAGATGGTGCAGGCAAATCAACGTATTTTAGTTGTAAGTAGAACTACGATTTTTATGTAGAGGTAAGGTTAACTTCATAAAATTTCTGTAATTATGAAAAATAAATAAATAACGTTTTTATTCAACTTATTGTTTGATTTTTCTGCTGTCTGTGCGGAAATAAACAATTTGACGAATTTACAATAATCAAAATTAATATATGACGAATTTATTTAATGAATATAGAGCTGTGGCAAATTTTCACATACTTTGTCCGTGGCGAACTTTCTGACGAATGTAACACAAAAAAATATTATTTTGATTACTTTGACGTGATCTGTGAAACTGCCTCAAATTTCCCTCAGAGGCAAATTCACTGTTCACACTGACTTTTGATAGGTACCGAAGCGTCTCTTACAAATATGGACCTTATTCCTAAGCAGATAGGGGAAAAATATAGGTGTCTGTCGCTTAGATCGGAAGCCGACCCCATCACAGTTAGGAAAAGGGTAGGCTGATAAATGATTCGTATGAGACGCTTACTTTACTTAGGCCCACTTGCGCGTTAACAGCTAACTCGGAGATAACAGCTAACTCAGGTTTAATCCAGTAATTCTCTTTAGAATAATCCTGACTTAGATGTTATAACTCCGAGTTATTTAGCTAACTCATGAACGAGCGTTCGTGCGTTCTGTGAATCTTGCCCTAAGGCTTCAAAGTGAAACTCATTGCGATTCATTGTCCTTTCATGTGTGTTACGCCATTACCGCGCTGATTGGTTTCAGGTACTTGAACTGAAATGACTCATTAACCCCATATTATTAGGTATATAGGTATTTTATCTCGTCCTAATGGACACAGCCTTGCGTGTAGATAGCCCAAACAGATCTGCAAAAAATAAACCTTGGCAAGGTACCTACTTCTTTTTCATGATAATTAAGCCAAATTCTCATAAATTTTCCACTTCAAGAACAGATACAAAAATATTTATTTTGCATTTTATTTCCATTTAAGGTCGTTGTGATAAGAGATGGAAACTAGTTTTTTAGTCTGTCACAGTATGTCGTGAGAGGATTAAAATGCATGCTGGAAGATTAAGTATACCTACTTACCAAATTACTGTAACCGAGTTGATTTTCTAGCATGTTTTTTTTTTAACCAAGGGTTGGTTAATGCATTGCAAGATGTATTTATTGTTCAAACTGGACCTGCAGTCTAATTGCCTAACACCCGATCAATCACAATCTGAATCAATATCCTTCAAAATTATTCCATTGCTTCATATGTTCGAAAGATTTTATCTTTTCTCCTTTTTTATTTTTTCCTTCGGACATCTATTGCAAGTAGCACAATATTTATCTTTAAATATTCTTCAGACCTATAAAAAAAATCTGATGCAAGTCTATTAGGACATCGAAGACATGATGATTCAATGGTTTTCAAATTGTTGTCTGATAATAGGGTTATCACTCTCAGCACACAAAAATGCAGCTAATAATTTCTGTTGAGACAATTAATTTTCTATTGGTAAATATTAAAGTGTATTTGATTTCAGAATATTGATTAGTGAAAAAACCCAAAAAAAAACAAATCTAAACTCGATAAATCCGAATTCCTTCGGGATTAGCATCTGGTACTAAACAATAATGTGTGTGAAAATAAAATGCTACTACGCTATAAAATCTGCGCAAAAAAAAAACAATATTTCAGAAAAACATACATTTCTTTTGGTTTTTTACTTTCTAAAAATATCTGGTAAGTATTTGGCTTTATCGCATACTACAATATTAAAACATAAAAACGTTGCATACACAATAATTAATAACAAATCTTATGGTTTCTATGGATAACTAGAATAAAAATTATAGTTCTAATTCTAAGTTGAAATGATTACTGGGAGTTCAACACTTTTTTTTTTTTTTGAGGGTGGGAAATTATCAAAAAACTTCTCCCGCTCTGGGCGGAGCAGGAGGGTGTGTCAGACTTTTACTGACTAAAACTCATCCGTGTTCCTCCGTTGCCTGTGTGCCGGGGTCGCGATATCCCTTCTTCTTTGAGGCGCGCGTAGAACACAAGGCGCCGTCGACCCGGGCCTGGTCCCTATCGGACGGCGAGCTACCCATTGCTCACGGGAATTCAACTCTAGCATTTAAAACGATCAGTAGAATAAAAAAGTGATGTCCGGTTTTTGAGGCATTTATCATGCTGTGGCCTCGGAAAGCACGTTACGCCGTTGGCCGACGCCTGATCTCTCTCCGGTCGTGTCGGATTGCCGTCCCATCGGACTATGAGACGGAGAGAAGAGAAGGTGCACCTGTGTCTGCGCACACGCCTTGTGCACTATATTATCTCCCGCGCCGAGGGCCGATATTCGGTCTGGGGGAATATAACCCAAATTAATGAGGCACAGCTGCCAATGAAAGGCTATGCTGAATTACCTACTAATATTGTTCACGACTTAAACAAATCTATCTTACAATAAAACAATCGCCGCTATTAATTTTTTTGACTGATTTCAAATTCACCTGAGGGATCGCCAACAGGCATCCGCTGGGTGCGGGAAACCCAAAACTAGTCAAAATGGCGGTGCTTGGGCGAGGGTTATGTCGTATTTTGGCTGAAATGATGATGATGATCGCCAACGAGAATATGTTTTTTGCCAGCCATCTTAATGTATAGACAACCTTTACAGTAGGTACCTACCTACTACCTTCTTTGTTGGTTGATCAGCAATCCTTTGAAGTACCTACCCAGTCCACTATACCCCGTTGTTTGTCATAGGCCCACCACACACACCATCAAACCATCATTTCTTCTCCCGATCACTCCTATCTTACCTATCTCTAATCCAAGCGTTCCTAAGTTTCCGTTACCGACATACGCAATGCGTCGTTGTCCGGAAGTATGACACAAGTTTGTCTCTAATTGTTGTGTGTTATGTGTCATCAAGATAACGCTGTCTGGTAACGCTAGTCTCAAAATCTAGATTAGAGTTTGAGTAACATGTTACAGAAATAAATTCTGAGAGATAATATTGGAGGTGTTCCGGTCATGTCTTTGTCACATACTTACCTAGGTCTTTTCCGGGTTAGGGAGAAAAGAAACGTCAACACGTGGTGTGACTTTTGTATGGAAAATATGTCAAAGAGTCTTATTTTGTTCTTCGGATATAAAATAACCTGATAATTGAAAAATCAGCCCTATAGGTATGTACCTATGGGGCTGATTTTTCAATTGCAGATGACCGCTTATACTGGAAACATTTCCAGTATTATGCTGCCAGCTGCAGCTGCAGTACCTGCCAATACCTGGCTTTAGATATCAGTTAACCTCACAAAGAAAAGTCAAGACGGGTCTCGAAATTCTCAGTGATCAAAATGGTATTCTCTAAACGATTTGTTAAAAGACATTTACTCATTTTTAAATAATTCGTAAAAGAACTTCAGGATAAAATTACTGAAAGTATTGCGGTGGTCATGGTCTTATAGACTGTATATAACGAAAATCCGCATTTTACCTAAATAATAGACACCAAAAAACTGCAAAATTTGGCGTCAAATCAGAATCGAATTGGCCAACCGTTACAATGGCCGGACTCACACTTCCTACGATATTATAATATATATTTTAGATCAGCTATTTATATTCCTAGTATAATTTATAATTCAATGTATATTAGCATTCCTTTTCACAGTTCTTCGAGTTCCAGATTTATCATGTTTTAACCGTCAAAAAACAATTAGTTAACTATACTTTGAGGTCTATTAATGCTAGGATTTTTCCTCTTCATTTCATATCTAAATTGCTTAACTCGTTAGGAATATATTCAGAAAAATATAACCGTGTCTGAGATAATATCATTAGTTATTAGAGGACCTAATTTAATACCTAATGCTATTTTTATAACGAGACTTCTAAACACATGACTGCCGCTGTTCTGGTTTAATTAATATCATTAAGGTTTAATAACTGAATTTGATCATTTGTTTATTCTTGTATTTTACTGTCGTGTGTCGTTAGCACGTTCATTTTATTAATTGGTTATAATTGAAAAAAAAATATTATGAGCGTGAACTCGCTTTCCTATGGGCTTAACTATCATTGACATAGGGACGTAGTTAAACAGAAAGGATCCAACCCACACAGAGTTAGTTTTGAGATATTCAAGTTTTAAGATCAGATCGTGTTATATGATTGTATGACTTGCCATACATACGGGTTAGTAACGTATGGTCATAATGACATGATGCGTTGGGATTGTTTTTGTGATATTAAAGTTTTGACTACAAAGAGTGTTTTGGTATACATAAACTCATTTTCGCCCATAGTGTGGGTTGGATCCTTTCTGCTTAACTAAGTCCCTATGTCAATGATAGATAAGCCCCGTAGGCCGGTCATCAATCCTTTACAAGTTTATAAGACAAATAAACCAAGATTCTTATTTTTGGTTGATACGAAAATAAACAACATATATCTACACAAATAATAAGTAAATAATCAATAACAGCCATGCTATTCTGTAAACATCTCACCGTGAAAACTTGGGTGGAGTGAGCTGTCAATAGTGTCAATCCCTGTGGAATGACAGCTCACTCCACGCTCACTTCACCTAAGTTTTCACGGTGAGATGGTTACAGAATAGCACTGCTGATATTGATTATTTACTTATTATTTGTTTTACGTGGTACCTAATTAAAAAGTGCCTAGGTAACTAATACAAATTTCAGCAATGAAACAGTCAGTCGATTCTGTAAAAATATCAACGTAAAACTTAGGTGAAGTAAGCGTGAAGTGAGCTGTCACTGTCACAAATCGACCGGCAGGATGCTAGGGATTACCACTATTGACAGCTCACTTCATCTAAGTTTCACGGTGATATTTTTACAGAATCGACCGGCTGAACTCGATCTGCACATCAACCGCATTCGAAAACTGTCAGATTCATTATTGCTATAGAATATTCATTAATTAGGAGAGGGAAATGCTTGGAGTTTCCCTACGTAATCGAATCAGAAATAAAGAGCTCCGTAGGAGAACCAAGGTAACCGACATAGCCCGAAGAATTGCCAAACTTAAGTGGCAGTGGGCAGGACACATTGCTAAAAGGTTCTGGAGTGGCGACCGCGTATCGAAAGACGTAGCGTTGTAAGGCCCCCCACAAGGTGGACCGATGACCTGGTGAAGGCCGCAAGAATCCACTGGATGCGAGAAGCACAGAACCAGTCGAAGTGGCGGTGCTTGGGGGAGGCCTATGTCCAGCAGTGGACGTCTTTCCGCTGAAATGATGATGATGATGATGGAATATTGACACTAACAGATCTTGAAAGTGATTAAGATGTGCTGATCACGTTCAGTATCATTAATTCATTGGTGAAATTTGCCCTAAGGCTGCGTTTACGCGCGATGACTCACGGCGCGTGCGCATTGAAAAAAGTGTCAGTAATACATCCCATGTTTAGGCTCGTGCCTACTAGCGCGACGCGACACCGGTTATTGTTATACCGTGAAGTTTTCTTAGAAATTGTATTGTTCGAGTCGCGTCGCACCGTCGCGTCGCGCTGGTCTGCACGAGCCTTTTATCATTATGTCCCTCTGCAAGATAGCTTCGCGCAGTTTGGTAACCATTAATTTGTTTGAAGATGTTGCTTTTAGCAATAATGGAAAAGTTGACAATTAGTTTACCGTTTCTTATCGATTCAGGTGAAGGTCTTATATATGTGGTTAAAAGGAATTAAGTAGTTGTTATATTTTTATATCTTTATCACGCCTTTCGTGCATGGGGAAACGTAGATACCGTTTCGTGCCGTCGACCGAAGATTATTTATCTCCGCTGAAGCTGGCGTCTCGTTGGTCAAAACAAATATTAGGGAGAATAGGGTGAAGCCTCGTAGAAACTTACCCTAACTTACCGATCCAAATACTCCCGCGTTCTGGAAGGCTACTTTGAGCCGTTGTCAGGACGACAACGGCTCAATAATGCATAAATTATTATCAGCGTATAATGTTCCCACTGCTGGGACACAGGCCTTCCTCTTCGAGAGGGAGTGGGCGTGGGCTGTAATCCACCACGCGGGCCCAGTGCGGGTTGGTAGATGTCACATATCTTCGAATTTTTGGTTCTAGGGCATGCGGGTTTCCTCACGATGTTTACCTTCACCGTTTTGAGATCATTGGTGCTGAAACTATTTACACAAAGTACAAGTGATGATGAGTCCAGCTCAATATCCTTCTACACGAATGTTCCACAGGCATTTATGGTGGTCGCCAGCGCCACTGCAAACTTGAGGTTCTGTATTCGATCCCCAGGTCAGGCAAAGTGTTACTGGGTGTTTCTATCAAGAATATCTTAGTAGCAGACCAGTTAGTTTAGTTAGTAGCAGGTAGTTAGTAATACCCGAATTAAAGCCTCCAGGCATAAAGGACGTGCCCACTTACATATATCTATTAAAGCTGTAACTCGAAGTCGCAAAGGATAAGGATGATCAGCCCCTCGCCATTTGAGGGAAGGAGGCAACCCGACCCCCGACGCTACCGCAAGCAGTGACATCTAAGGGAGCATGACGAACTTGCTGCCGGTTAAATTAAATTAAATAAGCCTGGACAGTAAAAAGACATATTATAAAAAATCACTTATTTCATAATACAAATTAATTACTTAATAATAAATAGCAATAGAAATCTATGTCAATAAAAAAGAGAAAAAGTTGTAGTCACCCATGGTCTAATAAAACAAGGTCTGGCATTCCGGGAGTGACACATGCATACGTCACTATCCAGTTGCCACTTTATTGCAACAAAACACGAATCAGGGAAAGATCTTCAGTCACCATTCTGTTAAAAAATTGCTACAAAGCATTTAAATTGTCGTTTCGTTTGTCTAATAAACGAAACAATTCAATTTAAACATAAACAAACGTAATTGTTGATTTAAACCTCATTGTTTTTTCTGATTCGCACAGGTAATATCGGTGGTTGGGGAGTTATTATTACAAACTTCTGGTAACACAGATGTGATGACGTAGACTTGTTTCACCCACGTGACCACTGTGTCTCGGAATGCTATACCTAGCGAAGTATATTATTATGCCATGTAATTACCTAACTAGCGAAATGTGGGTGTATTTATTAAACCTACCATCTGCGGTCTGCCTACCCCTTTGTGGAATGTGTAGGCGTAATGTTGTGTATATGTAAACATAATGATCATGCCTGAAACATGTAGGCAAGTAATTTATTTCAGTAGGCAAACATTTCAAGTTTTATTTGCAGGCCATATATTATACAACGGCTGTAAACATCGGTGTTCTGTTAGCATAGTTTTTTACGAAACTGTGATATTGTGACGGACGGTTATTGCCCTCGTAAAAATTAACACACATGCATATTTATAGGCAAGTATAACACCATAAAAGTATGTATTTACTTCATGCGTATTTATTACGTAATGAATTATGCTGGAAAATGCGATTTCGTCGTGGTTATCCCAAATAAAAAAACCGGTCAATTGCGTGAAGGGTTCCGTAGTTGGGATGAATTTATCCCAAACACAAACTTAACTTTTTAGTTGAAAAACATGTTCTCCCATACATTCCAACTGCAATTGTAAGTTTGTACGCACAATTTTAACATGTTAATTTAAGACCATAGACTTCTTATCGATTTTCCTGTAATCTATGAGTAAAGAACTTCCGTATGAATACTATGAATATGAAAACTCCGTATTTAAACAAAAATGTTGGCTCAATAGTTTCGGAGATAAGGGAAGGGGAATGGTCAATTTTCAAATGGCCATATTTGTTACGGTCGCGAATCATATTTTAATAAACATAAAACCTGACACTGACCTGCAAAATGCAAACAACTAAAGAAAATTTGAATCTCGCGGGCTATTTTAGCGCATCCCCCTTAAGCAAATTATGTTTAATACGTTCAACAAGTTGGGAAGTTGTACCCAGTTCAACCCTGAAAGGTTTGAAGCCCCGACACAGGCATAATAATAGTTTAACTACGGTACCGGGCAGAGTTATTGGGTTTCCAATTGGAATTTCTCATTAGCAGCCCGGTGTTTGGAAGTTGGTGGTGACGACAGCCCCGTGCGTCGGAAAGCACGTAATCTGCGTTCGCAATTTATTTGACAAACATGTAAACAAACACGAGTTTTAGGAAAAACAACTGTAATGCCTACACATAAGGTTCAGTTTGCGCTACAACTTCATATTTTTTATGACTTTTTCAACAGTACTAGTCAGTATAAAATCGACTTTATTTACACTTGTATAAAGTTGTTGTTTGTTTAAGTGGAAATAACATCAATTGGTAACAAGGATTTAAATAGACCTTACGGCCGTTGGTGCTGCGCCTGATCTCTTGCTGATTGCCGTCCCATCAGCCTATGAGATTAAAGGAAGAGAGCGCACCTGTGTTTGCGCACACGCTTGTGTGCTATAATATCTCCTGGGTACCTTTACCCTAATTGTGTAATACACGATTAATCAGAATCTGAATCGTTCTGAAACAGATTGCTAATCCAATGCTTTATGCCAAAAAATTATTCATAAGTTCGAAAAAAAAATCTGCTCAACAACGTAAATAACGCAATGAATGTTGTTGAACTGTCAAAATGAAACAGATTAGTCTTAATCGTTTACGAAAATGTGTTGCGTAATTCGATAGCTGGCTTATTCCGTTGTTATTGGCCACCGTGACCAAAATCGGTCGGGAGGTATTATCTCGTGTATTTATTTTCAGAATTATTAATATTATATGTCAGCAACATTGTTCTCTGTCCATTTCTGATAATATTATTAATATAGTTTAATTATTGCAACACCAAAAGAAACAATAAAACAATCATATCTATAAAATATTTATTTATTTGCTGGTAATAACTATTAACTATTGCGACATGACACAATAATGGTATACTTATGTGTCTAATAATATACAATACAATATACAAAAACACAACAATCGTATATTTGGTGTGGTATGGCCGCGAAACGAGGTTTTTTACAAAATAATTAAATTTTTTTTTAATGGAAGACCAGAAATACAAATAATATCATTAATATGTAGATTATTTGTGTATATTTTTGTCTTATTAAAACATGATTATTTAGGCTTAAGCTTTGGTGTCCTAAGAAAGCCGTGAACGGTCACACAATAACGGCTGTCAAATTACAGAGCATTTTTGTCTCCTTAACGTCAAAAATTGTGTCATTTTCAAAATTTTTGACGTTAAGGAGACTTTCATGACGGCCATTTTATTATGACGGAACCGCCTTCCTAGTAAAGCAAAGCTTCAGTGATATTCTGTCGAATATCTTCTATGAGTACCGTCCATCTACCTATTACAAGAATTTGTTTTAATTGAAACGTGACAGGTTTTCTTAACCCCTCAAAAAACGCTCCGCGATTCACGAAATACAAATCAACAATAACTTAATATTAAAACTAAATGACGTCATCATCAAATGCTACAAAATATATAAATAAACATTTCGCTAATTCTAGTTTGATCTGTTTATTTAAAATTATAAATAACAAAAGGATGTACAGTCAACCACATAAGGTCATCGTTTTTCTTTAAAACTCCTTACAATATTGTGGCCGACTGTATTTGAACAATGTTTTAAAACTATTACTATTATTGTAACTTATACATTACTGTCAAATAAATCGACTTATGTACCTAATAATATACAATAATAATATTTATATACAAAAGTCATATTTTGTATATTTGGTGCTACGTATGGCCGCGAAATGGTATAAATTGGAACCGTTCCTTTAACTTAGAAATTATTTATATTTAAAGGATTAATATAATCTTGAAAAAAAAATATGTTGGATATACAAGCTTTCAAACGGAAGTATAAATCGTTGTAACTATTAAAATGGCTCCAATGTTGCATTTTAACAACAAAAAAAAAACTTATTTTTCTAGATTGGATGTAATTTTCAGTAATACAATTTGGCACAGATCAAAAGCAGTGCTGATAAAGCAAAATGTTTTAAGCATTAATGTTTTATAAATATGGCGACAATAATGAGTACGAATAATACAAATCCGATAATTATTTTCCCAAACACAATTTCTAACTTAAATAATATTTACGTATAAATAAAAAATACTGAATTTCTTAGTCTAATCTTTCGTGATTTTAATACATTAATATTTTGATTCAATGATATACTTTGCTCTTAAGAAATGTTTATAGAAAAAGTACTTTAAATCTAAAAAATAAAGCTTATATCAGCTCATCAAAATCATCAATAAGTTCCTTAAAATATCTGTTTCGGTAACATGTTAAAATATCAAGTAAAACTTTGGATCAATGGCATCTAGTGAATTTTAATAATATCACAAATATATCATTTTTATACATTAAAATAATTATGTATAAAATACTATAAACTTAGATAACACATTAACTTTAAATTTTTCTAAAATTTCTCGGTGGCTTTTAGTCTGTAGAATTTTGAATGGCTATTTTTTTCAAGATATTCACTTGATCTAATACATTATAAAAATATTTAAAAAAATTCCCCATGTTTGTAAAATTAATATTTTTAAATTTAAAAGCATTTTCATGTTTTTAAGCAGACTTTTCCCTAGATTGTGTAAAAAAGAAGCTACAAAAAATTATTTCAATCATTTTTTCGACGATAATTATTCCACTTCCATTTTGCTTTATTTGTTAATTATTTTGTATAAAATCCAAATGCGAATATTTTCACTCAACAACATTGCCCTCAAAGCAATGAGCAACACTTTTGTTATCAATGGTAACATTTCATAAGTACTGCATAATCGGGTTAAGGTGGGTAGGACAATTGAAAGTCACCTTTAATGCTTTGAGATAAAGAATAATTGTAAATGAATGTTGATAAAAATGCCTCTAAAATATATATAGGTCGCGATTATAGATTATTTTGCCGTGGCAATAAGTAGCTCATTCAATTAGTATTTATTGAAAGGTACCAATTATTTTCTTTTACGAGCATTTTAAAGTAATTTTGGAATTCAGCTCTTGTACAATCAATACATCAGCCGGTCGATTCTGTAAAAATATAATCGTGAAACTTAGGTAAAGTGAGCGTGAAGTGAGCTGTCACTGTCACAAATCGACCGGCAGGGATTAGCACTATTGACAGCTCACTTCACCGTTTCACGGTGATATTTTTACAGAATCGTCCGGCAGGTCATACTTAAGCATCCATAAGCGCCTTATTATTTTTATTAACATTCCTCATATGCATTAATTTTCCAATTAAAGGTCCCTTCGCTTCAGGCGTTGCTTGTCGCGACGTAGACGCTTCGCTAGCGTAGACATGATTGTCTCGAAAACTAAATCAAGTCACGTCCACCAAGCGTATAAGATACGGCTAAGCCAACGTGTTCAAAATGCGTCCGGGATGGCTTTGCAAATACAGGCATATTTTGCTTTCGGTTCTCGAAGTCTACTCCATAAGCACGAAATCTGTAGTTTCGGTCGTAGTTACAGGTGATCCCTACTCCCAATATGTTTGCCCGCCCGAAAAAGTCAATTATTCCGGTGTAGGGTTCAATTCAAAGTTTCGAATCACTTTCAAACAGGCCTTTATCTTCGTTGACTGACTTAGAGAGTTGGCGTCCTGATCGAGGCGATCACAAGACGTGAACCAGCCGATCGATTCTGTAAAAATATCACCGTGTAACTTAGGTGAAGTGAGCGTGAAGTGAGCTGTCAATAGTGTTAATCCCTAGCATCCTGCCGGTCGATTTGTGAAAGTGACAGTTCACTTCACCTAAGTTTTCCCGGTGAGATTTTTACAGAATAGCACTACTGTACTTACAAGTTTATATTAAACAAATTAACGCATTGGTATGGCCGTAGCCCGTAGCTCTACGTTCGAGGAACGCGTGCGCAAGTCACGAAAGATACCTTACTTCTCAGTTCCACAGGGTGTAAAAAGACTCATCACATAGCCGTCATCTACGCATTCTGTACATCCAACTAACACTGTGTAAAAGGTATTGTTGAGACGTTTCCACGTAACAGTGATTTTTCTCACCAAAAGTCAAAAACACTTTAGTTGAGAAAAATCGCTGTTTCGGGAACAAACCAAAGAAAAACATTGTTCCAATGGCTGCATGCAACAGTATAACAGGGGTTGTGGGTTAAGTTTTAAAATTTAGACTTGATTGAAAATGTTATATCTCCGTAACCAGATGGTTCTCAGATACGGTCCGATACAAAAAACAACACAATGACGGGAAGAATAAGTGACAATCGGCTTCGATAAGCGTCTATTTACACCCGTTATGAAATACATGTTTAATATCAAATCTGCGCATTCCTCTTCTTAGGAGGAGGCGTAGGCGCCTTTTCATTCGTCGTATTCCGTCTCGCTATAGAGTTGTACAAGAATGATCCTCGCGGCGCCCATACGGTGTCGTAGTTGTGTCTGGGAGGGAGTGGGTTCGCGTCCCCGTTGTTGTTAGTGTCGCTCTCAAGGTCCATACTTCGGTGGGCGTATTTCTTTGGTAGTGGGGGAGGTTCCTCTTCTTCTTGATTGGAGTCTGTTGTTCCTGGGGTTTGGAAAATAAGGTTATCGTAGATATTGATTGACTTCGAGTTTCGGAAAGGCTTTTCTTTATCAAAATGTTGCATAAAGTTGAACGTCGATCGATTTAAATTCAACGATCAATCGCAACAGCTCAGTTTTGACGGAAAATTCACTAATTACTTTTTCAAAAACTTAAGGTCTCTCTACTGATTTCTGATTAAATAATGCGTCATGTTTTTTGCCATACATTATGACAACAAACCATAAACGATTGGCTGAGAACCCAGAGATCGTTATTCCGGTTTACCCAAAAACGAATCTAAAGAAAAGATAGATCAAGCTCTAAATAAGGCTTTTAATTCTACATAGATTATGTACTACATTCTAAATAGAACAGCAAGTACTACTTATAGAAATTACTACAGTCCGGCCGTCGAGAGAAAGCGTTCTTGACACCTGTCAGTTTCATACTAACGAAGATGTGTTTTGCGAATTTTTTCCTTATTAGTACTAGAAACTGTCCAACTGACAGGTGTCAGGAACGCATTCTCTCGACGGCCGGACTGTAGGGTATGTTACCCTCCTTTTTAGGTAAAAATAACAGAATTAAAATTATTATGAAAATTAACCACCACACGTTAAGAGCTTTCACTAAGTCACAATTATCTTGCGTGTACTATTTGGTCCCCATCTATGAAATCAGCGTTTTGTATGGAGAATTTTAAAGAAGTTGCATTTTTCATACTAACATTTTCTTAATTTATACAGGATGTTTGGCAGAACGTTGAACATACGACAATGGTGGATAGGTGGGGTCATCTGCTACTTACTCAGCCCAGTGTAATTTTTTATTAAAAATGGGTAAAACAAGCATTTTACCCATTTTTAATAAAAAATTACACTGTAAAGTTAAGGAAGTGGTGAAACTAGAAGAAAACAAAAAATTTTTTTTTACATATCCAGGGGGCCAGAGCCAAATAAATTAGGGCTGAGTAAGTAGCAGATGACCCCACCTATCCACCATTTTCGTATGTTCAACGTTCTGCCAAACACCCTGTATATCTTAGTTTTTAAACATTAGTGCATAAAATTTTTAAAACATTACTTTTTAAAAATTTTATGCACTAATGTTTAAAAACTAAGATAACGTAATATGCCACTTAGATTAAGCGACAAAAATAAGTTATGGCTAAGTTAAAACAAATAAGGGTCATTTCTGTTAACAAAATGAGGAGTAATTTTTAAGGTATTTTTATGTTTAGAAAACTATAAGTAATAAGGTTTGTTTACTATTGGTAGTTGTCTATGATGGTCATTATTCAATATACTACCAAGCAATTGATGAATATTTTAAATCATAGAAGTGACGAGGTTCTCTATTTGTGAGAAACAAACGCCAATTTCATAGGTGCGAACCCAATATTTTGTACTTACGACTGCTAAGAGATTACTTAGTTCTTGTTTCCTTTTCAGTATACTTCACGGGGAGATAGTGAAGGTCCCCTGTTCATTCTATGATAATTTACCCTTCATTTCATAAGTTTCAACGCAAAACGGTCAAAAAGTAAATTAATCCTGGAAAAGATGCAATGCTACATAGTAAGCATTTAGCATGTTTGTTAAATGTGTTAGAAAATCATCATAAAATCAACAGAGGAAAGCGAAAGCTCTTAACATAGAAAAATAAATAATACTTTGTATAGAAGCGATAAGGCGTTTTATACGTCTGAAGCTGTAGGCTAGTAATTAGTACGGATTTTACCCGGAATAAACCTGATTAACGTCCGAACCCAATAACCTATTTTCAGTATAGGACATATAGGGATGTTGACAAAAAAAACGCATCAAAGGCCCAGTAGTTTTTGGGTATTATCACAATTTCGAACGGCACACTAATCGTGAACCTATCACAATTGGAATGTCCATTTTCATATTGACTATTCAGCAATATCCATTGCGTTATTTTTTTCTTTCGAGCAGACGAATTTTTCAAACATACAAGGCAATAAAAGTCAAAGCATTTATTATGTAAGGCACTTTTGAACGTCAAAATGTACAAAAAATTTAATTGATTCTAGTCGCCCTTTCCAAAAGGTAGTTTTCGTATGGATTTTATTGTATTGTCAAAATGAAAATGGATTGTCATTTTGAGTGTTTTACACCGCGTTCCGAGCATTTTTTTTTCTCCGAGTGTGATTGTGGTGAGATGATCGCTTCTATACGAAATATTCTTACTATTTTAATTAATTAAAGGTAGATAAATAATAAAACACTCACCCAAAGAGTCTCGATTCGAGGGTGGTGCGGAAGAGGTGATGAGACTAGTTCGTTGCGACAGACGCCTTTCGCGCTCGACCTCGGCGCGTAGTGGTCGTTCAGTCACCAGCTGATAAGCGAATGCCAAACTATACACTTGAATTTAGAACCTTAGATTTGTGGTCAACTATCTACTTTAGTTGTATGTATTAAAAGTAGATTTTTGAGTGATCGAAAAGGTCCTAAATAAAGATGGTTGCAATGGATTTTGAACTTTGTCGGTTATGACTTATGACTGTCATTGAGTGTTTGTGGTTCCAACGCTTGATAATATTCTAAGATTCTGAATTCAAGTTTAGTGTTTTATGTTACACTGTATAGTGTACGGGGTCCAAAACAGGGTATTTCTAAGTTTTAAAAGAAAATATCACAGAAATTGCCATATTTTAACAATTTTAGATGGTCGACCATACATTACTTGGTCGTTATTTGCAAAAGTTTACTCGCTAGTCTAATGTACCGGCAAATTTACAAAATTTTCGAATTCGTGAAGTTTTCAGTACCTATAATTAACAGTTCCCAAAAGATATTTACATTAATTATAGCCCTTTGTTTGGTGCAGTTTATTAAAAAGGATAAGTGCATACGTACTCAATCAATCTGCCTAGCTTTGTCCCAACTATATTGGGGTCAGCTTCCAGTCTAACCGGATGCAGCTGAATACCAGTATTTTACATGGAGCGACTGCCTATCTGACCTCCACAACCCAGTAACTGGGTAATACGATACCCCTTGGTAAGACTGGTTGTCAGACTTTCGGGCTTCTGACGACCCGTAACGACTGTCAAAGATCCACGAATGACAGCCGGAACCAACGTTCCGAGGCACGGAGGAGTCTCGGTATGTAAAGATGGTCACCCATCCACAGACCAACCTCGGCAAGCGTAGCTTAACCTGAAGGATCGATCCGTGCGGCAGTTATTACTTGACCACGAGCTCCTCTCTTATACATCTACTACTGAAGATGATATTAATAAATTATTGAAAAAATATCTACAGTAGGTATACCAATAATGGTCCATTATAAAATGTTCACTTAGATAATCCAATTTTACTAAGCCATAAAGCAAAGCAAATTTAGCATATTTCTTATTAGTAAATGTGTTAATTTAACTGTTTACTTAATTTTATCAGAAACTGGTCAATAATACGGCAAATATATATAGCAAAAATATTAGGTTGAATGCGTCAATAACAGCGAGGTGAATAAATTACAAAAATTACGTCTAAGCAGATAAAAGACCCCTGCGGTAACCAATACAATCTATTTATACTCTGTTCGCAATTAATTTTCCAAACCTAACTTTTTGGAAAAATAACTTTAATACCCACAAATAAAGTTAATTTTGCGCTAAAATAAAATCTTATATCAACTTCATTTACACTGCAATAAAAGTTGATATGTTGTAATAAAAGTTTTATTTGGGTCGCAAATCTGACCTGCGAACTGCAAAAAACGTAAGAAAATTTGAATTTCGCGGATCTGCCTTAAATATCAACTTTTATTGTAGTGTAATAAGATTTTTTTTAAATTGTTTTGCAGAATTTGAATTTCGCGGACTGCCTTAACGCATCCATCTTAACCATAGTATTTTATCTGCCTGTTGAACAAAAGTTAGAAACATTTTTTGTTACCAAGTCTTAAGCTTAAGGCAAAAGCGTCAAGGTAGCCCGCGAAGTTCAAATTTTCTTACGTTTTTTGCAATTTGCAGGTCAGTATCATGTTCTATGTTGATCTAAATATGATTCGCGGCCGTATCAAATGTTTAATTATAGAATTATAATCATAAAAATGATCAATACAACTCTCTAAGTTCATGTAATCCCATTGAATGACTATTTCATGAAATCATGACATTTGACAATTATGCTAACTTATGGAGTTGTATTGCTGATGGTAATGATTATAATTATGTAAAGCCATATTTGTTACGGTCGCGAATTATATTTTAATTAACATACAACCTGACACTGACCTGCAAAATGGAAAAAAACTAAAGAAAATTTTAATCTCGCGGTCTACCTTAGCGCATCCCCCTTAAACGCGTTGAATACAGCTATAAATACAATGCAATCAAAATAAGCATAGAATTGCCTTGTTACCCACATTCTATTAACCTTTTTTTTCGTGGGGGCACATGCCTCCTCATGGATACACTCAACCTGGGAAAAACGAATTGTTGAATTAATTTTATTTTATTGTAACTCGACTGAGACGAAAATATGAAGCGACATTAGGCCAATGACCAAAAAAGAGTGCAGAACATGTATTTCTCGACATTTAATAATACAAATTATTATCAGCTGCTTACAGTGCCCCGCTGACTCCTGAGAAGCCGTTGATAACTCTGCACTTTATGCCACTAATAATAAGGTGCATTATTCGTCATTTCTGTGATCCTATTTTGTTTGAGCTGCGGCGAACGAGCGGTTTTGAGTCCTATCACAAGCAATATAAGCTTAATTTGAAGTGTTAAGAGTTTAAATTACCTCAAATTGCTTAGCATGACCCTCCGTTATATAGGAAATACTGCAGCAGTAATTTTGACATAAATATATTATGGATTAATTTTAAGTACTATGTTTGACGAAAACACGATACCATAAAAATTACTCGCCAGAAAAAAAAAACAGTTACCTGGAAACCGAAAAATAAAACGCTTGTATTAAAAAAAAAATTCATTCATCATGAAACTTAGTATAGTAACTGAATTTACTACAAAGCAGATACTATGTTTTTACCACTATTTTCACCGTCAAAAGAAACTACCGAAAATATCGGCGCCTTGGAGCCTCCCTGCCGCTCAGTCTCGCTCTCACTCAGTCCGCAAGCATTAGTGTGCGAGAGAAATAGAGAGTGAGTGAATTTGAGCTGAGGTATTGTGAACTCAAAATAGAAGATATTTTTTTTTTTTTATAATTATGAAAATATGCCGAAAAGTCAGTCCTATTCTTATTTTGATCACATTGAACACAATAATAATATCATTTCACTTTGCTGCGTTTGGCTGGTGTGGTTGTTAGAGTTAGTCATAAATCTGACAGAAAATTCGTTTCAAGTTTTTTTAATATTCTTCTGTATTCTTTTTGTGTCAAAAATAAATAATGTATATTTTGTTATTGGTCATAATTAACAGTGGCCAAGCCAATCAGGTTAACTTACATTAGACACAATTTTCGTTAAATAACTCACATTCAACACTCAGAAATGTATATCATATCGACTGACCTTAGAAATGTGTCTCACCTCTTGCCTCAACTCCCTCAAAGGGGATGCGGAAGGCGTGTCTGTTTGTGTGTTGATGCTGGTGATGCTGTTGTTATTGTTGTTGGAGTTGTTGAGTGTTGTTGTTGAGCTATTGTTGATGGAGCCGTTCGGGGTTGAATGGGAGGTGTACCATTGACTTCCGCTGGCTTGGGTACCGACTTCGCTCTGTTGAATAAACAATTACATAGTTTTAATTTAGGTATTTGGAAACAAGACGACTTTTTAAACTTTCGCACAATATGATAACATTATACAATGTGTTTTTTATCGCCCATAACTCTAGCGTATGGATGAGACCATATCAAAGAATCAACAGATTTTTCTTTTTTAATTTTTCTTTCAAAATAATTCGACTTAATCATGATTATTTATGTAAGAAACCCTCAGTTGAAAAATAAAAAAAACATTTAATTCAAACTATTTCTGTTCGTAAAAAGAAAATAAATGACAACGTTGCATTTTCTTAGCTTTCAATATGAATAAAGATTATTTACTCGTACATATCAATGAAACTTAGATACACACATCGACAGAGTCTAGTGGTAAATTATCTTAAAAAAATGGAAAAATAATTTATATGCTAGTTGATTGATTGTATATAACATATCACGCCTGTATGCCCCGACGGGTGTAGGCAGAGGTGTATAGTACAGTCACGAGCATTATAAATACCTTACACTTACGCAAAATTCCTAATGGAAAAATTCAATAACGCTATACACAAACTGGGAGTCAGCCCAGGGCACACATTAAAGATGGTTCAATGCGCAAAATAATTTAAACAAAACGCGACTCTTGCTACGACATAATAAAGTGCAATTCAGGTCGCATAGCGTTAATTATCTACAGTTATATTCACCTAGAAGTTGCCGCTCTTTCTATCGCGTAACTATTATCTTATCAGACTACGTTACGCTCACTGAATTGGCCCGACAAGACGAGCACGCTTAGCTATATGCATAGCTTAAATGCGGAGTGCGCTTTCTGTACTATTCTGTGCTCAGGGCTTTATACCTGCTTCGTTGTTGTAGTGGTCGCAAGAACGACTACTCAAACACATTACGTCACATAAAAATAAATTATAAGATCTATTAATAACCTTCTTTCCAATTGATGTTATTTCCACTTAAACAAACATCAACTTTATGAAAGTGTAAATAAAGTTGATTTTAGACTGATCGGTACTGTTAAAACTCATAAAAATATGAAGTTGTAGCGCAAACTGAACTTTATGTGTAGGCATTACAGTTTTCCAAAAACTCGTGTCTGTTTACATGTTTGGCAAATAAATTGCGAACGCAGATTACCTTTCTCAAATTCCTTTTATTCCTTCTGCCGGGTGAATTTTGCAGCGTTGCGAAGCGATTCACTACTCCAGTGCTACTATTTCTGAAAACATAAATAATATATTAATGTAAAAAAATGCTAAAGTTACTTAAAATTAGTTACCAAGAGAATAGTTTTACCTTGCTAGAGGATTAATCGCAGCGTTGAAGCTGAAGAACCGGCCCTTGGACGAAGAAGTTCTGAAATAAGTTAAATCACATGATAGCTTCAATTAATTACTTTTTAAACAATAAAAAACGAGCGAGCCTTACAGCAGTCGCATATGTGTAACATCTGATCTGAACTGATCTTGGCTGACAGTACAACCTCTCGGAAAATGGGATGGTACCATATGACGGCCAACTCTAGCACCGCGCGCGCTCATTGGTCAAATCAAATAGCGCGCGCTTCTCCGGGTTCCTGTTACACACTTCCGTCCCTTTTCACGAAATCACTCCCACAGATTGCAGAAAAGATGTTACACATCAAAAATATGCACAAAATGCGGAATGCAGCCGCTTTTGACAGTTTCACCAAACTGAGTGTTTGGCGAAACTTTTATCTCGTATGAAAAAACGAATCTTCAACTAGAAGACCTCTGTAACTTACCTACTGTAAGTTACAGAGGTTCAAAATATGTATGAAACTAATACTAAGTTTGGCAGGCACGTTTTTTATACGACTTATGCCATTTTTTCACTAACACTAGGCCACACCTAAATGTAATGCCTAAATAAAAGCGCACTGTTGCATTTTCAACGCTTGGTTTAGGCCCGAGAGTTGAAAATCCTCGTGATGATATTAGCTGATGCCGTGATTAAAAGATAAGTCATTCAATAGGATTTTTAGCGGGGCCGATTATATTGGTTACAAAAGTACGAACGCAGCGTCACGTTACGAACAATATAAACACATTCAAACGCAGATTGGGGCAATACATCGCGGCATCCGAGATGAACTGAAAGTTTTAGTTTATTCTGGGTGTTGCGGTGTGTTGCCATAATCTGTGTCTTAGAATGCAAACATCCGATTCCTTTTTTTTTTTTTTTAGAAGTCTATTAATAATAATATGTCTCCAACACCCTAGAAGTAACTAATATTAATGGTACCTACTAGTTATAAACACCAGTGGCGAAGGGTGAGTTTATGAGAAAGGTAAGCCGGAGCAAAAACAACAAAAAAAAAAACTACTACAATCTGAGAAAAGTAAACATGGAAAACAAAACATCTTACTACCAGTCAGCCATTGATATTTATCGTAAAGGGAAATATTAAAATGTTTGAAAAACCCATCGCGTCGTTTGTAGTTTATAGTCATATCTGGTCGAGCACGACCTAGCCTAATTATGTGTTTCTTATTTTCAAAACTTAACCTTGAAAAGCATGTTTCCTCACGAAGCAAATAATCTGTCACACAACAATCTAAAACTATTAATGCCGTCATCCTACTAATAACTTTTCAAATCTACTCTAAAAAAGTAATTTCAACTTGCTAATCTATCGACTTACCACAAATTCCTAATTACAACGACGGCGAACGCACAATTTCACAACAAACTCACGATTATCCAATTCTAATTGTTACACTAATACTACACTAATAACTTATATGAATACAACGAACAAAATGCTAATTAACTACAAGTATCAACAAAATTAAAGGTTATAAATTCTATTAACTATTTACGTCAATCGTCAACAAACATTTAAAATTATTGCGTGCGTGGAGCGTAGAGCGAAGTTTGTCCCTCCCCCCGTCCCGAACCAAACCGAACGCTTACGAAATTCAGCGAATGGATTCTTACACTGTACCTATCATAACTCGACTTATTACGGCTTAATATTGCCTCAAAAAACAGCGTGTCACGTGACCTGAAGTGACGTCATGACGAGATTATTTTGTATAGAAATTTAAGTTTTCATAACCCGGGCGGACAACGAGTTATACTGGAGGCACTAGAGCAAAATTGGCGCGCACTTTAAATGTTTTGTTTTCGTTGGAATATAAAGACAATTTTTTTAATGTAGGTTAGGGTTTTGTAATACTTTAATTTTATGGTGTAAGTATTAAATAATACATTCAGTGTGATTATTAAACACTGCTGAGAACTACTGACTGTCATAATTTCCTAAGGGAAGCCGACAGGAATCGGGTTATTGGTTAGCTGCGCCCCTGATAATCACTGATATAATGTCTCCAACACCCTAGAGGTAACTAACTAATGTAATTAGATCACTAAGTATCTCATTGTAAGCGAACTGTTAAGTTCTTATGAGAAATAAAGTTCTTTAAACCTAACAGCAACCCAATTCTGGTATTAAAAAAACGTTCAAATTCAATTCGCAATCTGATCTCAGCTACAATCAATGCCAAAAACTCAAAAATGTAGGAAAATTTTATGTTTTTTTGACAGATTGAGACTGAGATTAGAAAGCGATCGTTCTTAAAATTACGTAAATTGTCCCTTAGGTTTTTCAACAATTTAGCCCAAAAGTCAAGCGGGATTCAATATGTTATGCGAACGAAAAGAATACAATATATAAGCGTACTTACTCAGCGCCAGTTGATATGTCAGATATCCTGTTATTAGTAGAGTTGTTGGATTCTATGTGGAAACTGTCGCGGAACGCGTGCATGCGCAGCTGTACCTCAGGCGAGCCCACTTCTATGTCACAGTTCTGTAAAGAAATCAATTAGAATGTTGTTCAGGAAAATGTTCTCTTAACATTTTTATTCGGTAATTTAGACACGAAAAAATTTCTGTGTGTGGCTGAGCTTAGCTGCCATGTCTACTGCTACGCTGCGGGGGACCTGACCTTAATTGTTCCACGGAAGAGGGGGGATGAGCATACTTCTTTAAATATTATTTAGTTTTAGTTATAATTCTACAAAGACTCCCACTGTGACTCCCAAAACTGACGCCCTTGTTGCTAGACCGGCCTTTGTTGGGCCTTCCCTAGGGAGCTAGGGATCTCACCCGGCAGGGGCCTGGACGCACGAGCGTCGTGAAGCACTTCGGGCGCTCCTACATATAAACCCCAGAAACATACCCCAAAGCGTTGAGGGGAGGCAAACCCCTCGGCGAGTAGGTGTGCAGTAAAGCACTCCCACCCCTCTTAGCAGGGGGACGGGAACCCAATAACCGGCCCCCGATTTCGAGGGCCGAGAGAACAATCCCTCGGGCAAGGGGCCAAAAAAGCCCCAAAATCGATTCCTTGCGACCCCGAAGGCGCAGAGACGACTATACACGAATTTATAGTGCTACAAGGATCCTCGACCTCTGAGTTTGTTTCGGCCTTTCTTCGCAGAGTAGTCAGATAGGAAACGCCGAACTTTTTTTTTAACATGATGTATGTGTA
Organism: Agrochola circellaris; assembly: GCA_914767755.1. NCBI lineage: Eukaryota > Metazoa > Arthropoda > Insecta > Lepidoptera > Noctuidae > Agrochola > Agrochola circellaris. The sequence continues at coordinate 10,260,110 of OU611863.1, read as the reverse complement.
AAAGTGATTCCGATATCCTATTTATAGAATAAACAATTTCATTTCACTTAATCATTTGCCACCTCTATGACATTGACAGGGAGCGATTTTTGGTAAACAATCATGAAACGGTGACAGAAATTGTATAAACAAGATGGCGTCGTTAGTTCTGATTTTAACCAAACGCCATAAGATTCTAGTACCGTTATATAATAACTTATTATTCTTTGGCCTGGCTGGCACTTGACAGAGAAGAGCGCCAGCAACGCTTACTCAAATTCTTTGTTGTCAACACGCCCAGTCAAGTTATAAAGGAAATGAAATTGTTTATTCTGTAAATAGGATATCGGAATAACTTTTACACGTCATATAAAAAAATATTAAAAATAAGCTAGATGAGGTCGGTGTTTCCTATCTGACTACTCTGAGAAGAAAGGCCGAAACAAACTCAGAGGTCGTAGTCTCTTTTAAAGTCCAGACATAATCTTGGTCAAGTCATATGAGGACCATGTAGATTAGTGTCTGAAATCGTCTTTTGAGGAAAGAACCACACAGATTTGAGTGGACCTGTCCAGTCAGTGCAAGCATTTGTCAGTAATCGTGGAGCTCAACTCAAAACTGAAGGAGCTCAACTCGACGAACAATACCAAAGAAAGGATATTTGGGTAGGCCGCATCAACTACTCTATAGTTCTATAGTGTACCTTCCGTCCGTATCGCTGATGCACGTGTTGCTGCACTCTCCGGAAGCAGCGCAACAAGTGCGCGTGCAACTCTTCGAGCTCCGACGGAGCGCGGTTGCCGTGCACGTCCAGACCTGAGGAAGTTATTCTATCCAGTTAAAAGTTTTAAGGAAATGTGGGAAAATGTGTTCGTACTGCGGAGTTTGTTGCGCCACTTCTGCTTCCCAGCTAACGCACTAGGAAGTGGTGAAGGGTGGGCGTTTGTGGGGGACTGTCTTTTGTAATTTTGACGTTCGAAAAGTGCTGATTCTCAGCCTAGTTTGAATAAATGACTTTTGAATTGGTATGTAAATATCAAACCCCTATTATTCATATGGACGTACCCGTCCCACAACTAGTCCCAATTATTAATAAATGGGTTTTTTTTTTTTATGACTTACCAAACTTCAATAACGGTATCTGGTCGGCGATGAGGTCCTTCAGTTCGGCTAGTAAAGACGCGTGGTCCGGATGTCTCGCTTCATATGAAGGCGTCAGGAATGCGCGCTCGTAGTTCACTATGCCGCCTTGTACTGCTGGGTCCAGGATGCCTGTCAGGTAATACAAGAATAAATTAGTATCAAAGCGAAAAAATATTAGGTATTTTAACGGGAGGGCTTACAAGAAGCCGGAAAATTCTGAATGAGGCTTTCAAAGATCTTTAAAGGGGTGTATTCTCTTTTTAAATGTTTATCATGTTCACTATCAGCTACTTGGAGAGTTACAAGTTAAAGTTACAAGTCAGAGGCCCATGGGCGGCTTTAAAACTCTGACACCAGGTTAGTCACTAATCACACGAAAAGAAGAAGAAGTTACACTTGGGTTACAAACACCAGAAATCGATTGACAAATACAATTAAAAGATTTAATCTTGTGCGATGCAGCACATGATTAAGGGCTTCGTAAGATTTCGATATTATTCGGGCCATCCTAAATCACATATCGACGGTGAAGTATCAATATCTAATAACTATCATCTTGGCGGTTTTCACTTTATTGCAATATGAAAGAGCCTATGAGCCCATAAGGTCTTGAATTGTTCAAATTTCTTAGTTTAAACTAAGAAATTTGAACAATTCAAGACCTTATGTTATTGCGAATACGGGCTCTTTCATATTGCAATAAAGTGAAAACCGCCAAGATGATAGTTATTAGATATTGATACTTCACCGTCGATATATATGCCGAGAAACGATAGGCACGAGCCCACCATTACACAGCACACCATTTAACCACTTATTTTATAAAAGGCTAAATGGGGCGCAAATCAAGTCTCCCGAATGTTATATTTTAAAATATTCTAAGTAGAAAAATTTAAAACATTATCTACCTGTGACCCATGTTCAGCTTTTGAGCTAGCGACCACTAAAAACATGACAGCAGTAACTGCCAGGGACCGAAACCGGTATGATCAATATAGGTATTTTTTCGGTTACAAACATTTATATTTTTACAGGTATTTTTCTGCTGCCAGGGACCGAAACCATTATGATCAATATAGGTATTTTTTCGGTTACAAACATTTATATTTTTACAGGTATTTTTCTGCTGCCAGGGATCGAAACCATTATGATCAATATAGGTATTTTTTCGGTTACGAACATTTATATTTTTACAGGTATTTTTAAAGGTTACCTTATATTGAATACAACCAGTATTCATACCTTTTACCGAAATAAAAATCGCCTCTATCTTACACGTGTCGTAGGCTTTATTCAAAGGACGCGCATCGCCTGTGTGTAAAACGGTTACCGAAATATAGGTAACATGTTTCTTCTTCTTGGTTACCCAGATAGCGGTAACCTTAGTCGTAGAAGTAACCAAAATTCTTCGATACCTGTACCGCTATTTATAAAGGTAACTGCCATGTTTTTAGAGGTTTATTTCTGTTGATTTAAAACTAATCTACGTTCGCAATTCATTTGCCAAACATGTAAACAAACACGAGTTTTAGGAAACTGTAATGCCTAGAAATAAGGTTCAGTTTGCGCTACAACTTCATATTTTTTAATGACTTTTTCAACAGTACTAGTTGGTCTAAAATCAACTTTATTTACACTAGCATAAAGTTGATGTTTGTCTACGTGGAAAATTCGTGTTTGTTTACATGTTTGGCAAATAAATTGCGAACGCAGATTAGATGAGGTCGGTGGTTCCTCTCCGACTCCTCTGAGTTAAATTAATTAACAAAGTAACATACCGCTTAGCCTCATAGTAAGAGGATGTAACGGCGCATCAGGAGCCCTGGCCTCTATAATCAGTGACCTTAGTCTTCTGTTGGTGTCTTTTAACGCTTCCACTGCAGCTGTTATCGGTGACACTTCGTATGTACGCTGCGTCTGTACTGGGAACCAGCGGAGAATTCCTGCGAAGAGGTTATGATTTATATTTCTTTAGATAATAAATGTAGCCAATATTTCGTCGAAAGATTTTACTTCATTTTGAAAGGTCGAGAGTTTTAGTCCTAACACGTCAAAAAAATGTCTCAATGTCATGTATTTTCTTGATTAATTCAATACAGGAAGGCAGGGACATTGACGCGAAAACTGATAATAAGAAAAAGATAAAAGGATTCAGTACATGATTCTGAACCTCCCTGCGTTGAAATTTTTCGTCGGTTATTTAAAAAAAAATCTCCTGTTTCATAGAAAAGTGCAATACCTACGCGGTCAAAATGTATGGAACAGTACTTTTTTTTTTAAATAACTGACGAAATTTTTCAACGTAGGCGGGTTCAGAACATGGGAGACCGTCACCTCCTGCGAAGCTGTACTGCTCGCGAAGGAGGAGGCGGAGCGCGCGAGGGAGAGGCAAGAGTCGCGCCCTCGCGACCCTAGTCGCCGCAGGAGACGCCCCGGGCGTCGGGAGTCGCGAGCCGACTTCCGGCCACCGTAGGCGCGGGCTTGCGGACGGTGAGCAATGGGTAGCTCGCCGTCCGATAGGGACCAGCCATGCTATTCTGTAAACATCTCACCGTGAAAACTTAGGTGAAGTGAGCTGTCAATAGTGTCAATCCCTGTGGAATGACAGCTCACTCCACGCTCACTTCACCTAAGTTTTCACGGTGAGATGGTTACAGAATAGTACGGCAGGCCCGGGTCGACGGCGCGTTGTGTTCCACGCGCGCCTCAAAGAGGTGGTTCAGAATCATGTACTGAATCCATGGTATCAGTTTTCGCGTCGATTCTCTGCCACCCTGTATACCTCAGATTTATAAAATAAGAAAAGATCTAGTTATCCTAGTCATCAAAGCGTGAAACAGTCAACATGCAATTAGCTTGTAAGTGCGTACTACTTGCTAATTCGTCCTCTGTTTGTGTAGGCAAAATTGACTTGCGGTGGATCAATTACGCAATCGCTACGCAATCGATACGTGGTCGGTGTGCGCTCTGTTAAGATCTTCATTTAATTTCGACATCAAGGTCAAGAGCAATTCACGAATGAAAAAATTACAGCTTTTATTATTATCTACTGTCGGAAAAATCAGCTAAATGTTTACCTGGTAACTTTTCGCTAATTTCCAGTTCTGTCCTTTCCAGCCATCGTGTAGCGAATTCGTTTTGATTCGATAAATCGTCGGTTGAACCATCCAGAGACTCTTCTGTAAACAAACAATCACTTATTAGTATATACTTCCTGTTATTTACTACAGAATAGAACAAGTTTTCCTTACTCAAGCACAAACCATTTATTTTAATTAAACCAATTATCACAGGCACTTTTGAATTGTCTAGGAGTCGGTCAGTAACTAAGATGAAGCTAGTTGCCCATTCCAAAGCGTAGTAGATATAGCAAGCACTTTTGAATTGTCAAGATGTCGGTCAGTCAGAAATACGTTGCCCATTCCAAAGCGTAGTAGGCACCTATGGAAAATAACAGGCAAAATTCCTGATGGCCGTTTTGCGTGGATGTGACGCATATTTTCCCCCAAATTGTTTATTTTCGTGTTTTGTTCTCACCTTGCGTCATGTGTACCGCAAATAAACGTATTTTCTTTATCGCCAAATTATCGATTTGTTTAATAATATTGAATGTAAATTTTCTTTATAATTGATTATTTCTCCAACAATGGATTGATTGTGTAATAGATGAAACCGCTACGAGGTGATTACCGAGATGATGGTTGGTAGAGATGTTTGGACAAGACATTCTGCGCCAACCCCTAATAAATTTTCCTTTTGTTTTTGTATTTATTTGTATTGTTAAATAGTCATTTAATTAAGTGTTATATTGTATATAAGATTGTATGACGTAAGACTGTATATCGTCGCCGTGCAGTGAAAACCTCGTGAAGGAAAATTAATTGCTTTTCTTTTTATTTATTTGTTGTGTTGAAAACCTCGTAATGCATGCTTCGAACAAAATACAGACAGTGAACAGCTCTAAGATGCTTCTAGTGCCTTATAACGTTGATAACGAGAACATCAGAGAACGTCAATGACGGCTATTCTTCAGACAGTTATTATCTTCCCTGTAAAATAACGTTTATTGCAATCACGAGGATTTCACTGCACGGCGACGATATGAGATATACAACCTTAGTTTTTGTTTACCCTAAACCTCTTAAGGGGTCAATATTATGAACATCTTTCAATATGGGACCAACGCCGAAATCGCGAAAAAAAATCAGCTGTTCCCCACATTTCGACGAGTTAAACAAACATAATGGAAGGGAACAGCAGATTTTTTCCCTACCTTTTGACTTACCTATTCTATGAAAAGGCCTGGAAAACTCAAACTTGTCGACGTTGTTATGCTTGTAGTACTGTAGTATTTGTTCCGCGATCGGCTTGCCGGACAGTCGCTTCAGTTTGTCTCCCATCACTGGTTCTACCGCGTTTATTTGTAGGTCTGTTGTTGTGTTAAGGGTAATATTTTGGAATACAAAGTTTACTTTAATAGGATGTGTGTAGTATACGCGTCAGTAATTTATTTATTTATTTATTTGGTTCACCAACGAATGTTTACACTAATTACATAGGTAGTTAAAACTATTCTTATAATTAATTCCAGTGTAACACTCTCTTAAAGGTAAACACCACAAGCGCCACATTAATCTATTTCTAGTAATCTAACCATTTTCACTATTGGTCAGATTATAGTGAGAATTTGACATATTAAATCTAAGGCAAACAAAATTAAATAAAAAGATGATACCAACTAAAAAACTAAAGAAAAAACTATTAATATATAAATTAGATAACTTATAATATATCAGGCAAAGATCTCATATACTTTGACTTTAGTTTTGATAGTGAATCATAATGCAAGTCAACCAAATCACTACCACTGTTAATGACTTTACAGAATCGGGCGTAGGGAGAGTTAGAGCCTAGTAAGTGTAAGTAGTGAGAGTAATCTCCGGAGGACGCAGAGAGGTACTCGTTATCACAGTAAATAAAAAACAGAAATGACTTTCGTGGTTTTTGACAGCGTAGTTTTTTATGACGGTAAAAATCGAGGATTTTTTTGCGAAAAATCTAGTCTTTTCACCACCCTCGGTTGACTGGTAGAGAATGCCTAAGGCATTAATTCCGCCTTTGTACTTTTTTGAGTGTGAAAAGTTTAAATAAATAAATCATAAAAATACTGTTTGATACTGGATGAAAGTCAGATAATTATGTGACAGAATAATAAGACCGACAGTTAGCAGCGTATTTATAGAATATTTATAATTTCATAGATATGTTACGTGACGACGTCAGCCACCTGGCACCTTTTGCTGCGGTGTCGAGCCCAGCACGCGTAGCATGACGCTTTCTATGTCTACGAAGAATAGACACAGCTCTTTCTATACAAAGTGACATTTTGTTTCTCCATTTTTGACATCGCACCGTAGAAATCCTTCTACAATCTGTCATTTTGTCTTTCGTTTCTAACAATCTTTGTCTAGGTCCGTATAGATGTAGACTATTTCAGAAGAAAGTTTTCTATCCCAAACTGTCAAAATCACACTGACAACTGACAGTTGTCTCCACGGCCACAAAGTATAAACGGTTATCTACAAAATCATGATTTTACAGGAGAGCATTTAAACACAAAACTGTGATAATTAATAGAAGAACAAAGCTATCTTCTCATATTTTACATCATTTCGTTAATAGGGAATATTACGAAGGAAACGGTTAAGGCCAATATTACTGAAATATTTTTTTGTTCTAAAATACGGTTCTTCGACACTGATAAAAATTGTTGTAGTTGTCTATATATACGTGACTTAATATCAGTAAAAATTGAGAATCAAACAGAAAAATAAATCCTATGACAAAACAAAGAAACCTGAGCCGAGTTATGTAAAAGAGTGAATTTCGTACTGTCTACACGGAACGTCAGTTTAGTCTTCTCTTCCGTCGACAAAACGGTGTTCATGCTACGCGTGCTGCTATAGCGAGTGACGTCACCGTCCACTCGTGTGCGACGAATCCATACAAAACGTATGAAGAAGCTCATGAACCCGTTGTCGCTGGGCCACCGATGGCTGTGGCTCGTTTACACCTAGCCTAAAAAGTTTCACATAATATTGGGTTCCCACCTATGAAATTCGCTTTTTTTTTTCTCACAAATAGAGAACTTCGTCACTTTTATGATTTAAAATATTCATCAATTGCTTGGTATTATATCGAATAATGACCATCATAGACAACTACCAATAGTGAAAAAAACCTTATTACTTATAGTTTTCTAAACATAAAAAATACCTTTTACTCCTCGTTTTGTTAGCAGAAATTACCACTATTTGTTTTAAACGTATTTTTGTCGCTTAATCTAAGTGGCATATTACGTTATCTTAGTTTTTAAACATTATTGCATAAAAGTTTTAAAACATTAGTGTTCATGGTTGTTATATAAATTAAAAAAATGTTAGTATGAAAAATGCAACTTCTTTAAAATTCTCCATACAAAACGCTGATTTCATAGGTGGGGACCTAATAGTAAGCGGCCTTCTATCACTAAGTCTACGCCTCGGGATGCGACTGAGGATTACGTAAGTAAATGAGACTGTACTAAAAAGGATACACTGTCCATCAGACTCGGTAATCTCGGGTCCGGGCGGGTCCAACTTCGGCAGTACTTCGGCATCCGGCCACTCGTCTAGAAGGCGGTCCTTGAACTCTTGTAGTTGCTCGTATTCGTTACCGCGGTAGATGTAGCCCTGGAAATAAGTAACGTGTCATTGTATTGTACTTTAATGGCGACGGAAACTGTCAAATTCACTATAAGGTCCTAGTTATTACAAGCGTCCGAGGCACAAAATATTTATTTCTAATTATAAAAAAACCTCGCAACAAGCCCTGACATTTGATATGTGACACGGTATAGTTTGCAAAACTTTCTTATTTTTTTCTTATTTGCCCCCCAAAAGTGACCCTCATATTCAAAATTCATTTATTTACGTTACACATCCGTGTTTGGGTCACAGAAATACGTAATATGGGTACCAAATTTCAACTTGATCGGTCCATTCTATTCGGAACAAATTGGCTGTGGCAGGCGAATAGACAGCCAGACAAATGAGTGATAAGGGTTTCGTTTTTTTCCTTTTGAGGTACAGAGCCTTAAAAAAGTAAATAATAAAACACAACTCACATTAGGCGTCCTCAGCAACTCAGGGAATCCCTTCCCATGATATATAACTCTATAATATCCTGGATGTGACCTCGGTGTCCTTAACATGGCATCATACAGACTCGCTAGTTGAGTGTGTAAGTCCGCTAGAGGTGCGTACCCTAGCGCTTCCTCTTCGTAGACTGACACTAGCTCTTTGACTATTTCGACGGCTAACTCCCATTGACGGCCCTTGTTCAAGAGGTCAGCTATCTCGTAGTATAGGTCTTCCTGAGGAATAATTTGATATGGATTCAGAACAAAGATTTTTTTTAGTGGTGATTTTAAGAGCGTTCATTCTAACAGTTGGCAACGTCGGAAATAGCAGTCAAATATTTTCCTGTGTTTATTCTTCTTCTTTTCGTGTGGTTAGTGATTAACCTGCAGTGCTATTCTGTAACCATCTCACCGTGAAAACTTAGGTGAAGTGAGCGTGGAGTGAGCTGTCATTCCACAGGGATTGACACTATTGACAGCTCACTTCACCCAAGTTTTCACGGTGAGATTTTACAGAATCGCATGGCTGGTGTCAGTTTTAAAGCCGCCCACGGGCCTCTGACTTGGCTTCAAATACCGTCGAGATATATCTCTCAGGCATGCCGGTTTCCTCACGATGTTTTCCTTCGCCGTTTTTGAAGCAAGTGATAATAAAATACGCACATGAATCCGAAAAGTCAGAGGTGCGTGCCTTGGGTACAAACTCGAGACCTATGACTTGGCAGTCCGATGGTCACACGGTTTTGATTAATTTGGCAATATTACTGTATGGAAATATGATATATCGCTAAAATAACTAACTAGAATATTAATAATGAATTGCAATTATAACACTGAATTTGATGTTGGTAACCGTTTTAGGTGTAAAAAAGGCATTTGGAAAGTTTTTCAAATACTTTTTTTACATCTTAAAAAATATTTGTTATCTATTTGCAGAGTTGCCCACTTTCAGAATGCACGCTCTTAATATTCTATGTTTGCAACGGACCTGTCGAACCATTCTGTAAACATCTCACTGTGAAGAGTAAGGTGAAGTGAGCATTAAGTGAGCTGTCCATAGTGTCAATCCCTAGCTTTAGGTGCAATGACAGCTCACATCAAGCTCACTTCACCCAAGTTATCACGGTGAGATGTTTACAGAATAGCACAGCTGGAACGCTTTGATGTTCAAGAACTGTCACTTAACGCGAAAGCGTCAGGGTAGCCCGCGAAATTATTTTTTTTATTTTTTTTTTTGCAATTTGCAGTCGAATTCAATTCGGTCGCGAATCATATTTTAATCACTGACACTGACCTGCAAATTGCAAAAAACGAAAGAAAATTTGAATTTCGCGGGCTGCCTTAGCGTATCCATCTTAACGTCGATGGAACCCGGCGCGGCGCCCTGTCCAACGCCGGCCATCTTGTCTTCCCTTCTTTACACGGATTTGACGGGCGCGACGCTTTTTATTGTCGCGCACGAATTTACTTTTGGAACGAAGTTCCTTATCGCGCGTTGTGAAAGGGGGCTAGACGGAAAAAATTCTCACGAAAAGTTGTAACGACACTTTTTGCTATAGTAAGCTATTGTAAGCTGTGCGGCGTGCGCATGTTTCTCTGTCTGTCTCTCTCTCTCTTCGAACTTCGTTCCATCCGGGTGTCCCTTGACACCTCTCAATTTTTGTTAACTAACGAATATACTCTATATTCTTCAAACCCAAACATTCGCCCAGGTCGCCCATTGTATATTTTGTAGTCCATAATTATTATTTTTTGTTATGTATTTTAGTGGTGTACAATAAAGTATATACAAATAAATAAATTCTATATTCCCACATACCTTGAGTTCTCTATGTGTAGTGTGACTATCATGCTGTATGTTAGGATGCCTCAGTCGCGGCGGCAGAGTGTCGTGGCTCCACGCCAACAGTTTGGCGTGAAGACGGAGAGAGAGACCAGCCTCTGCCCATTGTTGAGCCGCGTGGTGCATCTTAGCTAGTTTGTGGACGTAGCTGTAAGGAAATATAAGTTTTTAGTTTATTACTTATGATTTTTTACACCTTGTGTCCGAAAAACCCAAATATCTTACGGAACCCTATTTTTTTCCAAAATAAAATATAGCCTATATTACTCGTGGATAATGTAGCTTTCGAATGGTGAAAGAATTTTTTAAATCGGTCCAGTCGTTTTTGAGCCTATTCATTACAACCAAACAAACAAAGTTTTCCTCTTTATAATATTAGTGTAGATAATAAAGCTGAAAACTTTGTTTATTTTTTTGTTTGAACGCGTTAATCTCAGCAACTAAAAGTCGGATTTCGAAAATTCTTTTTATATTTGATAGTCTAATTCTTGAGGAAGGTTATAGGCTATTTAACATCACGCTATGAGCCTTAGGAGCCGAGCAAAAAGAAAGAACGCTAAGCGATAACGAAGTAATAGCGCGGGTGGGCGATGCGACCTGTCGGGGTGGGACGGTATAAGAAATTTGTCGCAGACAAGTCGTGGGCAGAAGCTAGTAGCAATATAAAATCAAATAATTTGTAATTTCTATGGTGTATATAATAAAGAGTATTCTATTTTGAATGGGGGCTTGTGCAGCGTATTCTCAAATGCCACGTGAACTAAAAAGTAAAAACCAATTACTGATTTTTTTGTCACTTATGAGGTAAACTATTTCTAATGATCAAAGTCTTGAGAATGTCAAATACACTCGAGTGCAATGAATCCGGGTCACTTAAAGAATGTTAAAAATCTCGGAAACTAAAAATGATAGGTTAATGCAATAAATTGTATTTAATAGACAATGTAATACTCCTTAAATGAAAGTAAAAAAAATATGAGTCACCATACATTTTATTAACACAAAATTACATAAAGAAAAAAACTGCTGATCTCTCCTTAAAACAAAAATAGGAAACATGAAATTTTTGAACCTTATTACGATTTTCTTGAATTTTAATACTTCGTATTGCCTCCTCGTGCTTCCATTACTGCGTTTACGCGGTTTGGCATGCTGTACACCAAGTTCCTTATACGATTTTGGGGAATATTCTCCCATTCCTCTGTGAGAGCAATTTTGAGCTCACGAAGCGTGATAGGGGGAGGGTTTCGTTGTTTTACGCATCTGCCTAGCTCGTCCCAAGCATGCTCGATCGGGTTGATATCCGGGCTGCGCGCTGGCCACTCCATACGAGTAATGTTCATCTCTTGAAGGTAGTCATTCACAATCCTACCTGTATGAGGTCGGGCATTGTCATGCATAAATATAGCATCCTCACCTAAATTGACCATAAATGGATCAACGTGATCATTGAGGATTTCTTCCACATATCTTACGCTAGTTAAAGAGCCGTTTTCTATGATCACCAGCTCTGTGCGACTTTCAGAAGAAATTCCGGCCCACACAAGTACAGACCCACCACCGTAGGCTACTTTTTCTTCGATGCATGCTTGCTTGAATCTTTCCCCTGGTCTTCGATACACTCTGTGTCTTCCATCGTGCTTGTAGAGCATAAATTTTGATTCGTCGGAGAACATAACTTTTGACCAATCTTCAATACTCCAATTTACGTGGCTCTGGGCATATCTTAGTCTTGAAATACGATGCCCACGCTCCAGTTTAGGGCCGTTTGCAGGTCTAAGGGGTTTTAAGTTAGATTCAGCAAGCCGACGTCTTACTGTCCATGCACTTGGGTTACTTCCTCCGAGGCGTCGAAACTGATTTGTGAGTTCAGTTCCTGTGAGAAAGCGATTTCGAAGCATGGTGTTCACCAAGTATCGGTCTTCTCGTGCTGTGGTACACCTGGTTCTGCCCGTTCCTGGTCTGCGTAGGTTAGAACCAGTTTCTTCGTAACGTCGGAGAACTCTTTGTACTGTTGACAGCGACACACCGACAGTCCTGGCTGTATCGCGCTGACTCCGGCCGGTTTCCAGCATTGTAAGTATTCTGGTGCATTCTTCAGGCGTAAGCGACATAATTTCAGCTTGAATAATGAATATAGAGCACTATCAACATGGTTTATGTACCCAAATAAATGACAGATTACAAACAAAAGCAAAACCAAATGCTGTAATTTCGTAGTTCCATCTTCGAAAGTGGCCCTTTTTCAAATTTGATTTTTTTATGATATAACTTTACAATAACTAAGAAGTTTTAATACCTTCATTTAAGGAGTATTACATTGTCTATTAAATACAATTTATTGCATTAACCTAGCATTTTTAGTTTCCGAGATTTTTAGGATTCTTTAAGTGACCCGGATTCATTGCTCTCGAGTGTAGTAATAATAATATAATTGCATTTGTTTGATTAAATGTCATGGGTTTAGAATACCTTTATAATACACTCTGGACTCCTAAATTAAGCCGCCCTGCAATTTTTTGTATAAATATCGTTAAAAGCATTATAAAATCGTGTTTATAATAATCATTTCATAAGATAGATATATCGTTCTTTTGATGCAAAAGACAGCACAAAATACAAAAATACGATTAAATAATATAGCTATAAGGTGCTAATATACAAAAAAAAAAAAAAAAGACATTGTGATGACTAACAATGATGTTGAGTGATAACATAATCTGCTTCCTTAAATACCTATTTCCCCAGTAATTTGTAAAAGGATGTGAGATGAATTTTTAGGGGTATGAGGAACAGGGTGTAAAGTTCACTCATCCACCATAGAAAAAGGAGGATCCTCCGACCAGACGGGTGTCGTGTCTGGCGGGCAACTGCCCAGAGGTTGAAGTCGGGAGCTTGTATATATGTCCACCGCGCGGTAAACTCTAAGGGTGCGTTTCCACTGAAGCGGAGACGTACGGAGCTGAGCGCAGACGTGCAGGAATCGTCCAATCACAGACGAGACGAGAGACGCGATGAAGATTTCAACCATTGTGATTGCACGTCTCCGCTCAGCTTCGCTCGTCTCCGCTTCAGTGGAAACGCACCCTAATTGCGCGATGCAGGATTTGTGTGACGCCAGGATCTTGTGTGACGTCAGGTCTTTGATGCGTAGTTCGAAATTCGCCACAAATGAATTGACAAAGCAGTAACTCACCGTATATACATATGCGGCCTCTCGATCTGCTGATAGAAGTGCAGCACGCAGGTGGTGAGGTGCATCCTGTGCGGCGTGGCGGAGCGCAGCGCGGCGGCGCGGTACTGCAGCAGCGCGTCCAGCTGGCGCGCCGCCGCCGCCACCAGCGCCGCCGCGCCGGCGCGCAGGCCGCCCGCCGCCGCGCCGCACAGCGCGCCGCACAGCGACACGAAGCGCGCGCGCCACACCGTGTCGCCGTAGCCCCGCTCTACTAGTACGTCTACTTTGTCTATCATTTCGCTTTCCAGTTCTTTTAGGGGGCTTTCGTCTGTGGAAGGAATGGTTTGTTAAGTTTTTTTTTAATTCTAGAGGTATATTTCTCTCAGTCAAGCGGTCGCAACATTAAAAAAAACCGGCCAAGTACGTGTCGGACCGCACACAATGGAAGGTTCAGTAGTTGGAATAAATTTATCCCAAGAACAAACTTAACATTGTAATTAGAAAACATGTTCTCCCATATGGAATGTATGAGAAATCATGTTTTTGAAACTGCAAATTTAAGTTCGTTGATTTTTACTCGTTAACCTGTACAGCCTACTTAGATCTGATAGTTTTCCTTTTAATTTCGTTATATATACTATTGCTGTGAATTTTTTCACAAATCAAAGTACAACCATTTACCTGGCAGAAGGGGGGAGACTTAACTCTGACAAAAAAAATCAGTTAAAAGCTTAATATTTCGCAAACGAACCCCTGAATCCAAAAATGGTTTCCACAAACTCACTTAATCATAACACTAAACGATTAACGAAAAAAAGTCAATTTAAAAAATCTAAAACCTGACTCCATAAAAAGTGAACAGATGGAAACAAGATGACTTATTTCTGTCTCCAATCCCACTTACTACGAAAAAAAATCTCATACAATCCCTCTCCTGACTTCGCCGCAGTCCAGTAAAAAACAGAACGATGTTTTAAATCCGTCCGATCTTGTGTTATTCATTCAAACAGTCACTAAGCCTTACAAAGCCGATCATTACAACAAAACTCAACAGACTTTTATGAATCCGTCAACACATTCATACAACAAAAATACACTGATCTATACTCACTAGTTTCTCCATGCAACACGCTATGACTATACTCCGTCTGCATCATATCGAAGAACAGCGGTATTGTAGTGTTCCGAACTTCTTCGTCTCGTAGAAAAGATACCTCTAAGAATGGACCCACTAGGCACGGGATGAACGAACGCTTGTGATGGTCTGCGGACAATTTTGTTAGGTGTCAGGGATTTAGATCTTTTGGATTCGTTGAAAGAAGAAAGAAAGAAAGAAGAAAAATATTTTATTTGGGACACGCACAGGAAATACAAACAGTAAGTAATAATAAAAATAATAAATAAATAATAATAAATTGACATAACGGTCCCGCATGACGGGAACCTCGTGAAAGCCGAGAAAGATAAACAAATCAAGTATCTTGACTTGGCTCGCGAGGTTGTCGACATGTGGGATGTGGACTCAGCGATCATTGTGCCGATAGTCGTATCAGCCAATGGCTTAATTGCCAAGAGCCTCGACCAACACCTAAGGAGGCTCTCGTTGGGCGGCTGGATCAAGGGCTTGATTCAGAAAGCGGTACTCCTAGACACGGCTCGCATTGTCAGGAGGTTCCTCTCTCTGGAGCCCTGACCGCCGGTAGCTTGGACCCTGTTCCCGATACCGGTGGGCTACTATTTTTTATATTTTTAAATGTTTTTTTATATATTTTTTTAAGAAATATTTAAAAATATAATTTATAAGTTGTTTAAATGAAATAAAGGAGAAAATAATAAATAAAATAAAAAAAGGAGAATTTAAAAACAGAATAATGACGACCTGCTCCCTGTCTCAGCATAATGCGGCGATATTTAAAAAATAAATAAATACCGCAGCGCTGGTATACCATACCGTTGCTGTATACCATACAAATTGTAGCGTCATTTCTTGAATATACACCTAAACGGGAGGACGGGCTTGCTATGACCACAGTTTATCATCGTGTTACGCGTGGTTATAAAACATGGGGGCGAAACTTACCGTATTCAATATTCACGCAAACTGTACCACATCTCGCTGAGACACTCGGCGACGCCTCTCCTAACATCGCCGTACAACACGCTGAGCCTCTGTTTCCTCGCCGCTGGTAATGTTTCTAGTTGTAATGGTGATGACGTAGCTACAGATGTCTTACCCAAACTGTACCACATCTCGCTGAGACACTCGGCGACGCCTCTCCTAACATCGCCGTACAACGCGCTAAGCCTCTGTTATCTCGCCGCTGGTAATGTTTCTATTTGTAAAGGTGATGACGTAGCTACAGATGTCTTACCCAAACTGTACCACATCTCGCTGAGACACTTGGCGACGCCTCTCCTAACATCGCCGTACAACGCGCTGAGGCTCTGTTTCCTCGCCGCTGGTAATGTTTCTAGTTGTAATGGTGATGACGTAGCTACAGATGTCTTACCCAAACTGTACCACATCTCGCTGAGACACTCGGCGACGCCTCTCCTAACATCGCCGTACAACGCGCTGAGCCTGTGTTTCCTCGCCGCTGGTAATGTTTCTAGTTGTAATGGTGATGACGTAGCTACAGATGTCTTACCCAAACTGTACCACATCTCGCTGAGACACTCGGCGACGCCTCTCCTAACATCGCCGTACAACGCGCTGAGGCTCTGTTTCCTCGCCGCTGGTAATGTTTCTAGTTGTAATGGTGATGACGTAGCTACAGATGTCTTATCCAAACTGTACCACATCTCGCTGAGACACTCGGCGACGCCTCTCCTAACATCGCCGTACAACGCGCTGAGCCTCTGTTTCCTCGCCACTGGTAATGTTTCTAGTTGTAAAGGTGATGACGTAGCTACAAATGTCTTACCCAAACTGTACCACATCTCGCTGAGACACTGCGACGCCTCTCCTAACATCGCCGTTCAACGCGCTGAGCCTCTGTTTCCTCGCCGCTGGTAATGTTTCTAGTTGTAAAGGTGATGACGTAGCTAAAAATGTCTTACCCAAACTGTACCACATCTCGCTGAGACACTCGGCGACGCCTCTCCTAACATCGCCGTACAACGCGCTGAGCCTCTGTTTCCTCGCCGCTGGTAATGTTTCTAGTTGTAAAGGTGATGACGTAGCTAAAAATGTCTTACCCAAACTGTACCACATCTCGCTGAGACACTCGGCGACGCCTCTCCTAACATCGCCGTTCAACGCGCTGAGCCTCTGTTTCCTCGCCGCTGGTAATGTTTCTAGTTGTAAAGGTGATGACGTAGCTAAAAATGTCTTACCCAAACTGTACCACATCTCGCTGAGACACTCGGCGACGCCTCTCCTAACATCGCCGTACAACGCGCTGAGCCTCTGTTTCCTCGCCGCTGGTAATGTTTCTAGTTGTAAAGGTGATGACGTAGCTAAGCTTGCGCCTGCTTCGAACCATGTTCGGCATAGTGAATGGATAGCTGTTAGTGTTTCTGTGTCGGATTCGTCGGTGGAGTGGAGGCGTTCGCGGAGCGTTGTGGCTAGTAATCTGGAATCAAGTTTAATAATGTAAGTATTTTTGCTGTCTGAAAATTGCTTTATATATTTTTTTCCAACCCTCAGTAAAAGTTTATGAATGCCTCATGTTGCCCTCAAAGAATAAAAACTACCTTCAAACAAAATTTCATCTTATTTCATGCATCGACAAAATAATTTATGTGGCAGATGACCATGATGAAATTCATCGATACCTAAAACAAACTACAAAACTCTTACCTCAACGCATGTAGCATAACATAATGCTGTAGATGCAGCATATCAGCCCAGTGTGGCCTGAACACCGGCCTCTGGAGTATGGCCAGGAATAATGACAGCGCATCCACTACTAAAGTACCAGAACCACCGACGTTCTCCGCTTCTAAAGCTCGAACTACCATTGAGTATTGGTGTTCAGACATTTGGCGTACCATGTCGAGGAGGACTGATAGGATTCGTCTCTGAAAAGATGAAGAAGAAGACAATAAAAAATGTACTTTTCATTCATTGATATGTAGCCATATCAAGCTATACGTTTCCAGTATAAGCTGATATCGCATTTGTAAAGGATTTCCGTATAATGAGAGGTCAGCTTATACTGGAAATGTGTTGATATGTAGCCGTGTGTGCACTAAGAGGAAAAATAAACAGGACACAACATTCATAAGAACGACTGTACATGGTGAAATAGTTATGGTTTTATTAGTGACTAGCTGCCGCCAGCGGCTTCGCCCGCGTGATATCTTTTTAAATTATTAGCCTACGTTACTCAGAGATAATATAGCATTTTACTGGTGAAAGAATTATTAAAAGCGGTTCAATAGTTTTGGAATTTAATCATAACAAATAAAAAAACAATCTTTTTTCTACCACTACGACTATCTTTTGCCCGCGACTCCGACACCGATTTTGACGGGACGCTCACTGGCAGATAATTAATCGATGTTATAAGGAGAAACTTAGGCTACTTTTATTTTAGAAAAAGAATAAGGGTCCTCTCGGGGAGCTCGTGGCTAAGTAATAACAGCCGCACGGTTCGATCCATCAGGTTAAGCTACACTTTCCGGGATAGGTCTGTGGATGGGTGACCTTAACATACCGAGACTCCTCCGTGCCTCGGAAAGCACGTTAAGCCGTTGGTCCCGGCTGTCATTCGTGGATCTTTGACAGTCGTTACGGCTCGACAGAAGTTCGAAAGTCTGACCACCAGTCTTAAGCTTCGTGCAGACCAGCGCGACGCGACACCGGTTATTGTTATACCGTCAAGTTTTCTTAGAAATTGTATTGTTCGTGTCGCGGCGCGGCGTCGCGTCGCGCTGGTCTGAACGACCTTTTACCAAGGGGTATCGTATTACCCAGTTATTGAGTTGTGGAGGTCAGATAGGCAGTAGCTCCATGTAAAATACGGTAATCAGCTGCAACCGGTTAGACTGGAAGCCGACCCCGACATAGGAGGAAAAGGGGAAAAAGGCTAGGCAGATGGATTGATCTACTTATTTTCAATCGCTCCTTCACTGCTGAGAATCATGTCTGTATAAAATGGCCAACGGTCTTTTTCCATCTATTACGATCTGTGGCCTGGCGGAGTGCGGCGCTGGTAGGTATCGCCAATTGCTCGGATATTTGATCCGACCACCTTCTTGGGCTTCGGCCTCTAGGTCTTTTGCCCTCTATTTTTCTAATCTAGTAGACGTTCCATGTTGTTGGCATCTCTGCGAGCAATGCCCGAAGTATCTCACGATACGTTGCAGGCCGTTGTTGTGCTTTCTCTAATTTCAGTTGTTTAAGAGCGTATATACAGAAAGTGGATAGTAATTTATTGAATAAGGGTCCTCTCGGGCGAAGCCGCGGGCAGCAGCTAGTATAATTATCCTATGACACTCGTCAAGTGTAATTTTCTATCAGTAAGTTTTTTTGTCATAGGATCAGTATTTCCAGAGATTTCCTTTCACAAACAAGACACAAGTATACTTAACTAGATCTAAACTAATATTTTAAAGAGAAAAAATTAGATTTTTTGTATGTTTGTTTGTTACGCTTTCACGCTAAAACGGCTGAAGGGATTTTGATGAAATTTGGCACACGGCTAGACCATGATCTGGGTTAAGACATAGGATACTTTTATTCCGATATTCCCCCGGGATTGAAACTTATGCGGGTGAAACCGCGAGGCGCAGCTAGTTCATAATATTTGTTTAGACTACTGCTTAGGGCAGTGATAGCCTAGTGGTGTGACCGTCAGACTGCCAAATCATAGGTCTCTAGTTCGAACGCAAACCACGCACCTCTGACTTTTCGAATTCATGTGCGTATTGTATAATTATCACTTGCTTCAAAAACGGTGAAGGAAAACATTGTGACGAGACCGGTATGCCTGAGAGATATTTGTCGACGGCATTTGAAGCCAAGTTAGAGGCCCATGGGCGGCTTTAGAACTCTGACACCAGCAGTGCTATTCTGTAACCATCTCACCGTGAAAACTAAGGTGAAGTGAGCGTGGAGTGAGCTGTCATTCCACAGGGATTGACACTATTGACAGCTCACTTCACCCAAGTTTTCACGGTGAGATGTTTACAGAATAGCATTGCTGGTTAGTCACTAACCACACGAAAACAAGAAGGACAGTGGTTATAATTTTCTGTGGCATTCTTTCCTCACAAATCACTGTGAGTACTGTGTGGGCTAAAGTTAAAAAAGTTCTTAATATTACTGTGCCATTATTTTTCATTCCTGCTTGATAACGTATGGTCACACAAATGACTCAATAAGGAAGCAGCTTTATCAGACCCAGTTATAGATATAACACAAATAATGACGCATCTCAATACTGTAATGACGGGACTGAACGATATCGGATAGAGGCGTATCCATAACATTACTATGCCAGGTGATTTTTTCGTGTATGCGTGGTTGGCCAAATACGAAACGATAAGAAATAGCGAAAATTTGTAAAAACATTGTTAGGGCAAATTTACTAAAACTGCATGATTCGATTTTTGAAAAACTAATTTCTCTTGCCATCCTTACTAATAGTTTGAATCCGAAAGTGAGTTTGTTAATACTCAATACTCAATTCTTTATTGCATTCCACAATGTAGGCTTAGGTGGTAAACATTTATTTGGTAGGTAACAATCGTGGACCCTGTCGGGCACAGCAAGATATAATAAATAAATGTGGAGAGGACTTATCATTATTACAATACAACTTATTCTAAAAACATAGACATAACATTAACATTAGAATTAAAATTGCAAACGACTTTATTTTTTCAAGGTTTAGAGATTTATCACTTAAATATTCATCGACACTATAGTAAGATTTTTTAGTAATAACTTTTTAAATTTATTTACGAATAAATTGAGTTTTTTTTCTTTTCTTATTGTTTCTGGTAGCACATTATATGTTTTTACTGACATTACCAGTGGACTTGTAGATTGTTTGTTACTCAATCAAGCAAAAACGGCTGAACGGATTTGGATGAAATTTGGCAGACAGACAGACCATTTCCTAGGTAAGGACATAATCTATTTTTCATCCTGGATCGCAGAAGAAATCGCGGGCAAAAGCTAGTTTCTAATAATTAAGGATTAAGGATCTAATGATTAAGGATTTGACCATCCACGCACACTTGAAAAAATCGCCCTGTATAGTTTGATAGTAAAGTCACTGATCACAAGACATTTTCAAGCTTTCAGAAGCCAAATGTTATTAAAGAAAACTATAAACTCACCAACAACGCATCATCAGCATTATTACTTTGTCCCACACTCTTGCGATCTCTCAACATAGTCGCGGCAGTCTTCAGAACAGTGGGCAGTAATCTTCGAGCCAGTTCCCCTCGGTCTGCTTCCACCGGCCCCACGTCATCTCGAGCAAGGAGAGACATCACCTCTCCCAGAGTTTCGACGCAAAGCTCCACCTAATATCGGAGATTTATTAGGGTTGTTTTTATAAACTGAGGTGAACTTCATCTCCGGTTCCTGAAGGGTATAAATAAGTAAATCTGCTGTAAGTTAGGTATTTTGAATGAATAGTCACAGTCAATAAGAAAAGACATTTGATAAAAGACTAGAATCTGTTTTCAGAAACCGTATCTAAGTAAATTTCTATCGCAAATCGATGTCTTTATGCAATTGTTTTTTTGCCTGTACGCAAATGCAATTCTGAATTCAGCACTTTGCTTGAAGTCACCCACCCTATAAGATTGGACATTTTACACTCCTGAATCCTGACTGCGTAACTCCCTATCAATGACAATTTGTTTCATTTTGACAGTTCAACAACATTCATTGTGTTATTTACGTTGTTGAGCAGACACATTTTTCGAACATATGAAGCAATGGATTCGCATTATTCTTCAAAATGATTCAGATTATTATTGATCGTATGTTACGCAATTAGAGTTCTGCATACGGGTGTACGTTGTTAACCAGTGAACACACTTTGCGAAAGGACATTTTGAGATTGTCAATGTCACTTCATGTCTCAAAATACTAGACGATAATTCAAAATATTTTTAACAAAGTTTCCTAAAATTTAATGGAATTAAAGAGACGTCATAAGCATGGATGGTATTGGGATTTCTACGCATTTAATGACTAGTATTTACATACAAATATTTTTATAAGCCGAATTAACAGTAAATATAAGATAAATTAGAAAATTATCAAGCATTAATAGTTTTATTAAGCTTTTAGGACATTATGTGTACAATAACATGTCAGTATTATTTTTATTTTTGGGCGAAGATTAACATCTTTTTATTTCTATTTCGATAATACGATTTTTCGTTCCCTAACTTCATTCATACTTACACTATCCTCTTGAGCGTGAACACGGCTGCATGAAATCAGAATATGATTAAACTATTTTCTGCATTTTATAATACACTAATTAATCCCTTTAATATACACTGGGTAATACGCACTGTACAAGTTATATTTAATACATAAGACAAAGCAGATGAACACGACATGACAGTACTGAAATGTTTGTGGCATTCCTGCTTATGTCATTATTATGTACATGTTAAAAGCATGATTTATTTATAGAACACGATAAGGAAGTTGCACGAAATTAATGATAATTTCAGTCCAAACATTTAATTAGGAAAAGCTGAAATAAAAAGCAATTATTAGTTTGTTGTAAACTATAAATTGTTATGAGTCATAAATTCGATTGCAATTTTTTTAAGGTGGTTTCCGCTATCTTCGACACATAGGTGTAAATTATATTACACGATTTGACTACGCCTCGTTTTGAACAAAAAACATCCAAAAAATAAATCTTCGTCAATGAAAGGCAATAGAATAGGACTATTTGCAGCTTCTACAATAAAACAATAAGTACCCCAAACGAGGCAAAAACCACGCCTCAAAACTCCAAAAGTTGCTCAAACCGAGGCACAGATGCCAAACTTAACTCTAAAGGCGTATACATACGATCTGCTGATGATGCGTGTGGTCGTGCAGCCTGGCCGTGTCTGCGCCGAGTAGTCTCGCCGCCTTGCCCACCGAGCGCGACTTGAGAGCGGCCTCGCGATCCCACTGCCACACCCACATTGCTAGCGTACGCTGACTTATTCCCGAATTACTCAACTCAAGGCGGACTTGCGAAGGGTGGGGCTTGTGTCACATAACGATTTAATTTTAAAGAATACTTCATTAAAACAAAGCAAATTACATGATACTTTCGTTACCTATAAAGTAGTTTTACGTAGGAATTATAGGGTCTTACTATACAACCTTAATTTTTGTTTACCCTAACTAAACCTCTTAAGGGGTCATTGTTCTCATTATTATGAACAACTTTCACTAAGGGACCAACACTGAAATCGAAACGTGACACTGACGTCGCAATGTAGGGAACAGCTGATTTTTCGCGATTCAGCGTTGGTCCAATAGTGAAAGTTGTTCATAATAATGAGTACAATGACCCCTTAATAGGTTTAGGGTAAACAAAAACTAAGGTTGTTTAAGTTACAGCATTAAACATTTTTTCATGTCTAAAGTTAAGGCTGTTTAAGGCTTTCAAACCCTGCTAAAATACTGCTACATAGCTTTAAATCAATATTACTTTTTCTGTAAAATTACATCGTAATGTGGCAATTTTAGTCTAAGGCCAATAAATAGGTTGGATCGGGAATTCGTCTTAAGCGTACACCAATTGACTGATCATTATAAACCAATATTTTACTTCCAATTAAAGATGTTTACGATTTGTATAAACCATTATTTCGTTAATTTTGGAAAGGGCGCGTAATTTAGCATTTATATTGATCAGTCGCTACACTAGCGAGGTGTCGAATGAAATCCGACACTGACAGAAAAATCTGTCACGTTGACAGCTGTCATTTGACAACTCGCAAGCGCAAAACATGCAACACATCAAGAGTTTGCACACAATTTAGTCTTCAAGCGACATCGAAGGCGCTTGTTAATATTATTTTGCATTTTTTTTTAAACACCAACATCAAAAAAATGTTGCAATATTATTTTGAAAAAAGTCGTCAAGTGTAAATGAGGTTGTATATGTATGGATACTTATTATAGATACGAACAAAATAATATATTATAGGTAAAATTAAATAGTTTTATAAATAGTGCAGAAATATTTTCCATACATATTGTGAGAGAAGTTACAGAATATTAGTAAAGGTGTTCACACGGACAGACACACAGATCTAAATGGCATAAGCATGGTTCAAAGACTGAGTCACTGAGGCAATATTTTATCAGGTGTCAGTTTCTCTGTCTAGTTTTAAGATTACCCAACCCAAAAGTCCCTATTACTACTATGATTTATAAAGTTACAGAATACCCCGTTATTTTTATACTAACCGTGACGTGTTTTTTATACTCCTTAGTATTTCCCTTATTCTATTCTAAAATGCAGTCGATCTTGGGGTATGTGCCCAAGAGTAAGTACAGCAATTTTATTAGAATAAATATTACTCCAAATGATTTTGATTTTAAACCCACGTTTAAGACTTACCCAATTTTAGTCCCCTATATTATGCTTAATGATACCCGTTAAAAAAAAATGAACCATCTTTTGCTTATTTAACCGACAAATTGTGGGGCACACTACACACACACAGTGTATAAACACTACATGCAAACACACAAACATAAAAAGTGATGTTAGTAAATACATATTAATAATGCGAATATCTCGAGAAGGAAAGTGGTACTTACTGTATAATATTTTTGTATTTTGAGTGAAATAATTATTAATTAATGTATTATTTTATCGAGTGATGTTACTGAATCACGATTTGTGTGCATATCTCACGATGCGGGTGCGACTATGGCACGGTATTTTGTTATAGTTTAGGCTTGAGTAGAGTAATAAGTAAGTCAGACAAAAGGCGAGGTGTAGACTAAGCTCCATAAATTGGTACTGTGCGGTGCAGTTGACGTGTTTTGAAACGAGTTCAAAAAAGGAAGAGGTTATGCATTCGGCGAGTTTTTGTTCCGGAGTTTTCTCAAACGGCGTGTTATGATCGCATTTGACCTCAACTCTTTTATTACAAGTCCGTGAATCGTGAAAAAGATATGATACGTCAGAATTCTACAAATGTGGACCTTACCGTACCAAAAGTATGGTTCTTTTTGTTTAAACAAAAGCACAACGATCGCGTCGTTTCACACTGAATTTCCTTTGGTGTGCTGATTAAAAGTATACCATTAGAGTCGACTTTTGTCTGACTTACGCGCCAATATTGGTGAACTGAGATGCATGTTCATTTGTTATGCGACTGCAGTAAAGACGCTTTCACATGCAAGTCTATACTGCGTAGTATACTTTGGAAAGATAGATGTAGTGTGTTCGTAGCCTCATCTACTTAGGTAATTTTATAACGAAAATGAATAAGAGCCAGTTGAAGGGCAATGTATTCTCTGCACATTGCTTTGTGCAATAAAAAGAGCAAGCGAGACAGAGTTTATTGCACACTCACTTCCACGACTAGGACCTAATCTGCGTTCGCAATTTATTTGCCAAACATGTAAACAAACACGAGTTTCAGGAAAAACAACTGTAATGCCTACGCATAAGGTTCAGTTTGCGCTACAACTTCATATTTTTTATGACTTTTTCAACAGTACTAGTCAGTCTAAAATCATCTTTATTTACACTTGCATAAATTTGATGTTTGTTTAAGTGGAAATAAGGCTATAAAAAGACCTTACGCTCAGACGTAGTGAAGCGCAGTTATCGACAAACTAGTGATTTATCGATAACGGTGTGACGAATTTTAGGCCTGATTATAAAAATATGAAAATTGACAATAATCTAAGTAGTTGAGGCTTATAATATAGATACGTTTGCAGTATTATTATGCTGTGTTAGTGCGATACATAATTGTTAGATGCATGCTAGTAATATGCGTATACATGACTCTAGATATTAGCGCAGATAATTAATAATATGATTTCAAAAGCTATCTTGAAAATCTTCTTGCTATCAGCAGCTATCTTTGAATAAAGATATGAATGCAAATTATATTCTCAAGTTAGCTATTCATTCATTTATTAATGTAATGTCTAGTTCTGATGAAGGGACACCATGATTTGCTAGTGTATTTTAAAAGCATAGGTTGATAGTAATTGAGTTTTATATCTTGGCTCTCTATTTAGATACCTGTTAGTGGTGTATAAAGATTTTTGAGTTAAGTAGGAGGAGTAGAATAAAAGACGAGTTATAGTCATTCCAATTCTTTCATACTGATGTACTGTACAGATATGTTAAAAGTTTTCACTGCAAAAAGCTCAAAGATTTAAGTAAACTGTAAAAATTGGGACACAGTGTCGGCTAACTAATAAAAAAAGGCTGTTTAAAAGTTTGACACCCAAATTGACCCAAGGGAATTTATTCAGAATACCAGACCAAAACGTCGTTTTAAAACAAAAAAAACTACACATACAAATTTCAAGTAACAAACATAGTATCGTTATTAAAATGAAATGTGTAGTTCAAAAAATAAAAATTCAAAAGCTAATTTCTTAAAACATCTTTTAAACTAATTGCAGTGAAAACTCACACAATAATAACCACTACCGCATACGACACAGGGTGCAAAACGGGCTGCATGCATCGGCGTGCGTGCTTACCTCGTGATTCCGCGACGCGCCAAACGGACACACACATACCTGACTGGCTCCAATAGAGTTTGTGGGAGACGAATAACATAAGATTTTGAATTAGATTTGAGTAATCTGGTTCTTATCATCGAAACGAAGAAAGTGGTCTAATAAGACCCAGTAGTATTGTAATTCATTTGATGACTACGCTCAGCATGAGATTAGAAATAAGGTAAATATGTAGTTATCTTCAAGGTACTGAACGATGGTTTATAGTGCAAAAATGTCGACTCCGGCTCATCATCTACCAATACAGTTGGGAAAAGGCTATCGTCGGATGCAGCTGAACACCAGTTTTTGTCGACTGCTAGCTATTATAACACAGTTGTAAATCATTTTCATGTTACAATTTACTTTAGAAATTATGACTATAATTAAACAGAACTTAGAGGAGCTCGTGGCTAAGTAATAACAGCCGCACGGGTCGATCGATCAGGTTAAGCTACGCTAGCCGGGGTTAGTCCGTGGATGGGTGACCATCTTTACAT
Organism: Agrochola circellaris; assembly: GCA_914767755.1. Lineage (NCBI taxonomy): Eukaryota > Metazoa > Arthropoda > Insecta > Lepidoptera > Noctuidae > Agrochola > Agrochola circellaris. Next base: position 10,233,596 of record OU611863.1, on the reverse strand, counting down.
ATCGAGATTCCTGCGTGCCTCGGAAAGCACGTTAAGCCGTTGGTCCCGGCTGTCATTCTTGGATCTTTGACAGTCGTTACGGGTCGTCAGAAGCCCGAAAGTCTGACAACCAGTCTTACCAAGGGGTATCGTATTACCCAGTTACTGGGTTGTGGGGGTCAGATATGCAGTCGCTCCACGTAAAATACCGAAATTCAGCTGCATCCGGTTAGACTGGAAGCCGACCCTAACGTATTTGGGAAAAGGCTAGGCAGATGATGAATTAAACAGAACTTTACGAAAAAAAAAAAAAAGTGAAAAAGAGTTTTTGAAAAGACATAGATAAGCAGGTTTGATAGCTCAAGAACTGACTCTAACATCATTCGTCTCCCACATTAACCCTTCCTGCATTGCGTAGAACACGTTACAGATAATATTCCACAATACACGAACACAAAACGATTACATTACCTATAGCAGTGCGGTGCTCACATACACGTACCGGTGGGGTTTATTCACTAGACGTACACATTGTTATTGACGAAGTAACTTAAGTTAGGACTTTTGAGTGTGACCAGGAAACAAAGACATTTGTGGGCATAATAGAGTATTTACTAATCATAATTAGAATGCTGAAAGTTGAAAAGCAGGTAATCGATAATTTAGGTATGTTAATTAACGGAGGGCGTTCCTGTTGACCCGCAATAGTATAGCGTCCGTAGATGCAAAAAAAAAAAAAAAAGTTTTTTTTAAAATCCAGAATATAAAAAAAAAAACTTAATGTAAACAAAACACGCGCACCTGTCTTTCTACGTTGAAAGACAAGTACGTGTTCAGTTTATTTAACATATCAATTTAATATTTTTTGTGAAAATATTATTAATAAAAATAAATAAAAATCTTCTTTTTTTTCGGTGTTTTTTTTTTTTTTGTATATATGGACGCTGTACTATTGCGGGTTAACGCGAACGCCCTCTGTTAGTTAACAGAGGTGGAACCGTATAACGCAAAAAACGTAATTAAGAAAAAAAACAAAATTTTCTTTATGAAATCCTGGTTACACTCAAAAGTACTGCAGTGCAAATAATAAAAATACTTACCTAATCATTAGCCATATTTTATATCGATAGGAGACGTTACTTTTGACTTTGTATGAATCATGGACACGGATAATCAGAACATGTGTCTGAACATTACCTACTTCATATTATTAACGTCAAACCAACGTCGCCTTTCGAATATTATTGTAACCATTTGCATGGAATGTATGGAGTGTGATGAATCCCATTAAATTGTGTACAAAGACATCTTGATACTATGCATTTATCATTTAAAACACTTTATTAAAACAATTGATAAGCAGATAATTTTCTTTTCCAAATTCATAATATCACAAAAGTGACATGACATGTGAAATTGTTTTTTTTTTGTCTCTGGTATAGTTTTTCATAAGTCTTTTGTGTTGGAACGGTAGTTTAGAATATTTACGTCACTTGTCAATATATTTTCTGTATGGTGACATTGACTTGTATTTTCATGTTCGTGTTCAGTGTATGGTAACGACGTCTACATAGTGCGTACTAGACACCGTATCTAATATTGTATCAAAAACTCAAACGTGAACGAATCAAAGAAACAATCTATAGCGGAGCGAGCCAAAGACTTTGAACCTCGCCAATTTTATTACCATCGTAAAATCTGTCACGAGCATAGTTGGAGAAATCATCATTAAGAGCGTTCTTTCTAAAAGTTGGCAACGTCGCAAATAGCCGTCAAATATTTACCTATTTTGATTAATTTGGCAATATTTACTGTATGGAAATAAGATATTTCGCTAACTAGTGAACTAGAATATGAATGATGAATTGCAATTATAACACTGAATTTGATGTTGTAACCGTTTTATATACGTAAAAAAGGCATTTGGAAAGTTTCCAAATAATTTGTTTACATCTAAAACTATATATTCGGTGTTACGATATTAATTATTGCAATTCATGATCAATATGACTACTCAAAATGGACTATCAAAAGACTGAAGATTTACTAAAAGTCACAGTGTAATCCATGACCTCCTCCCTGTCGCCATATTGCACTCACACGCACACACAATCACCTCTTCACCTTAATATAACCGCTAAAATGATATATAAAAGAAAAATAAATATAAGTCAAAAATATTCACATTCACAACAAATGTACCCAAAGAAACCAAATTGTAACAAAATCCACGACTGAACACTGCGTCCCAAAATACAAGCCATAGCTTAGTTTGGGAACCAGTATCACGAACTTCTGTGACTAATGTACCTTTTTATCAAAAATTTATAATATTGTGAATGATTTTCTGGTACCAATAAACACCTTTAAATATTTTAGTTCACTAGTTAGCCATATTTCATATTTCCATAAATTCAAAATATTTTATTTCACATGGGGACTTATGAAACGTCAGAAGCTAAGCTGCACGGTTCCAATTGGTCGTTTCCTATGGAGAAGAGCCGGCAAGAAAGTCCACAATCATACAGTAATATTGCCAAATTAATCAAAACAATGAAATATTTGACAGATATTTGACGTGGCCTACTTTCAGAATAAACGCTCTTGAGTAGCTCTGAAATCCTCAAAAAAAAAAAACACACAATCTAGTAGGCACTACATAGAAATCATCAGTGTATTTCAAATACTTTAAGCAATCACCTCGGCCTTATCCCTCAGTAAGGCGCGTGTAGTCGACGCTAGATGTGGGAGCAGCAACGCTCGTGCCGACGCCTGGGAGCACAGCGGACCGCGGATCAGCTCCAGTAAGGCTAACATCCGCTGTTTGCTGAGGCGGCCGAGCGGTAGTGCTTCTAATGCGCGTACTACGTAGGCACTGTAAGTATTTTGTCAATAAAGTCAATACTTGGTTGGAAAAGACGCGACCCCTCAGCGGGCGTAGAGTGAGCAATGGGGGGGCTTGGGTAATGAAGTATAGATTTATACAATTTTATGTTCTTGGTGTTAGAAAAGGTTAAGACTAGTTTCCATAACCTCTAACGTATACTTACTTAGGTGCTGTAAAAAGAAGATTCAGCTTTTCTGCATAAGTCGGCAAAATAAGTTTTTCTATTTCTGTATGAATGGACTATAGAAAACCGAACCTATCCGAGGCGGCTTGCTGCAATTTTCGAGCGCGCTTCGTTCGCTCTTCCATTCTATATTCTCCTGATTCTTCAACATTTCTGCATAACTTGAGAAAGTAACTTCTATTTCTGTTCGAATGATCAAAAGAAAATCTAACCTATCCAAGGGGGTGCAAAAATTTTCGACCTCACTTTCGGTCGCTTTACATTCTTATGCTTATGCGGCGCGAATGTTAAAAGGTTGGGAACCCTTGGAGTAGCTATACTCGTGGAACGAAAACTTTCTGTGTGTAAAAGTGAGACCAAATTACACCATAGCAACATAGGGGGGGTTTAAAGTCAGGAAGAATATTTCCACGGCGTTTGAAAATTATTTGAAATCCTTGACCTTTTCTTTTTTAGAATGCGTACACATGGCTTCGCTTTCGATCGCGGACTGAACAAAGAAAACATCAGAATAAAGGAAGTCTAAAAACTCGATCAGATACAAATAAAGACTGCACAATTGAAAAGCAAAATCCACAATAACATAATCTTAAGATTATCTTTAAACATATTATTTGAATAGCAGTACCTGCAGTTCAAACTCCTAAAACATGATTTCTAAAAATAGCAACAAACCTGAGTTCTGTATCGGGGTAAACTTTAATGATGTGCGGTACCGCATGCGGGAGGTACTTGAGCGCAGATCCCTGGCATGTAAGAGCATGGTCACCGCAACGCATCAGCCATACTAGCTTTTCAAGAAGATCCTGTAACAAAGAGAAATGTACTATAGTTTGACCAACACCGCCGTTCCATGCCGTAGAGATGCGCAGCGTGGCGGGGGGTAGCATTGTCTAATGAGCGGCGGGACGGCGTGAGCATTGAAGAATGAGCGGCCTGCACTCCCCTCCGTCTCGCCGCACAAATACCTAAGGCGCGGAACAGCAGTCTCGGTCAAATTATATAACAATCTGCTTTACGTTAGCCCTAAGAAGACTCTTACAACGGACTTTAAAGTTAAACGAATCATTTACACATTTTTTACATGTCAATTTTAACATTATGTCGTAAGTCGTAAGTCGTTTATTTTGCAAATATGGGTACAGTAAAAGGTGATAATTTTTAAACAGGTAGGTTCAGCCATATCTTACCGACAGGCATGCAAAACTTAAATAAGAGTTTCACGCTAAAACAACAACAAAGGCAATCATATTATGATACATTGAAGAGCACTACTACAAAAATGTTTTTTTTTTTTTTGATAAAAAGCATATGACAGCCTTTATGGCGTACAAAATTAGTCTCAGTAGACAAATAAATAATAAAAGTAAGAAATCACAATGTCAAATTTTAAATTAATTTTAGTCAAGGCACAATTTAAAACAAATGTCAATATTTAAAAGTAGAGTAAACAAATATAAAAATAAAATAAAGCAAATCAATTTGGAGAACAAACAAATTCTTTCTCCGTAAGGAATTCGCTGATATTATAATATGCTTTATGCGTTAAAAAGCGTTTTTGAATATTGTTAATGATAGTTCTTTCCATTGCTTAGGTAATTTATTATAAATAACCGGACCCATGCAATAGACACTCTTGCGCAGTAGTGCCGTTTTGGCGGGATGGGAGCATACTTGGTTATTGTCGCGTCTATTACGTGGGACTACGTCGGCTAGACGTTTAAAGCGATTTGGGTTTGACTTCACAAACACAGCTACCTCCATTATGTACAAGCTAGTGTGTTGTTTAAAGTATGGCATGCAACTATCAGTGGATTTAAGCTTAAACATAGCCCGTAAGCATCTTTTCTGGGCTTTAAAAACTCCACTCACTCTTCACTTCTCTTTCGGTTGAATTTCCCCAGAATATTACACCGTAACGTAAGTGCGATTCTACTATGCCATAATAAGCAATTAATAGTGCATCCATGTTAATTACTGGAGATAGTGAATGCAGAGCGTATGCGGAGCTACTAATTCTCTTACATAAACTATCAGTGTGTGCTTTCCAATTTAGATTTTTATCTATTAAAAGTCCCAGAAATTTAGTATTTTCTACTTCTTCTACAAGTTCATTGTTGTTGTGTATATTAGGGCTAATGCTGGTAATCCGCTGATTGAAATTCACAACTTTTGTTTTTTTTTAAGTTAATTTTTAAATTATTTTCTTCTAACCAACCTACAACATTTTGTAAACAATTGTTAATGTCCCATTCATATGTCTCCACATTTTTACATGGTATTGTCACGGTACTATCGTCCGCAAACAGTGTCATTGCTTGTTCAATGCATTTAGGTAGATCGTTTATGTACAGTATGAATATGAAAGGACCCAATACGCTGTGTATAAATATGATGTGATAAACCCATCATTTTTGAAAAAGAGATGGCGTTTACTAATTTTTTATTCGCATTAGCGCAATAACGGCTTTGATACTTCATAATATACAACATGTAAAAAAGCCTGTCCGATCCGTGAGAGGGTGTTGTTAAGTATCGTACTGAGAGTCTATTTATCTGGTAATTTTCAGGAAAAAAAGAACAAAAAAATTGTAATGGGTAATTAATTACATGGGGCGCGGATGGCCGTCGTGTAGCGGGTGTCTAAAAGTCATAACAGTCCCCTGTTGAAAAATTGCTAATTTTTTATGGAATTGTGGTAGTTTTGGAACAAAAAATGTGAATTGTAAATAGCAATAACTTTTCCCCTATTAACCTATGTGCCCCTTTCGGATCGGAAATGGTTTTTTTTAACATATTGTATGGGCTCAGGTTGTCGATAATTTTTATTATGATTGGTCGTTGATAATGTTGTTATTTCAGTTAATCAATTTTAGCTACTAACACGAGAATATTTTTGATCAATTTCCTAGAAACCGGAGATTATTATCACCATAAAAATCAAGTACCTAGTGTATGTAACGTACTTACCTCAAAAATAACACAGAAATCATGATCCGACGCTCCACCGAGTGCACTTCTCAACTGCCGACTCCTCACTATCAGTCGTATAAGGCTCTCTATGCACTTCATACACACAAGTAGACGCTTTAGCGCGGCATCGCCTGCGTTGGCGGCTGATATCACCCATACCATCACTGAGATTAATTTCCTGTGTAAAAGAGAGTGTATATTGGTATAAGAATAACAAGCTGCTATTAAAAGTAGCTTTGGCTGCTTGAGATACTTTTACGGTTTTGCTACTTTCTTGGTTTTTGTTATGTCTTGAATGAAGCTGCGCTTTGCATGGTATATAATATTTAAAAAAACGGTAACTTAAAAATACGAACAGAAAGCGGCCTAAGATTGAGCCTTGAGGTATACCTATTTGTTGAAAGAAAGAACACAATATAAGAACAAAAAAGATCTGCTTCTTTGTATAGAATCGATGAACATAAGCTTTAAAAACTGTACCGCGGATTCACTTAGCTAATACACAGCAAAGGCTATACTTAGCTTCCAAATTAATGTTTTGTGCTGAATGCAATCGAATGCTATACAAAAATCATTATATTTCCCCGAAAATTTTGTTTTAGAAACCAAATACTCTTACATTATTAAGCAGTAATGTTAAGTACGCGTCCATAACTTAATAGAACATTGAACTCACTCGTAAGCCAACGCGTCGCAGAAGCTGTCATCGATATAAACGTGTAACACCGGTTGGAAGTGTTGGTACTTGTGGTCTGCTACTAAGGATATAACTCGAAGCAGACATTCGAGTACTAGGACACCGTAACTGTTGTCTGAGTATTCGTTTTCTTTGTGATCTTCTTGTACCTGAGAATGGACGAAAAATTGTATCAGTTGCAGCATCTATCTGTATATTTTCGAGACATAGAAAAATAATTCGTTGTAGGTGACGTTTCTCTAGCAGAAAACCATGAGTCGTAGCCAAAAGGAGCAGTATTATGATGACCTTTTTTTTTTTGAGTCTACATTGTGAATTAATTGAAAAACATAGGGACATGAAGCATTAGATATATATATTTGGCTCAGGATTGCAACGCATCGAAAAACCCTGTTGTAGTAGTAGGTATCTCGCCACCGGCAACTTTTCAACAAATTATATTTATTTATTCACTTATTTTCAGGCACATAAGGGTTCCTGTCTTCCCTCCAAAAAAGAAACGTTTTATACATTGACGTGCGCTTGACGTCATTTTAGAATTTTTTCGTAAATTTTTGATGTTACCTGTAATTTTTTTATTATTTTAGGTTTAGTTGACGAGAATATCCGTCAGGCCATAGAGTGAAATAGCCCACAGACGATATTAGCCATTATATAGCAGTAAAAATAGTGATTTAAGCCGCCAGTACGCCGTTACCAAATGCAGTGGGATTTCAAGGAAGTTTCGTTTGCTGATACAGTGGAGAGAAACCGGTAAAGCAAGCATTTATAATGTAGAAATTGAAAATTATATTACCTGTGTGAGTATACTGAACAAAGCATCCAGTATATCCTGTAGAAACTTGACTAGTTCTTCACTGGGCACGACTAGAAGTTGCATGAGTGCATTCCGAAGCGTACCCTCAGCGTAATGAGAGTTCCATTTCAACACTCCCAGGATCTCCTCTGTAATGTAAAGGAAAACAGGAATGAAATAAATGTTCAGAAGATTTCGGTCCTTCGTGCATCATATACCAGAAAGAAAGAAAGAAAGAATAATGTTTATTTGTATATACCACGCGATGACTCAAACGGAACATATGATACCGAGACCCCACCTTGCCTCGGAAAGCACATTAACAGTCGATAGTCGAACAGGTACTCATAAGCCCGAAAGTCTAAGTCTTATTAAGGAGTATCATGTACCCAGTAACTGGGTTGTGGAGGTTAGATAAACAGTAGCTCTATTTAAAATACTGATATTCAACCGAACATAGTTGGGAAAACCTGGATTCACTTGGGGACAAACTGATCAATAAACCACGGGGTTTATTGCGGGCTTCTAGAGTCGTGGAAATGTCGCCCGAAGAAGTTGTTCTCTTTTGTCTCTCTCTATTTCGTTCGGGGGAATAATAAATATGTTAGCAGTGTGGGGACACTGCTAACATATTTAGCAGCATGTTGTGCCAGCGACTACACTAGACTATCGACGCGGAACTGACCACGGCCTCATGTCACGTAGATAAGCCGTACAATGTTGCGTGCAACGTTGCAGTGATAGAAATATTCAAAGTTGCGCGGCATATTGGGGGACGTTTTGTCCTCCAACAAACCCAATGCTTAAAGGCTAGGTAGACGATGATAATTGACCTCTCTGCGAGACCTTGGTGGAACACAGGTCGTCGTGTGCCATGTACTGTGTGTATCTGTGAATCATGCACTGTGTGTGTCTGTGTCAAGTAGAGCGTCGAGTCACCTCTCTGCGTGAGCTTGGTGGAGCACAGCTTGGTGTGCACGGTGAGCGTGTCGCGGTGCGTGAGCTGCAGCACGCCGCGCGCCAGGCCGTGCTCGGCGCCCGCCGGCAGCTCGTCGCGCCGGGACGGCAGCGACAGGCACGCTTCCTCGGCCTCGGCTGCGTTGGCGCGTTTGTCGATCTGGAGGCAAGTTTGTTAGTTCATATTGAATGGTATAAAATGTTCCGGTGTCGCATACGAGATACCACAGAGCAAATAACCACCACCCGCGGCCTCTCGCTACGCTCATACTACGCGAAGCACATTGCCTCACAATGTGAGTGAAGGATAATCGTGTAGTGCGTAATTTTACGCACGTGCAAACCTAAATAAAATAAACGAGAAGCTCGTGGCTAAGTAATAACAACTGCAAGGTTCCATCCATCAGGTTAAGCTACGCTTTCCGGGGTTAGTCCGTGGATAGGTGACCATCTTTACGTACCCGGAAAGCACGTTAAGCCATTCGTCCCGACTGTCATTCGTGGCTCGTTGAAAGTCGTTACGGGTCGTCATAAGCCCGAAAGTCTGACAACCAGTCTTACCTTACTGGGTTGTGGAAGTCAGATAGGCAGTCACTCCATGTTAAATACAGATATTCAGCTGCATCCGGTTAGACTGGAAGCCAACCCCAACATACTTGGAAAAAGGCTAGACAGATTGATTGCACGCCTAAATAAAAATCGAATTTAAACTTGATTACTAAAACACATTCAAAACAGATGCTTATTTTTTTTAACGCGTTTGTTTAATTGAAAATGTTTATGCGCTCCGCAAAATCGTTTAAATAAAACGCAACTCTTGCTACGACATAATAAAGTGCAATTCAGGTCGCACAGCGCTAAATACCTAGTTTTATTCATCTAGAAGTTGCCTCTCTTTCTATCACATCACTCTTAGATCTTCTGACTATGTTACACTCACGGAATCGGCCCAACAGGTCGAGCCCGCCGCCTACTTGTAGCTTCATACATAAAATCTGTATTAATCTATGCTGATACTTTAATATTTACCTTATAAACACACAAGTTATGCTGTGTATCCGGTGTGGTCGTTCCCTCACGTTGCATCAGTCGTAAGTAAGAGAGAGCGAAGTGTCTCTCCGCTCTGTCCTTAGCCTCGTTCGACGATCGATGACGACACAGGAAGACTAGGTGGGCTTCTTTGAACTCTTCTATGTTTAGGCACACCTGTGGGAATAAAACGGTATGTAGAAGAGACTAAAATAATTTGACGTCACAAAAATTGAAGAGTTTACTAGAAGTATGAGTACGATTATTTGAGGACGGCAGATAATAATATTAATTATTTTTCCTTTTCGTCAATTCCGTACGATACTTTTAACCAGCTCGGAACCTCAAGACCGCTGTGCGACATAAGCCGCCTATTAATTAAAATTGTATACACTCCCATTTCCTTCTATTTAGGTCTTTTTTGTTATTTAATTAAATGTTTCTATACTTTCCATCGTATTTGTGAACATATTATCTCTCTTTGTAGTCTTTTTAGTTTTTATTCTGTAACTAAATCAACTAACGTAACTAAAATGTCCTTTAATAATTAAGTTCTCTGCTAGTGCTGTGCACTTCTGTAAGTGACGAATTCACAATACCTAAAACTGTATGTGATTTTTGTATGTGTATGTTTTAGTGAGTAAGTCGTTGAGGTGCATTACCAATAAATAAATAAATTATAGAGATGTGTTGAAGTCATCTGTCATGGTAGAGTATGTGATATGGAGAAATGAGGGACATGTATTAACGAATCGTTCAGCCATTGAAACTGAAATTTACTTTGTATAGGAGTTTCTTGCTCATTCTTCTCCATAGAGACCTACGTTATGGAATGGGCAACTACCTTCAAATTAACTAACTGGCCGACTCTTTGACAGTTCAAAAGTGCCTATAAATGGCTAAATTGTAATAAATGCTTTGAGTTTTGAGCGCAATTGAGTTAAAAGTGACATTTTCTTTTCTCGGAGGAGGATTTTCGCGGGACCGAATATCGATCGTCATACAATAGATCTCGAATCTGGGAAATATCAATATTACATAGTATACATCGCCGTCATCGTCGTTCCTACATTCAATGTAAATAGTGGGTGGGTGCCGTAAAAGCGTTCTCAATGCATTTTAACACTATACTGCGATCGCCAACCCGCCTGCCAAGCGTCGCGATTATGGCAAACCTATGTCCAGCAGTGGACGGCTTTTGGCTGAAATGATGATGATCATGTACGGGTTTGCTCGCTTGTCCACTCTGAAATGATGCGCCTCACTACCGTATTACCCATAGAAATCCGCATTACCGTGTGCCTAAATGCGGTAGTGGGGCGCGTCATTTCAGAGTGGACATGATATACACTATGGAAATAGGAAGTAATATTGATATTTCTACAAAATTAAAAAAAAAAACAAAATTCAAAAGTCATTCATTCAAACTAGGCTGAGAACCAGCACTTTTCGAACGTCAAAATTACATAAGACAGTCCCCCAAAACGCCCACCCTTCACCACTTCCTAGTGCGTTAGCTGGGAAGAAGTAGCGCAACAAACTCCCCAGTACCTATAGTGTGTACTTAGTTACAAAATGAGTCTCTTACCTTGAAAACTTCTTGCCATCGCGGTCGATCGTCATGGTAGTAGACTACGGAAGTGTATTCACTAGTTAAAGGAACCCCAGCGCCTACAGATATTACACCCTGAAAATAAGGTAGAAAATTACCCATATTACCACGGTTACAGTACAGAATCGTGGCCGGTCTGAACTTTGCGCAGAAGGCGGCGCAATAAAAAATTTTAGGACCCAAATGGTGACATGAGGCGAGTGTGAGTGAGAGAACATGCGTGAAAGTTCATAGTGTCTATGTTCAGACCGGTCATGATTCATCAGCCGTGCTGTGCGAGGCTAACGTGTTACGCAGCAAGTGAGTTGACCGATTGAAATCTCGAAATCAATCAATCACTTGAAAGGGAGTTTAGAATGTGGAACAAGAATAAAAAAATCATATTAAAACGAAAGGCATTAGGAGGAGGTATTTTTGTTGTATTCTTATTACATGTCCTTGAACGCACCGTGCCATGTGCGATTTAAAGAATCTTCTATAATAAAACAACGCTTTAAGTATCTAAGTGTACGGCCTGAGTGAAGAAGCGTCTAGCGGAGCGTTCAGCGTTGCGTGCATGCGGCGAAAGAGCGTTCGCCGAATGGCCTTAGTGCACGCTTAGCGTTCGTGTGAGCCGGTCACATTTTTCATCATGGCGTCTGCGTCGTACGATATTATTGATATGTATTTAGAAGAAAATTTGTGGCTAAAATTTAATTATGAGTCAAGACAAGGTCCTAGTAACATTGTGAAGCAAAGAAAACAATTTGGAGAGTTTTCTACGTTATTTGAAACATTAAGGGTGAATGAAGATAAATTTCATGAGATACAAGGATGACAGTGGCAACTTTTGATTACATATTACAGAGAATTGAATCAAGATTAAAATTGAGTAGTACTAATTTTCACACATCCTTCAAGAACGCACGTATCACCGCTGCAAAACACAAACTGGTTTGAACTTGCACGCGACGCCCCGCTCGACGCAAACAAGCCCGCTGCTGCCCACGCTCCGCTCGGCCGGCACTCAGGACGGCCACTACGGGTAGCACGTGTTTAACATGAACGCTGCACGCCCCTCCCCGCCCGACGCTCGAATAGAGCGTGCACTCAGGCCGTACACTAAGTCGACTCCTAGATGGCGTTGTAAAACTACAGTCTCTGGCAATTAGTGAGTCGCTGATGCTGCCATCTGTTGAAAAAATGGAGGAAGAAAAATAGCCAGCTCAATAGCCAGACTTATGGAGGTGTCATTTCTTTGTATGGGATTGGTTATCTGTACGTAGTATTACATTATCTGTGACAGCAGTGAGCAGGGAAGTAGGCAGGGAAGTGGGCAGGACGGGAATTTAAACACGATACTTCTCTCGATCTTGCTACAGTTCGCGTCAAATAGCATTGCCGCTCTGAAGTAGGCTACAAATGATTGCGCAGTAGTCAATCTTCCTTATAAAACAGTGGCGCGCATGCCAGCGTGCATGCGCAACCTAACTTCAGCGAGGAGCAGTGGCAGGGGCTGAATTTAAATGAGGTATAACTAACAGTCGAATTCTCAAGCGTAATTCAATTGTGAGCCGTTCAATCTCATGTCGTCTGTTACTGTAATACGGTGTTGTTGCAACAAATAGACTTTTGAGCGTGTTACAAGAATTCACGTATAAATAATTTAACAAACTCACAGGAAAAGTCTGTCCATGTTTATCGACAACCTTGGCGATTAGTTCGATGTTCCTCTCCGAGGACTTCCCCCCTCCCTTAGAGAAGGCCCCCCCACACACCGTGACGTACAGGTCGTTGCGCGCGTCGCCCGGTAGGATCACTTCTGGGAAGCCCATCTTTCGAGCTACGGCGAAATTGCCGACTACGATGTGGGGGTTTTCTTCGCGTATCTGTGAATGAGGTTAAGGTTAAAACATTATAGCCCCCAGTCCTACAAATTCTTGTCTGGAGATTTCATCGGCTATTGTTATTGTTTAATTATTTCAATCCATCAGGGTGATTGAATCCATCAGGATAATAAAATGTCAAAAACTGAAGTAACTATAAAGCCGTGTACGCACGAACGAACAAGAACATGGTGAGCACGTACATCGAACACTTTGTTTGCATGTGCGTTCCACTAATAAACATCAAATACTGTTCGTCAAAAATGCTCGTGGCGGTCCAACTTCGTCGTTCCGCGTGGACGGTGTTCGGAGAAATTTGATGCAACATTACGAAGATTGGCGAATCCATAGCCAATAAAGAGAGCGGGGCGGTTCAGCGCGAATACAAGTCGAACTGTGTTCGTATGGTGTTTGTTGCTTTGCAAATTTACGGCCACACGTACGAACCAAATGATCCGTGTTCGATGTTCGTATTCACCATGTTTTGTTCGTTCGTGCGTTCCATCGAAGAAGTTCATATCTAACCACCGTAAGGACTATTCTTGCTTGCAGCGCTCGGCGACTATAAAACCGCGCCGGTAACAGATGTGGTCATCGTGTTCACGGAATTTTGTTTTGAAACTTGTCAGATATGAACTTCTTTGATTGCGCATGCCTTTACAGTTACCTTGATCTGCCGGCGCTTAAGCAGCCCAAAACAAACGGACACGGAACGGGGGCCAGAAGATATAACTTGAGATTTGGCATAATATTTGCTAATAAGAGACTGGATCAATGTTTCAGAAATCGGTTCAATCAATCTGCGTAGCCTTTTCCCAACTATATTGGGGTCGGCATCCAGTCTAACCGGATGCAGCTGGATACCAGTATTTTACATGGAGCGGCTGCCTATCTGACCTCCACAACCCAGTAACTGGGTAATACGATACCCCTTGGTAAGACTGGTTGTCAGACTTTCGGGCTTCTGACGACCCGTAACGACTGTCAAAGATTCACGAATGACAGCTGGGGCCAACAGCTTAACGTGCTATCCGAGGCACGGAGGAGACTCGATATGTAAAGACGGTCACCCATCCACAGGCCAACCCCGGCAAGCGTAGCTTAACCTGATGGATCGACCCGTGTTGTTTATGCAAATTATGAGACCCATATTTCACGCAAAAGCAATGATTACCTTTTCTTTTTTTTTTTAGATTGGGAAATTATCAAGTCACTTCTCCCGCTCTGGGCGGAGCGCGAGGGCGTGTTAGACTTTTACTGGCTAAAACCCACCCGTGTTCCTTCCGTTGCCTGTGTGCCGGGGTCGCGATATCCCTTTCGGACAAACTCGCAACCCCGGCAGAAATCAATGATCACCTGGCATTAGTAACAAGAAAGTTTCACAAAACATACCTGCTTCAGATCGCCCTCAACCAGCCGCACAGACACCCACAACCCCTGAGAATGCTTAGCGTCCTTGATATCACGGTTCGCGATCACTTTCTTCAGTAAACAGTCCAGATTCTCCTTCTCATATCTGTAATGAGTTTCATATCTGGAATGTAACTAGGTATCATGTTTGGTTATAGCCTTGATTTGTAGCAAAAAGCTCAGCTAAGATTCGGGTCAGAACGCAAGTTCTAACTACAGCTTTTGCGTTTTGTTAGCATTGGAGTTATGGTCCGTTCCATTATCTTAAACAGACGGAAATATAATGTAAAAAACCGCTCGCAGCCTAGCAAATTTTCATTAATAACTTTCTATTTCCAAATGTGCCTACAGATTAGTACGATTTTAGTAGTTGTAGACAATTTGTAAGCAACAGACGATCGATAAATCAACAAGTGATGCTCGATTTTAACCTGTTAACAGGTGACAGTAACAATCGCTAAAATCGAGTACATCTGTAAGAAGCTGACAGATCTTATTGATCGTAAATACTGCGTATCGAACGACAATAACGGCCTGCGCAGATTGGCGCGGTCGGAACTGCAGAGGATTTTAAATTGAATTGAATACTTATCCAATCGAAATAAGGATTTCAATGCTCGGTGATCAACGGAAAACTGTTTTCAGTTTTCCCCGAGCATTGAAATATGTACCTTATTTCGATTGGATAAGTATTAAATTCGATTGATAAATTTAAAATCCTCTGCCGTCCAGTCCGCCAGTCTGCACAGACCCTCATGTTCGTCCGAAAACGATCAAATCTGAGGCACCTAAAGAATATCAACGTAGATTAGTTTACTCAAAAGCTGCTCATCTTACAAGTCAGGTTTAGTTGCTAAAGCCGCATTTGTCTATTTTTGTTTACAATTTTAGGAGGTTCCATTCTCTCCCTTGGAGTTCCCCGACTAGTTGGTCGATCCCAAAAGCATACACGACCGTGGAACCCCGCAAACAATAAAAATATAAATAAATACCACTAAAAACATTAAAAACAATACTTACGCATAAAAAGGCACTTGTATATGTTTGTCGGGACAGTCAGCGGTGACAAATCGCTTAATATCGGCGCATGCGACTCCGAATGGACGACGCATTGAGCGGCCTGATGTCGGAATTGGAGGCGTTTGGGCTACGGAGCTTCGTCTGTGAATTAATTGAGAATAATGATTAAAAAGTTATTAACACTTAAAGGGTTATAAACTCGAGCGTAAATGACTGTTCATATGCATCAGAATCTTAGCGTCCAATTTTTTTTCAGTTAAGGGCGCGTTCTAACCGAAGCAAACGTCGCGCGAACAAGCGTTCATTTTGTTCGGCGAAACCGAAAGCGTGACCACGCGGACCTAGGGCACCTTCCTGTTTTCCAAACAAATGAGTGACGACGACGATCGCGTGTACGCGCAAACGATCATTTTGGTCAGGACGCCGGCGGTAACACACCCAAATTATTTGTTCATTATAAGATTATAGCCATAGCAAATCGCACGTCTCAGAGCCTTATAATCACTGACATAAGGTTTAAATTACAATAAATTTAAGACGTGAGAAAGTGAAACACTTGAAAGTAACTTACCTGTTATCAATATTCAGGGCGTCCATCGACCCTATCCGGTAAATATTGGACACCAAGTAAATTTTCTCACTCTTTATTATATCGCTACCAAAATCCTGAAACAAAAAGAAGCATTAAAACATGTTTATTTCCATATCCATACGTATGTCATCATCGTCATAATTTCAGCCAAAATACGTCCACTGCTGAACATAGGCCTCCCCCAACCACCGCCACTTCGACCGATTCTGTGCTTGAGCATTTAGCGGATACGTAAGTGGCTTGTTTTAATCCGGCTCGAAGGACTAAAATGTAAGAGACGATAAGTTTGTGTAAGATTATACTGTGCAGATGTTTCTGAGCGGATTTAGATGAATGAACACACGATCATTTTCCAGATTAACGGATTAATCGGGTAAAACCAACGCTAATAGCAAGTTTATAACATCAAACTCACAGTAAATACAACTAGTGCAGAGCTGATGTGGTTGGTAGGCCACCTGAGCAGCAAATGTTCCGTGAGCTTAGCGCCCGAAGTGTCGTGTAATGCTAAGGCGATTTCGGCTGGCTCGTTCATTCGGCACACGAAGTTGTGGACCCGAACGGCGATCGTGTATGTTCGGGCACCCGGTGGCGTCGCCGGCGGTGGGGTTATCGGTGTTGTTTCCTGAAAAACATGAACATAAAGGCTTGACTGAATTGAAATAATAACAGTGTGCTCTGCGACATGTTTCAAGGACCCATATACAAGAACGAAGACCAAGCATCTGTATTAAAATTAGCACCTCATTAATTCACCTTTCCTAAGCGATTTTTGATTGATTTTTTTTATCTTCTTAAACTAACTGGTAGGTAAGAAATAAATCGTACCTAATCGGCTCGATGCTGTAGGTCTACTTTCTAAAGGTACCTACATAAATTCACAGTGTGTACCTACATAATCTACCTACCAACATAGTAAAACAGCAAAACAGGGTCGCCCCTTCGTTATTTAAAACGTATAAAAGCGGCGGAACTTGAGTAGACTAATATGAAATCTGACAGTATAAAATCCAGATTCATGCTAAAGCACCTGTCTATACGGGCGAAAATATACTTAAAAATAATAATATATAATAATCTTCAAATCTTCGACAAAGAAGAAAAAATAAGTTTTCAAATAATTTGTTTATCTCGCATTACTAGGGCAAACGGTTTGAGTAGCTTAGAGCTATCTTATAAGCAATTTTTACTGTCAGAAACTTTGCATATATATTGCTGGCCAAGTAAGTCAGTTTTTATTCGGAAAACTGGAAAGCGTCCTCTGTCGGCGCGAGCACGCGTTCAGATTCACCGAACAAAAAGTTCGAACGATCGTGTAATCGCGCGACGATCGCTTCTAAATAAGACGCGGGATGTAGATACACTAGCTATCAAGTACTAGCTACCAACTATCATGCATAGGTCTCAGACCAAATAGAAAACCAAGACAGAGCGCTGCGAACAATACAGTGAAGTATGTCAAAACTACACCGTCGCTATATGCAAACACGCTCACATTTACAACCTTTTACAATGAGACTACGATCAAACTACACCACACAAAGCGCAAACATGTCGATGTTAGAATAACTTATAAAAAAAATATATAAGTTATTCTAAGACCTTTAATGCAATAAAACAAAAATCGCAAAAATGTAGATCCGACAATGTTAATTGCTACGGTCGATGTTTACGAAAACATTTTCGCTTCACTGTTGACAGCGCTCTGTCTTGGTTTTTTATTTGGTCTGAGGCATAGGTATGCAGAATATTTGGATACGGAGAAAAACAGCAGATAAAAAACATAGTGGAACTCACCATATTCTTCTCAATACGAGTATTAGCTTCATCGTGTAGTGCGTTTAGTTTGTACGTGGACACTTTCAACGGATCAACCAGCTGACCGTTCGCTGTTCGCACTGCTAACTCCATATCTAAGGTTCTGTTGCCAAAGTAATAAGAATTAATATTAGGTCCCCACCTATGAAATCAGCGTTTTGTATGGAGAATTTTGAAGAAGTTGCTTTTTTCATACTAACATTTTCTTAATTTATATAACAACCATGTTTTACAACACTAATGTTTTAAAACTTTTATGCGGTAATGTTTAAAAACTAAGATAACGTAATATGCCACTAGATTAAGCGACAAAAATAAGTTTTGGCTAAATTAAAACAAATAGTGGTCATTTCTGCTAACAAAATGAGGAGTCATTTTTAAGGTATTTTTTATGTTTATAAACTATAAGTAATAAGGTTTTTTTTACTATTGGTAGTTGTCTATGATGGTCATTATTCGATATAATACCAAGCAATTGATGAATATTTTTATTCATAGAAGTGACAAGGTTCTCTATTTGTGAGAAAAAAACGCCAATTTCATAGGTGGGGACCCAATATGATGATACAGCCGCTGCGTCTTTCAAGGACTAAGAGGCTAGCAGAGCTCAGATTTCAGACAGTGATGGTTAACAAATGAATGTTAGCTGTTCCAAAATAATATTACAGTACAGCTTAAAAAAAACGAGCTCAGCCTTACAGTAGTCGCATAATTATTTATTTATTTATTTATTAAAACTTCATGCACAAGTAAAAAATACTATACAAAGGCGGACTTAATGCCTGAGGCATTTTCTACCAGTCAACCTTAGGGTGATGCAGAGACAAAACATGGCAGGTGCAACATAAGGGATAGATAACTTGAAAATTAATACATACTAATACATAGATACATACATACATATAAACCGAATAAATTTTGTCAGGAGAAATAACGATAGGTAGAGGAGAAAACAAATCCAGCCAATCAGCGCTGCAATGATTCTGCCAACTTTTTATGAATATGTTCACGTGCCTTCACTTTGAAAGATAATTTACTGGTTGCCATCCTGATGTTGAATTATGATGTGTAACATCTGATATCTCACCTTGGTAATAAGCAACATTAAGATAATAAGCACCATTAAAGGGGCGGGGCCTCGTCAAGGTCTTTTGTGACCAACTCTAGCACCGCGCTCGCTCATTGGTCAAATTAAATAGCGCGAGCTTCGACGGTTTCCTGTTACACACTTCCGTCCCTTTTCACGAAATCACTTCCAGAGATTAGATTATTTAGATTTTGATTGCAGGGAAGCGAGAGCACGCAATTTTTTCTCACGTTACAAAAAAAAAGGGTGTATAACTTGGGTGTATTTTCTGTCTCGTAGAAAGGGTTTACGAGCCGTTGAAAATACAGTCAGCCCAGGTAGGTACGTGCGATTTTTCCCGCGGCGATTTTTTCGTGTACTGGATTTTCAACGCTCTGCCTAGCGGCGAGAGTTGAAAATCCAACAGTGTGTTTTTTCAACACGATGGGACAAGAGTGCGTCCCAGCGCGTTATATTCTCAACGCTCGGGTCAACATTGAGAGGTGAAAATCCAATGAGCGAAAAAATCCCGCCGCGATATTTTTGGGTCCGTGCGAACGTGGGCTCACATGGGACATTCCAGCTTTGATACGAAGGTTGGAAACGCACCTCTGGGATTACAAATATTCGAAGCATCAGTGAGCGCTTGCTATCTGTGAACCACCAGAATGCTTGTTAATTCTATTACATAAAAAAATAAAACATTTACCTGTTTCCTTTATCGATGGTGAAGACAGCGGTCCTGGCGACTCGTCGCAGCTGGTCCTGGGGTAAGGCGCCGGACGCGGCTTGAGCTCTCAACTCGAGGAGCGCGCGCATGCTTACTTCCATAAACTTGAGACGCTCATCGTTATTCTGTGAAAGAAGAATAAATGGTAATAAGTTAGCGATTTCTCTTGTTTACTTTTACTTACGTTAAGACATCTTTAAAGGGATTTGTCTTTTTTTTTTTGAAGGTGGGAAATTATCAAATAACTTCTCCCGCTCTGGGCGGAGCGGGAGGGCGTGTCAGACTCTTACTGACTAAAACCCACCCGTGTTCCTTCCGTTGCCTGTGTGCCGGGGTCGCGATATCCCTTTCGGACAAACTCGCAACCCTGGCAGGCATTGGCCCTTCCGAACCCCGTCAGTTGGTACTGACATCTCTTTGAGGGGCGTGTGGAACGCAACGCGCCGTTGACCCGGGCCTGGTCCCTATCGGACGGCGAACTACCCATTGCTCACCGTCCGCAAGCCCGCGCCTACGGTGGCCGGAAGTCGGCTCGCGACTCCCGACGCCCGGGGCGTCTCCTGCGGCGACTAGGGGCGCAAGGGCTCGAATCTTGCCTCTCAAAGGGATTTCTGTCTACGGTGCCATTTTTGTAAGAAAAAGGATTCTTTAAGCACCTACCAACAGGTTGCTGTGTGAACTATACCTCATTTGAAATAAGATTAGACATTTAAATATTTATTTACAGTCCGTTCAACCGATTTTGACTTCTATACCGTTGGCATAAGGATGGCATTAAAAGCAAAAAAGTGGTTACAATATCAACTGTTTACTGCTGCTGCCATTTGTCATGCCACTAACGCAATAGAACTCAAAATCGGTTGAACGGACTTTAAAAAAGGTTTATGTCAAATGTCTAATCTTATTTCAAATGGAGTATAGTTTAAAAGAAAACCTATTTAATTTTAGATCTCTACGATATATAAATAGAACTGTGTCGAGAAATATATTATTATCACAAAATTTCTAAATCGTACATAAAAAGAAAGAAAAATAAGTTTACTTGTCACAGAAACACGTGCATAAAAAAAAGATAATAAACTCGAGTAGAACAATAACATAATAGATTTAAATACAATAACGAGCACAAAACAGAAATAGTCGGCAGCTCACGGCACGTCATGACTGTGACAAGAAGGCTTCCACTCAGCATGATGCTGTGCTATGGAGACCCACAGCACAGCGCTGATTTTCAGTGGTCACCCGAAAAAGACGTACGGAAACCAAATCAGGTTTCATGAATTATACATAAATATAAAATAAAATAAATAGTACTTATAATATAATGCTACTATACTAAAAACAAATGCATACTTACGCGTTAGCATGCGGCAATTGATATTAAGAATCTACAAAAAGTAGACAATAGGTACTGCCGGTCGATTCTGTTAAAATATCACCGTGAAACTTAGGTGAAGTGAGCTGTCAATAGTGCTAATCCCTAGTATCCTGCGGGTCGATTTGTAACAGTGACAGCTCACTTCACGCTCACTTCAGCTAAGTTTCACGTTGATATTTTTACAGAATCGACCGACTGATCCTAGACAATCGGATCCACCACTTTTAGACAACCTTGTTTTTATAAGCATAATGAACTGACCTACAAATTACTACCACTTGCACAATTGCAAAGCAAAGCAGCTACATACCTTTCCCCAGACACGTCATTGTCTAATTAATTATTTACAATACGTGCTTATGAATATTCAAGCATTATTGGCCGAATAATTATACATACAATGATGGCACTCATGTTCATGTAATTAAATGATAAATAAGGACAAGATAGAATTTGTTACATGTTACGACATTATGTAGTTACCGTGCCGGTGGCGTGTTTGGTTAATAGACCGCCACAGAGGGAAAAAAACAACTGGGTTTGCTGAATCATAGGCCTCATAATATACACTGTCAATTTTTGAGATAGGTCGTTGAACGCTAAAACCAAAACTAAGACAAACTGAGCAAAGGAAAAAAAAATTGCGTTATAATGATCAGTCAGAAAGGCATTTGTCATAATCTAAAATAGGGATGATAACTGTCGAAAAAAAAAATCTAATTAGTCCCTCAGTCAGATAATATAAAAATATTAGACACGTATTTTTTGCTATATCATATTAATAAAAAATGGTTTGGATAAAATGCATGAAAGTTGGGGAGTGGGGGCTCGCTACGTTACAAGTCATTATAAAATGTACCGGGGAGTGACGTCATGCCACATCCCCCGCGACCCTTGCTCGACGATGCGCCAGCCCGCGTCGATGCTGAGCCTTTAGCTTTAAATTCCCCGATTAATAATAATGATATATCCTTGAACCAGCCTGTCCCATCTTGCTGTCCTCTCCCCAGCGACGCCCTAAGCCGAGGTTCGTACCCCACAGGGGGAGCCCTTAGCTACCGCTCGCTTAGTTATTAATTAGCATAGTTTTGGCCCCGGCTAGTGACTTTGAGTGTAGAAGCTTAAGGCAGCCACAGGATTGTCCGGTTAAGTAGTCATGATCTCAGAGGTCAGCTACGAGATGGACTAGTCAAAAAAAATAAAAAAGACGTCATGCCACAATTTAACGTAAAAAAAGAAAAAATACGTGTCCTATATTTTTTATTAATCTACCTGACGGACAAAAATTTTTTAGTCAACATCCCTATTGGCTAACGCAAACACATTGATCGCAATAAGTACTTTTTATTTCGCCCATTAGCTGTTGCCCGGCATTTTACTTGTATCCTAAAAACTACCAAATACATGTCAAGTGCACAATTATATCCCAAGTTGCAGCATAAAACTACGCATATTTCTGTATTCAGTCCACTCAGATGACTTCGTTCGGTATGTCTACTTACAATGTACAGCTTCTTGCAATGCGTCAACCATTCTCGGAGTGTGACAGCAATGTCATGTACCACGCCGTTGCCTCCAGCAGAGGCGACCACTGTGCCACCGCATCTGAAACAGACATTGATGTTTTGAGAATTTATCTAAAACATGTAAGCTTTTTGTTTCATCCACTGTTCCATCCATGGGAAAAGAAATATTGAATAAACGCCTGTGTATAAATGTGTCTGTATAATCTGTATTTTGTACTGATCGTTCTACTTTTCAATAACACGAATATTTATGAAGGAATTGTTTTTGAGATTGAGTATTTGCTTCAGTTTTCACCTCTTTATTTTTTTGGCGCGTTGAGCGATTTTTGGTAAGAGATAAACATATAGATTCGCGTCACCGACATGCTCGCGCCGTAGTGCTGTACTATAGAATATAGATGGCGTTAATACCAGCTTTAAGTTTTCACTTCTGAAGGAAGTCCCTATGACTGTTCTTTAACGACCTCTTTTGTCCCACGGCTGGGCAAAGGTCTTCCCATGAGTTACCACTGTTACTTCCTTTATATTTCTAATGAATCTTAAATTCATTCATTCATACACTGATAGACAAAACCGCTGGGTGTACAAGTATAAAATTTTGCACAAGAATACTGGGGAGGAATTTTGAAAATTCTTAGTCAAACGGGGTTAAACGGGCCATGAAAGTTTGTATGGGAGATCGTCATTTTGATTTTGAAACCCTATCGGGGCACACGGTTTGTAAATAATAAAATACACAAATAAAAAAAACATTTTCTGTAATGTTAAGATACCATTCGGTAGCCGACCGCAGGCGATAACTGCAGACAACGTGTCGCCGGGACACGACTGGTTTCTATGAAATACCTTCCGTAGCTAGCAACACGTCGCCTTCATAGAAATATATAAGAATACATAGAAACCAGTCGTCGTCGTCGCCTGCAGTCGTCTGCAGTCCCCGCCTACGATCGGCTACGGTATGATACCCAAACTATTAAATTTCGTCTCACAAAATTCATGTTCAACCTCCAAATCTACTTACAATTTAAATAAAGCAATACGCTAACTTAGCTACAAAACAATCTGAATTGTAGCTAAGTTATATAGTAATATTGCTCGTATAACAATAGTTACAGACTTGGCAGGCCAAAATGTACGAAATAAGGAAAGTTCTAAGTAGAAGTTTGATATTAAACAAAACAATAATTGGCTTTTCCCCCGTTACTGAAGTTGTAATGGAATCATAACAACCTTGTGGGTTGTGACATTAGTTATTACTTCTTATAATATAAAATGTTATCATTTCTTTATTCCCTTAAGTATATAATACCTCAAATTCCTAAGCATGATCCTTCGTTATATCGAAAATACTACAGCATTAATTTTGAAATAAATATGTGGTAAAGTTGAGGATTAATGTTAAGTATTATGTTTAACGAAAACACGATTCCATAAAAAAATGTCGTCGGAATAAAATTACAAAGTTACCCCCAAACCGAACAATAAATCGGTAGTATTAAAAAAAATACTTCAAATTAGATCATGAAATTTAATAAGGTATCGGCGCCTTGGAGCCTTGTCACCATCGTTGTCTCGCTCTCACTCAGTCCGCGAGCAGTAGTGTGCGAGCGAGATAAAGAGTGAATTTGAACTGAGGTATTATGGACTTTTTAAGGAACGGCAGACGTTTTTCTTCTTCGTCGTATCAATAATTCCGTCTATACAACGACATTACCTATATTTTGAAATAAGCTTCGAACAGAATTCGGCCTTTTGGACAGCGTTAGCGTTGGCCTCTTAAAGGACTTCCATAGTGCAGGTGTTATTGCACAGAGAGCACGACAAAGGCAGAAGTGGAAGGCTTTATTGTATTACCTAGGCCTACAAATGTTTCAAGTCTGCGTGGACATCTATTTCACTAATTACGTCCCTTCAAATTCAGATTAAGTACCTATATTTATTGCCTAATATTGTTAAATGAATAATCTGTTCTTTTCTGTTCCCAGCATATAATTTTAAATTAAGAATGTCTTTAAAAAAATCTGTGAAAGACCTGGGTGTACCAATGGAACTGTTAGGACACTGGAGTCGTGCCAATGCCAACACTAATCCTATAAGTTGCCAAGGTTGCCTGGAAGAGATCGCAGTAAGCGATAAGGCCGCCCATTGTATATTTTATAGTGTATTACTTTTTCTTTATGTAATGTATAATCTGGTGTACAATAAAGTATATATAAATAAATAAATAAATAAATAAGTCAATTTGAATTCACAAGCCAAATCTGCGGGGTAATACAGTAGCAATGGCGGTAATTTTGACAGTCCAACAACATTCATTGCGTTATTTACGTTGTTGAGCAGATACATTTTTCGAACATATAAAGCAATGGATTAGCAATATCCTTCAAACTCATTCAGATTGTGATTTATAGTTTCTTTACGCAATTAGGGTGCTGATTTCGCTTTTTCTGGACGTAAGGACCAAACCTAGACTTGGTAATGATACCTACGTATCCTCTACTATGTACATATATCCGTGCCTCGGAAAGCACGTTAAGCCGGCTGTCATTTATAGCCCTTTGACTGGTATTCAGACTTTCGGGCTTCTGACTATCCGTAACGAAAGGATAGTCAGAAGCCAGAAAGTATGAAAACCAGTCTTACCAAGGGGTGTCTTGCTACCCAATAACTGGGTTGTCAGATAGGCAGTCGCTCCATGTAAAATGCTGATATTCAGCTGCATCCGGTTAGACTGGAAGCCGACCCCAACATAATTGGAAAAAGGCTAGGCAGATGAGGATCCTCTTCTATACACACTTATCAATAAACGTACAACGCATAAAGGCTCGTGCAGACAAGCGCGACGCGACGGCGCGACGCGACTCAAACAATACAATTTCTAAGAAAACTTCACGGTATAACAATAGCCGGTGTCGCGCCGCGCTGTCGCGTCGCGCTTGTCTGTACGAAGCTTAAAGAGAGTTACATTGCATTAATAACAGGTGACTCATCGAGTAATTAATAGCTTTCATAAAACAATACTGATTGATTTAAAACTGGGGAATTTTATACCGAATGACTTAAATATAAAATTCATTATTTATAAACTGTAATCCAGGACTACATTGTACGGGACAAACCCTTAGGATAATTAAATGTCATAGTAGATACGTCATTATATTATTATAGGCAAGAACTTCCTTTTACGCAGTTCTAAAGCGTAATGTTTGGTCCTTCTCGGTATGCAACCACATTTTAATATTCTTCCAATAGGATAATTAAAATCCCTGCAACCACTGTCCATTCCAAGGTTGCCTGGAAGGCATCGCAGAAAGTGTTATGGCCTTATTGTATGTTTGGAGTGTTAAATTAATTTTTTGCTATGTATTTTCTGGTGTACTAAAGTACTTTAGTATATAATTAAATCAATCTGCTTAGCCTTTTCCCAACTATGTTGGGGTCGGCTTCCAGTCTAATCGGATGCAGCTGCATAACAGTATTTTACATGGAGCGGCTGCCTATCTCACCTATCTGACCTCCACAACCCAGTAACTGGATAATACGATACTTCTTGGTAAGACTGGTTTTCAGACTCGGGCTTCTGACGACCCGTAACGACTGTCAAAGATCCACGAATGACAGCCGGGACCTACGGCTTAACGTGCTTTCCAACGCACGGAGGAGTCTCGGTATGTAAAGATGGTCACCCATCCACGGACAAACCCCGGCAACCGTAGCTTAACCTGATGGAACGTGCCGCTGCGCGATGCAGCTGTTATTACTGAGCCACGAGATCCTCAGTAAATAAATAAACAACTACTTAGGTAAAATAAGCTTATTAATACGGTAACTACAACATTTTATTGAAAATGTAAGAGAGCCTGAATTATTGGCCCTTACGGCTATATTTTTTTTTTTTCGTTCAGTTAGGTGCTTGACAGAGCCCCTCGAAAGTTTTTCCCCGTGCCATAAAATTGTATTTAATAATTATAGCTAAGTGATATCTATTTTATCGAAATTCCGTAGAAGGTATTCTTTGACTCACACAACTAGCCAATCAGTCTACACAAGTCACCTCAGAAAATGACTCATAGCACTTCCGAGGAGTCTTCAAATGTCCTCAACCTAAGTAAGGAAGTAAGGGACCTTCCCTTACTTCCTTAGGTCAAGAGATTACGTCCTAGAAGCAGAGCATTCCTAGTTCATAATTCACTACTAATATTATAAATACGAAAGTAATTCCGTTTGTATTTGGTACACGGATAGACCATGACCTGTGTTGCTGTTCCCGTGGGATAATTTCCGACCTACACGAAGGCGAAGCCACGGGCAAAAGTTACTAATTACCATAATAAATATACTAATTGACGAGGTCACTGACCGTGATTGATAATCGTTGCCCATTGTCGAATGAATCACTATGCACAATGTATGAAAGGTTTTTGAGGAAGTGTGTGTGTGTATAGTTAATGTGTGAGTTCCCGACCCGCTGCCGTTTTAATTGAAATATTATCAGTTAGCGTCATTTGCTACTACGTTAATGTATTGACTGTATGTAATGTAATATGTAGTAATCTCATCTCGTTTATTGGAATAAACGTTTGGGTGTCGAGTTTCTGATTCACGTTTAGTAGTAATTTATTTAATTAATTAAACTTCATGTAGTTACTATAGTGGTTAAAGGTACGTATGGACATCTATGGTGTGAATTTAATGAGAAATATAAGAGGAATCTACATGACGGTCCATATTTTGTAACGGTTTCTGATCTTTCGCTCGTCTCGTACGTTAGGACCAATTTTTGTTATCATTAGGACCGCAGGACCAGTCCCACATTCAAAGGCGAAGAATATTTCTAAAGACTATAAACTCTCTTATTTGCACGTAGCTCTTGAGGAAGGATCCGCTTGCATCTTTCTTTAGGCTCTTGCCCCAATACCAGAGGTCCAACACCCATTCGATACAGATACTTTAGGTACGAAATACCAACATTCAGTGTTGGCGCGGTTATAAAACGAGGGAGCAAGACAGCATGTGACCTAGTGTGTTGTTAGATTCCAGAAATTCCGTACTCCATTTTCACCATCCTGTTCACACGTTTTATAACCACAACTGCCAAGAGTTTTGGTGTTTAGTACAGTTATGTTGCTAAAGGGCAAAATAGCTTACCTGTCAACTATACAGTCTCTAATCTGTACGTAGCTTTTAGGGAAGGCGCCGCCGCTTGCATCTTTCTTGAGGCTTTTGCCCCAATACCAGAATTCCGTCTCTCTCTCGATGTGCAGCAACTCGCCGACGTCGAACGAAAGGTGCAAGGAGCCAGATTTGGCCGCGTAGTTGTATATGGCTGTGGGAGGAGAGAAATAGGGCTTTAGTATGTTGTTATGCAATACAATTTCGCCACGAGTGGGTTTATTCGAACTAAATGTACAGTCAAGTATTTTATAACTTCGTCAGTTTTCTAATTATTTTCTTGATCAAGTCTGGACACATAATACATTTTGATGCTACGGCACTGAGCAGACTATTGCATAGAAATCAATATTTGATTACTTGATAACAAAGATCAAAATCGCATAGGACCTTTGCCCAATGTTTAGTTGACCTCAAACTAAAAAAAAAAATATGTTCTGGTCATTTTATGAAGTATAGGTACATCAATTCTTTTCAAATTTAATTGTCTGACGCCGTCAGTGCCACATTTTTAATTATATCTGACATGTAAAGACGATTTACCTATGCATAATGACAAGTCAGCGGTATTGACAATTTCAATACCTCAGATGTCGTAACGACGGAAAAAAAAGGCTGCGTCAGTAATGCAGATTCTATCGTGCAATGAGCAGACAAAAAAAATAGCCCTTGGTGACGAACATATTTTCGATGTGACTGTACGTCCGGTGGCATTATGAACTGTCAATTCTGCTACCACCTTGCTGATTGGCTAATATTTTAACCACGGTACGTATGTTGATGAAATTGAGCTGTGTGGTCTGCAATTGAAATTAATTGAGGAATCTATGTCGTAGTGAATGAGTAATTGTATTTGGATAGGTCGTAGCCTCCAGCTGGTCGAAATAAAATTGATTATGTTTTATAGGACATAGGTTTTAAGGCTCCCGCGAACAGGCGTGACGCGACGATATCAGTTGATAGCCATATGCCATGACCTATAGTAGGTAATTAACTAGTATTATCCTGTATGGTTTGCTTAGCCTACAAATTGCAGCTTAACTAAATATTATACACTAAGAAGGTACTTGTAATACGTAGTACCTTGTAACTATTGTAGATCTTGTACTAGCACTTGACTTGAATTAATCGTAGTTTAATCACTCTTAAAACTTGGCAATGGGCCAGCTACATATAAAGCCTACAACGCACTTAAAGTCATATAATATGTTTAAGCCAGAATACATGAAAGAGCGTTCATACAAAAAGTTGGCAACGTCGCAAATAACTGTCAAATATTTACCTGTTTTTATTAATTTGGCAATATTACTGTATGGAAATAAGAAATATGGCTAACTAGTGAATTAGAATATTAATAAATATCAATTGCAATTATAACACTGAGTTTGATGTTGTATTGTAACCGTTTTAGGTGTAAAAAAGGCATTTGGAAAGTTTCCAAATACTTTTTTTACATCTAAAACTAAATATTCGGTGTTACGATATTAAGTACCTATTGCATTTGATAATCAATATTTTAGTTCACTTGTTAGCCTTACTTCTTATTTCCATACAGTAATATTGCCAAATTAATCAAAACAGCGAAATATTTGACACCTATTTACGACGTTGCCCAGTTTCTGTATAAACGCTCTTAATACTGCAAAGTATTATTAGTATTTACTTAAATAGCGACTCAGCGTAACACCAAATGCAAATACGTTAAGTATAAAAAATTAAGTAAACACAACGCGAAATTCAAACAGACCGTTACCCACAAAACAGATGCTAATGGCGCGTCAAATACTATGACATAATAAATGATGCCTTTATGGCTAACGTATCCTGTGGCAACAATCATAGGACGTAATGTCAATGCTTTCCAATTTGGCACAACAATACGAAACGATTTAGCGATAGAAAGAATGAGTACAGTCGTCGCGTCGTCGAAATCACTCCCGATCAATTTTACGACGCTTCTCATGGGAACAGTTGCGATTCCCTTCAGAGGAACCTTTCCTCTCCTCGGAGAATTGACGTGAGACTGGGAACCAATTTGTCCAAAAGATCCTTCAGTAGTGCCCCGTGAGAAAATATTCCAAATCATGCCAAATAAACATTAAATAACTTCAACCTTGGTGACGATAGTTAAGTAACTTCAATGACTACGCGACAATTTTAAAAATATCTACAGCAAGCGGTCGCAAATTCATTAAATGGACATCAAGATTAACCAAACCCCAAGCCTAACGACTCACATCCTGCGCAACGAAACGCGCAAAAAACCAAACATATTAATACAATATGAAGAAAAGGTTAATGTTTAACATTCATTGTACTTACACAAACAATTAATCCGGGACAATAGGGGCGGTATGCGTGTGAGTCACGTAAGACGAGACAGGCGCGAGCGCACCAAAATCGCGTTTGAACGCAACTTGAGCGCGTTGTGAATGCTGATGTGAGGGGAGTTAGATCTAGCAACTGTTTAGATGGAATAGACCCGGTTTATTGATTATTTGATCGTGAATTTTCTGATTAATTATGAGGTTTATCAACACTATTGTAGCAGGGAAAGAAGCTCTGCTAGTTTTTTACTATGAAAGTATCTCTGGAAGGTCTGTTGCCAAAACGCTACATAATTTTAAATACATTCGTATCGCAAAAACACATAATATCATTAAATGCATGAAAGAAGATTTCCTGTCCGGACAAATCAGTCGACCAGATCATGATCATGTAACAATTGAAATAGATTTGTTGGAGTAATTGAAAAGGAATCAATTGTCATTAAGATTACCCTACGATTTCAATGACCAAAGAAAATAACTATTTGATTTGACACTTCGTTCAAATTCAGGTCCGCAAAATGAATTAAGCACTGAAAAAGTACTAAGTACTTTCTAAATGCTATAAAGAATTTAACAAGCAATGAAAAAGGCTACTTAGATTTTTATAGCAACGTCTTTTATTAAATTTAGATAGCTTATAAAATTTCTCGGACTTAAAATTCCTTACCTAAGATCCATCCTCGCAAAAACACTAAATCTCTATCGAATCACTTATCCAGGGTACCCTGGATCTATAAATTTTACGAGCTCCATAAAACGGCGCGTCTAAGAGACTTATAAATCTATCAGACATCAGATCCATACACATGTCACCGATACTTGATGTAATGAGATACCGGTGCTATACTAGAAGACCCACCTGGTATCGAGCGTGTTCGGATGACAAGCGTTAATAGTACAAATTGTACAGGTTCCGTTTTATGGATCATTGGGCACATTGTTCGGTGCAATTCGTGTTTGGTTTATGTGCCGAAGTTAATTTATGGGTAGTAAATTGAGTTGTAAACTATTCAGTGCGTTTTAAGTATAATTTGGTGAGTCTCGAATGGCTGATAACATTACAATGTAATTATTACGTGAAGGCAGACAAAACCTCAACAGATTGTTAAAAAAATACCGATGGTGACGTAATAAGTCTGTTCTAGAAAGAAATCTAGTCCTGTTGGAAACCCACCAATACTTTTTCGATGGACCAGAATTTTTAACCGACTTACTTAAAAAGACGAGTTTTAAGGATTACTCCCCCAATTATGAATTAATTTTGATGATTCTTTTTTTGTTTGGTAGGTCATGCTTCAGAGGTCCATATAAATTTTATAAAAAAAAATACAAAAAATCATCTCGACGACGAATACCACAAAGTGAATAATAATAACTTTAATTTCGGAAGTCGGTGGCAAAAAAGAAAATTCAAAAGCCAAGACACTGACTTCCGAAATTAAATTTATACTTATTTCACTTTGTAGTGTTTTTTTTTTTTTGAACGCGGTTTTTTTTTTTATCAACCTACTTCCGATTTCGACAATCGAGATCTGATGCAGTTCTTTAAGCTAATATAACACAAAACCGGATCGATATTTTTAGCTTCACAGCTCGCCAAAAGTAACGGCAAGTTTTTGCGACGACTCCATTTTCAAATGTGTGTCATCGTAAGTCTAAGTAGCATCCCAAATGTTAAACAAGAACATATGTTCTTCACTTGTGACTCTTGCGAATGAGCAACGGGCACGAAAATCAATTGAATCATTTTTATTACGGTGAATGATTGGATGACATTATTGGCGGAATGATGTTTTGACAGACATAATTGGACTTCCTCAGGTGACGGAAGGGGACTGAATGCGTCGATTGGCATGTAGGGACATGTGCGAATATGCGTACTTCTGCGTAGGTAGGTATCTATCTATATTTTATCCAAAAAGTTGGCAACGTCGCAAACAGCTGTCAAAGATTTACTTACCTATTTTGATTAATTTGGCAATATTACTGTATGGAAATAAGAAATATGGCTAACTAGTGAACTGGAATATTAATAAAGACTTGCAATTATAACACTGAATTTGATGTTGTAACCGTTTTAGGTGTAAAGAAGGCATTTGGAAAGTTTCCAAAAACTTTTTTTTACATCTAAAACGAAATATTCGATATTACGATATTAATTATTGCATTTTATCATCAATATTTTAGTACACTAGTTAGCCTCATTTCAAATGTCCATACAGCCAAATTAATTAAAACAGCGAAATATTTGACAGCTATTTGAAATATTGCCCACTTTCTGTATAAACGCTCTTAATGGTGTATGAAATCTGGCTGTGTCCCCTTATAATAATCTTCCTAATAATTTTAGACAAGAAAAAGCTTATTGTATTAAACAGCAATCATCCGAAAATCTGAACCATATAGAATACCACTTGAAAATCGATTACCGAACCTAACCAGTAGTTGACGCAAGAGGGCGAACCATTTTTTTGAAGATAACGATCCAGAAATTTACGTTAGAGAAAGCCCAAATTCAAAATGAAATCTCCAACAAAATGAATACCTAAGGATATAGTATGTATTGTCTGGTCACACCGGAAAGGTCTGTAAATATAATCAGTTGAAAAACCGATTTATGACGACGACTAAGTAATTGAGTACATCTGGCATCCTGGCACGCACTATCGTGAGAAGTGTCGCGGATTTCGAATGTCAAGCCGGTGTGGGCGGCAATATGCGAGAGTGGACCAGACGGAGTGACGAAGTCACTGCTAATACACCTAACCTCCGTGTGTCTGGGAAACAATCTGGCCAGATACAGCTATACTGGAAGCGTTCCAGACTGCGTGTCTATGGCACCCACAGAATAGATGATAGAAAGATTTATGAAACGATGAATAGGTTAGATTGTGTGAAGGACGATATAGACAGAAAGGTACATTACAGATACAGCCATGCCGGGTTGCGGGTTTGTCTGAAAGGGATATCGCGACCCCGGCACACAGGCAACGGAAGGAACACGGGTGGGTTTTAGTCAGTAAAAGTCTGACACGCCCTCCCGCTCCGCCCAGAGCGGGAGAAGTTATTTGATAATTTCCCACCCAAAAAAAAAAAAAAAAAAACGCCATGCTATTCTGTAAACATCTTACCGTGAAAACTTGGGTGAAGTGAGCTGTCAATAGTGTCAATCTCTGTGGAATGACAGCTCACTCCACGCTCACTTCACCTAAGTTTTCACGGTGAGATGGTTACAGAATAGCACTGCAGAGTCTGCAGATGTATGGATGTAGAATACATTCTACGCCGTCCCCAAATAAATAACGACTAGCTTCGACCCGCGACCTAGGCCGCGTAATTTTTTTTTTATTCCTCGACCTACTACCCCGTCGCAACGCATCCCCTGCCCGCGCTATAACTTCGTTTTTGCTTAGCGTTCTTTTTAACTTTTTTCTTTTTGCGCTGTCTCGATGTATAATAGCCTATAGCCGACGTAAATCCGACTAGGAGTTCCAGAGATTAGCGGGTTCAAACAAACATAACAAACTCTTCAGCTTCTGCCCGCGACTTAGTCTGCGTGCTTAACATAAAACAGTGAAAGAATTTTTGAAATCGGTTGAGTAGTTTCGGAGATTACCCGCTACATACAAACTTGCAAGCAAAAACATCTACCTCTTTATACTAAAATTTAAATGTTAGTATAGAGTATCGATATAGATAAACAGATTAGAGCAGAAGAATGATGACTATCGTAACTATAGGAGATATATTTTAATCCAGCCAAAGTACTGCCGATACAATACAACAGCTCCATAGACAGATTAAGGTATTTTGGTGTGTTTCAAGGAGTTCGCAATTCCACAAGACAAGACGAGAAAGAAAAACACTTATCAAGTGGATAAAACGCTTAACTTCATGGAATTGGCGGAAGTAAATCACTAAGCAGAAGTACTATTAACTAGAAGTGTTTGTAGTTTGTACTCGAACTCAAGTACATCAATTACAACCGATCATTATCACTAACATTCCTAGGAGTCGGACGAAATAACACATTGGCAACCAAAAGGACCTTGAATTTAGATGATGCTTATTTCGGGAATATTGGCACAAGCCAAATATTTATCCCAATTTATTTGGGGTCACCGCAGCATGTCTTTCTCCATTTCGGTATACCCCCACTTTTACTAGTCATATCATCTTTCACAGAGATATTACCTTATCTTCGACACTTACGTAGTATGACCTCTCGAAACGTTTCCACTACTCTATTTTCCCACAAGTCTAGACCAAATCTCATCTCATCTCATTATCACGACATCTTTCATCATAAACAACTATTATTAAGGCCACAAAATAACACGGTTCCTTGTTCCTTATGAACCAGAAATAGATTTAAATTGTATTGCCTGACCCGCGCTATCAAGAGTTACTGTGAAGATTAGCTGTAACTATCTTTATTGATATTGTGTTAATTGCCAGTTATAGGTCAGTAGCGACGTGCCCCGAGTTTGTCCTATTTGGCTAT
Source organism: Agrochola circellaris (assembly GCA_914767755.1). Taxonomy (NCBI): domain Eukaryota; kingdom Metazoa; phylum Arthropoda; class Insecta; order Lepidoptera; family Noctuidae; genus Agrochola; species Agrochola circellaris. Next base: position 10,199,071 of record OU611863.1, on the reverse strand, counting down.
TCGGGTTGGTAGGTTCTTTTATCGTAATAGTTGGCAACCTCGAAAATAGCTGTCAAAAATTTACCTGTTTTGATTCATTTGGCAATATTACTGTATGGAAATAAGAAATGTGGCTAACTAGCGAACTAGAATATTAATAATGAATTGCAATTATAACATTGAATTTGATGTTGTATCAGTTTTGGGTGTAAAAAAGGAATTTGGAAAGTTTCCAAATACTTTTTTTACATCTAAAACTAAATATTCGGTGTTACGATATTAATTATTTCATTTCATAATCAATATTCTAGTTCGCTAGTTAGCCACACTTCTTATTTCCATACAGTAATATTGCCAAATTAATCAAAACAGCGAAATATTTGACATCTATTTGCGACGTTGCCCACTTTCGGAATAAACGCTCTTAATCAAAGGCCACAGTTCGATCATCATCTTGCTGCCCTTGACCCATGTTACTAGTGGTCGGTGCAACACGTTTTCTAATTCCGTTCTTCCCTGTCAACCGTCACGCTATCATTTACTCCCTTCTCTTCCATATACCTCACACAATTCATCCATCTTTCATTCGACCTTCCTCTCCCTCTCAATCCGTCAACATTTATATTTATCACTAGTCACATGCGTTTCTTCCCTCCTCATCACATGTCCCCACCAAGCCAAACGATTTCGTTTCAACTTTTCTGTCACTGGCGCCAATTTAAAAAGTTACCCTTGAATGTGGAGATTAGCTGTCTTTATAACTATCTTTATTGATATTGTGTTTATTGCCAGTTATAGGTCAGTAGCGACGTGCCCTGAGTATGTCCTAGTTGGCTATTCGGGTTGCTAGGTTCTCTAATCAAAGGCCAGTTCGATGCTTGCGGCCTTTTATAACCTGAGTAAAATTACCAAGTATTTGTAATTTTACTCAGCAGCCTAATTACGTAATGCACCATCAATAATAAATTGAAACAGATTGCTAGTCCATTGCTTCATAAGTTCGAAAAAAAAAATGAGCAGATTTTTTTTTCGAACTTATGACGCAATGGACTAGCAATCTGTTTCAATTCATTTCAATTTATTATTGATCGTGCATTACGTAATTAGGCTGCAGGTTATAAATGTGTAACCTAAGTAAATTCAAATTAATTTGTCGTTGGTCACAGGTGGAAAGTCAGTTCTTATAATTAGTACTATTGTGTACTGATCAAGTTAAGATTACGCTTTTTAAAGCTTATTGTCAGAGCTTTTACACCAGTAATCTTTGGGTCAACTACTCGAAAAGGTCGCAGGATGTTCTAAGTACGCGTCCAATATAACAATGTTTTTAGGATGCCGTTGCGACTGCCTCGGAAATGTTCGCGGTAAACCATACCGATGGATGGTCAAGGTGAGCAATATTTTAATATAATTAAAATTTATTAAAACATTAATATTATTATAAAATAATTATTAATTAGTAGGTGTTCATTGTTCATTATCTAAAAGAACTGATGGTTCGTTAATTTCTCGAAAACACAGGATAACTGTCTGCTTTCTATGCCTCGATTACATAGTGCAACTTTGGCAGCCAATCAGAATGTTGAATTAACTCTGCAGGTGTAGACAAGCATCTTGTTAGCGAGCGCTGAAGGTTGATTTTGTTTACAGATTAAACAGGTTTTCTTTCTAGTGTCAAGAATAGATTTTAATTGGTATCCATTACGTCAATAAAATATTTAGGTAAGTATAGTTTGTGATCTGCTGTCATAGTTGGACTCTAATAGCTCAAACTAAAGTAAAACATAATCATTAAATGTTAAGATTCATAATACCTAAGCCTACTTGCTAGAGCATTTGGAATTAGGACATGAGACCATGTTTATTTGTAAACACACCATCAGGCCTTTAACACTTCAAGTGGTAGACAGCCAAATATCCACTTAAGGAGTCCTTAGGTATAAATAAAAGGTGAACTGTATTTCGCATTAAGGGTGCATTCTCTCATTGGAATTTCGATCCAGTACAACAGTAGCCAGAGAGATTATGTCTACCATAGAAACGGGTTTTGGCTACGGAAGAATAGACACAGAGCACAGCTGACTTAGAAACGCTATAATATTTAAATAATAAAGACACCAGTCTAAAGACTTTAAATGTTTATCCTACAATAAAAATAAAAAAAACCTGTTTGCCGAGTTTCGCCCCTTTGGAGCGACTCTTCTCTTTTTGGGGATGATAATAAGACCTCATAGAAGAAAAACGAACAGTCTCAAATAAAACCTTAAAAATGTAATATTTTGTGACATTTACGCGATTAATCACTTGATCAATTAATAAATGTACGTTTTTTTTTCAAAAAGTATTTTATATCTTAAAAATGTATTTAGCAAATACGTATTTTGTATCTTGTATTTCAAATACTTACTATTTCCAAAACTATCTTGTATCTGTTATTTCAAATACATTATTTAAAGGTATCTTGAATCTTGTATTCCAGATACTTTTTTGAGGTATCTTGTACATCTCTGAACAGGATGCAGTTGAATACCATAGCATTTTACATGGAGCGACTGCCTATCTGACCTCCACAACCCAAAAATCCCAAATATTCAGTGTCACAGTATTAGTTTAATTGTATCACAATAAATATTTTAGTACTACACAGTATGATAGTTATAATTTTCATTGTTTTATTTAGTAATATTGATTAATTCATTAAAACAGCGAATTATGTGACAGCCATTTGCGAGTGCACCCTCTTAATAAATAATATAGCTTTTTGTTTATGTTGATTCTTGTTACATCAGCAAGTAATACTCAGGTAAGACCGAGTAGATAGAACCTCTGACGGGCCTGATGTATAACTGTATATTTACACCTTTTTTTTAAATAATAATATCCGCCATTGCCCACTATTAAATTCTAGTAAATTTTATTATAATTACTCTATATTAAGGATGTTATTATGGTAGGATGGGTACATAGTATCAATATAATATTTTCCTGTAAAGTTTCCTTGTTTTTACTGATACTGCAGCATCCAATTTCCATGGATATATTATGTTCGACATTTATGAGGCAAAATTAACCTCAGCATTAAGTAAGTAGTCAGTGCCTTACTTTAGTTTGAACTTTAGAATCCACATTCTAAAGTTAAAAAAAGTTTTGTGCCTAACATCCACATATCCACATAAACTAAATCATCATAACACACAGTATAATATGCCATCTCTTTTACTATAATGTACATCGAGGAACTTCATATTTATACACCGTAAGGACTATTTCTGCTTGCAGCGCTCGGCGACTATAGAACCGGGGCGGTAACAGATGTGGTCATCGTGTCCACGGGATTTTGTTTTCAAACTGCTTAGATATGAAGTTCTTCGATAGTACGTCTCGCCTTGAGGCCCGGATAGAGCACAATGGTGACAGTTGATGGAGGCCTATGCCAAAAGGCATCCCACATTGCGGGACATCTACTTTCTTTCTGATCAGGTACCGAAACCGGTATGATCAATACGGGTATTTTTTTGGTTACATTTATTTTTATTACACATATTAATTACGTTTATTATTACAAGTAAATTACCTCTATCCTACACGTGCCGTCGGCATTAGTCAAAGAGCGTCGCCTTTGTGTGAGTAACCGGTATTAAAACGGTAACCTAAATAGAGGAAATATGTTTCTTCTTCTTGGTTACCCAGATAGCGGTAACCTTAGTCGTAGAAGTAATCAAAATTCTTCGATACCTGTACCGTAATCTATAAAGGTTTTCAGTACCTGCTTATGATTATCTTTTGGTCCAAATGCTTCTTGCTAACAAAAAAAATTCCCAAAGTTCGGATATAAACGCCTATATTATTATTATTTACTATAATTTTAGGGAACAAAAACAAATTAGAACTATTAACATTCAAGTGAACCTCAAATCAGAATGAATAATAAAATATTTATTCCAGAAAAAATCCGCAAATTAGTACCGAGCTCCAAGACAATTATTTTTCCTATTCAAGTTATGATGTACTAACTACCTACTACATTTATTTGTATCATTTATAAGTAATCGGAGGAAACAAATAAATATTTAATTGACTATTCAAATTCAAGCAAATCTCAATAGAGAATGAATAAAATAACATTTATTCCAGAATAAAGCAAATAATACTAAGTACTCCAAGACAATTATTTTTCCTATTCAAGTTATGATGTACTCTGTATCCATATAAGACAGTAGCTGACTAATCATTGCCATTTTTTACTTGACCTTAAACTGCATACATTCATATATATAGATGCACAATTTGCACACGCATCATCACAATATCAGAAGGCAAATTCACGTATTTAAAAATGTTTCAAATCTGGTTGCAATCTCTGTCTCAGCAAAAATAAAGGTAACAGTGGCATTTTTGACAGATTAGAATGTAACAGTTCTTAAAAATACGAGAATTACCCCAAGGTAATTTTGCCTTGGGAGAGAATAGGATAATATAACTTGTACAATAATAATTCTGAATCTTTTGACATCTCGTTTTGGGCAGGACTATATTAAAAAGTTCAGATAAATAATAATTTATTTTCAAATCATCACATGTTTATATAAACATGTGATGATTTGAAAATAAATTTCCAAGGTTTTTTAAAATGTTTGAAACATTATTCTGAAATGTGAAAAGGAGTATTGCATCTTATCAATACACCAGGCTTGAATCAAAGAAGTTCAGATTTATTTTTATTTTTAAGGTACACCATTGCAAGTATATTGCCCGAGATCAACAATATATTATCTCTCGGCCAACTAATGGTTAGTTACTTATCAACATTGAGTACAGTAAAAACTAACAAGGCTCCATAAAATACAATAAACATTCCCGCTAGGGAATGTATTTAAAAAAATTGCTAATAATTAATCACAGATGATTGTGTGTTACAAGTAATGTTTACATACAATTTTCGATTTTCCTACATTCAATTTAACTCATTCCAATGTCAAGTAAGATACTTTATCTCATATGACATAAGGAAAATACGATAAACTGTTTATAAATAAAATATTTTATTAGCCCAGTACATTTTTATCTATGAATAGTTAATCAGCTCATAACATTAATCAATACAATAGTGACATTATTTGTATAAAAAAGGATCGTATAATAACATGACAGGCTCGTCGTTCAATAAAGCATTATGCATAAGTTAGCAATGGGCTTATTTAATCACAGCTTTGGGGAGTGGCCAGTGACAACAGAATAAACGAAAATGACATTTGGACAACCTAGTTCTGGTAAATTGAGAACTGTTTCTAACAGGATAACTGTTGGTGAAGCCGTAGGCAGTACATAGCACGTCTGATACAATGTTTATATTTATCTCTTCTCAGCGGGAGGTAAACTACATGATTACTATTCGACACCAATACATCAATTTTCATTAAGAATAAGCGGTAATTGAATAATAATACTCACCGATAGCGTAGACTTCTCCATCTTCGATTTTGCGCCAAACAGTCATTGTGATAAACACACGATTATTTAATTATTTTTTTAATGAACAAACATTGAGTAGCTCGTCATTTTTAACAAACCAATAGTTGACAAATTGTGACACAGCCAGCGTGACAGCGCGTGTAGTGTTGCCATTCTAAGAACTGATTTAAAGTTGGTAGCTTTGAACAGCTGAGTGCGCTACATCGCTTTAAAGTGCTTTTCATGGCCTCAATCTGAATCAAAATGATTACCTATGATTGTTTATTGAAGAGAAAACAATTTTACGTTGATGAAAAATATTAAAAATAAAGGAAATAGTGGATCCAAAATATGCATTTATTATTATTATAATATTATTTTACTCTAAATTATACAATATAACTCAGACTGAATTGAAAATTAGAAGAAATAATCACTATTATTTTTAAATAAACTAGTCACTATTTTATTTTAGTATTGATGTGAAAAAATTTAAATAAATCAACAATACTCATCATTTGGAAATAATTTAATATGCAAATATGGTTATTTGCATGTATTATTTCCAAATGATGATCATTGTTGATTCAATTCATCCAATTTCCATGGAATAATGTTATTTATAAGCCTTAGTGGTCTAAGGATTATATTATTTCTGATAAAAACAAACAGTAAAAATTCATCAATTTCTCCAACCGTATATACTATACGGTTGGAGAAATTGATGAATTTTTAATGTTTTTAATGAAGCGAGTCGTCGTGACATGCACGATTCAATTACTTAGCTATATTTTTTACTTTGTTTATTAAACTTTAGCCTCGTGTATGTGATTATATGGAGGAATACACGATTTATACAACGTCTACTTATGTACTAGAAATACATGCACAGACTATTAGTAGAATAGAATGTCTAATAATAATGCTACTTATTTGTGTCTACAAAAAATACGCTGAAAAAATAGCTACCTAAATATTGTATCTGGCAATTCAATCACAAGTACAGATAAGAAATATATTTTCAAACTTTTTATTACCCTACCTAACTGCAAATACGGCTCTATTAATTTTGTGTTTGTTTTTAATTTTCAGTAGTATTTGGTTTTTGTTTTACTCCTGACAAACAAAACTAATCTTAATAGTATGCATGGACAAAAGTGCTATCACCGCGAGCAACTTCACGAGATTTCGCATTGGGAATCATGAATCAGTTATGATTTTTAAGAAAAAAGAGTGGAATCATTTAAAAATTAAAAACCGGCCAAGTGCATATTGGACCACGCACAATGAAGGGTTCCGTAATTGGGATGAATTTATCCCAAGAACAAACTTAACATTGCAGTTTGAAAAACATGTTCTCCCATAAGGAATGGATGGGAGAACATGTTTGTTGAGAACAACTGCAAAAAGTTGGTCGATTATTACTCGTTAACCTATACAGCTTGCTTAGCTGTGATATTTTTTCTTTTAATTTCGTTACAAATACTACTGCTGTGAATTTTTTCACAAATCCAAGTACAACCATTTAGCTGGCAGGGGATGGAAAAAAATTGCAGTTAATAAGTATTCCGCAAACGGATCCCTGAATCCAAAAATGGTTTTCGCAAACTCACAATATTTTTGAACGACCTAACGATACCCCACACCATGGGATAGATGAGGAAAAAAAAACATCCCCACTTTACGTGTAGGGGAGGCACCCTAAAAAATAATATTTTTCTTGATTTTATTTTACCACTTTGTCGGCGTGGTTAATATGTATACTCATGCCAAATAACAGCTTTCTAGTACTAACCGTCTCTGAGCTAAGCCGCGGACAGACAGACAGACAGACAGGGTGAAACTATAAGGGTTCCTTGTTTACTACGGAACCCTAAAAACCGGCCAAATAAGAGCGTGTCGGACCACGCACAATGAAGGGTATCTTAGTTGGGATCAAATACCTACCCAAGAACAAACTTAACTTTGTGGTTGAAAAACATGTTCTCCAATTTATTTCAAATGTGGGTTTGTACGTACAATATTGGGAGATTTACGATACGAGGTAGGTCACACATAAGTCATTGTGTTTAACTCCTTACCATGCGAAGCTCATTACACTGCATGTGCATGTGCACTGCGTGTGCTGCTGTGTTTGCATTACACATAACCTAAGATTACGCCTGTTATCCCTGAAGGGTTAGACAGAGATGGACCTATAATACCCACACCCACATTTTGCTAGATATGTTTAACTTGTTCGGGAGAACCGTGTTATTACTATTGGAAACAGACCCCTCCGGCCACTGGGACTACGTGCTGTCCCATGTAATAGGGGTTGATTCCTAATGGATAAACCCAATAACAATTTGCCCGACATAGGGATCGAATCCAGGTAAGTACTAAGGTTCAGCAGTAGTGCTTGCGACCACTAGACCAACGCGGTATTTTATAGGTATATGAGTTCCCACTTGACACAAAAAGTGCCTTCAAATACTAGATAAGTTGCTCAAACACGAGTTATCCAGTGATTTTCGGTTGCCGAAAAAAGGCTGAGTACGGAGAGCAAACCAATTAGAGTTCGGCTGTCGAGAGAATGCGCTCCTGACACCTGTCAGTTGGACAATTGCTAGTAGTGATATGGATCATAAATTAAATAATGTAATAAAACAATTCCCACATACAAAGTCGCTCAGTAGGTGGATGATATTATCACATTGAGTAAACATTGGCTCCGATAAAACCTCTCACATCCATCTCTACGCGAGGCAGGATACGATAATATCATAGACAACAAACAATTTTAAAACTAGCAACGCAACCATAGTCGAAACTTATCGCTTTTATGATAAAAAGCCGTTATCTACGGTGATAGCTGCATAATAATTTTATTTTTTTAATAAAGGTGATGCTTGTCTATTGATAACAAATTTTTGAAATAATCTGCCGCCAGTTATCTTTGGTTTTTATCTGAATGATATTCTCTTCACTGCCGTTCGTTGGCACGTGGTGGGTGACGGTTAAATTACTTACAATTTAACTTTGCCGGTCTGAAGTCAGGTTGCGCATGCGCGCTGGCATGCGCGCTACTGTTTTTTAAGTCAGATTGGCTACTGCATTGTAGTATACTTCAGAGCGGCAAAGTTATTTCACCCGATAGTTCTAGTTTTTAGGTATTCAAATAAAAAATAAATTTTGGGTGCTCGATACTAATAATTTGCTAGTCACGAGCATAAATTTAATATTTAACTTACATTTAGGCAATTCATTACCGATTTTCTCATGAAATAACGATTGCAACTTTGAGAAAAGACATATTTAATTAAAGTATCGTTTCGAAAATAATAAGGTCGTATCAACTCATCGAGATATAAGTACTAACGTACTAGAGAAGCTACGTCAAATAACTGAATTGTCCTATTCTTCGTAATTTGAATCTTTAGTTCGCTGCAGCGCTAAAATAATAACAATTCGTCTAAACCGTAACTAATTTACCACAGCGCTAGATTTGCTGCGGAAGTGTATTTATTCTCGGCAAAAAGGTCTTAAGCGCAATGTAAATCACGGCACTTACGCGTTTTCTTCGACAACTGCGGCGCGATCGCCGCAGTTGAACGAGACAAAGTAGGAATTTACGGTGTCTTCTCTAGTACGTTAGTACTTATATCTCTATGTATCAACTTAAAATTTCTATCAATACTAGGTAGCAGGGAAGTTTGAGAATACTGATAACTCGCTCGTTTTTGTACCTAGTAGAACATAACTTAATGATTGACTTATGAGTCAGTTAGACACATGTTTAAAAGTAGTGCTAAAAAACGTTAATTACTGTTATTTGTTTATGTTATCGTGTGTGTTTTTGATTCTTACTTCATGCCTGTTTTGTTTTTACTGCTATTTTGAGTTCAATGACATTATAAGTGTGGGGGTATGATAGATTAGGTACATAACACAACTAAATATAGTATTCATTTGTACCAGTAAAAAACATTCTGCTTTGCTTCTTTTTTTTATTGTTGGTAATCCAACTTACTATAAATACCAGTCATACTGGCTACTGTTAGCTCGTCTCACAAACCTCGTAAGTAGAACCAAAATTAATTCCAGAACAAGCTGGATTTTAACCAGCGATATAATTACGTAAAAAAATTTCGTAAACGATTACGACTACTTATTTTGTTTCATTTTGACAGTTCAACAACATTCATTGCGTTATTTACGTTGTTGAGCAGTTTTTTTTCGAGATTTTATGAAATCTGTATTAGCAATCGGTTTTAAAACGATTCTGATTGATCGTGTATTACGCAATTAGGGTTACAGGGAATAGTCCTGTTGCAGCCACGTCCTTAACGTCACTCTACACATGGATGAGGATGGATTTGAAATAAAGGAAGTGACGGGCGCAGTATTCGTGGACTTGTCGGCAGCCTACGACACCGTAAATATTAAACACTTGTTATGGAAGGCACCAACCTGACAGAGGATTTAAAGTTTATCCGAATTCTTCGAGAACTGTTTAGTAACCGCAATTTCAGGTGAGTCTCCTAGAAGATAGAAGTAGATGGCGAGCCCAAAAAATGGACTACCTCAGGGTAGCGTACTGGCTCCGGATTATACCTGGTTGCCTGAAACCGACCCCAGTACGAATGCTGTATCCACTGATACTATAGTTTACCCCATTGAGACGGCAAAACTACAAGCTGACTCGCGCCACCCGGTGCATAACTACGTGTCAGTGCTCCAGAGGCTTAAAAGCCGTTAAAGTTTTCTTGGGTGCATGGATTCAGCTAATGGCAAGGCCTCTACAGCAAGACGTGATCTCTGGCGGGAACTACCCCCTGAAAGCATTATCTAGCCATCGCAGAACCTTCCACCTGGGCACGCGTTACCGTGGCCGTCTTGGAAATCCCTAAATCCTAACTAACATTATAAATGCGAAAATGAGTTTGTTTTTTTGTTACGCTTTCACGCTAAAACGGCTGAACGGATTTGGATGAAATTTGGCACATGGGTAGACCAAGACCTAGAGAAGGACATAGGCTAGTTTTCATCCTGAATCGCAGACGAAGTCACGGGCAACAGCTATTAGACTATGAACCCAAGTCGGCCGTAGCAAGGAGAATAGTCACACATCGAGGTTTATGGACGACTCACCGCTCACTGAGGTCCGCTCAAGTGTTCGTCCGTGGTGAGGAAAATGAAAGCTAAGCGTCTAGTTTAGATAGGGAGTAAGAAGGTAGCCGTAGTTCGCGCATGTGCGCTGCCTAGGGTTGCCGACTTTTTGTACAAGAAATAAAGTATATTAAGGTCAAAGTGAGAAAATAAACAGTATCTCGGTAAAATAAACAGTATTTTAAGTATTTTTTAAATACATAATTCATTAGTGCTATTCATCACAATTCATCCATTGAGCACCAATTTCGAAGGCTTTGTAAGCCTCACCAAATTGACGAGGAGCATTTTTTTAAATTTATTTATTCTGCCGTCGTCCGGAAGGTTTATTTCTGTCGTCGGCTAGCTGAATCACCGCGCCCACGTAGGTGCATGTACGATGTTCTACGTAGTAGATGAAACTTTTTATTTAGGTATAGCTCTGGATATGAGTAAAAACAGTATATTGATATACACTCGAGAGCAATGAATCCGGGTCACTTAACGAATGTTAAAAATCTCGGAAACTAAAAATGATAGGTTAATGCAATAAATTGTATTTAATAGACAATGTAATACTCCTTAAATGAAAGTAAAAAAAATATGAGTCACCATACATTTTATTAACACAAAATTACATAAAGAAAAAAACTGCTGATCTCTCCTTAAAACAAAAATAGGAAACATGTATTTTTGAACTTTATTACGATTTTCTTGAATTTTAATACTTCGTATTGCCTCCTCGTGCTTCCATTACTGCGTTTACGCGGTTTGGCATGCTGTACACCAAGTTCCTTATACGATTTTGGGGAATATTCTCCCATTCCTCTGTGAGAGCAATTTTGAGCTCACGAAGCGTGATTGGGGGAGGGTTTCGTTGTTTTACGCATCTGCCTAGCTCGTCCCAAGCATGCTCGATCGGGTTGATATCCGGGCTGCGCGCTGGCCACTCCATACGAGTAATGTTCATCTCTTGAAGGTAGTCATTCACAATCCTACCTGTATGAGGTCGGGCATTGTCATGCATAAATATAGCATCCTCACCTAAATTGACCATAAATGGACCAACGTGATCATTGAGGATTTCTTCCACATATCTTACGCTAATTAAAGAGCCGTTTTCTATGATCACCAGCTCTGTGCGACTTTCAGAAGAAATTCCGGCCCACACAAGTACAGACCCACCACCGTAGGCTACTTTTTCTTCGATGCATGCTTGCTTGAATCTTTCCCCTGGTCTTCGATACACTCTGTGTCTTCCATCGTGCTTGTAGAGCATAAATTTTGATTCGTCGGAGAACATAACTTTTGACCAATCTTCAATACTCCAATTTACGTGGCTCTGGGCATATCTTAGTCTTGAAATACGATGCCCACGCTCCAGTTTAGGGCCGTTTGCAGGTCTAAGGGGTTTTAAGTTAGATTCAGCAAGCCGACGTCTTACTGTCCATGCACTTGGGTTACTTCCTCCGAGGCGTCGAAACTGATTTGTGAGTTCAGTTCCTGTGAGAAAGCGATTTCGAAGCATGGTGTTCACCAAGTATCGGTCTTCTCGTGCTGTGGTACACCTGGTTCTGCCCGTTCCTGGTCTGCGTAGGTTAGAACCAGTTTCTTCGTAACGTCGGAGAACTCTTTGTACTGTTGACAGCGACACACCGACAGTCCTGGCTGTATCGTGCTGACTCCGGCCGGTTTCCAGAATTGTAAGTATTCTGGTGCATTCTTCAGGCGTAAGCGACATAATTTCAGCTTGAATAATGAATATAGAGCACTATCAACATGGTTTATGTACCCACATAAATGACAGATTACAAACAAAAGCAAAACCAAATGCTGTAATTTCGTAGTTCCATCTTCGAAAGTGGCCCTTTTTCAAATTTGATTTTTTTATGATATAACTTTACAATAACTAAGAAGTTTTAATACCTTCATTTAAGGAGTATTACATAGTCTATTAAATACAATTTATTGCATTAACCTAGCATTTTTAGTTTCCGAGATTTTTAGGATTCTTTAAGTGACCCGGATTCATTGCTCTCGAGTGTATTTACTTTATTTTTGTCGAACAGTAAACACTTATTAGAGTGAAAAACAGTATAATACTGTTTTTAACAGTATGGCAACATTAGCGCAGCCTATTCGCGGCGCTCAACCACGTGAAACAAATTGTGATAACAACAAATAGAATCGCTACCGTTTATCCATACCTACTAACATTAATCCATACTATATGATTCCGTTGGTACCGTCTGGGTAGGGAATTTGGGAGTACAGTAAGTATCCTGCACCTCGACCTGTTCGGGTAACACAGGCGTCAGCACAGGTTGGACTAAAATAAAGCTGTCACGTTACATCTCTGCCACTCAGAATTGTCCCTTACCTAACTCAACAGATTCCAATGAAATCTACTAAAATTATAACGACCTAAATTATTTTTAACCCTGCTAGCCTTTGCACAGCCCTCTGACCTTTGCCGTTCTTCAGTCATCATAAATATACCGAGAGGAAAATAAAATCATTGTCAAATATAGCTACCGGTACCTATATAAGGACACAATAGTTATAGGGTGCTAAACCAGTATTGACGTAGAGTCCGCGGACCGCGCCACCACTGAAGTCCATTTGACGCGGCGCTAGTTTCTATGTGAGTGCATCACATTGCTAATAGAAAAATGTAGTTCCACAATTTTCCGCGGGCCTCCTTTGGTGGCGCGCACTCTAGGCATGATAACACTGGGATGCAATAATGATCTTCTTAATTCTTGCTTACTATGCAGAAAGTCAGCTGCTATTGATGATTTCTACCTTGTCTGCTTCCTTGGTGTGGAGTAGTATCATCAATAATAAAAATTTTAAAGGTACCTACTCGTATGTTGCAAGCTGCTGTTTCAACTTATACTGAAAGAGAAATATTTGACAGCTATTTGGGACGTTGCCTACTTAGGCATCGTCCCCAATAGCTGTCAAATATTTCGCTGTTTTGATTAATTTGGCAATATTACTGTATGGAAATAAGAAACATAGCTAACTAGTGAACTAAATAATATTGATTATGAAATGCAATAATTAATATCGTAACACCGAATACATTTCATTTTAGATGTAAAAAAAAGTATTTGGAAATTTTCCAAATGCATTTGTTTACACCTAGAACGGTTACAACAGCAAATAATTGCAATTTATTATTAATATTCTAGTTCAATAATAAGCTTTATTTCTTATTTCCATACAGTAATATTGCCAATTTGGCAATATTACATACTACAGCGAAATACCTAATCAAAACAGCGAAATATTTGACAGCTATTTGCGACTTTTGACTTTCAGTTTAAACGCTCTTAAATTTATTCAAGAATTTTTTAAATACCGACGTAGTTTTAAAGAAAATAATACAAAACTAACTACAAACGCTTGGTATGAGTTATTTTTTTAAATTTTAATAAAAAACGAACCAAGCGAATGCTATCTTTGTGCACACGTTGCTAATGTTGTTTATTCAGGCGCCGTGTCACTGTGCTTACTTTTCAAGTTTTAACCATAAAACGATGGTAATTTTTAAACAAAAGTAACTTTAGTATTATGTAAATGAAAAATTGCCATTTAATGATTTGTGTTTAACAATAATTCTTCTGACTAAACTACAAACTGGCTTTGTTTAATCATGGTGTGATATTGCACAAGATATGTGTCACGTCCAGACAAAGTTATTGAAATTTTAGCATAATCCTAAATAAAATGGCTAGTTCTGAACATGCAGTGTCATGAAATTATGATAGTTTCTATTTCCAATAATATTGAAGTTAATAACTCTTCACAAAATTTGCAAAGGCGCTTATTCGCACAATGAACACACGTTGCTACCAGTATTTGTGCAGGCGCTGGGATGCGGATTACCGTATTTTACACGTTCCACGTCGAAATGCATAATATCTTTACTAAAATAGAAACAGGAACCGTATGTTGAGAAGTTTAATTGGTCGAGTTCGTACCTATGTTTGTTTGCAATTTTTAAATGAACGTGGGAATAGACGGTTTTCTGCATTGCATTTTCACTTGTGAGGTCTTTGTGTAGAGCGGAAAAATGCTATTTTCGAAGAAATTTCAACCTGTTGAAACTTCTTTGAAAATAGCATTTTTCCGCTAGTTTTCTTGAATTAAATAAGTAAATTAAGTTTTGTATTTGAACAAATTATACCGAGAACACATATTTTTTCCCATAATTACCTATTGTTGCATCCAGTGCAAAATAGTACCTACAAACTAAATTGACCATACATCTCGCACCCGAACAAAATAGTAGGTCGCTGAAACGTACGGGAGGCCTATTACTTAAATAATAAATGAAGCAAAGTGAGAACATTTTCCCCTACGATTTCTCGCCCAATCCTTCAAGAAGATTTATTTTGTTTCCTGTTCTCACCTACTACGGGAGTTCCTTTCGACGAATTTTAATGAAATTGTAGAAGTAATTGTATGTACTTGGAAAATGTGGAACTGAGAATTTGCAGAATCCTATTCTGGGAGCTGTGAGAAAAACGGCTTACATACATAAGGTCCTTACTGCTTTAGTGTTTAATTGGTTTGGTACCTATGTTGAAGAACTTGTGCGAAGTGGAATTGCGTTTTGTTATTCAGGAATATCTACGTGGATAGGTAGCTACATTGTTCTTGTTCTGTGACTGGTATTGCTGTGTGGTTTCAAAATTTACCTGTATGTGTTTAATCTCTCTTGGGCCATTTACAAGCTCGGTACAATTGACTTAGGTACCCACCTACATATTGTCAGATGATTCAAAGGAGTAGCATAGCTCTATGCAGTAACAGTAGTATAGCTCCTTGTGGATAGGCTTATCAGAGAAATACTCCACCTATTTAATCTGTACAACCTTAATTTTTGTTTACCCTAAACTCTTAAGGGGTCATTGTACTCATCATTACGAATAACTTTCACTATGGGACCGAGGTTGAAATCGCGAAAAAAAAATCAGCTGTTCCCTATATTTCAACGAGATAGACGAACATAAATGTAGGGAACAGCTGATTTTTCAAAACTACGGTTGTATATGCTGCGATGCAGTATTTCTGTGTTCCAGTTTGATGGATATGAGTGGCGGTGATAAGAGAGGCTGCAGTCATGAGACTTTTTGACACTGCCCCTTATGTCAGCAATACCTTTGGCTCGGCCTAAAGACCGACCGATCATATTTCCCTAAAAATCCCGAGAGCAAAAATGCTAACCTAGTAGTTACCGGGACAAATAAACGCAACGCAAACCTTTAATATTGAGCCAACACAGTAACACTAAAAAGCGGGTAGCGAAACATTTTTACCATAAACTTTGCAGTGGGCCGAATATACCGTACAGTTTTTGCTACCCCGCACAATTTGTTGTTTGAACGCGAGCGCGACGCATTCCTTATTGCGTTTTAAAACTCGCTTTGAAAGTATGCGAAGCGTTAAACGTTTTGAATGAGTTTGTATATTTGTTTCATTGTTGTTTGTTTATTATGAAGATGTTTAAACATGTTTTGGTGGCTGTGATTGTTTTATGAGTTCGTGTGAAACTTTCCGTACTTATAGTAAATTTGATTGGTAGGTATGCGACGTTAGCCGTTATCACGACTACAACAAACCTTCCCTTCGGCTGATTTTGTCTGTTCCCAGCAAAAAACTACAAAACAAATCTGTCCACAGCCTAATCTTCGTCCCACATTAGTTTCCCGCATAAATCACAGCCTACCAACCTATTCTTCAACAAACAGTTCCCAAATCACTCAACTGTGACTTAGAGCAAATGTATCAAATAATGCAAAACAATGCTCGTAGGAAAGCCTCAGGCGCTCGTTCCTGTATGAACAATCACAGGCTGGCGTGACGTAGTGAGTGTGTGACGTCACTATAGTGTAGATTGACCGGGGTAACGAACCGGTCAGCCCATTGTCGTGTTGAAACTGAAACGTCCTATATGGTTTTGTGATGGAGAGGAGTGATAGAAGGCTAGTTTAAATGTTATGTTTAGGTAGCTACAATATGTAAAAAAAACCCGATTTGTGAGCGTGTTGTTAGGTATAGTACTGAGAGTCTATTTATATGGTAATATTCAGGTCAAAAGAAAAAAAAATCGCCATTTTTTTTCCAAAGGGATTTATTACCGGTTCAGTAGGTAGGTACATGGGGCGCGGGCGGCCGTCGTTTACGGGTGTCTACAAGTCATAACTTATGACCCCTGTTGAAAATTTGCAAATTTTGTAATGGATTACGGGTAATTTTGGCAGACATGTGAATTTTCAATAGCAATAACTGTTTTGTTTTCAATAATAATAAGATTTTTATTACTTTTTGGTAATGTTGTGGCCGTACCTATGTGCCCCTTTCGGATCGGGCAGGTTTATTTTTACATATTGTATAATGTTATAGATACTGGCAAATGGGTTGACGGCCTACAAGATCAGTCTTGCTATTCTGTAAACATCTCACCGTGATAAGTTGGGTGAAGTGAGCTTGGTGTGAGCTGTCATTGCACCTAAAGCTAGGGATTTACACTATGGACAGCTCACTTCATGCTCACTTCACCTCACTCTTCACGGTGACATGTTTACAGAATGGATAAGCAGATCTGTTGAAAAGAGTTTACGGACTCATATGGGCATTTCTACCTGGACACCAGAACCAGAGGATTTGCCAGTATGTTGTTAGAAGAAACGAAGAAAAGCCTTTTGTGGCTGTAATTCCACCGATATCGAAACAGAAGGTTCTACTTAGGTAAGCAAAAAAACAGAAGTAGGTACGGTGAATGAAATTAGCTAGACTAGTGGTTTTATTGCTTGGAATAACTAATTTAGGGCGTTGAGGCGAGCAAGGATGCATAATACATATTAGTGCCCAACTTTTTCGTGTAACAGAACATTCATTTATAGCCACATGTTGCAATGACACAAAGCACCCTAACCTGCTGTTTTGCTTGTTACATCCGTCCCTTTTTGGCTCCCTGCCAGTATTCGCTAATAGGGTCCAAATTTTGTCGTGCGAAGCGTAAGTACTTGAGAATTTGTA
The DNA here is from genome assembly GCA_914767755.1 of Agrochola circellaris. Lineage (NCBI taxonomy): Eukaryota > Metazoa > Arthropoda > Insecta > Lepidoptera > Noctuidae > Agrochola > Agrochola circellaris. The sequence continues at coordinate 10,181,458 of OU611863.1, read as the reverse complement.
ATTTTAATGTATGGAAGTCCTTTCCGGTCGTGATTGTGATTCAGGACCCACTAAGCGACTTTTGCTCAACCGAACTTAAATACGTGTTTACATTAAAATGCTTGCTGTACCCCAGGTTTTGTTCGTTCGGAGTTAGTTTAATTTTGTTCAGGTAACACGTTAAGTGGTCTGTTTCGTTGAAAGCTTCGTGCAGACTAGGGCGACGCGACAGCGCGACGCGACACCGGTAAATTTTCTTAGAAATTGTATTGTTCGGGTCGCGTCGCGCCGTCGCGTCGCGCTAGTCTGCACAAGGCTGAATTCTTCTTGTGGCACGAACCCGTACGAACTATGTCAGGTTAGCTTTCTAGGTACCGAAGTAAAAGTATTGGCAAGTCAGGTGGTTGTGCGCGCTGACTGCCCAGGGTTTTAAGTATCGCCAGTAAAGAAGAATATTATCCAATCCGCGTATCACTGGTCAGTTTCAAACTGACGAATCAATGAAACTGGCGAATTAAATAACGAATAAAGGCTCTCACAGCCGGGTGCGACGCGAATCTGATGGAACAATTTCAATGAAAACTTCACGGAAATTGTTCTACGGGTATTGCGTCGCGCCGGTCTGCGGGAGCCTTGAAGGAAACTAACCAGTATTACGCCTGACTCATATTATCAACTAATTTTAATAACAAAACTGTCTAAACAACATAAAAATGACAACATTTATAAATTTGGTCCTTTGTCTACAGACAGCACCACAACACTGGGGTCGCTTTTAATATCGTGTCGGTACCCAAGGGAAGTGAGTCGAGAAGTATTACAACTGTAAATGATTCTACGTAAATTCGGTGTCTCTTCCTTCAACCCTAAGCTTTTTCTGCCAGTTGTAGTAGGTCGTTTTACATAAGCCTTAGCAAAAAAAGTATTTACACTTGAAATCGAGACTCCTTCATCATTGTGATATTGGTTTCATTTAAAACGTTAACTGCTTACAAAGTTCATGCAATGAAGTATGAGGATCACGGAATGACTCACCGTAGGGGCGGGCTTGCGGACGGTGAGCAATGGGTAACTCGCCGTCCGATAAGGACCAAGGGGTCTACTCTGAAATGACACATACGAATGTTCGGGACCGGCCGACACACGACCGAACTTTGAATTGTTGTCCTACTACGAACAATGTTCGGTTTGGCTCAGATCGGTCGGTACCATAGTCAATGTTCGGTGGAGTGTCGGACCGAACGAAATGTAGTGCTAGAGTTGAACGTTTTTCGGATATGTTTTTATTAGTCATTAGTATTCATTTCGATATAATTTAACTGTTGAATTACACACTAAAATATTTTTTTATAATAGGATAGCCATCCGATAGGGACCAGGCCCGGGTCGACGGCGCTTTGTGTTCCACGCGCGCCTCAAAGAGATGTCAGCACCAACTGACGGGGTCCGTTAGTGCCAATGCCTGCCAGGGTTGCGAGTTTGTCCGAGAGGGATATCGTGGCCCCGGCACACAGGCAACGGAAGGAACACGGTTTTAGTCAGTAAAAGTCTGACACGCCCTTCCGCCCAGAACGGGAGAAGAAAAAAAAAGGGTCACGGAATGACTAACTACTTGAACTACGAAATTATAATTATTATCTAGGTTTTTGTTTAGGATGAATCACACTTTATAAAGTATCTTTGGTAGGTAGTACCTAAGTAGGCTCTGAAATAAGAAATATTGACTTTCGAATTCCAAACTAATGCAAAACCACAAATAAAATTAGGATTCTCTAGGCTAACCCTTTGAATAAATTCCAGCAACCTATTTCATGGATCTTAGGTAAATATAACTGGCATGCATGAGCTCGTAACCTTTAAAAGGGATTACGACTGACAGCTACGTATGAAATTCGCAAAAAGTATAACGTCATATTATTCAGCCTTTTATAATTTACACCCAAATCCGCCAGTATTTGTATGATACGCTTGTTTGTTTTGTGATACATGAAGGTAGGACCTACTCCTATGCATTATGATAATAAGGATCCCCAACTATTGTCAATGGATGAAAGATTAAGTCCTACATATAAATTATTCGAGAGGCCACGACTTGTTTAGCCTGAAGCAAACAAGGGTTAATGGGTATTCTCGGACCTCAGAATGACATCATGTCTGTACCTATTCCCCGAAGGGCAGAGAAAGAAAAAAAGAAAAATTATTTATTGGAGTCGCACAGGATATCACAAATTAAACTTATTATATAACAATTAAATACACATAAATAAAATAAAAAGTAAAATGAAAATATCCCTCTATTTGGCATAATCTTGATGCTCCAAATTTTATTTGGCATAACACACATGGCATAATCTTCTTTAAACGAATATTTTAAAGGCATAAAAATTATTTAATATAATTATTGTTTGGCCCAATGTTCATATGTCCGTATTAACAATGGCAAACTTTTATGATGGCAGAATTTTATTTGGAATAATTTTATTAGCCATTTTGGCATTTCTATAAAATAGCATTTTTAAACTTAAATAAAAATAAAAATATTGTCTGAAAAAGAAAATTGTTGTACTACAAAAGTCAGTGACAGAATGGAATCGCTGCAAAACCGACTCCACGTAGTCTTGTCTGTCCTACTCCTAGAGTGTAATTTAACCCCGCGTTGGCGCGGAGGGGTGAGGCGGCCCGCGAGCTGAGGAGCAGGTGGTTTTAACGCTCGCCGCTGCGGCTGAGACTGGCCGGTGAAGCTGGCCAGCAAGCCGAAGCTGCGGTGGTGAGCTTTATAACCATCTGCGACGATAAGCCCGCGTGGGATCGCCGGAGTCCCCCAGCGCCGGAGCCGTGACAGAAACCATGCCTGCTGCATGTTGCATGCTGCATGCTTGCTTGCATGCATGGTGTATGCTTGTTTCCATGTCTGTGTGAACTTTCTGCGATATGATTTTTAATTATTATGGATATGAAATTTAAGCCTAAAGATTGATATACAGTCATTTCACCAAAACTTAATTTACAAATTTTCATTTCACATGTAACGATTGACAAACATATTATTTGTTATTTCATCATTATACAACAACAAGTTTGCCAAATAATTCAATTAATAAAATCATTATCCGATAAACAAAACCCATTATAGATAACTACCCTTATGTAGGTATACCCACTTTTAGCCAGTTATGTTTAAGCTTCATATAATGCGAGTATTTTGGTATCCATCAGGCATCGAGGCAATCCAGACACCGGCCTGCTACTGAGAAATTCCTGTTGGAAAACCCCAATAACACTTTGCCCGCTCAAGGAACCGAACCCAGGGCCTCATACTCAGCAGTAGCGCGTGCCACTACTATACAAATAGACAGTCAGTAGGTACAAGATTTTATTTAGCTTCATTTGTTAGAATAAAGTAGTATAATAAACCAGTCTTTAAGTACCCATAGCATCAGGCTTCATTGCATGCTCCAATTCTGAAAACTACAAGGTTATGAAGCGACTCCCAGTCTCTTACAACGGTCTTCCGAGATATTCCGTGGTAAGTTAGAACGTATTTTCAGAGCGGCATTATTTCCGCGTCATTTCCTCTGGTCTAAGTCTAAACTACTGTAGTTAGAAGTTCTGCGATAGTTTAGAAGTCTGTTGATAGTACTGACTTGTGGTTAGAGATATCTTTCCAAACAATATTCGGTTTGGGAGGATATTGGAAGTCGCACGTTTCATAAAAGAAGGTCGTGGTTAGTTCATTTTCATAAGGACAAAAAAAAATCAGACATTTCGACGAGATATACGAACATAAATGTAGGGAACAGCAGATTTTTAACCGCGATTTCAGCGTCGGTCCCATAGTGAAAGTTATTCATAATCATGAGTAGAATGATCCCTTAAGAGGTTTAGGGTAAACAAAAACTAAGGTTGTATAATATTTCTACGTTTAACATTTGGTGTACATAATAAAGGATATTCTATCTATCTATCTATTGGGATAAGACCATCAATTGAATCACCTGTTACTGTAAAAAGTTCCATGTATTTACTTAATTATTTACGTATATTTATGATTTGACATCATTTTCGCCAACACCAAAATGACTTTCAAGAAACTCACTATAGATTAGAGTGCCAATCAAGTTAATGAAGAAATGTTCAATTCAATAAGACAGTAACTCTTAACACTTAACTCGAGTAGCTTGGCACGCCGCCATATAACACATCTGGCTGTAATAACCACCAGTAGGTTCCGACGAATAGTTCTGAAACTTTAGACCTAAGTTTGCTTTGAAGGACTCCGCAATACACAGCGTTTGTATTTAAAGTATTCTCGTTTATAACTTAAGACGCAGATATATGCCAGTGACCTTGAGTGGTTAGTTTGCGTGTTCTGTACTGTGCTCAGGCAACATGTCGTACGTCCAGCCAGAAATAGGACTCGCCCATCCAGGAGCGCTGTCCCAGATTAGACGCATTATTAATTTATTATACATAAAACAAAAGGTATTTTAATAAAACAAGCATACTAAAATATTAATAATTAAATCACTGTCCATTCCAAGGTTGCCTGGAAGAGATCGCAGTAAGCGATAAGGCCGCCCTTTGTATATTTTATAGTGTATTACTTTTTCTTTATGTAATGTATAATCTGGTGTACAATAAAGTATATATAAATAAATAATATTTAAAATGGTGAAGATTTCAGTAAAATACGCTTGATAGATTTTGTGTGATTCTCAGTTTTTTATCCGCGTTAGATATAACTTTACAAATTAATTTCACTATGTAATATAAAATTCAAATTGAAAATATTAGGTATGTAATTTTTTACAAAATATCCTTAATTCATAATTATTATAACACAATTGTGATCTCACCTTAACATTGTCGCAGTTTCGTTACAATTTCTCAGTTTCGTTGCAATCTCAGTTTAGTAGCGATTTCGTTACGGTACCTACATCTATTCTGATATCCTTATTGCAGTAGTCACAAAATGTGTAACTTTTACCTAATTGTCTTGAACAATGTGGGACCGGCATGGAATGGACAAAACAATAATGTATTTTTTTTGTGTAATTTTATTTGTACAATATCTATGCCCCTGTACGCCATTGTTATTGATTCCATTCTTACTTCAAATAATTAATCGTTTAAGAAGTTCACAATCACCTCTGCTTATAAACTACTTCTTGTACTTTGTGAAACTGCCGCATAACTTACCGTAACTTAACTCCTGGGTCTGACACTGAACATAGACAAACTGTAGAGTTTGTTGCTAACTTTGGCTTAATTAACTTTTGTTTACTTTACCACGGCTATAATGAAACACATACCTACGTGGTGACTGCCTTTGCTTACGAGTTGCAGGTCATGGGTTCGAACTAGGCTAAGTAAATAATTTTATCACCACTGCTCTCAAAACGGCGAAGGAAAACATCGTGAGGAAACCGGCACGTCCTAGAACCAAAAATTCGAAGACATGCGACATCTACCAACCCGAACTGGGCTCGCGTGGTAGATTACAGGCCACTCCCTCTCACAGAGAGGCGGCCTGTGTCTCAGCAGTGGGAACTTTATGGGCTGATTATGCAAACCTATCTGCGGATGCTGCATAACTGCTAACTAAAAGATAGTGTTTAAAATGTGTACGATAGACATAGCAGCGTTTCCCGATAAGCCAGAGTCAGCATAAGGAATCATGAAAGTAAATTTATCGAGCAATTTTGATTTATTCATAAAACTAAATGGGTTATTACCCAAAGCGTTTGAGATAACATTACCTGCACGCGTAGCATGAGCGCCATAGAAACGGGTTTTGTCTACGGAAGAATAGACAAAATGACAGATAAACAATCACAATCTGTGATTTTGTCTATTCTTCCGTCGACAAAACCCGTTTCTATGGTGGTCATGCGTGCTGGTAAAATGGTCATGATGATCGCGATGACCTCGTCTCTCGTGCACGAAATTATTGGTTCAAATCCTTTCAAGTAGCAATGTGACTTTTTCAATTAATTTGTACTTTCTGAGTTTATCTCTTGGACATGACTGACATCGGTGAAGGAAAAACATAGTGAGGAAATCTGGACTTATATTCAATACTAGCTTTACGCTGCCCGACTTCGCACGGTTGGCACTACGTACTTATCTACGGCGCACCTACCTACCTACCCTACCACCCTACCTACCCTACCTACTTACCTACCCTACCTACCAACCCTACCACCCTACCTACCCTACCTACTTACCTACCCTACCTACCTTTCTACCTACCTACCGTTTAAACCTACCCTGGACATTCACAAATATTTCAAAACCAAAATTAGCCAAATCAGTCCAGCCGTTCTCGAGTTTTAGCGAGACTAACGAACAGCAATTCATTTTTATTATATAGAAGATAGGTAAGTCTGGAATCACCAACCATTCTTGAGCAAGCGTGGTGATCAATGCTCGTGCCTTCTCTGTACGAGAAGAAGACTTTGCCTTGCAGTGAGACAGTAATAGGCTGGTATTATCTTCTGAACAAATGAATAAAATTGAAGTGCCAGTTTGTAACGTCAAAATAACAGCTATTTACTAAATGCTAATGAAAGTATACGGTACCTACTTTAACAAAAAACTTTTTTTTTAATTTTTGTCTGTCACCTGTCTGTCTGTTTGTTCCGGTTAATCTCCGAAACGGCTGCACCGACTTTGACGAAACTGTCACTGTCAGATAGCTGATGTTATAAGGAGTAAATTAGGTTTTTATTTTAGACAAAGAATTTGGGTCTATTACTAAAAACACCGAACGCCGCCATGGCTTTTAATGTCGACAGTAGCAGTAGTGTGTTCCATTTCGAAGGATTTCGGTACCTCCCTGTGCCTTTGTAAATTATGAAATGTTTATAATTTTGCATGCCCTAATTGGTACAACATAGTGAACTGCGCATACACTCAACATCTTGCAATATGTAGTTTGTTTAGCTCCAAAGATTTGATTGGCCTCATTAGAAGGCTGAAAGTCACCCAAAGGGAAATGGAGAGGGCTATGCTTGGAGTTTCCCTACGTGATCGAATTAGAAATGAAAAGATCCGTTGGAGAATTAAGATAATTGACATAGCTCGAAGAATTGCCAAAGTTAAGTTGGCAGTGGGCGGGGCAGATTGCTCGCAGAACAGATGGCTGATGGGGTCGAAAGGTTCTGGAGTGGCGACCGCATACCAGAAGACGTAACGTTGAAAGGCCCACCACAAGGTGGACCGATGATCTGGTGAAGGCCGCAGAAATCCGCTGGATGCGAGAAGCAGAGAGCCGGTCGAAGCGGCGGTGCTTGGGAGAGGCATATGTCGAGTAGTGGACGTTTTTCGGCTGTAATGATGAAAGATTTGATTCGATTTGTGAAATTTAAACGCATCGAATCCTTTGGAATAGTTGGTATTGGCGTAACCACTCCCAGCAAATGGATCGTAGATTTGTTTTCTGACATATAAAAGCTGTGCTCACAACGTGAATACGGGAGAAATCCGATATTGAGGAAGCGTTAAAACGGATGCAAACTTTATATAGTTTACCTACTAGTGTTTGAAACCATTGATATGAAAAGCGGATTGTAATTGCAACGTCCTCCAGTTTCCATTCAATAACAAAATGTAATCACCAATCCGTCTGGAAAGATAAGTGATAAAGGCTATTCCACCACAGCTGGAATTGAGACTTTTCGAGCTTCATGTTGACCAATAGAACGTATGACTAGGTAATAATAATGAAAGAAGCACTGTGGCGGCATCTACATCGCCACATGCGAACTACGCATCACACTCACGTCACACAAAATCCTGCATCGCGCAAGCAGCGTTTACCGCGCAACTGGCATAGATACATGTCGGAGGAGGGTATGTGTCTCTCTCGTCTTTATCAGGCATATTTCAACTAGTGTGGGCGTACTATGGGTAGTGTTGGTTATTGCGCAATAGAAAAACCGTTTGCAGTTCAGATCAAATTATAATTTACTATCAAATTAATCACACTAGCAATTCACACACTGTAGGTACACGACACAACTATTCGGAACGCGCGACAGTTTCCAAACGTCTTGACTGCTTGACCACCACCCATGCCCCATACTCACCTCCGGCCGGTCTGAGCGTTATGCCGTAGACCCTGTTGAGCGCCGCTAAGCGACGCTGGCGTCCCGATTAGTAAATTCAGTAACGTATTTCCGACATATACAACGTCCTGACAACAAACGTTGGGCAGTAGCCCACCAGACACAACACCCATCTGCACGCGTAGCAAGAACACCGTTTTGTCGACGGAAGAGAAGACTAAACTGACGTTCCGTGTAGACAGTACGACGTCAGCAAAGTAGAAAGAGTCAACTGCACTTTTTACGAAACCTACTCTTTTACATAATTCGACTCAGGTTTCTTTGTTTTGTCATAGGATTTATTTTTCTGTTTGATTCTCAATTTTTACTGATATCAAGTCACGTATATATAGACAACTACAACAATTTTTATCAGTGTCGAAGAACCGTATTTTAGAACAAAAATATATTTCAGTAATATTGGCCTTAACCGTTTCCTTCGTAATATTCCCTATTAACGAAATGATGTAAAATATGAGAAGATAGCTTTGTTCTTCTAATAATTATCACAGTTTTGTGTTTAAATGCTCTCCTGTAAAATCATGATTTTGTAGATAACCGTTTATACTTTGTGGCTGTGGAGACAACTGTCAGTTGTCAGTGTGATTTTGACAGTTTGGGATAGAAAACTTTCTTCTGAAATAGTCTACATATAAAATGACCTAGACAAAGATTGTTAGAAACGAAAGACAAAATGACAGATTGTAGAAGGATTTCTACGGTGCGATGTCAAAAATGGAGAAACAAAATGTCACTTTGTATAGAAATTGCTGTGTCTATTCTTCGTAGACATAGAAAGCGTCATGCTACGCGTGCTGGTCGGAAGATCCTCTCTTTTCTATAGAGGATAAGTGAACTTTACACCCTGTTCCTCATAACTCTATTAGCACAAATGTCGGTATGGAATGAGAAAATATGTTGACGTCACTTGCATAGCACTGTTAATAACGTCACTATATCAACAAAATCAATTAATCAGCCTGTACAAACCACATTTCAAATAATCAACCGCAATTCTAATGAACACGGAATAAGGCTCTGTGCAGACTAACGAGCATAATTTGGCAAACGGCTGTATATCTGGTTCGGACGGCCGACGGTCCATTTGCCAAGTTTTAGCCATCTAGTTTAGACCTAACTTTACCTAGGCAAACTTTGATTTAAATAGATATAGCTTTGTAGCTGCAATTCAGACTTTGTCACGGATGAATTCATCCGGATTTGTTTTTTTTGTTACCTGACTCCGGTGGTAGTCCAGTGGTTAAGGCCTCACTTCTCGTGCACGAGGTTGTGGGTTCAAATCTGGGCAAGTACCAACTTTTTCAATCCATATGTACTTTCTGAGTTTATCTTGGACATTGACATCGGTGAAGGCAAAACCGTGAGGAAACCTGGACTTTATAGTTAATATAAGTCTCTAATCACCAACCCGTCTTTAGCAAGGGTGGTGATCAATGCTCGTGCCTTCTCTGTATGAGAAGTATTGAAATATGAACAAAAATCGAACCTCGTTGTTTCTGAACGATTAACGCGCCCCTATTATTATTATAGTGTGTTTCTCAACGACCACCTCTCTGTCAGCTGTAAACTTTTCGCCTAGTCACTCGTATATTATTTCTGCTGTTGTAACCGATTTATTAAAGAGTTAATACTTTATATCTATCCGTTTTATTACATTAAGAAGAGACGACGTTGCCCTGCAGTGGGACAATAACAGACTGGAATAAAAAAATAAAATAAAAACGGCTGTTCCATACATTTTGACTGTGTACGTATTTTTGTATGAAACAGCAGTTTTTTTTTCTGTCTAGGATCATGTACTGAATCCATGGTAACAGGCATCGCGTTGATGTCCCATGCCACCCTGTATATTTCCTTTAAAAAACATTCTTCGTAAGAATTTTGCCGTCGTGCCATGTGGGCGATCTCTTCCTCTATTCTAAGTTAATTGATACTAAAAGCAAAGTACTATTCTAACTTACTTATTCTTAGCATATTAAAGTTTGATTTACACGATGCAAGTTGCTTGCCTCTAACTTGCATTAAAATTTAAGTAACAAATGACTTGCATCGTCTTAACACTGTTTAGACGGTGCAATGGACTAGGTCCATGATTCTGATCGAACTTGCGTTAATTTATAGTCGGTTTAAAAAAAAACAGCTTTTCCATACATTTTGACCGCGCAGGTATTGCACTTTTCTATGAAACAGCAGATTGTTTTTTATAACCGGTGAAAAATTAACACAGGTTCGTTCAGAATCATGTACTAAATCCATGGTAACGGTTTTCGCGTCGATGTCCCAACACCCACTAGTTGCATTGTGAGTGTAGTTTTCTTGAAAAGTAAGCTAGATTTTCATTCGACTGACAAAGAAAATTCTCGAAGAGTAGTTCTTTGTTCACTAATAAACTTTCCACATAAAATAATTCTTCAAAGCCACGACCAAACGAGGTGGTGTTCAAAAATATGCAGGACACATACTCTTAACCTAAAACTAAGTAAATTCCTAAAATTGTCCTCTCAAAGGAACTGGTGAATATTTCATTATTTTCAAAGAGAATCCTCTTTGAAAATAATGCTTTTAGTTTCGTTATCATTTACCATTTTGAGTCACATTGTTTAGAGGTTTTGTCCTAACGGTTCGATGGTCCACGACCATTATTATAGATAGTTTCCGAGTATTTTTTTTATTTTTATTTCTTGTTAATTATATGGGAACCGCTTTAAAAAAAAAACTGTCTTTATTTTTACACGCCTTTTGCACATTCTTTTTCTTGCAATTTTCATTGTTATGAAGTATTCTTTCAGACAAAAAATAATCATCTTCCTCTCATTAATCATTCTTCGTAATAGTTGCATTTTTTTTTTGTATTTATTATTTTATACTAAGTACATTATAATAAAGTATATATATTTTAGTGACATTTATTTTTAAGTGTGTATGTAAGTTTATTCTCATAATGTATGTTTATAGTTAATATTATAGTTAAATTAGAGAATAATTAAGTGTTTTTATTTTATGTATTTTATTTTCTCTTCTACTCACACGTTGTCTACATCTCTTTAACTACTTTCCTATCGCAGGTATGCTGGAAGAGATTTCTTTAGAAATAAGCATCACCTTTGTACGTATTTTTCTGTTCCTTTCTTCTTGTCTGTTTATATGTGTGTACATAAACCGTTAAATAAATAAATAATTTTGGGTAAAAAAATTTAGATCGACAAGGAGGAATATACGTTCGAGTGATACAGAGTTCCTGGTTCCCAAAAATCATTTAAAAACCTAGGTGGAACGTAGGCTTGCACAATAAAACAAAAAAGTTGATTAGACTGTGTACTCTAACTCGAACGTAATTTCCACCTTTTTATTATAACGTCAATAATTATTTCCAAATAAAAACTTCTAAACATACGAAGAAAATGAAACTCATAAATACAACAATGTAATTTCTAATACATTCGTTTAGCACTAGGCTCTAATGTGTTGGCAACATCCCAAGCGGGCTGGAACAAATAGTTTAGCTAGACTTATTTTCGCATCTTACTTTAATAGTTATTTATGCAACTGTTGTATATTAAGGGGTATTAAAACACGAACGTGGGTTTATATTATAGTATATTAATTGTAATAATAGTATCACATGTGTGTTTTAATACCTAATTATGTACAGTACAAGACTTTATCTACACCCATGATATGAATCCTTTATAAAAGGTTCTGAAACCTTAGCTGATAAAATTTTCGATTTTCCTATTTGTGTTAATATTAGTGTTAAGATCGGTTCCCCCTTAGGGGAAAGAACTGTGCCCCTCCTTTCCGCACAGTTCTGTTAGGGTGTTGTACAGTGTTGTAAGAACTCTATGTAAATTCATGGAAAGTTTAATTGCTGAGTATCTAATACAAACAATGTATATTATTATTATTTTATTACGGAGCTGTGGTAGTGAAACGCGCGTGCATGACAATGTTCTTTTTTTGAAATTCATAAAGATACCACGAATTGAGTAGTGAGAATGTGGCTGTTTGATTAGTAAGGAAGGGATCGAAAAAGCAAAGGAGTTGCATAATGAAATTTTGTACAACATTATAACACTCGTATGTATGATATTATGGTTAATATGATACTGGTTGTTTTAATGTTGGCAATAAGCTAATTGTTTCAGAAAATTTTATAGAGGATTTATAGCAAAATCGATTAAAATTATTTTATCTACACCCATAGATAAAATAATTTTAATCGATTCTAGAAATATTGTTGACGTTTCTCTTCTAATTTATTAAGGGGCTCGTGGCTTAGTAATAACAGCCACACGGGTCGATCGAAGGTTAAGCTGTCGGTTCGTGGATGGGTTAAGGTGGCAAGTTAAACCGTTGCTCTCGGCTATCATTTGTAGATCTATGACAAATCGTGTTACCCAGTAACTGGGTTGTGGAGGTCAGATAGGCAGTCGCTCTATGTAAAATACTGGTATCAGCTACGTCCGGTAAGACTGGAAGCCGACCCCAACATAGTTGGGAAAAGGCAAGGCAGATGATGACGGTGAAAAGTCGCAAGATTTGTTCAGTATCTCAAAGTGATCATACCTTTTGAAAGTCATAACAGAAACTTCTCTCATAAATTGCAAGTTTCAGATTGGTAGGGCCTAAATAAGAAAAGTTTCATAAAAAAAATCTATTTCTCAAATCAATTTACCACATATTGGGTTGAAGTAAAATCAAAAAGTTTTGCCAATAAATCTGCCGTCAGTCTGGCTGTCAACAAGTTTTTAAAATATCGCGTGGCAGTACCCTAACTTCGGTGAGTGTATTTAATTTAGTCATGGCGAACATTTTTAGGCTGCCTATCCATTGAAGCGGAGTGAGGCAGAGGAGAGGAGCGGAGTTGCGGACAGTGTCTGTACATTGATGCGGAGCGAGTCAGCGGAGCAGAGTTACGGACTGTGCGGAGCGAGGTAGCGGAGCGGAGTTGCGGACTGTGCGGAGCTAGGCCAAGTTCACGCCATGAGTAATTTGTGTGTGTCAAAGTACAAAGTGTTACTTTTGTACCCGGTCTCCCCTAAGTCGAAACAAAGAGGCCATATATTATATACTATACTAGCCCAGCCGAGGTCACGCACGAACTGGCCGAACATCGGCGGCACACTGCTCCCCCTCCCCCGGGCCGCTCGGCTGCAATATTTCGCGGCCGGTTTTATTTCGCATCCCCTCTCCGCTTCCCCGCTCCGCTTCTTTGCTCCGCTTCTCCGCTCCATTTCCCCGCTCCACTTCCCCGCTCCGCTTCCCCGCTCCGCTTCTTCGCTCCGCTTGCCGGTTTTGTATGAATTTTTAAACTAGTGCGTAAAAAGAATGAAAAAAAAAGCAACAACAGATAAATTTATTACTTATGTGACAGATACATGGTTTTCACATATTTACAAACATTGTAAAAGTAGACGATTTGCCTAAAATTTTACAATTAATAAGTCAGTGTGTGAGGAAGTAATCACAGAATGTAAAATCAATGTCATATAATAAAATATAATAATTTATACAGCTTAAATTAGCAACCAGTTTGATTTTGTCTAGATTCTAGGTTATCCTATGGAGCAGGACCAGCATGTTTCCAAGCATTCTTATCTTGGATATAATCCTCTAATTTGTAATATGCTTGTTTACAAAGTGTACTTTTAATATGAGTTTTAAAATTTCTTTCATTTAATTGTAATATCACAAGGTATTTTGTTGTAACATTTGTACTGGCTAGAGCGTTGGATGTTGAGATGAAAGCACATCTCTTCTCGTCTCTGCTGCGCACCATCGCCAGCTTGCGAGGCACAGCTCACATCACCGCTTGGTACCGTTGGGTAATTTCGTCGAGATACAACTCACAACTCTACTTCGATCGCGCCATACAAATAATATTTGTATGGCGCGATCTCTCAGTGGTATCCACTGAAGCTGAGTGGAGACGAAATGTGTGAATAACGAAATTCTCTTGGTTGTTTAAAACACATCTCCTCTCCTCTCGCCTCGTCTCCGCTTTGGTTGAGACCGGGCCTTATACCTTGGAAAAGTTTTGAAGGGCAAAAACTAATTTGAATTAAATAACTAATCGACCTATAAATAATATACTATTGAATGAGCAATATTTGTATATATTCTATCTAACTATGGTCTAGCTATATCTGGAAAAAAAAAACGTATTTTCACCCGAGCGGAGCTCGGTCGCCTAAAGTTTGTACAAGATGGCTACCTTAGAATAATGACATGGCAGCATGGAATTAGTAAGTACCTACTATCATGGAAGCACGGAATTAGTAAGTACCTACTATGATGGAAGCATGGAATTAATATGAACTATCCTATACTATTAAATGAGCATTCTATATTTTCATCAGAGCAGAGCTCGGTCGCTCAGGTGCTTTGAATTAAATAAGCCAAAACAGTAGCTGGACACCTACAAAACAAATAATATGCAATAATGAGGTCCATTTCCTTCAGTGAAAAGTTTCGTTTACAAGCTAGAAGGTCCATTTAAAATTAAGAGATAAAGAAAATTAAACGTAACGAAGCAATGGATCTTAGTGAAATGTTGCCTAGGGGAAATATCAGAGGGTTACCAGGAAAATGCCTCGGTTTGTTTGTGTTTAAGGTTACAATTAAAAAGAAATAATGATTTCAATTGCACCCAGGGTGAAGAAAAGCAGAATACCAGTAGGAAAGCTGTGCGGGCTCTAATTGGTTCCTATTGAGCAGGAAATCAAGAAGAAGCTCGTGGTTAAGTAATAACTGTCGCACGGTTCGATCCAACAGATTAAGCTACGCTTGCCGGGCATGGGCTGTGGATGGGTGACCATCTTAACATACCGAGACTCCTCCGTGCCTCGGAAAGCACGTTAAGCCGTTGGTCCCGGCTGTCATTCGTGGATCTTTGAGAGACACAATATTACAATATCCTTATGATGGCGGTCGGCTATGGATTATTAATGGAATACGCTAATACAACCAATTATTATTTAAATTTTCTGGCGGAAAATTTGGGGATGTTTGGACCGCAAACAATTTTGGGATAATTTGGCGCAAAATATTTAGAATAGGCAGTCTTACCAAGGGGTCGTATTACCCAGTTACTGGGTTGTGGAGGTCAGATAGGCAGTCGCTCCATGTAATATACGGTATTCAGCTGACTGGAAGCCGACCCCAACATAGTTGGGAAAAGGCTAGGCTGATTGATTGAGCAGGAAATCAAGAGCTTTTGTACCGTTATTAAAGCATCCTGATAGGAAATAGATTGTAGAGAACCAGAAGACAAACCCAGTCACGAAGCCCTTATTTTTAAGATAACATAACATAACTTCACGCCTGTGGTCCTCGAACGGTTGGGCAGAGGTGTACCTGTAGTACACCCCCATTTCGCCAGTTATGTTAGAGTCCCATGTAGGTAATAAGGGGCGAGCCTATTGCCATCAATCAGGCACTAATCCAGACTCCGGGCTGCTACTGAGAAATTCCAGATGGAATAACTCAATCACACTGCCCGACCTGGAAATCGAAGAAGGTCAGCAGTAGTGCTTGCAACAAGTAGACAAATGAGGCAGTTATTTTTAAGATATAACTATTAATATAACTATATAACTGTTAATTCACCTACATTTTACCCCCTAGAAAGATGATGATAATTGTATGGTCCTGTTAAAGACTACATCATGGTCTAATAAAACAAGGTCTGGCATTCCGGGACTAACACATGCTTACGTCACTATTCAGTTGCCACTTTATTACAACAAAACACGATTAAGGAAAGATTTTCAGCCACCATTCTGTTAAAAAATATGTACAAAGCATTTAAATTGTCGTTTCGGGTGTCTAATCAAACGAAACAATTCAATTTAAACATAAACCAACGTAATTGTTAATTAAAACCTCATTGTTTTATCGGCTTCGCACAGGTAATAAAGATGGTTGGGGAGTTATTATTTCAAATTTCTGGTAACACAGATGTGATGACGTAGACTTGTGTCACCCACGTGACCACTGTGTCTCGGAATGCTATACCTGGCGAAGTATATTATTATACCATGGACTACATGAAATGAAGTGGGTAATCTAATCTGCCTGTTCTTTCACTTTATAAAACACTAGCTGCGTTCCGCGGTTTCACCCGCATAAATCTCGATCCCGTGGGAATATCGGGATGGAAAGTCATCTAAATCCGTTCAGACGTTTTAGCGGGAAACCGTAACGAACAAACATACAAAAACCAAATCTTTTCTCATTAAAAAACATATTAGTAGTAGGATATTTTCCGACATCCACGCGGTAGTACTCCCAGGATTAAAAGTAGTAAATCCTATGTATTAATCCAGGTTATAAACTAATGGAATCATTTAATTGGATAAGGATTTATATTATCAGGAATGTCATCATCTTTCGATTCTACCCGTGTTTTGATTGACTAATTTGAACAAAAAACTTAACTATAAAAGTTAGACGTGTAGCCTCGTGGACTTGTTTGGAGTACTTTAAACATGTAGTAAATTATTTTATGTTTCATCAATAGTTTTCGCAGCGCTCGCCAAATGATGACTTTTATAAGCCTTGATACCTTGATGATACCTTGGGTTTACATTATTGCAATTTTCGTAGAAACCTCCAAATTAAACAAAAAAAAGTACAATCCATGTTACTCGCTGATAATGTAGCTTTCTAAAAGTGAAAGAATGTTTAAAATCGGTTAAGTATTTTTTGGTATTATCCATTACAATCAAACATACAAAACATCTCATCTTAACATAACAACTTCACGCCTCTATTCATCAAAGGGTTAGGCACCTATTGTACCATCAAAGAAGTTCATATCTAACCAGTTTCAAAACAAAATCCCATGAACACGATGACCAAATTTGTTACCTGCCCGGTTCTATAGCTGCTGAGCGCTGCAAGGAAGAATAGTCCTTACGGTGCGCGGTGGTTAGATACGAACTTCTTCGATGGTACATCCACATTTTGTACACTGTACTCCATTTCTTTAAGTATGTTTTTCTTTTTTTATATTGGCATCTTGTTTTTATATAAGTATATTCATGTTATTTGTTATCATTTAGATTTTGTGTTTCTTTGTATGCACTAAATAAATCTTTTAGCTATCTATCTATCTATCCACATTTCGCTTTCCTTTATAATATTAGTTTAAAAGTAGGTATCGCAAAAATCTAATGAATTTTGCACATCAAAGCTTCCTTGGGCGTTCTCACAAAGTAAACATACCAATTTGACAAGAGTACCCTTGAGAGTACTCTTGAGTACCCAACAAATGCCTCATACAGGCCCAAAACTACATGTCACACCCACACAAAACTGTGATGTCCCGCAAAAATCCTGCCATCAAGCGGACCCGAAGCCACAATGTCCTATAACGCGCCCAAAGGCACTTGCGAAGTATTTGGGACCGTCATTCACAAGGGTAAGACCACTGTGGGCTTACTCAGTTTATTACGTCAAGTTTTGTTACCAATTTGGGACATTCGTGTTTATACAGAGGAATAAGAATAGCATGACTTTTATACTTGAGATAGAAAATGTTAAAAAATATAATAATTAGAGATGTGCCGACTATGACTTTGGGGGACTAGCCGACAAGCCGATTAGTCGGTTTTAAAGAGGCAGACTAGTCGGCCAAGCCTATCACAGTTTCGGGGTTATTCGGAAATTTCCGTGACGCTTCGTTTACAGTTGATTCGCGCGTAAATCGCAACCGCCATCTGCGCGTATCGGAACATGCTTTGTTTAATTCGCATTGTTTTTAGATTTTTGCTTTTGCACAGGTCAGAGCGGTGTTTTTGTGTAAAAAATACTGTTATTGTGTGATTATAATAAAAAATAATGTTATTAAAGTGAAAAACCTAAATTAAAATTTTATCATGTCTTGATTTTTATTTAATAAATGTCATAGATATTGTTTCTTTTCAAATACTTAAGTAATTTTAGAGACGTGATTACCAAAGGAAAAACCTGCTTTACATTTCAAAATGTGTAAAACTGATTCTAAAATAAAAACAATAATTAATAATCAAGGAAATGTAATTCCTCCTATATATCTATTTTTGAGAAATACATACATACAAAGTAAGAAGCCGGATAGTCAGCGCTCTTTGCCGAATAGTCGCCGACTATGAAAGTGGCCGGATAGTCGGCTTTACCGACTAGTCGGAACATCTCTAATAATAATACCAGCATATTATGGTCCCACTGCAGGGCAAAGGCCTCTTCTCATACAGAGACGGCACGAGCATTGATCACCACGCTTGCTCAAGACGGGTTGGTGATTTCAGACTTATACATAACTTAATATAAGTACAGGTTTCCTCATGATGTTTTCCTTCACCGATGATGTCTGTAATGTTCAAGATAAACACGGATAGTTTATATGAATTGAAAAAGTCACAATTTGCCCGAATGGATAGCAAAAAATATAAATCTTTTGAGACCTAGATATATTATTGTACGTTCAGAAATTCTGGGTCGAAAAACGGTTGTAGTAAATTAAAGAGGGATTTATAGTTCCCTTGGGTCTTCATTAAATATTTTTTTCTACCTCTACCAAAATAACCTATGAGCGTCATAGTCTACCTAGGTACAGAACATGAAATTCCTCATAGACACTTGAACAGCCCAAATGAAAGCTTGCCACTGAAATCGTCACTGTTTATCGAGACACGCTATTGGGACGCAACGCCGCTAACAGCCGCACCGCATCCTCTAAATGGGGCAGATTAAGGAAATATGAAGTGACGAGCTACCGCTCCGGCGGTCACCAGGTACGATCGTAATGTATTCTGCTAGAGACTGCTGCTAGAGCTCTACAGGGCCGTACGGCGGTGGAGTGCGGCCCTTCCCCCTAAGGGGGGAACCGACTTAAACACTAATATTAACATAATTAGGAAAAACGAAAATTTTATCAGCCTAGGGTAATTTAGGTACAGTCACACCACTAAAACACAGCTCCGGAAACGAATTGCTAAAATTAGTCTGTTCTAAGTCAATCAATCAATCCTCCTAGCCTTTTCCCGAACTATGTTGAGGTCGGCTTCCAGTCTAACCGGATGCAGCTGAATACCAGTATTTTACATGAAGCGACTGCCTATCTGACCTCCACAACCCAGTAACTGGGTAACACGACCCCTTGGTAAGACTGCCTATTCTAAATATTTTGCACCAAATTATCCCAAAATTGTTTGCGGTCCAAACATCCCCTAATTTTCCGGAAGAAAATTTAAATAATAATTGGTTGTATTAGCGTATTCCATTAATAATCCATAGCCGATCACCATCATAAGGATATTGTACACTAAAGCTCCTAAACCTTACATAATTTGAAACGCAAATATTTGCTTAAATTAGGTTCGGTACACATAAATAGATCTCAAAGACGATAATTGGAAATTGCGTTTGTCGTGATAGTGTCAATGTCTTATTAGTGTGCACTATTTAAAGAGTTACGGAATGTAGCTATGTGACATTCATACATCGAAAGTTCCATTAAAAACACGCTAAATATGTATTAAAATAAAAGTAAATTATTTGAATACAGAAAAAAAAAAAAAAAAAAATTTTGAGAAAATCAGTTTTTTGCGTCTCCTGTTAAGTGTGTAAAAAACACATAGCGATTATGGAAAGCGCAGTGAATACTTTATTTAACACCAGAAAATACAGAGAAAAAAATAAATGTTACACTACAAAACATACAATGGGCGGCCTTATCGCTTTCTGCGATCTCTGATCAGATTTTTGTTCAGTGGACCTACGTGAATGTTATTAATTCAAACACAATCTTACGACCGGTCCGATGGGCAAAATTAATCTACAGATTATTCTCCGGCATTATTCAACGCACAAACCGACACGGTCCAGCAGTTCCATACATTAGTTACGCGGCACTCGGTTTAGGCTCTCGTATAATTGTAAGGTGTTCACTCGGATGGTTTGCAATTAGATCTAAGGAAGTGTTAATTAATTTGTAATCTCCTCTAAAGTCTGTTTAAGATGGCGTATGTTTGTCGCTAGATTAGGTAAGTCTACACACAGGCGGCACGGCACGGCACGGGGATTCTTCGGCATCACTACATGCAAGCGTATACGTATTAGGCATGCCGCGACGTCCTTAGGTATGCTGCGGCATCCTTAGTTTCGCCGAAGCGTACCGACGCGACATTGCGTTTGCGCTTCTTTTCACAACAGTCGCTTGCGCACGGCGCGGCGGCGTCCCACCCTGCCTCGGCATCTCATCTCCAAGGCTGCCGAAGCATCTCGAGGGAAGCGGACACCGAACGCTGCCGACACGGAATGCCTAAGCAAACGATGCTTATCATTGAAATTTCAATTTTATTGTCATACAATTAAGTTACATTCCTATTCGTCGCATAAAAATCCCTCGCCGTGGCATGCCGAGCGGCCAGCGGGCACAGGCCCTTACTATGAGTAAATAATGTCTTTGAAATTAGTCTTTGTTTGACATGTTTCAAGATTAAAATAGTTTCTTTTGCTTCTTAGAATTCTTATTTCGTCCAATGAAAGTAAAATAATTTTCTTCATCAGTATACAGATGAATTAAACTGAAGTAAATACAGTAATAATAATTGGAGAATTTGAAGAAAATTTGTATTGATTTAGTTAGACCGAAACCTAGATATAGTTCCACAAACTACAATATTTTTGAACGACCTTTCTAACGATACCCCACAACCTGGGGTAGATGAGAATAAAACATCCCCACTTTACGTGTAGGGGACGTAGGTAACCTAAAAAAATATAATTTTCTTGATTTTATTTTACCACTTTGTCGGAATGATTAATATGTCTACATATGCCAAATTACAGCTTTCTAGTACTAACCGTCTCTGAGCTAAGCCGCGGACAGACAGACGGACATGGCGAAACTATAAGGGTTCTTTATTTACTACGGAACCCTAAAAACGATGCCAAATAAAGGTTTCAGTGTTTGTTTGAAGAACCTTTTCACCGCCACGAATTAGACACAAGTTACTCGTCTTTTAAAAGGCTACAAGAAAAAAGGCTATAGAAGGGCAATTGTTGTGGGTAAACAGATTACGTCCTCTTGCACTTAACATTTATCAAAACAAAAGAGAAACTAATAAACAAAGAAAGGTCCGCGCAAATCCGAAGTGAACCAAAGAGGACCGGACTGCCCCGATGTTGGACGAACAGAAAACCCGCAATGTCACCTGTCAAGAAGAAACGTATCTTAATTACAATCAGTCCTTACCGTACAAGTAATGGACGCCGAGACAAAGATACGATGTCTGAGGCTGGACTTTAGCAAATTAAAACGGTGATTGAAAATGTAATTACCTATATAAATTATCAGTTTTTGAATAAAATGAATGAAGCATGATAAATTAACCTACCGTTGTCCAGTCTTAACTAATATCAACATGGTGTCTGAGACAAGATAGTCTGTTCCAAAAGTATATGATGAAACTGTACACATACCCTGTTCTGGTTAAATTCTTACACAACCTCTCATTAAAGGGAATTAGTAACACATTTATCTGTATTTAGAAGGTTTCAACTTCATATCTCACAAATATTTTCAACAATTATTGGTTGAAAAAAGATTATAATTTAAAAATCGTCGAGGAAAGTTGAGGTTATAAAATTAACCCCAATTGTCAACTGAAAGGCATCTTTAAAACTTAAAACCGTCTACACGCTGTGGGCAACGTAGCAAATAGCTGTCAAATATTTCGCTGTTTTGATTCATTTGGCAATATTACTGAATATAAATAAGAAATGAGACTAGTTAACTATCATATTGATGATGAAATGCAATCATTAATATCGTAACACCGAATATTTAGTTTTAGATGTAAAAAAGTTGGAAACTTTCCAAATGCCTAATATACACCTAAAACGGAACACAACATCAAATTCAGTGTTATAATTGCAATTTATTATTAATATTCTAGTTCACTAGTTAGCCATATTTCTTATTTCCATGTAGTAATTAATCAAAACAGCGAAATATTTGATATCCATTTGCAACATTGCCCACTTTCAGTATAAACGCTCTTAAAAGGTGATTTAAAATTAGAATTTCAGGTTTAAAAGTATTCAAATGCAAATCAAAGCACTTAATTTGTAATCAGCACTGATCCATTTGTCTACATTATCATTAGATACTTTCGGAACCGCCAATTTGAAAACGTTGTTCATTTTAGTATTGTTTTTTTTCAGGGTTCTTTTAATCCTGCCGGGGCAACCCCGGCAGGATTAAACGAACCCGAAGGGGGTTGCGAGTCCTGCCAGGGTTGCGAGTTCTCCGAAAGGTACACAGGCACCGGAAGAAACACGTGTGGGTTTTAGTCAGTAAAAGTCTGACACGCCCGAAGCCGAGAAAGTACGCCGAGAAAGTACGCCGAGAAGTTACTTGATAATTTCCCACCCCAAAAAAAAAACGGTCCTTTTAATGGACTTACAATAGAAAAACCTCTCAACAAATATTGACGTTAATCTCCTCAATTAAAAAGGGAATTTTCCCTAACAGCCTTTTAACTAAGCTAACAACTTTTGTCTCACTTTAGCAAACTCTCTTAATGCACTTCAAGTGGGTCAGTAAATTTGCCACCATGTGTACAAGCACTAAGAAAGTTTACAACATCAAACTAAGCGATACTGTTTACTTTTCAACCAGTGGAGTGTTTAACTTGGTCGCCAGTGTACTTAGACATGTAATATCCAGCGTAAATTGTTCTGACGGATTGTATTAACAAATGTTTGGTCAAATATTTGGGACTGTTTGCGAGATAAGGAATGTGGGATCGTGACGTAGTTGAATTACTTAATATATATTAAAATGTGTGGAAGATTTATTAGGTACTACGAGTATTACGCTGTGTTTCGATCAGAGATGAGCGAGGATGCGTAGCGAGGGATATGTGTGAAACTAACCAATGACATCGCTTCACTATCATAGCTTGAGCTAAGCTAGCGTTGTTCAAATAATTATATGCTAGTCTAGTAGACTGGCTGTCAAAGGTACAGATATACTATTAAAATTAGCGTGTCGGTGACGCGAACCCATAAGATTTTCCCCTACCAAAAATCGCTCAAAGCACTTAAAGAAGTGTTCACTTCAGTTATGTTTCTAAACACGACTAATGCACTAACCTCTAACACTACTTGGACCTCTGCCCATTCAAATAAAAGTAAAATTTGTGCTCCATTACTGACATGCACATTCAAGCATACTGACCATTATTCTCAAATGAAATAACATTATGCTAAGCAGTTTGAGATACGAGAAGGAATAGTACATGGCAAGACTCCAAGAAAGACGGAAAATTTAAAATTCGGTTCTTGCCAAGAATTTGAAAGAACTTAGTGACTTGCTTCCATTGATGTGATTATTGGATAGAACTGGATAATTGTCTTGCACCGCATTCCACCTGCACGCGTAGCATGACCACAATAGAAACGGGTTTTGTCAACGGAAGAATAGACAAAATGACAGATTCACAATCACAATCTGTACTTGTGTCTATTCTTCCGTCGACAAAACCCGTAGAGAACCCATTTCTACGCGTGCTGGCCACTGTTAGTAACAGATGGAGAAAGATTTTTGTCGAAGAAAACGGAGTCACGATTCTCAGCAGTAAGAGAGCGATTAAGAACAAGAACAGCAAATAGTTAGGCCCGAAGCCTGGCTTCCTGTGCACGACGCCGGAGCCGCATCGATGCCGGACAGGAAACCTCATTAAGGTACAATTCCGTACCCGACCGCAGGCGGCAGAAGCCCGTATTCCAGTTAATAGAGAGAAGATAAAATAAAAAACCAGCCAAGTGCGTGTCGGACCACAACAATGAAGGAAGGTTGCCTGGAAGAGATCGCGGAAAGCGATAAGGTCGCCCATTGTATATTTTGTAGTGCATTTTTTTTTTTTTTTAATGTGTTTTTGTGGTGTACAATAAAGTATATATAAATATAAATATAAATGAAGGGTTCCGTTGTTGGGATGAATTTATCGCAAAAACAAACTTAATTTTGTAGTAGAAAAACATGTTCTCCCATACATTCCACATGGGAGAAAATGTTTTTGCAACCGCAAATTTAAGTTGGTCGATTATTACTCGTTAACTTGTAAAGCCTACTTAATTGTGATAGTTTTCCTTTTAATTTTGTTATACAGGGTGATTGGAAGATGGGTGCAAAGCTTTAAGGTGAAGATAGTATAGACAATTTAGAACCATTTAAGCCATGGTTGTCTTAGACGAAGTCTTACCAAATTTTTTTTTTTTAATAAGTTTTAAAAGATGTATTGTACAATTTTTTTATTTTTTCTGGGCTTTAAATGTCTGTAAAAAAAATGTCTAATGACACAGAAGCCTAAACCATGTTTTGCTTGATTGCTTACACATTACTTTAATTAAATAAATAAAAAATGAATTCATTTATCATTCAATTTGGCCATAATTATGCAGTTTACATTAAATTTTGAGAATTTCCGAAAAAAAACTTAAAAATTTGTTTAAAAATATTTGGTAAGACTTCGTCTAAGACAACCATGGCTTAAATGGTTCTAAATTGTCTGTACTATCTTCGCCTTAAAGCTTTGCACCCATCTTCCAATCACCCTGTATAACTACTGCGGTGAATATTTTCACAAATCCAAAACCAACCATTTAGCTGGCAGGGAGGGGGACACTTGACTCTAACAAAAATTAACACTTTTAAGCTTAATATTTCGCGAAAGGATCCCTGAATCGAAAAATGGTTTACACAAACTCGCAATATTTTTGAAAGACCTTTCCAACAATACCCCACACTATGGGATAGACGAGAAAAAAAAACATCCCCACTTTAGGTGTAGGGGAAGTACCCTAAAAAATATTTTTCTTGATTTTATTTTACCACTTTAAGCCTCGTGCAGACTAGCGCGACGCGACGGCACGACGCGACTCGTACTGTACAATTTCTTAGAAAACTTCACGGTAAGTATAACAATAACCGGTGTCGCGTCGCGCTGTCGCATCGCGCTAGCCCGCACGAAGCTTTACGACGTGATTAATATGTATACAAACGCCAAATTATAGCTTTCTAGTACTAACCGTCTCTGAGCGAAGCTGCGGACAAACAGACGAACGGACAGACAGACAGACAGTCGGTCATGGTGAAACTATAAGGGTTCCTTGTTTACTACGGAACCCTAAAAACGTGTTATCGCTTGAGCGTTGGCACTTGGCAGCACTACTTGTCTGCGGTCGGGCTACACGTGTCGTCTGTCGCTCGCCCATAACTGCAAACTACGAGTCGCTAGCTTCGAAAGGTATTTCATAGAAACCAGTCGTGTCGCGGCGATACGTCGCCTGCAGTTGCCGCCTTTTTTCTTTCTTTTATGACGGTGGGAAGTTATCAAATCACTTCTCCCGCTCTGGGCGGAGCGGGAGGGCGTGTCAGACTTTTACTGACTAAAACCCACCCGTGTTCCTTCCGTTGCCTGTGTGCCGGGGTCACGATATCCCTTTCAGACAAACTCGCAACCCCGGTAGGTGCAGTTGCCGCCTGCAGTTGGGTACGGAATGGTACCTTTAAGCAACATACTAGTACTAAAAAATCAGTTTCATTAAAACAATCGACGATAGCGACATGTTTTAAACACTATCGACACGCCTCTGCTTCTCATGGGTGCGATATACTAATGTGGCGATATGTCAAAACATCAGATTGATATCTGTGCTATATCTAAGTTAAATAATCATTTATTAGACATATAAACCTTCTAGGATAAATTCTCTAAATTATGGTGAAAATCGTATCAAAATCCATTTCGTAGTTACAACAGCTATGCACACACAGACAGCTAAGTATACGAAAAACGACTATGGTTCCTACTAGGTTTTTACGTATTTATTAACGGTTTTTTATTTTGATTTTAAAAATGGAAGAGACTATAATTACTGGATACCAAGCAATAAAAATGCCAGTTGCTGTTGGTGACAGATTAAATTAAACCGCGTCGACGCCATTATCGTTTAGCATCTTTTGAGATAAAAATTAAACGCTGCAGAATCTGCACCTACATTTTCTCTTATAAAACTGTCATGATTTTCCATTGAATTACAATCAATCTGCCTAGCCTTTTCCCAACTATGGCTTCCAGTCCAGCTGTATACCACTATTTTACAAGCAACGACTGTCTGTCTGACCTCGACAACCCAGCGACGGGTTACACGATACCCCTTGGTAAGACTAATTGTCACTTTCGGGATTCTGTTGTCCCCGCAACGACTGTCAAAGACCCAAGAATGTTAACGGGGATGGGTCTTGGTATGTAGGTAAAGATGGCCATCCATCCATTAGAGGGCCTGGTCTTAAAATGTAGGTATAAAAATATGGTACCTAAGGTTTGCACTGGTCCTTTTTTTGTCAATAAGCTGGGTCGTAGATGGTAGTAACTCACTAGTTGGACGATTCTCCATAACCCCAAAATTACAGACATTATCATTGTCAATCGCTTCGAGGGTAGCCAGTACTTATCAAGCTGCACCCTAATTGCGGAACACACGATCAATCACAATTTCTTTCATTTTGACAGTTCAACTACATTAATTGCGTTATTTACGTTGTTGAGCTGACTATTTTTTCGAACATATAAAGCAATGGATTAGCATTAGTCTTACCGTAGTCACCGTAGCTTATTATTTAATAGCCACGAGCCCCTCAAAAACGACAACCACACCACCAACCCATTATTAATTATCGCTCTTAAGACTGAACTGAACTAAGTAGGCTTTACCTTAAGCATCAAATAATTTAGAATGAACATCTGTGAGCGTTATACTATGCGACTACGATACGATATTGTTTTAGTTTACATACTGTTCATGTCTATTACTTGATCTGTGAATTTACCGGTTGTGATTTTACGGGCTACGTACAGACGCCAGCACATCAAGCTACTACAATCTGTCAGATTTCTTTAATAGATTTTGAACTTTATTCCTATATAATAAGGTTTAAGGTTGATTGGGAAAATTTGACAGTTTCGGGTAGCTTAACCTGCTGGCGTCTGTACATCAGAAGGCCATTTCTCGTACTTAAAAAACGTTCACATTCTAATTGCAATCTATCTATCTAAACTTGTCAAAAATTTTGACATATTGATTGTATTTTTGACAGATTGCGAATGAGGTTCGAATGCGAACGTCCTTAAAAATTGCGGGAATTGCCCATCGGATTGATCGCCAGCACACTAATTGCGTATCACACGATCAATCATAAAAAATGAATTGAGCGAAAATGTTACAATTACGTAACTGTGTTGTATATGGAAAGAAAAAGATCCAATAAATCAGATGTACTAAAGTAGTAGTACAAATACATAGGGTATTTGTTGTCCGTGTCGACTCGTAAATAAACCGAAACTTACGAGTGTCCATTTTGTATTTTTTTGTTTTTTTATTTGCGTCTATTGTTACTCTGCATATTTTCAATCAGAAATAGGCAATGTGTATAATCTACTTCAGTATAATAATATGAAATCCATGGGGATCATACTACGGTTACCAATATAGAACAAAGAAAACCCAATAATATTATGGAAATTGGATCCAAACTGGCCGCTGCGTTGCAGTAAAAGAAACGTCAACGAATGTATTACTTTCTTTATGAGAAAAACAAAACACAATACACAAAATCGTCACGTCCCCGTACAATATAAACAGCTTGAACCTCTGTGAATTGAAATGTAAAGTTACGAACATAAATACCTTACTTTTTACACATTTAAAAGTGTCTGTGCAGTTTTATAATTTCTAACGTGGCGACATTATCGTAGACGTCCAAATCCACGTCCATAAAATGAATGGAAATACGTGCACGTTATAACACGTTATCGTGGACGGAAATTTTAAAAGCGTTTTCATATATTTCCTTATATTTTACTTCCCTTTGTAAGTTAGGTATCGTGATGCCTTGACGTGGACGTCCACGATAATATCGTCACGCTAGAAATTATAAAAGCGCACATTTTCTCCTTAAGTATTGATAGATATTTTGTGGTAAGGAACATAGGATTATTAAAACCATACTGTTAAATAATAATGCAATAATAATGCGGGAAATAATAACACATCTAACACAAACTACGTTGCTTCATAAAAATATGACAGGACTGCAGCTGGTCTCGTGGAGTCGTGGCCATCTTGTTTTAGATATTTATTGCTTTAATATATTGTTCTTTTTTGCCATTATTGGTATTTACCATTGTCATTATAGTTCACGGTGTTGGTTAAGTCCTTCTTGTATACCTAGGTTTGTTCAGGCGTCCTGTTAGGGTAAAAGCATCTTCCTGCATGAAAGAAAATAAATATGTTTATTTGACACAATATGTCATAAAAACACACAACATATTAAAAAAAAAAACAAATCTATAGGTAAAAATAAAATTCTCAAATTGCTAAATTGACAAAATATTACGATTGCCATTTTTTTGGTAACTATGGTGATGATTCATCTCCAATCACTATTGTAAGCAGTCATTACAAAGCCAAGAACAATCAAGTAACAGTCTAAAGATTTTTGCGGTGTCATTGCTATCAATGTCACTTCTCCCCTGTTAACAGTAACTGACAGACATATTGCTACTTTACACCCTGTCAGAACCCGTACGTTGATATAGCCGATTTCTCTTCTCCAAAAAGGGTTGATATAACGCATTATTGAGCACCAAAGAGCATATAAAGTCACGGGCCGACACCGCCAGAGCAAATCCGTGATATCGGCCTATAATAAATCGTGGGACTACCCTGTCAAAGGTAAGATTTATCTTTGGAAACACACCGGGTGCTGTGGTGTTCATTTTAGACTTTCTTGCTCTGCATTGGCCCGTTGTGGTTTGGGAATTGTGGTGGACTGTGTTTTTGTGCTGTGTAGTTTGGTAGTTTGGGTTTTTTGGTGAGTGTTTGACAAGTCTGTTTAGAAGCTAAAAGATACCATAGTGAACTGAACAGTCGACTGACAAGTCTGGATTTTTCATTATTTCACGTTCATAAATATAAGATGCAATACTCAAGGACCTAAACTAGATCTGGCGTTATTATAAACCCTAGGGAACTTCAGTATGGTACTGTTATTCAACTTTTGCTTTTTCTTACTTTATTACAAAATTTGTAATAGAATTAATACTGCAAGTTTTTTCAGAATCGTTTCCCTACTGAATCGACTTCTGTCATTTTTAATACAGGTGGAATACTGTAATTTAACAGTACCCCTTCCGCTGTGCAGTCAAAACAAACCAAAATGGCCGAAGTATCTACTACGCTAGACCCTTATACGTTTGTGACTGTGTGCGTGAGTAGATTTGTAATGTGACCATAATTTTCTCCCACAATCAGTATAACTAATTTAATAAAAAAACAATGTTTTATACATAACAATAAACAATCACTGTATGTATTATATCAGTATAACATAATATTCTAATTGGGGTGTTTGCGGTTGTGCGTTAGTTCTGGGACGTGCTGTATACTATCCTATCTATAGCCTTCTTCAAAGGCAGAACTAAACTGTTTACTGTTTTGTGAAACAGTGGAGTGTGGAGTCTCCTACCATAAGCAATCTCTTGGTTAAAAGGAGACCAAACCTTGTAATATAATGCACCTCTGTTAATTTAAATAAACATTTTTAGGGTTCCGTAGTCAATAAAGAACCCTTATAGTCTGTCTGTGTGTGTCCGTATTTGTCTGTCTGTCCACGGCTTAGCTCCGAGACTCTTTCTACTAGAAAGCTGTTTTTAGGGGGCCACGTATTATGGGGATGCTTTTATTTTTTTTCGTCTATATCATGGTGTGGGTTGTCGTTGGAAAGGTAATTGAAAAATATGTGTGTGTGCAAAACCATTTTTGGATTAAGGGATCCGTTTGCGAAATATTAAGCGTTAAAGTGCAAATTTTTGTCAAGCCTAATGCTGCCAGCTAACTGGTTGGTTTTGGATATGTGGAAAAATTCTAGGCTGTAGTATACCTATATATTATAACGAAATTAAAATGGATACTATCAAAGCTAAGTAGGCTCTACTAGTTAACGAGTAATAATCGGCCAACTTACATTTTCAGTTGCAAAACATGTTCTCCCATACATTCCGTATAGTATGGGAGAATATGTTTTTCAACTACAACGTTAAGTTTATTATTAGGATAAATTTCTCCCTTCAGTGAGCGTGGTCCGACACGCACTTGGCTGTTTTTTTTATTTATTTTTGACACTGAAGCTGGTCGTGATGAACGGTGATATATTTCTTGCCAACCTGCTTGAAAAACGTGATCATTACAACGGATTTCTTAAACAAGCATTCTCGTACAATTCCATTCCGAAACCATCCTGAAACATAATAATGCACGTGGGAAAACAGATCAAAAATTCTATTAAGAGGCACATGTTCAGTAGTGCTCACCTAATAGGAACTCATACTAATTGCGATACGTTTCCGTGTATCCAATATGGCTACACGTGTTACAGATTCCTGAGGGAAATATGGCGAACAGAAACGGTGGAGTCCCGGAAGAGAATTTATATGCCAGAGGAAATTAGAAAGGGAATTAGGGTGATAATTTAATAAGGAATACCTTTTAGGCAGGGGCGAAGATTATCTTTCTTGAGAAAAGGTACGCTTTTACACAGTTTTTTTTAAGAACCGCAATATTTTGACATCAAAAATAAAACCAGCACTTCATCTACTGCTCTTCATGTGAATATAGAGGGCATTAGCACCAAGGACGGCATTGCAACAGGAAGTACCTAATTTGAATGTTGTAGGATCACCAATCCGTTAACTGATAATACAGATAATAAATATTTATTCAGTATAAAAATTGGTAAAATATTAATAACGTAAAAGCTTAAAAATAATTTATAAAGGTATTATAATGTTAGATGTGTTAGAACTGTTTTTAGTGTCCAATTGAAACAGGTTTATCTACCGAAACCGAATCTTCGGCATCTGTCTCTGTTTCGGCCGAAACCGAAAACGTAACCGAAACTTTATTAGAAATGTTAAAAATCTATTTACTGAAATTTCACTTATTTTTGCAATCACAAAATTTTAGTAAGTGAAAAAAGGTATTTTTTTTGGATTAAACAAAAACTATAAAAATTTACAAAACATGTTAACTACTTCTTGGCACAAAAAATTGTGAATAACAAAAAGCTGATGACACACGAGCCACGAACTCACCCGAAGTCAGCCAAACGACGCAGTTTCGATGCGGCCGAAGGTCCGGCTGATTTTCTGCCGAAACCGAAACTGATACCGAAACTAGATTTTTATGCCGAAATTTGCTGAAACCGAAACGGAACCTTTGGTCGGTCATTACAGTGTTTATTCTATGTTGTATGTAATACCGACCATAGCAGTACACCCTCGGTGAAAATTTCAAGTGTCTACCTATTACAGTTCAAAAGACACAACCCTGTGACAGACGGGCGGACAGCGGAGCCTTAGTAATAGGGTCCCGTCCCGTGGCTTCGGAACCTAAAAAATCTAAAGTTTAAAGGCACAATATTCGAATAGGAGCGGAGCTATCTTTGAAATAATAAAAATACAAAAATAGTTTTATGTGTCAGATTATTGTTACCTGTAACTAGCCCACAGACGGTGAATCAATCCAATCAATCAGTATTTGCTGCTAAGCAAACAACTAACCACCAAAGTGCATTAGAGCAAATAATCTCGGTAAAAGCCCGTTCACATGATTGGATTAATAAATTGACCTCCCTTTTTACCCGATTGCGATGAAGGGTCATAATGCCCGTCCCAAAAGTATCTGATAAAATTGTAAACAAACTCTGTTCAGATTAAATTCTTACGTAATCACTCACTAAAGGGAATTAGTAACACATTCATCTGTATTTAGAAGGTTTCAACTTTATATCCCACCACTTGCCAACAATTATTTGTTTAAATAACATTTAAATTGCAATTGACATATCGTTCACGAAAATGTTTAAAATAAACCTCTATTCTCAATTGAAAAACATCTTTAACGTGGTTTAAAATTAGAATTTCGGATTCAAGTATTCAAATAATCAAACCAAAGCAGTCAAATCAAATCAAATAATTTTTATTTGCATTAAAACATGGTATTACAGATGTTACATTAAAATGAGTGCTTACATGTTTTGCTATAAATACATAGCTACAAACAATTCGTAAGTGGCACTACAAATTGACATCCAATAGGTACGTTTTCTGATTTGTTTACATTTTCTTCAGATACTTTTGCAACAGATCATACATATTTATGTACAAACATACCGTAGAAAATATTTTTTCAAGAGTTACACCTCCTGCCTGAGGTAAGTATAAATAAATCACTAGCTTATAGCTCAGAGCCTTTCCTGTGGCGTATCTCTTATATCAGCGCGGTGCGTATAAAATATAATGATTTACGTCCTTACGTTCAAGGGAATCCTAACCCTCGGTGAATGTACGAGTTTTATCCGAATTTCTTGTTTCTAAGGTTAGGCTTTAGATCACATCCTTTACATGCTTGCTGTGAGCCACCTTCCATAATTTCAAAGTCAAAGTTAAATCATTTATTTCAAATAGGCATTTAGGGATATGAGGAACAGGTGTAAAGTTCACTCATCTACCATAGAACAGGGTGGATCCTCCGACCAGACGGGTGTCATGTCTGATGGGCAACTGCCCAGAGGTTGAAGTCGGGAGTTTGTATATATGTCCATCGCGCGGTAAACTCTAATTGCGCGATGCAGGATTTGTGTAACGTCAGGATGTTGTGTGGCGTCAGGTCTTTGATGCGTAGTTCGCATGTGGCGATTTAGATGCCGCCCATATTTGATTATTTCTAGAAGTAAAAACCTTCAACTTAACCTTTTTTATATGCTCGTGTTTCTGCATATAAAAAAGGGCTAAGGGCTTGTGGCTAAGTAATAACAGCCGCACGGGTCGATCGTTCAGGTTAAGCTACGCTTGCCGCGGTTGGTCTGTGGATGGGTGATCATCTTTACATACCGACCCTCGAAAAGCACGTTAAGTCGTTGGTCCCGACTGTCATTCTTGGATCTTTGTCAGTCGTTACGGGTCGTCAGAAGCCCGAAAGTCTGATAACCAGTCTTACCAAGGGGTATCGTATTACCCAGTTACAGGGTTGTGGAGGTCAGATGGGCGGTCGCTCCATATAAAAGAAGAAGAGAAATATAAATAAGTTTTAATGAAAAGTAAAATAATTACTTCATATTCATATTCATATTCATTTATTTGCGTTCCACTAGGTAAAACAAGATGTTAACAAATGGCTTAGAGCTAAGAGCCGCTAACTTACCTCATAGAATTCGCTTTGATGAAGTTCAACGTAATATTGAATTGTAAATACTGTACGTATTCATTAATTTTGCGTCAAGTTGATAATAATGAATTTGCTTTTATTAGAAACTAGTTGCGCCCCGCGGTTTCACTCGCATAAGTCTCAATTCCGTGGGAATATCGGGATAAAAGGTATCCTATGTCCATTTCCAGGTCATGGTCTACCCGTTGGCCAAATTTCATCCAAATCCGTTCAGCCGTTTTAGCGTGAAAGCATAACAAACAAATAAACATACATACAAACATACTCACTTTCGCATTTATAATATTATTTACAGAAGCTAGTAAATAGCCCGCGACTTTGTCCGCGTGAATTTTCTTGTTCCTTTGCATCGCGCGCCTGCGCTGTTACTCCGTTTTCGCTTAGCGTTCTTTGTAACTTTTTTACTTTTGCCCGGCTCCTAAGGGTCATAGCATGATGATAATCAACCTTGATCATGTAACTATTAAGTTGGATAAGGGTTAATATCATGATGCGAGTATCATGATATTAACCCTTTAATTTTGTTTTTTTCTTTATTAAGGAGCCTGCGTCACATTACTGACTATGTCGCTCCATCATAGCCAAATTTTGAATTTATTCAATTACTTTATTATGATTGTAATATATATTGTAGAGAGTTCTAGCCTCATCCGAAACCCTTTAATATTAATATTATCATCATCTTTCGATTCTACCTGTTCTGTTTTGATTGACTAATTTGAACGCAAAACGGTTATTGTGACTTAAGAGGGCGCCTAAAGGTCCACTAGCGCCACTCTTTAAAAAAAATATTATCTCGTGACTGAGAAGGAATTATGAATAACGGCTAGACAGGACCCTCGGTAAGTGTGTCTAGAATTTTCTAATACCTTTTATAAAGCTTTATATTGAGACACGAAGCAACAAAATACGATCTAAAGAAAAGCGGCCACATTCCTCTAGATCGTATTTTGTTGCTCCGTGTCTCAATATGAAACTTTATAAAAGGTATCAGAAAATTCTAGACACACTTACCGAGGGTCCTGTCTAGCCGTTATTCATAATTCCTTCTCAGTCACGAGATAATATTTTTTTTAAAGAGTGGCGCTAGTGGACCTTTAGGCGCCCTCTTAACTATAATAGTTAGACATATAGTCTCGCGGACTTTTTTGTGGGTAACAATGAGTATACTCGTAACTATAAACATGTAGTACATTATTTTATGTATTATCAAAAGTTTTCGCAGCGCACGCCAAGCAATGACTGTGTAGGCAAATTTTTGATCCTTTTTTTTTACTCACCTATCTTGTATAATACACTCACACACACCTACACACACACACCACTCACATACACCTACACTCACACCTGCACACACACCACTCACACACAACATACAATAAAATTCCACTCTTGTTTTACCATACAGTAGAATGACACAGTCCACTTGAGATAAGTTTTTGTTAACTAATGACCGTAAACTATCTCTTAAAATACAGGTATACCCTAGCTTAAGAGGTAGAGTATTATTCTTGTACAGATTTTGTAACTTAAACTACCTTTAAATGCATTTATTTCTAAACCAAATATCAAACTGTTTTTCAAACTCTGTATGTTTTTTGGATAAATAAAGTTTATTTATTATTATATATTATTATATTTTTGGTTGCTAATTTATAAAGTAACTTCGTTGCTCTGGGTGGAGTGGGAGGGTGTGTCAGACTCTTACTGACTAAAACCCACCCGTGTTCCTTCAGTTGCCTGTACGTTGCCAGGGGCCACGGTATCCCTTTCGGACTTTCCCGCGACTCCGTCAGGCATCGGTCCTAGCGGACCTCGTCAGTTGTGCTGACAACTTTGGTATCTTGGGTTACAATAGTGCAATTTTCGCAGGGAGCTCTAATTTTTTTTTTAAGTTACTCACTGATAATTTCAGTTTATCCATTACAAACTAACAAACAAATATACTCAGCAACACTCTAACTTACATACAATTGTATGTGAGTTCTACAATTACCGCGCTGCCCCTGCTTCGCTCGAGTGTAATGAAGATATGTCAAATCATTGAGATTTCTGTGCTGTGAAGTTAAATATTAATGTATTATAGGTACATATACTTGCTACGGGAGCAGTGGTGGCCGTAGTTACAACTACGGTTATGGGTTCGAACCCAGGCAGGCGCTTTAAATTGTGTAAATAATTTCATCGGCACTGCTCTCAAAACGGTGAGAAAAAAAAAATAGTCAGGAAAACGGCTTGTCCTAGAACCAAAAATTCGAAGGCATGTGACATCTACCAACCCACACTGGGCGCCCGCGTCCCGCGTGGTAGATTACAGCCTATTCCCTTCAGAAGAGAGGAGGCCTCTGCCCCAGCCGTGGGAACATTATAGGAACATATAAATATTCCGGAATAAATTTCATACACGCAATTTTTTGTTCTTAACAAAATTCTACTAACACATTCCTCATACCCAATTTCCTCTGAACTCACAAACTTAAAACTTAACAATCTTTCCCCCCTTTCAGTAACCTGCACAAAACAAAAGAATGTCTGTCATTTAATTTAAAAAAAAACTCCTTATTGTTTTACCGATGATTGGCGAAAACTCCCGAAGCGGTAGTTAGCCGCGAATCCATTTTCCCTAATGCAAAAGTTTACGACATTTCCTTTCAAGAACTTAGGGCCTTATCACACTGGCGATTTGCAAACCTGGTAACCGGCGAGGTGAATGTTAATTTGCTTGAAGCGTGTGAGTAATGTGTTCGCCGTGTGAGCCCGTGTGTGTGTGAAACAAGAGTGAGTATCCACGAAACGATCAGACCCTTTAGTTTAACAGATTCGCTTCTAATATTTATAGGAAATAGTTCCGTACGTTGAAAGCGATCGATCAATTCAATGTACCATCGAAGAAGTTCATATCTAACCAACGTAAGGACTATTCTTGCTTGGAGCGCTCGGTGGCTATAGAGCCGGGCCGGTAACAGATGTGGTTATCGTGTTCAAGGGATTTTGTTTTGAAACTGGTTAGATTTCAACTTCTTTGATGGTACATAAGCATGTGATGTGGGGTATCATTGGATCCTTTAATTAAAAAGATTACGGGTGTTTCTTAGCGACATTTTTACTTAAGTCAATTGTCTTTTAAATATGGGATATTGGGATTTCGGTTATTCTATCCAATTTTCGTCGTCCTTAAAAGACTGCAGCCTAGTCTTAGCTTGCAATCACGACTATTTGTTCCTAGCCTAGGAGATAATAAAATTATTTTTGTACAAATGAGACATCTTTCTTTTTCGTGTGTTTAGTCACTAACCAGCTACCTATCTAATTACGCAATACATTTTCGTAAACGATTACGATGTATCTGTTTCATTTTGACAGTTCAACAACATTCATTGCGTTATTTGCGTTGTTGAGCTTTTTTCGAACTTATGAAGCAATGGATTAGCAATCTGTTTCAAAACGATTCAGATTCTTGATCGTTGATTGGTCACGTATTACGCAATTAAGGTACTGGTGTCAGAGATTTTATGCCACCCATGGGCCTCGGACTTGGCTTCACATGCCGTCGAAAAAAAATTCTCAGGCTTTCCTCACGATGTTTTCTTTCACCGTTTATGAAGCAACTGATAATTATAAAATACGTACCTACATGAATCAGAAAAGTCAGAGGTGCGTGTCTTGGGTTCGAACTCGAGACCTATGACTTGGCAGTCCGATGGTCACAGCACTAGGCTATCACTGCTGCTACTGGTGAATGAGACTTGTCTTTTGTACATAAATCTTGTCGGCATAATAATATTGTGGTTTCTAAAGCAGACGATCTACTTTCAGTAGCAGAGCAGCGCCACGACAGAAACGAATTTCTGAACTTTTCTGAGAATTGGAAATAAAAATATCAACGCTGTGTTTTAGAAAACGACGCCCACGGGGATAAAGTACGGCGTTGCATATCCTGCGCTCAGAAACAAACAACCAACAAACTTTTATATTTTCGTTTAGAATATTTAAATAAAATACACGAAAACCAATAAATACCTACTAGCTTTTGCCCGCTACGCCAACTTGGAGGTCGAAAAGGGAACGTATTAAGGGGATAAAAAGTGTACTTTATCCTCACCCAGGTCATGGTTTATACGTGTACCAAATATCATCAAAATCCGTTTAGCCTTTAGGTCGTGAAAAGGTAACAGACAGAAGGACAGAATTACTTACGTATTTTTAATATTACTAGCTGCGCCCCGCGGTTTCACCCGCATAAGTCTCGATCCGTTGGAATATTGCGATAAAAAGTATCCAATGGCCCAGTCTAGGTCATGGTCTAGCCATTTCATCCAAATCCGTTCAGCCGTTTTAGCGTGAAAGCGTAACAAACAAACTCACTTTCGCATATGGGAGGAAATAAACTAGCTTTTGCTAGCGGCTTCGCCCGCTCACTTTCACATCTATAATAGTAGTTTATGAAACTGTTGCATAATGAGGGGTATTAAAATAGTATCACACGAGTGTTTTAATACCTAGTTATGTGCAGTTTCATACACTACTTTATCTACTCTCATACATTGGGATTGAACCTACTAAATAAAAGATCAAGAATAAAAAAATCCCACGAAATTCAGTACAACTTCACGTATGAATGGCGCCTGCTCCCAGCACATCACCGCGCATGCGCTAGAGCGGTGCTGCTGTCCCCCGCTAACGTTCCATTACAAAAGTTGATGGAAACTCCTTGGTGATATTAACTTCGTGGATTCGCCCTGTATCGTAATAGAAAAAAAAATGTTTTATAGCATTATTTTGTTACTTAGAGAAAAAGTGTTTTAATATGATTCTACTTTTAAATTTCGGTATTGTGTTTATAAAGTATGTCAATATAAACTCTTTTTGAAGTTTATAATTAGAATATTACGATATGAGAGTAGATAAAATTAGTTTTGATTCATTTTAGTACTTATGCTTCTTCTTTGCTGGTGGCGGCACGAGATACAATAGGTAAGTAGTGTCAAAGACATTAGTCAGTCAACATAAGGTTGATAGGAAAACATTAGCCTCAAGCTGGTGTAGTCAGATAAAAACC
This sequence comes from Agrochola circellaris, assembly GCA_914767755.1. Classification (NCBI taxonomy): domain Eukaryota; kingdom Metazoa; phylum Arthropoda; class Insecta; order Lepidoptera; family Noctuidae; genus Agrochola; species Agrochola circellaris. Next base: position 10,142,947 of record OU611863.1, on the reverse strand, counting down.
AGTTAACAGCCTAGTTTGTGCCAGATGTACTTAGAAAGATACTTAAACATCGTACATCGTGGACGCTTTTAAATGGAACGGTGTGGAAATTAAAAAACGGGATAAAATATTACCGCATAATATCTTAATATGTAAAACTTCCCAAATTCAGTGGCGTGACTACAAGAATTAATTTAATTCCTTCAATATACGATGAAAAACAGTCGAGAGCTGTTGTCGGAACGAAGGTGCTTTCGCTTTTGCACACTTGGCGAATGAGAGCTAGACTGAAAAAAGTGTAACATTTTGGCCGTCACGATACGTAACAAAAGTGTCACTTTTTCCAGTCCACACAACACTTTTCCCAGTCTAGCTCTCATTCGCCAAGTGTGCAGGGCAACACGTGCGCGGCAAAAAAAAAAACCCAGTGATCTCAAGCCCTTAGGACAGGGCCTAAAATAATTATGTAAATAATGTCCAAGGGCTTACAATCCGCAGATACCTGTAAGGACCCGACTTCCAACCTTTTGTAAACGAAGGGTCTCCAGGGTCGGATGAGGAGGTATTTATGATGATGTAAAACATGGAAATATTTCAACCTTTTTTATGAGATTTTCGTTTCAATTTTGTTTTTATTGTAATCTTTATGTTGGGTATGTTTTGTGTGATTTGTTGTTTGTGTTGGGATTGTGCAAATACAGAGGAAAGAGTTATTTTAGACATGGGTGGACGGTTATATTTTTGTATGCGAGGTTCATATATTGTGTAGGTGTGACTGTATTCTTACTGCTGGTGTATTTATGGCAACCCTGTGATATATAGATGGCCAGCTTCATAATAGTAGTTTATGAAACTGTTGCATAATGAGGGGTATTAAAACACGATTGTGTGTTTAAAACCCGAGCCGGGCGAGGTTTTTAAACACGAGTGTGTGTTTAAAACCCGAGCCGGGCGAGGTTTTTAATAGTATGACACCAGTGTTTTAATACCTAGTTATTTGCAGTTTCTTACACTACTTTATCTACTCTCATACATTGGGATTGAACCTACTTAATAAACGATCAAAGTTAAAGACTGAGAATTAAAAAAAAAACTCACGAAATTCAGTACAATTCCACGTAAGAATGGCGCCTGCAGCCAGCACATCAGCATGCGCTACCAAGGGCGCTGCTGCACCCTGGTTAAAAAATACAATAAAAAAATAAAATAAAACTATTTGTTGATATTAACTCCTTGGATTTGCCGTCTCGATCCCGTAAAAATATTGGGATAAAAATAATTCTGTGTCCTATGCCCTAACTCAGGTCATGGTCTACCCATGTGCCAAATTTCATCCAAATCCGATCACCCGTTTTAGAGTGAAAGCATAACAAACAAACATACAAAAATACTAAAATTCAAATCTTTATCTTTATAATATTAGTTTAAAAGTTTAAGATTAGATATTCAAAAGTGTAAGGTAAAATTCTACACAGTCAGATTTTTTCAACACAGTCAAGTAAAGCCTACCCACTTACCCTGTTAAAGTTGATAAGAAAGTTTTCACCTAGACATTGGGTCAATAGTCAATACACTTCTCCGATACAGAAAAACTTGAGAACGTGGGTAGCATACCTATCTCTAAATTCCCCAATAATACACTAACTTACATACAGAGCAGTCCCTTACAAGTCTACCCATATGTACATACACATCCCTAATGCGTTTTCCTCAATCTGATCTGTGACTAGTGATAAGCGGACGCACCCAATATTTATATATATGGTTTGTTCCAAACGAATCTGATGAAAATGTAAACAGACTCTGTTCAGGTTAAATTCTTACGCAATCGTTTTCTAAACACATTCATCTGTATTTCGAATGTTTCAACTTTAGATCGTACCACTTTTACCAACAATTATTGTTTGAATAACATTATACATTGTAATTAAAAAATCATCGATGAAAATTGAGGTTACAAAATCAATTGTCAAATGAAAAACATATCTATTTATTTTGATTTTAATTTAGAATTTCGGGTTTAAGTATTCAAATAATCAAACCAAAGCACAATCAAGTTTAGTTGATTATTTAGTGTTTTTTTTTTGTAAGTGGAACTGCAAATTGGCATCCACGTGTACGTTTTCTGATGCATTTGTATACATTTTCATCTGATACTTTAGGAACAGACTATAGACTATTGTAGCTTCTATCTCAATATTGACTTGGTTTATCTAGGAAGGGTGTTTGTACTGAAGGAAACTTGAACGTGATTCTGTAACTGATTTGTTTGAAACAGTTAGATTGTGTATATAGTTTTAAATGATTGATTGAGTTTTCACTAGAGATAACCATTGATGTCAAAGTCAAAGTCAAATCATTTATAAAGTAGATAAAAGGCACTTTTGAATTTGATGTTAAAGAAATTCACTGTTTCTCAAACACAGCTTCAACGAATAGCCGTCGTCAAAAAGGCTAGATCATTATGAGCCGTTATATGTATTGTCTTATACCAGCCATTGGTACCTATGAATGAATGAATGAATAAAATGCACCAATCCCAGCGTGGTTTAACCAGACTCGATAAATCGAATGAACCCCGAGATTGGCACATGAAGCCTCATGCTTCATGGGACTACAAAGGCCGTTGCATACCAAGGAGCAGACCGGGTGGCGCGGTAATGGTAAGGAAGAGGTGCCCTTAGGGTAAGGAAGGATTTGAGAGCCGTACCGGATAAGCATCCTAGAGTAGACATATTATACCAGCTATTGGTACCTACCAAAAATATACTGCAACACTTTAAGGGGACTACAGGACCTAAACGTGCCTAAACGCAAGTTTTATAATGCCTAAAAGTATATGATCCACTGCAGTAAACAAAATCAGAAAAATATATGATATTCTTCAGGATATATGCTAGTATGATAGTGTGTTGAAAATATAATACAACTAATTTGATACGATAGAAAAAAATCATGAAGATACCTCTAAAAATTTCTTTTAACGATTAAAAATCATATTAATTTACATGCAATCATTCTGATTTTTTGTCAGATTATTCTACAAGCTACATATTAGCATAATAGTGTTTTAATTTTCCAGTCCGATCAATAGAATTTTTGTAAATCGCAAACTGCTTCATATTTTGCAATAAATTAGCTGCGTCGTGTCATCGCGCTTCTCTTTCATTTCTATGCAGTCCGACAGTGACCGCGCTTTAGCTGTTGTAACTTATTCACTTACTTGAGCAGTGGTGACCCGATAGAAACGGCGGTGACTTACGAGTTGTAGGTCGAAGGTTGAAGGCAGGCACTTTACTTTGTGTAAATTATTTCATCACCACTGCTCTCAAAACGGTGAAGGAAAACATCGTGTGGAAATCTGCATGTCCTAAAATTAAAAATTGGCAGACATGTGACATCCACCACCCCGTACTGGGCCCGCGTGTTGGATTACAGCCCGCTCCCTCTCACTAGAGAAGAGGCCTGTGTCCTTGCAGTGGGAACATTATAGGCTGATTATGCTTCTTATCTACTTAAAAGTGGCTAAAAAACCTGTCTTCTTATCAGGTAGCAGGTGGTGGTCTGTAGTATCTGTCTACCCCCATGGGATGGAGGCGTGAGTTTATGAATGGGTATAAAAATAAACCGAACAAACAATGTTAACGATAATCGTGTTTCCCCACAAAACAGTATACAACAATATCCGAACACAACTTAAAAACAAAACACAGCTGCAAAATAAAACAAAAAATATTATCCAGGCAGCTCGTAATTCACCAAAAAATGAACAAGTTAAAACCAGTTAATAGCATAATAAACTCCTTTGTCGCAGTTTCAGTGCAGTGGAATAATGTTCCTGTATTTTAACCGAACTACCCTCTAGAGCCCGGGGGTAGTGCAGACATGTAGTCGAGGAGGGTTAAATAATAAAAGAGTATTTTGGTGGGAATTTTCGACGAGGCTATGAATACAGTTTGATACAGTTTAACAGGGGCTTTACTATGACTTGTTATAGCAATCATCGTTCCAGTGTGAGAGAGAGATGAAGCTATACAAGACGAATAGCACTATCCTTATTTCACAACGGAAAGTTGATGGTTTTAACACGTCGTAGTAAGGCCCCTGTTTAATTCTAGGCAAGGAGCAGAGCGACATCATTTTGTAAGTGGGTGCCGTAAAAGACCAGGGTACTGCAGTATTTCTCTTTAGGCCTGAAACTGCGTTATGCGGACGTCCGCGCGGTTCCATACAAAAGTGCTCCGTTGCGGGGACACGCGCGGCCGTCCGTCGCGGGGAGGCGGGCCCCGCGCCCGCGCCACTTTTTCCGTTAAAATCGCGACACTGCGTAAATAAAATAATCCGGTCTCCGCGACGGGTACCTCGGACGGGTACTCGGAACGGGACCCGCGGAGGGGACCGTCGCGTTCCTACGGAGCCCATCCGCGTGTCCACGCGCGTAGACACGCGACGGATGCCCGTCGCGGGCGCCCGCTTAACGCAGTTTCAGGCCTTATGTGAAGCTTCATTATGTCATCACTATTCTATTTTCTAAGCGTGGGGAAGCTTGGGTGAAGATAAATACTGCAGTACAATTTTCCCTTACCTGTCTTTTACGGCACCCACTTACAAAATGATTGCTCTACTCTTTGCCTGCAAGCACTTATGTGCAAAAAGTGCCTTAATTTACTCGCAGGTCTGTAAACGATGGAGTCGCAAGCCGATTTTCGGCCACCGTAGGCGCGGGCTTGCATACGGTGAGCGATGGGTAGCTCGCCGTCCGATAAGGACCAAGCTCGGGTCGACGGCGCGTTGTGTTCCACGCGCGCCTCAAAGCGATGTCAGCACCAACTGACGGGGTCCGATAGGGCTAATGCCTGCCAGGGTTGCGAAAGGGATATCGTGGCCCCGTCATACAGGCAACGGAAGGAACACGGGTGGGTTTTAGTTAGTTAAAGTCTAACGATTTTTCGGAGGCATTTATTTTTATGAAATACATTTAATAAAAGTAATAAAACAAACAAAAAGTTGTACAGCCCACGGTTCTTAGTTGTGCAGCTTCAAAACTCAAACTCAAAGCATTTATTTCAATAATAACATTTACAAGCAGTTTTGAATTGCCAAAGGAGTCGGTCAGTCCGAAAGATGAAGCTAGTTGTTAATTAATATCGTAACACCAAATATATATATAGGGTGCCAAAGCACCCTACCCGCACCGCTTAAAATTATGCTGTTCCTTGTGTAGAAACTACCCACTGCTGACTTGTTGCTGGAGTTTCTTGCCGGCTCTTCTCCATAGGAAACGACCAATTGGAACCTTATGAAACCGGGCACTTATGAAACGTCAGAAGCTAGGTATGCACCTAGCTTCTGACGTTTCATAAGTGCCCTTGTAGGTTAATGTGAAATAAAATATTTTGAATTTTTTGAATTTTGTTATTTGTGACGAAACTATTAAGTCAAAGCGTAATATAATAATGTTAGTTTTAAGATAATTACGTACTATGTGTACCGATATTTTTTATTTTAAGCTACTCTTTATGGCACATCATTTTGTTTAACCGGTAAAGCCCTGGGTGACCCTCAAGCACGTCAATTAGCACGTTAATTAGTTGTTTATCAGGCCTTTAACGGTTAAATCTATAATTATATGTTTTTTCTATACCTAAGTGAATTTAACGCGAAATTCTTTTGAGAAATAAATATCTTTAACCGTAAATATGTAGTTTTAGATGTAATAAAAGTATTTGGAAACTTTCTAAATGCCTTTTTTACACCTAAAACGGTTACAACATCAACATTCAGTGTTACAATTGAAATGAATGTTTATATATTATTTTATATTTACATACAGTAATATTGCCAAATTGATCAAAACAGGTAAATATTTGACAGCTGTTTGCGACGTTGCCATCTTTTAGAAAGAACGCTCTTAAAACTTCGAGAACACAAGACAGATTTTTCATTCCAATAGCACTCTCAATGAATCTCAGTAAAATAAAAGGTAGGTACATACAAAAAGTGTTTTATCTAGACAACGTAGGCTCTATTTCAAAGTTCTTCTGTTAGGCTCACAAACAAGTTAAAGAGAACACGAGTACATGGCCTTAACACACTTATGACACTGAGTAAGTAGGACACAGAAGGTTCGCAAAAGACAAAAACGATAGATGGGTTGTGTGATAGTTGATATGGCTAGAATCTCAGTACTAACCCCCTTTGGATTAGTACCGAGATTATGGATTAAAGAAGAATCAGTATGTAAGAAGAAGTTATTTTACGCTGACCCCAAATAAAATAGGGGAAGGAGGAGAAGCTTCACGAAATAGAGGTTTGCTCAAATCTTGGATTGTTTTGATCACAAAAGTACACAAGCATTTTCTGCCTTGTCCATATTCTCGTAGAAAATATAAGAAAGATTTCAAGGGAAGGCGTAAAGGACGGTGTCACAATGCCTCTGCCTAGCCCCTCGGGGAAAACAAGCATGATTTTACATGAATGTCACATATGTTGATAATTTTACTGCTGTCACAGGTATTCTTATGGTAACCGAGATAATCGCTAATAATAATATGTTCTAATTTACGAGATGTTTAAAGTGGTTTCGTTTTTTAAGTAAAGGAATTTTGTCGCTGACTTGGCTGTTCTTTAACAGCCAAGTCAGCGACAAAATTCCTTTACTTAATTAAAATTGGAATAAAAATATTATTATAAGAATATAATATCATTATTTACTCTTTGCTATTATTACTACTACTATATAATATATATTATATTATTAAAAGTAACAGTGTTAATCGACTTTTGTCGCTGACCGGTCCGAGGCAACACTGACAGTAGTGGGAATGAATTCTTTTTATTATTCTGCTATGATTTGAAGTGATTCTTCTGTTCTATTTGCGGCATCTCTTCTTTCACCACAGCCGATACCTACTTCAAAGTTAGACATGCTTTAACCCGTCTATGCTTACAATTGAAGCTTTTGTATTTCTTTATGTGTATCTTACTTTTTATGATACTTAATGGCCCTTTTGAATAAATGTTTGCTAAAGAAAGTTGTTATCTTGAGAGAAATGCTTGACCATTATTACTATCAATAAATGTAAATACCTATTTAAACGGTTTATTGTGTACTTTGGTCTTTAGGTGAAGTTTTTAGAAAAAAATGAGGATTAAGGATAATAGATTTTAGGTATATTGGTCTTTGTAAGCAGGAAACATAACTGGTTTTAAAAGGCAGTGTGCTCCTCATATTTCAAGCACTAATATGATTGGCTGGCAGCCAAATGGGAGTAAATTAAAAGGACAGAGTCTGAATTACCGTAGAGGAAAACACCGTGAGATAGAACGACAATTACGTACAGATTAATTGCCTCTATTTCTAAAACTGTAAGTAGGCATTACATACCATTTGCTTCTTGAATAATTGCGCTGAATAATTTATTATTGTCATTACTTCGACCGTCACGCCTTTTTTCTTTGTGGGAAATTATCAAATAACTTCTCGTGTCACTCTTGCCGACTAAAACCCACCCGTGTTCCTTCAGTTGCCTGTGTGTTGCCAGCGGCCACGGTAACCCTTTCGGACTTTCCCGCGACCCTGGCAGGCATCGGTCCTAGCGGACCCCGTCAGTTGTAGTGACTTCTCTTTGAGGCGCACGTGGAACACAACGCGCCGTCGACCCGGGCCTGCCGTGCTATTCTTTAAACATCTCACAGTGATAACTTGGTTGAAGTGAGCTTGATGTGAGCTGTCATTGCACCTAAAGCTAGGGATTGACACTATGGACAGCTCACTTCATGCTCACTTCACCTCACTCTTCACGATGAGATGTTTACAGAATGGATCGACTGGTCCTTATTAGACGGCGAGCTACGTCACGCTTGTATTCCCGGAAGATTTAGGCAGCGGTATGTACCTATAGTAGGTACACCTTTCGATAGTTATGTTTAAGTCCCATGTAATACGGTGTTAGTGAAGTCAGCCCAAAACCGTAAAAGGAACAAATCAACCACCCCTCTATCTGAAAGTGAATGTGGAAAAATCTGAAAAAGTAAGTTTGAAAATCAATTTATTGAAGAAGCTCTAAGGCAAACATCCACAATTCCTCATATTATTCTTATTAGGTAAAAAGTAATCGAATCTTGCTAAAGTAATAGAAAGGAGACAAGCTTTTCTTACAAAAATAAGGTATTTTCATCTTAGGTATAGTGAACCTCGTGAATGCTTTATCACTTTTGACAACAACTCCTGAAATCTTTTGGTAATGTCCCACTTAGTATACAAAGGTTCATAATATGGCTTAGGTGTTGTGAAATATCTTCATTCACAGCATTGATCACGTTCGTTGAAATATCGTCACACCCTACACTACTCGGGTTTTTTAGATTTGTTATAATTTTCTGCATATGATAAGGCAGACTTGGTGATAAAAACAATGACTTGGCTCGGGGGTCCGAGTGCTCACGGCCTATTTAAAGAAATCTAAAAACGGCTATTTCGACACTTCCCGTGACCCAAGGGCTGGTTTTTACCTTGGGCAGAGACTAAGCATTGCCATACAACGTGGCAATGCGGCCAGCCTCTTGGGTACATTACCAGTCGACAGCGATGCGGATGAATTTTTCGATGCTATATTTTAGTTTGTAAATAGTTTTAGTTAAGTTAGTATATAATTTTGCTACTTTTATTAATTAATTAGTTATAAGTTGTTTGTACCCACGTGTAAATAGTTTAATATTGATGTATTAAAATATACCATCTTAAATTATATTACTTTGGCTCGGTGATTGATAAGCTTATCGCTTAATGGCGTGCTAGTGACCTGTATAAGATGGCGGGACGAGCTAGATAAACCGAACGACCGGTGTTCCGCATTAGCACTGGATCGCAAGCACTGGAAGTTATGGGGATAAGCAACGGCCTATGCGGCCTATGCTGTTAGCCACTAACATCCCACTGCTAGGCAAAGGCCTAGCAGTGGGATCATAGAGGCTAACAGGAACATTTACAGTGGCATTCAATCGTAGGGTGATAAAGCAATTATGAGGTCGGCTATACATACATAGATCATACTGTTACAAATCTCAGTAATAAGAACCTAGGTACCTACTTATCACAGAGTGTTGTAATAATATTTTACTTTTATTACACCTTTTATGGGTGAAATAACAAATATGCTCCCTTTCTTACTCATGTGATAATTTATATTTTTATCTCTGTCGTTGGAAGTAAAGGTGGTTTCTGGTAATAGTGTCGCCATATTATTTTTGTGAAATTGTGAGACATATTTCCAGGAGTTAGTGTACTTTTTTGTTCCGTCAAAAAGTACACTATATACACAGTATACAATGTATACATATAGCTCATGGAAAGCGTTCGATGACGATGAGGCGACTTCCATGATTTTTGTTCACCCAAAAAGTGCTAAACGCGCCTAAAGAAGTTTTCACTTCAAAAAACTATTAAGTTCGTCAGTCAGATAATAAAAAAATATTAGACACATATTTTTTGGTTTATCATATTAATAAAAAATGGTTTAGATAAAACGCATTAAAGTTGGGGAATGGGGGCTTGCTACGTCACAAGTCAGTATAAAATCTATCGAGGACTGACGTAATCCGCATTGTAACGAATTCCCTAATCAATGTATTGCCGTAATCTTTTGATTACGTAAGAAAAGAAAAAATACGTGTCCATCTACTGGACGGACAAAAACAAAATTCAGCATCCCATTTCATCAAATTCATCATCTCATCTCAATCAATCGTGAGTCGCCGACGCTATGAAATGTTACCATTTTAAATATTATATTTTATATAAACATTTAGAACTAAGTACAATTGTATTTATTCATTTTATTTTTGTCTTATTTTGTTATTTCACTATATGCTGCACCGGTTGACGTCATCACGTCAACACCAGCTGTCGCTGAAAACCAGCGTTGGGGCTCTGTCTCGCATAGGGTCGCAGCATTAAGCTAAGCGATGGCCGTTTTGCGTGGATGTGACGCATATTTTCCCCCAAATTGTTCATTTCCGTGTTTTGTTCTTTCTTTGCGTCATGTGTACCGCAAATAAACGTATTTTCTTTCGTTTCTTTCTTTCTTTCATCATCTCATTATATTTCCAGACATTGTATTACCTAGTTCTATATAATACTGAACTTAAAGTAAGATACACAATCAAAACTTAAATATCTCCTACATTCCGAGACACAATATCTTTTCTAAGGAAATAAGCTGTCAGGTCCATTTTATCTTATTATGAAACAATTTATAAGTTAATTCTCATTTAGAGTAGAAGCGCTTCGCGTTACAAATGTTATTAGGTACAACAATTTCAGATTTATTGTTAGGATAAGTAGAAATAAGTTGGTTTTTAGGGTTCCGTACTTCAAAAGGAACTACCTTGTCCCGTCTTCGAAAAACTAGGGGACAAGGAGGGGTACAAGGTGAAGTTAATATTGCCATGGAACAATTTGAGACAAAAACTACAAACTGTTCTACAGTACAAATAGGGACAATATTTTCTCAATTTGTTCTATTACGTCATGTTCCATAGAACAAATGGGACCTACCAGAAAACCGGAACCCTTGTAAGATCACTTCTTTGTCCGTCCGTCAGTCTGTCAAGACCCTTTTTCTCAGGAACGCGTGGAGGTAGTTCTAGCGGTACTAGTTGACATTAATATCAAGTCTATGGTATTTCGGAGCTCTTAAAAAAATCAAGCTTCTAAGTCAACGCAATAAGAAAATACGCCCATTTATGTAACATTGTTTTGATACTCGCAAATAAATAAAATATCATGAAATTTGGTAGAAAGCAAGGTCACACAGCAGAAGTAATGGAAAAAGTCAGAAAATCGTTAATTTGTAGTTTTACCACATTTTTTTTTATGATTGCAAACTTATATTTGCGCTTGGAGAATGGGATTAAAAACTGAAAGCTCATCATAGGTCAGTCGGACAGTTGTCCGTCTTCAAACCGTCATTGTTGTGTTTATGTTTAGTTTTGTGTCGATCACGAATTCGAAAACTAGATAAATATGTATGCGACTTGGAATGTAGAACTATTAAAAAACGAACTATCACTGATAAAAAAGCAGCTTTAGTGAAAAAGTCAATAAATTATTAAAGTTTTATAATTAATAGGTTATTTTGTGTTTGTTGACTTTAAGTTCTATTTTAGTTGAAGACTGGAGGCGTACGACAGAAATAACTCGATCAGAGTTGAAAACCAACTCGAGGATGAACTTCCCGACTGAAAAACTTCAGAAGTGTTAATTCTAGCACTGCTCCAATATGATAATACAAAACACCCACACCTGAACTATAATTTACATAATTATCACATCAAAAGTGCCTCTAGGTAAAGAAAACACACTTAGTTCTCTTGGGAGCATCACCTGTATACGATTTTCCCCATAAAAGTCTTCAGGTTTCAAAAGCAAGTCTTGCCGAAATATCGGGTTTCCAATTTTTTTCGGAGAGCTTTCTTCCACAGTTTTTGTCTTATAGCATCTTTGGCATATACATGGGTGCCGTATTTTTGCAGTACCACAGCTGCGTAACGGGACATATTATTAATTGTGTGTAAAATAAGTAGCTTGTTCACAAAAAATGTACGGATAGTGACAGCTAGCTGTCAAATTCTGAGACTCTAGTAGCGACATCTGAAGTTAGCAAGTGGCAGTTTTTATCCCCATTGACCGTGACGTATTAGCGATGTATGGGAGCGAGCATGTATTTCAGTTACAATGTAATTTTTTTTGGGGATAAATTCATCCCAACCACGGAACCCTTCCTTGTCGTCCGACACGCACTTGGCGCCAACGGCTTAACGTACTTTACGAGGCATTCGAAGGAGTCTCGGTATGTACTCGTAAAGATGGCCACCCACCCACGGACCAACCCTGGCAAGCGTAGCTTAACCTGATGTATCGACCCGTGCGACTGTTATTACTTAGCCACAACGATTATATTGATTTATATTATATTTTCGGCGATCATTTGTGTAAATTCAAAAATGTAGGGAACAGGTATTTTTGACAGATTGAGACTGAGATTAGAATGTTTTAGTTAGTATGTAGTTGTAGAATGTAGTTTTCCTAGGGATCACGCTTGACTCAAGGCTTCAATGGGGTCCTCATTTAACATCCCTTTCAGGACGATTAAGTTCAGCAGCATATGCTGTGAGAAAAATCCGTCAATTTACAGATGTAGGTACCGCGAGGCTAGTCTATTTTAGCTACTTTCATAGTATTATGTCGTACGGTATACTACTATGGGGACGGGCTGCAGACATCGAGTCTATTTTTATTCTGCAGAAAAGAGCCATTAGAGCCATATATGGCCTCCGCAGGCGCGACTCTTTAAGGGAACTGTTTAAAGATATTAACATCATGACGGTACCTTGTCAATATATCTATGAAAATATTATGTACGTAAGGAAAAATCTACATCTTTTTAGTAAAAGAGGTGCAAGACACAATTATATTACTAGGAATAGGGACCAATTAGTTCAACCGGGTTTCAGGCTGGCTAAAGTAGACTCATCTTTCATGGGGTACTGTTTAAAGTGTTACAATAAAATACCTCCCCACATACTTCAACTTAATGAAACGAAATTTAAATCTTATATTTAACGCACACTATGCAGCCAAGCATATTATACATTGGCAGATTATATTGCTGATAAAAATGCTTGGCCCAACGCTGGTCCTGCTCCACAAGGGCGCATAAACTAATTGATTAGCATTTGAAAATACAATTGGAGCTGCTGAAGATTTAAAAAACTATCTTTGCATTGTATAAATTCAATCTCTTAGCATTGTATAATTGCATAGAACATGTGTGAGTGCTATGTACCGACTATAAAGCTACCATTTAGGTGCAGGGTATGTCTTTCATTGACTTGAATGTGTCGTGGCGGCTGAGAGTATGTCATGCTCACTCTAATGTCTCGCTGACGGTGGCGCGTGTGTTGGATCATTTAGCTCCCTTCAAAATGGTTGAGCTGAATGGTGCTAATCCATGCGTCATGTTCGTGAACGGGCGCCGTCAGTAGGGACTGGTCATCTCTTAGCTGCCACGGCTTATTTTAATTTAATTTAATTTTTTGGATTGTTTATTTTTTTTTATTTCTGTTACGGACGCTTTTCATGTTTTGCATCGTTCTCACATGTATAACTTCAACATGAATGATGTAACCTATATTTTGTAACCATATCATGTTTTAAAAGAGTGTCCGTGGAGTTTCTTGCCCGTTCTTCTCCATAGGTACCTACTACGCTTTGGAATGGGCATCTAGCTTCATCTTTCTGACTGACCGACCCCCTTGACAATTCAAAAGTGCCTGTAATTGGTTTATTTGAAATAAATGCTTTGAGTTTGAGTTTGAATGCGAACGTAAAAAATATGGGGATTATTACCCCTCAGCTCTCCCTAGCCAGAGGAAAGACTATTTACGATGGTTCAATGTACAGATTAACCTGAAAATAAACAGTGAGTTACGACATCCCACCTGTTACTTTATGATACCACAAAAAATAATAACTTTCAACCCCCGATGTACTTATAGCGGCTATAAAGCTTCGTAAATAAAGACTTCCGGGACTCAGATTTTGTGATCGTAAATTCACGGTAATCTGTAAGTAATTATTTTTATTATAATTATTGCCATGCTCTTGATATTTATAAAACCTGCATACAGACCGTTCACTATAACTTGTCCCTTGCCATCACGTTGGCACCATTGCTTGTCAAGCTTAATTTCAATACAAATAGAGTTCAAAATGGTGACTTACAGAACAGTGCCACCAATTTCGTCACGGGACAAGTTATAATGAACGCATAACATTTTTCATCCACATGAAATATCAAAATAACTGTCACACTTTCTTATGGGAGGCTTCCGTTATAAAGTTTCTTACACCGTACTACTCGTAATATAATTACAGGGTCTAGTCAATATCACATTCCCATAATATAGTACATTACTGTCGCGGCCAGTAACTAGGGTATTGATGGACAATCGTAAGCCGAAGCACGGCCAAGGCTTGTATAGTACTTTTCTCAAACAAAGCGCGGAAATTAAAACAAGGTAAATTAATAATTATAAATTCCAGAATCAATGACGAAGAAAGAAAAATTTTCACGCGCCAATAGGTACGAGTATGTTCATGTTCATTTGTTTCTCCTTTACTTTAAACAGCTCTATTTGCTAAGCCAGTTCGAAATTTAAATAAAATCTTTGATAAGTTACGTCCTTGGTTGCCATGGGTCGAAGTAAAAAGTTAGTTCCATTTTTAAATAACACGACAGTTATGAGTTTTCATAGTAACATTGCCGTCCGCCTACACGCTTGTTTTTGGGCAGTACAGCAATTTCGATTTATCTCGAAGAAAGTTGTCAAAATAATGTTCGAATTTCCAAGCATGTTTGAGAAAAGTTCCTTTTTATCATTAATTTAATTACTAACAGGCTTACACTAGGCACTTATAGATTTTTATTGAAAGAAAATTATTTTTAAGCTGTCCTTTGAATGGATGCCCAGTTTGATTAATTCTTTCAGAGGAAATAAGAAATTATGCTTCTAAAATTGACTGTAACTTCCACGGGTCGATCGAAGGTTAAGCTGCACTTACAGCGGTCAGTTCGTAGATGGGTGACCATCACAAACCGAGAAATGCCTCGGAAAGCACGTTAAACCGTTGGTACCGGCTGTCATTCGTAGATCTTTGACAGTTGTTACGGGTCGCCAGAAGCCCAAAAGTCTGACAACCAGTCTTACCAAGGGGTATCGTGTTATCCGGTAACTGGCTTGTAGAGGTCAGATAGGCAGTCGCTCCATGTAAAATAGGTGATGGTATTGAGCTGCATCCGGTTAGACTGGAAGCCAACTCCAACATAGTTGGGAAAAGGTTGGGCTGATTGATTAAAATGTATGTGAATGAGTAACCGGTAAACTATGACTATATTGCCACCATAAAACAGGATGATTGTATGTCAGAATTTTGTACAGTTCACATATTTTTTTAACACATAAACATTTATTTATTTTATTTATTTATATTTATATATACTTTATTGTACACCACAAAAATACATAACAAGAAATAATAATTAAGCACTACAAAATATACAATGGGCGACCTTATCGCTTTATGCGATCTCTTCCAGGCAACCTTAGAATGGACAGTGATTTGCCTGGACATAAAAATGGGGCTGTCGTTGGTGCAAATAATATGTATACAATATACTAGAATAGATACACAGATACATATCCAAAATAATAGATACATAAATACATACATACAAAATATATAAGCAACGAAAATAAATGAAGACTATAGATAATTACAGTTACGAGAACAAGATCACAACGACAAGTAATGTTCCTTCACGAGTCTCTTAAACACATGTAACGATTGCGCGCGTTTTATTTCAACTGGCAGTGCATTCCACAAACGAGCGGCCTGGACAGTGAAAGATTTGTCGAGGAAAGTTGTGGAATGCATAGGCATTTTAAGCTTCAAGTTATCTGATGACCTTAAAAATTTCGTGTGGGAGTCGCAGAGAAACTGGAAACGTTCCTTGAGATAGAGAGGGGTGGAAGGAGAAAAAAGCACATTATACAACAGGGAAAGAATATGAACACTCCGGCGAAGGCGAATTGGTAACCACTTGAGCTTCACGCGATATTCGGAAACATGGTCATATTTGCGCAAACCGAATATGAACCTTATACAAACATTCAACATCTACCATATACATGAATTCGCGCATTAATACCAACAGAATATCTCACACATTTTTTGGTAAAGCTTAACTAAAATCCGCAGTAACCAAACGTGGGATATAGCTCCGGGATATATATTACAATACGTGTTGGTTACAATGTATTCAAAATATGGAATATATGGACGTGGGGAAAAAAGAGGGAGGCTGGAGCCCTGCAGTAAGAATAATAAAGCTAGTAAAAAATGTTAGGACTAGCTGTGTCCCGATTCTGAAATCTGGAACGGAGATAGAAAATGGTTTTAGAAAATAAATATTTACGCCTCTTTTTTTCTTTCTGTTACGTTTGGAATTTAACCATCATCATTACAGAAAGATAATTGCAATGTTTAGTTGCTATCATTTTGTTGCACACGAGCCACCGGCCACAACCGCCGGTGGCTGACGCGACCTGCTGCGGTAGCGAGCACTATTGTATCGGCCGCTACCGTCCAGTCGTATGTGACGAATCCATACAGAACGTATGAAATAGCACCTGAACTGCTTGTCGCTGGGCTACTGATGGCTGTGGACGGTGACTTGTTTGCGCCTAGCATAGAAATAGTAGAAGAGCCCGCCCTAGATACTCCAAGACTTAGAATAACATTATTTCATCACAAACGAAAGCTAAACGAAATGTTCAACTACATTGTTAGGCACACAATAACAATCCGAAAACACTACCGTTCAGTTGATCTATCACTTAACAATGTGCCTAGCCTTTTCTCAACTAATTTGGGGTCGGTTTCTAACAAAATCTATTATAACAAAATCAAAGATTCTATGTCATCCTAGTAGTATAAACCAAAATCCAAATAAAATATCGTCCAAGCATACAATCGAATGTCGCAGTCTAACTTAAATCGTGGCCATGCAAAATACTCGTGAAGGGACTTTCGCGAAGATTACCATAGAATGTGCCTGGACTCAAGATTAGGGCTGACCGGACTGTCTGGAACTATTGCTGATAAACTTTTTGTTTGATAGAGTGGAGAAAATGCGATGCGATGAGGAGCTCGTGGCTAAGTAATAACGGCCGCACGGGTCGATCCATCAGGTTAAGCTATGCTTTCCGGGGTTGGTCTGTAGATGGGTGACCATCTTTACATATCGAGACTCATCCGTGCCTCGGAAAGCACGTTAAGCCGTTGGTCCCGGCTGTCATTCATGGATCTTTGACAGTCATTATGGGTCGTCAGAAGCCCGAAAGTCTGACAACCAGTCTTACCAAGGGGTATCACCTAGCTTCTGACGTTTCATAAGTGCCCTTGTAGGTTAATGTGAAATAAAATATTTTGAATATAGTTTTTTTTTTATCGTATTACCCAGTTACTGGGTTGTGGAGGTCAGATAAGCAGTTGTTCCATGTAAAATACTGGTATTCAGCTGCACCCAATTAGACTGGAAGCCGACCCCAACATAATTGGGAAAAGGCTAGGCAGATTTATTGAGAGTGGAGAAAAATGGATTAAGTGAGAAGTGGAATACTAAGGTAATAAAGCGCACGGTAACTTTGAACCTACCGTTAAACGATACACGATGCAATTGGTTGTTTAAATGTTTAGAAGAGACAAATATTCATGAAACAATGACAGATTAAAGAATTATTGTTGAACATCAACAAAACGTAAACAAATCGTAACGTACACATATCTACTTTTATTTAAATATAGAACACATACACACTATAATACTGATTTACATCTGTAAGACGTCCTCGTAATACCTATAAGGTCCAGTTGAAAACCAGCGTCAGACACTAGTTGTCTGGCATTTATAATGAACTGGGCCTATTTGGCGCAGCCGTGAGGCACACAATATTTTTTAAGTTATCTTTATTTTTTCTGTTTTTTTTTGTTTTTTTGTGAATATTGTGTGCCTTAACTGAGTCGAATAAATTTATTTTCTTTATTTATTTATTTTATTATTTATGTACACACAGTAAAATACATAGAGTTACGACATAATTATAATTAGAGTACAAAGGTACTGCTTATTTCTTAAGAAATTTCTTCCAGCAGACCTGCGAAAGGAGAAATGAGAAAGAAATGTAGACAATAGTGTGTGAGAACAAAAAGAGAAAAATATAAATTTGCAAAGTCTTATACTAAAAATATCAAAATATACCTACACGTATAAAGCAATAAATTAACATATACTTAAATAAATACATAAAACTTAAATATATAAACATACATATTACAGCGAGATAAAAGATTGCAGATTATTATTTATTATTCTTTCTTTATTAATTCCAAACGTTTCCATTCTCCTGCCCTTAACCCAATTATTTGGTGTAGGCGCCATATTTTTTTCTTCCATACTTCTTCTCTATTAGTCGTCATCTCAGTAGTCCCCCCCTTTCTAGCCATATCATCTTTCACACAGTTCAGCCATCGTTTCTTTGACCTTCCCCTACTCTTATAGCCACCCATATTCATACTCAAAACTTTCCTCACGACATTTTCGTCATTTTATTATAAACGAATAAAGGCAGCGATAAAATACTATCAATCTATCAAACCCGTAATGTGCCACTTCTGGGCATTCTCATTTCCACTGCTTTATGATAAAATACTACTTTGGAAATATTTTTAAACATTCATAAATTAGTTCAAAAAAAAGGTTTCCTGTTTGTCTGTTTGTCCGCTTAATTGTTATATTACACAATACTTAAAAATCCATGCCTCAAAAATACTACCAATATTTTAAATCATAAATAGAAAACTGGCAACCCTACCTAGTGGACAAGCTTTGCCGGCCCAAAATCCGTTCACGCTGTCTAGCGTCGAAATGAACGATTGTCGCGATTTTTACGTCGCCTTTGTTACTTCGTCTGAAGAATAACATATGAGAGCTTTTATCAAGAGCTAGATTTTTGGTTTAGTGTTTTATTTGTGACCTGCATTTGTAATACTTTTATGGATCAGACAGGATTGATTGTGAGCCAAAATTGCTAAGACAGGTGATCCTGGTGAGAAAAATAAAGAGTTAGAAAATTGCGTACAAAATAGAAGATATCGTATATTTTATGCTACGTAAAGAAAAATGTTTTCTAAAACTTTTCGTAGCGTTACAGCGACTTCGTAGCGCAATACATGCTACGCCGTAGCACGGCGCGTAGCACGAACTGTAGCTTTTATGATCTACGCGTGTTGATTACTAAAGTTATAAAACGTATTTGTGTTCACTTTTCACAATCACTTTCTAGATTTTTTTCCGAAAGTTCAACAGAGAAATATATTTTTTATGTTAAAAATATTTTCACTTTCTTTGAAATTTTTTTTTTGCTCCATCGCCTCTTAACATAACCTTTATCAATTTTTACTTCTTCCGTAGGGTTATAAGCGGCTTATACATTATGTTTTCTTTTTTACTCACGGAGAAATGGTATGTTATAAAAATATAGGAGCCATCGACTTTCAATTCACTTTTTATTCGAAAGGTTAGTAGGAACACTTTATGTTACCTGATCTCCTATTCCTCGGAGATTACTTTAAGCTGTACTGGGCTGATATTTTAAGTGCTTTTAGACATCAGGGTTTTATATCTGAGATTTTAAGCTTATCTATTCGAAATCTTAGTACCGAAGGGTGTATTTATTGCAACAAACAGTATTTGGTCCTTCGATACCTGAGTATCGAAGGACCAAATACTTTAGTACGATAAAATATATTCTCATTTTACCTGAAAGACGTCAACTCAAACTCAAAGCATTTATTTCAATTAAACCATTTATAGGCTTTTTTGAATTGTCAAATAGTCAGAAAGTTGAATATTAATGCCTATTCCAAAACGTAGATCTATATGGAGAAGAACGGGCAAGAAACTCCAATGACACTCTTTTAATTATAGATATTACAAAATCCTAGGTAGGTACATTATTCTTGTTGCTGGTCCTTCGATACCAAATACTTTTGTACTACAAAATACATCGTCATAACCTTTACAGTCCAATGACGTCCAGAGCTGGACATGGGCAACTTCCAAGCATTGTCACAAAGGCTGGTCTTATTCCCTTTTGTAGAGGTCAGATATGCAGTCGCTCCATATAAAATACTGATATTCAGTTGCTTCTGGTTTGACTGGAAGCAGATCTCAACAAAGGTGGTAAAGGCTAGGTAAGCATTGCTACGCTCGCATGGGGGCTCTAGCGAAACGACAACGCGTCGTGTCTACAGCAGAACAATTTCTATGAAATCTTCATGGATTTTTTCTACTAGAATCGGGTTGCGTCGCGCCTGTCTGCGGAGCCTTGATACATTCAGGGAACGATGGAGTAAGTAGGTATTTTACTTTTTTTTTTTAACTGCTCGGTACATCAAGGTTTTTAATAACCGACACAATATGAACATCTGTGAAAGCGGGCAAGGCCCCAAAACAGGGGAGAATCCAATTTCGTCCCAACATATTTATTATGACGCCATTAATCGCGAGTGACATGTGTCAAAACTCGCGCTATACGTTGCAATAAACGTTTTATGAAAAAAAATGATTAAAAATGTTTTGTATCTAGGTCTTGTAATGCCATATTTAAGGTCAGCTGTCAATCCACCTTGCTGACTAATGCAACACACGAGAGGCGTAAGCTTTTTTTGTGCGATTTGAAATCTTATGCCGTTTCTTTTTTTTTTTTTTTTTTGCAGTTGGGTACTTCTTTCTATGAGCTTAATTGTCCAATATCCTTGAAAAAGTTGATGCTTCTGTGATATAACGATTACTTTTCAACTCTACAACCATTTCACGAAAACATAAATTATTATACAAACGAAACCTGCATTCAAATAAAAAATCTATTCTGACGCCTATAAGGACCAAAATTTCCTACCCCCAATTTGTCACCATATATTTTATTTACGCTTGTGCCCAACATTTACATGGCAATAGAAAACATGCTAGGCGTCAAAAGCGATGAAAACGCATTGAGTTGTTGTACTCGTAGGTACTGGATATAAATTGTAATTTATCAAATGGAAGCGGTCGAGCGTAGCAATGCGTGTCTATTGGTTACTCGAGGTAAGGTAGCTGCGTTTGAAAAAGCAGCTTAGCTGTAGCTGAGTCAGAGCTAGAATAGTGACGTAGGAAAATAGCGTCTTTATAATGATAAGCACAACAATTGATTCCAATCATCAAGACATATCTATTCGACACACATGTGGTCTTTTAACTTTGCTTCTGCGTTTAGCAACGTATTTACAATCTCTTCTGTCATAAAGCAGGAAACTAAAGCATTAGATGCTATATCTGAGGTCAGCCTATAACATAGTTTAGAGTATAATTATACCAAGGATTATTGTAAGGGAAAATTGCATGCATATAATAACAATGGGTCAAATATACTGTCAGTAACGAGAGCATCTAAACCTTTCTTACTTCGACGAGAATCACGTATTTTGTGGATCAAATATTAACGACGCAGAAGGACTGAACATGAAGGACCGACACAGCGCCTGTTGCGGGATAACTAGGACACCATCTAAAGTATAAAATGACTAGATAATCTTCTTCTTTTCGTGTGGTTAGTGACTAACCTGGTGTATTGAAAACTTTGGTTATCCTCTTTATTAAAATACTTATAGTAACAACCGCTAAAGGACCAGCGTATCAATTTCGGTGTTTCGGTGCCAGCGGGGCTTGACGGTAGTGGGCAATGGCACCGATTCGGCCGTTGGTCCTTTGGTGGCATTAGTTGTTTGTATTTGCTCAGGAGGAGCTCGTGGCTAAGTAATAACAGCCACACGATCTATCAGGTTAAGCTACGCTTGCTGGGGTTGGTCTGTGGAAAGGTGACCATCTTTACATACCGAGACTCCTCCGTGCCTCGGAAAGCACGTTAAGCTGTTGGTTTCGGCTATAATTTATTTCTTTTACCTTTGACTGTCCTTACGGGTCGTCAGAAGCCCGAAAGTCTGACAAACAGTCTTACCAAGGCTTATCGTATTACCTAGTTACTAGATTGTGGAGGTCAGATTGGCAGTTGCATCCGGTTAGCCTGGAAGCCGACTCCAACATATGTAGTTGGGAAAAGGCTAGGCAGATTGTTTTTTTTTGTATTTAAAGTAACACTCTATATGTCAACAGGTGAGTTAAACTTTTTTTTTTGTGAACGATTTCAAATGATAAATAATGACGATGATATTTATTTCGGTAGGCCGTATTACTCAAACTACCATATTATCATTAATTTATTGAGCCGTCATTATCCCTCTGCTGAGCGTAGGCTTCTCTATCTCGTAATTTTCCAAAATAAATAAATGTCCAACAATTCTCTATTCCAAACCGATAACAGGAACAAACAGATACAAATGACCAATCCAAATAGATGCTAGTATCGATTGACTTGACCGACATAACCGCCGACCGACGATTTGTCGGCGACCGACTGCAGCGCGAATTAGTTGAATGATTAGACCATTAATAGCTAGCGATAGTAGTGACAATATGTATTTCTCTTGTGTGGTTTGGCGACCGAACTTAATTGATGTGAAATGTGTCATTAATTTTGGTCGTGTGTGTAATTTTAATGTGGTTTCAATGTTTGCTTTTGATGTTTAGACTGCGTCGTTGGTCCTGGTTGAAGTACTGGGTTCGATTCCTCAGTCAAGCAGTGTTATTGGGGTTTTGACATGACTTTAACATGACAGACGCTAAGCCAGTTTCGACCCCAATTGACGCAGGTGCTCTCGGGGCATGGTTGCTTCGGGAAGTACCTGTGTTGCATAAACAGGGAGCCGGACGCCCGGTGTCACCACTGCGTCGACTGCCGGGAGGACACGGCGCGGCACAAGCTGGCAGAGTGTGCCGCTTGGGAGGAGCCGCGCCGTGCTCTCATCTCAGAAGTAAGCAGTGACTTGTCGCTGCCGGCCGTAGTGAACGCTATGGTCGGCGGCGATGAGTCCTGGGACGCGGTGGTTGCCCACTGCGAGACAGTCGTCTCGGACGGACTCGGGGACGTCCGTCGCCCCCCACTCATCAGGACCCGAGGTGGCGGCACGTAGTGTTCCACGCGCGCCCCTTTACGACGTCGCGGGGGGAGTCAAACACCTCACTCCCCTCCCTGACTCGAGGCGGCCCGCGGTGGCGGGCCGGCACCGGCCGGGGGTTGCGGAAGATTCTTTCGTTCCCGCGACCCCCGGCGTAGGTGTGAGTTGGAACACCGGGGTGGTTTTTAGTCAGTAAGAGTCTGACAGACCCCTCCGCCCGCCCCAGGGCGGAGGACATCCATGAGGATTTTCCACCCCGGAAAAAAAAAAACATTTTCGACCCCAATGGAAGTCGGTATGAAATTAGAAAGATCGACAAATTCCCATAGCAATCTGCCATATCAAAGCATTATAGGGTGTCTAAACTATTTAGCATGTAATACGCGACCAGACCTAAGCACATGCGGTGAGTGTACTTTCACAATTTAATTCGAGTTTTGACGAAATACACTTCAAATGTGCGAAACGGGTCTTAAGGTATTTGAAGGGTACGTTTAGCCTTTGTCTTACTTTTAGGAAGTCGGGAGATTGGGTCCGTGGCTTAGGCCCCCAGTGGTCGAGGCACCTGTGGCCGACGTCCCCGATTTGACTTTTCACTTTTTCACTTTGTACAGTTAATGAGAAAAGTGTTTCACCATAATAATAAACTATTTTTCCTTGCTAAACAAAAGTTATCAATCAAATAGTAGAGTAGAGTAGAGTAGAGACAATAGATCGCCAGTTAATCTTATACACCTTTTTCCCCATTAAAAGTATATTTATTATGTACAAACATACCAAAAATCAAAAAGACTTAACATAAAATTTTAGTGAATTGTGTTTATATTTGTTTAAGTTGATTATTTTTATGCTTAAAAATTTCAAAATATTTCACATATAAAATTTTTGTTACTCTACGAGTACGTTTGTTTTTTAAGCCTGATTATTTTGTTATGTTATTGCTATTGGAACTGACTGTTATAATTAGGTAAAATTATTCTCATTTGTTTAAGGTTGTTTGTGTTTAATTATTATTGTTATAAAGATAAAAAGAACATTTCACTATGTAAAAAGTGAGTTGCTCTGCAGTAATTTTTAAGACTGATTATTTAAAATCACTATCTTATTTAATTACATTTGAGACTGATTATTATAATTAAGTTAAATGATTCTCTTGATTATTTTACTAGATTTCTTATTGAGATAAATAAATAAATAATGAAAAATAATTAAGACTTTCATCAAACATCCAATATAAAAGCATTTCTATGTCATAAATATAATTATGATTTAATATAAGTATAAACTTATACTAACAATCAATATGCATTTATTATTTTTGTAAAACATTTTTGTATCTGACAGTACATTTGATCAAAAATTGCAATGAATAAATTAATCGAATCGGGGGCGTCGGCCACAGGTGCCTCGACCACTGGGGGCCTAAGCCACGGACCCGGGAGATTTAGACTTACGAGGCTACGTTGATCCAGATTGGGGAGGGGCAATTGATAGAAAATCTTTCACAGGATTAATGTTATGGGAGAGTAGGAACCAAGCGACAGTATCCTTGTCCTCCACAGAGGCAGAGTACGTAGGATTGAGTCAAGCTTCGAAGGATGCTCTTTATTTACGTAGTTTAATTAACAGTTTGACAGCTGTGGACAGTAAAGCGGCAGTCATTTATAATGACAATCAGCCGGCGCATAAAATTGCAGCTAACAAAATCATGCATAATACAAACGACACAACACAGCATAGAACAAAGCATATAGATATCAAGTATCATTTTATCAGTGAATGTGTACTGGCTAACAAAGTTGTCAAAATCATGCATAATACAAACGACACAACACAGCATAGAACAAAGCATATAGATATCAAGTATCATTTTATCAGTGAATGTGTACTGGCTAACAAAGTTGTCAAAATCATGCATAATACAAACGACACAACACAGCATAGAACAAAGCATATAGATATCAAGTATCATT
The DNA here is from genome assembly GCA_914767755.1 of Agrochola circellaris. Taxonomy (NCBI): domain Eukaryota; kingdom Metazoa; phylum Arthropoda; class Insecta; order Lepidoptera; family Noctuidae; genus Agrochola; species Agrochola circellaris. The sequence goes on along the minus strand of OU611863.1, from coordinate 10,118,254 downwards.
TTATCAGTGAATGTGTACTGGCTAACAAAGTTGGTATTAAGTACATGTCGACTGATACTAGCGGACCGAAGGACTTAGAGATTTTTTAAAGGATTTATCCCTGTCAAATTATTCTATTAAGGGGGCGATGAGTAGTTAGACGTATTGATGTTTTTTTTTTTTTGTAACAGATAATTTTCTAAATTTAGTTTCGTTATGCATACTTTATTTTGTTAGATTTCTTCTGACACAGAAGTGTTGGTGATTTATTTAGTTTTATGTACCGAGTACAAGTACAGAAGTGATCATATGCAGCGTAAATAAATTAAGGGGGTGTATTGGAAGAGGTCGCATATATGTATGCACTGGCCTGTTGCACATGCCTGTCACCGATTGAAATTAATATAGTTACGGCATATGTTTGTGTACTTTGTCACTTGTCACTTGTGTAAAAATATTGACCACGAAATATACTTATTAAAGGAACACTGCTCATTATTGCCTCCTATTTTCCACTACAACCTTTGCCTTTGCACTATTACCTTTGTTATTACATATTATGCATTGCATCATATCACTAATTACTTAATGCGCCATATTAGAATTATTACGTAACCACTACTTATTATTCAATATGTCAAAACGTCAAACGAATAGTTTTTATGACAGCTGCGTGCACAGACTGCATTAAGACCGCGGCGCGTGAGTCGCCGACTGCATGAAATGTTACCATTTTAAATATTCTATTTTATATAAACATTTAGGACTAAGTATTGTACTTATTCATTTTATTTTTGTCTTACTTTGTTATTTCACTATATGCTGCACCGGTTTCATCACGTCAACGCCGGCTGTCGCTGAAAACCAGCGTTGGGGCTCTGTCTCGCATAGGGTCGCAGCATTATGCTGAGCGATGGCCGTTTTGCCTGGATGTGACGCATATTTTCCCCCAAATTGTTTATTTTTGTGTTTTGTTCTTTCTTTGCGTCATGTGTACCGCAAATAAACGTATTTTCTTTCTTTCTTTCTTTTCTTCAACAAACTAACCAACCTACCCGACAACCTACCCACCAACCTACCCACCAACATCTATTTATCAACCGCCCAACCTATTCACCAACCTTCCAACTTACCTACCAACCTATTCACCAACCCACCAACTTATTCACCAACCTACCAAATTACCCAACAACCTATTCACCAACCACCCAACCTATTCACCAACCTACCAACTTACCCACCAACCTACCAACTAACCCACCAACTTATTCAACAACCTACCAACTTACCCACCAATCTATTAACCAACCCACCAACCTATTCACCAACCTACCAAATTACCCAACAACCTATTCACCAACCACCCAATCTATTCACCAACCTTCCAACTTACCAACCAACGTATTCACCAACCTACCAACTTACCCACCAACCTACCAAATTACCCACCAACCTATTCACCAATCTACTTAATTACCCACCAACCTATTCACCAACCTACCAAACTATTCACCAACCTACCAAACTATTCACCAACCTACCAACTTACCCAACAACCTATTCACCAACCCACCAATCTATCCACCAACCTACCTATCCACCAACCTATTCACCAACCTACCAATTTACCCACCAACCTATTCACCAACCCACCAACCTAAAAACTTACCCACCAAATTACCCACCAACCTATTCACCAACCCACCAACTTATTCACCAACCTACCAAATTACCCAACAACCTATTTACCTACCGCCCAACCTATTCACCAACCTTCCAACTTACCCACCAACCTATTCACCAACCTACCAACTTACCCACCAACCTACCAACTTACCCACCAACCTGTTCACCAACCCACCAACCTATTCACCAACCTACTAAATTACCCACCATCCTATTCACCAACCTACCAAATTACCCACCACAAGTCTAACAGGCCTATCCCTTAAACACTTCAAAGCACAATCTATCTACTTTATAGAACTGCAATATTCTGCTGTAAACAAAAAGGTGCGACACAGATTGGTGGGTACCAATCTATTAACCAACCCACCAACATATTCACTAACCTACCAACTAACCCACCAACCTATTCACCAACCTACCAAATTACCCAACAACCTATTCACCAACCGCCTACCTATTCACCAACCTTCCAACTTACCCACCAACGTATTCACCAACCTACCAACTTACCCAACAACCTATTCACCAACCACCTAACCTATTCATCAACCTACCAAATTATCCAACAACCTATCCACCAACCTACCTATCCACCAACCTATTCACCAACCTACCAATTTACCTACCAACCTACCAAATTACCCACCAACCTATTCACCAACCACCCAACCTATTTACGAACCTACCAACTTACCCACCAACCTACCAACTGAAGCACCAACTTACCACCCAACCTATTCACCAACCTACCAACTAACCCACCAACGTATTCACCAACCTAACAACTTACCCACCAACCTACCAACTAACCCACCAACCTATTCACCAACCTACCAACTTACCCACCAACCTGTTCACCAACCCACCAACCTACCAACTTACACACCAACCTATTCACCAACCTACCAACTAACCCACCAACGTATTCACCAACCTACCATCTTACCCACCAACCTACCAACTAACCCACCAACCTATTCACCAACCTATTCACCAACCTATTAACTTACCCACCAACCTACCAACTAACCTACCAACTTATTCAACAACCTACCAACTTACCCACCAATCTATTAACCAACCCACCAACCTTTTCACCAACCACCTAACCTATTTACCAGCTTTCCAACTTACCCACCAACGTATTCACCAACCCACCAACTTACCCACCAACCTACCAAATTACCCACCAACCTATTCAGCAACCTACCAAATTACCCAACAACCTATTTATCAACCGCCCAACCTATTCACCAACCTTCCAACTTACCTACCAATCTATTCACCAACCCACCAACTTATTCACCAACCTACCAAATTACCCAACAACCTATTCACCAACCACCCAACCTATTCACCAACCTACCAACTTACCCACCAACCTACCAACTAACGCACCAACTTATTCAACAACCTACCAACTTACCCAACAACCTATTCACCAACCACCCAACCTATTCACCAACCTACCAACTTACCCACCAACCTACCAACTAACCTACCAACTTATTCAACAACCTACCAACTTACCCACCAATCTATTAACCAACCCACCAACCTTTTCACCAACCTACCAAATTACCCAACAACCTATTCACCAACCACCTACCTATTCACCAACCTTTCAACTTACCAACCAACGTATTCACCAACTTACCAACTTACCCACCAACCTACCAAATTACCCACCAACCTATTCACCAACCACCCAACCTATTCACGAACCTACCAACTTACCCACCAACCTACCAACTAAAGCACCAACTTACCACCCAACCTATTCACCAACCTACCAACTAACCCACCAACTTATTCAACAACCTACCAACTTACCCACCAATCTATTAACCAACCCACCAACCTATTCACTAACTTACCAACTAACCCACCAACCTTCCAACTTACCCATCAACGTATTCACCAACCTACCAACTTACCCAACAACCTATTCACCAACCACCCAACCTATTTACCAACCTTCCAACTTACCCACCAACCTACCAAATTACCCACCAACCTATTCACCAACCTACTAAATTACCCACCAACCTATTCACCAACGTACCAAACTATTCACCAACCTTCCAACTTACCCAACAACCTATTCACCAGCCCACCAATCTATTCATCAACCTACCAAATTACCCAACAACCTATCCACCAACCTACCTATCCACCAACCTATTCACCAACCTACCAATTTACCCACCAACCTATTCACCAACTCACCAACCTATTCACCAACCTACCAACTTACCCATCAAATTACCCACCAACCTATTCACCAACACACCAACTTATTCACCAATCTTCCAACTTACCCACCAACCTATTCACCAACCCACCAACTTATTCACCAACCTACCAAATTACCCAACAACCTATTTACCTACCGCCCAACCTATTCACCAACCTTCCAACTTACCCACCAACGTATTCACCAACCTACCAACTTACCCACCAACCTACCAAGTAACCCACCAACCTATTCACCAACCTACCAACTTACCTACCAACCTATTCACCAACCTACCAAATTACCCTATTTTTTTTTTTTTTTTTTTGTTCCGGGGTGGAAAATCCTCATGGATGTCCTCCGCCCTGGGGCGGGCGGAGGGGTCTGTCAGACTCTTACTGACTAAAAACCACCCCGGTGTTCCGACTCACACCTACGCCGGGGGTCGCGGGAACGAAAGAATCTTCCGCAACCCCCGGCCGGTGCCGGCCCGCCACTGCGGGCCTCCTCTCGGGTCAGGGGGGGGAGTGAGGTGTTTGACTCCCCCCGCGACGTCTCAGAGGGGCGCGCGTGGAACACTACGCGCCGCCACCTCGGGTCCTGATGTGTGGGGGGCGACGGACGTTACCAAATTACCCACCACAAGTCTAACAGGCCTATCCCTTAAACACTTCAATGCACAATCTATCTACTTTATAGAACAGCAATATTCTGCTGTAAACAAAAAGGTGCGACACTTGTAACAGAATAAAATTATTATTATGTACTAAAATCAATTATTATAAAAAATCGACCTCGCTGCTTCGATATTTTACAGACCATTAATATTGATTTATCATTGAGGTTTTACACAAAAACACATTCATCATTTATCAAGAAGACGTTCACTTACATAATTTTGTAATAATTAAGGAGATTTTACGAGTAAATCCCAAAAATATTGCAAAGAAAATCGGTTGCGACCAGTAGGTTGCCTTTAAATTGCTATCACGAAACCAATTGCTCGTTGATTTTAAACAAACTTTCAGCTGTCAAAATGGTTACGTAATTCGAATAATAGCCTTTTTATTTTGTAGACTTGCGAACTCGCGCTCTTAGTCGCCGCAGGCGACGCCCTGGGCGTCGGCAGTCGCAACCCGATTTCCGGCCACCGTAGGCGCGGGCCTGCGGACGTTGAGCGATGGGTAGCTCACCGTCCGATTAGGACCAGGGCCGGGTCGACGGCGCGTTGTGTTCCACGCGCGCCTCAAATAGATGTCAGCACCAACTGACGGGGTCCTTTAGGACCAATGCCTGCCGGGGTTGCGAGTTGTCCGTAAGGGACACGGGTGGGTTTTAGTCAGTAAAAGTCTGACACGCCCTCCCGCTCCGCCCAGAGCGGGAGAAGTTATTTGATAATTTCCCACTCTAAAAACAAAAAAAGCCTTTTTAGACGATTATCGTTTACTCTTTAGCGTCTAAAACAGAATGCAGTTGATATCACAGATTTTATGGAGTTACGTGATTCGAAAGTCGTAAAATGAAACCAATTCTAGTCAAGACGAAAGCAATTTGAGTCGATTGATTATCGAAAATGTGTTGCGTAATTAGATAGCTGTTCTACTGTCTCCATGTAGTACGTTAAGCAGGAGTCTTTGGTTATGTCGGTTGTGTGTGGGGGTAGACTTACTGGGTCTGAAGAAAAGATAGTCCAATCGGTAGTCCAACACTTTAATGTTCCACACACTAGGTACACAACACTGTTGAAATGTTAGGAAGGCACAGTAAATAGCAAGTTTGCACATGTAAGCAGTAAGCATAGATCAGTTCGGAGAATTAGAATGACACAGCGATTAAGCGCGGGTACATCGATATCGTAATAAATAGCGCAAGCGAGCGTGCGTCCGACGTCATAGGTAGATCTTGACTGGCGACCCGCATAATTTCGAATGCGCGGTAAAGGAAAGAAATGCGCACGCGCAGGTAACCTCACGCGCTTTGAACCAAGGGACTCAGCAGGCGACGCGTGTGTCCAGTGTACTACTATTATATTAATGACGGACGGACCATACGGTAAACGTGATAATGTTTTATATTAAATGCTACTAATTATTATTTAGTGTTTTATGTTTATTAATATAATGTATATTGTGTGTTTGTGTTTATTAGTGTAGGACGTATAAATAAATTATGTATATATTGTAAATATAATGTGAGTCACCTACATCACTCCCCTCCAGAGACCGTGCTACGGGCGATAGTAGTCCGGAAAGTGGACTCTTCTGCCGGAACGAGTGGTTTTAACTGCTGGAATGGGTGGTGGTGGCTCGGGAACTGGTTTATTTGGGATAGGGGTGTCATTGGTGTCGGACAGTATGTAGGCTGGTTTTAAACGGTCTAAAGATACTGTGACGGATTTACCCTTTACTTTAACTTTGTAGACTTTGGGACCTCTTTCGATCACCTCATAGGGACCGGTGTATGCTGGGTGGAGTGCACCCCTCAACGCATCGTCCCGAAGAAAGACATGTGAACAAGATGACAGATCTTTGTGGACAAAGACTTTCTCTTTTCTTGAGTGGTGCGACGTGGGAACTGGCTGTAAATTGTTGGCAAATGATCTGATACGGGCTGTAAAGTCCGTTATATCAGTCGTACATTTGTCAACCTTATGGCCAAAAAATTCACCCGGCAGCCTTAAAGGTTCGCCGTATACTAACTCGGCGGAAGACGATTGAAGGTCTTCTTTGAAGGAACTTCTAATGCCGAGCAGTACAAATGGCAAGGATTCAGTCCAGCTGCTATCGGCATGGCACTTGATTGCTGCTTTAAGCTGCCGGTGAAATCTTTCGACTAAACCGTTGCACTGAGGGTGATATGCAGTGGTCTTGCGATGCCTAAACCCAATTGATTTTGCGAGGTGTTGGAAAATTCCAGACTCGAATTGTCTACCACGATCAGTGACAATATCGGTTGGGCAACCAAATCGTGCTACCCATCCTGACAGAAACGCTTTGGCCACAGTTTCCGCTGTAATATCGGTAATAGGGACGACTTCAGCCCATCGCGTGAAGCGATCGACGAGTGTCAGACAATACCGGTATTCATTGGATGGGGGCAATGGGCCGATGAGGTCTAGGTGGACATATTTGAATCGCGCTGAAGGCAGATCGAGGGTACCCACTGGGGTGAAAACGTGTCGATTCACCTTCGTGCGCTGGCATGCCAAACATGCCTTAGACCAATCGCGACAGTCTTTCCGCATCTGTGGCCAAACATAGCGCTGTGCTACAAGTTTAGCACTTGCGTTTGCACCAGGATGGCTTAGCGAGTGCAACGAGTCAAAAATTTGTTTGCGTAATGGTTGGGGAATGATGGGTCTGGGAGTCGCTGTGCTGACATCGCAGTATAATTCAATACGACTTCCAGGAATTATCATTTTTTTAATGTGCAGGGAAGAATCTCCTGTGAGTAATTGAGCAAGTTCAGGGTCGATGTCTTGTGCTTTGGCTAGTGCATCTAAATCTACTGGGCTTTGCAATTCTTCGATACGGGAAAGTGTGTCGGCTACGACGTTGTCTTTTCCGGCGATGTGTTGAATGTCGGTCGAGAATTGTGATATATAGTCTAAATGTCTATACTGACGTGGCGAGCAGTTACTTTTCCGCTGTTGGAAAGCGTAACATAGCGGCTTATGGTCAGTATAGATGGTAAAGGTGGTAGCGGCTAGCCAATGTTGGAAGTACTTAATGCTTTCGTAGATAGCAAGGAGCTCTCTATCGTACGGTGAGTGTTTCTGTTGTGATGTGCTCAGCTTACGGGTGAAAAATGCTAACGGTTGCCAGTTACCGTCTTTGAACTGCTGCAAGACTCCACCGATGGCAAAATCAGACGCATCCGTGACTAGGCCCAGTTTGGCATTTGAGTCAGGATGTGCCAGCATAGCCGCACTACAAAGGCTATCCTTACACTCTTGGAAGGCCTGTAACGAGGTTCCGGTTATATCGACAGGCTGAGAGGCTTTCACGTTACCGGTCAGTAGAGCATGTAAAGGCGCGTGCGTCTGGGCAGCCCGTGGTAGAAACCTACGGTAAAAGTTAATCATGCCCAGGAACCTTCTTAGTTGCCTAGCTGTTTTAGGCACTGGGAAGTCCCTAATTGCTTGCACCTTGCTTTCCAAAGGCTTCGTTCCGTGCTGCGAGATGTGGTAGCCTAAAAATGTTACCTCTGGTGCACCAAATACGCATTTGGCGGTGTTGATGAGCACACCGTAATCCTTCATCCTTGTGAAGAGTTGGCGAAGGTGCTCTTCATGCTCTGCCTCGTCCCTGGAGTACACCAGGAAATCGTCCAAATATGGGTAACAGAACTCCAGGCCACGAGTCATTTCGTCAACAAACCTTTGGAAAGTCTGCCCGGCGTTCCTCAGACCGAACGTCATAAACGGAAACTCGAAAAGTCCGAAGGGTGTTGTGATGGCGGTCTTTGGAATGTCCTGCTCAAATACCGGAATCTGGTTATAAGCTTTAACAAGGTCGATAGTGGAAAAGATCTTACAACCAGATAGACTATGGGCAAAGTCATGTATGTGCCTGATTGGGTACTTATCTGCTACTGTCCTTGCGTTGAGCAGCCTATAATCACCGCAAGGACGCCAGCTATTGTCTTTCTTTGGGGCGAGGTGGAGAGGCGACGACCAAGGGCTCTCTGACGGTCGAGCTGTACCGTTTGCCAACATTGCCTCGAACTCTGCCTTGGCGATTTTCATTTTATCCGGGGCTAGTCTGCGTGGGGAACAAGATACTGGGGGGCCTGATGTGGTGCGAATGTGGTGTGCTGTGTTGTGTTTAGGTGTGAATGGTGCGCCTGCTGGCCGTGTTATTTCCTGAAATTCGGATAGGAGTTTTCGGTATTTGCATTCGCCAGTCACGACCTTTACACTAGAGATTAAGCTATCGGGAGAGGCGATAGATGCTACAGCTGACAAGTTAGTGGTGCCATCTATTATGCGTTTGTTGCGAATATCTACGATTAAATTAAAAAATGATAAGAAATCTACTCCAATAATGGCTTTAGTGACGTCAGCAACAATAAAGCGCCATGGGAAATCCCTACGAAGGCCTAAATTTAGCACAACCTGGAGGTAGCCGTAGGTGTCGATTGTTGAACCGTTGGCCGCACACAGCTGGTAATCGGTCTTCGCACGACGATGTTGTGGGAGCGCAGATCGAGGGAAGACGCATAAGTCGCTTCCAGTGTCCACTAGAAATTGGATTTTCGACCTGCGGTCTGTCACGAACAGGCGACCAGTTGTGGAAGGGCAATCTTCAGTCGCCATTATTGACTGCCCGTTTCGTTTCCCGACTTGTAATCACACGGGCGGATGCATTTCTTCGCGCGGCTGCCGAATTTGTAGTGGTACCAACACCGCGGAAACTTTTTGTAGTTGGAGTGCGATCTTTGTGATGGGCTGCGACTTCTATGGCTAGAGCTCTGCCTAGTACGTGGGCGGGACCGATCGTACCTTTCAGTGGTCAGCGCGTCGACCTTCCTCGTTAGCTCCATGACCAGCTTCATCATGTCCGTCTGTGGATCAGCTTGCGATGTGGATGCTGCTGCGACTTGCGGAATAGGAGGCGCCATGTCGTGAACTCTATCAGCGAGGTCTGCGAGATCGGTAAGGGTCAAGGTCATCTGCGATGCGATGATTGTCTGCAGGTTACCTGGTAAGCGACTCGTCCATATGGTGCGGAGGAAATCCTCTGGGATCGTTGGCCCCGCTAGGTGTTGTAGGTGCCGCAAGAACTGAGACGGTTTGCGGTCACCTAGTTCCTCTGACTGAAGAAGCTGTTTTACCTTCTTTTCTTTTGAGACTGACAGGCGCTTGATCAGCTCACTCTTCAGTTTCTCGTACGCGCCGGTAGCAGGAGGCGCAGTTATAATATCTTCGACTTCCACGGAGTATTGCCGATCCAGGTGAGCGATGACGTAATGGAACTTGGTGTAGTCGTCTGTTATTCTGGCCAGCTTGAATTGGCCTTCTATTTGGCAAAACCATATAGTGGGCTTTTCAGGCCAAAATGGTGGCATGCGAACGCCTACACGAAATAACTCCGATGACGGATGTTCAGGTTCCGGGTCAGTGGAAACGCGCGCACATTTACTCGGCCGGCGGCCGGGGTGCTGGCTGCGCTGCGATGTTTCTGTTTCGCTACCGTCGCTGCTCATGATAACTAATAACTCTCACTGCACTCACTATTCTCAAATGTTCTGAACGGGGTCACCAGTTTGGTTATGTCGGTTGTGTGTGGGGGTAGACTTACTGGGTCTGAAGAAAAGATAGTCCAATCGGTAGTCCAACACTTTAATGTTCCACACACTAGGTACACAACACTGTTGAAATGTTAGGAAGGCACAGTAAATAGCAAGTTTGCACATGTAAGCAGTAAGCATAGATCAGTTCGGAGAATTAGAATGACACAGCGATTAAGCGCGGGTACATCGATATCGTAATAAATAGCGCAAGCGAGCGTGCGTCCGACGTCATAGGTAGATCTTGACTGGCGACCCGCATAATTTCGAATGCGCGGTAAAGGAAAGAAATGCGCACGCGCAGGTAACCTCACGCGCTTTGAACCAAGGGACTCAGCAGGCGACGCGTGTGTCCAGTGTACTACTATTATATTAATGACGGACGGACCATACGGTAAACGTGATAATGTTTTATATTAAATGCTACTAATTATTATTTAGTGTTTTATGTTTATTAATATAATGTATATTGTGTGTTTGTGTTTATTAGTGTAGGACGTATAAATAAATTATGTATATATTGTAAATATAATGTGAGTCACCTACAAGTCTTATTTACTAATCTCCCTACTACTCGCACGGTGCGTGCAGGCACAAAGGCATACCAAATATAGCTCGGTTACGTTCTTTTATAAATAATGCCGTCCACGACGTGACTGTTGGCATTGAAACCGGATCTAGACAATGTCTTGATACACACATGATACGTTCCTAGAACATTATTGGATCCCTGTTTTTTCGTTAATAATAAATAGTTTTCGAAAATAATAGAATATTTGTTTAATGTTGTTGTCTATGTAGGTGGTTAAGAAATAAATTTGGTCAACATTAAAAAGTATCTCTACAACATTATCTCTAGGGCGTACAACAATAAAAAAAAAAAAAAATATATATATATTCTAATATCGTTAGGATAAACAGAAACTAAACTATGTACAAGAATTATTATCCTAACTACTTTCGCATTTATAATATAAATAAATATAATAATTTATATATATTAGAAAGAAAGTTTGTTTGTTTGTTACGCTTTCATGCTAAAACGGCTGAACAGATTTGGATGAAATTTGGCACATGGGTAGACTGTGACTTGGATTAGGACATTAGATACTTTTTATCCCGATATTCCTACGTGATCGAGACTTGCGAGTGAAACCGCCGGGCACAGCTTGTTTGAGAATATTTTGTACCAGTACCTACCAGTAATTGGTACTATTATTAAGATAACACCGTGTATAGCCTATGGCACTCGGCAATACGGTTGCTTCTGGCCATCAATTACTTGATCTTAGAGAATATTATATAATAATATCATCGACGCGCAAACTGCTACCATGAATTCAGTTCATTCAGTAATTTTGCATAGATATTCCCTGTAAGTCTGGTCAGTCTGAAAGCTATATTATTACGCTATTTGCTATGGGGGATGAGCAATATTGCATTGTGTGTGGGGGCAATCATCCAGCCGTGGGGCGCAGCTAGTAATATAAAACGGCTGATCGGATTTGGTTGAAACATGTCACATGGGTAGACCATGACCTGGCTGACCAGCTTATTTGCAACCCTCGTAATTCTAATAGATTTCATTTCGATAGCTAATACTTATATGGTAATGCATTAGAACGGTTTATAGTGGCTTTATATTGTCCAATTGCGCAAATTATGAATTATATCGTTGCAATCGTATAAAAAAAACCAAGGCGGAAAGCCAGGAATACACATGCAAATAGCTTTCATAGCGTTGCGACATACCCATGTAATAACTACTGAAAAGTATTAAGGTGTGTCCAAACATTGAGCGGCAAGAGCGCGGCAGCAACACGCGGCGTTTGCAGGACACATTTCTGGCGCGCTCTCGTTAGGACCAAACCGACGAATATTTGCACGGCAGTACTGCGCGGCACATCCGAGACACGCCACGCACTTCAGTTGGCAATATCAATCTGCTAAAAATGTTTCTACGCGGCAGGTAGACAGAAGCGTTCGCGGGCGGTAGTCGTCCAAACACAGCGAGGCAGCCGCGCGATGTTTGGACACACCTTTATGGCACAAAGAAACTACTTGTTTACTTTTGTGCAAGTTATTGACACATAGCCGGTCGGAAAGAGTCTTGATCTGCATGCAATAAAAGCAAAAAAATACGACACTCGCCTCGTTTAGGTTCGGATGACGCGACTCGACACCGCGTCAAACTTAGTGCGATAAGCGTGGTGATACGTGATCTGCTCGGGCCGCTTCGGTCGCATCCTAACCAGAAGTGTTCGTCGCGCGAATACGTGACCGTTGCGTTCATATCTCACTTTTTGTTCTGTGAGCCGGAACGCGTAGTCGCGTCGACTAAGGGCACCTTCCGGTTTTCCAAACGGTGACATATGAAGCCCCGTGCAGAGTGGCGCGACGCGACACCGGTCATTGTTATACCGTCAAGGTTTCTTAGAAATTTATTTATTTATTAATCACCAACTTGCACTAACAGTAGTAAGACACCAAACATACAAGTTATAGGCTAATATGAGACAGTCATGAAATTAAAACAAGACAAAACTAGATTTACCCGTAATTATACAAAATTAAATAGAATTATACAAAATTAAATAGGATTAAACAAATAAAATAGAACTATACAAAATTGTATTTTTCGAGTCGCGTCGCCCCGTCGCGTCGCGCTGGTCTCCACCAGCCTTGAACGTGACGATTGTGTATTCGCGCGACAATCATTTTGATTAGAACGCGGGGTAAAGCCGATTCCGCGTCGGTACGTGTGATCACTCCCTTAAGAAGCGTCCGTTGTCCACGTCCCGTATAAATTGCCCCAATAGATTCTAGGATTGTCAACGTATACTTAGTTTGATTTCCCCCGACGAGGAACCAAAACAGCAAGGTGCTAACGCATGCGAAGTGGGAGTACGTCGACAATTTGGAACCGAGCCAAGAGCCTGCAGACGAGATGCCGTAGTTGAATTTATTACCGTCATTAGGGAGATGGCGACTCCAATATGTTTGTTGAATATCTTAGAGAGATAGGCCACGATTCAGTTTTAGTTTAACTAAGTGATATGCAGATTGTTTTAGATTGAGTTTGAGTGGGGTAGATGAACTATTTAAAGTGAAGTAAAGTTTAGTACATTATAGCTCACAACGCACAACGCACAACTTAGGTAAATAAATGCCTTTGTCTACTACACTTGAATAAATTAAAAGTTGTTACGTAAGACATTGTATTCATTTTAGTTAAATATCACATGAGAAATAAAGGGTTTCGATAACAATTTTTCTTACGAAACAGAAAGGTGTTGTCTGCTTCTTAAGACAAATATTTACAAACCTCAAATGGGCCAAGATTTAAAGGTATATTTTGCACACTCGTGGAGTACCTATCAACATTAAGAGGATTATCAAAAGACGATGAAAACCTACAGATTTTGGTATAATATTTGTGAAGACAGTTGAGATGACATTTAACAGAGATGTATGGGAAAAGAAGACATGCTGCGCCGACCCTATTGGCAGGAGTATGATATTAGTCATATTTTAACACTACTACTTAAGGGGGATGCGCTAAGGTAGCCCGCGAGATCCAAATTTTCTTGAGTTTTTTCCATTTTGCAGGTCAGTGTCAGGTTGTATCTTGATTAAAATATTATTCGCGGCCGTAACAAATATGGCTTTACATAATTATAATCATTACAATCAGCAATACAACTCCATAAGTTAGCATAATTGTCAAATGTCATGATTTCATGAAATAGTCATTAAATAGGATTACATGAACTTAGAGAGTTGTATTGACCATTTTTATGATTATAATTCTATAATTAAACATTTGATACGGCCGCGAATCATATTTAGATCAACATAGAACATGATACTGACCTGCAAATTGCAAAAAACGTAAGAAAATTTGAATTTTGCGGGCTACCTTGACGCTTTCGCCTTAAGTCGGTAGATACTTTTGCAGTGGTCTTACCGCAGCAGCATCGTAAAGCTACATTCCGTTCTATGTTCTATGTTATGGGGTTTGGTTTCCGCATTTAGTCCATCAGGTGGACCATTGAGCGTGGGCCATGGCGTTTGGTGGTTATTCAAACCAACCCACCTCCCTCCAGAAGTTAATTAAAACTCCTGGTCTGTTCAGAACATTTGTGAATGATCTGGGTGACCCGATGGTTTCTGTTCTAATCTGGGTGACGCCTGTGCATTCAAAAAGCATGTGCGCGATGGTTTCTGCAGCCTAAATGCACGCCCTGCACAGAGGTTACGTTATGCCTATTGCGTGGAAGTGTTTGTTTAGCGAGCAGTGTCCCGTGATGGTCCCCGTCACCAGACAGAGGCCGTTCCTGTCCAACGTATCGTTTCGAACATGTTTATTAAATAATTAGCCTGTAATATTGAGCTGGTATACTGGCATTCTCACTGTAAAAGGGAGTTGGCTGTAATCGACCACGCGGGCCCAGTACGGGGTCTACATTTTGGAATTTTGAATTTATTCGAAATATATTCAGTTTCACTTCTGTTTGGCTTGTCGCGGTGGCCGTCAGGTGGTGAGCGATGCTACTATGATACTGCATGTTGCTTGTTTTAATCTCACAGTTGCGTCATAAGGCCACACTGCTGACAAAACAGAGCTGTTTAATTAGGAGACAATGTTTTGGGACTTGAAGTGGGTTTTATCCTTATTTCCAACATTATTTGGAGAGATAAAATCTACCAAGATGTCTGGACTTCAAGAGAGACTTTGACCCTTGAGTTCGCCCTTTCTTTTCAGGGGTCGTCAGATAGAAGTCGACTCCATCTAGCTTATTTGTTTTATGTTTCGCGTAAAAAATATTTTTATATCCTATATATGAATTAAAAAACAAAAATTTATTTCACCTGTGTGGTTTGAATAAGATTTATTTCTATACAACATTTGTTAAATAAATTCAACTGTTTTTTGCAGGAGTTCCAATGCGGTCAATAACGCTGTAATAGTCTTAATTAACTAGGTATTATGTGGACCTCATAATTGCTTTACTAACCTACAATAAAATTGTAGCTTCAATTACTTCAATAAGGTTGAAACTATCTATATGAAGTAACATTTAACCTTACCACCCGTAAAGCAATCACGTGTTCAAATATATTTAAAAAAATTGGCAGCTTATCGGCAACTATCTATTATTTGGACCCAGTCAGCTTGTTTGCCAACCCATAACATTAAGTTCATGAACTAAATCTCTTTATTGAATAAAGAAGAAAAACAATTATCGTTTAACATCCATTGCATCTTCAAAACCACAAACAAGCTTTTGGAGCATAAATAAAAGACGATTCTAAAAGTGTTTTGGCGCAGAATGTCCAGTTCGCTGAATGTCATGAGGCCCTAGTGTGAGTTTATTTTAACCACCTCGACTTTACGCAACGACGAAACAAGGAACGACATACGCGAGGCCAGTGAAGGGCCAATCGGAGCGCCGAACGCGGTCGATGCGTAAAGTCGACATGGTTACAAGAAACTCACACTAGGCCCTTTTCGCAGAATTTCCAGTTAATAGAATGAATACTGCATCGGGTCTACACGTATAAATACTGGAAGACAAGATAACGTACAAACTATTGCCGTGTCCCTATTATACTCGTAGATCTATGACCATGTCCAATGCTAATAATGAATGTCATATTTGACGTACCTATTCGATGTGGTTTTTTCTGAAAACCAATTGACTCTTAGTAATTTTTTGTAGATTTTGGAGACGTCTAAGTAATTTTTTTTCAAGAGACTCTTTTCATCAGACATTCTGATTTTGTCTCTCGCAAGTACTTTAATGGGGCTTATTTATTATTGTAAACTGTGTAAAGTTAATCGGTACCATTGTAATTAATGGGACTAAATCAAATAACGCCAAAAATGGAATCGAACAGTAAGACTTTTGTAATTTTTCCCTCAATTTCACCAAAACAAACTCTTAAACCATAAAAGACGACTATTTAATAAGCGATAATTCAATACTGCATTGAGACCACAGTCTACGTGTGTAATACACTGGCAGACACGATAAAGCACAAACTATTGCCGTATGCAATGCGGGACCATTGAATGCTAACATAAAGTTTGACGTACGTACGTTACGATTGCAATCGGTGCCAACGTTTCATTAGCTTCATGTTTATAGATGCTTAGTTTTTGAAAAAGTAGAACAGTTTCATGGTTATTGATGGAATTACAGAGTTTTATAGGAAACAATAAACAACGATGACTCATATGTGTTGTACAGCAACTAAGATGTTTTAAAACTTACACACTAATTCACTGTGTTTAATCTCAGTCTTACGTCAAACTCCACAAAATATCGTGTTTTAGGCTGCGTTTCCACCAGAGATGTGCGAGGATGTGTTTGTTAGGAACCAATAGATTCGCTTCATTTTCCTAGCTTCGCTTAGTGTAGCTCTTGTGGAAACGGCTTAACGGAGCGAGGTTTTTGTACATACAAAACAAGCGAGGGGTGGGTGCGAGAGATGTGTGCGAGGGATGTGTGCGAAAGATGCGGGCAAGGAATATGTGCGAGTGATTTGTGCTGGGGATGGACGCGAGCGAGAAACTGCTAGCAGTTACTAGACGGTGTTTGTTAGAGGTAGATGTTCGAAATCACTTCAATCAATTGGTCATTTGTAATACAGGCATTTTACCCCTAAGTCAGCTCCACACATTGCTAAAAAAAACAAAAACAAATATTAAGTGAACTAGAATAAGCTTGGCATTGTGAGGAGAAATAAAATAAAAATAAATAAATTGTTCATCCATTGTGTCGGTACTTCTAGTCGATCGACCACAAGTACCGACACGCACGACAACTGAACTGAAATGCAAGCACCAGGCAGTGGCACGCGCGCTCCGCTCCCACCACACCTCACCCCGCTCGCTTGCATCTGAAAAGAGCCCGCTACACACCCTCGCACCGCTTATCTGCCTACCGGTTCACAACGTCGCTACGCAGCCTCGCACTGCTCAGCAGTCTAGCACATCTCTGGTGGAAACGCAGCCTAAACGTTGTTTAGCCTTAACAACTGATAAACATGGTTTTATGGCGGTTAAGTTAATGTCTGGTAGATGTGTAAGAAATTATGTGTACCTATTGGGCATCAAAGATGCTCTGGATGTAGAAAGGGAACGAAGAGCATTGGCGGTTCGATGCAACATATTTGTCCGTAGGTTTGCTCGTTGCACGTGTGAAGTGAAACTGACGCTTTTTAAAGCATATTGTCAGATATTTTACACGTGCAGCCTCTGGACAAGTTGTACGCAGAGAGCCATCAATGTTCTTCGAGTTCAATACAACAATGCATTCAGAATGCTGTTGGGGCTGCCACGCTTCTGCAGTGCATCGGGAATGTTTGCTCATGCGCACACTGATGGTTTTGCAGCGATCAGAAGTAAGCGTGCCGCATCGCTGCTGCAGAGGGTCCGGGGCAGCTCGAACAGTCTCCTGAATGTCATTGCGGGAAAATTTGATTGCCCGCTCGTCGTTTTTTTGTGCAACCTGCATGTTTACTAACATAGTTATTAAGATCAATGTTTACTAACAAATTATGGAAATATTATTCTGAAATAAAATGATTATTATTATATTATATTATTATTATTACCAACCAAGACATATACCACATATAACAGCAGTGATAGCTTAGTGGTGTGACCGTCGGACTGCCAAGTCATAAGTCTCGACTTCGAACCCAAGGCACGCATCTCTGACTTCGGATTCATGTGCGTATTATATAATTATTACTTGCTTCAAAAACGGTGAAGGAAAACATCGTGAGGAAATCGGCATGCCTGAGAGATATTTCTCGACGGCATATGAAGACAAGTCAGAGGCCTATGACATAAAAATTCTGACACCAGCCGAGCTATTTTGCAAAAATCTCACCGTGAAAACTAAGGTGAAGTGAGCTTGAAGTGAACTGTCAATATTCGCAATGACAGTTCACTTCACGCACACTTCACCTATGTTTTCACGGTGAGATTTTTACAGAATAGACTGGCTGATTAGTCACTAACCACACGAAAAAGAAAGAAATATACCAAGATTCTGGATTCGAAATGAACGTGAACACGAAGGAAGAATGAAAATGGAGAATGTCCGGCTAGTGAGGAATATCAAAATAAAAATATTTTATTTCACATGAACATCATGGGCACTTAGGAAACGTCAGAAGCTGCACTGTGTGTCTGAAGGTGCACGGTTCAAATTGGTCGTTTCCTATGGAGAAGAGCCGGCAAGAAACTCAATGGTTACCATTCTTTGAAAAATAAGAGAGAAACTGAATACGTCACAATAGAAATGTTATTACGTCTGGAGGCGTGTATTGTCCCCCAGTGCTAATAAAATATTTAAAGTACAAGAAGCTATACAAACATTGTTATGTTCACTCTTCACATCACAAGATATCCAATAAACAAGTTAAGTGTCAAAAGAAACCAACATAATGTAGTTATGAGCAGATCAAATTAGTTTTTAGATGTTGTACGTGACCAATTAAAGGTTTCACCCCAAGAGTTAGAAAGAAAGAAAGAAAGAAAGAAAGAAAAGAAAAATAAATTTATTTGTCACAGAAACACGTGCATAAAAAAAAAAAAGATAATAAACTCGAGTAAATAATAAGGAAAATGAAACAGAGTAGATTTAAATACAATAACGAGCACAAAACAGAAAAAGTCGGCAGCTGCTGGCACGTCATGACTGTGACAAGAAGGCTTCCACTCAGCATGATGCTATGCTATGGAGACCCACAGCACAGCGCTGATTTTCAGTGGTCACCCGAAAGAAATAGATACCCGAGTTCTTGATATGTTCTTGAAAATGTGTTCAAAGGTTAAGAGAATGAAACGATTCTTTGATAGAAACCATTTTGAATTCTTAATATGAAACTGTGACGTTATAATTAAGTATATGTTAGTGTTTAGTGTTGTTTAAATGTTAGTAGATTTTTATTAAGTACAAGATATGTTACTTACATATCTTCTACTTAATAAAATTATTAAAATTCAAAATTCAAGTCATTTATTCAAACTAGGCTGAGAATCAGCACTTTTCGAACGTCAAAATTACATAAGACAGTCCCCCAAAACACCCACCCTTCACCACTTCCTAGTGCTTTAGCTGGGAAGAAGAAGTGGCGCAACAAACTCCCCAGCAGCACTGCTTTCTGTTCAGTTAGAAAAAAAATATTACTTGATTCCATACAATAATAAATTCATTCACTGACAGACAACGTAAAGCTTCAACCACTGGGAGGGACTAGAAGCATTAAATTTTCACAAAACTTCCTTAAATAACGAAAGTGAGCACCAAGGAAGGATTGGATTCTCGTAGGAAATAAATCTTCAAAAAAACTACCCTCATATATTTTGACGTAGGTAATCTGATGGGAAGCCTGAACAAAGGCTTCTTACAAGTTGCACCACAACACCCTAGTCCTCCGTCTTCCGGAGTTCATAGATATTCTGTCCCTTCTTAACCCGACTGCGTCGAAGCCGAAGGAGATTAATGTTTTAAGGTATTCGATCCGTCTAGCGTCCGGCGACTTATTTTTTTTTGCCTTTAATTTAACCGGCATGTGTATACTATAACAGAACAAAGTGGAAACCTAAAGGTATGATTCCGAACAACGCTTGTTCTATAGGTTTATATGAGATTACATTCCGAGCACGGCAATAATGCTGCGCGATATTGCTGCAACGGCATTGTTGCGCGACAGTGTCGCCCTGCCGCCGCGGCAGAGCAGTGTGGTGTGGCGTTCATCACAGGGATAACGCGTGAATGTTGACAACTGTTGAGAAGTAAACCACGAACAGCCATGCTATTCTGTAAACATCTCACCGTGAAAACTTGGGTGAAGTGAGCTGTCAATAGTGTCAATCCCTGTGGAATGACAGCTCACTCCACGCTCGATGGTTACAGAATAGCACTGCAGCAGTGCCGCGCAGCGGTGCTCGGAATCACGTGGCAGGGAGTACTGCCACGTGCAGCGTTGTTGGGAATCATACCCTTAATGCTGGTTGACTGTCATGCTTTCCCCAAAAACGTCTCACAAGGAGCTGCACTTTGCTTATTAATCTTATCATAAAGATTAACTAAGAAAAATCAAAGCAGAATATAGTTCCGCCTTGTCATAAGGAAGTGCTTCAAATGTTGGGTAAATTGGTGACCAACAGCCACAATTTTTGTAATCTTTTGCGGAGTCTCTGAAACAGATTCGAGACTGAGTTAGCACTATAAGCAGAGAGTTCTAAGGGCGTCCGCAGACGGCCGATTGTTGAACCGACTAACTACACTGTTTAGTTGGATTGGTCTACACTCCACATCACCAACGATATCATCAACTCTAGCGATTATTTTAGTAATTTGTGTTGTATGCATAAATGAGCATTGCAGTAAAATATATTGGCAATCGGTACAATTATTTTGTCGGCCTCGGTTGCAATACAATACAGTCTATACAGCTGCAAACAAGTACGTATCGGAACACGCACAATGAAGGGTTCCGTAGTTGAGATAAATTCACCCCAAGAACAAACTTAACATTACAACAACAATATTGAGATATTTACTATGTTATTTTAAGACCATAGACTTCTTATAGGTTTTCCTGTAATCTGAGTAAAGAACCGATCTCTGCATTTTTTTCGAAATTTTTGGCTCAATTATTTCGGAGATAAGGGGGTGGGAATGGTCAATTTTCATCAATTTTCTTAAATATCTTTAAACGTATTTAGTTTAAAATTACAAAAAAAAAAAAAAATTGAGATCCTCGCAACATGCCCTTCATTTGATATGTCACACAGTTCAGTTGCAAAACTTTTTCTTTTTATTTTCTTATTTGCCCCCAAAACTAACGCCAAAATTAAAAATTTATTTATTTACGTTCCGTGTTTGGGTCATAAAAATACATAATATGTGTACCAAATTTCAACTTAATTGGTCCATTAGATTCGGAGCAAATTGGCAGTGACAGACGGACAGACAGACACACGAGAGATCCTATAAGGGTTCCGTTTTTTCCTTTTAAGGTACGGAACCCTAAAAATGTGATAAAACATGTGCCGTGAAACCTTGCTTTGTGCCAAATTTCATGATTCTAAGTCAACGGGAGGTATCCTGTAGGTTTTGTTTTATTTGAGAGTCTCATAATATGTCACATAAATAGCCGTATTTTTTTATTGCATTGACTTACAAGCTTGATTTCGATCTAAACTATATATATATATTATATTTATATTTATATAATATAATATTAATATTATAAAGCTGAAGAGTTTGTTTGTTTGTTTGTTTGAACGCGCTAATCTCAGGAACTACTGGTCCGATTTGAAAAATTATTTTAGTGTTAGATAGCCCATTTATTGAGGAAAGCTATAGGCTATATATCATTAGGACCGGAGCACCAATGAAGAATGTTTCAAAATCGGGGGATTTTTTTTCCTATTGAGAGCTTCCGCTGCGTGCGCTGCGTAAACGGTTAAAGTTTCTCAAAAATCATGTATGATAGAATTGTTCCCCTTTAAAAGTTCTAAAAAAAAGTCCGCGACAGCATATGTCTATCTTTTAAGGTTAGCTCACTATAACGTTTTTTATGCTAACCAAATTTCTTCTTAAATAATGCATTATTTGCGAAGGTAATTTTTATAAACATTATTAATCCTTATCCAAATAAATACGTTATTCATCACAAGTATTTAATTTAAAACAAAATTGCCCTTTACATCATAATAGATTTACGCCAAGAGTGTTTTTCGCACGGGCAACTATATGTTGCCCTATCGAGATCTGGTTCTGGTGAAAATCAATATCTACTTCTGGCGGAAGAAAACAAAACTAAAAATATAGTGTACGCAGAAGTACTTTAAAATAACATTAGTTTAGTTTTTTTGAGAATAACCTACAATCTACATGATATAAGATTATAAGACCCAGTACTTACTCACCTATATAAACGAAGTCGCGGGTTAAAGTTAGCGTTAGCTCAAAGTAACTATTCCACGCGGACGAAGTCGCGGGCGGAAGCTAGTTTGATATAAATTTCAACTTGATACCTGCACGCGTTCCTGAGAAAAAGGGTCTTGACAGATTGACGGACGGACAACGAAGTGATCCCATAAGGGTTTCGTTTTTTCCTTTTGAGGTACGGAACCCTAAAAAATATAGACAATAGTGACGAATGATGTTATTCATAGTTCGATTTCAAATTGAGTTGGAGTAGTGTGTATTTTATTTTGTATCATTTGACATGCGACGAGTCGCGTTACGATGTTGAGACAATGCGAATGCTTCTAGAGCCGTGTTCACTTCCATACATATTGCATACCACAATCGTATCGTGTTGGTAAAAACTCGGTCTGCGGGTACCCTTACGGGAAGTCAAGGACAGACTCCTGCCACTTAGAGTCACGCACAGTGATAAGACGTCGAGTTTACTGGAGGTGACAAGTTGTTTGTTTTCTTATAAGAAATACGCTGGCCGAAACACGAAGTTGTTTTCTGCCAGGGAACGTCAATGGCGCATGCGATATTTTTTTAGGCCATTTTGTGTTTATTCTGGTTTCTTTGCCATAACATCACGCATGTAATCCCCGACGGATTAGGCAGAGCTGTACCTTATTTGTACACTCACATTTCGCCAGTTATGTTTAATTCCCACTTAATAGGGGGCGAGTCTATTATCATCAACTGCAGTGCTATTCTGTAACCATCTCACCGTGAAAACTTAGGTGAAGTGAGCGTGGAGTGAGCTGTCAATAGTATCAATTTCTAGCATTAGGTGGAATGACAGCTCACTCCACGCTCACTTCACCGAAGTTTTAACGGTGAGATGGTTACAGAATAGCACTGCTGGGCACGAATCTAGACACCGGGCTTTTACATAAGAAACATAAGTTGGGCATAAGAAAAACAACTAACTTAATCAGTTCAGTTCAGTCGTTCAAGCAATCCAACGAATAAATCTAAAAATAAAGAAATGAGACAAAACTGTTGAATAAAGTTTCGGTCCCTCAGAAATGAGCTGCGAAACCATTATAACTTTCAAGAAGGTTGTTCTAGAGCTTTTCTCGTAGTTACGAGAGTTTGTTCGGTGGTAATAGAAAGGCGATCTATTCAAGTGATGGTTTTCCAATCAGGAATTGCTCAGTAACAGCCCGGAGTCATGATTTGTGCCCGATTGGTGGCAACAGGCAAGTTCTATGACAAACGCTACGGGTAGTTTAAAGCTCGAAAATCTGACAACCAGTCTTACTTTGGAAAGACTGGGTTGTAGAGGTCAGATAGGCTGTCGCTCCATGTGAAATATTGAGGTACTCAGCTGCGTCCAGTTAGACTGGAAGCCGACTCTGACGTAGTTGGGAAAGCGCTTGGTTTTTTTTTTTTTCATTGTGGGTTATTATCAAATAACTTCTCCCGCTCTGCGCGGAGCTGGGAGGGCGTGTCAGACTTTTACTGACTAATACCCACCCGTGTTCCTTCCGTTGTCCGTGTGCCGGGGCTACGATATCCCTTTCGGACAACTCGCAACCCCGGCAGACATGATGTTGTTGATGAATGATTAAGGTGATGATGGCAATAGGCTAACTCCCTACTATTACAACATAACTGGTGAAAAGTGGGTGCACTATACAGGGTGATTAGTAATATGTTGGCAATCCATTAAGGTGATGTAGGAGAGATTATTTACATATGCAGTAAGTTCTTGTCGTGCGTACGCAGCCTTGCAAGCATCCCTACGCCGCCTTACCAATAAATACAACAAGATCTTTGAAGACATTGAACTTTTTTCTGTCTCTGCTCAAAATTTTTGAAGTCTTACCTACAAAATAATTTTAGATTATAACACATAGTTTAATATTTACTCATTCTCTCTCCCTCTCACTTTCTCTGTTGTTAGCATGCCTGTCTATGTTTAAGTTCACTATTAACTACTTTGCTGTTTTAACAGCTTAGAATAGCGCCCTTTTAGATATAACTTTTAGTATGTTGTGGTCAATGTCGTAGGTTATACATTTGTAGCTCTTGTATATTTATAACTTAGTAGAAGATTTTAATGTATACCTAACTGTTTATTTTCCCGAACAAAACAATAAAATTAAAAAAAATTACAACCAAATTATCATAAATTTTCGAGTAATTTGACATTTTATTTCATACATTTTGAACTATAAAATGTTAAATTACTCGAAAATAGTTGTCCATTTGCATAAGAGTCATAAGGGGTCATTTGGTTGTAAATGATGTCTCCTATAACCTTGTGTGCAGCTCTGCCCCTCGGGAAATAAGGCGTGATGTCATGTGTTTCCAATCATTGATATTTAGATTGGTCGTTCACGCGATGTGTGACTGGTGATAATTGACTTCGCCACAAACCATTTCGATTTACCTACCATTTTTTTTTATCAACTCTTTTTCCCTACTGACATATTATCAAATGAAGAACTTTTATAAGAGTAATAAATGTGATACTGATTCTTCGCTCAAATTGCCTCAATGGGAATTATAATTCTGCACATATTACGAGTTTTGGTTTTATATTATGTTCGTATTTCTGTTGCAACTAACAATGTATCTTTTTTTCTTTAGAGAAAAAGATAAATCGCTTAATTGCCAAAGATTAAAGAATTCTGGTCCAGGCTCTCAACAGCCAATAACTCAGAACTTTGTTGGTAAAGACTACCGTCTTCCGATTTTTAACTTTATATAAGCATTTGGCTGCCAAACTGGCATGGGGCCAGTACTCTTACAATATAATACGATTTCTACCTACGGTTAATATGTTTGAAGAAATTTTACCTTTTTTATGTATTGCTTGAAGTATTAATGTGTTTTTGGTAAAATATGGAGGAAGAATAATAACAATAACATAAATAATAAGAAAATAAAATGTTTAAAATATATTAATGATACGGTAATTATTAATAAATAATATAACAATAGTATTTAATAAATAATATAATAATAATATTGAATAAATAATATTACAAAAATGTTAATTAAATAATATAGCAATACTTATTATTATTCAAAGATAAACAATTTATATAAATGAATAAACAGAATTATAATACTTATTGTAGCGTTGTGAGGGTTCTCAGCTGCAAGTAGTCGAGTGATAATTTATCGAATTTAGTAATTATCATGTCACAACACTAAAAACAGGGAACGTCACTGGCTAACCGGTGACGTTCTGTCATTTCATCTCCGCTTGCAGAGCTGATGAGAAGTATCCCCTGACCCTCAGGATTCTATGTGCCCCGACCTAGGGTGAGTTCCACATTAGCTTGGTATTAATACCAGATCCTTAGCGCTGGATGATCTATATTGATTAAATAACCTAAATGATATCTGAGCTCGTGTGTGTCAATGTCGGACACGCGGCTACAAGTCATCCAGCGCAAAGGAGATTGAAATATGTATGTATTGCTACTGCATCGAAATGGTGTAGTGCCTCACTGTGTTATTCTTAGTGAGCCATCTGCCATGGCCACGCCTACTTTGTGATTAATGCTCGCGTGTTCACATATTAGCATCCGCTTTTGTGCCACGCTATATTTATACTCTCTTGCCTGTAAACCGCTGCGATGTGCTGAGCTTTCACCTAGCCTACTTCCCATACCGCTCCTTGGTCGCTAAATGGGGGAAGAAGCTGGCACATCGCATGCGGCCTGCCGCTATTCGCACTGCATCTGACATGCGCTCTCTAACGCGCCTTCCAGGGTTCTCCGTACGGGCTGAGGGCAGGACCACTTACTACAATATCCAGCATGCCACCTACGCACGCTAACTAAGGCGTGCCCTACCTGCGGCCTACCGCCGCAAACTACCTGCAGCCTACCGCCACAAGCTACCTGCAGCCTACGGCTTCCAGCTACCTGCGTGAGCCTGAGCTGAACAGGCCCCCACGTCTACCACGTGCTACCAAGGACGGTACCCTACCTGCCTATCCACTAAGTGTGCGAGTGCTCAAGTCTAGTGTCAGTGTACAGGACCTTACCCGCGACCTAGCCGTGTTACTAGTACTATTAATATCTAATTATATATCTTTTAACCTACCCTAGCTTTTTAATTACCTTTCTTCTCCTATCTACCTACCTACCTGCTAACGGCCTGCGCAGCCTACCCTGCGCAGCCCTAGCCGTTACAGTGGCGCCCAACTCTTATCTATCCTACCAAACCTAACACGCTGACCTGACTGAGCCCTCGCACACACTTCTCGCTACACATCGTAGCGGTATAGTTCTAAGATATTTTAGCTATTGTGAAAACATAACAACTTATGTGTATCTAATCCTAACTGTGTACATAATGGGAACTCACCTGATGTGTAACTAAATTTAAAAACTTTATCTCTGTGCTGGCAGCGGTGAAATGCATTTTTCAAAATAATGACTAGTGACTTCTACACTAACTATTGATAGCTGTCAAACCATGAATAACCTAAAACTGTGATAATAAATTACTACAAACATATTGTGAATACAAAAATAATGACCTAACCTAACTTAAAACTTTGCTGAAACAAACAAACTCAACTAGATATACCTGCCTACATCATTTTAATGCAATAAAACTCCATAAATACAATCTAAATAACTTATCTACTGGCTCTCAAAAACAAAATTTATATAACTACTGTGGCCAAAATTAAACACTAAAGACTGCTATCACTTTAAACTAACTACCAAATAAATTGAACTACATTGCTAATTACTACTGTTTATCTAATCACAGTATGATAAAATAATAACAACTACTAATAAAATAACACTACCTACCTAATTGGTATTAAAATCCATAAAATGAAACTACCGGCCGGCCTGGCCGTTTTACAGGTATATAAAAATTATCTAAAATATTTATGTACATTTTGTATATCCTACCTAAAATAATACATAGGAGAAATAATAGATAATCGAAATGTTATTGTCTTATTCGCGATCTCCTGACTTTGATTATAATATGTAAGTTAAAACTTGTTCCCACAATAACAACTTAATGATCTCCTAAAATAGGACTTCGTCTCTCCTACCCTTTCGCTGTGCCCTACAGGGTCCATAATGATCTAAATTATGTAGTTACCAGCTATAAGTACCCATTAAGGTAAAGCAATAAAGGTAATATTAACGTAAGGTAAGGTAAGGTTTGACGTGTAAAATTGTTTTGTACAACCTATTTACAGAAATAAAAATCATTTATCATTTATCAATGATTATTGAGAATGGTCTTGAGGAATGCAAATATATCTATAGGTACAGACGGCCTAAAAATGATGTAAATATCGTATTATCGATATAAATATAATATGTATTGAACTATTATTTCAGACCATCTTTCTATTTCTACAATTAACCATTGTTACTATAAACGATGAGGTTATTATTAACCATTTAATTCAACAATAACGTAATGTACCTACATCTGACAAATACGTACCAACTTAATTGCGAGAGGTTTCACGAAAACTCCGTTTTTAAAGATATAACTAAATCATTCCGCCAAATGCTAGAGCTGTCTAGAAGTTATCTACTAAAACTTTTAGAAACTAAGAAAGTCAAGTGAAAGTCATATCATTTATTTCAAATAGGCCCTTGTAAGGCACTTTTGAACGTCAAAATTTACAAAAAATTGTGTTGAATTCTAGTCGCCCCTTCCAAAAGGTAGTTTTCATATGGAGAAGAACGGGCAAGATACTCCACCGTTACTCTTTTAAAATGTTTTACAATATTTTGTATATGTAGGTACATTAGTTATATAATTATATGTGAAACGTTGCACCAAAAAAAAAATACTATACCACAATAGGTAAAAATAATTAAAAATGAAGCAACGACAGATAAATTAATAACGTGATAGACGACGTGTGGGTTCTCACATATTTACAAACATTGTAAAAAACAAACGATTTTCCTAAAATTTTACAATTAATATAATAAGTCAGTGTGTGAGGAAGTAATCAAAGAATTTAAAATCAATGTCATAAAATAATAATTATTATAAACATAAATAAATAACTATAAAATGATTATAATAATAATAATTTATACAACTTAAATTAGCAACCAGTTTGATTTTGTCTAGGTTCTAGATTATCCTATGAAGCAGGACCAGGTTGTACAACATACCTAGATAAATTTCCACAACAAGAAAAAAACTATTGGTTCTCATAAAAACCATTAAAAAGATCCTACAAAAGTCCTTACAAATAATCTTATCTCCGAAAACGACTTCAAATAACTTTAACAAAACAATTTATTCAAATCAAATCGCGAACCGGCAATGTCTACGGCATTCCAATAAAACGACACGAACGGTTTAGCCGCGTTGAGAACAAACGGTGCACTTCCGACGACGAACTACGGATAGTTTGGAAATATATTTAGAAAACAAAAGCAGTTCGTAGGTAATGGAATTTTAACTAGCCAGCCGGTGGTAGTGGCCGGCTTTTAATATGGGATTTGGAAAATATTAATGTTTAGCTTTGTTGTTACTCATTTATTAACGATAAGGTCACTGCAATATGGTGCTTTAGCAATTTAGGGTATTACTGATTTGGGAACAGTAAAATATTACGGTATTTCGGCAAAAAAAGTCAACTGACCAAAAAAGGGTTATTGAAAATTTGATTTAAAGCCTCGGTCACACACAGCGAATACCCGCTGCGACTGTATTCGCTAGGAATAATACACGCAGCGACAATTCGCTGCCTGCCTGTCACACACAGCGAGTCCTACACGAGAATTTCGACAGTCTTGGACAAAACAGGCGCGCTGAGCGGAAGCTACTCGCAGCGAGTACCTTGTCACACACAGCGAATTCTCACGGCAAGTGCACATTTGTAGAGAGTAAAATTGAACATGCTCAATACAAATCGCCGCGAATGAATCTATTCCCAGCGAATAGCCTGTCACACACAGCGAGTCCTACACGAGAATTTCGGCAGTCTTCGATAATACAGGCGCGCTTAGCGGAAGCTACTCGCAGCGAGTACCCTGTCCAACACAGCGAATTCTCACGGTAAGAGCGCATTCGTAGAGATTAAAATTGAACATGCTCTATTCAAATCACGGCGAATTCAACTCGCGGCGAATTAATCTATTCGCAGCGAATAGCCTGTCACACACAACGAGTTCTCGCTGCGAATGCCTAATCGCAACGAGTATACGCTGTGTGTGACCGATGCTTAAAGAAGAGTATTTTTATTTTGTTAACAAATAGTAATACTTAATAGTCAATTATGTATGCCTACTAGTCGATGATAAGAAGGTTTTCCTCAGCTTTAACAGTAGGTACTTTCTACGTTTCCGTCGCTCGTTCCGTTGCTTCCGTGGACAAATACCAAAGGACAGGACAAAGTCAAGCAAAATGAAGTAAACTTATAAGATGATCTTAAGCTTTTTTATTAACATAAGTTTGCGTATAATAAAAATATGTACCTATCTTAGGTTAAGGTATTTATCTATGGGCTTGCGTCGCCTGAAAATGAATGGATTATTATAATATTATTATCTCCGAATGCATAAATTCGGTAATGCCGAGCAATCCGTCAAAATGTTTGAAAGATAAAAGTTTATGAATGACGAAGAATGATAATAAAATAAGTTTCATTTTGATAAATCACTTTTGTAACTTGATTATAATAAGACACAACACTGGTTCGGATAAAAATATTACTTCTTTGATCTACTTTCTGTTTTTTTTTTTTGGGTGGGAAATCATCAAATAACTTCTCCCGCTCTGGGCGGAGCGGGAGGGCGTGTCAGACTCTTACTGACTAAAACCCACCCGTGTTCCTTCCGTTGCCTGTACATTGCCAGGGTATCCCTTTCGGACTTTCCCGCGACCCCGGTATCTACCTTCTCTTGTCTTTTGTATACGTAGATCTTCTTTTTAATTAATTCGGTCACTGACAGACAACACACAGCCTAAACCGTTGGGTCTAGCTAGAAGCATGCACAAGAGTTCCATCTGTTTCGAAGTTGAGCACTAAGGACGGGTTTTTGTTTTTTAAATAGAATTTCGTCTTTTTTGCCGGTTGGAAAACCCGGTTTGTCTATAATTATTTGCCTCAGTAGTTCATCATCAATTTTGGGGTCAGCTTCTAGTCTAACTGGGTGCAGTTAAATAACAGTATTTTACATGAAGTCACTGCCTTTCTGACACCATGTACAACCCAGTTACTGTGTAACACGATACCCCTTTGCAAGACTATCCGTAACGACTGTCAAAGATCAACGAATAAAAGCCGGGATCAACAGCTTAATATACTTTCCGAGACACGGAGGGATCTCGGTATGAAATGGATGGACACCCATCTATGGACCGACTTCGACAAGCGTTGCTTAAGGCGACGATAACTGACTTTCAATGATGTTCTACTGAAGATCACGTCTAAACGAGTAGTGTTAATGATTTAGAAAAAAAATTGTTAAATTAAAGCATTTTCTTAATAACTTAATATACGAATATTTTAAATTATGTTTATTACATTAATTTGTAAAGTTATGTCTAATGCGGATAAAAAACTGAGAATCACTCAAAATCTATCAAGCATATTTTACTGAAACCTTCACCATTTTTAAGATAATTTAATTATTGATCTTTTAGTATACGTGTTTTATTAAAATATCTTTTGTTTTATGTACAATAAATTAATAATGCGTTAAGAGAGCGAGAGAAAGTGTGAATTTTCTCTATCTCTCTTTCTTTGTCTTTGAATTAGAAGAAGACAGTCGCGTTATATAATTATGTAACTAATGTACGTGCATATGCAAAATATTGTAACACATTTTAAAAGAGTAACGGTGGAGTTTCTTGCCCATTCTTCTCCATACGAAAACTACCTTTTGGAAGGGGCGACTAGAATCAATTAAATTTTTTTGTAAACTTTGACGTTCAAAAGTGCCTTACAGGGGCCTATTTGAAATAAATGATTTGACTTTGACTTTGACTTTGCAAGTATGAAAGTTTTTTCGCGTGACGATTTCTGCCAGTGTACTCCTACATAACCTCCAATCAGTAAATACTGACTTTAGGTATACTCGTAGTCGACTTGTAATTGCTCCATCTCCATAAGGTTCAGTGTCACTTGGACGTCACAAAACGAGAAGGTCTGTTTGCCTATGTGCCATTTACATAGTTCAACCTTACTAAGTTCCGATTAAGCGGGAACTGTTGTCAAAAGCAATAAAGTATTAAGAGTAGGTACGAGGTCGACTAACTTACGGCCCCCGGGGCACTACTGGGCAGTCACCCCCGCTACAATTTAATTCCTGACTATCTTCTTATCTAATATATTATTTGCTACACATACTTACTGTGGCAAATTGAGGGGCTCGTGGCTAAATAATAACAGCCGCACTGGTCGATCTTCAAGATTTAGGCGCAGATATTTGCCAGTGACCTTGAGTGGTTAAAAGAATGTGTGAATTCAGTCATAATGAAAATCCACAATGGCGGTTGCGAAAATTTTCATATTATTCGTCATGGCTGTCTTTTACATAGTTTTCGAGGGTGCTAAAGCCGATCGTGAGGTCAAAATGTAAATCCAAGATGGCTGCTGTGAAAATTTTAAAAAAGTCGTAATGGGTGTCGTTTTCATAATTTTCAAGTTTTTTTATTTATATACATTGGATGTTCTTTATAAAGATCGAAAGGCACGCGTCCGTGTTGCGGGGTACGGGACAACTGAGGCTCGCTGCACATGTAAGTTTAATCTACTACAAAATATGTGAGTAAGCGTTCCTCTGCTCCATCATTAAATAATATGTCGTCACTCATAGATACTATCTAAATGCACCAAAACATAAACCAATTTTACACAACACACACACACGCACACCTATACACCTATAGATGGGTATTAGATATTACTTAATATTCGTTCCCTTGTAAATATTTGAATAACAAAACTGTATCTAAATAAACTTATTAAAAACAAAGAGGAAGGGAACAAAGCCTTCAAAATTGCGCCTATTACGAAGCAGACAGTTTATCGCAAACAAGGTTCCGAACGATTTTCTCTTCATTGATTTTGGAGATGCCTAAAACGATAAGAATTGGGTACAAACATTACATTACAATTCCCTTTAAGGTTTTAAAAGGCGAAAATTGTTTTGAACTTATGTTCTTGTATTCGATTATTTAAGAATGATGATAATCTTGCTATAGGAGTTGGGTTCCAAATATACAGATAGTTATGACAGTTCTGATTTAAAATGTGTACACTGATAAAAAAAAAAAAGAAAAATTTTATTTTTCGGATTTCAGTAGTACGCGCTATGAAGCGAGCTATGCTCGGAATTTCTTTTCTGACAAAGAACCAGAGTTACATAGCTTGCAGATTAAACAAGCTAAAGTGGCAGTGGGCTGGCCATGTTTGTCGAAGGACCGATGGCCGATTGAGCAGACGAATCTTGGAGTGAAGACCGCGTATCGACAAGCGTAGTGTGGGCGCCACCCGGCTAGATGGGCCGACGATCTTAAAAGGGTGGCTGGGACATGATCATGAATGATGGTGAGAAAGAGAAGACAGCGTGTTGTGGCGCAGCCTTGGAGGAGCCTAGGGCCAGCCTCAACAGCACTCAACTCACTCATATACTCATTGCTACTCGCAGTCCACTGACTGCGATAGGTTGAGTTGAGTAGTACTGATTGTTTGACTTCAGCTAAAAGCTTTAAAATGTTTTTCTAGTACCAATACTAGACTCGATATTCGATATTCTTGCTTTTTCTATTTTTTCGCTACAGTATGTGAATCTTTTGGAACGATTATAAAATTCATCTTTGGGCCTCGTAGTTGATCTACGAGGCCTAAAGATCAATTTTATAATCGTCCATCATCTCAAACTCACATAAAAATGTAATCCCAAAATCAGAATACTACCTCGTATTTCCAAATCCTCTTTTTGACATAGAAAAAATATACCTATCACTCAAAAACCGTTGACGTTGTAATAAAATAAAATAATATTCAAACTACAAGATAAAGTTTCTTACAGACTAACGCGACGCGACAGCGCGACGCGACACCGGTTATTGGTATAACGTGAAGTTTTCTTAGAAATTGCATTGTTTGAGTCGCGTCGCGCCGTCGCGTCGCGGTGGTCTGCACGAAGCTTAAGGCTTGTTGCTTGAATATTTATGGCAATATTTTATAACAATATTTTTTCAACACGTTCACTAAAACCCAAAAGTTATAAAATTTAAGCGAGCAAAAATAAAGCGAAAGTTATGAAATAAACAAGAGTGCGGAGCAAACATTATCGTGTTAACGGATATGGGATGACGCGGGTAATAATTTATGAATATTCACTAGGGATTATCATTCGTTTAATTCACATTTTAGCGCTGTTTTGGGGTTTGTTGTAAGTAGAAAGTTTGAGCGTGTAATTTTTCAGTATATCACTTTATAACATTACCGTGTATCAGGACATGTTTTTCAACGCGCGTAAAAATACAGTCGAATGAAACAATTCAGAAATGGTAGGGTCGTGCGGAAGCTTCGCGAGACTGTTGGATTTTCAACATAAGAGGTTAAAGACTAGCGCGACGTCTCATCGCGAC
This sequence comes from Agrochola circellaris, assembly GCA_914767755.1. Taxonomy (NCBI): domain Eukaryota; kingdom Metazoa; phylum Arthropoda; class Insecta; order Lepidoptera; family Noctuidae; genus Agrochola; species Agrochola circellaris. The sequence goes on along the minus strand of OU611863.1, from coordinate 10,084,477 downwards.
GCGACACTGGTTATTGTTATACCGTAAAGTTTTCTTTAGAAATTGTATTGTTTGAGTCGCGTCGTGCCGTCGTGTCGCGCTGGTCTGCAAGGGCCTTCACGCCTAGTGTAAAAAAAAATACAGTTCAATTCTACGGCGTTTTTACCCGCCCGTGTGTGTAAGTGCATTTCAGAGTCGAAAGCATTGGACAAGTTCTAAATTAAAATGTGTTTACATCAATATTTTGCTTGAAGCTAACTCACCACATAAAATAAGATTCTGCTGCGAAATCTTAACAAATCCACGAAAAATTAAGACGAAAAGTGATTAAAATCGCTTACTCTTCTTACTTATGTTCTTACTCATAAAATATTTTGTCTGATTTCCATTTTCCGGATTGACAGTCAAATGGATCCTGCAGGTGGCGAGCTGCGGGTCCTCGCAGACTTCTAAATATTTGTTGAGGATCTTGATTTTTATGGGTCTGTGAATATTGGGGTTATTATTTTATTTTTTTCTGACGTCCTTCGATATAGTGAATGTAAAAACTGCGAACATAAAAAAATAACCTTGGGTTTTATTATTCTGTCAATCATCATGTCCTCGAGATAAAAACGTACAAGCTGATATACAGAGAGACAAAGGTACATAAACTCATGCCTTTTGCCTCATTCCTTTGGCTTCGTTACGTTCATACATGTGGACATACACGCACGCCGGTTGGGAGGACTAAGCACCTGACCTTTCTGAAGAACATCAGGTCAGTATAATATTATGTCCCTCTACTAAAAATAAGGACATATCTTACAGAAAAATATATCTTAAAGAAAAAGAAACATCAAAAAAATACGTGTCTAATTTTTTTTTATCTGACTGACGGACATATTTTTTATTTTTTTTCCAATCTACATTTCTATTAGCTTTTAGTATAACCGGATGCAGCTGAATACCAGTATTTTACATCGAGCGACTGCCTCTCTGACCTCCACAACCCAGTTACTAGGTAACACGATACCCAGTAGCTAAAAGCCTGCTTTTAGTCCTTATTTTAAAACTTTCGGTGCGTCCCCTAGTTATCTTATGTAGGTGATTCTGCAAAGAACTTAGAAATCCACTTATAAGTGTCCATTGGACCGTGGTAGAGTATACAGTGAATGTTTTTCTTGGCAAGAAGAACATTCACTGTATGATGTTATCCAATGTTATTGAATTTTTAATTGTATCGAATGTTTAATTTGTAATGTTATTGAAATTTTATTTTATTGTTTTGTTTTTTTTTTTCTATAATTTGTTGTGCATGAATGTATTCTATAGTTTTAATGAACGTGTTTTTATTTTATTTTTTATGCATGATTTCAAATACAATGTGAATTGTTCCTGAATGAAATTGAATTGAATTGAATTGAATTTGGGGGACTGTCTTATGTTATTTTGACGATCAAAAAGTGCTGATGCTCAGCTAATAGGGTAGTCTTTATCAAACTAATAATGTTTAGATCTAAAATAAGACACGATATTGAATGGTCTTTTCTGAATTATCCACAATATCTTTTTCCAATACAAGATAGAAAAAGAAAATGTGTCTCATACATATGCAGTTAATTTTTTTTTTTAATTTAAACATTCCTTCAAGCTATCTTTAATATCCTGATGTTTTAATCATGTGATATAATGTTACCTACATATCAATCAATCTGCCTAGCCTTTTCCCCAACTATGTTGGGGTCGGCTTCCAGTCTTACCGAATGCAGCTGGATACCAGTATTTTACATGGAGCGACTGCCTATCTGACCTCCACAACCCAGTAACTGGGTAATACAATACCCCTTGGTAAGACTGATTGTCAGACTTTCGGGCTTCTGACGACCCGTAACGACGGTCAAAGATCCACGAATTACAGCCGGGACCAACGGCTTAAAGTGCTATCTGAGGCACGGAGGAGTCTCGGTATGTAAAGATGGTCACCCATCCACACACCAAACCCCGGCAAGCGTAGCTTAACCTGATGGATCGACCCGTGCGGCAGTTATTACTTAGCCACGGGCTCCTCCTGTAACTACATATACCTAGGGTGGCAGGGACATCGACGTGAAGCCGGTTACCATGGATTCAGTACATGATTCTGAACCCCCCTGAGTTGAAATTTCTCGTCACTTATTTTAAAAAAAAACAGCTGTTGCATACATTTTGACCGCGTAGGTATTGCACTTTTCTATGAAACAGCAGATTTTTTTTTAAATAAGTGACGAGAAATTTCAACTCAGGGGGGTTCAGAATCATGTACTGGATCCATGGTAACCGGCTTCGCGTCGATGTCCCTGACACGCTGTATAACATGATTAAAAATTCATTCAATAGAAGAAATCTTTCCAAAAATACAATTCAGTGTGTCATTGTTTAAATACTTACCAATTCAGGGCCAAAAACTTAGCATTATTGCACCAAACCCACAATGTACCGGCAAATGAAAGTTCGGTCTAAGTTTTCCAACAACGAGCGTACTTCCTTTAAAAGTATATAAAATTCAATTACAGCAAAGTAATCCACTGTTTGAACTACAAATGAAATAGCTAAAGTACAATGTACTCAACTTGAAAGCAATATTTCAATTTATTGTATAAAATTCTAGTTAAACTTGAGTACACCTTCTTTTAGGTCCTTAGACCCCAGAATTTCTCAAACTTTTAATTATTTTGTACAACTACAGTCCGGCCGCCGAGAGAATGCGTTCCTGACATCTGTCAGTTTGACAATTTCTAGTAGTAACAAGGATCAAATTCGTGAAACACATATTCGTTAGTATTGAACTGACAGGTGTCTTAGCCGTAGAAGTACTCGTACGCATCGCTGTCATCCGGAAAAGTGCCCAGAAGACTGGCAGCGTTGCCACATTGAATCTCACTAGAAGTGAGATTCAATGTATTATAGGAGACTTCATATGTTTCAGAATAAAAAAGTTTTTTTTTTTTAATTATGATTAAAATAACTGTATTCAAGTAGAAGATGAATATCAAAATCTTTAATTCATTCACTGACAGAAAACGCAGACAGCTCAATGCGCTCAAAACTTTTCTGTCCTCAATAACTATGTGAGCCACTCCACACGACCGGAGTACCGGACGTAAGCCGTCGAACCATCTGGAGTGATGTGAACTAGAAATATGTACGAGCATCGAGCCGTATCGAAGAAAGTCCGAGTAAAGCCGGTGCAATTTAATTAAACTCAAATAATTCCAATTTTGCTTTCCTAAGAATTTTATTGAAAATAATGAAAAACCCCAAAATAGGAATTTTTCGAACCTCAAATAATGTAAAAAATAAAATAAAATATAAAATAGCCAACTAACTGCGACCAACTTGGATGTAGCGCTCGCCGTCGGCTGCCGAGGCACCGCTCGCTTCGCTCACTCAACTCGCGTCTTTGGTCACAGTTCTGCCTAACCCATTTGGTCGGGGTACCCAAGCTTAGTTACTGCTACCAACTGTGAGAAAAGGCCATAAAGTTAAAAGATTTTATTTTTCACTTTTTGGTTGTGGTACCCACACTAATTTGAATACCACTAGGTACCTACTATGTAAATAAAAGTGACAGAAAGTTATCATCATATCATCAACATAATATACTAAGTCGGAAAAATACGTATTATTGATGCTTACTCAAAGACTATCCAAGCAAAGTTAATAAAATGTATATGGGATACCCTTATAAATTTCCTTTCATAAATAAAAATAATTTTCAAAATCGGTCCACAATTGACGGATAAATCGATGGAAATACAAAAAAAAAATACATACGCTACGAACATAGAACCTCCTCCTTTTTGGAAGTCAGTTAAAACGAGACTCCATCATTAAAAAAAATGTGCACCATTAGAAGCCCAAAAACATTTTAGAGGTTCATTAATTTACAAAAGCCTAAATTATTACATGGCCAATAAGTTTTTAGAGGGTCAGTTCATTATATCCCGATTTGCCTAAGTTGATACCATAAGTTGAAGCAACAATTAACGTTACAACCTTTTAAACAGTGTTTAATATAATATAATAAAATAACGAAAGCTGAGGAAATGTTGATATATAGTTTGACCGACACCACTGTTCCGCGCTTTAGGAATGTGCGGCGGAGCGGGCGGCAGCGTTCACGAATACGCGGCGGGCGGGACGCCGCGCAACTTGAGCGTTGACGAATGAACAGCCGGTGGGACACCGTACGCCCTGAGCGTTGAAAAATGAGCGGCCTGCACTGCCCCCTATCTCGCCGTGCACATACCTAAGGCGCGGAACAGCGGTCTCAGTCAAACTATAAGCATCATACATTGATCAAGTTTAGCCGACAGTGAGAGCAGATTTTAGAGGGCTCTGCTTCCTATTTTAATGAACATTTTAGGGTTTCGTACACAAAGGGTGCCAACGGGACCCTATTTCTAAGGGTCTGCTGTCCGTCCGTCCGTCTGTCACAGGGCTGTATCTTTAGAACCGTAATAGGTAGACATTTGAAATTTTCACAGAATATGTATTACTGTAGCCGCTATAACAAAAACTAATTAAATAAAATGTAAAAAAATGAAAGGATACAGGAAACTTATTTTTTGTTTACTAAATAATTTAAAAAATAATGTGTTAAATATTGTACGGTGAACGCTTCGCGGTCGAGTCCAACTTGAGCTTGGCCGCTTTATTATTAATTAACTAAACTAAATGTTTAGTTAATTAATAAAAAAGCAGCCAAGAAAGAAAAGAAAGAAAGAAAAATATTTTATGTGGGACACGCACAGGAAATACAAACAGTAAGTAATAATTAAAATAAAAAATAAATTATAAAATAAAAAACAAAAAAGGAGCATTTAGAAACAGAATAATAACGACCTGTGCGAGGCCAAAAAGGCTCCTATCTCAGCATAATGCGGCGATATAACGTCGTCGTGGTCGTCGTCGTTTCAACGTTCAACGTTTCAAAGTTCATACATACGTGTTTCCGGTGTCAAAGTAGACCATTTTTCATGCACTTTTTATCATCCTTTGAAAATCCATCGCCGCAGCTAGAATCAAGTTACTAGTAAAAATAAAAAAGAACACGACTTTACACAGAATATTCACACGGCAACGGTCTGGTATTTTTACCGGAATAGGTATTTGTTTACCGCGGTGGCTTTATTTGTCCGAACGATTGGTATCGGCTCCGGTAAAATAACGTTACTGGATTTAGATTCACGTTTTAATTCGTTTTCAGGGTTCCGTAACAAAATGGCAAAAACCGTTCCCTTATTAAATAATTTTGTCATCCGACCGTTCGTCTGTCCGTTCATTTGGAAGTCAAACAGCCATTTTACTCGGAGAATATTGGCACTACATCGATGAAAATTGGATAGAATACACCTTGTATTCAGTGCACCGGTAAACAACGGTGTAGTGAGATTACGAAAAATAAAATTAGGGTTGGCACTCCCCCCACATTTTACCGAGAGATGAAAAAAAAACCAATGCATATAAACTATGGGAAAATTATGGGATCCAACGATACCCCACACGGGTATCGTTGGATCCCATAATTAAAAAGATGACGATGTTTCCAAGTGACTTTTTTACTAAAGTCAATAGTTTGTATCTTTTTCCGAGAGTGTAAAAAAAAAAAAACTACAAGCAAACTGTAAAATACAAACATATTTTTGGTGTCGGTAAAATCAATACTATGCATGCGTAAATATTCATCCTTCCTACGGAACCTTTCATTGAGCGTGGTCCGACACATACTTGCCCGGTTTTTTTAATACATATGACAGTTAGGTAGGTACTAGCGAACCAATAAAAGTCATGATAGGTTTCGTGATTGGGCATAAAGGCTATTGATACATTTATAAGGTTTGTCTTTTATACAAAAAAGCCTTTATTTATTACTTTATAATCGAAAAATTTCATCGTTTTATGGATTTAATTTTGGTGGACTCAAAATCAAAATCAAAAGTCATTTATCGAACGAGGCTGAGAATCAGTACATATTGAATGTCAAAATTACGTGAGACAGTTCCCAAAACCCCAAAACGCCCGTCCTTCACCGCATCCTAGTGCTATAGCTGGGAAGAAGTGACGCAACAAGCTCCCCAGCAGCTCAGTACATAGTTTTCAAGTTTACCTTTTTTAGCGAAGTATTAAATAATTACTAACTATTACAGACATATTAGTATAAAAAAGTAAAAACAAATAAAAATACCAATAGTAGATGTAAAAAAAAAGAATCACAAAAAATACCAATAGTTAGGAATCGATCTCCTAGCCGATAGCCGTTCTTATATTTCATGATTGACTGCTTAGCACCATAAAGGTATAGCGTGATGATAATCATTTAAAATGCTGAATCAGTAACTATCTGCAATATCCTAACATTTTGGCGCGTCCTTTTACAATTTGCGGAGAAGAATACGAACATAATCTAATATTACTCATCCCCCTTAGCAAATAGCGTGATAGTATATACCCTACAGTTTGACCAGACTTATAGGGAATATCTATGCAAAATTTTAACAGAATCTGTACAGTAGAATTTGCGTTATGCTGGAACATACATACAGACAAACAGACAAAAATTCTAAAAACTATATTTTCGGCATTAGAATCGATGCAGGACTTCGTAGCAATTACTTATTTTCAAAAATATTCAACGTACAGTTTGACTTCGCTACGATTTTATTATATCTATAGATTGTACCACAATACTGATTTGAACAAAGTTGGTGATTTATAATATTGCAATTTAGGAATGAGAAACTATCAAAATTTATATTATTTCTGTGATTTAAATAATTTATTCGCCTCTCCGGCTTATCATTAATACTGAGAGGTGTTTGAATTCAAAGTGGCATTATAGACCATTTTTGTTCTACAATCTAGAATAAAAAAACGAATTGTAGTAATCACACAATGTTTTCGGTGTTAATAAAATATATGAGCAAAAACTAAGCGTATAAAAATAAAATGTATTCATAAATCAGAACATGATTATTTTACATGACATAAAAACACAAACATTCAAAATTGAGCGCATTATTGATTGATACAGTATCACAATCACCGAAAACTGGACCTGGCAACACACAAAACGCGTTCACTCTGGACGGACGAGAAGATCACCGAACTCAAGGAAGAATTGAGCAGGTTACGATGGGGTATCAGGGTTATCTGAAGTCCGAGGAGAGGGGGAGGACTCGATAATCCTCAAATCCGGGAACCTGCTCTATTTCCGGGAGGGATCAAGAGCTTGATCCAGAAAGCGGTACTTCTGGACACGACGTGTATCGTTAGGAGGTTCCTCACTCAGGAGCCCTGACCACCGGTAGCTTGGACCCTGTTCCCGACACCGGTGGGCTACCATTTCTTAAATTTTTAAATGTTTTTTTGTTTTCTTATAAAAATATTTAAAAATGTAAACGATATGTAAGTATATAAATGAAATAAAGGAGATAATAATAATAAAATTTATTTTAGTTAACTTTACAAACTTCTACCATACTTAATCTTACATGGAGGCTTTCTTTTAAGTGTAAAAAATACCTGTGCTGTGTGTAGGAGACCAAAAAACGAAAAATAAAATAAAAAACCTTTTTGTCTAAGCTCCTTCAATAATGTAAGTAAGTTACTAATTTTAAGTCAGTGGCAAACAAACTGTCAACGAAGATCAATCAAGCTGCCATTATTTTACTTGGCGCTCTTTTGTTTGTTTGGCTCAAAATGAGTAAACCTTCAAATTAAAAGTCAGCATCAGCTATGTAGGTTCCCTGCATAAGTCCAGAGGTCGCATCAAACATCTCTGAAAATAAAAACGCATTTTTATCATTCCTTTCAAAATTATTTATTAATATCTTTCTTGTTCATTTTTGGTAAAAAACCCATAAAATAAAGAAACAAAGCCCATCTGAAATGTCATTATACTTAATATTTTATATAAATTCAGAATTCTAAGTGAATAAAGTTTTTCATTTGATTCTAAAGAGGTTTCTGTCTGTCTGATTCACCAACGTAGACCCACTGAAGGTGGAAACATGTGGACTAGGAGGACTCAGAAATATTTTTCGGAAACTGGTCTCGTTCCATATAAAAGCGATTACGCAATAGTCGCGTGCATAGGTCACTTTTATGTGGACGCGCAAGACGTTCACGGCATCGAATGATACAACTTGCGACGCAACTTGTGTCAAGCGACACGCGCACGCGTCACCGGTTCCGTCACTGCAAGTCGCGTCGCGGTGACTGATCGTGGCATGCTATAAACAACTTCTTTCATTGTCTTCTGCAGTCGCTGTCGCAAGACGCGTGTCGCTTGAGCTCGTAGCTCGTAGTCACGGGGTAAGGGGCAGAGCTCGGAAACGTTATTTAAAATATTTTTGTCAATCGTTACTTGGCAAACGAAAATTTGTACATTCCACAGAGTTCTCTAATTATTAGATTGGTTAACTTTTTATGAAATTGATATATTTTTCACTTTAAATAGGTATGTGAGTACTTACGCAGAACCGTCTCAGACAGTATTCCCATTACGAGACAATCTCCCATGTGGATGGCTTGCCAAACTAAAGAAAAAATAAAAAAACCGACTCTTACACTAGTCTCATATGATGTGTTACATCTGCAGTGCTATTCTGTAACCATCTTACCGTGAAAAGTTTGGTGAAGTGAGCGTGGAGTGGGCTGTCATTCCACAGGGATTGACACTATTGACAGCTCACTTCACCCAAGTTTTCACGGTGAGATGTTTAAAGAATAGCATGGGTACAGTACACCTTGGTAATAAGCAACATAAAGGTAATAAGCCATAGAAGCTAGTTTTATATAATAGATCTATGTAATTATGCAACTTTAAAGGGGCGGGGCCTCTTCAAGGTCCTTTCTGACGCTAGCATCGCGCGCGCTCATTGGTCAAATCTATAGCGCGCGATTCGCCGGCTTCCTGTTACACACTTCCGTCCCTTGCACGAAATCACTCCCGCAGATTGCAGAAAAGCGAGAGGAAACATGTTAAACATCAAAAAACTCATTAGTAATAACTAGCTGCCGCCAGCGGTTTCGCCTGCGTGATATGTTTATAAATGATATAGTCTATGTTACTAGTGATAATATAGCATACTACAGATGAAAGATTTTTTTTAAATCCGTCCAGTACTTAATGAGTTGATTCAAAGAAAAATACAAATCTTGGGTTGGGTTTAGAAACGTGCCGCCTCGCTAGAAAGAATGTGAATTTGACAACAAACCGATCTGCCCCCTATCAGTGAAAGTGTAGGTTTTTCATTTATAACGGAGTCTGGATTCGTGACAGATTAATGGCAACAGATTCACCCCTCTTGAAATGTGGGACTCTTTCGGGAACTAATGCTTGATATCTGAAACCTTATACCCGCCCAATTGCGCTGTACAAAATAGGTATCATAAGCTGTAAGTTGGTAGGTTTCAAAGAGAGTGAGTACGCACGTTGATATCTAGACATGCAATTTGTATAATCCATCATGCAGAAGTTCTTGAAAGTAAAGTAGGTAACATAAGTTGAACGACCACATACTCTTCCAGTTCTGAAAAAATATTACCGTTCTTTTGGTCTCCGCTGCACAAAAGAAACCGACCATTACGAGTGATCGCCTTTCTTTAGAAAAGCGGTACTTCTGAACCTTTTTGGACCAAAAAGGAGGTTATGATTTTGACCGGTATTTATTTTCATCTGTTCCCTCATTACGTCTAAACTAGGTACCTACTCATCATATGTAATTTGGCAATTGAGGTATCGATGGAAGAGTCTTGACCGTCCGCTGGTTCCGCTATGTGACGTCATGTTAAATAAATTGAATATGTCGCCCTCTAGAGTACATAACGACATGAACAAAACAAAGGGCTTAATTAGCATGTTTCAAAAATATATATTATATTATAGCCCCAAAAATAATTTAAAAAAGTTATAAAAACTCAAAAGCCACCTATTACGAAAATGTCAACTAAATAGGCATAAACATGACATTACATAGACAAATTATACACATAGACAAATTGAAAATCCGGAGTCACACGTAATGTGTTCCATGCCACGTGTGACTCACGCGGCATCACGAGCTATTCTGCAAGAATCTCACCGTGAAAACTAAGGTGAAGTGAGCTTGAAGTGAACTGTCAATTTTGTCAATCTCTAGCATTACGTGGAATGACAGCTCACTACACGCACACTTCACCTAAGTTTTCACGGTGAGATTTTTACAGAATAGACTGGCTGTTTTTTAATTTTTAATTTTAGCAATATTACTTTATGGAAAAATTTGGCTAACTAGCGAACTAGAATATTGATTATGAAATGTAATTATTAATATTGTAACACCGAATATTTAGTTTTAGATGTAAAAAACGTATTTGAAACTTTCCAAATGCCTTTTTTTACACCAAAAACGGATACAACATCAAATTCAATGTTATAATTGCAATTCATAATTAATATTCTAGTTCACTAGTTAGCCACATTTCTTATTTCCATACAGGAATATTGCCAAATTTATCAAAATATGTAAATTTTTGACAGCTATTTGCGACGTTGCCAACTTTTAGGATAAACGCTCTTAAAATCTTTTTCCATGAAAAACATAATTATAATGTGATCTCAATATTGATTTGATAGAAGAAATACTCGATTACGTCACTTACTGGTAGGCTCTCAAACAGGTAAGGGCCAGGTAGTCACAAGGGTCGACCGCAGATTGTAAATATTTTGTGGTACGTTTACGGATCTTTACGACTTTCTCTTTTGTTGAAAATCTGTAGGCAAATGGAACATGAATTATCCCACATGGATGATATGGTTAGGTATAATATAATCCTAAATGTCTTAAGAGGGTGTATCCGAAAAGTTGGCAACGCCGCAAATAACTGTCAAATATTTACCTGTTTGATTAATATAGCAATTGTATTGTATGGAAATAAGAAATATGCCTAACTAGCGAACTAGAATATTAATAATGAATTGCAATTATAATATTGAAATTTACGTTGTACCCGTTTCAGGTGTAAAAAAGGCATTTGGAAAGTTTCCAAATACTTTTTTTACATCTAAAACTAAATATTTGGTGTTACGATATTAATTATTGCATTTCATAATCAATATTCTAGTTCTCTAGTTAGCCACATTTCTTATTTCCATACAGTAATATTGCAAAATTGATCAAAACAGCAAAATATTTTACATCTATTTGCGACGTTGCCCACTTTCAGAATAAACACTCTTAATCCTAATCTTAAGTAATATTATAAATCTGACAGTGAGTTTGTTAGTAGGACATAGGATAATTTTTATCCCAATATTCTCCCGGGATCGAGACTTATGCGGGTGAAACCGCGGGGTGCAGCTATTAATTATTAGTAGTAGCTTATAATTAGGTATGTTTTGTTAGGCTCTAAGATCGAAAATTCTCATCAAGCGAAAAACAACAGGCATAATTATGGATAATAAACAGATGAGTTAACCCTACACAGCGACGTGCTCAGAGTTTTTAGACAGAGTAGGCAGACAATTTTAAAAGCTAAATATCTACCCAAAATACTGCATGTTGGTTTTGGTGCGTCGTCTTGTCGATTCAATAATGGTGTGGGTAATTGCCACCTCAAATATCCATAGATTAACTGACTTTATAGACATATCAATTTACGAATATTCGAAGTGGCCTTTCGGCGCGTTTGTTTTATGTTCTGTATTTGCTTAATATTGCGAAACATTAAACAATAATAGCGATGAGGAACTAAAGCCTTACAAAAGGGGCCACTGGCGTCAGTTTCACCCTACCATTGCCCACATTTTTTTACTAATTGTTTATTTGCAGACAAACTGACAAAAATTCTTCGTTGGTTACTAATATTTTTTATTTTCTCTCTTTTGGTAGGTATTTCCGTTTGGAAATGTTCTTTAAAACTATTGAAAATATATTGTTATTTGGTGCTGATATCGATACCCGCACAAAACAGTTATTACAACAAAATGTTAAAGAGTATTACTAAAAGAAATACAATTTTTTATGAAGCAGACGATAATTTTCGTTTACACTACCCATACCAAAACATTTACGCCGGTAGCATACCTCCGCCGCGAAACCATATCAGTGAAACCGCAGTAGTTCAATTCAACTGGCTCGCGTCATGTTCCGGTACGCGAAATTCGAGTAGCGGAACATGACGCGAGCCGAATTGAACTACTGCGGTTTCGCTGCTACGGTTTCGCGGCGGAGATGTGCTACTGGCGTTAGAAAATAATAAAACAATGAATTTTACTACGACGTTCGGCAATAAATAAATACAATACGTGACCCAAGTTCACATCATCAACATGTGAATACTTTCTAAAATGGTTATTATCGTAAAAAAAACACATTTTCATTAATAATACATACGACTTACTTATGATCTACGAGGGGAAGTCATTTCTTTTCAAAAGAGTATAAATGAAATAAAAAGTAAATAAAAAATGAAATCATATCATCTAGACTTGTTGCCGCGGCGAGGTTCGAAGGTCGATCGGAGGGACTCGTAGCTAAGTAATAACTGCTGCACTGGTCAATCCGTCAGGTTAAGCTATGCTTGCCGGGGTAGGTCTGTGGATGGGTGACCATCTTTACATACCACTCCTCCGTGCCTCGGAAAGTTCGGCACCGTTGGTCCCGGCTGTCATTCATGCATCTTTGACAGTCGTTACGTGTCGTCAGAAGCCCGAAAGTCTGACAACCAGTCTTATCAAGGGGTATCGTATTACCCAGTTACTGGGTTGTCGAGGTCAGATAGGCAGTCGCTCCATGTAAAATACTGGTATTCAGCTATATCCGGTTAGAGTGGAAGCCGACTTCAATAAAGTTGTTAAAAGGCTAGGCAGATTGGACACCCATTAAATCTGCATGGCCACGAGAGCACACATATAAACACTTAGACGCTAATAGTTTGTGTCTTTCCCGACGCACTCAGTGGCGCTAGTGCAGCGCAATACAAAGTTGCGTCAAATTGTACCTGATAGATGGAGCTGAATTATGATTTAAGAATTTGTTGTTTATTGATAGTAAACTATTCGTAGATAAAATTATATTAGATTTTAGAGCAAGATTATAAATATGTACCTGAGTTAGGGAGGTAAATATTTATAATCACAATCACGTCATTTCCTTTAAAATTGAATTTTATTTTTATTAATTTATCTTTTTTACAGATTCTTTTCTATTTTGTGAATGTGAGAACGCTGTAGGCTTAGTGGGCTGTAAATTTGCTGAGCATGTTTTATTTTGTTTAATACCTGGTACTTGTTGAAAAACCTAAACTATCCTCGCATACAGGTTATTTGAAAATATTGTAAAAGCCAATTATTTTTAAAAGAGCCAATTGAACCTAGCTTCTGACGTTTCATAAGTGCCCATTTAGGTTTATGTGAAATAAAATATTTTGAATTCTGAACCGCACGCCGCTGCCCCTACACGAACATTATCTGTATTCATACTCAAACAGACCAGTACCCTTATTACGTAATACACGATCAATCAGAATCTGAATCGTTTTGAAACAGATTGCTAATCCATTGCTTCGTACGTTCGGAAAAAAAATCTGCTCAACAACGTAAATAACACAATGAATGTTGTTGACCTGTCAAATTGAAACAGATTAGTCGGAATTGTCAACGAAAATGTGTTGCGTAATTAGATAGCAGGCCAGTGGTCGTCAAACCGCGGCTCGCGAGCCACATGCGGTTCTTTGGAATATAGAGCGGCTCTGTACAAAATTTCGATGAGTGCGAGCGTAGATACGCGCAGGGGTTTTGGTTATATCAAGTTTTATCCGAAATTACCAATTTACTGATGAAATTAATCATTTACTGTACCGAAAAGCTTAACTTGTTAATAAGTAAGATGCCTTCATTATATTATTATCAGCTGATATAATGATGATGTTGAAGGTATCCTACTTCTTTGCAAGTTCATTTTAGGAAGCGTTGTGGAGTGAAAGAGGATGGGACTTTTAAGGATTAAGAAAAGTGATAATAATTATGATACAGTATGGACACATAGAAAGAATTGGCTCTCATAAGAAATCTTAGTCGTTATAGTATTGATATTTGGCTCTATTGACTAATGATTTTGCTGACAACTGGACCAGGCGATTCACCGGCTTGTGTCATCGAATAATAGTTTCATCGTCTGATTGAACAGTCTGTTCGTCTGGTATATTTGTTACAATTACTGTTTATTCTGGCACATACCTCGCTTGTTGGGCTTTATGTGGATTGAAGGTTGGAACCGTCAACGCTTCTTCAGTCGGGTTTTCGTTTCGCAGACCCGGACGAATTTCATCGCGTATAGGCGATTGTGTATTGTACATCCATCTTTGTGTAATGCGCGTTTTTTCCCCGTCAACACCGCCATCAGGTACGGCTAAAAGGAAAAAAAAAATTGTACCATTTTATCTTGTTTCTCTTTCCTTTTTACACGACTGCACGATTGCCAGGCAGACAGGGTTATGTGTTTCACGCGTCCCTAGATAGGGATGCGATACATAGATATGTATGGCAAATATTTTATTTCAATCTCAGATTAGAATTTTTCAAGCTGTCGGATACAGTAAGTTGGTGGCAACCAACTGTATCCGATAGCTTGAAAAGTGATGAGTGCATGTTTTGAACTTTTTAGTTGCAGTCGGGTTGTATGATTTTTTAAATATTTTTACCGTGCAGTACAACGTTTGTCAGTAACTGGGTTGTGGAGGTTAGATAGGCATCCGGTTAGACTGGAAGCCGACCCCAACATAATTGGGAAAAGGCTAGGCAGATTGATTGGTTCAAGGTTTGACTGCGATCTTTTGCCCTTTATGGAGCCTCTGTGTGGTCACACAGACTGTCTGGTTTCGGCGCGGCGTACTGGAGAATAGTTTAGCTATCTATGATCACTCGAAGATACGACAATTATACAGTAATGCTATTTTATAAAAATCTCATCGTGAATACTTAAGTGAAGTGAGCTGACAATCCCTAGCACCAGATGGGATGAAAGTTCTCTTAACCTAAATTTTCACGGTAAGTTTGTACGAAATAGTGGAATGACAGTTCACTTCAAGCTCACTTCACCCAAGTTGTCACTGTAGGATTTTACAGAATAAGTCGGCAGTTGGTGTATTCCATTGTAAAGGAACACAAGGAACTGCAACATTCGTGCAGGCTTGTCATGCTTGCAGTTACGTGTGGCTACCTTAAGGGTATGATTCCGAACAACGGCGCAGTGCTGCAGGGTTGCCGCGTCACTACTATTCCCCATACATTTTTATAGATTTTTATGAGATTATATTCCAAGCAATGCTACGCGACATTGCTGCATCATTACCTTTAGCGTAGCTTTTGTGGTTAAGCGCAAGCCCGTCGTATAGGTAGGTACTATCGAGGACACAGGCGCCTGACCACTTTTCAACCTTATAGAACCTAAGCCAAAATTAAATAAGAACAATACCTACTTACATAGAGATACTGCTACTTGGAGGAATATGAACACTGTCGTTCCACAGTGAAACATTGTTTTTTCGTTCTAATATTCTTAGATTTGAAAACACTGAATACTGAGAATTGTGTTTGAAACTGTAAACCAATTTTGAAAGACATTTTTCATTATGTTAAGTAAGGGATTGTAAACACAGGAAAATTAAAAGTATCGAGTTATTATTGTACCTACAATTTTATTGTCATATAAAAAGTTAATTGAAATATGGCGTTATCGCTCATGAACTTTCCATGGATTTTATTTAATTGTAAAAGTTATTTACCGTGAAATCCGACCGCTTTTTGAAACTATATTACTAAATAAAACCAAAATCGTTCAAATCATTTATTTGCATAACACAGGACTTAGATTAGGTTCAGTTGAATTAGTACCTACCTGAGCAAATCTGCTGCCAACACACACATACACATTGGACAGTTACACATCCGATCTATTATACTAACATAAATTAATCTATATCTATACAGAGTATAAAACAAAGGCCGCTTTCCGAATTAGAACGTAATCGTTCACAGCGCTGACATCAATAATTGGCGTTCCGATTTAGATAGCACGATTATGACAGCTGAGGGCTGTCAACAATTCGGAAAGCTCGTGAACGCGCTCACGGTGCTCGCTCAACGTCAAAACTTGCTTATCATATTTCTTTGTGTTTAAACTACAAATTTCTTCTTCTACATTCGTTAGGTAGCCAGAAGCACAATTTCAAAAATGCCACGTTTGTCTAAAGTTATGATGCGACTCAAAACAAAACAGCACAACTGTAATTTTTGACAGCGCTCACGGTGATATTAGTAAAAGGCATGGTCGGCGTTATCGCATGTCATGACGTCATCTATGACGATTCACGATACATCGTTAACGCGCTCACGCTTATTCGGTACGGGTGTTAGCACGCTCAAATCGATTACAGCGTAACTCGGAATGCAGTGAAAGTCACATTTTCTGACCATCAATATCAATATGTACACATAAACTTTGCACCTGCGCGAAGTAGAGTCGCTAGAGAAGCGTCGTTTTATCGTCCACAATGTAGTAATCATCCAAAAAGTAGTCATTATGATATGCATATACTGAAAAAATAACAGTTCAATTAATAAAGTTATTGATAATCACAGTCTGCATTAGGTACACAGGACATCGCTTGCAGAGTAAGCAAGCTGAAATTGCAGTGGGGTGGCCATGTTTGTCGAAGGGACCGATGGCCGGTGGAGCAGACGAGTGGACCCGTAAATACAAAGGCAGATGCAACACCGAGACCCATAGTCTGTCCTGCATTATCTTGCGAATGGCTTCAAGCAGTAATAGTCCTTCCGAACTCAGCTGCAACACAGCGGTTTGTAGTTGAACCGCATTTGTTTGTTTAGGGTAATGAAAAGGCGGATTCAACGCAGACACCCATAGTACCTACTATATACTACAAATTGTGAACTGGGTGGAATGGATTAGATTAAGTTAGATTAGAACTCGAGGAGCTCGTGGCTAAGTAATAACTGCCACACGGGTCGATCCATCAGGTTAAGCTACCCTTGCCGGGGTTAGTCTGTGGATGGGTAACCATCTTTACATACCGACACTCCTCCGTGCCTCGGAAAGCACGTTAAGCCGTTGGTCCCGGCTGTCATTCGTGGATCTTTGACAGTCGTTACGGGTCGTCAGAAACCCGAAAGTCTGACAACCAGTCTTGCTAAGGGGTATCGTATTATCCAGTTTCTGGGTTATGGAGGTCAGATAGGCAGTCGCTCCATGTAAAATACAGAAATTCAGCTGCATCGGGTTAGACTGGAAGCCGACCCCAATATAGTTGGGAAAAGGCTAGGCAGATTGATTGGGGCTAGATTAGAACTGTGACAAATAGCAGCTAGGCAGATTATAGTATTAGGCAAAAGGTGCGTTTCATGGCAAGCACGTTTGATACCTGCAGTGCAGACAGAGCGAGTACTTATAAGCTGTATTGCAGCCGTTTTTGTTAAAATAATGTCTTTCGGACCCATGAAACATGAAATCATGATGTCATGATTTCATGAAATAGTATTTTTTTAGACACCAATTATATAATAGGTCTTTACCTATGAAATTGCCGTTTTGTATGAAAAAATTTAATCGAATTTTTTTCATGTATTTTTTATTTGTATTAATTGAAGTAATCACCCATGCAATCAATGCCTCGAATTTTTAACGTATCCATGATGACGAAAAATATTGAAATGCGATGAAAATGTAACACTAATCAATAAACAAATGACTACTTTTGGAAAAAAAAATCCATGTTTTTAAAATAAAATTAATTTGAAATTAGAATTCTTAGCCAAACAAAAATTATTTTGATTTGAAATGGCCAGTACTGCAGAACGGCAATTTCATAGGTAAAGACCTAATATATATTTGGGCCAACTTATATCTACAGAAGATTGCATGAATAAAGAAATAGAACGAGGAATAACTAATACTAAGAAAAGGTTTTGGTCTCTTAGTGAAATAATGAAAGATATAGATATACCAGTGAAAGGAAATTAGAAAGTATACAAAATATGCACTATGCCTTGTTTATTATCCGGGTGCCAGACATGAGCGTTAACAGAACTACAAGAAAGTAAATTAAAAGTGCGAAAATGCAATAGAAAGCAGTATTTTAGGCAGCAAAAGTAATAGAGGCAGACAAAACAAAAGACGGGAAGATGACTTCAAGAAAATTGCTGGTCAGGTATGGACCCGTTTAGCAAGAGACAGGAATACGTGGAAATCTTTAGAAGAGGCTTTTGTCGACAGACAAGCCGTTCTGACGCAAACAACCAGTTGCCGATAATTCAAATGCAAGTTAGAATTAAGGCTCGTACAAACCAGCGCGACGCGACGGCGCGACGCGACTCGAACAATACAATTTCTAAGAGAACTTGACGGTATAACAATAACCGGTGTCGCGTCGCGCTAGTCTGCACAAAGCTTTACGATAAAATTTAGTATTTTAGTTGATGTCATAAATAAAGTAGCCGTTTTAAATAAAAAAAATAAAAAAGTATTTTAGTAAATAGGCATTTATTTATTGTAAGAAAGAAACAGCAATAAAGGCTATTTAAATTAATTTTATTTATTTATATTGCTGATTCTAGTGGTTATAATTCTGTAAAGCCATATTTGTTACGGTCGCGAATCATATATTTTAATCAACATACAACCGATACTGACCTGAAAATGGCAACAAAAATGTAAACAGAAAAATTGTGAGACAAATAACTTACCCATATACTGTGAAGCAAGCGCTGGCAACGAAAAACACGCACCCGTATGAGATAGTCGCCATACTGTAAATTAATTTTATTTAATATATAACTTTCATGAAACATTCCCGTTTTGACCGGCCTCAAAACAGGGATGCGTTTTAGAAAGAAAAAGAAAGATAAAGTGTTTATTCTGCACAAACTAAACGCATATTACAAAAAAAAAAAAAAAAAACGATACCACATTACAAATTAGCCAAAAGCCTCGTATCCATTATTAACACAGAAATGTTTGACAAATTTTATCTATTGCTTGCTGTCAAGGTCAGAGAGAGTTTTCGTACGAATTTTACTCGTGCGAACATAAACGAACACGCACGAAAGATCCCGACCTTCCAAGTACTAAGGGAGCGTGCAGACTGCAACTGCGAGTAAAGGATATCGCTCATTATAACAGCACCACTCCGATACGGCAAATAACAAGTTAGGCTTTTAAATCAAATGCATTAAAGTCTATTTTACGATGGCTATACAGAATAGTGGACGGCTCGCCGGCCGCTCACAGCCCGCGAGCCGTCACACGTAAAGTAGTCTTTAATGCATTCGATTTCAAACCCTAACTTGAATGACAATTTGAAACAGTTGAGTTGAAGTTGTTGTCAATTTAAAAATGTTAGTTTTAAGTTTCGAATTACGCGTGAAGAGAAATGCCATCCCCGCGCCACAGAAGCATTGACGATCATAATTGCCTTGTACGCATGCGCGGGGCCGCCTTTTTGTTCGCGCGCTCGCCAGCCGATGGGTGGGGACGCCGCGCGCCGCCGTGCAGTCGAAGAAGCGCCGTCGGATGATCAGTGCGCGCGGACGTATGCCTAATCGCTCGCGCGTTCCCGCCAAAATCGGTTTAGTCATTTTAAAGTCCTTTAGTTACGCTAGTTTTAATTGTTTATAGTTACTGTGAACTGTTCTATGAGCGAGTTTATGTAAACCTGTGGGAAAAGTAATATAAGTACTCTATTACCGGTAACTTTGTGTTTGTTTTGTGTTGAAATCCCGGCCTATCACGAACACTAGTAATGTGACCACAATTTTCTCCCACAATAAATAAGCAATGTTTTATACATGATAGTAAAAATTCTGTGTACTATGTATAATGATTTTATCATAATATTCTAACTGGGGTGTTTGGTGGTGTGCGTTAATTCCGGGGCACTTTAACTACGGCATGACCTATAATTCAAGATAATTATCTTTTAGTTTGTACTGTTATGAGATAAGAGCTAAAGACATCAACACGTACTTTCAGAGCCCTCCCTGCAGTTGACATACTCCATCATGCAATAGGTAGAAAATGTTATGTATCTATCATAGACTGTTACGGCGCATATTTTACCAGTCCTGAAACAAAGAAGTACTTTATCGTAGGTAGTTAACTGACTCAGACGTGCCTTTGCGGAAATCCATTATAAAATACAATAAACGACCTATATTTAGTAACCTAATCCGCTTAACTGTTCTTAAAGACTCATAAGGAACCCTGTAAGAAATCGACACGTGTTTCACTTCTCAACAAGGCATCCTCAGAATGACGATTGACTTGTTGCGGACCCGGACACGACGTGTTGCCACGTCAAGAGTCGAGCGCAGTGTGAGCCACATCATATCATGAAAATGAGTAAATTCATTGTCGGTGAAATGACAGAAGACCAAATATAAGGCTAGGTTTGCGACGTTCTTCGTTGTTTTAGATAATTGGAGACGAATAATTATTTCCAGCAGTGGCTGATGACGCCAAAGAGCCACAGTGCGACTGTGGAGTCACATCAAAGACGATGCCTCACCTCTTGTCGTGCTCTCTGTGCTATGGAAGACCTTTGCGAAGCCAACGCTAAGGCCCTTTGTATAGACAAGTTTTTCTTGCCGTTAAAAACTACGTTTTACTCGCCGTGTGTAAGGCACGGTCGTCAGTGTTGTATGGATCACTATGGAAGCTTGTTGACGGACACGTTTTTTC
Organism: Agrochola circellaris; assembly: GCA_914767755.1. Lineage (NCBI taxonomy): Eukaryota > Metazoa > Arthropoda > Insecta > Lepidoptera > Noctuidae > Agrochola > Agrochola circellaris. Next base: position 10,063,736 of record OU611863.1, on the reverse strand, counting down.
TATGGCTCTGTTTATACGCCGTACCGTAAAGAAACCGAATACTCAAAGGGCTGCTGTCGAAGTGCCCGAATTCTGGTCGAAGCTTTTAAATTGTCATTTATGCAACTGTTGGGGTTGTAGGGGTATTAGATAATAGTATCACATGAGTGTTTTAACACCTAATTATGTAAAGAAAGAAAGAAAGAATAATTTTTATTTGGACACAGTTCGTGAAACACAAAATACAAAATAAAAATGTGAAAATAATATACAGTTGCACACAAGCAACACAGCACACAACAGCACAGCACAGCCTGCAGCTACTGTTGCTGTTATATACAGTTGCATACAAGTCTTTATTTACACCCATGATATGAATTCTCTATAAAAGGTTCTGAAACCATGCGGTGTTGTACAGTGTTGTAAGAACTCTATGTAAATTCAAGGAAAGTTTAATTGCTGAGTATCTAAAACAAATACACTATGTAAAAGTTTTTTTTTTAATTACGGAGCTGTGGTAGTGTAACGTGCGTGCATGACAATGTTCTTTTTTTAAAATGCATAAAGATACCACGAATTGAGTAGTGAGAATGTGGCTGTTTGATGAGTAAGGAAGCGATCAAAAAAGCAAAGGAGTTGCATAATGAAATTTAGTACAACATTATAACACTCGTTTGGATGATATTATGATTACTACGAAACTGGTTGTTTTAATGTTGGTACTAAGCTAACTGTTTCAGAAACTTTTATAGAGCATTTAACCTGGGTGTAGATAAGCATATAAATGGAATCATCGATACGACGAAAAAAAAGAAGCGGTTGCTGATGATATAGGGAATAATATAAGAATGGTTGTAACGTATACTTACACGTAAGCGTGCAGGCAAGGCTTCGCCATATAGTCACAATAATGCCGTTGTGAAATGAACAAGAGGGTAGTTCGTGTTACTGCTCTCGTTTTCCTAGACTGTGCGTCTGTTCTTTTATATCTGCGGGAAAAGGCTTTTTTCAAAGAATTGTAGTTTGTGAATCTGTTGCATAACAGGAGTTATTAAAACACTAGTGTAGTTTACACCACCAACTTCCAAACTCCGGCCTCCTAAAATTCCTAATGGAAGAACCCAATAATACTTTGCCAGACCTGCGACCACGAGACCAACGGGACAGTTAAACCTGTTAAACCCCAGTACGTCACCCATCGCCCGCGTGTACCATTGGACTGTCACCAACGAAAATGTTGGTCTATAGTGCCGCAATCACTACAGTTGAAAATATTAATACTATACTACACAGGGTGGCAGGGACATCGACGCGAAGCCGGCTACCATGTATTCAGTACATGATTCTGAACCCCCTGAATTGAAATTTTTCGACGGTTATTAAAAAAAAAACTGATGTTTCATAGAATGCAATACCTACGCGGTCAAAATGTATGGACAGCTGTTTTTTTTTTCTTCAAACCGACGAAAAATTTCAAAGCATTGCAGCAGGGGCGTTAAGAATCATGTTCTGAATCCATGGTAACCGGCTTCGCGTCAATGTCCCTGACACCCTGTATACAATACTACTATACTTTATACTATACAATGTGAAATTTAATTCGTTTGCATCCTCGTATGGGGTCATTGTACTCATCATTATGAACAACTTTCACTATGGGGATAACACTGAAATCGCGAAAAAAAAAATCAGGTGTTCCCTTCATTATAACGAGCTATGCGAACATAAATGTATGGAACAGCTGATTTTTTTTACGTGATTTCAGGGTTGGCCCCGTAGTGAAAGTTGTTCATAATGATGAGTACAATGACCCCTTAAGAGGATGCAAACGAATTAAACTTCACATTGTATATTAATATTTCTTGTGTGATTGCATTCTCTGAAACTAAACATTTTGTTTCATGATGTTTACTTGTCTGCAGCCGCTCTTGCGCTTTCCGTCGGTGGACCAGGGACAAAACCTTGGAAATCAGATTCCTTCTGACGTAAACCTTCATGAATCGGATTAGATAAAGAAGACTCTTCAGCGGTGTTCACTTGCCAATCCGATAATCCTGAAACTAATCTGCAGATTAATTGCATAACACAGTTTTAATCACAATCCCAATTTTGAAAGAAATTCATGAAAATCGACTTCACAACAACGTGAATACTTAACGCAAAGAATGTTGTTGAAACAGTCAGAAAAAAAATACAAACAGAAATCAAGATACTGGTACAGAAATGGTCAAGGTAAAGACCCATGCCATTATAATTTTGTAGGTATTCCTGGCACCCACTTGGTATACAGGCATGCGCCGACGGCTATATCTTGATCATTTTTATGGTTCCGTACCTCAAAAGGAAAAAACGGAACCCTTAAAGCATCACTCGTGTGTGTCTGTCTGTCTGTCTGTCACAGCCAATTTGCTCCGAATCTAATGCACCTATTAAGTTAGGGCACATATGTATTTCTGTGACCCAAACACGGACGTGTAACATAAATATGAATTCTAAATATGGGGGTCACTTTTGGAGGGCAAATAAGATATCGCAATTTATACGCCATCACCATTTAGCAAGCTTCGAAGAAATCAATCATATAAATATTTCGTTGTACCTAGGTACTTGTTTTAATTCATAAGAATGGCATTGCAAAACGTTACTATTTATTAAGATTTGATTAACTACGCATTGGTATCATTTTAATCATGATTTTTATTGTATAATAGGAATTAATTTTACACTCTCACTTTTGCTTCAATTTAAACATATTTGTTTATTTAGAAAATATAATATCTATATATATTTCGGCGCGAGGGTGGCCGGTTTCAAGGACACCTGTTTTTTACAAGGTCCACGTGGTTTTGAGGGTATTCATTTGCCACTACTTAAAAGATAATTAATATTTAAATTAAAAGTAATAATTAACAATAAAACGTTTTGATAATGTGAGTCAGGGTTGATCCGTGTCACAATTAGAGTTGTGGCCAGGGCGCTCACTCGACTCCAAAACTGTCCCGAAATTTTTATTTTTTATTTCTTTGATTTTTGTATGTCATCTCGTAGTTGACCTCTAAGGTTGTGACTACTTAACCGGGATATCCTGTGGCTGCCTTAAGCTAACTTTAAGCCTCCAGCCAGGGCATAAAAACTTACGAACTAAGCGACTACTCGCTAAGGGCATCCCCTGTGCGGTACGAACCTCGGCTTAGGGCATCGCTGGGGGGAGGAAAGCAAGATGGCACAGGCTGGATTATATCTGGATAATTATTATTAACAGGGGAATTTAAAGCTACAGGCTCAGCTTCGGCGTGGGCTGGCACTTCATCGAGCAATGGTTGGGGGGAGTAGGTATAACATCAGGGTCGCGATCGCGGGGGCCTCGGCAGCAAGGTCAGAATGACGGCCGTCTGTTTTTGTGTACTGTACTGGTGGCCCTATTGATCTTCTGGAGGGGGGTTATGGGGTCATCTGGGTTGATAAAAAAATGCCTCGGATGGCGGGATCTACTAATTTTGGAGGGGATATAACACTGGTGGCCTCGAAAACCAAAGGGTTACGATGTTTGGCGGCGGTATCAAAGAATTGCTTGGAAGCGCGTTTTAGGAATTGGTGGATAGTAGGAATTTTTAGGTCGAGATGGAGGATCTCGTTTCAAACGTACCAGGGGGATCCTTGAGCCTTTCGTAGGAAACGGTTTTGAAGGGTCTGCATTGGACGTGGGAGGGCTTTGCGTGTGCGAAGACTGCGCAGACATAAGTCTTTGTCGTAATTGGGTGAATGCACGCTGTGTAGGTGAGCAATTTGCATGTTAGTGACAATTTGCTACTAGCATTCAGAACAAAGTTGAGTCTACTAAGAGCGAAAGTGCAGCGCGAACAAAACTTCTTTATGCGCTCTGAGAAGGAAAGATGCTCATCGAGGATCACACCTAGGTATTTTGCTTGCTTCTCCCAAGGGATCGGCTTGCCGAACTTGGTCATCGGTCGGGGGAGGCAGGGTTGGAGACGGGGTTTCGAGAAGAGAACCGCTTTACTCTTCTCGGGATTGACTTCAATTCTTCACTTAGGGTTTTATATAAATGTGGGTGTTATTGTAATTTATTGCAGTGTTTCATTTAATTCCGGTAACTAAACAACCATAGCCAAACATAAATTCATGGAAATCATCCTAACTAATACCTTTTATAAATGCGAAAGTGAGTTTGTTTGTTATTTTTTATGCTTTCACGCTGGAACGGTGATCCCATCAATAGTGTTTTGGCAAATATGAAATCAAAGTAAATAGTATTAAATAAAAACTTACAGGACAATTGCAGCATTATGAAATATTTGATATTCCTTAAAGCGCAACACATTTTTGTTTATGTTAAAAGATACCTACTTCCAGTAAGATTAAGTAATAATTTAATCGTACAAAGCAGAAAACTTTTTCTTATGAACAAATGAAATATTCTTTTAAATAGAGACACAAAAATACACTGTAAATATACTCGTACATTCGTGTGGAGTAATCATAGCTCGTGAATTTACTAAAACGCGTCGAGTTATTCCTTATCAGCTACAATAGTTATAACTGTTATATAGAATCGTAACGTCAATCAATTGAGTATAGGTATATTCATCAGTATGTCACGTGGTCCCACCACGAGACATGCCCAGCCTTAAGCGTGGAGTCACCGGTGATCATAAAGCTCGGTGACTGCCATTTACTAGCTTATCTTGAGGAGGTTGTGTGTGGAGTTGCAACTCATTGCAACTGAAACCACTTAACACTATCGTCGGGTCACACCAAAATCTACATTTGCTTACTTTTAGAGTAAGAGAGGTTAATACTTTAGTACACAACCTTGCAGCAAACAAGGCTCCGCAAAACTCTAGACGAGGAATTGTCGTTGGCTTTATCGGCGCTACTATACTTTTAGAAGTTAAGAGATGTACCTTTACTAAACCTGATTGATCTACCGAACGAATGTACAAGCAAGCGCCGTACGCTCGATATGAAATATCTGAAGAAACATAAATTTCATAAATTCCTGAGTTATCTCTAAGTACCCATCGAGGAATTCCTACGTGATTCAGAAGTGGTAAACTATCTGCAAAGGCAAACTATAAATTTACGACTGCAGTTTCAAGTATTGTGCCCTGTAACTTATGTACAGTTACAGCCCAACTAAGTATCAGCGGTAACATGCGTCACCGTAACTACGTTTAGCTTGAAACGTTACCGTGATTGGAGATATTGGCACATAACCATCTGCATCTTTAAATTTCTCACTGATTGAAGCGTCAGCGAATAGAATTAGTACTGCATCGGGCAACTCTCCTTCTTCTAGTTGATCACGCTTTAGTGCAGGCCATCGGAATCATTTTACAACAACCATGCTGCCATTGACCAAGCCTTCAGACACCGAAACATTTCTTCTCATCAGAACTTTTGATCCCACTGCCACTTTAACGTTAACAGTCCACCACATTTGTTTGGGTTCGCTGAAATTACGTTTTCTGGTGGCGTTTTGCCATAAGTAGCTGCTTCTATTGACTCTTCTATAGCCATAAACATATAGACCCGTTCTTTTCATTTGGCAAGCCCATTGGGCAACTTAAAACATATTTAAATATTTACAAAAAAAACTATTAACTACTTATTACAAACAAATACTCTTACTACAAAAAACGACTACCCTTATTACAAAAAAAAATTAAACCGACTTCGAAAGAAATTAACTCACTTATGAAATAATATTTTAAATAAAGGTACACGAAATTAACCAACAAAACGAAATCAAAAGTAGGTAAGAAACAAATTAGACGCCTACAATTTTTTTTGAGGTTAAAGCTTTGTGCAGACTAGCGCGACGTGACAGCGCGACGCGACACCGGCTATTGTTATACCGTCAAGTTTTCTTAGAAATTGTATTGTTCGAGTCGCATCGCGCCGTCGCGTCGCGCTGCTCTGTACGAGCCTTTATGCCAGCTCCAAAAAAGCACCTATCTTCAGTTCCTACAAGGAGAAAGTGTCTGACTAACATAATATATCGACGTAAGGCGAAACTGCTGGGACTAGGAAGTGAAATTTTGCACTTTTATAATGTAGGGGAGCACAGGTGTGAGTACTATGTACTAAAGAGCTACCATTCACCGGGTAATACGTCTTTTATTGACTTGAATGTGCCCTGGCGGCTGTGAGTATGTCATGCTCACTCAGATGTTTCGCTGATGGTGGCGCGTGTGTTGGATCATTTAGCTCCTTTCAAAATGGTTGAGCTGAATGGTGCTGATCCATGCGTCATGTTCTCTTAGCGGCCATGGCTGATTTTAATTTTTGAATTGTTCTTTGTATTACGGACGCTTCTAACGTGCACGTCTTTCTACATTGTTCTCACATGTATAATTTCAACATGAATGATGTAACCAATACTTTGTAACAATTTATTTAATTTAAAAGAGTGTCCGTGGAATTTCTTGCCCGTTCTTCTCCATAGGTACCTACTACGCTTTGGAATGGGTAACTAGCTTCATATTTTTGACTGACCGATTCCTTGACAATTCAAACGTGCCTGTAATGGTTTAATTGAACTAAATGCTTTGAGTTTGAGTTTGAGTTTTGAGTCTATTATGTGGTTTTTGAAAATTTCACCTTTAAGGGGGCGAAAAGGGGGGATTTCGTTGGTATGAAAAATCTTATTCGTTGAGTTAATAGCCTTAAAACTTGGCACAAAAAGGACTAGGCTTGCATGAATTCAAGATAGTATTTCAATCATTAGCCGTTGTACACAATTTCTGAGCAGTAACCTAACAAAAAGTACTAAGCATGCATGAATTCACGATAGTATTCAATAATTATGTTATGCTACTAATAGGATTTGGATGAGGCAGACAGATAGTTTATAACGTGGATTAACACATAGGATACAACCCGGTAGTACGTTTCCATGGGATAATTTTCGACTTCCACGCGAGCTAAGCAGCGGGAAAAAGCTAGTATAATAATAATGTAATACATATAAAAAAAAAATTGTAGGCCCCTAATTTGTTTCGTACACACACGAAATTAACCAACAAAACGAAATCAAAAGTAGGCTTTTGATTTCGTTTTGTTGGTTAATTTCGTGTGTATATAAAAATATTATTTCATAATTTTGTGTTAACTTCTTTCGACGTCGGATTTTTTTATTTTATTTTTTTAATAATATGGAATTAAATTAACTTAAATTATTTATAACTTTTTATTCAAATGGTCTATGGCATGGCACTGTTTATACATCTACACCTTGCGGTGATCCGCGGGAGGAGGAAGCAGGTCTTCGATTAGCCAGGTCATGGTAACGGACATGAAACTGATAACTGAAAGTAAATGACAAATGTGCGGTCATACATGCAAACCGAGGAAAGATTGTGAAATCCGCGGGAACTCAACTCTCGGATTCCATAAACCTTAGAGCCCTCTCCGCATCCGAAACCTATAAGTATTTGGGTATGTCGGCTTCTTTGGCCGCCTGAAGAAAGTATTTTAATAGTCTTCTAGGCGGAAACAAGGTGCGCGCCTTCAACGGTTGGGTCATGCCGGTTTTGATGTACTCCTTCGGCATACTCAAATGGACTCAGACCGAACAACGACAAAAATTTAAAAAATCCTCAATTTTGCATTTTTATGCCATTTAATTGACAACATTAACTTAGGTTAATTTCCCACAATTTGCAAAAATTGCAATTTTTCTTAATTTTTACAAAATATAGGGATAACTTGTTATCTTAAACATAGGAATTAAAGTAAAAGCCAGGCTGGAAGACTAACTTTTGTAAATATTGATTAGATATTTTTTTATAGTTAAATATGTACTTGATCCCTAGACACTTTTGATGTGTGTATATAGTAACGAAATTTCGATGTTTTGTCAAGTCGTATAAACCATACGAAACAGGGGCAGGTCACTGATCTACACTTTAGAAGAAATTATAATTTTTTGTTTGCTTAAACTCAAAAACTAATGGAAAGATTTTTAAAGTTATTTCCCCAATAGAATGCTATATTATCACTGAGTAACATGGGCTATCATTTATAAGATAAATAACACGCGGGCGAAGCCGCTGGCGGAAGCTACTTATATATAAATAATTGACACCAAACATGAGTGAATATTATTACTATATTTAATAATATATAATAGGTGCAATACGGCCGATGAATCATCACCGGCTCGAACTTTGCGCGGCTGTTATTGAGGCGAGTGTGAGTGGGTGTACATTCGCGTAACTTTGGAGAGCCTATGTTCAGATCGGTCATGATTCATCTGTACCACAACACATGGATTTATATATCAGGATAAGTTAAATGGAGCTTATCCTAGTGGCGAAACAGGCCCTTTGGTCAGCTCGGAACCATTACTACCATTCCCACTGCAGGTCATCCCGAACGTAGTCTGTATCCAAAAAGAAGTCATCATCATATGTTTGATCTGAAAGAAAAAAATCGATTTCATTGTAAGCATAAAGTTGTTCATAATGATGAGAACAATTATCCCTTCTCAGGTTTAGGGTTATCTATTCTATTTTTAGGGTAAACAAAAACTAACGATCATAATCATCATCATCATTTCAGTCGAAAGACGTCCGATGTTGGACATAAGCCTCCCCCAAACATCGCCACTTCGACCGGTTCTGTGCTTCTCGCATCCAGTGGATTCCTGCGGCCTTCACCAGGTCATCAGTCTGTAGGAGGCCTACCAACGCTACGTCTTCCGGTACGCGGTCGCCATTCCAGAACCTTTTGGGCCCATCGCCCATCTGTTGTGCAAGCAATGTGCCCTGCCCACTGCCACTTAAGTTTGACAATTCTCTGGAATATTTCGGTTACCTTGGTTATTCTACGGATCTCTTCATTTCTGATTCGATCACGTAGGGAAACTTCAAGCATAGCCACACTAACTCATATACAACACATAACTGTTATCCATTTGTTATAGCTGTTGGTTCTCCTATCAATAAATAAATAAATAAATACTCTAATGAACGACGCGTGAAATTAGCTGTTCCTGCCACCTCGTGGCGGGAAGTGCGGCCAAAGGCTCGCTGCACTGCCGATCGCTACGTGGGTTTTGTCATGGTAACGATACATTGCGTGTGAGGTAATAAAACAAATCAGGTTTATTGGATTCCGATAACATTCCTGAAATAATTTCATGTACCGATCATATTAGTATGATATACTGAATTCACCCCATCAGTCTGCGGAGGGCTGTCCCTTACACCCAGTATAAAGTTCTTATAATACTTACGGACGAATTCTGTTACTGGCTTTGGTAAATAACATTGACCCATGTGCATGACTTGCCAAACTGTAAAATTAGGAAAATAATTGTAAGTAGATTGTTGATTGTTGTTGATTGTTGTAGTGTTGTGTTGTAATTGTTGTTGTATTGTGTTGTGTTGTAATTGTTGTTGTATTGTGTTTTGTTGTTGTGTTGTGTTGTCTTAAATTAGAATGGATAATTCGGTCGGTCGGTTCGGAAAAGAGGGAGAGCGGTAAATTCCCAGGAGGCCAATTCTCGCGTTTTCACTCGTTCAAGTCGCATTCGTATTGCCGCTCGACTTCCTATGTCGCTTATAAAATGGTGACATTATCCAGATTCCGGCCAAGTGCGTGTCGGGCCACGCACAACGAAGGGTTCCGTAGTTGGGATGAATTTATCCCAAGAACAAACTTAACATTGTAGTTGAAAAAATGTTTGGTATGGGAATACATTCCAACTGCAAATGTAAGCTTGTATGCACAATATTGAGTGATTTACCATGTTTTTTTAAGACCATAGACTTATAGGTTTTCCTATAATCTATGAGTAAAGAACCAATCTCTGTATATTTTTCATAATTTTAGGCCTTGTAGTTTCGGAGATAAGGGGGGGCATATTATGGGCAATATTCATCTATATTCTTATTTTTTTAAAGTTTATATAAATGAGATCTTCACAACAAGCCCTTTCATTTGATCTGTCACACGATATAGTTTACAAAACTTTATTTTATTTCCAATTTGCCCCCGAAAAGTTACCCCATATTCAAATTTCATTTATTTACGTTACTCGTCCGTGTTTGGGTCACAAAAATTTATATGTGTACCAAATTTCAATTAAATTGGTATATTAGATTCGGAGCAAATCGGCTGTGTCAGACGGACAGACAGACACACGAGTGATCCTATAATAGTTCCGTTTTTTCCTTTTAAGGTACGGAACCCTAAAAATGTTGTCATTATACGTCGCGTGAAGTGATCCATTCCACAAAATGATGCTACGTTTTAAACGATACCGTAGATGTACTTCTTATAGTTTATTAAAAAATACTTTTAAGCGTATATCTATAAGGTTTTGAGCAACATTTTATACGTATGTATTTCATAAACATTTATGAATACCATCATCATTATTGATTTTGGTACTCCATTTTTATTTTATTATTAACATTAAAATAAGTTCTCTTACAACGGAATGCATGGCTGATGCTTAATGTGTCATGTCATTTGTCACGTCAAATTATTAAGGTCATAATTTCTGTTTATTTACATTGATTATCTCTTTATCTCTACATAAATTAAGTAATTAAATAAAAACAGGATGCCTGCCAATGATATTATAAGTGAACTGATGACTACCACAATAAGATCAAGACTTATCAAGATGGAGAAAAAGAAGAAGAAGAAGACGTATGGTTGTCGTAACAACTGGTGGTACTGCAACAACTAGACTGTCCTGCTGCTCCATCAACGCTGCTGTACCTACGTGTCCCGATTATAATACTTTATAAAGGTCCAAAAGATAGTTGGGAAATCCTAGCGAAAACAAATTTCACGTCGTCACAACACGAATTCAAATTTATTTGTGGTCAAAGTACCGCACAAACATCTTTCGAAATTGATGAATAATTTGGTCGTGAAGGGACATGGTCCAGCGTTTCCTAAGCTCACGGACAGCGTGCGATACAGGACGCCGACTATTCGTGTAAACTTGTGATAATTATAATGTATTGTATGTAATTATAATGTATAGTATTTATTTTAGATATATAAGTTTGTATTGAAAAAAAAAATAAAAAAAAATTAGAAATCTATATTGTTTGAAATACTGCATCATGTTGGTGGTACAATGATAATAGGTGCGTAGGTATATCATTTAATTCTAGTGACAAAATAACCTTTACATAAATACCTTACAGACTCTGAAAATTCAGTATACACCCAATTATAAACAACAAATGCATATTATTATCACACCACACATGGAAATTTAGTTTTGGTCATTCTTTTCTGTAACATCTCCAGCCGGCCAAAATTCTGGGCAGCGCGTGAACCTAGAGGATGTCAGAATTAAAATCTCGTTCGACTGCATCGTCCTTCCTTCGGCACTGATTAGACCTTAGCTCGTTTTCTATCGATGTCTGTAGATCCAACCGGGAAATTTACAGGAGCAAGGTGGGGCACTGCGGCTCGAAAATCCTCGCTTCCAGGAGCAGTACCGCGTTTGTTGTGGCTGCGTCACGATCAAACCTACTTGCCCTCAACCAGAGTAAAACCCTCCGAGTCCATTTGACTGGTTAAGGAGTCGACAATCTTGAAAAATTATTTCAAAGTGAAACAAATGTTTCGAGCACCATTTTATAAGTATCTCATAAACATTTATCAAAAAAATATTCATTATTGATTGCGTAACTCAATTTTTATTTAATTACTGGCTTCTGCCCCCGCCTTTGTCCGCGTAAAATTGGCACAAGCTGTGCCTCCCCTTACTTCGTTTTCGCTTAGCCTTCTTTCTGACTTTTTCTTTTTGCTTGGCTCCTAAGGGTCGAAGCGTGATGTTAATGATGTTCTTCCTCAAGTATTAGACTATCAAAAATGCAAAAAGCATATTCTCAAATCAGACGGGTAGTTTCAGAGATTAGCGCCTTCAAACAAAAAAATAAACAAACTCTTCAGCTTTATTAATAGTATAGAAAGATATAGATGAATATTTAAATTAACTCTCCTTTGTATTTGGTACAACGGAATGCATGGCTGATGCTGATTTGTCAATGTCAACGATTTTAGTCACGTCATAATAAAGTAATCAAATAAAACAGAATTTCTGCTAATGATTAAACTGAGTAAACTGATGAATACCGAAATAACATCAAGGTTTATCAAGATGGAGAAGAGGAAACGTGATTGTCGTAAAGACCGGACTGAATCACGGGCTCTTAGAATGCTCTCATAATGGCTCCTGCGTCCTACCGTTCCAACGACGCAGCTGTATCAACGTGTTACGGCTACATTAATCAACAAAGTCTGAAAATATTGTTAATCCTTGCAAAAACCGTTTTCCTCCCTGAGGGTCAAGCGGAAGAGTCTCGTCACAACACGAATTTAATTCTTTTTGGGGTGAAAGTCCTGGACAACGTCTGTCGAGATTCATGAAGACTTTGAGCAAGAGGTGTAATGATCCGGCGATTCCTAAGCTGGTACTAAACAGCGCGCCACATATATTATGACGCCGACTAATCGTGTAAACTAGTGATTTTATATTATTTAAGTGTAGTATTTTTGATAGTTTGAGTTTCATATTGAAAAACAATTATACATGTTTGAAATCTTTATTGTTTGCTTTTGAAATTCTACATCATGTTTTTGGACCTGTGGTAATAAAATCATCATAGCTATATTATAATTCGAGTGTCACTTTTGTCACCCTTTACATAAATATATCACAGACTAATTAGACTTGGGTTTATACCACAACAACATAATTATTATCACACAATACTTAGGTTTGGTCATAGTTCCCTGTAACATCTTCATGCAACGCCTGCCTGGCAAAATTATGGGCTATGGACGATAGCCTTTTGCAGCGCGGGAACCTCGAGGATGAAGGACTTAAAATTTGTAGTACAGCTCGACTTCATCCACGACAGCTTCAGCAAATCCCTTGCTGCTGCACTGATAAGACCTTGGCTCCTTCTCTTTCAATGCTTGTGGTAACACCGGGATATATGCATGAGGATGGTGAGCACTGTAACTCAAAAATCCTCGGTTGCAGGAGTGGTGGTACGGTATTTATTGTGGCTGCCCCGCGATCGCCTTCTCTTGCCGTCAAACACAGTAAAGCTGTCTTCGTCCATTTGACTGGTTTTAGAAGCCTTCCGCTTCTATATCTCAGATGTGTGTCTTATTAATCGACGCCGCACAAGATCCACTGCTTGACAACTTTGACGAAGGCGTGAAGTTTTCTTCGTGTGTTTTTCCTTGGTGTGGCGATCGCAGCGTTTCTGAGATGTTTATGAACTCGTGTAACACATTTTGTAAAAAAAACATTTATTATTTTCTTCCGCATTGACTAATTATGAATGACACAATAACTGTTTGACGTTGGTACGAAGGTCGACATGACGTCATGAACGTATCGACTGGTCCGGACCACTCTTTGCATGTCGCATGTAAATTATGGCATGTCGCGTGCTTTCCTGCGAGAAATCGTCGAATCGACATGGCGAGAATAGCTCTACTCCATTTTCACGAGCGAAAACATGATTTTCACGAGGGAAAAGTACGAATCGAGCGACAATAACGAGTGTGAGATGCGCGAGAATTGCCTTCCAGGATGGACACCTTATCGTCTAGTATAGTAAGAAGACTACTTCTGCAACTTCTGTATCCAGTACAGAAGTGTTCAAAGAGGTTTTGGTTTAGATGACTACACCTCCGTTTTTATTTTGTCAAGTACTGTCACGTTACTTAACCAACCCTTAGTTAAAACTATAGCATCGAATTCGGTGTCAAGGCGCTGGAAGGCTGTGTAAAAGTTATCAAAATTATATTGATAACTTCTAATGTTAAGCGAAAGGATTTGTAAAATGGTTAAAGTTAGGTAGCAGTTTCCTACATTCTTCTAATTGATCACATGTTAGACAATTTATAGTAACGTTTTTCTCAATGTCGTGGATGAAAGAAATGAAATGAAAGATAGAAAGAAAGAAAAATATGTTTATTTGTCACAGAAACGCGTGCTTACAAAAAGATAATTATTAACTCAAGTAATCAGATTTTTTTTACAAAACAGATCATGCCTTCCGCATCCAATCTGGCCATCTTAGCCATCATTTTAAGGTCGTTGGTTTATCTAGCTCAGAGAATAATACAAAAGGCGATAAGTGGAGAATACAAAAGGCCATAACTGTAGAATACAAAAGGCCATAAGTGGAGAATACAAAAAGCGATAAGTGGAGAATACAAAAGGCGATAAGTGGAGAATACAAAAGGCGATAAGTGGAAAATACAAAAGGCGATAAGTGGAGAATTCAAAAGACCATAAGTGGAGAATACAAAAGGCGATAAGTGGAGAATACAAAAGGCGATAAGTGGAGAATACAAAAGGCCATAAGTGGAGAATACCAAAGGTCTGAGATCAGAAATATTATGTACGCACTCTCATATCTCTCTCGACAGTTGACATAATCCAACATACAAAAATTCTCAAAAGTCTGATATTTGTTGAACAAGGTTCTGCCGCATAGTCTTCCAGTACTGAAATAAAGCATTTTATTTAAAACATACATAAATATATAGTCAACCTCGAAATTGCCTTACCAACTTTGACTAAAACTCCCAATAAGTTGAAAGTTATGGGGAGTTACTTGACTTAGACTAATGTGACAGTTAGATAGCTGCAACGTTATTACGTTGCAACTATATGTCTCTCAGTGCCGTAGCTCCAAATCTGATGAAGATATACATATAAAAGATTTGACTGTACGTACATACTTCCTCGGACGAGCTCATTCACGAAATGCTATTAAAACTACTATTAAAATCTAAAATGGTATAATGATGATTTATATTACTTGTAAGTCCTCAGGCAGTGTTTTGAAATAAACTCGCATTGCTCCTCATAAGTATCTCGAAAAGGAGCCGTCCGCCTCTCTGTAGGAAGTGTTGCTTTTGTTTTGCCTGAGGCTCTGCTGACGGGAAATGTATAAATATTAATATGTATACAGTAATAAACATAGAAAAATAATAAAAATATTTTTTGTAGACCACATGATCCATAAAAAAACACCATAAATTAATTAAATTAAAACAACAAAAAATAGCGTGACCAGAGGGCTGGCTAATTCTTAGGTCAAAGAATCAGCATTGCCATCCAACGTGGCAACGTTGCCAGCCTTTTGGGCACTCTTACCACTAACAGCGATGCGGACGAATTTTTTTATGCCCAATGAGTTTTTCCTTTATTTTTATTTTTTCCTCTGTATACTTGTACATAACTTGTATATTTTAGTCTTAAATGTATATTATATTGAAGATTGTACATTATATTTAAGATTTGTCGTAAATAAAATTATTATCTTCTACGAAAAAATAGTACTTAGAATATAATGCTACTATACAACCAAATATATGAAAAAATATGATTAAATAACTAAAGCTGGGTGAAAGATACTCTTATCATTCCGTTGCCATTATTTGTTTATGTAAGGTGAAATATAATAGGCACTTAATAATAATAATGTTGGTGTCTGCCTCTCAAGGGATGTAGGAACGGATCCCACGGTACTATAATGGAATAACCCAATAATACTTTGCCAGACCTGGGAATCGAACCCAGGACCCTACGCTCAGCAGTCGCGCTTGCGACCACGAGACCAACGGGACAGTTAAGCCGCAGTACGTCACCCATCGTCAGCGTGTATCATTGGACTGTCATCAACGAAAAGCTGGTGTATAGTGCCAAAAAGACTACAGTAAAAAAATATCTTGTGTGATTGCATTCCCTGTAACTAAACGTTTTGTTTCATGATGTATACCTGTATCGTCCTCTTTTAGTCGTCTTTGGACCGTTAATCACGAATTCTTCCAAATTTGTAGTTTCAAACTTCGTTGCCTCAGGCGGTTCATAATCCCTCGTGGTGTAGTCATAGCCGGTTGGTAATAAGTTCAGATGACTTGCGGTACCACTGAGCAAAGATAACACTAAAATAGCACACAACATTTTAAAAGCCTGCTCTGATAATTTTTCGCAAATTCCTCAATGAATTCGTTAGATTGACTATCAGAGATATCTCGGTGAATATACATGGGGACCAAACTGGGCAGCGCGAGGGCCAAATTCGTCTCGTAAACAAAACATTATATAGATAAAACTTGTAAACGTAATAGGTACTTATTAAGTTAATGATAATTGATGAGAATTGTACAAACAGCAACACACTTAAAGGGCAGTTCCTTTAAAGACACAACTGCGATAAATTATGACTGTTCGAAAGGGAAAATCATAAAAAAAAAATATAAATATATATAAAAAATCTGCTGTTTCATAGAAAAGTACAATACCTACGCGGTCAGAATGTATGCAAGAGCTGATTTTTTTTTAAGGGACGAAAAATTTCCACTCATGGCTCAGAATCATGTACTGAATCCATCGTAACCGGCTTCGCGTCGATGTCCCTGACACCCTGTATAATATTTTCCGACCATTCAATAATGACGATTTTCAGATGATACTAATGTTTTACGACACTAAACTACTTATATATGTAAACTAACTATTTACTAACTATTTATTATTGTAAATAAAATGATAATTACAAATAATTGTTTTATTTAAATGTGTTTTGAAAGTTTATTTTTTATATTATCGACTATCCATAGTCGATAAGATTCTTAAAACCCGTAATGTTAATCGATATAATGATAATCGATGAATAAACCCGTAATGTCGTTCCTAAAAAGTTGAACAGTAACAAATTATTAATATCACTAGCTTCTGCGCGCGACTTCGTCTGCGTTAAGTTTCTTGTTCCCCGTCCAACCCCGTCGCATCGCATCGTCCGCGCTATTACTTCGTTTTCACTTAGCGTTATTTCTGGCTTTTTTTTGTTTTTGCTCGGCTCCTAAGTGTCCTAGCGTAAAGGTAAATAGCCTTCCGCAAGAATAGGGCTATCTAATGCAATTTTTTTATGTTTTTTTAAATCTGACTAGTAGTTTTAGAGATTAGCGCGTTCAAACAAACAAACAAACTCTTCTGCTTTATTATTAGTATAGATATAGATAGATTATAATAGTAACAAAATATGATGTCTAAATATTGTCACATTAAGGTAAAACGAAAAGAAACGACTCTTGCCGATTGTACCCGATGTGTTAATTATCCGACGAAATTAAGATATGTTACTCAGCCACTGGCTAGGGTTCATGATTGTCAACCTCAAATGTTAGTCTCTTTCCTGCGATAAGTCAAATAAAATGGTGTATGTATATTTATAGGGCAGTTAAGTGTGTTGCTGTTTGAATATAAGGTAATGTAATACTTGCTAAAAAGTTTAATTAGAATAATATCAAGTTCACTTTAAAATTTGTCTCAGAAGAACTCACGACGCTTTTGGGCTTAAGCCCCTTAGCACATAAACAAAAAAATATTTCAGACAGAAATCAAGATGTACAAAATTGGTCATGGTAAAGCCGTTGGTGTTCCTGGCAACCACATGGCATGGTATATGCGGCAACGGCTTTACCTTGGCCATTTTTGTACCTATGTCTTGATTTATGTCTGAAATATTTTCTTGTTTCGGATTTCTTAGCTTACCTACTTTTATTTTTCCAAAGTCGGGTTACAGTATTTAAACAAAAAAATATATTTTATCTTTTCCGATTTATGAGGCCGTGCACGAAATCGAGTGATTTTGATCGATTTTGTTCATTAGTTGTGAGATAAACGTAACTATAATTTGTGATTTGAAAAGTCGAGATCTTTGTTTTGCATTGGTTGGTTTGATTTTGACGTGACAACGTCTTAAATTAGGTTGCGGCTCGGAGTCACTCATGAAAAAGTGTAACGCCCGCTCACGTCTGTTACGATGAGTCACCGCCGATAAAAAGACGTTGTCACGTAAAATCTTCGCCCGTAAAACATTTTGAGATTTAAGTGAAAAAGCCAAATTGCGGACATAAAAGGGGGCTCCCGTTATCTTTCTAAGGAAACGTTTTTGGAGGTTCTGCATACTATGGAGATGGCGTGGATTAGCGTGTGCGAAGACTACGCATGCGTAGGTAATGACAGGACGGATGACCGCGGTATAGATGCGCAATTTGCTCTTGAGTGACAATTTGCTGCGTGCGGTCAATTTGAATTGGAGCCTACTGAGAACGAAACCGGCGCGCGAGTGAGCCGTCGCGCGTCGCCTTGCCATTCATGGTGACCTGGCTGGGATGACGAACCGAGTAAAGCGGGACACGATGCGTCGTCTTTACTCGGTGCGTCGTTTTATAAAGTTCGGTCCACAACTCGCCTGATTCATATTTGTAATATGCTCGTCAAGACCTTTCTTTTGATACCAAACATGTCATGATTATCTCAAAACGTACAATTAAGTTAAAATATCAGCCACACGATTTTTATCAAATCGAGCTTGCAATAAACTTCGTCACTTTGACCTTACCGATATCGTCTCGATATTGTCGGCCGATATCGCCCCGTATGTCGGCCGATATCGTTGTCGTACAAGCTGACGATAATTTCGATTTCGCTATCGTCGCAGTGTGAAACGGCCAATGATCAGAACAATCAATAAATTTATTTATTTATTTCCGGTAAATAACACCCATTGCAAAACATAAATTCATAGAAATCATCCTAACTAATACCTTTTATAAACGCGAAAGTGTGTTTGTTTGTTTATTTGTCGCTTTCACGCTAAAACGGCTGAACGGATTGGGGTGTAATGCGGCACATGGGTAGACCATGCCCTGGGTTAGGAAATAGGACTTTTTATCCCGGTAATATGTTTCCGTGGAATATTTTTTTAATTTTCGACTTCCACACGAACAAAAGTTAGTCAAAAATAAATCAAATTAAGTCAAATAAAATAAAATTCCTAAAACAATGATTCCTTTTCAAGTTCTCAGTCATTAGATACACCTTGTAGACCTCAATGGGAGTAGTGTTCATATTATTATACAAAATTGTAGCGCACATATCGAACCCTTCTATTGAGTAGGGAACATCCCATCAACGGTGTTTTGGCAAATGTGAAATCAATCCCAAAATAGTATTAAATAAAAACTTACCTATCAATTGCAAAGATATGAAAGATTTGATGTTCCTCAAAGTGCAACACATTTTTGTTTCAGTTAAAGGTACCTAATTCCAGTAAGATTAAGTAATAATTTAATCGTACAAAGCAGCACACTTTTCCTAAAAACCAAAATAAATATTCTTATATAACCACAAAAATACACTGTAACTAAACATCGTGTGGAGTAATCGTAGCTCGTGAATCCACTAAAATGCGTCAAGTTATTCCTTATCAGCTCCAATAGTTATAAATGTTTTATAGAATCGTAACGTCAATTAATTGAGAATAGGAATAGTCATCAGTATGTCTCGTGGTTACCACGTGACATAAAATCACATGATAAAGCTCGGTGACTGCCATTTACTAGCTTATTTCGAGGCGACACCGACCCGCTACGATGCTGAGTAGTGTGCTTTACTCTATGGAGTTTCGTAGAAATAAGGCAATGTATAAAGTGCCGCACTCTATCTCTATCTGATAAAGTGCCGCTAGCGGCATAATAGTGGCGCTGCCTTGGCTCGGCTAAAGTGCCGTAAACATTGCATTGTCATTGTCACTGTCACTTGTTATTTTGTTTGATTGTTGAGGTTAGTCCGCCGCCCGTTGTATTGATTGATCGTATTTGTTTTAGATAATTATGTATATGGAGTCACTACTATGACTGAATTTACGAAAAATATCCGATAGGGATAAAGTGCCGCTAGCGGCACTGGCGTGACTTCCTAGAAATAATGCTAAACGGCTCATGTTGAGGAGATGCTGATCCCGTGCAGTGCTTAATACGTGTGCGTTGTCCTAAAATAGGTATAATGAGTTTATGTTGAATCCCAAGTTCTCTGCATTTCTGATTTTCTATGCATCTTCCATTGTTATTCCTATAATGCACATACAGTATGGCAGTATGGAATTAGTAAGTACTATCATGGCAGCAAGGAATTAGTATGTACCTACTATATACATGGAATTAGTATGAGCTATCCAGACTATTTAGAGCGTTTATTCTAAAAGTTGGCAACGTTCGCAAGTAGCTGTCAAATATTTACCTGTTTTGATTAATTTGGGTTTTTTTTTTTTTTTGTTTCTCTCCTCCGCACGTTTTCTCCACACATCTGACATTGGCAGAATTGTCGACATCGGCACCATTGCCATAAAGAAAAATACAATAGAATAGTTTAATTTGGCAATATTATGTGTCGGAAACGACCAATTGGAACCGTGCACCTAGCTTCTGACGTTTCATAAGTGCCCTTGTAGGTTTATGTGAAATAAAATATTTTGAATTATTGAATTTTATGGAAATTTTAAATGTAGTGTGTAGAACTAGTGTACTAAAATATTGATGCTGAAATGCAATAATTAATATCGTAACAAATCATCGTAATTCGTGGAAATCCGTCTATATATGACGGAGTTATGATACATAAGAAATCCAAATCCGAGCATACATTAAAAAAAAAAACAATATGTCGAAAATACGTTACTGAGTTGACTAATCGAGACGCCGGCGCCGCCTAGCGGCGCTCGACATCGACTCGATATTTCTTTTAACATTCTCAATGAAAACTACGCGAAACATAAAATCTACTTCTATTAAAAAGTTAATTGAATCGATGTTTTATTGGTTAACGATTAAATTCCGTTGGTTAAGTCTAATCTTTATAACATAACATCACGCTTGTAACTCACTAAATGGTTAGGCAGAGGTGTACTTAGTATGTAGTACATCCTCATTTCGCCACTTATGTTTAAGTCCCATGAAATAGGGGCGAGCCTATTGACATCAACTGGACACAAATTCAGACTCTGGGCTACTACTGATAAATTTCTGATATAAAAACCCAATAACACTTAGCCCGACCTGGGAATCGAACCCAGGACCTAATGCTCAGCAGTAGCGCTTTTGACCACTACACCAACAAGGCGATTTTTTTATAATTTATGTAATGAACAAATACTTTATAAAATATAAAACAGTAAATAAATATATATGCCATAATGAGAGCTAGCACACGCCAATATACCAACAAAAAAATCGAAATACCTATATACTCAAGCAAAAATAAAAACTCAAAACATAAACAGAACTTAATACCGGAATAAAAGCTTCCAGGCATAAAGGGCGTCCCCGCTTACATATCGCACCTTTGGTAGAACAAGGGCACAATTGCAGTTTTTGCAATTTTACAGGAGAGTAATTTTAAGATATTTTTTGTACTTAATGTGGTCTAGCTATGTTAATAATGTTCTAAGGTTGTTCTGATTTTTGAAGGAATTAAACGAATGTCTTTGTCCCTCCAGTTCAAAGGGCCTTTTTAAAGCATTTCTGCATATTTAAGTCATTTTGGCAATTTATGACAATTATGCCCTTGTTCTACCAAAGGTGCGATATAGCTAATAAAACTGTAACTAGAAGTCTCAGATAAACTAGGACCATCGAAGTAAAAATAAATAATCAGTTAGGCAAAAATAATATATGATCAATTGTCAAGGTCGCTAGCTAACCATATAATAATATTACAATATCCTAACTCATTAACAAAAATTAATTATTTAAGTATTTATAAATCAAAATAAATGAATGACTTTATTTAAGTTTTGATTCTAATTGTCTAGATTTCCTCGCGATGTTTTCTTTCACACATGAAGGTTCCTTAACAGTATCTCACATTTCACAAGACATGTCCCACTCGGTCTCACCTCTGACATATAGCTGCTCTTATTTAATGAAAAATAGCTCTATTTTCTACGTGACTGCAAACCCTATACAAATATAGACTTTATGGACTGAATTACAAGCTCCATTTTACAAAGTTGATTGTTTTGTAATGCCAGAGAATTCTGTAGTGATTTCGCTTTGAGACATTATTTTGGGAATAAGTTTAGAGCTTGCTATTTGACAGCATAGTGATCTTGGGTGTATTCATGAGAAAACGATGGAATGAATAAAATAGAGGACATTGTTAAAATATTTTTATTTAATTCTTTTGTTTTACTGCGTCTGCTCAGCCACAACCTACCTGAAAAATAATAACTCAAATATATTTAATTAATAGGATTAAGTGGGCATAAATAGGTTGGAAACGGTGCGGTGGTTGGTAGTGCTGGATTATAACTAGAGCATAAATAATATTATAATAATGATAATATAATATCTCTTTATTTTAAGAAATATTTAAAAATGTAAATTAATAAGAATCAAAACGAAAACCGGCCAAGTGCGTGTCGAATCACGCACAATTAAGGGTTCTATAGTTGGGATGAATTTATCCCAAGAACTTAACATTGTAGTTGAAAAACACGTTCTCATGTTTTTCAAACTGCAAATTTAAGTTGGTTGTTGGGACTCGTTAACCAGTACAGTCTACTTAGCTCTGATAGTTTTCCTTTTAATTTCATTGAATATACTATACCGTGAATTTTTTCAGATTTCCAAAACCAACCATTTAGCTGGCAAGGGGGGACACTTGACTCTAACAAAAAAAATCTGTTAAAAGCTTAATATTTTGCAATCGGATCCCTGAATCCAAAAATAGCTTTCACAAACTCACAATATTTTTGAACGACCTTTCTAACGATACCCCACAACATGGGGCAGATGAGAGAAAAAAATCATTACGTGTAGCGGAGGTACCCTAATAAACGATATAAAAATAATAATATTTAACGTATAAGGGTGAATTTTTGACCCAAGATTCTAACGCTAAGAAAAGG
Organism: Agrochola circellaris; assembly: GCA_914767755.1. Lineage (NCBI taxonomy): Eukaryota > Metazoa > Arthropoda > Insecta > Lepidoptera > Noctuidae > Agrochola > Agrochola circellaris. The sequence continues at coordinate 10,040,970 of OU611863.1, read as the reverse complement.
GTCACAAGAAGATTTTGAATGACTTCCCCGTCTCTACATAACTTTAAGCTATACACTCTCTGGATATGGGTCGTCTGGGTTTGCCTAAAAGTAAATTGGCTAACCCTCCGATTGACATGTCTATCTTTTACCGATTCATGCCTAAGCCCCTACAACTATTTATATTGCACAATATGATTGAATCATTTGTAGACCTTTGTCAGAAGCCCGAAAGACTGACAACCAGTCTTACCAAAGGGTATCGTGTAACCTAGTAACTGGATTGTGGAGGTTAGATAGGCAGTCGCTTCATGTGAAATACTCGTATTCAGCTGCATCCGGTTAGACTGAACGCCGACCCCAACACAGTTGGGAAAAGACTAGGCAGGTGGTGATGATTTGGGCACGCCACAATTGTGGCGATAAGTCCCCTCTTTGAGGAGTGGCTAGAGAGGCGCCACGGCGTCCTCACCTTCCGCCTGACACAGGTCCTCACCGGACATGGTTGTTTCGGGAGGTTCCTGTTCAGGATAAAGCGGGAGGAAACGCCCGGGTGTCACCACTGTGTGGATCGCCCGGAGGACACGGTGGAGCATACGGTGGAGGTCTGCCCAGCTTGGGCGGAGCACCGCCGTGTCCTCACGGAGGCGATCGGCGGCGGCGATCTCTCGCGTCCGGCCCTGGTTCAGGCCATGGTCCGGAGCGAGAGTGCATGGGCGGCCGTCACCTCCTTCTGCGAAGCAGTAATGCTCGCGAAGGAGGAGGCGGAGCGCGTGAGGGAGAGGCAAAATGCGCCCCCTCGCGCCCCTAGTCGCCGCAGGAGACGCCCCGGGCGTCGGGAGTCGCGAGCCGACTTCCGGCCACCGTAGGCGCGGGCTTGCGGACGGTGAGCAATGGGCAGCTCGCCGTCCGATAGGGACCAGGCCCGGGTCGACGGCGCGTTGTGTTCCACGCGCGCCTCAAAGAGATGTCAGCACCAACTGACGGGGTCCGGAAGGGCCAATGCCTGCTGGGGTCGCGGGTTTGTCTGAAAGGGATATCGCGACCTCGGCACACAGGCAACGGAAGGAACACGGGTGGGTTTTAGTCAGTAAAAGTCTGACACGCCCTCCCGCTCCACCCAGAGCGGGAGAAGTTATTTGATAATTTCCCACCCTCAAAAAAAAAAAAAAAAAAAAAGGTGGTGATGATTGGTGAAGGGTGAGTGCAAGGGCTGACTCAATCAGTTAGACCTTGCACTCACCCTAGTCGCCGCAGGAGACGCCCCGGGCGTCGGGAGTCGAGAGCCGACTTCCGGCCACCGTAGGCGCGGGCTTACGACGGTGAGTAAAGTCCGATAGGGACCAGCCATGCGATTCTGTAAACATCTCACCGTGAAAACTTGGGTGAAGTGAGCTGTCAATAGTGTCAATAACAGTGGAATGACAGCTCACTCCACGCTCACTTCACCTAAGTTTTCACGGTGAGATGGTTACAGAATAGCACGGCAGGCCCGGGTCGACGGCGCGTTGTGTTCCACGCGCGCCTCAAAGAGATGTCAGCACCAACTGACGGGGTCCGGAAGGGCCAATGCCTGCCGGGGTTGCGAGTTTGTCCGAAAGGGATATCGCGACCCCGGCACACAGGCAACGGAAGGAACACAGGTGGGTTTTAGTCAGTAAAAGACTGACACACCCTCCCGCTCCGGCCAGAGCGGGAGAAGTTATTTGATAATTTCCGAACCTCAAAAAAAACTCACATGGAGTATTGAAACGATCGGGATGGTGCATCCACGTAGGTGTTCGCACGACCGAAATTTGTCCGAAAACACATTCGAAGAGCTTGCTAAGCATCTCTTTGTAACGAAGCTTGCTTCTTTAATGACAGTTAATAAAGAACTCAAAAACAATATTTATCCGCCTACCTTTTTCCCAACGATTTTTGGGGTCCCAATTCAAAGAAATTAAGAAAGAAAATATTTATTTAATTTATTATTTATGTACACCCAGTAAATAAATTACGTAGACATGCGACATGTAACTTTTGAGTATAAAAGTATTATTTATTTCTTAAGAAATTTCTTCCAGCAGATCTGTGAAAAGAGAAGTAAAAAAGAAATGTACACAATAGTGTTTGAGAACATTATACAGGATGTCGATTCAGACACACCGTCAAGGGGGTGATTCTACCCGTCATACTAAACAACTTTCACCATTAAGGTACCACTCCGTAGCCGATCGCAGTCAGCAACTCCAGGCGACGTGTCAACACGACTGGTTTCTATGAATATCTATAAAATACCTTCCGTAGCTTGCGATACGTCGCCTTAAGAGGCTTACAACAGCTAAAGCGCGGTCACTGTCGGACTGCATAGAAATGAAAGAGAAGCGCGATGACACGACGCAGGTAATTTATTGCAAAATATGAAGCAGTTAGCGATTTACAAAAAATCTAGTGATTGGACTGGAAAATTAAAACACTATTATGCTAATATGTAGCTTGTAGAATAATCTGACAAAAAATCAGAATGATTGCATGTAAATTAATATGATTTTTAATCGTTAAAAGAAATTTTTAGAGGTATCTTCATGATTTTTTTCTATCGTATCAAATTAGTTGTATTATGTTTTCAACACACTATCTAGCATATATCCTGAAGAATATCATATATTTTTCTGATTTTGTTTACTGCAGTGGATCATATTCTTTTAGGCATTATAAAACTTGCGTTTAGGCACGTTTAGGTCCTGTAGTCCCCTTAATATAACAAAGCTGTGTCGCGGCGCCACGTCGCCTGCAGTTGCCGCTTGCGGTCGGCTATGGAATTGTTACTTTAAACACAAATCCGATTCGTGAAAAAAAATACATATTTCTATACAACAGTAGAAAGACTATTTTGATACACGTATGACTTTTGTTACGAACTTGTATTTGTATGTGTTTTATAGCGAAAGTTGTTTAGTATGACAGATAAAATCACCCCTTGACGCATGCAGGTCACTAAATCGCCACCCTGTATTGAACTATTACAATATTATGTTTCTTTGGCAGATGTCTTATGTAAACGTAGTATAAAAAACCTTACTAAAGTGGCATAATTATTATAATAATTCAAGGAGGTCGGAGATCATTTGAATAATGCTGTCCTTGGAGAGACTAATGCCGAAATTAGCATATTTTCATGCATCCTTAATTTCTTGTATAATGTTCAGTTCTGTGCATTTTAAGGTACCTTGTATGTTTTTTACTGCCAATTAGATATTCGTGCCGTTAAAAAAGCTTGTTTCTGTAGCGTGGAAGGGTTCTTTAGAATAAAAATGCAATTTGTAATAGTGTTTTATTGGGGTACTTAATATTATGCATAGAACTGCGAATTAATTAAGACTGACTGTGGTGGCCCCACACCTACAGCCTTATAGGAACAGGGGAAATAATAGAGCCATTGGATGAACTAGATACTTATAAATACTTAGGTTACAATCAATCCCGTCAAATACACTACAAAGATACAAAACAAAAACTTAAACAACAATTTCAACACCGACTTAATACAATACTAAAAACACAGCTCCATTCACGAAACACTATAAAAGCAATCAACACCTTTGCTATACCTGTGCTCACCTATTCATTCGGGATAATAAACTGGACCAAAACTGACCTAAAAAACTTACAACGAAAAATCAACACGACAATGACAAAATTTCGCAAACATCACCCAAGATCTTGTATTCAAAGGTTAACGTTACCGAGAAAAGAAGGAGGCAGAGGACTTATAGATATCCTAAACTTACACAACAGACAGATCACAGCTCTTAGGCAATACTTCTTTGCCAAAAGTGAATCTTCCCTACTCCACAAACTAATAGCACACAACGACCAACACTTTACACCTCTTAATTTAAAAGACACTACAGAACAAAAAAACGAAAATGTCATTGATGACAAAACTAAATGTCAAGAGTGGACCCAGAAGTCTCTACACGGGAGACATCGCCAAGATTTATGCCAATTAAATGTCGACAAAGAAGCGTCGAACGCATGGTTAAATCGAGGCGAACTATTCCCGGAGACTGAAGGGTTTATGCTTGCAATACAGGACCAAGTTATAGAGACCAAAAACTACAGAAAATATATTATTAAGAATTTAACAACAGATACTTGTAGAAAATGCAATAGCTCTCCAGAGACAATCCAACATATTACCGGCGCCTGCAAATCAATAGCCCAGACAGATTATAAACACCGACACGATCAAGTAGCCAACGTCATACACCAGAAACTAGCTCATCAATACAAACTTGTAGACACTGTAATACCATATTATAAATACAACCCTGAAACGGTATTAGAGAACCCTACAACAAAACTATACTTCGACCGCGCCATACTCACCGACCGCACAATTCACTTTAATAGACCTGACATCACATTAATTAATAAAATAAACAAAACTGGGTTCCTAATAGACATTGCCGTGCCAAATACACATAACTTACAGACTACAATAGCCGAAAAATTATCCAAATACACCGAACTAAAAGATGAAATAACCCGACTTTGGCATCTTCAAAAAGTCACAATAGTCCCCATAGTGCTATCTACAACAGGAGTAATACCCAAACAGCTTCATCAGTCCCTTAGTTCCCTCAACCTGCCACCTAACACCTACCACCTGCTGCAGAAGGCAGTGATTCTTAACACATGCAGGTTAGTTAGAAAATTTCTTCAGTGTGAGGTGGACAACTTGCACCAATACTTCCGCTCAAATATAGTCTCAACTACCATACAGTCTACTTCGGAAAACCAAGCAGCATCTAACATTACTTCCACACTTAACCCCACTGATGGACACTTGGCTTAGGCCCGTGCCACCAGTTTTACCCGGCTAGGCCGTGGATAACAAACGCAGAAACAAAAATAATAATAATAATCATTTATTTGCTTTGAAAGTAGGTACATAAATATAGGTGTTTACAAAATGTTGAGATCCTTGTACAATCTACCAATTAGGCATGCAAATTATAGAATTTAAAACTAGGTTAATGCGAATAATAATAAAAAATAAAATAAAAAATACAATGTCAATAATTACATCTAAAGAGTAGGGTCATTTAAAAAATCATTAATTGAATAATAACACTTATCAAGTAATAGGGCTGTCAGTTTCTTTTTAAACATTTGGATTGGGTGATTTTTAATAATATTCGGTATTTTGTTATAAATGGTAGGACCCATGCCAAAAACACTTTTCGTAAGTAAAGCTGTATTGTAATTACCATTTTGCAATAAGTTCCTATATTGGCTTCTAACAGGCCTTATTCTAGTTTCTGATACTGTTAGAAAGTAATTCTTATGCTTTCTCACAAAAATGGCTATTTCTAAAATATATAATGCGGGAAATGTCAACACTTTTAGGGACTTAAACATAGGTACACAACTGTCTGTCATTTTCAGGCCACACATTGCCCTTATACATCGTTTTTGGGCCTTAAAAACTTGTTCTCTCAAACTACAATTACCCCAGAATACAATTCCATATCGCAGAATTGATGCCACTAAACCATGGTAAGCTACCAATGTCGTAGTTGTACTCACTTTTTTACTTAAATTGAATAGCACATATGCAGAAGTGCTTAGTTTTTTACACACCTCTTCGGCTTGAGGTTTCCATGTTAACTGACTGTCTATTAATATACCAAAAAATTTGGTCACTGTTACTTGGTCAATTTTTTGTCCGTCGTATTCTATAGTCATTTGTTGTACCCGTGAGCGTTGATAAAAATGCATTATGTTCGTTTTCGATAAATTTATGATTAAATTATTAATGTCAAGCCAATTTACTATGTCCTTAAGTGTATTATTTATGTCAAATTCATATTTTTTTACGTCAGTGCATTTTATTAATGCGGTGCTATCATCAGCAAACAAGATCATTGGATGCTGAATGTAACGTGGCAAGTCATTTATGTAGAGCAAAAACAGTAGTGGGCCAAGCACACTGCCCTGAGGTACACCATATCTGATAATTCTGTATTCAGATGAATATTTCTTTTCACGCTTAGTCTTAACGCAAATTTTCGTTATTTCCGTGTATTGTTTGCGGTCACTTAGATACGATTTTATGAGGTTCTGGATGTTACCTCTAATACCATAGACATTTAGCTTATTAAGCAGGGTTTCGTAATGAACACAATCAAAGGCTTTGCTCATATCAGTAAAAATTGCGCATGTATGTATTTTATTGTCTACGTTTTTCATGATAATATTTAATAGTTCGTATGTCGCCGTATTAATACCCTTGCCTTTCCTAAAACCCTTCTGTTCATGACATAAAATATTATATTTATTTAAAAACTTATCAACCGATTCATAAATTATCTTTTCTATGACTTTGGAGAAAACAGGAATTAGGGCTATTGGCCTGTAGTTAGCTAAATCTTCGTTATTATTCTTTTTAAAAAGCGGCTTGACGATAACTGTTTTTAAGGCATTTGGGAAAACACCAGAGCATATACATAAATTTATAATGTGACTTAGATGTACAGAAATACAATCAGCGACATATTTTACAACTTTAGTAGCTAAACCATCATACCCGACACTATTTTTATTTTTTAAAGAATGTATTGCTCTCATCACATCTTGGGGCAATACTGGAGGCATAAACATTGAGTGAGGATTGCTAACTAATTTAGTAGTTTCAGGTAAGATTTTAGTATTTTTTTTAATTTGATCAATGAAGTAGTTATTGAAAGCATTTGCAATTTCTCTTGGGTCATTAATTATGTTGTCGTGCATATTGATCCGAGATATTGGTTCGGCAGAACGAGTTTTATTATTAATAATCTGCCAAGATGCCTTAGATTTGTTACTAGAGGTGTTAATGTAGTAGTCGTTTTGTGCTTTTTGGGTCAACTTAATAATTTTCCGAAATCTTTTTGAGTAACTTTTAAAGTTATTCTTATTTGAATGCGATGAACTATGCCTATATTTCCATAATAAATGTCGCTGTTTTCTACTGCATATACGTATACCACGTGAAACCCATTTAATATTTTTATTTGCCTTTATAGTTACTAGTTTGTATGGAAAGCATAGGTCATATAACAAACGAAAGATTTCAAGAAAGTGGTCATACGCATCGTTTGCATCTTCGGTATTTTGTTGCGCCACTTCTTCTTCCCAGCTAAAGCACTAGAAAGTGGTGGGCGTTTTGGGGGACTGTCTTATGTAATTTTGACTTTCGAAAAGTGCTGATTGTCAGCCTAGTTTGAATAAATGTATTTTGAACTTTTTGAATTTGACTTTTATGTAAACAATTATTGGCAGATCAATTTTATCCGCTGCAGATATTTTTAAGCTTAGTAGAATTTAAGTTAGAAAATCCATGTTAGAACCGTTTTTAATAGATTTCAAAAAGGAGGAGGTTCTCAATTCGACTGCATGTTGTTTTTTTTTTATGATTGTTTCGCAATTACTCCACCAATTGCCAATTATGAATTTATTTTGATGATTATTTTTTGTTTGGTAGTTGATACTCGGAAGTAGGTGGTCCCATATAAATTTTATTTACTTTGCTTGGGTACTTTTAGAGTTAGCTTCAATAATACGTATATTTCCCACTTAGCCAATGTGGATGATATGATGATAAGTTCCTGTCACTGTTATTTACATAGCAGGTAGTGGTATTCAAATGTGTGGGGTAGGTACCACAACTAAAAACTTTAAGACAGTAAAAAACAACCGGCTTCCAAAAAAGACACTGCACAGTCAAAAATAACTTTTATTTCGGAAGTCGGTGGCAAAAAACGAAAATTCAAACCAAAGACGACTTCCAAAAATAAAGTTTCTTTTGACTTTGTAGTGTCTTTTTTAAAGTCGTTTTTTTTTCAAATCAAATCAAATCAAATATATTTATTGTGGTGTTTTGTCTTTGATATTAGCATCAGTATCAGTAGAGCTTCAGAATACCATATTTAAGTATATTTAAAAGCTATATTTTTCCACTCTGCAGCAGAGGTCTGACTATCCTTCTTACACTTCTCTTTATCTATATTCTGATTATTTATTTGCTAGACTAAAACGACCTTTGGTGCTGGCATAAAAATAATCTAGTTACCGAGTGACTCTCACCAAGGGCCACTGAATCATTCTCTGCAGTTGGACCTTCACTGTTCTCGTGTTGTCTCTGTAATATTAATTATTTATCGTGTCATTTAAAAAAAAGGTCGATCGCAGCTATCATTTTGGTTTAGCAAATAAAAAATCAGAGTTTAGGGCTTCTAAAGATGGGAGAGGCAAAATGCGCCCCCTCGCGCCCCTAGTCGCCGCAGGAGAAGACCCGGGCGTCGGGAGTCGCGAGCCGACTTCCGGCCACCGTAGGCGTGGGCTTGCGGACGGTGAGCAATGGGTAGCTCGCCGTCCGATAGGGACCAGGCCCGGGTCGACGGCGCGTTGTGTTCCACGCGCGCCTCAAAGAGATGTCAGCACCAACTGACGGGGTCCGGAAGGGCCAATGCCTGCCGGGGTTGCGGGTTTGTCTGAAAGGGATATCGCGACCTCGGCACACAGGCAACGGAAGGAACACGGGTGGGTTTTAGTCAGTAAAAGTCTGACACGCCCTCCCGCTCCACCCAGAGCGGGAGAAGTTATTTGATAATTTACCACCCAAAAAAAAGGGCTTCTAAAGATCTATGTTAATTAAAGGAGTCCAGGAAAAACGGATGAAGTGAACATAAAGTGAGCTGTCAATAGTGATGGACACTATTGACAGCTCACTTCACCTAAGTTTTCACGGTGATATTTTTACAGAATATATCGGCTGATACTACGGATTTGGAATATTGACTGCTCACTTCACGTAAGTTTTCACGGCGAGACTTGTACAGTATAGATAGGCAGTTCATCACGACATCTCCATCTGGATTCGTCGATATCATCATCATCCTCAGCCCGACACTTCACACTGTTGAGCGTAGAGCTCTGTTTGCAAGCAAAGAGCAGTCGATGAGATCTGTCGGAAGGAGGATGAGACTGGCTCAAGTTTGAGCCTGATTCAACAACATCTTATAAACAAAAAAAAATCCTATGTTGACAGTTGTTGAGCTCTTAGTTAATGGACGTGCCCATGCCGTACGTACTGTATGCAGGTTTTATTAAGTAAAACACAAATTCATTTCATAGTCATAAACAAATATATTTTAACATTCGGTATATTTTGAGTGCGACAGCCGCACAAACACAAACAAGTTGTCGCTTGCCCCATGTAGCTCATTACGCTCGTAAGCGAAGAGCTCGCGAGCGAAATTAATGTTCAATTTTCAGCCAAGCGTTATGTTGCCACTCTTGCACGCTTCTTAAACCACTTATGAGGGTAAATTTATATGAAAATTAGCTTTACAGTTTAATTTGTTGATGGTTTTGATGTTGGTGTAGCGAAAATTTGAATGGTGGATGATCATTAAATGTTTTTAGGGTGCATTTTAGTTGCTATCTGAAAAAGTGAAGCTCTATACTAGAATTAGTGCCTTTTTACACGTCCTGGTTGCCGGTTATCCAGTGCCGAGTACCCGGCTGCAAGTGTATTGGCATATACGTTATCTTTCACACGTATGGGCGAAGGATAACGTACACGTCCATACAATTATTTCATATTTGTTCTTTTCAATTTATGCCCTTTCACCTCACTTAAGTTTCTTTTTAATCGGCTCAGGGTTTTTTGCCCGTACATTTTTGAGCACTCTGCTTTGTTATCATGTTTGGAAACTAAATTGTGAATACAAGGTAGATTACTCCTGCCGGGGTTGCGAGTTTGTCCGAAAGGGATATCGCGACCCCGGCACACAGGCAACGGAAGGAACACGGGTGGGTTTTAGTCAGTAAAAGTCTGACACGTCCTCCCGCTCCGCCAAGAGTGGGAGAAGTTATTTGATAATATGCAACCCTCAAAAAATAAATAAATAGGGTAGATTACTCGAGAATATGCAAACTATTTTAACCCACAACACACACACAAAATCAATCAGTCAAATTCACAATAATCATGATGAATCTTCCCCTATCTTCTCTTCTCTTCTGCTGGGAAAAGCACGCGCCGACTAAAGAATCAGGTCGTTTTGTGAACTCACGGCTAGTGACGACAAAGCGTACTGATTCTAATGCCGGCGACGAGCTTCTGTTCTTGCTTTTCTTCTTAGATGATCTTTTTATGTTTGTCTTCTTGTTTTTTTTCCGGGATCTCTGAAATCAACGTAGAAATTTTTATGTTAACTCTCAATCTGCTTACCCAAGATTAGAGACGGAGTATGTAAGTCTAATCTGAATCTTACTTACATTTTTTACCCGCCTGCGGTGAGGTCCTGTTTGTTAGTATGTTTGCATGTTCTGTTTTCTCATAGAGACGAAACGGTCGGATAGAAATGAGGACATCGAGCCAAGTTCTTTGTCTTTTTTTTTTTGAGGTTGTGGAATTATCAAATAACTTCTCCCGGTCTGGGCGGAGCGGGAGGGCGTGTCAGACTCTTACTGACATGTGACACTTAGTTGCGGTCGGCTTCCAATTAATATGCAGTAGAGAAAATATGAAACACTTTCTAGGAAGTGTATTCATTTTATACCTACAGTCTCGAAAGCTAGCCAAAAGCAAAAAAAACTAAAAAATAAAATTTATATCCATAAAGCAAACTATCCAGCTGGTTAGCTTTCATAAAAACATATTTATAGAGTGTGGCAGATGCGAAAAACTTGGCTGAAGCAAAGCCTTGCCCATATTCAGTCCAAATCAGTAATCTAATGTAGCGAGCCTTATTCGATATTTCATTATTTATCTACTACCAAATCAATCTACTAATACAATCAAATATCTCTATGATTCGATCATTTCGGTACTCGGAAGAATCTGGAAAAATATTTCCTTAGGGCAGAATAAATACGGAAAACCTAAATACAGGACCCGTACGCTAATATGACACATCAAATTTAAGAAAGAGACAAATTGTGTGGAAGTCGGTAATGTATGGGCATGTGATGCGGAAAATGAAGAAAATGTCGTGAGAAAAGTTTTGAGTATGATTGTGGATATAAGAGTAGGGGAAGATCAAAGGAACAATGGATTGACTGTGAAAGATGATATGGCTAGGAAGGGGGTGACTACCGAGATGACAGCTAAAATAGAAGTATGGAAGAAAAGACATGTTGCGCTGACCCTAAATACATTGGGATTGGGCCGGAGAATGATGACTGTAACATTGGTACAAGTGACAGGGACAACGTTCTGCAAGCTATATTTACAGCAGGGTACAATAAAATAAAGGCCACAAAGTGTGTATCTTAGGTATTATGTGTATCTTTATATATTACTTAAGTTTCTTTTTTTTTATTCCTCAATTTTTCGTAATTGCACCTACCACTGTTTGTCTCTCCATCACCCAAAGGTTGACTGGTAGAAAATGCTTATGGCATTAAGTACGCCTCTGTACATTTTTGTGCTTGAAGTATTAAATAAATAAATAAAATGTGAGATTTATGTTATGTAACAGGCTATGGCCTAGACAAATGTGATTGGACTAGCTTAATTACTGAAGTTCCGTTAGATAGGGTCGTAGGAAAAGTAATAGTTAAGGGTGAAACAGACCCTAGTGAAAGTTAAGAAGAGACTTCGTTAACAGTTGAGCTCATAACTCCGGACCGAAGTTCGTTTGGATAAAAATGTTCTAAAAACTTTGTGAACTGGAAAATTATTTTCAACTTCTCGGTTGTAAGATGGATGATACTGTCAGTAGTAAAGAAAAAAAAACTAATTATTTCGTTTTCTGGTGGATTTACATACAAATTAGCATTTATGTTCATGTATAAATAATAAAACCGGCTTATTATTAGTTGTTTGTTTTTTTTTTTTTGAGGTTCACGTGGCGAGAGACAGAGAATACATAATTATAATGACTTACTTAATTTGGGGAACACAAAAGACTCCCGGGTAAAGAAAAAAGGCAACATCTAAATCACATCGAGGGTATAATTGAATATGTAAAAAATCTAGAAAATTACCTACATTTTTCAAAATAAAGGTAGATAAAAAGACATCGTCAATGAATGATAAATTGGTCTTTATTTAGCTAGGAATAAATCATAACTAATAACAGCTTATAATTCTTTAAAATCGTACAATAATGAACAGACATACAATAAAATACTGGTATAGCTAAAACAGTTTTTATAGAGTAGAAAAGAGGAAATAAAATTGGATAACACTTGGCTTGGCTTTCTTCCAAAATTTAAAAAATAAAAGTTACATTTGTGGCAATACATTTAAAAAGGTTTTGGTTCTATTGTGATGGCGTTTTGAAGCTGTTAAAAAAGGTTGTAATAACATCACATAATACAAAATTAACATTTGTTTCTATAAATCCTGGTTACATGAAATTGACCATTTTCAATTCAATGTAACTGGAAATGGTAGTTGCATTAAAATTAAATATCTTACCTCCTTGTTCAGCTAAAGTATTGTAACTGAGCCACGCGAAGTGTATCCAATTTTTATTATCCTAAAAGAAATTCCATTACACGGGTTATGCACAAATTATTCCAGAAATATAATGGAGATATTACATAAATAAACAGTAAGAATAATATATTATTCTGAACCCATAAAATACTTCATTTTCTTTTAAAATTATCTTAACAAAGAAAGGGAAAGATAACGTTTGTCAGCCATTTAAAATGTTTAATGCGTTACGTGACGATTTTGTATAACTTTAAAGTGACTTACATACATTTTATTCTTATACTAATTATTAATTATAAATTTTAATTATATTATAATTTAGAATATTTCAGCTTCTTGATGTTACGTGATAAAATTACTATAAAGCGTTAGTTTAAATAATTTATGTTCTTTTAGTAAAAATTGTAAATTTTCATTTCTTAGTGGTTGACGCCGACCTAGATTTATAAGGTACCTACTGCACTTTCAATTAACCCTTTTAAATTTTTGCTAAGAGAACAAGAATCATTTTACAATTATTATAATACGTTGAAATTATATTAAATATTATAGTCTATTATATTGTAAGACATAATATCAATTAGGGTAAGATGATTCTAATTTAAAATTAGGAACTGTATGAACCGCGTAGGTTAACAATTAATGCGATCACCCTTAATTCATATCATGTCTAGGCACTGTTAATAATTATAATGTTATTACTTAAACTATTTTACATAATAAAATATTACTATTATTATTTTAAAAGACATTTTATACTTTTTCTTTAGAATAAACACTGGGAATATGAAAATAAAAGAGCAAGAATGAGTTCAATGAGCCTCTCATTAAACAAAACATTAGAAAAAACCGGATTAACATTTAACCAAAAACTAGATGTCGTGCTGCATTTCAATTTTGCATTATCTTGATTGAACCATTACTAAGTCACTGAGACAATTTTTAAATAAATCACGTTAACTCATCACCCAAATTATTTTTCCCATTCTCATCCGTATTTACAACAA